>JAWNPG010000019.1:0-1492500 GCA_035045145.1 Drosophila meridionalis | reverse complement strand
ACTTTATACTTTATACTTTATACTTTATACTTTATACTTTATACTTTATACTTTATACTTTATACTTTATACTTTATACTTTATACTTTATACTTTATACTTTATACTTTATACTTTATACTTTATACTTTATACTTTATACTTTATACTTTATACTTTATACTTTATACTTTATACTTTATACTTTATACTTTATACTTTATACTTTATACTTTATACTTTATACTTTATACTTTATACTTTATACTTTATACTTTATACTTTATACTTTATACTTTATACTTTATACTTTATACTTTATACTTTATACTTTATACTTTATACTTTATACTTTATACTTTATACTTTATACTTTATACTTTATACTTTATACTTTATACTTTATACCTTATACCTTATACTTTATACTTTATACTTTATACTTTATACTTTATACTTTATACTTTATACTTTATACTTTATACTTTATACTTTATACTTTATACTTTATACTTTATACTTTATACTTTATACTTTATACTTTATACTTTATACTTTATACTTTATACTTTATACTTTATACTTTATACTTTATACTTTATACTTTATACTTTATACTTTATACTTTATACTTTATACTTTATACTTTATACTTTATACTTTATACTTTATACTTTATACTTTATACTTTATACTTTATACTTTATACTTTATACTTTATACTTTATACTTTATACTTTATACTTTATACTTTATACTTTATACTTTATACTTTATACTTTATACTTTATACTTTATACTTTATACTTTATACTTTATACTTTATACTTTATACTTTATACTTTATACTTTATACTTTATACTTTATACTTTATACTTTATACTTTATACTTTATACTTTATACTTTATACTTTATACTTTATACTTTATACTTTATACTTTATACTTTATACTTTATACTTTATACTTTATACTTTATACTTTATACTTTATACTTTATACTTTATACTTTATACTTTATACTTTATACTTTATACTTTATACTTTATACTTTATACTTTATACTTTATACTTTATACTTTATACTTTATACTTTATACTTTATACTTTATACTTTATACTTTATACTTTATACTTTATACTTTATACTTTATACTTTATACTTTATACTTTATACTTTATACTTTATACTTTATACTTTATACTTTATACTTTATACTTTATACTTTATACTTTATACTTTATACTTTATACTTTATACTTTATACTTTATACTTTATACTTTATACTTTATACTTTATACTTTATACTTTATACTTTATACTTTATACTTTATACTTTATACTTTATACTTTATACTTTATACTTTATACTTTATACTTTATACTTTATACTTTATACTTTATACTTTATACTTTATACTTTATACTTTATACTTTATACTTTATACTTTATACTTTATACTTTATACTTTATACTTTATACTTTATACTTTATACTTTATACTTTATACTTTATACTTTATACTTTATACTTTATACTTTATACTTTATACTTTATACTTTATACTTTATACTTTATACTTTATACTTTATACTTTATACTTTATACTTTATACTTTATACTTTATACTTTATACTTTATACTTTATACTTTATACTTTATACTTTATACTTTATACTTTATACTTTATACTTTATACTTTATACTTTATACTTTATACTTTATACTTTATACTTTATACTTTATACTTTATACTTTATACTTTATACTTTATACTTTATACTTTATACTTTATACTTTATACTTTATACTTTATACTTTATACTTTATACTTTATACTTTATACTTTATACTTTATACTTTATACTTTATACTTTATACTTTATACTTTATACTTTATACTTTATACTTTATACTTTATACTTTATACTTTATACTTTATACTTTATACTTTATACTTTATACTTTATACTTTATACTTTATACTTTATACTTTATACTTTATACTTTATACTTTATACTTTATACTTTATACTTTATACTTTATACTTTATACTTTATACTTTATACTTTATACTTTATACCTTATACTTTATACTTTATACTTTATACTTTATACTTTATACTTTATACTTTATACTTTATACTTTATACTTTATACTTTATACTTTATACTTTATACTTTATACTTTATACTTTATACTTTATACTTTATACTTTATACTTTATACTTTATACTTTATACTTTATACTTTATACTTTATACTTTATACTTTATACTTTATACTTTATACTTTATACTTTATACTTTATACTTTATACTTTATACTTTATACTTTATACTTTATACTTTATACTTTATACTTTATACTTTATACTTTATACTTTATACTTTATACTTTATACTTTATACTTTATACTTTATACTTTATACTTTATACTTTATACTTTATACTTTATACTTTATACTTTATACTTTATACTTTATACTTTATACTTTATACTTTATACTTTATACTTTATACTTTATACTTTATACTTTATACTTTATACTTTATACTTTATACTTTATACTTTATACTTTATACTTTATACTTTATACTTTATACTTTATACTTTATACTTTATACTTTATACTTTATACTTTATACTTTATACTTTATACTTTATACTTTATACTTTATACTTTATACTTTATACTTTATACTTTATACTTTATACTTTATACTTTATACTTTATACTTTATACTTTATACTTTATACTTTATACTTTATACTTTATACTTTATACTTTATACTTTATACTTTATACTTTATACTTTATACTTTATACTTTATACTTTATACTTTATACTTTATACTTTATACTTTATACTTTATACTTTATACTTTATACTTTATACTTTATACTTTATACTTTATACTTTATACTTTATACTTTATACTTTATACTTTATACTTTATACTTTATACTTTATACTTTATACTTTATACTTTATACTTTATACTTTATACTTTATACTTTATACTTTATACTTTATACTTTATACTTTATACTTTATACTTTATACTTTATACTTTATACTTTATACTTTATACTTTATACTTTATACTTTATACTTTATACTTTATACTTTATACTTTATACTTTATACTTTATACTTTATACTTTATACTTTATACTTTATACTTTATACTTTATACTTTATACTTTATACTTTATACTTTATACTTTATACTTTATACTTTATACTTTATACTTTATACTTTATACTTTATACTTTATACTTTATACTTTATACTTTATACTTTATACTTTATACTTTATACTTTATACTTTATACTTTATACTTTATACTTTATACTTTATACTTTATACTTTATACTTTATACTTTATACTTTATACTTTATACTTTATACTTTATACTTTATACTTTATACTTTATACTTTATACTTTATACTTTATACTTTATACTTTATACTTTATACTTTATACTTTATACTTTATACTTTATACTTTATACTTTATACTTTATACTTTATACTTTATACTTTATACTTTATACTTTATACTTTATACTTTATACTTTATACTTTATACTTTATACTTTATACTTTATACTTTATACTTTATACTTTATACTTTATACTTTATACTTTATACTTTATACTTTATACTTTATACTTTATACTTTATACTTTATACTTTATACTTTATACTTTATACTTTATACTTTATACTTTATACTTTATACTTTATACTTTATACTTTATACTTTATACTTTATACTTTATACTTTATACTTTATACTTTATACTTTATACTTTTTACTTTTTATACCCTGAGCCCCTTGAAAATGGGAAATCAGGGTATAATGGTTTTGTGAAAATGTATGTAACAGGCAGAAGGAGGCGTGCCATACCCCATAAAGTATATATATTCTTCATCAGCGCGACAAGACGAGTTGATATAGCCCTGTCCGTCTGTCCATCCGTCCGTCTGTCCGTCCGTGTGAACGCTGAGATATTTTTAAGTACGCAGCGTAGAGACTTGAAATTTTACATGAATACTCGATAATACCATTCGCTGCACAAGTTTATAAAATGTTTCCGATAGCGATAATTCACTTATCGATAATTTTAATGTGTTTTTAAAGCGTGGTTTGTACATCGTTTGAGCTAGAGCTGTGTAGTTGCGTGTAATGAATACGGAGATGTAAAAAGCGCAAATCAAATACTAGAGAATTGTGCTTTAGAAAATACATACATATGAATGCCATTAATAAGTTGTGAAAGCTTGATGCACTTAGTCCATTGCTAAGAAAAGTAATTAAACAATTAAGTTCCCATAGTAATGCCCACATTGCTGCCCAAGCGCAGTCGCTGCGTCAACTGCGCATTTGGCAGAGCGCACGCTTATGCTTGCGTGCATATGTATGTGTGTATGTGTTGTTTATATGCATGCATAAGAAATGCATAGAATGATTTGATATTTGGCTCCTCACAGGGCTCAGGGTATCGCCTAGTCGAGCAGTCTCGACTAGAGCACTCTTACTTGTTCTTTTTGACGAGCAGCATTGGGCTTGCAAAGGGAGAACAACTGGGTCAGGATGATATTACATTTTAGTAGCTCACGCAACTTTTCTCTAACGATATCTCTTTCTTCCGGTCTAAGTCTATAGGGCCGGCGTTGCACAGTTTTGCTATGGTCAACCAATCGAATTTTCATTTCACCTGTGGTAACACGTATAGATAGTACTCCCTTAATAAGTGCTGTGGAATAATTCTCACATAATTTTATTAACTTGTTTTTGACAGATTCATACAACTCGGTGTCAAGATTGGTTAGATCAACTGGTTCCAATTCTACTGAACAAATATTTACAGATTTGGTTTTCACAATTTCGAACCTTTTTTGGGAATATAATAATATTGAATTCCTGAGTAATGATTTGACGGCCAATAACAATGTTGCTTTTCAAATATTTATTTTGCACAACATGAAATAATATTTGAAGTAAGTTTGCGATTATAGTAACGTAACTTAAAATCTGTAATGTGCGATATATACCTTTATCACAAATACCTTATAACACGATAATGTTATCAAAGCGCTTTCCGGACAACTTACTACTAATTTTCCCCTTTATAAGTGAACATTCTGCTCCTGAATTAAAGGAAATTGGGTAGATCTCACCTCGCTGTATCATAGTTCCTGTTGGCTCTGGCACATAACACTGGTTCACAGTATTCTGTTGAAACAGTCGCTTTTTATAGAATAGAAATAATTCCTTGAATTCATTCCACTTAATACCGGGATATGAAATTTGGGTCAACCACTGTGAAGCACTGTCCACCTAGCCTCACTTAACGCCATTATCAGCGTGCTTCCTTCTATGGGTTGCTCCGTTAATATTATGCCTGCGGTAATGCACCATTTCGCTGCATCAGCGTCTACATTATCAGAAAAAATTTTGCCAAAGTGACGCCACGCATTTGCTGCTGTTCGCGTGTTAATGCTTGCATCGTTTTTACAAGTACCAACAGGTTTTGATTTTCCATTTGTAGAATAATACGCCATTGGTCCTCAGAAAATGCAGGAGGTGGTGCCGATCCCACTTCTGATGTTAAAGCACGCTCGCTTGACACTCCTCTTCAAATCGCAGCGAGTGTCGATGCGTAGGCTTCGCAATTCCACATTCGACTGACGCTTTTTGTTTTTCTACCTCGCACCGAACCACCCTCGACGACAGCGCTACAATGCTGTCGTCACGCTATAATGGTCCTTCTTCTAGCTACAAATCCAACCAATCACAGCACAATTAGTGTCTGATGCAATATTTCTTAATGTTATGAAAATATTTTTTTGGTTAAATACCCAAAACATACATAGAAACTCATACACTCACACATACAGTAAACAGCAACACATACAGTGCCTATATATATGTATATACAAGTTAACACGACTAGAATCAACATCGCACAAAGCTTTGTAATGCAGCCCTGCATGCTGACCAGGTGATCTTAAGATCGAAAGCTATCAGCCAAAGCTTTAATCACTGCGCCTATTGGTTTCTCATCTCAAAGCTTTAATCATTTAAAGCTTTGCCAGCTGATAAACCCACGTGGATGCAGGCCAGGCAGGCAGGAAGGCATGACAAGAAAGCTCTCTTTGAATTTGGACGTCGAGGCGACAACATCATAGCCATAAGCTAGGGCTAGCAATAATAAATTAAAAATTATAAAATTATTGTAAAATAAAGAATAAATTAATTAATAATTGTCGCCCAACGGCATAAAAAGAACTCAAGTGCCCAATTTCATAAAATAGCAATAAAAAAACTCTAATTTCACTTGTGTTGAGCTTAAACAAGCCAACCAATAAAAAATTACAATTTTTTTGTCTGGATCGGAAAAAATTCACGTCACTGTACTGGACTAGAGGAGAAAGCAGAAAGAGGAAGAAAGCAGCCATCTCAGACTGCAGTATTGGACCTGATACACTGGACTACAAATACTCTTAAATATTAAGGAAAATCACGTGAGTAAAGTGCCCATTTTTTATTCCGCTTACAATTTTTTTCTCGCGTACAAATTATTTTTTGTTGAATCTTCGCTTTAAAAAAATTGCCAAACGAGAGTGTAAAAATTAAATATGTTTTAAAAAAAAAAACCTAAAGTAAAATTGAGTGATTTGAAAATTTCTTATGAACGACCCCATAGTAGAATCTCTGTGTGATTTTTTTGACAGACTTAAAGCAGAAAAACGCACTGTCTCTTGTGAAGGGGTAAACGATTGTTGGGTTAAACAAGGCATAGAAATGGATGTAAAACAGTTCGAATCCGTGGTACGCGGCGCCGTTGCCAGCGCCCTCGCATTACAAAAACAAGAATTCGACGAAAAAATAGCAACGCTTACTGAAAAGCTAGAAAGCGTTAAGGTCAGTGTTCCTACAGTAGAGACTCATAAGGAATTAGAAATCGTTGCAGGGTTCACTTGTAATGAAACGCTAGACGTAGTGAAATCTATTCCGGATTTCGAAGGGAAACAAGAAAAATATGTCGCATGGCGCAAGGCTGCACACGTGGCTTATAATATTTTTAAAGGGTATGAAGGTAGCTCAAGGCACTATCAGGCGGTGGCTATTATAAGAAATAAAGTTAAGGGATCGGCAGATACAGTTCTAGCATCATTCAATACAGTTTTGAATTTTCAAGCCATTATTGATAGGTTAGATTTCACTTATTCAGATAAAAGGCCTATCTACTTACTCGAGCGTGATCTATCTACGTTGCGGCAAGGGAATATGTCACTATTGGAATATTACGAACAAGTTGAACAAAAATTGGCCCTAATAACTAACAAAGTAATTATGAGTTACGATCAATGTGTAGCGGTAGCAATGAACGAAAAATACCGAGCGGATGCGCTCTGCGTGTTCATATCAGGAACAAGAAAGGCCCTAAGCGATGTTCTCTTCTCGGCCCGTCCCAAAGACCTTCCGTCTGCTTTAGCGCTAGCTCAGGAAGTTGAATCGAATCACGAAAGATACGCCTTTACGACTAGTTATGCTAAAGCCCTAGAGGCGAAGGTTGAAAAATTTGAGTCAAGAGCCCATCAAACTAACCCAAATCGGGGACAGCCAGAAATTTCGAGTAAAAATCCATTTTACAGTAAAAGTCAAGGGAATGGAGTAAATAGCGGTCGGTTTAAAAACCAGCAACCCGTCGAACCAATGGAAGTCGACTCCTCTTCCAGATTTAGGCAAAACACCCAATATAAACCGCAGGTTGTAACTAACGCTCCTTATAACGGATCACAAGTCAACCGAAATTATCAACGCTCATCAGGTGATTTCAATCAGTACAATAATCAATCTGAAAATAAAGGTCAAACATTTAAACGGCCAAGTAATGGCACAGGCAAATTCACGGGACCAAAACAGCAGCGGGTCAATCATATCTCACAAAGTATGTTACCCTCAGCTGAGCAAAGCAATGAATGCTATCATACATGCGCAGAAATAGAGACGGCCCAGTGTGAAGACGATGCACAGAATCTTGACAGCATTAATTTTTTTAGGGAACACTCCTTGCTGCCCTTCATCGAAAGAAGCTACGCAGAGAAAACCATTCGACTATTAGTAGACACGGGTACCTCTAAAAACTACATAGTGCCCGGCCTCTTTCTAAGGGACGTCATACCGGTGGAGTCCCTATTTAAAGTTGAGTCCATACACGGATGTAATATAATTAAAAAAAAGTGTAAAATCAATCTGTTCGGAGTAAAGTCCGACTTCTTTATCTTACCAGGCCTAAAAACATTTCAAGGCATTATCGGCCTCGATTTGTTAGCACAAGTCAACGCCCACATTGATCTCGCTAAAGAGCAGATCAATTTTAATTACGGAGTTGAGCGGCTCCAATTTCTTAAGTGCAATAACGTGAATTTCCTTAAGATCAATGATGCAGAAGTGCCAATTGCCATTACGAAAGAATTTAAAAAAAATTATTGAAAAACGAGCTAACGCATTTGCCAATCCGAAACAAAGTCTCCCGTATAATACAAACATTGTGGCTACAATTCGTACCACAAGTAGTGATGCTGTTTTTTCAAAATTGTGTCCCTATCCAATGGGTGTGGCAGAGTTTGTCAATTCAGAAGTTAAACAACTTCTATCTGACGGAATTATACGACCCTCGAGGTCACCTTACAACAACCCAATTTGGGTTGTTGACAAAAAAGGAACTTACGAGTCAGGAAACACAAAGAAACGTCTAGTGATTGACTTTCGAAAGCTTAACCTTACGACAATAGATGATAAGTACCCAATTCCAAATGTGACTATGATTTTATCCAACTTGGGTAAATCAAGTTACTTCACAACCCTTGATCTGAAATCTGGCTTCCATCAGATAAACCTCTCCGAAAAAGATCGGGAAAAAACTGCCTTTTGCGTAAATAATGGGAAATACGAATTCTGTAGATTACCTTTTGGGCTGAAAAACGCCCCCAGCATATTCCAGAGAGCAATCGATGATGTTCTCAGAGAACAAATCGGGAAATTTTGCCACGTCTATGTTGACGATGTAATCATTTTTTCGGAAACAAAGGAAGACCATTTAAAACACGTAGACTGGGTTTTGCAGCGATTAGGTGATGCAAACATGCGAGTGTCGGAGGAAAAATCTCATTTCTTTAAGACCAGTGTTGAATACCTGGGTTTTATCGTCTCAAAAGGCGGCATAACTACCGCACCTGAAAAAATACAAACAATCACCCAATATAAACTTCCAGAAACCCTATTTGGCGTTCGTTCTTTTCTCGGGCTTGCAAGCTATTATAGGTGTTTCGTGCGGGATTTTGCTATAATTGCGAAACCCATAACAGAGCTTCTCAAGGGAGAAAACGGGAAAGTCAGCACTTATCAATCCCGGAAAGTCCCCATAAAATTTAATGAACAACAAACAAAGGCATTCGAAAAACTTAAATTAATATTGGCATCTGAAGACGTCCTCCTAAGATATCCCGATTTTTCAAAACCTTTTGATCTCACTACCGATGCATCGGAATCAGGCATAGGGGCTGTCCTGTCTCAAGAAGGAAAACCAATTACAATGATCTCCAGGACACTTAGGGGTCCCGAAGTCAATTTCGCCACGTACGAAAGGGAGTTATTGGCTATCGTTTGGTCATTGAAAAATTTGAGAAATTATCTTTACGGCGTTCGAAGCTTAAATATCTTTACTGACCACCAACCGCTTACATTTGCGGTGTCAGAGCGAAACACGAACGCAAAGATAAAATGCTGGAAAGCCTTTATCGATGAACACAATGCCAATATATTTTACAAACCCGGCAAAGAAAATCATGTGGCTGATGCCCTGTCTCGCCAACACCTAAATGCGCTGGAAAACGATGCGAAGTCCGACGTAGCAGAAGACGGCAGAAGTTCTATTTGTTCCACAATCCATAGTGAGGAGTCATTAACTTACACCATTCAAACCTCTGATAAGCCTATTAACTGTTATAAAAACCAGATCATCATACAGCAGGCAGATATTCCATCAAGCCGATCTTTCATCCTTTTTAGAGAGAAAACTCAACACTCCATAGAATTTCGAGATTTTTCAGAATTATTTGATACCCTGAAAGACAAGGTTAACTGCAATGTCGTTAACGCCATCAAGTGCGATTTACACGTATTAGCCAGAATACAACACCAACTTATTCAACAATTCCCATCAACAACCTTTTGGTATTGTAAAAATTTCGTACAAGATGTTGTCAATAAAGAGGAACAAATGGAAATCGTATTCCAAGAACATAATAGGGCCCACAGAGCATCGCAAGAAAATACTAAACAGATTTTAAAGGAATATTTTTTCCCAAAAATGACTAAATTGGTCAACGAAATTGTCACAAACTGTCGAATTTGTCAAAGAGCCAAGTATGAAAGGCATCCAAAAAAACATGAAATCGCCAAAACCCCAATCCCTTATAAACCAGGTGAAATATTACATGTCGATATTTTTTCTACGGATGGGAAATATTTTTTGACTTGCATTGACAAATTTTCAAAATACGCAATAGTCCAGCCAATCTCCTCACGCGCAACTGTAGATGTGAAACCAACTCTTTTACAACTTATAAACTTCTTCCCAAATGCTCGCACATTGTAATGTGATAACGAGAGATCTCTCAACTCACAGCCAATAAAATCTCTTTTAGAAAATCACTTCGGAATTTCGGTCGGCAACGCTCCACCATTGCACAGTATCTCTAATGGGCAAGTAGAAAGATTCCACAGCACGTTGATAGAAATCGCCAGATTCTTAAAGATAGATAGGCATATACAAGATACTGTTGAGCTCATACTCCTGTCAAATATTCATTATAAAAATTCTATCCATTCAGTCACTAAGAAGTCACCTACCGAAATAATCCATTGTAGGCCAATCGAACTACTGACAGAAGTGGGAATTAAGCTTCAAAAGGCTCAATCCGACTTACTTGAATACCACAACAAAAATAGACAGTCTAAATCATACCAGGTTGGTGAGAAAGTAATGGTTAAACGCAATAGAAGGTTAGGAAATAAAATAACCGCCCTCTATGAAGAAGAAGTCGTTCAGGCCGACATGGACACGACGGTGCTCATACAAGGGAGGGTAGTCCGTAAGGACAATCTCAAAACATGAATCAATAAATTAACACACTCCAATATTTAATTTTGGCAGTCTCCTTGGCAAAAATAAACATTGTTAATCCAACCATACTGAACTCGTACCTCGTAAGCGAAATATTAAATGAACACTTTACTTATATTAGCGTCGAATCTACACATATTGTTATATAGCACTCAAGTAATATAAATGTTAACTTTATTATAGAGTACCCCTAGCCGAAGTTAGATTATAAATAGATTATAATGTATCCGATCCAGAATACGGAAAGATCGTTCACCTGAAAATTGTCGTCCACCGTGCCAGCAACATCTCCAACACCGACTCCGAAAACAATGAGATAAACATGATCAAGAACCAGCGTACTGGTGAATTGGGGAATGCGCCAGAGGTTGCCCGCGACTACAAGACAACAACATCAAATGGGTGACTGTTGGTGATGAGAGCTACCACGAGCATGCTACACTCGAGCCCGGTCACTTGGGCGGCCATGCCTTCATTGTGAAGCCCGCTCGTATTCACGAGACCGACTGGAAGAAGCAGAGTCTCCTGCCATCGACCTTCGCCAATACAGCTGACTGCGATAAGATCCAACCTGCAAGCTGCATCTCGCAGAGAAAAAGAAATATCGCAAAGCAACACAAATGATTTAAAGAAAAGCCGAGGACGGCTTTCAGTTAACCAAGGGAGGAGTTAACACGACTAGAAACAACATCGCACAAAGCTTTGTAATGCAGCCCTGCATGCTGACCAGGTGATCTTAAGATCGAAAACTATCAGCCAAAGCTTTAATCACTTAAAGCTTTGCCAGCTGATAAATCCACGTGGATTCTGACGTGGCGTGCGCCCATTGGTTTCTCATCTCAAAGCTTTAATCATTTAAAGCTTTGCCAGCTGATAAACCCACGTGGATGCAGGCCAGGCAGGCAGGAAGGAAGGAACAAGAAAGTTTCTCTTTGAATTTGGACCTCGAGACGACGACATCATAGCCATAAGCTAGGGCTAGCAATAATAAATTAAAATTATAAAATTATTATAAAATAAAGAATAATTAAATTAATAATTTACATTATGATGCTGACGGTATAAAAATAATAAAATGTAGTGATATTTTTCAAACATATAGTTTCGTCGAAGAATATGCAAATGCGAAAATTTGAATTACGCATGAATGAGTACACTGACTGTGGTGGTGTTTAGTCTGAATTGTACTGATCTTTATTTTTCTGACGCTGGGTATATATACCCAGCTTCATGCATAATTTTAACCCTTAAAACTAGTGTGTCTATTGCTGAGTTTGTAAGGCTCAATATCTATTGCATTGTTATATTATCGCTGAGGTTGTAGGGCTCAGCGTTGGTCTTTTATCTATTCCTTTCCTATCGCTGAGTTGTAAGGGTCAGCGTTCATCTGGCTATTCTTAGATTCCAGACATGTGCTAGTCGTTGAGTGCGTAAAAGGTAGTTTACATACACTAGTCGGCATAAATATTTTGACGAAATTTATTTTTTGCTTTCGATGCTGGCATTGCTGAGATCCGCTAAGTAATGGTGACAAAATTATAACTAAAACAAAGATACTATCAATAGCTCTATGCGTGTCAATTTTTATGTCGTTAGCCTTTTGCATTGTCATTTTGCTGATAAGAATGCATGCAAATATCGAGTTTCAGCGCGGCATAATTATTTTGACGAAATCATTGACAAAATGTGTCTTCACTTTTGGACGCGTGTCAACCAAAAAACTTGTATATTCAACTTTAATTATCGTTAAAAAACGTGAAAAAAATAAAAAAATTATTAAAATGTTTTAGTAGTTATTGAAAACAATAGGCAAAACAGCGGAGCTAAGTTTGCAGACAAGATCAGCAATGGTAGCAAAGTTTACCGCTGAAAAAAAATAACAGGCATTGCAAGTGAATATTAGATATCTCGTCAAACTGTGCACTATCAAATTAATAAGTTTAAAAATCATAAAGTTTTAAAAAGATAAAAAGATTAGGTGCCAAACGTAAAACGTATGATATTGATGACCGAGTCCTGCTACGTGAATTTAAAAGAAAATGTTCTTCTGAAGCCTCAAATGCTGCAGATCTTTTCAATTTGACAGCCGAGACTCCAATCAATGAGCGAATCGTCAGACGACGCTTAAATGAAGAAGAATTCGGCATTTTATAGCCAAGGACATGCCGTTTATATCAAAGCAAAGTAAGCCTAAAAGGCTAGCCTTCGCAAAGGAACATGTTCTAAGGCCAAAAGAGTTCTGACGAATTGTTTTGTGGACAAATGAGAGCTCCTTTAAGTATAATTCATACACAAAGAAGGCGCAGGCAAAAAAAAACCTCCTATTTGCCAAAAAGTGAGCCATGGTGGAGGGTCTGTTATGTTCTGGTGATGTGTTACATTCTATGGGTTGGCTGACTTCATTCCTGTCACCGGATTGATGAACCAGGGCCAATAATTGAGAGTGTTGAATGATAACACATTCCCTTCCGAAGATAATCTTATAGGAGAGTCATTTATTTTGCAACAGAATAATGCCCCATGCCATAAAAGCAGGATGGTCACGAAATTTTTAAAGGATGTTGGCGTCAATACTCTTGACTGGCCACCACAATGTCCAGACTTAAATGCCATTGAAAACGTGTGGTCCCTCATTAAACGAAACTGAATTGCTTCTTTGCATAAAAGCAAAGAAGAAACAATTTATGAGACAACTTCCCTTTGGAACGAGGTGTCCTCGCATATCATTGTAGCTTTAGTGAACTCAGTTCCAAGACGGCTGCAAAAAGTCATTAAAGCTAAAGGGGAGTACACGTTCTATTAATCGAAATAATATTTTGAAGACTTTTCTTGTTTAAGTTGCTATTTTATTAATAATCATCACCCGTCAAAATACTTATGCCAACGGCTAAAAATCAATTTAATTCATATTTTTATCTGTTTCCATGAAATACTTTTTGTTTAATTATTTTTGAGTTGGTATAGCCGAGATGTAAAATAAGAAAAAAAAATTTTTAAGTTCTATAAAGTCAGTAAAAAGTTATAAGCAAAAACACATCACTATAATTTCGTCAAAATATTTATGCCGTGTATTTATGTATTCTATGTTCATGCCTGAACACTCATGATGCTAAAAATATAACAAATATGTTAACGTAGCTATATAACAATACTGTAATGATTGTTGGAGTAAACAAAACTGGAGTGGCAAAAAATTAAGCTAAAAATGCTTAGTTCCCTAAACAATAAGTGAAACTAAACAAGTTCGAAAACTCTAATCGGGTTTACTCGAATAGGAGATCCCCTGCACCCCGCCCTATCTCCGCATTTAGTTTAATGCAAGGGTGTCTAAAGACTAATGAAGCTGCTGGATATGCAAACTCAATATAAACACGAATCAATCGAAATTGTTATATTTATACCCTGAGCCCATTGAAAATGGGAAATCAGGGTATAATGGTTTTGTGAAAATGTATGTAACAGGGAGAAGGAGGCGTGCCACACCCCATAAAGTATATATATTCTTGATCAGCGCGACAAGACGAGTCGATATAGGCCTGTCCGTCTGTCCGCTCGTCCGTCTGTCCGTCTGTTCGTCCGTCCGTCTGTCCGTCCGTGTGAACGCTGAGATATTTTTAAGTACGCAATGTAGAGACTTGAAATTTTACATGAATACCCGATAATACCATACGCTGCACAAGTTTATAAAATTTTTCCGATAACTCATTCCATTTCGATTATATGAGCATTTATTGATAATTTCAATGTGTTTTTAAGGCGTGGTTTATACATCGTTTGAGCTAGTGTAGTTACGTGTATGAAATACGGAGATAACGTAATCTTTAGATTTTGAATGCCACGCCCCATTCGCCCCCAATAGCCTCCTATTTGTAAAAAATCAAATACTAGAGACTTGTGCTTTGGCAATTGCATACATATGGGTGCCATTAATAAGTTATGAAAGTTTGGTGCAGTTAGTCAATCGCTAAGAAAAGTTATTAAACAATTATTAATGCCCACATTGCAGTCCAAGCGCAGTCGCTGCGTCCACTGCGCAGTTGGCAAAGCGCGCGCTTATGCGTGCGTGCATATGTGTGTATGTGTTGTTTGTATGTATGCATAAAAAAAGCGTATAATGATTTGATATTTGGCTCTTCACAGGGCTCAGGGTATCCCCTAGTCGAGCAGTCTTGACTAGAGCACTCTTATTTGTTATAATATCATGAACTGGCCTGAATATACACTGCGCTTCATCAGGTTAACGCCCCCTTTATATTCACCGTCAATCCTCAATAAAATATAAGCCATCAGAGCTCCAGCTTTAATTTTTTTATATTATACTACATCTATTTCTCTTTTAAATAAAACATTAATGGCTTCTGTAGCAATAAGGAATATTTTTTAATAAATGTTTTTGAGAAAGATACAAAAAAAAAGTGTAACAAAAATTTGGTCATCAGGTTAGCGGCCCCTGCGTTAAATTCAATTGAATTAAGTTGTTGACGAATAATGGTAGTTTATAACACCTGTATATTAAATTTCTATTAGTAATATTTGTAGTGCGTAGTCCCGCCTTTGTTTAAAATTACTTCAAAAATTCGATTGGAAATTGAATTATAAAGTTATTTATTTTATTTATTTAAGAACTTAGTTATTAATAATAAAATTAAAGGCTAGCTTAGTACTATGGCTATGGCGGCAGAGGCTTTCAGCTCTAGAGTTGTATTTACAAGTGTATTTGTTTCCTAAGAGTATTGTGTGCTGTATTTACAGTGATGAACATGAGTAATGAACATGAGGTGATGAGACTGTTTTTTAGATGTGGTGATATAGATTTGTTAACTTTAAGTATTTCAGGATGTTTGATGTATTTGAAGGAGTAGGGTTTGCTAAGCATTGGAGGGGATTGGTGTTTTTGAATATTGCTTCTCTTTGAGGTTTTAGTCTATTGCAGTTGGTGAGGATGTGTTCGAGTGTTATGGTGTCATTGCAGAGGGGGCATATACCGGGAGAATGATCTATGTAGTGTATTTTGGAGTGACCGAGTCTCTCTCAGTCTGGTTATTATTATTTTATCTCTTCTCGAGAGGGGTAATGAGTTTCTTTTAAAAATATCATAGTTGTTAAGTTTGTGTGGGTTGTTTGTTTGGTACCAGTTTGATGTTTTAGTTATGTTGGATTGTAGTTTTGTGAGGTGCATGGTTTTTAAGTATTTTTGTATGTCTTGTACGTTAAGGTTTTCCTTTGTTATTAGAAGCTGATTCGCTGCATTGGGGTAGGTTTTATTCATAATATTGCGAGCGTATGAAGGATAATGTTCATTGTTGTTTAGGTTGTTAATTGCGTCTATTGCAGAAAGTGAGTCGGTGCATATGCAGAAATTACCCCTTTTGTTTTTTAGGGTTTCTAGAGCTTCTATTATTTCGATGATTTCTACGGAAAATACGGAGATGTAGTGGGGTAGGAGGTATGATTTGATGATATCGGCTTCACTTGTGATAGCAAAGGTAGTGGTAGTGCTGTTTTGAGATCCATCTGTATAGATGTATGTATTTAAATGAATTCGGCTCTGTATGTTTGTGGGCATGTGTTTTTATACTCGTTTCCCAAAGGGAAAAAGAGTATATTGGTTTTGTGAAATGTCCGTCTGTCCGTCTGTCCGTCTGTCCGTATGAATGCAATATTTTTCTACGCTATTGAAGCTAGAGACTTGAAATTTGGAACATATACTCGTGTATACCCTCGAATTATAAAGTGTCAAGATTTTCCGGATACGCCCACTAGGGGCGTGGCAAATCGGAAAATGGTTGCGCCCATAGTTAAGAAATCATATTAGTTGAAGAGCTAGAGAGTTGAAATTTGGAATGTATACTTGCGTTGACCACCCAAGCTCAAAAAGATATGGCGGATATATCTACGCCCATTGGGGGCGTGGCAAATCGGGAAAACTGTAACTTCTACAGTTTTAAAGCTAGAATGCTGAAATTTGGCACGTAAATTAACGCTACGATTCTATAAAGATTCATAAAAAGATTTGGTGTCTACGCCCACTGGGAGCGTGGCAAATCGGATCTGAATATATAGTGATTTTACACGATCAGCTATATTTTGAGCACTATTGATGCTAGAGACTTGAAATTTGATATATATACTCTGATAAGCAACCCAAGATCAAAAAGATATGACGGACATACCTACGCCTTCAGGGGGCGTGGCAAATCGCAAAAAGCTTATAGCTCCTACAGTTTTAGAGCTAGACGATTCAAAATTGGATGTTTGTGTTACTGGGGGCCTCCTCTATTGATTCCCCAAAAATAAATCTTACGCCCCCTTGGGGGCGTGGTATATCGAAAAAATACCCTGTAACTTTCACATTTTTGGAGTGTAAGCATCCAAACTTTGCAGTTACGTTACCCTAGACTCCTTCTAGGAACTTGCCAAATATGATATGTCTACGCCTACTGGGGGCGTGGCAAATTGGCAACAAAATTTGTAACGCCCAGCTGCAAAATTCATATGCCTGTGCCACCCATATAAATAAGCTTAATAAGAATTGCTAAGACGACAAACGGCATTTCTGAGAAATATATGTAATTCGATTTAATGTTGAAGTTCTGCAAATAATTTATCTACTAAAATTATCATTTTTCGTATAGCCTAGGTCAGTTATGTTATTTTCTTTTTGTGTGTGTGACCCTGACAAAAAATGTAAATTTCAAATACCGATATTTGTGTAATCGACTTAGTCCGAACAAAATTATTTACACACAAAAAATTTGACGATAGGTCCCATCAGGTATGTATGCATGTAGGCACGAACAGCTGCGCAACTATTTTCATGCCGTCGCCGCCGCGTCTCGAACGCGGACCCTTTTGCTTACACGCTTTTCATCTACCTGCTGCGCCACATAAGTTTTGCATTGCCTGTTGGCAAATCCGAAACTACTTCACTACAAGGGCGACTTTTGACAAATACAAAACTATAGAAGCTGCTGTTAATGCAAACACAATATAAACATAAATCAATCGCAATTGTGATTCTTAGAAAAAGCTGAAATGCGCGCATATGAACGTATATATTTATATGTATGTGTACATACAAAAACGGTGGTCGGTTGAATGTATGCGTATAAACGGCGATATTTGACAAATACAAAACTAAAGAAGCGGCTGAAAATGCAAGCACAACTCAATAACAATTTTGGTTGAAGAATATGCTAGAATGAATGGCACTGAATTTATTTGTGCCCATGCATAGCAAACGTGCTTGCACGTTTCAATGTATGTGTAAATGTAAATATATTTTGCTGTCGCTGCTTAACACGTGCGTGTCATAATTGGCCAAACGTTTTGTTTAATAGATTGCAAGTGACTTAACGGAACTTGATGAAACTTTTAGCATATGATTCTATTGAATTTTTTACATTTTATAAAAATGCTAATTCATTCACATAGTTATATTTGCAAAAATTGAAATTGCAGAAAATTCACGTGAATCTCCATAAATGCAAAATTTGAGATAAATTATTAAATTTAAAATACCAGATGCCCATGTGGGAAACGAGTATGACGCTGTAGGTCTCGCCCTAAAGCAACGTTCTTACTTGTATTTATTTAAGTTTCTAAGTATCGTGTCTGTGATAATTTGGCTTAAATTCAATGGAGTAGTAGTCAGGACAAGTAGTTTTGCGGGCTGAAAGGGTAGGTTGTGGTTTTTGCTATGTTTTATTAATATATTATTAACTAATAAGGTCTATTGTTGAATTGTATTGTGAGCGTCTAGGAGGTCAGTATGTTTTTGTATTTTGTGTAGTGGGGATTTTTTGCTGTGATCAGGGTTTTTACGAGGGTTGCTGTTAGTAGATCGTGTCTGTCTTCTAATGGGGGGACACTGGCTTCGTATAGAATGTTTTGGGAGGGTGTGGTTTTGAATGCCCCAAAGGCCTGTGTTAATTTTTTATTTTATAGGTCGCAAAGTAGTTTTCGGGCAGTATTAGTGCTTAAAATTACTTCAATTCGATTAGAAATTGAATTATAAAGTTGTTGAATATAATTCAATGAAATGGTTGACCAAGCGCGTTTGATTCCTTCGACTAACTCTGTCTTTGTACTATACTGTTTTCCGGACTCATACACTTTCCTGACCAACCTTCCCCAGACGTTTTCAATGATGTTAAGGTCAAGTGAATATGGTGGTCACTCCTGAAAATCAACTTTCTGACCCTGAATCCATGACTCAACGGATCAAGCTATGTTAGTTGGAGCAATATCGTGCTGGAAAGTCCGTTGCAGGTTTTGGAAAAGGTTTTGGAAATGCGGAAAAGCCGTTTGCAACACGTTGTTGTAGTCGTGTGCGTGCAAGTTAATAACGAAAATAATTCCACATTGCAACAAAATCCAATGGGAATTATTGCAACACAAATAAGACATAACAAACTGACCAAAACCATAAACCAAATCTGCTGACACCACGTCTAGCGGACTTCCTGCACACGCCAACCAGAGCTGCAGCAATTCTAAGAAGAATTGCACAACGGGTCAACAACACCATGAGCGACGCCGCTGCCAGCGCCGTCGACTGAACCACAGCTTAGCTGGGATAAAATTGATTTAAGTAATTAGTTGCAAAATTCGATTTGAATGAGACGGACTTGTTTCGTTTAAATAAATAAAACCTTTTTTTTATCGTTCAAATAAAAGAAGAATTTAACTGGCGCCCGAGCAGGGACCGACTTCACGCGCAATACAGCAAAACGTTTAGTACGTGCGTGATACTGCAATATAAAAGCAGAGTCGGTTAAAGAGTGAAAATTCGATCGCGTTTCAACACAGCAAAACGCCTGTACGAACGCGACGGTGTGATCTCAAAATATAAAAATCGGTTAAAAAGGGAAAATTCGATCGCGTTTCAACACAGCAAAACGCCTGTACGAGCGCGACGGATGGCCTTCAGAATCGATCAATTCAGACAGTGTGATACGAGAGAGTGACGATACTCTAAGTGCACGCTACTGTAAAAGAACTGCAGAGTCTGAGCGAAAGCAATCGAAGCAACTCACGTTGATTAACTTCGACGTTCGATTCAATTCGCTAAAGGTAGTCTGGAACTTAATTGTTCGATTGCCCATCGGTGGACGGTAATCCTGTACGGTCAGTCCACAGTATACTTCAACGGTGTCTGGTCGCAGGATCCCCAGTAGGAACAACCCAAAAAGGATGAAATCCGGACCAACAGTGAACACCGCCACATCATCATTATTGTAAGTTAGAAATATAAGAATATCAAAAAACTAACAAAACTAAAACAACCATTAAGAAAAGAAAAACAATTTAAGAAAAGAAAAAAGTAAACTTAAAGATTAAGAAAATAAAGAATAAATAAAGAAAACAAAGAATTAAAAAGCGTAAAGCGATCAAATTTATATTGACTACAAACGTAGTATAACATAGCCCAACTTTTCGATTCCCAAGGGACCCTCCAAAGTAGAAGGGAAAAACCAGCTACTGGTCTTAGAAGAAAAAAAGAAAAAAAAAATATATATATAAATAAATTTTATGTACTTCTTGTAATAAAATAAGCTGTAATAATACTAATCCTAAACTAACCATACATTTAATACCGATAATTCAAAAATTTGTAAGCATAACACCATAAAAATCAGTTGTGACGTATGGCCAATGAGCATAACTTGATTAGACCACGGTTTTAGAAGAACAACCTCAGGTAGGCGGACAAAACGTTGATAGACAGCAACAACGACGCATTGACCGACAAAACGAACACTTACAAAACAGAGGCATGGCAAACAACGCAGAACAGCAGATTGCAACTACTGTTGCCCAAATTTTAGTAGCACAACTTCCAACACTAGTGAAACAACTAGTTAACACTTCCAGGGAATTTAATGACGTAGCAGATCAAAACATAGTTGGCAATCAAAATCTAAACGACCTGAACAGAGTACCAGACATCATCAAAACCGTCGAAGACTTGAGATCATTTCTGGGTCTCTCGAGTTATTACCGAAGATTTATTAAGGATTTCGCTAAGTTGGCAAAACCCCTTAGCTCCTTATTAAGAGGGGAAGATGGACGTGTGTCCAAAAACCTATCCGCAAAAAAATCGATTTATCTCAACGATGAAGCGGTAGAAGCTTTCAATAAGATAAAAAACGCTTTAGTTTCAAACGAAGTTATTCTTCACTACCCAGACTTCGAAAAAGAATTTCACTTAACGACAGACGCATCCAACTTTGCCATTGGAGCCGTCTTATCTCAAAACCGCCATCCAATTACATTTCTTTCTAGAACTCTTTCAAAAGCGGAAGAAAATTACGCTACAAACGAGAAAGAAATGCTAGCAATCATTTGGGCACTCAAAGCTCTCAAAAATTACCTGTACGGTAAAACAAAAGTAAAAATATACACAGACCACCAGCCATTAACACATTCGTTAAGTAGCTGGAACGGAAACGCTAGAATAAAAAGATGGAAGGCATATTTAGAAGAATTCGACTACGAATTACTTTATAAACCAGGAAGGAACAATATTGTAGCCGATGCGCTGTCTCGAATCCCCACCATAAACAATATCAGGTCGGTAGCCTCCACACAACACAGTGCAGACAGTTCAAGCCATAACTTAATACCAAGCATTGAAGCACCCATAAACGTATTTAAAAAACCAAATATTTCTAGAAAAGGCCGATAAAACAGACTACAGATTCTATATACCATTCCCAACTTTCCATAGGCACATAATAACTCAACCAAGCTACACAACAAATAATCTCATACAAATATTAAAAACTCGTCTTAACCCTTCTATTATCAATGGCATAATAACCTCAGAAGATGTTATGCGCCAAATCCAAACCATATACCCGACACACTTCAAAAACTATAAAATTAGGTTCTCACAATCACAGGTTAAAGATTTAACAAACGAAACCGAACGAGACGAAAAAATCTTGGCCACCCATAATAGAGCACATAGAAACGCACTTGAGATTAGAAATCAAATGATAGAACTTTATTATTTTCCTAAAATGAAACAAACAATAGCAGACCTTGTCAAACAGTGTCAAGTTTGCAAGGAAGAGAAATATGATAGACATCCGAATAACCCCAAATTAAAAGAAACCCCAATACCCGAATACCCAGAACAGTACGAAAAAGCTAGGAAAGATAATATAGACAGACTTAAACAAAAACAGACGACAGACATTCACAACCATAACAAGACGCGAAACGATATACGAACTTACACACCTGGACAAGAAATCTACATTAAAATAAATACACGATTAGGTACTAAACTTTCACCTAGATATAAAAAGGCAATTGTAAAAGAAGACAGAAACACGACTGTACTAACATCAACAAATCTCATCGAACACAAAAGCAACATAAAAAACGTTTGACAATTATAGATTACTTGTAATACTGATGGTGACGGTACAACCAATAGAACCAAATATGGACATAACAAATCACACAGAAGCACAAACTATTACGATCTACGATGGACTAGGCAAAATACAAACAACAACAACAAGAATAATTCATATTTTTAATCTAAACAAAATCAAAGAAGCGTTAGAGCAAATAGAGTTCCATACAGAAAAAGATTTAAAATTTAGCAGCTTACACCATACCTTGTGCCACGAAATTAACCAAACTCAATTGACTTTACGTACCATAGACTATGACGTTAACAAAAGGACCTCAAGAGCTATTAATATCCTAGGCACAGCTTGGAAGTATGTAGCAGGTAGCCCAGATCACGATGACTTCGTTCAGATAGAGGAACATATTAATAAAGTGATAGACAACAATAATAGGCAGGTAATAATAAATTCACAACTAGAACAAAGACTAAATAAATTAACTACAATCACCAATAGCCTTACAAACAACATAAGGAAAGACGATAGATTCACATATGAAATAGCAGAAAGTTTACAAAACCAAGTCAGATTGATCAAAGAGGAAGTTATTAATGTAAAATATGCTATAATACAACGTAATAAACTCATATCTGTTAAAAGAAGCAGAAGTAAATGAAATAGAGAGGATATTCAAAGCTGGAAGAATGCCTTCATTATCCGTAGAAGAAATGCTAGAATATTCAGACGTGGCCATATTTCACAATACGACTACTTTGTTTTATGTAATAAAAATACCTAACGTAGAAGAAACCGAATTCGAAAACCTAATTGTAAAACCAGTAATAAGAAATAATGTCATCATAAACATAGAATACAAAGAAATATTGTCGCACAAAAATGTAATGTATGGAATTATAAAAAACTGTATGAAATATAATAACATTAAGATTTGTTCTAAGAATAACATTGTCAATATTAGCAATAGTACATGTTTGCCTAGGCTCCTCAATGGAGAAAAGTCGCTGTGTGAGTTCAGTAATGCCGAGCATGTGGAACCCATCGACGAATTGGCCAATGATTTTCTGATACTTAACAACTTTAATGGGATGGTGACATCGGCCAAAACAAGTACATGGTTAAACGGCACTTATGTCATTCGCTTCACCAACGAGTCCATTTCGATTGGCAACCGGACTTTCAACAATCTAGAGACAAACACACTGAGAGTCGGATCATCAATAATCCAGATGGCCCCGGAAGAATCGAGACGACTCCAAATTCTATCGCTAAAGGCTTTGCAGGCACTACACATCAACAATAGCCAAATACTGGAAAAATGAAAGCTTACGACATACGCAGTATCATCTGTAATAGTGATCTGCATTGTTGCGATAACCATCGTCATTGCCTACCTCTACACAAAGAGAGCTAGAAAAATAACGTTACTATTGGATAATAATCAAGTTAATAAAGTAACAGAGGCACCAAGACGAACAATAGAAAACATACAGTTCAATGACATTCCCTTCTTTTAACAATCGCTTGAGGACAAGATCAAATTAAAGGGGGAAGAGTTAATAACGAAAATAATTCCACATTGCAACAAAATCCAATGGGAATTATTGCAACACAAATAAGACATAACAAACTGACCAAAACCATAAACCAAATCTGCTGACACCACGTCTAGCGGACTTCCTGCACACGCCAACCAGAGCTGCAGCAATTCTAAGAAGAATTGCACAACGGGTCAACAACACCATGAGCGACGCCGCTGCCAGCGCCGTCGACTGAACCACAGCTTAGCTGGGATAAAATTGATTTAAGTAATTAGTTGCAAAATTCGATTTGAATGAGACGGACTTGTTTCGTTTAAATAAATAAAACCTTTTTTTTATCGTTCAAATAAAAGAAGAATTTAACTTGCATGCGCGATGTCAAAAATTGATGCTCACAAGTGCCGTAGTATGATAATGCTTTGTTTTCTCAGCATAGTGAGTGGTGGTTTTTTTTTTATTTCAGTCTTTTTAAGAAATTAGTTTTCTTGATTACTCTTTGGACCGTTGATAAGCTTGCCTTAACACCTGTGTTTTCCCTAATTTTGGTGGCCGATTCGTGCCAATTCGCAGCTCCTCGAAGTATTGCTCTTCTATCTGCTTGTGTAATCACTTGATTATTGCCGCCTTTGTAGTTCCTTATTTTTAAGAAAATTGGCAATTGTTTTTCTGTGTCTTCCCGTTTTTTCAGAAATTGTATGGTATGATAATCCAGATGCAAAGTATGCCTCAATCTTTGTTTTTTCAACCAAAGAATCCGGATCTACTCCCGGGCTTTGTTTCATCGCATATGATGGCAACATAATCAAAAAAAAACTGAGAAGATGCGTGCAATAGGCAAAGAGAAAAAACTAAAAGAAAATGAGTGGAAAGGGGGGCGCTAACCTGATGACGCGCAGTGTATGTGTGTAAAAGTAAAACCGCATTCGCTGCTAAGCACTGGTTACCACGTGTGTGTAATAATTGACCAAAAGTTTTGTTATATAAACTGGGAGTGACTTAAAGAAATTTGATGAAACTTTAAGCACATGATTCTATCGAATTTTGTTCATTGTATAACAAGTAAGAGTGCTCTAGTCGAGACTGCTCGACTAGGGGATACCCTGAGCCCTGTGAAGAGCCAAATATCAAATCATTCTACGTATCTTTTATGCATGCATATAAACAACACATACACACACACATATATGCAAGCAAGCATAAGCGCGCGCTCTGACAACTGCGCAGTTGACGCAGTGACTGCGTTTGGGCTGCAATGTGAGCATTACTATGGGAACTTAATTGCTTAATAACTTTTTTTAGCAATGGACTAAGTGCATCAAACTTTCACAACATATTAATGGCATTCATATGTATGTATATGCCAAAGCAGTATTTGATTTGCGCATTTTACAAATAGGGGGCCAAAGATTACGTAATCTCCGTATTCATTACACGCAACTAAACAGCAAATTTGAAGTCTATAGCTCAAACGATGTACAAACCACGTTTTACAAACACATTAAAATTATCGATAGTTGCTCATAAAATCGAAATGGAATGAGTTATCGGAAAAATTTTATAAACTTGTGTAGCGTATGGTATTATCGAGTATTCATATAAAATTTCAAGTCTCTACGTTGCGTACTCAAAAATATCTCAGCGTTCACACGGACGGACGGACGGATGGACGGACGGACGGACGGACAGACGGACACGGCTATATCGACTCGTCTTGTCGCGCTGATCAAGAATATGGTGTATAGCAGCCCTCCTTCTGCCTGTTACATACATTTTCACAAAACCATTATACCCTGATTTCCCATTTTCAATGGGCAGGATAAGAACTCGCAGAATCATTAGGAAGGTACCAGTTGTAGGCCCCCATTTGGAAGAGCAAGAAAAATTACCAAATTAAAAAAAATAATTAGGGAATTCTCAGGGAACAGAACTGAGTTTGGTTCCTGGAAGAAAAGCGTATCGCGCATTATGAGCCTATACAAAGGTACGGAAGACACGCACGCTTATTACCTCATGACTTTGGCAAGTCAGAACAACCTTACTGGCGAAACTTACGTGTTATTAGAATCACACAATACCCCCTTGAACTGGAATTATTTCAAAATGCTTGACAGATCAGTTTGCCCATAAACATGACTTAAAAACGCTCGAAAACCAACTTTTCTCATTATCGCAAAGTCGCTTGCCCATCGCCGAATTTTACCAAGCGGTTTACTATTAATTTTTATTGATTCTAAACCAAATAGGAGATCAAAAACTGACACAGGATAGTATTAAGGTTTTGACTCAAAATTATCGAGTAAGGGCTTCGGATACATTCGTACGTGGCTAAATTGTAGATCTGGCAAAATTGGTAGCAATTAAAGAACTTAGGGATCTAAGCCACACTCTACATTTGGGTAAGCTGGTGGAGAACCAAGCCCAAAAGAATGCCTATACTTCAAGGTTTCGACAGTACCCCACACCATTACCACCAAACAGTTTATTGTCACTTCCAGTAGATTCGTGCCTCAAAAACCACTACTTACAACCCCGGCTGGAGATCTTTCAAGCCCAGAATGTATTACAGCCTGAATCCGGCCGTAGATCGGCAAATGGAAAATCCAGTTAATAATCCCCAGTGTTATTCTACTAGACCAATATACGTTTTTTTTTTAATAAGACTATATAGCATTTTATTAGGGTTTTAATTTCTGTGTGAAACTTTAAAACTGCCCCAAAACCGAGTAAATTTAAAATTTAAAGAAAATTTTTTTTTCCAAACCTCCGATAAAATCAAATGCCATTGCGAGGGCATGTAAAGCGTGCAAACTCGGAAAGTACGACAGACACCCGACCCATGTGGCAATTGAAAAAACCCCAATCCCGGCATCCCCCGCTCAAATCATTCATATAGACATTTATACGACCCAGAAGCAATTGGTTCTTACAGAAATAGACAAATTTTCCAAGTACGCCCATATAAAGCTGATACAATCTAAATCATCAGAAGACCTAAAGCACTCGTTAAGAGAAATCATTATAGTTTTCGGGATGCCAAAATTAGTGATTGTGTATACTGAAAAGGCACTAAATTTGGCAGATATTAGGTTCTTACTGCAAGAACAATAAAAGGCATAAATCTGTGTAACACTCCCGTACAACTTCACTAGTAATGGCCAAGTCGAAAGATTCCAGTCAACCTTGACCGAGGTCATGCGGTGCTTAAAAGTACAGGAATATAACTTATCAATTCATTCAACGACGCGAAACTGTTTCATGTCCCCTGAGCCTACAGTCAGACCTAGGAAAAATTACCTAAAAGATTATGATCAAACAAGAAAAAGACAGAATATTACAATCAGAAGAAAACACCCATAAGAATATACGAAACAGTTTATGTCAGGAAGGATAACAGACTAGGATCCAAGAAGTGGTTGTCTTGGAGGATAAAAACACAACCATAAGAACACAATCAGGCAAATTAATTATTAACAAAAAAACCTCAAGACCTAATGTCCCCCCAAAGGTAATCTTCCTGCCTAGGTTTGGCCACCATTCTAGACTACTCCCACTTCCAAATCATTCGTATCAAAGCAGAATCCGTTAACATTCAAAATCATTAATACCTTTAACATCGAAAAATATTAATCGGGGACATATCGAACAAACTCAACGAATTAGACAGAATACACCCAATTCTTCCAATCCTGACATTTTAGCTAAACAAAGCACAATATGATCTGAGAGGATTAAAACCATTCAAAAGGAAAGCCAGGTCAATAGATGCGTTAGGCACTACCTGGAACTCAACTCGAAAATAACGATAGACAAGTTATAATAAGTAAAGTACTTAATGATAGAATAAATAATATAAGTCATTACAAAATTAAGTCTTATTATTATATGAACAGATGTATGGTAAAGCGGCTATGTTCGTCAATGTCGAAGAAATTTTAGTAATTTCAAAAATCAAAAAGCCATCAACGGCAAAAACCTTTTCTACGTAATTAACTTACCATTCATTTTAAACTAAAATTGCATATTTGCACTTTTAAATCCATTCAAACAGGGACAGTTAATTAAAGAAATAAAAAAAATAGTATCATAAAATGTAAAGAAATAAATGGCAGACTCAAAGAAAATTGTGATGCCCTCATCCATAAGACAATTTGTAATAAAGATAATCTAGTTGCTTGAGGTACGATCTTACTAAACAACAGACAACTTCAATTTGGTCGTATCCATCGACCAAGAAGACACAGCGCTGAAGGAATCCTTCCTAATTCATGCTTCTAATGCGACGGTATCTACGAAACATAAGAACTGACATACGATGAGGCTATACCGCCTCTTCTACAACTAAAAACACAAAAGAGTAAGAGAAGTACTTTCTCTGCAGATGCTAAAAAAAAAAACTAATATCAACAACACCAGGGAACTAGAAACTATAGGAGAAGACTTCAACCATGTCGACAATAAACATCGCGACCTCAGGAACCCTGGTGCTAATCAATAATCGCCTGAAAGCTAGAGCAGATATTACCCTGCATGAGTTACATCAGCACCTCTTGCGCAATGGTAAGTCCAAAGCGACAACGGCTACAGCAACAATGGCTACAAAGACAACAACAGTGGGAGCAGCGACATCAACGGCAGCAGAGACACCAGCTGCAGCGCCGACACCAACGGCAGCAGCGATGCCGTTCGTGTCGCCGTTGCAGCTGTAGACCCCACAAAGTATATATATTCTTGATGAGGGAAACGAACAGAGTCACTTTAGCCTTGATCGTTCCTCGATATATTCGTATGTTATAAAGCGTCGCAAAGTGGGGCCTTTGCTCAGTTTGCGAACCAAAAGTCATAACTTTTGATCCAAGCTAGGTAAAGAACTAGGTTTAACTAGGTTAACTAGTTAAAAAAAAAAAAAAAAACAGTAAGAACGTTGCATTCGGGCGAAACTTGATGCATTATACTTGTTTCCCATAGGGGCATCTGGTATATTAAATTTAATAATTTGTTCCTTAATAAATAGAGATGGTGTGCTTTAACAATACATATGTGGTAGATGGTTCTCTTCATTTTTTTTATTTAATTATTTATTTAATTATATTATTATTTTTGATTGACATACATATCTCCTAGTCGGGCACCCCCGACTAGAGCTTTCTTACTTTTTAATGTATAACATAATGCATGAGTTTCGCAAGCGTTTCTCATATGGGCACACAAATGCATATACATATGCACATGTAAGGAAGCGACTGTAAGTGGGTGTACATCATCACTCAATACATGCATACATATCTACCTACATGATGATGGGCCCTATCAATTTTTTTGTGTGGAATAATTTTGTTCTGAATGACGAGTCTATATGAAATCGATAAAAAAAATATAGCATGAATGCAATTTAATTTGGTATTTGCAATTTTTGACGGTATGGTCACACACACAAAAAGAAAATAACATAACTGACCTTGGCTATACGAAAAAAGTTAATTTTAGTAGATAAATTATTTTCAGAACTTCAACATTAAATCGAATTACATATATTTCTTACTATTTCTTTGAAATGCCGTTTGTCGTCTTAGCAATTCTTATTAAGCTTGTTTATATAGGTGGCACAGATATATGAATTTTGCAGCTGGGCGTTACAAATTTTGCTGCCAATTTGCCACGCCCCCAGTAGGCGTAGACATATCATAATTGGCAAGTTCTTAGAAGGAGTGGAGGGTAACGTAACTGTAAAGTTTGGATGCTTACACTTCAAAAATGTGAAAGTTACAGGGTATTTTTTCGATATACCACGCCCCCAAAGGGGCGTAGAATTTATTTGGGAATAAATAGAGGAGGCCCCCAGTAACACAAACATCCAATTTTGAAGCGTCTAGCTCTAAAACTGTAGGAGCTATAAGCTTTTTGCGATTTGCCACGCCCCCTGAAGGCGTAGGTATGTCCGCCATATCTGTTTTATTTTGGGTTGCTTATCCGAGTATATATATCAAATTTCAAGTCTCTAGCACCAATAGTGCTCAAAATATAGCTGAATTTGTAAAATCATTCTATATTCAGATCCGATTTGCCACGCCCCAGTGGTTGTGGACATCAAATATTTTTATCAATCTTTATAGAATCGAAGCGTTAAGATACGTGCCAAATTTCAGCTCTCTAGCTCTTCAACTAATATGATTTCTTGACTATGGGCGCAACCATTTTCCGATTTGCCACGCCCCTAGTGGGCGTATCCGGAAAATCTTGACACTTTATAATTCGAGGGTATACACGAGTATATGTTCAAAATTTCCAGTCTCTAGCTTCAATAGCGCAGAAAAAAATGGACCGACGGACGGACAGCAAGACGGACATTGTACAAAACCAATATACTATTTTCCCTTTGGGAAACTAGTATAACAATTCAAGTCTCTAGATTGTCTAGATGCTTCAATCGACGCATTCAAACATACGGACAGACGGACGGACGGGCGGACGGACAGACAGACGGACAGGGCTAAATCGACTCAGCTCGTCGTCCTGATCAAGAATATATGTACTTTGTGGGATCTAACACGCCTCCTTCTGCCTGTTACATACAGTTAACAAAACCATTATACCCTGATTTCCCATTTTCAATGGGTTCAGGGTATAAAAAGACACAACAACCGTAATTGTAACGTTCAAAATGTAAAAAAAACCCAAAAATCTTCAATAATCGTTTTTCCGTCGGCAAGTCTAACTTCTGCATGCAGCTGCACGTAAATTTTACCATTTTTAGTGCATTTGAATTCGATTCTGTGTTAGTTTTCGGCGGTAGAAAACCAAACGGGCAGATTCGGTAGAATACATTAATAAATATCTGTGTATAGCCCGATGTGCGGAACTCGACGGAACTCAAAAGATGCAATCTACTTTAGGTAAAAAAAAAAAAACATTTTTGAGGTAAACTAGAATCTAGCTCCTAAATTAAATATCATAATTAAATACTTTTTCTTTTATTATACCAATATTTCAAACAATATAAAAACATCAATAATTTGTGCAATCAATTTCTTGCAATTTATTCACAAAATGGATCTATTTGGTTAAATTTTGAAAATTTAACCCAAAGGAGGCGTGCCACATTCTCGTTAATACCATAGGCGAGTTTATCATTTAATTTTAGATAACTCATCCTATTTCGTTTGTAGCCGCATTTATCGATAATATGAATTCGTTTTTTCAGAGTGATTTGCACATCGTTCGAGCTACAGGTTTCGAATTTACTGTGAATACAGAGATTATGTGATCTTTAGATTTTGGATACTACGCCCCAGTCGCCCCTAATTTGTAAATATCGGAAGTCAAATACTAGAGACTTGTGCTTTGACAAACACACACCTATGAATGTCATTAATAAATTGTGAAAGTTTGATGAGATTAGTCCATCCATCCATCTATAAGAAAACATATTCAACAATTAAGTTCCCATAGTATTGCTCACTCTATACCCCAAGCGTAGTCGCTGCGTCAACTGCACAGTTAGCAGAGCGTGTATTTATGCGTGCATGGGTATGTGGGTACATGTGTTCTCTATATGTATGTATAAATGAAGCGCAGAATGGTTGCAATATTGGCTTCTCACATGTAGGATATATAATTTTTTAACAGAGATTTGAAAGAAGTTTAAATCGATAGCATTAAAATAGAGCTCGCAAGTAACTGTTAGCCGTTTGCACTCATGCTCAAAAGATTAACCTAAAAATGCACACACAATCGCTCGCGCTCTGAGCAAAACATTTATTTTTCTGTCGTTTCGTTTTTCGGTTGATCTTTTTGCGTTGACCCTAAAGATGGGCATGGGCTGCCTTTTTAAGGCATGGCACGGCCCAAGCACGGCTGGTAAAAACTGAGGCCCAACACGGAATTTGTTTTTAGAGGCACAGCACGCTAACACGGCACGGACAAACACGAGCGCTTTTTATAAAATAAAAAAAAATTTCAGCTCAATTTTTTTTATGTATTTTCAAGTATTTTTATACCCTGAGCTCATTGAAAATCGGAAAACAGGGTATAATGGTTTTGTTAAAAGTATGTAGCAGGCAGAAGGAGGCGTGTCAGACCCCACAAAGTATATATATTCTTGATCAGGGCGAAGAGCTGAGTCGATTCAGCCCTGTCCGTCTGTCTGTCCGTCCGTCTGTCGGTCCGTCCGTCTGTCCTAATGTTTGAATGCGTCGATTGAAGCATCTAGGCAGGCTAGAGACTTGATTTTTTTTGTTGGGTCCGTGTATAGCACGAGCAGGTCAAGTTTACTTCGTATGAACGATAACTATTTTTGTTATGTTATCGATTTTAATGCTTATCGAAAATACGTTTTTAAGGCGTAGTTTGTACATCGTTTGAGCTAGAGATTTCAAATTTGCTGTGTTATTGCGTGTAATGAATACGGAGATTTTATTATCTTTAGATTTTGGATGCCCCGCCCCATTCGCCCCTAAAAGCCCCCTATTTGTAAAAAGCGCAAATCAAATACTAGAGACCTGTGCTTTGGCAAATGCACATATATGAATGCCATGAATAAGTCGTGAAAGTTTGATGCAGTTAGTCCATGGCTAAGAAAAGTTATTCAGCAATTAATTTCCCATAGTTATACCCACATTGCAGCCCAAGCGCAGTAGTTGCGCCAACTGCGCAGTTAGCAGAGCGCGCGCCTATGCGAGCGTGCATATGTGTGTGTGTGTCTATGTTGTTTTTATGCATGCTTAAAAAGAGCGTAGAATGATTTGATATTCTTCACTGGACTCAGGGTATCTCCTAGTCGAGCAGTCTCGACTAGAGCAATCTTACTTGTTTTTGAATGCTATTTAATAAATTTAAACATTTTCCATTAAAATGAGTGCATATTTTTATGTAAAAATAATATTTTATCTAAGTTACTACTGCTCAGGCGTGTTCGTTTTTCGTTTAAAATTATGCCAGAAGTAGAAAAAAAAGTTCGCTTGTTGCCGACTTACTGGTATATTTAAAATACTTCTTGCCAATACTTGCAAACTTTGTAGAGTATTGTTTTTTTTTTTCCAGAAATCTAAAACATTTGTATCACAAGACTCTGTCATCGCTAAATATTTATCAATTTCTATTTCCACAGAACTTTTTTCAGTTTTTCTTTTTTTAACAGTTTAGGTCCATGAATTTGGAAAACGCATTATCATTTGTTGCGATAGCTTGGCTTTCATGAGACTGCTGTACGCTCTGTTTGCTTTGCATATCTACTATCATGGCTTTTACTGTTGCCCTTACTTGCTCCCTTTTTTCTTCCGATAAAAGAAACATTTCTTTATACGGGGGATTAAAAAAATAAGCCAACTAAGTGGACAGCAGATGGAGAAGATCTTGTTTCTAATGTTTGTTTTTGTAACACTTGAACAATTGTAGAGTCAAAACAATTGCTTGAGCAATTTTCAACCAACTTTTGAAAAAATAAGGAGTAAATATGCATAGTTGGCTCTTTGTCACTGCTTAATTTTTCAGACCACTTCTTCAAATCTTTAAGAAAACTAATCCGGTTTTCCAGTATGGTAAAATCAAAATTTGCAATGCGGCTGCGTTTGTTTTTAGTCACTTCTTCTTGGACTTCAAAAATGCTGTGTAACATAATATACGTGGAATTCCAACGAGTTCTGACATCCTGCTTCAAAGTTTTCGACAACTTGCTGTTAAACTCCAACTGCTTAAAATATAAATAATAAAATTCAATTTGTGACACGCACACGCAAGTCGCTTATGAGGCTTCAATGTAGAAACAATATTTTTCCCGTTATCGGTCACAAAAACTTTACTATTAAATTAAACTCCTCTAAAATGATTTTAATATTTTCAATAATGTTCTGTCCGGCTTTCTTTTCTTCTAAGAACTCTCTAACTCCTAGCAACGCAAGTTTTAGTTCAAAATCTTTGTTAATGAAATGCGCAGTTAATGAAATAAAACTTCTCTGGGTGTATGCGTTGATCCACATATCTGTAGTAAACACAAGCTGCTCATCTCTTAAATTTTCCTTTAGTTGATCTTTAATATTAAAGTATTCATCCGTCATAACTCTCATTGTCAACTTCTTCCGGGATACAACCAGGCTTGCAAACGTTTGATGGGCATAGTTTGCGCCAATATCAATTAATGACTGGGCATACTCCCGAAAGCCTTCACCTAAATTTCACAATATGTAAGATGTATATAAAGCATATGCATTTAAAATGAGCTAGATAATAACTCACCGTCTGTCACACCTAACGCATGCAATTCTTTTGCAACTAAGCCAAGTTGCTTACGCGCTAGATTATCCAAAACTTTGTCCGGCACTGTTTTTTTTTTTAAACTGCAAGATCGAAGACTGGTTGCTGGACGGTTCTTTTGATTGCTTAACACATTTGTGTCGGCTTAGTGATCCCGTGCCAGTTTTATGGGTGTATGCCAAAATGGTCTTGCATTCATTGTAAAATGAAGTCTTAACTTTCATTGTCATATTTAATTAATTGGAATTTATTCCAAACAGTGCTTTTGGCATCGTCTCCTTTTACCAAGTTTATTTTTGGATCTTTTGCTTTTAAAGCTCTTTGTAAATTTTTTTTGTTCATTTTCTTCAATGTGGCGTCACTTTTTCGTGTTCATAAATTGTGCGATACATCCATAAATCCTAAAGCTCAAGCTGACAAAAATGCGATAAAACTAGGTCTACTTATCGATATTGTAGCCGAATTTATCGTCAAATTATTAAAAATTTAATTTAATTATATTTAATAGCTAGCATTAATTAAAAGTTTGCATTAAATAGAAGTTTTACACATCAGCATAGAAATTGCCATGTTCCAACTTGTAAGCGCAATTGATCTGCTAATGAAAACAGCCCTCGCGCGCATGTCCATGCATGCATATTCAAAAGACTTTTATTTTTGTTGAGCGCATCATAAAAGTCCCGACGTAACCGAAACGAACATAACCCAAAAAAAACGGTTTCTGTCTGAGCGCGAGCGAAATCGTTTGGCGACCGCTGCGATCGGTTGCCAGAAAATGTTATTTGCAGAGTGTTTCAGACGGTCGACCTTTATGTGGGAGCTATGCATTAAAACAGAAATAGTTATTGATTTCGAAATTTTTTATTTTTGTATAGCACGGACCTACAACAAAATTTTAAGTTTCTAGATCTTATCGTTTCTGAAAACATACGAACAGATGGACGAACGGACATGCCTAAATCTACTCAGTTCGTCGCCCTCATCAAGATTATATATACGAACAGATGGACGAGCGGACAAGGTTTGTCGCTTTCATCAAGAATAAGAGTTAACACATAAGAATTGTCTTTAAGTATTGAATAAGTATATCATCCAAACGCTGCCAAATGCTACAGACCGATTCCGCTAATGCATAAGTTCAGTGACCCAACCGCGACGGTGGCCAACGGTAATCCGATATTTGACTATGTGCAAGTGTCCGTTTACCGTTTATGCAGAGTCGGCTTCCCGACTGTGTTTGTAGCTTTGTAGCTTAACAGTAATCTTTAGCTTATGCCATAGTTCATAATTCAGTTCTGTAACAGATATTGGAGAATAAAGTCTAACAGTGCTCCGGCACTCGATACAAATCTTGCCGTAGTTCATTGCACTCTTGAGCCACGTGGTCAATCGTGAAGAGAGCTCTCCGCCGTAATTATCATATATTCTAATCAACAATAATTGCGGAGTTCATACATCCCAAGACGAACAACATAATTGCGGAGTCCATACATCCCAAGACGAACAACTTAATTTATATATACTTTGTGGGGTCTGCCTCCTTCTGCCTGTTACATACATTTAACAAAACCATTATAATGTGATTACCCATTTTCAATGGGTTCACGGTACAAGATTGAGAGACCATCTTTTGATATTTAATGCTCAAATTCGCTCATCTCCCTACTCTAGTTATTATAATTAACTTAAAGAAACACAAAAAATCATGGATATTGTTTCCGAATACATGGATAAGTATTATATTTAAAAAGATTTCTCACCTTGCGACTTGGGTTCTGGCAAATTATCACGCGGAACTAAGTGCATGACAGTCGTTTTCCCCAGTGGAAGTCCTAATGCACCTAATGTTACATTGCAGTGTAGAAAGCGGCCTTGATAAATTAGACGTAAAATTTCAGATTTCGAAACAGCTTCTTGTGACCAATCTAAAATACAAATATTAATCGAGGAACATTTTAAGTATTTTTTTTTTGCAGTCAGTTTTACTTAGGATCTTTTTCCATTAATCTTTTCATGTTTAATATCTAATTATATAGAAAAGTTAGCATTTTCTTTAGTAAAGTAAATAAAAAAAATTAAAAATAGTGCGGTATAGTATTCTACAAATAATTTGTATTGAAAGTGGAAAATCTGGAAAATAACAACACTAACCATACAACACATATGTACAACATATAAAAAAAATTTTTTTAATACAATAAATTTTATCATCATCAAATTTTAGTCAACTACAATAAATATTGTTGGACAATATATTGTCACGCATACCACAGGATGCATTGAGCTATTGTCTTTACTTCCAAAATGACTACCGCCGTCATAAGGCTCAGTCACTCTATAATTGAAATCATACAGAATGTCATAATAAACTACAGTCACAAGGTACGCCACAGTTCTGATAATCGCATCCCATACAAACACTTATACAAATGTGTGTGGATTTTACAATTTCCACAGGAAGTAAGTTTCGCACCGTCACAGTAATATTTATACATTTAGCAAAAGACTGTAGATGTGTGTGCATGCTCGTCGCGAATACATATAAAGATATGATGAGAAAAAGGTAATGGTATTACGGGACTGCAAATGAGGTTGAGCGACTTCATATAAAGTTTCATTGCTCGAACATAAAAGTAAATTTGGTGGGTTGAAATATTTTGTGCCAAAGATCCAAGTCTATCTAATATGTAATATTCAGTATTATCGTAGTTATTAAACAACAAATTTAATCAATTCGCAAAAAAAACCCACGCGTATGCATTTTTTCCATTAATATGGATGAGTACATTTTTGCGTATTTTAAGATCAAATTGTTTTTTAATAATCAGCTGATAGTTAATTTCGCATTATTCTGTATGCCTAAATTCATATTAGTTGAAGAGTCAGAGAATTTGGGATGTATACTTGTGTTGACCCCCTAAGACCTAAAAGATATTACGCCCAGTGCACAGTGGTCTGGTCCATTGGCCGAAAATAAAAAAATTAAACTAAAAATTTGCGTAAGATATATTGAAATCTTATCTCAGAATTAATCAAATTTTTTCACAGTGCTTTTAGTTTTTCTTTATGCCTGCTGTCCGCTTAAAGAATAGGTGCTAAAAGCAGAGCATGAAATTTTGGTTGTTATAAGGCGCGCAAAACTTGCAAGTGAAGGTCGCAAACTAATTTCAAAAACGTTGTTTATTAATATTGCTGGTACAATGGATGATTTTAAAATATTAAAGAAAGGTATTAACTATTATTTTAAATAATATACAAGGTGTAAGACTGTTTTGTTTATTTTTAGTTTTTTTAATGTAACCTAAGGCCTATTTTAATATTAATTCGTGTGTAGACATAAACTTCATGTAGACGTTTAGTTATGAAGTTAATCGAAGTTAATAATCAACTTAATTTTAAAATATTTCTTAGCATTAACAGATAATAAAAAAACAAACTTCATTTGCGAATATTTGCGATTCTCTCCGTTATCGTAAAAAAAGCAGAGCGGCCTCGCTGTTATTGGTTGGCGCGGTTTTTATGTGTGTAGCTGTTCTTTTTATGTGGTTTGTTGTGATTGTCGTCTTCGTTTCTGCGTTTGTTGTTTTGTTAAATTCAAGCTGAATTTCGATCAAAAATGGAGTTGATTGTCGACTCTTTCTTCAAGATATCTCAAAAATACAGAATTATTTAAAAACTTTGCACTTGACATAGCACAGAAGCTGATTTCAAAATATCCCTGGTACTACCTCCCACCTACCGTTCATAAAGTTTTAATACACGGAGCTGCGGTTATTAAAAATACTCTCGTGTCGATTGGAGAGTTGTCTGAAGAATCGAGAAATAAGGACATTAAATAATTTCGCATGCAGCATACCCGAAAAATGTCTCATGTGGCGACAAACACAGATTTGTTTAATCGCTTACTTATCACATCAGATCCGTTTATAACAGGACAACGCAATTTACCACCAAAGCACAAATCAGTTTTAAAAAAATCTGTATTTGAGCTGTTGAAGTAAATAATATATATTTTATATAAGCTTTGTACTTTACGAATACTTATTTTGTGGGGAAAAGGGTGTGTATAATGGGGGGAGGGAGGTGGGGGTCGTTTTTGACTCATTGAGACATGTGCTATTACTTTTTATATTTTTATAGAATTTTAAAAAAAATTTCACATTGATATCTGCACTAAAAGTATTTTCGGCCACGCATCCCATACAAGCCAGACCACTGTGCAGTGGGGCGTTGCTAACGTCACGTCAATGTTACAATTCTATTAAAGTCTATAAAAACAAGTAAGAGTGCTCTAGACGGGACTGCTCGACTAGGAGATACCCTGAGCCCTGTGAAGAGCCAAATATCAAATCATTCTACGCTTTTTTATGCATACATAGAAACAACACATACATACATACATATGAATGCACGCATAAACGCGCGCTCTGCTCACTGCACAGTTAATGGAGCGACTGCGCTTGGGCTGCAATGTGGGCATTACTATGGGTATTTAATTGTTGAATAAGTTTTCTTAGCGCTGGACAAACTTCATTAAACTTTCACAACTTGTTAATGGCATTCATATGTGTGTATTTTCCAAAGTCTAGTATTTGATTTGCGCTTTTTACTTATAGGGGGATTGGGGGAGAATGGGGCGTAGCATCCAAAATCTAAAGATTACATAATCTCCGTATTCATTACACGCAACTACACAGCAAATTTACCTCTCTACCTCAAGCAATGTACAAACTTCACCTTAAAAACGTATTTTCGATAAGCATTAAAATCGATCACATTAAAACAAAAATAGTTATCGAAAATATGAAGCAAACTTGACCTGAAAAACAAAACAATTTTTAGCTGTCTACGTTGTTTACGTTCTGAGATCGACGCGTTCAAACATACGGACAGACGGACGGACGGACGGACGGACGGACGGACCGACAGACGGACAGCGCTAAATCGACTCAGCTCGTCGCCCTGATCAAGAATATATATACTTTGTGGGGTCTGCCACGCCTCGTTCTGCCTGTTACATACATTTAACAAAATCATTATACCCTGATTTTCTATTTTCAATGGGATCAGGGTATAAAAAGTAAGAAAGCTCTAGTCGAGAGTGCCCGACTAAAAGATTTCCTGGCCCCCACTGGATCTGCGTTTATAGCTTAATACAAGTGGGCCATCTATCAAATACAAGACTAAATAAGCGGTTGAAAATACAAACACAAAGCAATCGGCATTCTGATTCTGAGAATTGGTTGACGCACGCATTTGTATGTGTTTGAATATATGGATGTGCATGTAGAAAAATATTTGACGCTGCTCGTCGCTGCTTGCCACAAAACAAATTTTATATCACTATCTCTTATATTTTCTATGATCGACGCGTTAGAATACACGGAAGAACCGACGGACAAGGATCATTCCACCCAGCCCGTCGCCCTGATCAAAGATATATATATACTTTATAGGGTCGGCTACGCCTCCTTCTTCTTGTTCATTGAACAAACCCATTATACCTTGATTTCCCATTTTTAATGGGTTCAGGTTATAAAAATGATATGTCCGCGACCAGAGGGTGTGTGGCAAATCGCTGCTCAATATATTGCGATTTTTCTAATTCAGCAGTAGAGAGTTGAAATTTTACATATAAGTTAACATATAAGTATTACACACAATAATTTGTATTAAATTTGTATAATTTTGTAATTGCACTCGTACACATTTCGCTGACACATGAGTTCAGTGGCCTGACCATAATTGGTCAGCTATGGTGTTCAGGCATGAACATAAAAATATATATAAATATGTAAACATGCCTTCTACGCACTTAACGACTAGCATGCAGTGCGATAGATAGAGAAAGGCCACATGTGTGGAATCTAAGAATAGCCAGATGAACGCTGAGCCGTTTTTGTAAACTGGATGGCCACGAAATAGCCAGGTGTCAAAGATTTAAAGCCGAGATAATTACAAAGCGCAAGGAATTTGTAACTCAAAACGCTTTAAATGCCTGGCCACCCATTGCACTAAAGATTGCAGTAAGAATTGGACATGCATCAAATGCGGCAAACCACTTAACAATTTGCTTCACAAGAATGCAAATAAAAAAGAAACCTTCAGCAGCAATTGTCTTAACGAAAACAAAGGACAAGATACGTTGCTGGCAACTGCGCTCATTCGGATTAAAAATAAATCTGGAAAATATGAGCAACTAAGAGCTCTCATCGATGAAGGAGCAGAAAAAACATTAATTTGTGAAGAAGCTGCACAAAAGTTAAAACTTCGCCGAATCAAGCGGAACGTGGAAGTTCAGGGAATTTCACAAAATGTTGAAATGCTGAAAAATAGCGTTTATTTGACAATCAAACCAAGAATGTCAAGTAAATTCATCACCACAACGCAGGCACTGATCATGCCAAAACTACAGACAGCTCTACCGAGCAAGAAAATTGACATGGATGTCAATAAAGATTGGATGGGCTGCGAGCTAGCAGACCCATATTTCAACGAGCCAAGCAGAATTGATATCATCATTGGCGTAGATCTACTTCCCCAAATAATGCTGGGAAAAGTTAAAAAGATCAACGAAACGCTCGGGCAACCGGCAACATAGCTAGATCATCAAACAACAAGGTGATCAGCGCAGTAACAACGATGTACCAAGACAACTTCGATCAATTCTGGAAGCTAGGTCACATGGAACCAGTAGACACTATCGGCCAAGGCAAATACTATATGCCACATAGAGCAGCAGTTCGACCAAAGCAGAGGAATGTGATGCTAGTCGGACCCAAACTACAAAAAGTAAATAGTGGTCTGAAACCAGTGCCAGAAAAAGGGAACATCAAAAGGCATTTCATCCCGCCGGCAAGCCCCCACATGGGAGGATTAGACGAAGAAAAATGGTCAATGGGACGTTTTCCCATAGATCGTTATCTAAAACAACTACAAAGGGACAAAAAAATAAAGTTCGAGTAGTAACAACAAAAACAAATATTGGTGGAGTAAAAAGTAATACCAAAAATACCATATCCACTACAAGTAAATCGGTAACATCCCAAATCAAATCACTATCAACAGCTGCTCAAAAACAGCATCATAAAGAAGTGAACGAAGAAGAAGACCTTGACGTCGGAATCAATGATACAAGCGGCCACCGCCTCAGCAGACTCAACAATTGTGAACTGACTCACAATGAATGGGAATTACTTCTAACGCAGAAGACCAACGGAGCAGCTGAGTACTGGACCATATCTGGCTATCAGATTTTCCGGCTCCCGCAGAATGTTCAGGCACAAACATAAAAATATACATAAATATGTAAACATGCCTTCTACGCACTTAACGACTAGCATGCAGTGCGATAGATAGAGAAAGGCCACATGTGTGGAATCTAAGAATAGCCAGATGAACGCTGACCCTTACAACCTTAGCGATAGGATAAGAATAAAAGATAAAAGACGAACGGTGACCCCTACAACCTCAGTAATAATATAAGAATGCAATAGACCAATGCTGAGCCTTACACACTCAGCAATAGACACATTAGATTTAAGAGTTGAAATTATGCATGAGTCTGCGTATATAAACGCAGCCTCAGAAGAATATTCTTCAGTACAATACAGACTAAACAACGTCACAGTCCGTGTACTCATTCATGAGTATTCGATTAAACCCCAACAAAGTCAGTGTATTCATTCAACTACCTTATTCCGTCTACAGATCATTATCTTTTTGATGAACTGTTCAGTCTATCAATGTTTCAAATGAACTCTATTTTGAATCATTTGAATCGTTCACTTGATCTGGTTTTTATTAATGATAACTTTGTCATTAATGTTACCAGATCAACTCCCTATCTGTATGCCAGAAGATTTGCATCATGCCACCTTAGATATCTTGTTTTCCATAAAGATGTCACCTATTCCTGCTCCGATTCCTCAAATAAACCGTCGCTGTTTTTATAAATGCATTTTTGTCTTGCTTAATGATTTAATTAATGCAACTGACCGGACACTTTTATACGACTCATTTGATCTAAATTTGGCAGCTAACATCTTCTATGAAACTTTAAGCTCTATCTTTGATGTCTGTGTCCCTTTGTACCACTCTAGGCCTTTTAGAAACATTAAAGCCAAATGTTTTAAGAATTTTAAAAAGTCTGGTTCAATCGTTGACTGGTCTAAATACTCAATAGCCAAGTCAAATTTTAATCTTTTAAATGATAGGTGTTATGAGAATTACCTTTTACGTTGCAAAAGGAAATTCGTTCGTGATCCGAAGCAATTTTATTAATTTGTAAACTCGAAGCGTAAATCATACAATTTACCTTCCATGTTTTTCTTTGGAAAAGAAAAACGTGTAATGATAAAGATTCCTCAGATCTTTTTGCAAAATTTTTTCAATCCACTTATTCTTCTGATGACTCCCATGTCCCGTCGTACTCATTTGGAAGTCCTGCAACAAATATTATCAATGTTCCTAGTGTTTCCCTTGTTTCTCTGGTTTCAGCCATTCGGACATTGAAATCATCTTTTTCTCCTGGTGCTAATAATATTTCAAATTGTGCTATTAGGGAATGCAATGCTTCGTTAGAGGTACCTTTATTAAAACTATTCAATTTGTCCCTGGAAACTTCTGTTTTTCCACCTATTTGGAAAGAATCATTTATTATTCCATTACATAAAAAAGGTGGAAGGTCGGACATTTCAAATTATAAAGGCATAGCTAAAATTAGGAAAATTACTTGAAAAAATTTTAACATCAAACTTACAACACTTTTGTAAATCGATTATTTCGCCATCTCAACATGGTTTTTTCCAGAATCAATCAACTTCAACTAATTTATTAGAATTTTCTTCTCTAATCAACTATAGCTTTTTAAACAAAATGCAAACTGATGTTATTTATACTGATTTCAGCAAAGCATTTGATTCAGTTAATCATAATATCTTAATTTGCAAACTTGATCATTTAGGATTTCACCCTAAACTTGTGTCTTGGTTTTCATCCTATTTGAATGGCAGTGCTCAAAGCGTATTATTGTGGGCATCAGTTTCGAAGCTTATCTCTGTTTCAACAGACGTACCTCAGGACAGTCATTTAGGACCGCTGGTTTTTACCCTCTTTATCAATGATCTTCCTAGCTGTATTGTTCACTCCAAAATTTTTATGTATGCAGATGATGTAAAGCTCTGCCTTTCATACTCCAACTTACTTGATCATCTTCTCCTACAAGATGATCTTAATTCCTTTCAGCGTTGGTGTGTGACTAATTAATTGCATTTAAATTGCTCTAAGTGTATGAAAATGACCTTCAGTCGTACCATCCCACATATTGTTAATTACACTATTAACAACATTTCCTTGCAACGAATTTTGACTTTCAAAGATCTGGATGTTATTTTTGACACAAAATTTTCTTTCAATCTTCATGTCTCGACTATCGTAAATGATGCTAAAGGTGCACTTGGTTTTATTAAACGCTGGTCAAAGGAGTTTAAAGATCCCTTTATCACAAAATATTATATACTTCGCTGGTTCGACTTATTTTAGAATATTGTTCAATTATTTGGTCTCCACAGCATAAACTCTATCAGGACCGTATTGAATCGGTCCAGAAACAGTTTCTTATTGTCGCGTTGCGTGATTTAAACTGGGATCGTATATATATATATATATATATATATATATATATCTATATATATATATATATATATATATATATATATATATATACACCCAGCCTCATGCATAATTTCAACCCTTAAAACTAGTGTATCTATTGCTGAGTTTGTAAGCCTCAGCATTGGTCTATTGCATTCTTATTATTATCGCTGAGGTTGTAGGGCTCTGCGTTCGTCTATTATCTATTCTTAACCTATCGCTGACGTTGTAAGGGTCAGCGTTCATCTGGCTATTTTAAGATTCCACACATGTGGCCTTTCTTCATCTATCGCACTGCATGCTAGTCGTCAAGTGCGTAGAAGGCATGTTTACATATTTATATATATTTCTATGTTCATATTTATTTATTTATTATTAAAAAGACATTGACAAAATGGGAGTCAACTTAAATGTAATCAATATAAATATTTATATATATATAAATACCACCAACTCAGTGGGGGTACTTTATTTGCAATTACGGCCAGCTATGCCCCAATTCACAGCCATTTTAGTCAGTGATATTATTGAAGCTATACAAGATAGAGAGTATTTGTGGGAAACTTACAAATTAAATTAATTATAGTCTTAGATATCAGCGCAAATTTAAGATTACAGGCTACCACGAAGATGACCTGTAAGAAATGATTTTATTAAGAGAAGAGAGCGTTCAGAGGAGAACACATGATAATATTTGTTATAATTAATACATAACACGTAAAACGCGCTATGCAAGGAATAATCCGATGTGCATAAAGATAAATATAAACTTGTTTTGTTTTTTTATAGTCCGTGAGGGCTCTCAATGGGTTAAACAAATGCAATGTTTATTATAATCTCTATTTTTATTGTTAAATATGCATTTATTTGGCTTGTTTTTGAAGTTGAAAATATTTTCGATAGAACTATCGATACTATTGAATATTTATTGTAAAACCATCGAAACTATTGAATGTTGCAACGATCGATAGTTTTACAGCTCTATTGTCATGCATGTCAATCTGCCATGTAAATAATTATATAAAATAAATGTGCAATGGTATCATTGCAACCTTTTGCTCTCTTAAAGCTATTGATATATTCTTTCTTTTAAAAATTAAATAGGAATCGTAGCTTCTCTCAATATGCAGAAATCAGCGGTTAAAGTTTTGCACTGTGTTGTCAAAATAAATTTGGCCACCATTGTATGTTATTATGATCATTAATTTAGGAGCTAGAGTCATTCTAGTTACCCTCAAAAACCTTTGCAAACTTTTTGCGTAAAGTGGACTCAATATTCTGAGTACCGTCGAGTTCCGCACCTTGATATTTGTTAATGTTTTTTACACAATATTCATAAACGATGGGATGCTCAAATCTGCCCATTTGGTTTACTACAGTAAAAAACTAACACAAAATCGGCATAAAATGCACTAAAAAAGATCAAATTGGCGCGCAGCTGCATGTAATAGGGAGATTTGCCGACGGCATAACCTTTATTTAAGGGTCTTGGTTCTTTTGCATATTGGTCGTTACAATTGGGATTGTTGTCTCTTCTTGCTTCTACCTAATGCCAAATATTGTCAACAAACATTTGTTATTGAAAAAATAAAGCAAGTAAGAGTGCTCTCGTCGAGACTGTGACTAGGAAATACCCTGAGCCCTGTGAAGAGCCAAATATCAAATCATTCTACGCTTTTTTTTTGCAAACAACACATACACTCACACATATGTACGCTCGCATAAGCGCGCGCTCTGCCAACTGCGCAGTTGACGCAGCGACTGCGCTTAGGCTTCAATGTTGGCATTACTATGGGAACTTAATTGTTTAATAACTTTTCTTAGCGATAAACTAACTTCAACTTATCAAACTTTTACAACTTATCATATTTGTGTATTTGCCAAAGCACAAGTCTCTAGTATTTTATTTGCGCTTTTTACAAATAGGGGGCTATTGGAGCGAACACATTAAAAACACTTTAAAATTATCGATTAATGCTCATCAAATCGAAATAGGAAGAGGTTTAAATTAAAAATTTATAAGCTTGTGCAGCGTATGATATTAACGAGTATTCATGTAAAATTTCAAGTCTCTACGTTGCATATTTTAAAATATCTAAGCGTTCACACGGTCTCATCGGGCTCATCAATAAAATATATACTTTATGGGGTGTGGCATGCCTCCTTCTGCCTGTTACATACATTTTCACAAATGCATTATATCCTGATTTCCCATTTTTAATGGGCTCAGGGTATAATAAACATATAAAAGCAACCCTGAGATATTTATTCCACTTCTGTGGATGAAAAATTGTAAAAAAATTATTTTTTTTTTTGAATTTTTATATTTCTATCGTATTTCTAGTCATCTTTTAGATTAATAATTAAACAAAAATTGTTTTCAACAAAAGAAAAAAAAATAGTTATACAAAAACATGCCTTTTTTGCATAAAATCACATTTTTCATGTTTGACACAAAACTCTGAATCACCCAGTAAGCCCATCATCCTGTGCGTAGATTCATTTTAAAGCTTAAAGAATTCTCTGTTAAGTGCTTTTTAAAATTTTGGATGACATTGCTTTGATTATGATTTTTGCAGCGCTAAATGAGCAAAGGCCTTACTGTGCGTCGCCTTTCGAACTCGGGACCCTTTCGTTTAGGAGCTTCGCATCTACCTGGTGTGCCACATCAGTGTTGCTTTTCATATTGGCAAATCCCAAACTAGTTAACTACAAGGTCAAAATTTAATAAATACAAAACTAAAGAAGCAGCTGAAGATGCAAATACAATTTTGGTTGTAGAATATGCTCTTTATGGAATCAAACAAGTAACAAGTAAGAAAACTCTAGTCGGAGGTGCCCGACTAGGAGATCCCCTGAGCCCCGTCCGATTTGCATTGTTTAATACGCTATATAGCTTGCATATAACATTAAATTTTCCAAAATTAAATTATAATTTTGAAATTTTATTCAACTTGAATGTATGTAAATCAAAAATAAATAAATAATTAAATAAACAAATCAACAAATCAACAAAAAAAGAAGAAGAAAAACAAACATCTCCGCACCTGGACTCGAACCTGCATCTATTTACTACATATATAACGACAGAGCGCATCATCTCAACTAGCACAACCACCTCATGTTTATAAATTAAAAAAAAAAAATTTAAAAAGTTACGCTGTCGCCACTGAGATTCGAACTCGAGACCTTTCGTTTACGCGCTTTGCGTCTACCCACTACGCCACACCAGTGTTGTGTTGCTTGTTGCCAAAACGCAAAGTAGTACTACAAGGGCGATATGTGACAAATACAAAACTAAAGAAGCTAAAGAAGCAGATCAATCGCAATTGTAATTCTTAGAATAGCTGAAATGCGCGCATATGAACGTATGAGTATGTGTACATACAAAAACGGTGGTCTGTTTGAATGTATGCGGGTAAAGGGCGATATATGACAAATACAAATACAATTCAAACACAGATTTGGTTGAAGAATATGCTAGAATGAATGGCCTTGAATGTATTGGTGCACATGCAAAGCAGAGGCGCTTGCACGTTTCAATGTATGTGTATGTGTATATGTTTTTAGCTGCGCGTCGCTGCTTGCCATGTGCGTGTGATAAATGGCTAAACGTTTTGTTTAATAACTCGGCACTGACTTAACGGAATTTGATGAAACTTTCAGCATATGATTCTATTCAAAAGTAGATATCGTGTTTTGGTAACAAACTTGACCTGCGCGTGCTATCCACGGACCCAACAAAAAAAAATTCAAGTCTCTAGCTTGTCTAGATGCTTCAATCGACGCGTTCAAACATACGGACGGACAGACGGATAGACGGACAGACAGACAGACGGACAGGGCTAAATCGACTCAGCTCGTCGCCCTGATCAAGAATATATATACTTTGTGGGGTCTGACACGCCTCGTTCTGCCTGTTACATACATTTAACAAAACCATTATACCCTGATTTCCCATTTTCAATGGGCTCAGGATATAAAAAAAAACCCTAGTAGGAGGTGCCCGACTAGGAGATATAACTTCCTCCAACCGTATCCTTCTCAATGACGGCACCCCAACACACCTTAGTACGCACAAGACACTCACTCATCCAGACCTCACCCTCTGCTCCCCCGAACTAATGCTCGGAAGCAGCTGGGAAGTGGCAGAAGACCTCTACGGTAGCGACCACGCGCCAATAATTATTAAACTATTCACGTCAAGCCCCACCGACAGACCCAATTACAGACCACGATTCAAAACCAACAGCGCAGACTGGCCTCTATTTTCAAAATATACTCAAAAACTAACTGAAACAATTCCAAGCAGTAACAATATAAGCAAAGAAACAGCCAACATTCAAAAAATTATTCGCACCGCAGCTCACTTTGCAATCCAATCATCCCCTAAAAAACACCAACAAAACGTTCCCTGGTAAAACAATTGCTACGTAACAACAAGGAACGATCGTGGAGAAAACCAAAACGCAACATTAACACAGAAAACATAATTAAATATAAATATGACAATGCCATATTCCGACGCACGTTAAAAACAGCAAGCACAAACACTTTTACAGCAGAAATCAATTTACAAACCTCATTACAAAAAATATGGCACAACATTCGGCGCTTTTGTGGCCTCAATTCCCACATCCTCAACCCAATCTCATCCCAGCACACCATCGACAGATCGGAAATCGCGAACATTTTTTGCAAAAACTGGTCAGACGCAGCCAATAACATCAACTTTCCTACAAACTGTCCTTCAGCTAAACGCATTATATTATTATTAAAGCCCACACCCACAGTTAACAAAAAAAGCATTAGCCATAGAAAATGATATTTCAATATTAGAATTCAATGCAGCATTCAAATCACTAACTGGCAAAACACCTGGCCAAGACAGAATCAACTATGCTATGATAAAGAACATAGACAATAAAACTAAGACCCGTATAATTCATCTTAAAAATCAAATCCTTAAAAATTGTATCCCACAATCGTACAATACTAGCATAATTATCCCAATACTTAAGCCATCCTCTCCAAAATCCGAATTAAACTCTTACCAACCAATTTCATTAAACCCCTCCTTATCTAAAGTTCTGGATAGAATTGTTGCAAAAAGACTGTGGTGGTTTGTCAACAACAACAAACTTATACACAACAGTCAAGTCGGCTTCAAAAAAGGCAAATCTACTATAGATAGTCTACTTTTTCTAGACCATCTCATATGTAGAACGCCCTCAAAAAGAAAACACGCATCAATCGTGTCCCTTGACTTCACAAAAGCATTTGACAGAATAGGACTACAAACATGGAACATCGGACATAATATTTTCAGCTACGTAAAAAACTTTACAATAAACAGAAAAATCATAAAAAAAAAGTAGGAAACAACTATTCAATGGCACGCCCTTTACATAATGGTATCCCACAAGGCTCCCCCTCTTGGTTATCCTCTTCACCATCGCTTTTAACAAACTCAACTCAATCAAATCCCCCTTCACAAAAAATATCCAAGTAAGCGCATATGCTGAGGACTTTAATCTTTTCATATATATCCCTAATACCAAAAACCAAAACATAGACCTAACCACACTACTCTCACAAATATCAGAATGGTGCAATTACTCTGGAGCGCAATTATCCCCCACAAAATGCAAACACCTACACACCATCGCAAACACAACTGCTCGAAACTCTTCGGCATCCACATCAACAACAAATACAACTTTCACGACCACATAAAATCCCTAAAAGCTTCGTTAGAAGAAAAGATCCACATTTTAAAATGCCTATCAAACCACAAATTCAACTGCCACACCTCCTCCCTAATTAACGTCACCAAAGCAATAATAATATCCAAAATTGACTGCTGCCTCCCCCTGTTTGGACCTGCCCTTCAATCTACCATCCGACCCCTTAATTCAATCGCCAATTCTGCAATAAGAATATCACTCGGTGCCTTCAGACCCACTCCTGTCAACAATATGCTTCACGAAGCCCAAATACCCCCACTACACGTACGAAATAAAATTGCCACAGCTAAATTCTGCAAATCACTAATAAACTCACACAACTCCCCAATCATCAACATAATAAAAAACTATAAACATAATAAGAAAGTTAAATACCAATCAACAATAGACAGAATCATCACCACTGCCAAAGTCTTCGATATCCCACACAAACATTATCCCAGAAACTCAATAATACATACCCCGCCATGGCACCTAAACACTCTATTAACGGATTCCTCTCTCAGAAAGTGTCTAAAAACCTTATCTCCTCCTCTCATATACAAATTATTTAAACAAATCCTTGACTACAACAAAAAATACAAAACCATATTCACAGACGGCTCCCAAATAAACAAAATCACATCTTACGCCATAACCAACAAACACAACATAATAAAATCAGGCTTAATACCATTTTACTCAACAGTTTTTTCAGCTGAAATCAATATTTTTAAAAACAAGCCATATACACCGACTCCCTCTCAACCATAGACGCAATAGAAAACATCAACAACTCATCCTATTATCCATCCTTCATCCGAAACATCCTCACCGAATACCAACCAAAATTTAAAATCATCTGGATCCCCCGCCATGTAGGCATTAAGGGTAACGAGTTAGCCGACCTTGCTCCGAAAGATGCAACCGATCTTCCACTCATCCTAACCCCAAATCATAACTTTCAACACATAAGCAAATATTTAAAAAACTCCCTCAAAACACTTCCAAGAAACACAATACACAACACATCAAACTGGTACCAAACTCTTGACCCACAGGAATACAAAGCCCCAAAAAACACGTCAAGATCCCAACAAACTGAAATCACAAGACTTAGCCTTGGCCACACAAACATCATCTACCAACACTACCTCGACCCAACGTTAAATTCTGCATGTCCATTCTGCAATAATACAGAAATAACATTACGCCATATCCTAAAAGAATGTCAATCCCTAAAAGCCTCTTATAATAAAATATTCAAAAATTTTGACCCAATTCAAATCCTATCCCAACCAACACCAAATAATGTAAATAGTATCCTTAAATTCCTAACCTAAACAAAAATTGTAAACCAAATATAATCACAACAAGAGAGTCGAAGGCCCCAGCAGTCAGCACTCTAAAATTAAGTTAGTTATATAATTTTACACTGTAAGTTATCTGTACATAAATAAATAAATAAATACAAATTTCAAAAAATATAATTTAATTATGATTCATAACTCTATTATCCCCCTACCATGGAATATCTGCGCCACGGTCTCTCCTACTCACTATTTATATGGTAGAATCGGCACACCCAATGCTTTTGACTTTGGATTATACTCTGGAATTCAAAAATTAGATTTAAGCTCAAACCACATTCCACTTATAATCAGCAGTAATGTGGGCTCTCATCTCATTCAACTCAGACAACCACTTCTTTCATTTAATACAAACATACATAGTTTTAAACGCCTCATGAATATTCAAACGCAGTTTGACAACGCTCTCGACACTAAACACGACATTGACACAGGCTTGGACACCTTCACTAGAAACATACAAGTAGCAGCCCGACAGGCGTCAGAGACTCAACCCCCATATCGTCCTGTCGGGTTTGTCATTACCCTTTCAGTCAAAGTCACATCACTCATTACACTTAATAAGCGAATTAGAAGAAGATAGCTGCGCTTCGGACATCACAAAGTGGAAAAGACTTGCCACAAAAATCAGACTAGGAATTCTTAAGCCCAAAGAAAAATGAATAGATCACATACTACTAAACTGACTAAGAACACGAAAAGACATCCCAAAACTAACTATGCCATTCAGGGCCATTCAGCTTCTTTAAAAAATAAACTCTTTAAAACTCAAAAAGACACCGGGATTCGACAACATTAATACTAATGTTAATCAACTACAACTTAAAGCTATCATTACATTCCAAAGTCACACTTCTCCTTTTGCCAGGAATGACGACATAATGACTTAAAACTTAAATATGTTATCAACATTATTCAAGACACATCAATCAAACAGAACTCTAGGCATTCATCTCATCCAAATCCACTAGCACAATCAGTAACATTTGATACTCTTTATACTTCCATATACAGACATAAAAGAGCACAACTTGAAAACTTGAACACCACGTACTCATCCATAATTCACGTACTCATTTCATTATCATTCATTCATCTAGCTCACATCACATCACTTTAAACAAAAAAATAGATATGTCAATTTTTCATACAGCGACTTTAAAGTCTTTCTTTGATATAAACCCCTTATTAATATTTCAAATAGTCTAAAAAAAAAAAAAAAAAAAAAAAAACAAGTGAAAGTGCTCTAGTCGAGACTGCTCGACTAGGAGATACCCTGAGCCCTGTGAAGAGCCAAATTTCAAATCATTCTGCGCTTCTTTTATGCATACATACAAACAACACATACACACACACACAGATATATACACGCACGCATAAGCATTATTATGGGAACTTAATTGTTTAATAACTTTTTTTAGCGATGGTGTTTCTTCATAAAACTACCAAAACTTATTAATGTCATACATATGTTTTATTTGTCAAAGCACAAGTCTATAGTATTTGGTTTGCCCTTTTTACAAATAGGGGGCTTTTGGGGGCGAATGGGGAATTACGTGTTCATTACACGCAACTACACAGCAAATTTGAAGTCTCTAGCTCCAACGATGTACAAACTAAGCGTTAAAAACTCATTAAAATAATCTATAAATGCTGATAAAATCGAAATGAAAAGTGTTATCGAAAGAAATTTATAAACTTGTGCAGCGTATAACAACAAGTATCCATGTAAAATTTCAAGTTTCTACGCTGCGTACTTTAGAATATCTCAACTTTTGCACGGGCGGACAGGGCTATATCGACTCGCCTTGTCGCGCTGATGAAGAATATATATACTTTATGGGGTGTGGCACGCCTCCTTCTGCCTGTTACATACATTTTTACAAAACCCTGATTTCTTATTTTCAATGGGTTCAGGGTCTAAAAATCAAAATTCTAATGTCTATTGCTGACGTTCTTCTGCCTATTTTTGGAGTCTAAAAATGTAGCCTATATCTATCAATCACATTGCATGCTAATCATTGAGTGCGTAGAAGACAGGTTTACATTTATCTATATTTTTATGTTCATCCCTGTGCACTATGCCAGAAATGCTGACAGTCAGTAATCGCTATCTCTGGTTTCTTCTATTAACCATATAGAAGATAAAAAGAATTGTTATAGTTATTACTAATCCAATCCTTGTATTTTTTATGTTCGCGTCCGAATACTTGTCGTTTTGTATTTGTTTGACTCTTTTATTCCATGACCATTCTGGCTTCAACTAATCCTGCTATGTGGGCGCTTGCCGGTGGGATAAAATATCACTTGATGTTTTTTTTCGAACTGGTCCAAGATTGCAATTTTTTTATATCGGCGGTATTTTGTTGCGCTAGCTTCTAATCAGCAATGATGGTATTCCTAATAACGGAGGCACTCACGAATTGACTTTTTCATCATTCTTTGGAAGTTCCAGGACCACTGGTTGATTAACGGGGTTAGCAAATAATTTTTACATTCTTCTGGCGCCTCTTCTAATGCATATTTTTTAGGTATTCTTGTCGCTGATATCCTTCCCGTTATGAATTGTACCGGAAAATAGCTCGTAGAACGATGGCCAAATTTTTTTTATAATTTTAAGGCAGATCAGCTTTATGATATTGTTATGTTACGCAAGTTACTTATTATCATATTTAATTTTATTGCATATCTTGCCTTTAACTTCTTGAGCGTTGACTCGACTTTGTTCTATAGGAAGTTTAGGCTATAAATATATATCCCCGAATTTCTGAGCTTTTTTTAGCTTGACTTCAATGTGTTGCCCAAGTCTTAGAGCTCTTCTGACGACAATGTTTACCAGCATAGATTTTGAAAAGCTCAAGAGCTAATGATTGAAATTTTACATGTATGCTCGTGTATACCATAAATAGTACGAACTCATTTTTTTTTTATCGACATTTGTCGCTATTTTGAATTAGTTTTTTAAGCGTGTCTTGAATATCGTTGGAGCTACAGATTTAAAATTAGTTGTGTTGTTCCATGTAAATTTGAAGATTTTTAATACCTCGCCACGAATTAGTACAAATAGAAGCGATTTGTGTTGCAGCAACTGAAAGTTTGATGATTATAGTCTGATTACAAGACGACTTATTATTATTCATTGGCTTTATAATGTCGAAAATGCAGCTCATAATCGCTGCGTCAACTGCGCAGTTCACAGAGCGCGTGCTTATGTGTTTGTGCGTATATGTGTGTGTAAGTGTTGTTATTATGTGGGCGTAAAATAAGCGTTAAATGATTGGAATATCACTTCCAATAGTGTTCAGGGTATCTCCTAGTCCAGCAGTCTTGACTAAAGCACTATTGTTTTGTTTTTATCATCATTCCACAAACATTTGATAGCCTGGTGGATCCGGCTCGAGAACCATGAACGAATATAGGGTTAAACTCTGACTTAAACTTGAACATATACTTGATTGTAGTACTGTAGTGGATATTGATTATTATTCTTTTGTGCCTGTGTTTGTATACCCGGACTAACACATACACCTAAAGGGTATCTATATTTGAGTTTGTAATCTGAGCTTAGTCATAGTTGATCAGCCGATTTTTAGTAGACTCCACACATATGACCCACTAGTAGTTTAGTAAATAAAAGACATGTTTACATCTATGTATATTTATATGTCTGTCTGTGTATCAACGCTTTCATAAGCATTCCACGAATAATTAGGAATAAAAAACTTATTTTTCATAAGCATGGGACTTTGGGACCTTTTTGGGAACGAGTACCAATTTTTTTTAATCTGGTGCTTGTATTTGGATAAATAGACGACGGCATAAATATTTTGACAACATAAAACAAGTAAGAGTGCTCTAGTCGAGGCTGTTCGACTAGGAGATACCCTGAACCCTGTGAGGAAACGATATTTCACTCTTTTAATGCTCAAATAATGCACAAACACATACGTACGCACGTTATGCATTACTATAGGAACTTAATTATTGAATAAGTTTTCTTGTAAATGGATTATCCTTATCCAACTCACAGAACTTATCAATAACATCAGTGTTATCCAAAATCTAAAAATTACATAATTTCCATATTCACACGCAACTTTAATATAAATTTAAGATCTCTATTTCCAACAATGTACAAACCACGAAACGAATTCAAATGATCAATATATGTCGATAAAAAGAGATAGGATGGGATCTGTCATGACTACTTCTGCCTCTTACATACATTCAACAAAACAATTTTACCCTGATTTCCCATTTTCAATGGGTACAATATAGAACCTACTAAATAAAGGAAGCGTGTCACACTCTATAAAGCATATGTTCATGATCAGCGCGACAAGACGAGTCCATATAATCCTGTCCGTTAGTCCGTCCGTGTCAATGCTGAGATCTTCGAAAGTACAAATGCTAGAGGTTGCAAATTGCTAGAGAAGAAATTTGAAATGTATGTTCGTGGTGCGTCAACTGCGCCGTTATCAGAGCGCGTACTTATGCTTGAGTGCAAATTAAATAACGTTAACAGTGACTAATATGTAACCGAATGGTTTGAGCTTCTATCAACACAATCATATTTACATTATTAACTATAATTCGTACTTCGATTATGTACTAAGCAAATCCACGACGTGGAATCATTCTAAACGCTTTCGGCTATTAACAATGTTATCTAAATATCTTAGTGATAGAACCTTGCAGTACTCATATAGCCTATTTATGTAACTATCTGCGCTTTTTATTCCCTGAGCCCATTGAAATGGGAAATCAGGATATAATGGTTTTGTTAAATGTATGTAACAGGCAGAAGGAGGAGTGTCAGACCCCACAAAGTATATATATTCTTGATCAGGGCGACGAGCTGTTTCCAGCTGTTTTTGTCTGTCCGTATGTTTGAACGCGTCGATTGAAGCATCTAGACAAGCTAGAGACTTGAATTATTTTTGTTGGGTCCGTGGATAGCACGCGAATTACCAGTTCAGTTGTAGACCTCCTGGTTCCCTGGGATGTTGAGTTGTAGTTGGTTTATATTGATTTGTTTCATTTGTAGTTTTGTGGTTTTTGCACTTGGAACTTGCTTTGTATTATTTTGAATAAAAAAACACGACTGTTCTGTTCTTGAGTCCGCAACGAAGTGCTCTTGGTTTATTCAATCTTGCTTCTTATAAACCTACGCAGAGTAAAGTACATTATGTATATGTCTAAGGGCTATGTAATGTGGGACCGCTGATTCGGTTTATTGCCGGATGTCGAGTGCCAGATTCAAAAGTTTATGTTACATCAGCTAAATATTGTCAAGTGCTCTGTCAAGTGCTTTAAAGGGAACGGGTCAACAATGTAAGAGTTCGATGACATTGTTGATCAGGTCAAAATAGTACGAGTGGTTTTGGGAGGGGGCGACGTAGAGCCACTAGCGATAACTCCTCCCCGCTTAACTTGGAACGAAGGCCATAACGAAGGCATTTCCAAAATCGTTGTGGCTGGAGTGACAATTGAGTCCTGGATGGAGGGCGAATATGTAATTGTCCTATGTTTGTAGATCCACGTGAACGTTGCAGCTATTGATAATCCGATGATGAGTATGTAGACGGTTGTCAGATGCGTGGCAGCTTGATGTCTTATTTGAAAAACTATCTGGTCGTTTTGTAGGTCGTATAGGTGTAAGTTAAGCAAGCTTAAATTTTTTGTAGAAGTGTTTATGGTCAAGTTGCTGATGTGTGGTAAGAAGATTTCAAGTTTGTCTTCGATAGTAGTGGCGGCATCCACATATTTAATGCCATCCACAGTTATTGAGCAATTGTCATAGTAGATAACCATGGATACATTAAGAGTTTTGTCCGGTATACAAGTGGAAGTGAGGTTTATGTTATTTGCATTAAATATTAGTAGCAGTCCTTTTATTGGTGTGAAGATTTGTTGTTGTTGACCAACGTCAACGACGTTGCAAGTCGCCATGCTATTGTTGAGTAGATTTGATAGGCAGTGCGGATTTAGCGGTAAAGTTGGGGTCTCACATACATATAATTTGCCCAGCTTAATACAAGGTGAGTTAATTCCTTAATCGTTAGCTTATTTCTAATAATGTGTTTTGGTAGTGTTACAAATTTTGTGTTATTAATTGGTAGGGATATTAATTGATCGTAATCATAATGTTCTTTTGATAGTATTGGAATTTTTATCTTAAAAATAAGTGTTTTATTTTCCGTTATTGATTCTAGAGACAGAACATTGTATATTTCATGATCTAAATTTATTATTACATTTTGTTGTTGAAAAATATATTTTGTTTTTATAATTTCTTCTGTATTTAAAATATATTTAGGGATTATGTTTAATTTTGTGAACAATAGGCTTTCTGCAATGTTGTTTAGGTGATTGAGTAAAATGTCTATATTGTAATTGATTCTAGCAATATACTGATCTAATTTTAGGTTCTGGTCTTCCGAACCTAATTGTTTGAAAATTTTTTGATAGGCGTTAATAAAATCGCTAATCGTTTCGTGTTCTTTATTTATATGATCTGTGATATTCTTGAATCTAATAAATGTTTATTTTTGAATTGACTGTGTAAGTTCGATGTTTTTGTGAAGGTCTATTAATTTTTTATTGATTTTTGTTTCGTCTTCAGCGTCAAAATTTCCGGTAACGAATTTTACCACACTACCTAGTCCGTTAATTAAACCTCTCTTAGACCTGTTACTGCTAGGTAGTAAGGTATCTAGTCTATCGAAAACCTGTGTTATTTTTTTATGAAGTATGAGCTTTAGTTCAGCGAATTCTAAGTCATCGGGTAAGTTTTTTATTACGTCCGCTATTTTGTTCGCGTTTATTATGTAGTCGTTTAAGTTTATTACATGGTTTATTATTTTGAAAGAATTCACTACCCTAGCTACCCCTATGTTAACTCTAATAAAAGGTTGGTCCTCGTCCATACTGTTGATTACTAGGCGTTGGGAAAGACAACTTCTTTGTTATTTCCCTTATTTTCTGTTTATGTAGATTTTGTCTTTAGCTGTCTTGATTGTTATAATGACGTTAACATCTAAGTTTGAAATGCTGTTCTTGTCAGCTAAGCTTGGGTCTAAGAAAGAGAAAGTTGATCCAGTATCTATCATGAATTTTAAAGGTCTACGGGTATTGAAAACATTGAGAAGTACGTATGGGAGTGTTTTTCCATGTTTTTTCTTATTTATGTACCCGACTGGTTTGTGGAAGCTGCTTGTTGAAAATTTTCATCTTCGTTTATGTTATGGAAGTTTGAAGGGCCCTAATACTGATTATCTCTGTTGCGATTATTCGAGAAATTTTGATTTGCTTGGTTACGATTTTGATTATAATTGGATTGTTGTCTAAACGAATTTTGGTTGAACGAATTTGAGGGATTATTATTCCTAATTGTGTTTGAATTGCTGTTATTTTGGTTACTGTTTTTGTCATAAGGTGTGGCTCTATTGAAACCCTGGTTCCTATTTTGTCCCTGATAGTAGAAGCTTTTTTCAGCTTGGCACCACTCGTAAGCTTCTTCGATATTCTGTGGTTTCCTTGTTCTAATTATTGTCTTAAGGGGATCGCGAAGACCCACTAGGAATGCATGGAGGCATATCTCATCATAGAATGGCTTTCTAGTTGAAGTGCTAGTAGTTTCGGCTTGATGGCCGTGAGCGGGTGGTAGATTCAGGAGTTTTCTCCTTAGCCTTGTGATTTCGAAGAAAAGTGTGCTTAGGGATAAATTTTCTGGCAAGGTTTGGATTTCCCTAATAATCATAGGTTTTGTCTTTTTGCAAGCATAGATTTGGTTTAAATTTTCCTTAATATTGTCCCATTCAAGTCGAGTTCCTAGGTTGCTCAATGCCTTGTCTGCTTTACCCGTGATTTTATTACGAATTGTTCGCGGTAAGAGTTGTCCATATGGCGTTTGATCAGTACCGCGAATTAGCATTATTATCTCTTCTACACTAAGTATGAATCGGTCGAGGGTTTCTAGGTCTCTATCGAATGTAGGTAATTGTTTGACGAAAGCCAAAATGTCAGTTGGATTAAGTGTCAAGCTAAGAGAAGTGTTCAAAGGAGTACTAGCGGTCTCAGTAATGGGTAACCCGGCACCAGAAAGGCTAATATTCCTAGATGGATTAGTAATGTATCCGGAGTCTGACATGTTTATGTCGCGTAAAATTTCTTTTTCTCTTATTTCAGGCAAACTAGTGCTACTCCTAATCTATGTCTAATCCTGTTTACTATATTACTTTTAACATTTTTCGACATCTGCAGAGAAGCCTCTTATTTATTATTATTAATTTTTTTTTTGTGTTGTGTTTGTGTGTGAAGTGTTGTATATAAAACAAGTAAGAAAACTCTAGTCGGAGGTGCCCGACTAGAAGATCCCCTGAGCCCCGTCCGATTTGCATTGTTTAATATGCTATATAGCTTGCATATAACATTAAATTTTCCAAAATTAAATTATAATTTTAAAATTTTATTCAACTAGAATGTATGTAAATCAAAAATAAATAAATAATTAAATAAATAAACAAATCAACAAAAAAAGAATAAGAAAAACAAACATCACCGCACCTGGACTCGAACCTGCATCTATTTACTACATATGTAACGTTAAAGCGCATCATCTCAGTTAGCATAATCACTTCATGTTTATAAATTTAAAAAAAAAAAAAAAAATTTAAAAAGTTATGCTGTTGTCACTGAGTTTCGAACCTAGGACCTTTCGTTTGTGCGCTTTGCGTCTACCCACTACGCCACACCAGTATTGCGTTGCTTGTTGGTAAAATGCAAAGTAGTACTACAAGGCGATATGTGACAAATACAAAACTAAAGAAGCTAAAGAAGCAGATCAATCGCAATTGTGATTCTTAGAATATGCTGAAATGCGCGCATATGAACGTATGAGTATGTGTACATACAAAAACGATGGTCTGTTTCAATGTATGCGTGTAAAGGGCGATATATGACAAATACAAATACAATTCAAACACAGATTTGGTTGAAGAATATGCTAGAATTGAATTTATTTGTGCACATGCATAGGCAGACGCGCTTGCTCGATTCAAGTAAAAAGAGTAAAGAGTCGGTATTCAAAAAATAAAAAAATAGAAATTGCATAAAATTCACATTAATCTATATGCAAAATTTGAGGAGTCTAGCTCTAAAGGTGTGGGAGATATAATTTTATAACCTGTTTTCGATAAGGTTTAAAATCGATAACAAAACAACAAAAATAGATATCGTGTTTTGGTAACAAACTTGACCTGCGCGTGCTATCCACGGACCCAACAAAAAAAATTCAAGTCTCTAGCTTGTCTAGATGCTTCAATCGACGCATTCAAACATACGGACGGACAGACGGACGGACGGACAGACGGACAGACAGAAAGACGGACAGGGCTAAATCGACTCAGCTCGTCGCCCTGATCAAGAATATATATACTTTGTGGGGTCTGACACGCCTCCTTCTGCCTGTTACATACATTTAACAAAACCATTATACCCTGATTTCCCATTTTCAATGGGCTCAGGGTATAAAAATAATTATAATTGTGTATATATGTAGAGTAATATTAAAATTTATGAAGGGTTTCTGTGTCTTGTTGCTTAGATTTACGAAATGTCTTCTTGTGTTGATTTTTATTATTGTTGCCGTCTGTAAGACATTTATGTTTTAGTGTTTTTTTTTTTTTTTTATATGATTGTATTTGTTTTTATTTTCTAAGGAATATGAACCTAGTGGCAAAGGGCAAAAGTCAGGGAACCCTAAGTGGCAAGAGAATTTGTGATGTAAGCAATATTTATTACATGTATATCTCGAGTATTCTTGAACTTTATATTTTTTTATGTTTGTTTTTCTTTTTTTTTCGTTAAGTGGTTGCGGTAGGTAATGTAACTTGTTACAAAAATACTAATGCTGGGAAAGGGCATGAAATTTACTTTTTGTTACTTTATGCATGTCAAGCCGAAATGCAAGCTAAGCAGAATATGTATGTTGTAATAAGCAAAATTATTATTATTTTTTTTTTTTAGGGCATAACACTTGCTTCTTTATATATATATTGCTTTCATTAATACCAAGCAGTGATCCACACTAGATGCCAGACATAGTAAAAATAAAAGAAAAAAAATTTTTTTTTCTTTGTGTGGGATATAACACTTTTTCGTTATATATGTATTGTTTCCATTAATACAAGGCACTAATCTACAGATGTGTAGCAACAATAAAGGAAGATTTTTTTTTGTAGGGTATAACACTTGTTTCGTTATATATGTATTGTTTCCATTAGTATTAGGCACTGATCTACACTAGATGCTCGCCATAGCAATTGTTCAGGCATGAACATAAAAATATATATAAATATGTAAACATGCCTTCTACGCACTTGACGACTAGCATGCAGTGCGATAGATGAAGAAAGGCCACATGTGTGGAATCTTAAAATAGCCAGATGAACGCTGACCCTTACAACGTCAGCGATAGGTTAAGAATAGATAATAGACGAACGCTGAGCCCTACAACCTCAGCGATAGTATAAGAATACAATAGACCAATGCTGAGCCTTACACACTCAGCAATAGACACATTAGATTTAACGGTTGAAATTATGCATGAGGCTGGGTATATATACCCAGCCTCAGAAGAATAAAGTACAGTACTAAACCCCAACATAGTCAAGTGTATTCATTCATGGTCCTTCGAGCCGGAGGACTGGAAATCAACACAGTCAAGTACTACGTGCTTCCAGCTGAGTGATTACTGTATTCGATCCCGGTCATAAAAGCCGAAACCACAAATTTACTAAATGTTTGTGGAAAGTGCTTAAATAATATCTTTGGCTTACCAACCCACGCTGTGAGTAGAGGCACAGCACGATCAACCTGGTGATCAAAACATAAAAAACCTCCAACGGGTCAAGCCAAAGAATAAAGAGATGCTGTTAACGAAAACTCTAGAGAAACAATCAGAGATATATGACAGCATCCTGCGGGCCATAGCTAAAAAGGATGAGTTTGCAGTTGTGGATAAGTTGGCAGCAGAATTCACTGCCAATCATTCACTGCTGAAGAAAATCGGTGTCATCAACCATCAATATTTTACAGAGAAAATATATGATTGGATTATGGAATCAATCAGGAGCTACAAGAAGGCCCTGATGAAGGTCGAAGTTGCCGGCCACACTATGGACACCGACAAACCATCTACAAGCAAAAATTGGCAAATACGACCGGAAACATCCAGGCAAGAAAATACTCAAGAGGAAATAATATTTTCACACAGAAGTATGAGCCTAAAGGATGAGTGGATTAAGCTTGTTGACGAAAAACGTCTAAAAGTAATGCAGTACATCATAGAAGTGTATGCCTACCTAAAGTCAAGGAACCAGGAAGAAATCTTTGAACATAAAGATAAGCTAAACTTCCTATTGAACGAAGTCCAGACACTGTTCACGGGCTTACAGGCAAGATATGGAAAGTCTGCCTACGACAGCGGCGATATAGAAGAACTGGAATTCTTCGTCGACGGGCTATCGGATAAACTTAACAGAAGAGTAAGTGACTTGCAGAACATAGAAGAAGACCTTCCGCTGTACGAAGATCCAAAGCCCCAGAAACCAAAACTTCCTCATTTCTATGGAAATCCAAAAAAATGGCCAGCGTTCTTCGAGATAGTCTCGAACATGATTCACAAGAGGAAGGATATCAGTGACAAAAGAAAGTTGATATACCTAAAAATGTGTATCAAGGGAGACGCAACAGTGGTCATAAGCCTTTTTTCAATTGCAGTTGGCAACTACAATACAGCGTGGGACTATTTGTGCAAGCACTATGACGCTACGCCGTCATCGCTGATCAGAAGCTATCAAGCCATAAAACCGCCGCTAAAAAAGAAAATAGTGGTCTGGAACCAGTGCCAGAAAAACGGAACAGCGAGTGGCATTTCATCCCGCCGGCAAGCCCTCACATGGGAGGATTAGGAGAAGATAAATGGTCAGTGGGAAAAATATTTTAAATGGATCAACCAGAGAAGCAGGAGGACATAGAAGATGGGGACGAGTGTGTAATTGTCACATCTTCGATATCGACATCAAAAGAAATCCAATTGGAAGATCAGTCGATTGACGATACTTCCATTGATAGCAGCCCGAAGGATGTCCAAAACACTTCTGCCGAAACTACAACTGCAACTAGAAGTACAGCTGGAGATAAAAATAATGATATCGTCTCGAATTCTGTAATCTCCGCTTCAGCTACAATCCCAGCAAAACAATTGAAACAACAAATTGCTTCGGAAACCACTAAAGCTGCAAATATATTAACGACAATTAAGTCGGCGGTCGAAAACTTCATTGAGAGCAGCAACAACACCATTTCAAAGGAAAATATCGTATCCACTACAAGCGATTCGGTTGCATCCCAAAGGCAATCATTATCAATAGCTGCTCTACGGCAGCGTAATCTTCAAAAAGTGGATGACCCTAATTTGGAGGCCTTGACATCAGCAGCAATGATGCAAGCGGCCTCCGCCTCAGCACACTCAACGATTGACGACGTCTACAAAGGGTGTACACATTTTAAAAAGAACCGACTTCAGTTGGAATGGGAACCGCCACCAGCGCAGAAGACCAAGGAAGCAGCTGAGTACTCGACCATATCTGGCTATCGCATTTTCCGGGCCCCGCAGAATGTTCAGGCACGAACATAAACTATACAAAGATTTGAATAGTAATAATTGTCATTGTCTTGTATATAATTAAGAGCAGAAACTAGAGACAGCGATTACTGACTGTCACCTTTTCTGGCCCCGGCAGAATGTTCAGGCATGAACATAAAAATATATATAAATATGTAAACATGCCTTCTACGCACTTGACGACTAGCATGCAGTGCGATAGATGAAGAAAGGCCACATGTGTGGAATCTTAAAATAGCCAGATGAACGCTGACCCTTACAACGTCAGCGATAGGTTAAGAATAGATAATAGACGAACGCTGAGCCCTACAACCTCAGCGATAGTATAAGAATACAATAGACCAATGCTGAGCCTTACACACTCAGCAATAGACACATTAGATTTAAGGGTTGAAATTATGCATGAGGCTGGGTATATATACCCAGCCTCAGAAGAATAAAGTACAGTACTAAACCCCAACATAGTCAAGTGTATTCATTCATGGTCCTTCGAGCCGGAGGACTGGAAATCAACACAGTCAAGTACTACGTGCTTCCAGCTGAGTGATTACTGTATTCGATCCCGGTCATAAAAGCCGAAACCACAAATTTACTAAATGTTTATGGAAAGTGCTTAAATAATATCTTTGGCTTACCAACCCACGCTGTGAGTAGAGGCACAGCACGATCAACCTGGTGATCAAAACATAAAAAACCTCCAACGGGTCAAGCCAAAGAATAAAGAGATGCTGTTAACGAAAACTCTAGAGAAACAATCAGAGATATATGACAGCATCCTGCGGGCCATAGCTAAAAAGGATGAGTTTGCAGTTGTGGATAAGTTGGCAGCAGAATTCACTGCCAATCATTCACTGCTGAAGAAAATCGGTGTCATCAACCATCAATATTTTACAGAGAAAATATATGATTGGATTATGGAATCAATCAGGAGCTACAAGAAGGCCCTGATGAAGGTCGAAGTTGCCGGCCACACTATGGACACCGACAAACCATCTACAAGCAAAAATTGGCAAATACGACCGGAAACATCCAGGCAAGAAAATACTCAAGAGGAAATAATATTTTCACACAGAAGTATGAGCCTAAAGGATGAGTGGATTAAGCTTGTTGACGAAAAACGTCTAAAAGTAATGCAGTACATCATAGAAGTGTATGCCTACCTAAAGTCAAGGAACCAGGAAGAAATCTTTGAACATAAAGATAAGCTAAACTTCCTATTGAACGAAGTCCAGACACTGTTCACGGGCTTACAGGCAAGATATGGAAAGTCTGCCTACGACAGCGGCGATATAGAAGAACTGGAATTCTTCGTCGACGGGCTATCGGATAAACTTAACAGAAGAGTAAGTGACTTGCAGAACATAGAAGAAGACCTTCCGCTGTACGAAGATCCAAAGCCCCAGAAACCAAAACTTCCTCATTTCTATGGAAATCCAAAAAAATGGGCAGAGTTCTTCGAGATAGTCTCGAACATGATTCACAAGAGGAAGGATATCAGTGACAAAAGAAAGTTGATATACCTAAAAATGTGTATCAAGGGAGACGCAACAGTGGTCATAAGCCTTTTTTCAATTGCAGTTGGCAACTACAATACAGCGTGGGACTATTTGTGCAAGCGCTATGCAAAAAGATGCCAACTATTGGATATCTCCATTAACCAGCCAATGAACAAGGAACTGAAGAGCAATTATGAAGGCAGTATCCGCAAGTTCGAGAGCACCTCCGTTCATAGGGACGCCGTCATCGCTGATCAGAAGCTATCAAGCCATAAAACCGCCGCTAAAAAAGAAAATAGTGGTCTGGAACCAGTGCCAGAAAAACGGAACAGCGAGTGGCATTTCATCCCGCCGGCAAGCCCTCACATGGGAGGATTAGGAGAAGATAAATGGTCAGTGGGAAAAATATTTTAAATGGATCAACCAGAGAAGCAGGAGGACATAGAAGATGGGGACGAGTGTGTAATTGTCACATCTTCGATATCGACATCAAAAGAAATCCAATTGGAAGATCAGTCGATTGACGATACTTCCATTGATAGCAGCCCGAAGGATGTCCAAAACACTTCTGCCGAAACTACAACTGCAACTAGAAGTACAGCTGGAGATAAAAATAATGATATCGTCTCGAATTCTGTAATCTCCGCTTCAGCTACAATCCCAGCAAAACAATTGAAACAACAAATTGCTTCGGAAACCACTAAAGCTGCAAATATATTAACGACAATTAAGTCGGCGGTCGAAAACTTCATTGAGAGCAGCAACAACACCATTTCAAAGGAAAATATCGTATCCACTACAAGCGATTCGGTTGCATCCCAAAGGCAATCATTATCAATAGCTGCTCTACGGCAGCGTAATCTTCAAAAAGTGGATGACCCTAATTTGGAGGCCTTGACATCAGCAGCAATGATGCAAGCGGCCTCCGCCTCAGCACACTCAACGATTGACGACGTCTACAAAGGGTGTACACATTTTAAAAAGAACCGACTTCAGTTGGAATGGGAACCGCCACCAGCGCAGAAGACCAAGGAAGCAGCTGAGTACTCGACCATATCTGGCTATCGCATTTTCCGGGCCCCGCAGAATGTTCAGGCACGAACATAAACTATACAAAGATTTGAATAGTAATAATTGTCATTGTCTTGTATATAATTAAGAGCAGAAACCAGAGACAGCGATTACTGACTGTCACCTTTTCTGGCCCCGGCAGAATGTTCAGGCATGAACATAAAAATATATATAAATATGTAAACATGCCTTCTACGCACTTGACGACTAGCATGCAGTGCGATAGATGAAGAAAGGCCACATGTGTGGAATCTTAAAATAGCCAGATGAACGCTGACCCTTACAACGTCAGCGATAGGTTAAGAATAGATAATAGACGAACGCTGAGCCCTACAACCTCAGCGATAGTATAAGAATACAATAGACCAATGCTGAGCCTTACACACTCAGCAATAGACACATTAGATTTAAGGGTTGAAATTATGCATGAGGCTGGGTATATATACCCAGCCTCAGAAGAATAAAGTACAGTACTAAACCCCAACATAGTCAAGTGTATTCATTCATGGTCCTTCGAGCCGGAGGACTGGAAATCAACACAGTCAAGTACTACGTGCTTCCAGCTGAGTGATTACTGTATTCGATCCCGGTCATAAAAGCCGAAACCACAAATTTACTAAATGTTTGTGGAAAGTGCTTAAATAATATCTTTGGCTTACCAACCCACGCTGTGAGTAGAGGCACAGCACGATCAACCTGGTGATCAAAACATAAAAAACCTCCAACGGGTCAAGCCAAAGAATAAAGAGATGCTGTTAACGAAAACTCTAGAGAAACAATCAGAGATATATGACAGCATCCTGCGGGCCATAGCTAAAAAGGATGAGTTTGCAGTTGTGGATAAGTTGGCAGCAGAATTCACTGCCAATCATTCACTGCTGAAGAAAATCGGTGTCATCAACCATCAATATTTTACAGAGAAAATATATGATTGGATTATGGAATCAATCAGGAGCTACAAGAAGGCCCTGATGAAGGTCGAAGTTGCCGGCCACACTATGGACACCGACAAACCATCTACAAGCAAAAATTGGCAAATACGACCGGAAACATCCAGGCAAGAAAATACTCAAGAGGAAATAATATTTTCACACAGAAGTATGAGCCTAAAGGATGAGTGGATTAAGCTTGTTGACGAAAAACGTCTAAAAGTAATGCAGTACATCATAGAAGTGTATGCCTACCTAAAGTCAAGGAACCAGGAAGAAATCTTTGAACATAAAGATAAGCTAAACTTCCTATTGAACGAAGTCCAGACACTGTTCACGGGCTTACAGGCAAGATATGGAAAGTCTGCCTACGACAGCGGCGATATAGAAGAACTGGAATTCTTCGTCGACGGGCTATCGGATAAACTTAACAGAAGAGTAAGTGACTTGCAGAACATAGAAGAAGACCTTCCGCTGTACGAAGATCCAAAGCCCCAGAAACCAAAACTTCCTCATTTCTATGGAAATCCAAAAAAATGGGCAGCGTTCTTCGAGATAGTCTCGAACATGATTCACAAGAGGAAGGATATCAGTGACAAAAGAAAGTTGATATACCTAAAAATGTGTATCAAGGGAGACGCAACAGTGGTCATAAACCTTTTTTCAATTGCAGTTGGCAACTACAATACAGCGTGGGACTATTTGTGCAAGCGCTATGCAAAAAGATGCCAACTATTGGATATCTCCATTAACCAGCCAATGAACAAGGAACTGAAGAGCAATTATGAAGGCAGTATCCGCAAGTTCGAGAGCACCTCCGTTCATAGGGACGCCGTCATCGCTGATCAGAAGCTATCAAGCCATAAAACCGCCGCTAAAAAAGAAAATAGTGGTCTGGAACCAGTGCCAGAAAAACGGAACAGCGAGTGGCATTTCATCCCGCCGGCAAGCCCTCACATGGGAGGATTAGGAGAAGATAAATGGTCAGTGGGAAAAATATTTTAAATGGATCAACCAGAGAAGCAGGAGGACATAGAAGATGGGGACGAGTGTGTAATTGTCACATCTTCGATATCGACATCAAAAGAAATCCAATTGGAAGATCAGTCGATTGACGATACTTCCATTGATAGCAGCCCGAAGGATGTCCAAAACACTTCTGCCGAAACTACAACTGCAACTAGAAGTACAGCTGGAGATAAAAATAATGATATCGTCTCGAATTCTGTAATCTCCGCTTCAGCTACAATCCCAGCAAAACAATTGAAACAACAAATTGCTTCGGAAACCACTAAAGCTGCAAATATATTAACGACAATTAAGTCGGCGGTCGAAAACTTCATTGAGAGCAGCAACAACACCATTTCAAAGGAAAATATCGTATCCACTACAAGCGATTCGGTTGCATCCCAAAGGCAATCATTATCAATAGCTGCTCTACGGCAGCGTAATCTTCAAAAAGTGGATGACCCTAATTTGGAGGCCTTGACATCAGCAGCAATGATGCAAGCGGCCTCCGCCTCAGCACACTCAACGATTGACGACGTCTACAAAGGGTGTACACATTTTAAAAAGAACCGACTTCAGTTGGAATGGGAACCGCCACCAGCGCAGAAGACCAAGGAAGCAGCTGAGTACTCGACCATATCTGGCTATCGCATTTTCCGGGCCCCGCAGAATGTTCAGGCACGAACATAAACTATACAAAGATTTGAATAGTAATAATTGTCATTGTCTTGTATATAATTAAGAGCAGAAACCAGAGACAGCGATTACTGACTGTCACCTTTTCTGGCCCCGGCAGAATGTTCAGGCATGAACATAAAAATATATATAAATATGTAAACATGCCTTCTACGCACTTGACGACTAGCATGCAGTGCGATAGATGAAGAAAGGCCACATGTGTGGAATCTTAAAATAGCCAGATGAACGCTGACCCTTACAACGTCAGCGATAGGTTAAGAATAGATAATAGACGAACGCTGAGCCCTACAACCTCAGCGATAGTATAAGAATACAATAGACCAATGCTGAGCCTTACACACTCAGCAATAGACACATTAGATTTAAGGGTTGAAATTATGCATGAGGCTGGGTATATATACCCAGCCTCAGAAGAATAAAGTACAGTACTAAACCCCAACATAGTCAAGTGTATTCATTCATGGTCCTTCGAGCCGGAGGACTGGAAATCAACACAGTCAAGTACTACGTGCTTCCAGCTGAGTGATTACTGTATTCGATCCCGGTCATAAAAGCCGAAACCACAAATTTACTAAATGTTTGTGGAAAGTGCTTAAATAATATCTTTGGCTTACCAACCCACGCTGTGAGTAGAGGCACAGCACGATCAACCTGGTGATCAAAACATAAAAAACCTCCAACGGGTCAAGCCAAAGAATAAAGAGATGCTGTTAACGAAAACTCTAGAGAAACAATCAGAGATATATGACAGCATCCTGCGGGCCATAGCTAAAAAGGATGAGTTTGCAGTTGTGGATAAGTTGGCAGCAGAATTCACTGCCAATCATTCACTGCTGAAGAAAATCGGTGTCATCAACCATCAATATTTTACAGAGAAAATATATGATTGGATTATGGAATCAATCAGGAGCTACAAGAAGGCCCTGATGAAGGTCGAAGTTGCCGGCCACACTATGGACACCGACAAACCATCTACAAGCAAAAATTGGCAAATACGACCGGAAACATCCAGGCAAGAAAATACTCAAGAGGAAATAATATTTTCACACAGAAGTATGAGCCTAAAGGATGAGTGGATTAAGCTTGTTGACGAAAAACGTCTAAAAGTAATGCAGTACATCATAGAAGTGTATGCCTACCTAAAGTCAAGGAACCAGGAAGAAATCTTTGAACATAAAGATAAGCTAAACTTCCTATTGAACGAAGTCCAGACACTGTTCACGGGCTTACAGGCAAGATATGGAAAGTCTGCCTACGACAGCGGCGATATAGAAGAACTGGAATTCTTCGTCGACGGGCTATCGGATAAACTTAACAGAAGAGTAAGTGACTTGCAGAACATAGAAGAAGACCTTCCGCTGTACGAAGATCCAAAGCCCCAGAAACCAAAACTTCCTCATTTCTATGGAAATCCAAAAAAATGGGCAGCGTTCTTCGAGATAGTCTCGAACATGATTCACAAGAGGAAGGATATCAGTGACAAAAGAAAGTTGATATACCTAAAAATGTGTATCAAGGGAGACGCAACAGTGGTCATAAGCCATTTCTCAATTGCAGTTGGCAACTACAATACAGCGTGGGACTATTTGTGCAAGCGCTATGCAAAAAGATGCCAACTATTGGATATCTCCATTAACCAGCCAATGAACAAGGAACTGAAGAGCAATTATGAAGGCAGTATCCGCAAGTTCGAGAGCACCTCCGTTCATAGGGACGCCGTCATCGCTGATCAGAAGCTATCAAGCCATAAAACCGCCGCTAAAAAAGAAAATAGTGGTCTGGAACCAGTGCCAGAAAAACGGAACAGCGAGTGGCATTTCATCCCGCCGGCAAGCCCTCACATGGGAGGATTAGGAGAAGATAAATGGTCAGTGGGAAAAATATTTTAAATGGATCAACCAGAGAAGCAGGAGGACATAGAAGATGGGGACGAGTGTGTAATTGTCACATCTTCGATATCGACATCAAAAGAAATCCAATTGGAAGATCAGTCGATTGACGATACTTCCATTGATAGCAGCCCGAAGGATGTCCAAAACACTTCTGCCGAAACTACAACTGCAACTAGAAGTACAGCTGGAGATAAAAATAATGATATCGTCTCGAATTCTGTAATCTCCGCTTCAGCTACAATCCCAGCAAAACAATTGAAACAACAAATTGCTTCGGAAACCACTAAAGCTGCAAATATATTAACGACAATTAAGTCGGCGGTCGAAAACTTCATTGAGAGCAGCAACAACACCATTTCAAAGGAAAATATCGTATCCACTACAAGCGATTCGGTTGCATCCCAAAGGCAATCATTATCAATAGCTGCTCTACGGCAGCGTAATCTTCAAAAAGTGGATGACCCTAATTTGGAGGCCTTGACATCAGCAGCAATGATGCAAGCGGCCTCCGCCTCAGCACACTCAACGATTGACGACGTCTACAAAGGGTGTACACATTTTAAAAAGAACCGACTTCAGTTGGAATGGGAACCGCCACCAGCGCAGAAGACCAAGGAAGCAGCAGAGTACTCGACCATATCTGGCTATCGCATTTTCCGGGCCCCGCAGAATGTTCAGGCACGAACATAAACTATACAAAGATTTGAATAGTAATAATTGTCATTGTCTTGTATATAATTAAGAGCAGAAACCAGAGACAGCGATTACTGACTGTCACCTTTTCTGGCCCCGGCAGAATGTTCAGGCATGAACATAAAAATATATATAAATATGTAAACATGCCTTCTACGCACTTGACGACTAGCATGCAGTGCGATAGATGAAGAAAGGCCACATGTGTGGAATCTTAAAATAGCCAGATGAACGCTGACCCTTACAACGTCAGCGATAGGTTAAGAATAGATAATAGACGAACGCTGAGCCCTACAACCTCAGCGATAGTATAAGAATACAATAGACCAATGCTGAGCCTTACACACTCAGCAATAGACACATTAGATTTAAGGGTTGAAATTATGCATGAGGCTGGGTATATATACCCAGCCTCAGAAGAATAAAGTACAGTACTAAACCCCAACATAGTCAAGTGTATTCATTCATGGTCCTTCGAGCCGGAGGACTGGAAATCAACACAGTCAAGTACTACGTGCTTCCAGCTGAGTGATTACTGTATTCGATCCCGGTCATAAAAGCCGAAACCACAAATTTACTAAATGTTTGTGGAAAGTGCTTAAATAATATCTTTGGCTTACCAACCCACGCTGTGAGTAGAGGCACAGCACGATCAACCTGGTGATCAAAACATAAAAAACCTCCAACGGGTCAAGCCAAAGAATAAAGAGATGCTGTTAACGAAAACTCTAGAGAAACAATCAGAGATATATGACAGCATCCTGCGGGCCATAGCTAAAAAGGATGAGTTTGCAGTTGTGGATAAGTTGGCAGCAGAATTCACTGCCAATCATTCACTGCTGAAGAAAATCGGTGTCATCAACCATCAATATTTTACAGAGAAAATATATGATTGGATTATGGAATCAATCAGGAGCTACAAGAAGGCCCTGATGAAGGTCGAAGTTGCCGACCACACTATGGACACCGACAAACCATCTACAAGCAAAAATTGGCAAATACGACCGGAAACATCCAGGCAAGAAAATACTCAAGAGGAAATAATATTTTCACACAGAAGTATGAGCCTAAAGGATGAGTGGATTAAGCTTGTTGACGAAAAACGTCTAAAAGTAATGCAGTACATCATAAAAGTGTATGCCTACCTAAAGTCAAGGAACCAGGAAGAAATCTTTGAACATAAAGATAAGCTAAACTTCCTATTGAACGAAGTCCAGACACTGTTCACGGGCTTACAGGCAAGATATGGAAAGTCTGCCTACGACAGCGGCGATATAGAAGAACTGGAATTCTTCGTCGACGGGCTATCGGATAAACTTAACAGAAGAGTAAGTGACTTGCAGAACATAGAAGAAGACCTTCCGCTGTACGAAGATCCAAAGCCCCAGAAACCAAAACTTCCTCATTTCTATGGAAATCCAAAAAAATGGCCAGCGTTCTTCGAGATATTCTCGAACATGATTCACAAGAGGAAGGATATCAGCGACAAAAGAAAGTTGATATACCTAAAAATGTGTATCAAGGGAGACGCAACAGTGGTCATAAGCCATTTCTCAATTGCAGTTGGCAACTACAATACAGCGTGGGACTATTTGTGCAAGCGCTATGCAAAAAGATGCCAACTATTGGATATCTCCATTAACCAGCCAATGAACAAGGAACTGAAGAGCAATTATGAAGGCAGTATCCGCAAGTTCGAGAGCACCTCCGTTCATAGGGACGCCGTCATCGCTGATCAGAAGCTATCAAGCCATAAAACCGCCGCTAAAAAAGAAAATAGTGGTCTGGAACCAGTGCCAGAAAAACGGAACAGCGAGTGGCATTTCATCCCGCCGGCAAGCCCTCACATGGGAGGATTAGGAGAAGATAAATGGTCAGTGGGAAAAATATTTAAAATGGATCAACCAGAGAAGCAGGAGGACATAGAAGATGGGGACGAGTGTGTAATTGCTGTCACATCTTCGATATCGACATCAAAAGAAATCCAATTGGATGGATCGTCGATTGACGATACTTCCATTGATAGCAGCCCGAAGGATGTCCAAAACACTTCTGCCGAAACTACAACTGCAACTAGAAGTACAGCTGGAGATAAAAATAATGATATCGTCTCGAATTCTGTAATCTCCGCTTCAGCTACAATCCCAGCAAAACAATTGAAACAACAAATTGCTTCGGAAACCACTAAAGCTGCAAATATATTAACGACAATTAAGTCGGCGGTCGAAAACTTCATTGAGAGCAGCAACAACACCATTTCAAAGGAAAATATCGTATCCACTACAAGCGATTCGGTTGCATCCCAAAGGCAATCATTATCAATAGCTGCTCTACGGCAGCATAATCTTCAAAAAGTGGATGACCCTAATTTGGAGGCCTTGACATCAGTAGCAATGATGCAAGCGTCCTCCGCCTCAGCACACTCAACGATTGACGACATCTACAAAGGGTGTACACATTTTAAAGAGAACCGACTTCAGTTGGAATGGGAACCGCCACCAGCGCAGAAGACCAAGGAAGCAGCTGAGTACTCGACCATATCTGGCTATCAGATTTTCCGGGCCCCGCAGAATGTTCAGGCACGAACATAAATTATACAAAGATTTGAATAGTAATAATTGTCATTGTCTTGTATATAATTAAGAGCAGAAACCAGAGACAGCGATTACTGACTGTCACCTTTTCTGGCCCGGGCAGAATGTTCAGGCATGAACATAAAAATATATATAAATATGTAAACATGCCTTCTACGCACTTGACGACTAGCATGCAGTGCGATAGAAAAAGAAAGGCCACATGTGTGGAATCTTAAAATAGCCAGATGAACGCTGACCCTTACAACGTCAGCGATAGGTTAAGAATAGATAATAGACGAACGCTGAGCCCTACAACCTCAGCGATAGTATAAGAATACAATAGACCAATGCTGAGCCTTACACACTCAGCAATAGACACATTAGATTTAAGGGTTGAAATTATGCATGAGGCTGGGTATATATACCCAGCCTCAGAAGAATAAAGTACAGTACTAAACCCCAACATAGTCAAGTGTATTCATTCATGGTCCTTCGAGCCGGAGGACTGGAAATCAACACAGTCAAGTACTACGTGCTTCCAGCTGAGTGATTACTGTATTCGATCCCGGTCATAAAAGCCGAAACCACAAATTTACTAAATGTTTGTGGAAAGTGCTTAAATAATATCTTTGGCTTACCAACCCACGCTGTGAGTAGAGGCACAGCACGATCAACCTGGTGATCAAAACATAAAAAACCTCCAACGGGTCAAGCCAAAGAATAAAGAGATGCTGTTAACGAAAACTCTAGAGAAACAATCAGAGATATATGACAGCATCCTGCGGGCCATAGCTAAAAAGGATGAGTTTGCAGTTGTGGATAAGTTGGCAGCAGAATTCACTGCCAATCATTCACTGCTGAAGAAAATCGGTGTCATCAACCATCAATATTTTACAGAGAAAATATATGATTGGATTATGGAATCAATCAGGAGCTACAAGAAGGCCCTGATGAAGGTCGAAGTTGCCGGCCACACTATGGACACCGACAAACCATCTACAAGCAAAAATTGGCAAATACGACCGGAAACATCCAGGCAAGAAAATACTCAAGAGGAAATAATATTTTCACACAGAAGTATGAGCCTAAAGGATGAGTGGATTAAGCTTGTTGACGAAAAACGTCTAAAAGTAATGCAGTACATCATAGAAGTGTATGCCTACCTAAAGTCAAGGAACCAGGAAGAAATCTTTGAACATAAAGATAAGCTAAACTTCCTATTGAACGAAGTCCAGACACTGTTCACGGGCTTACAGGCAAGATATGGAAAGTCTGCCTACGACAGCGGCGATATAGAAGAACTGGAATTCTTCGTCGACGGGCTATCGGATAAACTTAACAGAAGAGTAAGTGACTTGCAGAACATAGAAGAAGACCTTCCGCTGTACGAAGATCCAAAGCCCCAGAAACCAAAACTTCCTCATTTCTATGGAAATCCAAAAAAATGGCCAGCGTTCTTCGAGATATTCTCGAACATGATTCACAAGAGGAAGGATATCAGCGACAAAAGAAAGTTGATATACCTAAAAATGTGTATCAAGGGAGACGCAACAGTGGTCATAAGCCATTTCTCAATTGCAGTTGGCAACTACAATACAGCGTGCGACTATTTGTGCAAGCGCTATGCAAAAAGATGCCAACTATTGGATATCTCCATTAACCAGCCAATGAACAAGGAACTGAAGAGCAATTATGAAGGCAGTATCCGCAAGTTCGAGAGCACCTCCGTTCATAGGGACGCCGTCATCGCTGATCAGAAGCTATCAAGCCATAAAACCGCCGCTAAAAAAGAAAATAGTGGTCTGGAACCAGTGCCAGAAAAACGGAACAGCGAGTGGCATTTCATCCCGCCGGCAAGCCCTCACATGGGAGGATTAGGAGAAGATAAATGGTCAGTGGGAAAAATATTTAAAATGGATCAACCAGAGAAGCAGGAGGACATAGAAGATGGGGACGAGTGTGTAATTGCTGTCACATCTTCGATATCGACATCAAAAGAAATCCAATTGGAAGATCAGTCGATTGACGATACTTCCATTGATAGCAGCCCGAAGGATGTCCAAAACACTTCTGCCGAAACTACAACTGCAACTAGAAGTACAGCTGGAGATAAAAATAATGATATCGTCTCGAATTCTGTAATCTCCGCTTCAGCTACAATCCCAGCAAAACAATTGAAACAACAAATTGCTTCGGAAACCACTAAAGCTGCAAATATATTAACGACAATTAAGTCGGCGGTCGAAAACTTCATTGAGAGCAGCAACAACACCATTTCAAAGGAAAATATCGTATCCACTACAAGCGATTCGGTTGCATCCCAAAGGCAATCATTATCAATAGCTGCTCTACGGCAGCGTAATCTTCAAAAAGCGGATGACCCTAATTTGGAGGCCTTGACATCAGCAGCAATGATGCAAGCGGCCTCCGCCTCAGCACACTCAACGATTGACGACATCTACAAAGGGTGTACACATTTTAAAAAGAACCGACTTCAGTTGGAATGGGAACCGCCACCAGCGCAGAAGACCAAGGAAGCAGCAGAGTACTCGACCATATCTGGCTATCGCATTTTCCGGGCCCCGCAGAATGTTCAGGCACGAACATAAACTATACAAAGATTTGAATAGTAATAATTGTCATTGTCTTGTATATAATTAAGAGCAGAAACCAGAGACAGCGATTACTGACTGTCACCTTTTCTGGCCCCGGCAGAATGTTCAGGCATGAACATAAAAATATATATAAATATGTAAACATGCCTTCTACGCACTTGACGACTAGCATGCAGTGCGATAGATGAAGAAAGGCCACATGTGTGGAATCTTAAAATAGCCAGATGAACGCTGACCCTTACAACGTCAGCGATAGGTTAAGAATAGATAATAGACGAACGCTGAGCCCTACAACCTCAGCGATAGTATAAGAATACAATAGACCAATGCTGAGCCTTACACACTCAGCAATAGACACATTAGATTTAAGGGTTGAAATTATGCATGAGGCTGGGTATATATACCCAGCCTCAGAAGAATAAAGATCAGTACAGTACTAAACCCCAACATAGTCAAGTGTATTTCATTTTTATCAGGTTCGTCAAGTTTTCATTTTTTTTTTTTTTGTGTTGATTTTTGTCCAAAAACTCTTGAAATTCATGATTCAAATTTGGCGGAGAGTTTTCAACTATCGCGTTCTGAATTAAATCATTTTGCATATCATAAATTTCAAACATCATGCATTTAACGGTTTCTAAGACATGATTTTTTTCAGCTGGAAAAAAACTTAATCCTTTGAGTAGCGAATTTAAAAATAATCCAACCAAATAAACGGAAGTTGGCTGAAAACGCTTCACTAACATTCCATTAAAGAGAAATCAATATCTGCTATACGCTGTAGTTGATTTTTTGATAAAAGTAACATTTTAATTTCTTCCTGAATCTCACAAGTTTTTTTTACTGTTTTATTAAAATTTAAAATGCATAATAAATTTCTTAATTTGCAAGCGCACACAATGTTATCGATGTCGAAAGCAACAAAAAAAAAAAAACCCGGCCCGTGCCCATCTCTACTTTCTAGCTGGCAGCGTGATTCTCATTGCAGTTGGCACAAGTTGCCGGTTGATTTTGATTAATGGGCACTTTTTGCCATGCTAAGTTGTTGTCATCGTCGCCTGGAGACATGATCTTTTGCTGCTTAGCAGCAGCAAACTTGCAGCCGCTTATTAGCAAATTCTACTTTTAGAACGGGCGACCGTTTTGTTGTTGTAAGTTGTTGTTTTATTATTTTGCTGTTTTGTTTTGGTTTGTATATATTATTTTAATTTATTTTTTTTTATTGCGAATTCAGTTACTATGCGCGTGCGCGTCCGTACTCTATGAGAGTTTGATAGCAACTTTTCAGATGAAAAAAAAAATTTGTATTTGGAAGGACCTGATGGTTATAACTATTATTTCCATGATCTATGCAAAGAATAACATCACTTGGATCGGTTGGGTTATCCCACACAAACATTATCCCAGAAACTCAATAATACATACCCCGCCATGGCACCTAAACACTCTATTAACGGATTCCTCTCTCAGAAAGTGTCTAAAAACCTCATCTCCTCCTCTCATATACAACAAATTATTTAAACAAATCCTTGACTACAACAAAAAATACAAAACCATATTCACAGACGGCTCCCAAATAAACAAAATCACATCTTACGCCATAACCAACAAACACAACATAATAAAATCAGGCTTAATACCATTTTACTCAACAGTTTTTTCAGCTGAAATCAATATTTTTAAAAACAAGCCATATACACCGACTCCCTCTCAACCATAGACGCAATAGAAAACATTAACAACTCATCCTATTATCCATCCTTCATCCGAAACATCCTCACCGAATACCAACCAAAATTTAAAATCATCTGGATCCCCCGCCATGTAGGCATTAAGGGTAACGAGTAAGCCGACCTTGCTCCGAAAGATGCAACCGATCTTCCACTCATCCTAACCCCAAATCATAACTTTCAACACATAAGCAAATATTTAAAAAACTCCCTCAAAACACGTCCAAGAAACACAATACACAACACATCAAACTGGTACCAAACTCTTGACCCACAGGAATACAAAGCCCCAAAAAACACGTCAAGATCCCAACAAACTGAAATCACAAGACTTAGCCTTGGCCACACAAACATCACCTACCAACACTACCTCGACCCAACGTTAAATTCTGCATGTCCATTCTGCAATAATACAGAAATAACATTACGCCATATCCTAAAAGAATGTCAATCCCTAAAAGCCTCTTATAATAAAATATTCAAAAATTTTGACCCAATTCAAATCCTATCCCAACCAACACCAAATAATGTAAATAGTATCCTTAAATTCCTAACCTAAACAAAAATTGTAAACCAAATATAATCACAACAAGAGAGTCGAAGGCCCCAGCAGTCAGCACTCTAAAATTAAGTTAGTTATATAATTTTACACTGTAAGTTATCTGTACATAAATAAATAAATAAATACAAATTTCAAAAAATATAATTTAATTATGATTCATAACTCTATTATCCCCCTACCATGGAATATCTGCGCCACGGTCTCTCCTACTCACTATTTATATGGTAGAATCGGCACACCCAATGCTTTTGACTTTGGATTATACTCTGGAATTCAAAAATTAGATTTAAGCTCAAACCACATTCCACTTATAATCAGCAGTAATGTGGGCTCTCATCTCATTCAACTCAGACAACCACTTCTTTCATTTAATACAAACATACATAGTTTTAAACGCCTCATGAATATTCAAACGCAGTTTGACAACGCTCTCGACACTAAACACGACATTGACACAGGCTTGGACACCTTCACTAGAAACATACAAGTAGCAGCCCGACAGGCGTCAGAGACTCAACCCCCATATCGTCCTGTCGGGTTTGTCATTACCCTTTCAGTCAAAGTCACATCACTCATTACACTTAATAAGCGAATTAGAAGAAGATAGCTGCGCTTCGGACATCACAAAGTGGAAAAGACTTGCCACAAAAATCAGACTAGGAATTCTTAAGCCCAAAGAAAAATGAATAGATCACATACTACTAAACTGACTAAGAACACAAAAAGACATCCCAAAACTAACTATGCCATTCAGGGCCATTCAGCTTCTTTAAAAAATAAACTCTTTAAAACTCAAAAAGACACCGGGATTCGACAACATTAATACTAGAACAAGCAAACATACTATCTATTTTAGGAAAAGTTTTTGAAATGTTTATACTTTCAAGACTTAGATTGACACTCGAAGACAATTCTCCTCTACCCAATCATCAATTTTGTTTTCGCTCACAACATGATACCACTGAACAATTACACAGGGTAGTAGCCTCGATACTCCAAGGACATGAGAAAAAATAATTTGGCGCAGCTGTCTTCTTTGACATTAAACAAGCCTTTGACAGAGTCTGGCATCACAGGCTTCTTTTTAAACTAAAACATATGTTCTCACCATCTTTATTAAAACTCCTCTCTTTCTGGCTCACAATTAGACACTTTTCTTTTCACAAGTACGGTAATATATTACAGTCACTCCCACACTTACGCCAGTCTTCGCTTATGTCAATATATTAGATAGGTTAATCAACTACAACTTAAAGCTATCATTACATTCCAAAGTCACACTTCTCCTTTTGCCAGGAATGACGACATAATGACTTAAAACTTAAATATGTTATCAACATTATTCAAGACACATCAATCAAACAGAACTCTAGGCATTCATCTCATCCAAATCCACTAGCACAATCAGTAACATTTGATACTCTTTATACTTCCATATACAGACATAAAAGAGCACAACTTGAAAACTTGAACACCACGTACTCATCCATAATTCACGTACTCATTTCATTATCATTCATTCATCTAGCTCACATCACATCACTTTAAACAAAACAAGTAAGAGTGCTCTAGTCGAGACTGCTCAACTAGGAGATACCCTGAGCCCTGTGAAGAGCCAAATATCAAATCATTCTACGATTTTGTATGCATACATACAAACAACACATACACACATACATATGCACGCACGCATAAGCGCGCGCTCTGCCAACTGCGCAGTTGACGCAGCGACTGCGCTTGGGCTGCAATGTGGGCATTACTATGGGAAATTAATTGTTTAATAACTTTTCTTAGCGTTGGACTAAATGCATCAAACTTTCACAACTTATTAATGGCATTCATATGTGTGTATTTGCCAAAGCACAAGTCTCTAGTATTTGATATGCGCTTTCTACAAATAGGGGGCTATTGTGGCCGAATGGGGCGTGGCATCCAAAATCTGAGGATTACGTTATCTCCGTATTCAATACACGCAACTACACAGCAAAATTGAAGTCTCTAGCTCAAACGATGTACAAACATCGCCTTAAAAACACATTAAAATTATCGATAAATGCTCATAAAATCGAAATGGAATGAGTTATCGGAAAAATTTTATAAACTTGTGCAGCGTATGGTATTATCGAGTATTCATGTAAAATTTCAAGTCTCTACGTTGCGTACTTAAAAATATCTCAGCGGTCACAAGGACGGACGGACAGACGGACGGACGGACAGACGGACAGACGGACAGGGCTATATCAACTCGTCTTGTCGCGCTGATCAAGAATATATATACTTTATGGGGTGTGGCACGCCTCCTTCTGCCTGTTACATACATTTTCACAAAACCATTATACCCTGATTTCCCATTTTCAATGGGCTCAGGGTATAAAAATAAATATGTCAATTTTTCATACAGCGACTTTAAAGTCTTTCTTTGATATAAACCCCTTATTAATATTTCAAATAGTCTAAAAAAAAAAAAAAAAAAAAAAAAAACAAGTGAAAGTGCTCTAGTCGAGACTGCTCGACTAGGAGATACCCTGAGCCCTGTGAAGAGCCAAATTTCAAATCATTCTGCGCTTCTTTTATGCATACATACAAACAACACATACACACACACACAGATATATACACGCACGCATAAGCATTATTATGGGAACTTAATTGTTTAATAACTTTTTTTAGCGATGGTGTTTCTTCATAAAACTACCAAAACTTATTAATGTCATACATATGTTTTATTTGTCAAAGCACAAGTCTATAGTATTTGGTTTGCCCTTTTTACAAATAGGTGGCTTTTGGGGGCGAATGGGGAATTACGTGTTCATTACACGCAAATAGGGGGCTTTTGGGGGCGAATGGGGAATTACGTGTTCATTACACGCAACTACACAGCAAATTTGAAGTCTCTAGCTCAAACGATGTACAAACTAAGCCTTAAAAACTCATTAAAATAATCTATAAATGCTGATAAAATCGAAATGAAAAGTGTTATCGAAAGAAATTTATAAACTTGTGCAGCGTATAACAACAAGTATCCATGTAAAATTTCAAGTTTCTACGCTGCGTACTTTAGAATATCTCAACTTTTACACGGGCGGACAGGGCTATATCGACTCGTCTTGTCGCGCTGATGAAGAATATATATACTTTATGGGGTGTGGCACGCCTCCTTCTGCCTGTTACATACATTTTTACAAAACCCTGATTTCTTATTTTCAATGGGTTCAGGGTCTAAAAATCAAAATTCTAATGTCTATTGCTGACGTTCTTCTGCCTATTTTTGGAGTCTAAAAATGTAGCCTATATCTATCAATCACATTGCATGCTAATCATTGAGTGCGTAGAAGACAGGTTTACATTTATCTATATTTTTATGTTCATCCCTGTGCACTATGCCAGAAATGCTGACAGTCAGTAATCGCTATCTCTGGTTTCTTCTATTAACCATATAGAAGATAAAAAGAATTGTTATAGTTATTACTAATCCAATCCTTGTATTTTTTATGTTCGCGTCCGAATACTTGTCGTTTTGTATTTGTTTGACTCTTTTATTCCATGACCATTCTGGCTTCAACTAATCCTGCTATGTGGGCGCTTGCCGGTGGGATAAAATATCACTTGATGTTTTTTTTCGAACTGGTCCAAGATTGCAATTTTTTTATATCGGCGGTTTTTTGTTGCGCTAGCTTCTAATCAGCAATGATGGTATTCCTAATAACGGAGGCACTCACGAATTGACTTTTTCATCATTCTTTGGAAGTTCCAGGACCACTGGTTGATTAACGGGGTTAGCAAATAATTTTTACATTCTTCTGGCGCCTCTTCTAATGCATATTTTTTAGGTATTCTTGTCGCTGATATCCTTCCCGTTATGAATCGTACCGGAAAATAGCTCGTAGAACGATGGCCAAATTTTTTTTATAATTTTAAGGCAGATCAGCTTTATGATATTGTTATGTTACGCAAGTTACTTATTATCATATTTAATTTTATTGCATATCTTGCCTTTAACTTCTTGAGCGTTGACTCGACTTTGTTCTATAGGAAGTTTAGGCTATAAATATATATCCCCGAATTTCTGAGCTTTTTTTAGCTTGACTTCAATGTGTTGCCCAAGTCTTAGAGCTCTTCTGACGACAATGTTTACCAGCATAGATTTTGAAAAGCTCAAGAGCTAATGATTGAAATTTTACATGTATGCTCGTGTATACCATAAATAGTACGAACTCATTTTTTTTTATCGACATTTGTCGCTATTTTGAATTAGTTTTTTAAGCGTGTCTTGAATATCGTTGGAGCTACAGATTTAAAATTAGTTGTGTTGTTCCATGTAAATTTAAAGATTTTTAATACCTCGCCACGAATTAGTACAAATAGAAGCGATTTGTGTTGCAGCAACTGAAAGTTTGATGATTATAGTCTGATTACAAGACGACTTATTATTATTCATTGGCTTTATAATGTCGAAAATGCAGCTCATAATCGCTGCGTCAACTGCGCAGTTCACAGAGCGCGTGCTTATGTGTTTGTGCGTATATGTGTGTGTAAGTGTTGTTATTATGTGGGCGTAAAATAAGCGTTAAATGATTGGAATATCACTTCCAATAGTGTTCAGGGTATCTCCTAGTCCAGCAGTCTTGACTAAAGCACTATTGTTTTGTTTTTATCATCATTCCACAAACATTTGATAGCCTGGTGGATCCGGCTCGAGAACCATGAACGAATATAGGGTTAAACTCTGACTTAAACTTGAACATATACTTGATTGTAGTACTGTAGTGGATATTGATTATTATTCTTTTGTGCCTGTGTTTGTATACCCGGACTAACACATACACCTAAAGGGTATCTATATTTGAGTTTGTAATCTGAGCTTAGTCATAGTTGATCAGCCGATTTTTAGTAGACTCCACACATATGACCCACTAGTAGTTTAGTAAATAAAAGACATGTTTACATCTATGTATATTTATATGTCTGTCTGTGTATCAACGCTTTCATAAGCATTCCACGAATAATTAGGAATAAAAAACTTATTTTTCATAAGCATGGGACTTTGGGACCTTTTTGGGAACGAGTACCAATTTTTTTTAATCTGGTGCTTGTATTTGGATAAATAGACGACGGCATAAATATTTTGACAACATAAAACAAGTAAGAGTGCTCTAGTCGAGGCTGTTCGACTAGGAGATACCCTGAACCCTGTGAGGAAACGATATTTCACTCTTTTAATGCTGCATATATGCAAACACCTCAGCCTCACCCACACAAACACATACGTACGCACGTTATGCATTACTATAGGAACTTAATTATTGAATAAGTTTTCTTGTAAATGGATTATCCTTATCCAACTCACAGAACTTATCAATAACATCAGTGTTATCCAAAATCTAAAAATTACATAATTTCCATATTCACACGCAACTTTAATATAAATTTAAGATCTCTATTTCCAACAATGTACAAACCACGAAACGAATTCAAATGATCAATATATGTCGATAAAAAGAGATAGGATGGGATCTGTCATGACTACTTCTGCCTCTTACATACATTCAACAAAACAATTTTACCCTGATTTCCCATTTTCAATGGGTACAATATAGAACCTACTAAATAAAGGAAGCGTGTCACACTCTATAAAGCATATGTTCATGATCAGCGCGACAAGACGAGTCCATATAATCCTGTCCGTTAGTCCGTCCGTGTCAATGCTGAGATCTTCGAAAGTACAAATGCTAGAGGTTGCAAATTGCTAGAGAAGAAATTTGAAATGTATGTTCGTGGTGCGTCAACTGCGCCGTTATCAGAGCGCGTACTTATGCTTGAGTGCAAATTAAATAACGTTAACAGTGACTAATATGTAACCGAATGGTTTGAGCTTCTATCAACACAATCATATTTACATTATTAACTATAATTCGTACTTCGATTATGTACTAAGCAAATCCACGACGTGGAATCATTCTAAACGCTTTCGGCTATTAACAATGTTATCTAAATATCTTAGTGATTTATTCTATTTATGTAACTATCTGCGCTTTTTATACCCTGAGCCCATTGAAAATGGGAAATCAGGATATAATGGTTTTGTTAAATGTATGTAACAGGCAGAAGGAGGAGTGTCAGACCCCACAAAGTATATATATTCTTGATCAGGGCGACGAGCTGTTTCCAGCTGTTTTTGTCTGTCCGTATGTTTGAACGCGTCGATTGAAGCATCTAGACAAGCTAGAGACTTGAATTTTTTTTGTTGGGTCCGTGGATAGCACGCGAATTACCAGTTCAGTTGTAGACCTCCTGGTTCCCTGGGATGTTGAGTTTTAGTTGGTTTATATTGATTTGTTTCATTTGTAGTTTTGTGGTTTTTGCACTTGGAACTTGCTTTGTATTATTTTGAATAAAAAAACACGACTGTTCTGTTCTTGAGTCCGCAACGAAGTGCTCTTGGTTTATTCAATCTTGCTTTTTATAAGCCTACGCAGAGTAAAGTACATTATGTATATGTCTAAGGGCTATGTAATGTGGGACCGCTGATTCGGTTTATTGCCGGATGTCGAGTCTCAGATTCAAAAGTTGTTTGCATCAAATCTTTCGTACACTTTATGTTACATCAGCTAAATATTGTCAAGTGCTCTGTCAAGTGCTTTAAAGGGAATGGGTCAACAATGTAAGAGTTCGATGACATTGTTGATCAAGTCAAAATAGTACGAGTGGGTTTGGAGTTTGTTACCAAAAAACGATATCTATTTTTGTTGTAGTGTTATCGATTTTAAACCTTATCGAGAACAGGTTATAAAATTATATCTCCCACGCCTTTAGAGCTAGACCCCTCAAATTTTGCATATAGATTCATATGAATTTTATGCATTTTCTATTTTTTTTATATTTTTTACTAATAATTAAACACACATAAATTCAAACAGGAACGTATACACATACGTTCATATGTATAAATTATTAATTTTTGTAGCCCGCATCTCAAGGAGGAGTTGCGAGCCAAACTAGAACGGTGTTTTGATTCACTTCAAAGCCACGAAAACGGAGCAATATATTTTCACAATCTTTATTTAGGCGATCCGCCGCGTTTCGAAAGCAATTATAATCTAAAATACAAGAAGTGGGCCGTAGGTATTTAACATAAATTCCTAGCTATCGCCGCTACTGCTGTCACTGGCTCCTCGCTGCCGCTTCTGCGCCTATTGGGTATCATATTACCCTGCGGACGTTGCGCGTCTTAGTAACGCGACGCTGACTTGACTTCGCAGGCCGTTGGTGTCGTTAAACATGACGCCGCGTCTTCGCTAGCCGCTGATAACGCTGATTCAGCTATTCCGGTGAGAACGTTGCCAGAATACTCTTTTCGAAGACTGGCCGTCCTCGGTCACCTTACGAGCCCCAACCACTATTAATTCGAACAGCATGTTTTTTTTTGCAGTGCGCAATGTTTAACACACTATATTATCAATACTACTAAAGATAACACATACCTATGCATTTGGTCTCAAAGAGAATTTTATTCTCTTGACGATGAAGAAAAAAGTTTTGCTCTATTTCCAACAACAACAAAAATATGAGTAAGTTATTCAAACGGTTTACTTAAGAGATAAGAAAAAATCGACCACTATTAATTCGAACGCTGCGTAATGTGATTTACTATCATACTTAAAACAATAATTTAATTAATATTAGAATTGTGTAACGTCGCCCTTGGCCTGCATTACGCATTTAACTCGTTTTGGCATTGATTTTAACAAATTTTTGCAATGCTCTTGAGAAATTGAGGTCTACATCTCTTGCAACTTGATTTTCAAGTCAGAAATATTTTCAATTGGGCTTAGATCTGGACTATTTGATGGCCAATCTAAAACCTCCATTTGATTATATTGCAGCCAATTTTTATAAAAATTTATATAAAAACCATATCCAATACTTTTTAATTGCAGTCGCGTCCACTCTCGCTTAACTGTTTTGCCGATTGTCTGCGACCACTCAGAAGCCAAATTTCTTAAAGATTGGCGACGATCAGTCTTAACAATTTTGGCCAGTTGTCTTGTGTCGCGGGGTGTTATTGCTGATGTTCGGGCTCTATTCGCAATGTTATTTTCAATATTCCCATTTTTTTTTTTTTTTTTTTAATTTGTATCACCCCTTGCACAGACGACTTAGGCAAATTTAATTGCTTGCTTATGCAATGCCAAAACGAGTTAAATGCGTAATGCAGGCCAAGGGCGACGTTACATAATTCTAATATTAATTAAATTATTGTTTTAGGTATGATAGTAAATCACATTAAGCAGCGTTCGAATTAATAGTGGTCAATTTTTTCTTATCTCTTAAGTAAACCGTTTGAATAACTTACTCATATTTTTGTTGTTGTTGGAAATAGAGCAAAACTTTTTTCTTCATCGTGAAGAGAATAAAATTCTCCTTGAGACCAGATGCATAGGTATGTGTTATCTTTAGTAGTATTGAAAATATAGTGTACTGAACATTGCGCACTGCAAAAAAGACATGCTGTTCGAATTAATAGTGGTTTGGGCTCGTATAAGTCAACAGCACACAGTGGTTGCGTTTATAGACCAAAAATCGAAAAATCCATCACAAAATTTTTTGACAAACTGCCCACATATTGTTTCGTTAATGTCTAAACTTCTTGGTGGCAAACCGGTTTTTTTCTGGTTTTGTAACGGTATTTTCTAAAAATAGCATTGAAATCACGAACACTTGTTCATTTTTGCACAGTTGATGCGCTAGCTATGCTTTTTTCAAATCAAAGTGTCAATTCAAAGTGGTCACACGTCAGTTTAAGTGTTCTAGATTAAATGCATTAGCATGAATTTTAAAGTGCAAGGTATTTACTTTAAATTGAAATATAAATAATTAACCAACTTATTAATTTCTTCTTGTAAAATTAATTAAATTTATTGATTCTTTTTTATCTTTTTGTAAACGTTTTTTTCATGTTTTGATAGAGTTTTAGTTTTGATCCCCCAAAATTCCCCAAATATATCATTGTAATTGTCTCGGTTTTAAGGTAATAAATATGTTAAGTTCAAATGCCGAAATCTGCCGATGTGTGTATAAACGTAAATAAAGTGACGGCGCGTCACGCTGTGGGGCCTTTAGTCATTTTGCGTAGCAAAAATGATAGCTTTTGATTCAAGCGATATAATTAAAAAAATTTAAAAAGCATTTCACATAGAATTCTTCAAACTTTAAAATAAATCTACGCACAGGGTGATACGTCAATAGGATGCTTCACAGTTTAGTGTCAAACATGAAAAATGTGATTTTAGCCAAAAAACAAGTAAGAGTGCTCTAGTCGAGACTGCTCGACTAGGGGATACCCTGAGCCCTGTGAAGAGCCAAATATCAAATCATTCTATTATTTTGTATGCATACATACAAACAACACATACACACATACATATGCACGCACGCATAAGCGCGCGCTCTGCCAACTGAGCAGTTGACGCAGCGACTGCGCTTGGGCTGCAATGTGGGCATTACTATGGGAATTTAAATGTTTAATAACTTTTCTTAGCGATGGACTAAGTTCATCAAACTTTTACAACTTATTTATGACATTCATATGTGTGTATGTGCCAAAGCACAAGTCTCTAGTATTTGATTTGCGCTTTTTACAAATAGGGGGCTATTGTGGCCGAATAGGGCGTGGCATCCAAAATCTAAAGATTACGTTATCTCCGTATTCATTACACGCAACTACACAACAAATTTGAAGTCTGTAGCTCAAACGATGTACAAACCACGCCTTAAAAACACTTTAAAATTATCGATAAATGCTCATAAAATCGAAATGGAATGAGTTATCGGAAAAATTTTATAAACTTGTGCAGCGTATGGTATTATCGAGTATTCATGTAAAATTTCAAGTTTCTGCGTTGCGTACTTACAAATATCTCAGCGTTCACACGGACGGACGGACGGACAGACGGACGGACGGACGGACGGACGGACGGACGGACGGACGGACGGACAGGGCTATATCGACTCGTCTTGTCGCGCTGATCAAGAATATATATACTTTATGGGGTGTGGCACGCCTCCTTCTGCCTGTTACATACATTTTCACAAAACCATTATACCCTGATTTCCCATTTTCAATGGGCTCAGGGTATAAAAAGACATGTTTTTGTATGAAAAAGTTTTTTGTTTTGTTGAAAATATTTTTTTTTATTATTCTTAAAAATTAATAGATAAACGGTAAAAATATAAAAATTCTTAAAAATATTTTAATTTTTCTGATACTTCTCATTCATAGAAGATCAATATCTAATAACCTCAAATTCTCAGGGTTCTAAAGTAATAAAATTAATAAAATTGTTTGATAGCAATCAGAGAGCTTTCTAAAGAAGCCGCAGATGCGAGAAATAAAGACATTAATATATACAGATTGCAGCACACCCATAAACTTTCAAGCGTAATAACCAATACTGATTTAATAAATAGATTACTTTTAAGCTCAGATCCGTTAATTTCGGGAATCAGAAAACTTTCCAATAAACACAGGTCAATGATATTAAGGTCTGCTATCGACTTATTAGAAGACACAATTTAAAAAATAAAATTTACAATAAAAACAAAAAAAAATAAATATATTTTCTGTGGGTAGTAGTGGGTGCACGGAGTTCACGTGTCCAATTCCATCCATTTTTATATATTACAGTTACAATCATTTATAAACTTTACCGTACAAATTTTAGCTCAATATGTCTACTAGAAGTATTTTTGGCCGCTCATTCCATACAAGCGCAACCACTGTGCAGCAGCTCTTCTATCTGCCGGGAAGCTCGCTTACTCCTGATATGAAGAATCGGGCATCTCCAGACCATAGAGCAGGCCATGACACCAATGCCGAATGCCAGGATGAATTTAGTTTCGGGTGTAATGCCGTCCTTCATTTGCTTGATATAGTTAAAGTTCTCTTCGCTTAAACGATGGAGATATGGTAAGCTTATTGTAGTCCTGAGACCTGTGATATTTAACAGAGGAGAAGCTGCGACTCCTGGGAATCGTTATGGGATGTTGTTGCGATTCACATATCTGGTTCCGTTAATCAGAGCATAGGTGTCAAACGTAACCAGCTTAGTCCCAGTCGAGATGATTTCCAAGCTATCGTCGAGCACCACAGTAGCTGGCCGATCATTGATGATGATAACGCCGTCGTCGACCATGGTTATAGAGGCAAGAGCCTCTTTTCCGCATTCTGCTACCACATGGTCATGCGCAACCGGGAATATAGTTATCCTTCGACAAAGCTTACTTATTCGGGGATACTTTATAATGATCTTAACTATGTAAGAAGATTGTAAGATCTTAATGCTAGATACATCTATTAAGTCAGTAATAGTAGTCTCTGTGAGTTCGTTCATAAGGATTGATAATGTTAGACTGCGCAAGAGTAATTGTTAACATGAGATAACCAATTTTAGTGAAGAGAATTATATTTCTTGTTGGCAAAGTTTCATACTAACCGACACGGTCAATAAATTAATTAAAGTAAATTAAAAAGATAGATGCTGCCTATCTGCTCCTTTTTGTTTACTTTAATTTATTTTCGGTTTAGTTTTTTAGTTTCGGTTTATAACAAATGTTAGCCCCTGTCTCATCAATTCGTGCTTTCCAACGCTTGATTTCTGTATTAGGGTTCCTTTCAGATATCGCAAACGTAAGTGATCTGTGAAGATATTAATGTCTCTTACCCCATAGAGGTAGTAACGAAACTTGGCGACAGCCCACACAAAGGCTAGCAATTCACGTAAGTAGCGTAGTTTGCTTTCCTGTCCTTTAAGATACGGGAAATGATTTTGATTGGCCTTCCATTCTGTGATAGAACTGTACCAATGACATATGCTGACGCATCGGTAGTTAGATCACAGGGCTTCTTATAGTCTGGGTACATTAACATAACGTCTTCTGAAACTAAAATGTTTCGTAGCCTTTCAAAAGCGTGTCGTTGTCTTTCATCCAGTTTAATTGGGATCTTCTTCGGCTTGTACTGGCTCACCGAACCGTTTTCTCCTTTGAGCATGGCAGTGAGCGGCTTTGCTATTGCATCAGTCTTTTATAAAGAAGCGGTAGTCACTGACTAGGCCTAGGAACGACCTTACTGCACATAGTGACTCTGCATCTACGTAATGCTGAATGCCTTTCACCTTTTCAGGGTCCGTTTTCGCACCATTATTGGTCACAATGAATCCCAGATATTCGACAATGTTTTTGAGATATTGTGAGTTTTCCCGAGCCACTCTCACGTTCGCATCGCACAGGCTCTTTAGGGACCCACTCAACGTGTCTGACGTTTTATCGTTTTCGGAAAATATATTGACATCGTCGACATAGATTTAGCAAGTCCTATCGATTTGTTCTCGAAGAACGTCATCTATTTCTCTTTGGAAAATGCTACCATCATTTTTAAGACCAACCGAAAGCGACAAAATTCTTACTTCCCGCCATTTACTGAAAAAATTGTCTTTTCCCTGTCTTGTTCCGCCAGAGTTATCTGGTGGTATCCAGACTCTCAAGTCTCATAAATAATCTAGCTTTACCTAGGTTAGACAAGATCATGGTTATGCTCGGCATTGGATATTTGTCTGTGTTTTGATTCAGTTTCCTGAAAGCGATTACTAGACGTTTATTCTTGTTGCCGTCACCATCAGATAAAACTTAGAGTAAAATGGTTCATTATCCGTTGTTCTAATGGTGGCAACGACAGGAACATCGGCAAGGTTGCATTTTTTCGTAATGTTGTTAGAACTGTGGATGGACTGCACGTCGAACTTAGTGACTACTGGGCTAATGCCTTCAAGATTTTTGAGAGGCTTGATATAATTTTTTGATGCTTCGATTAGCAATTTAACGGATGTCCCTGCTCTCCGTCGCCGTAAGTACGGCAGCAGACGTGTTCGCTCGATTAATAGCCTTACTTTTCACATATGCCTCTAGCTAAGTCTTTCCCAAAGGTCATGTTGGATTTGATAGTTAGTAGGGTAAGCTTTTTGTCTACATTGTCATAATACTCTAAAATTGATGACTATCCTTTCTGAAAGTACCCATTTCCTGCTCTATAGCGTGAATGGGTCTCTTATCGCCATAAGTGAGCATGGCTTACCAGGAGCATGGCTGACCATCTGACTTAAAATGGTTAAATTAAGGTCCAGTACACCAAACAACTTGTTTCCAATCATCAATGCTGCAGTTTTTATTTATCCTTATAAATTTCAAACATTCAATCATTCTTTTCTTTCTTTTTAAGGCATGAGGAATGTCTAATGCTAAGAAGTTCTAGTTCTAGTTCTCTCTAGCAGTTGAAAAAACTGTTAGCGTTAAACTATTAGTTTAACGCTAACAGTTTTTTCAACTGCTAGAGAAGCACCTTTTGGTGATAGTAACTTGTTTTTCCTCATTTCCGAGATAATTAGTGGAGCATCTGAGTCCATAAAAAATGTTTGTGACCTTTCACTTGTGGTTTGGGGTCAAAATTCGTATTCTTTGAACAGCGATCACTGCAAATTGGCTAATACCAAGCTTTTCGGCAATAGTACTTGAAGAACTGACTATCTTGGTCAGGCACACAAAAATGGAATAAATTTCATTCTAATTGCAATAAACGCATTTTAAATCAGCTTACGAATAAAATAAATATAAAACGAGCTAAAAATAATCATGGAACAGCGGTAGAAAGCGAAAATATGTCACTTTTTATTTTTTTATTTTTCTTTTTATACTCGTTTCCCAAAGGGAAAAAGAGTATATTGGTTTTGTGAAATGTCCGTCTGTCCGTCTGTCCGTATGAATGCAATATTTTTCTACGCTATTGAAGCTAGAGACTTGAAATTTTGAACATATACTCGTGTATACCCTCGAATTATAAAGTGTCAAGATTTTCCGGATACGCCCACTAGGGGCGTGGCAAATCGGAAAATGGTTGCGCCCATAGTTAATAGAAATCATAGAAATCATATTAGTTGAAAAGCTAGAGAGTTGAAATTTGGAATGTATACTTACGTTGACCACCCAAGTTCAAAAAGATATGGCGGATATATCTACGCCCATTGGGGGCGTGGCAAATCGGGAAAACTGTAACTTCTACAGTTTTAAAGCTAGAAAAATTTTATGTCCACGCCCACTGGGGGCGTGGCAAATCGGATCTGAATATAGAGTGATTTTACAAGATCAGCTATATTTTGAGCACTATTGATGCTAGAGACTTGAAATTTGATATATATATACTCGGATAAGCAACCCAAGATCAAAATGATATGGCGAACATACCTACGCCTTCAGGGGGCGTGGCAAATCGCAAAAAGCTTATAGCTCCTACAGATTTAGAGCTAGACGATTCCAAATTGGATGTTTGTGTTACTGGGGGCCTTCTCTATTGATTCCCTAAAAATAAATCTTACGCCCCTTCGGGGGCGTGGTATATCGAACAAAAACCCTGTAACTTTCACATTTTTGAGGTGTAAGCATCCAAACTTTACAGTTACGTTACCCTCGACTCCTTCTAGGAACTTGCCAAATATGATATGTCTACGCCTACTGGGGGCGTGGCAAATTGGCAGCAAAATTTGTAACGCCCATCTGCAAAATTCATATGCCTGTGCCACCTATATAAATAAGCTTAATAAGAATTGCTAAGACGACAAACGGCATTTCTGAGAAATATATGTAATTCGATTTAATGTTGAAGTTCTGCAAATAATTTATCTGCTAAAATTATCATTTTTCGTATAGCCTAGGTCAGTTATATTATTTTCTTTTTGTGTGTGTGACCCTGACAAAAAATGTAAATATCAAATACCGATATTTGTGTAATCGACTTAGTCCGAACAAAATTATTCCACACAAAAAAATTGACGATAGGACCCATCATGTATGTATGTATGTAGGCACGAACAGCTGCGCAACTATTTTCATGCCGTCGCCGCCGCGTCTCGAACGCGGACCCTTTTGCTTACACGCTTTTCATCTGTTGGCCTGTTGGCAAATCCGAAACTACTTCACTACAAGGGCGACTATCGACAAATACAAAACTATAGAAGCTGCTGTTAATGAAAACACAATATAAACATAAATCAATCGCAATTGTGATTCTTAGAAAAAGCTGAAATGCGCGCATATGAACGTATGTATTTATATGTGTACATACAAAAACGGTGGTCGGTTGAATGTATGCGTATAAACGGCGATATTTGACAAATACAAAACTAAAGAAGCGGCTGAAAATGCAAACACAACTCAATAACAATTTGGGTTGAAGAATATGCTAGAATGAATGGCGCTGAATTTATTTGTGGCCGTGCATAAGCAAACGCGCTTGCACGTTTCAATGTATGTACATATGTGTAAATGTAAATATATTTTGCTGTCGCTGCTTGCCATGTGCGTGTCATAATTGGCCAAACGTTTTGTTTAATAGATTGCAAGTGACTTAACGGAACTTGATGAAACTTTTAGCATATGATTCTATTGAATTTTTTACATTTTATAAAAATGCTAATTCATTCACATAGTTATATTTGCAAAAATTGAAATTGCAGAAAATTCACATGAATCTACATAAATGCAAAATTTGAGATAAATTATTAAATTTAAAATACCAGATACCCCTCTGGGAAACGAGTTTCACGCTTTAGGTTTCGTCCTAAGGCAACGTTCTTACTTGTTTCTTTCTAACTCTTTGAATTTAGCTAATTTTTTTCTATTTATTAAGAATACTATAATTAGCAAAAAATAAAAAAATTGATGATTTGCTCATATAGTTTTTTTTATGAGCGCCGAAAGTCAAATTTGTGAACATCCACGCACTTTTGCTCAGTACTGTATATTCATGATCAGCGCAACAAGATGAGCCGATATAGCCCTGTCAGTCCGTCTGTCCGTTCATCCGTGTGAACGCTGAGATCTTCTAAAGTACGGAATCTGAATTATGGGATCTTCTGCCTGTTACATACATTTGACAAAACCATTATACCCTGATTTCCCATTTTCAATGGGTTCAGGGTATAACGAGAAAAAAAATATATACAGGAATTCTTCGTAAAGCATTTTAAAAGTTATAAGAAGTTATAAGAAGAGCAGAGAGAAAGTGTAAGAAACAAAAACTAAAAGATACAAGCAAATATTATGTTGAATGTTACCTAATTCACAAATTACATTCGTTGAAAAAGTGTATACGAGAAGTCATCAATTTCTTGGTTACTTATTCTGATTAATAAATATATATTTTATAGATTGTATTTTAAAATTTTTTATGTTTATATAACTTACCCACAGGCCAATTATCGAAAACAGTTTGAGCAATGTCACCAGCAGAATCTGTAGCGTTAAAAACAAATTCTTTTGTTTTACCGCTTACCAAAATTAAACGCAAATTGATCTGTAAGATAAACAACTATTTACATTGATGGTACACTAAGTTGCAATAATTTGATTACAATTTATTACATTATGGACATTTTTTTTTGCAGGCTAAGGGAAGAGATAGATTTAGAGGAATCATCTGAGGCAAATTATGATGATTATGATGAGGATGACCGAATGTTTAATTTCATTAATATTATATTAATTACATTAAACACGCAATTTTATACTAAATAATTTCTATAATATATTTAGAAGAGAGAGAGTTGTCAGTTGAGAGTGTTGACACGTCGTTCTTTGTGCTCTTAGTTTGTTTTGTGCACGGTATTCTTATTTGTGCGCGATTCTTATTAGTATTGCCGCTCGTTTTGTTGTTGTTTGTTTTTAGTGCTCTCAACGCGTTCTTATCTCTTTTAGTTTTGCATTCTTTCGCATTTTGTTTTTTTTTTCTCGCTTCAATTTTGTTTAACCCCAATTGCCAAAATGACATGCTGTAAGAAATCATGTTCTTTTAGGCAGGTTGTTGACTCTGCACAAGCACAATTTTGTTTTAATTTAATTGCTGGTTGTGTGAGAACTTTATGCACACTAAATGTGCTGGCCTCACTGGGCGTGACTATGACAAAATCATGTGCACTACCAAAATTGGTTGCGGTGGTTTACGTTGGTCTTGCCCGAGTTGCTTGGTAAAACAAATTAATTTTTCCAAGATGTATAATTTGGTGAGAGTTCAATTTTTAAAACTGTGCAATATTTCAAAACAGCTTTCTATTGATATAGAAGCTGGTGAAGAAATATTAAAACAGTATAATTTTGAAACTCCATTCAATCTAATGGAGACTACAACATTATTGGTACCAGCTTCTGTACCAATTTGTCTCCAAATTCTTTAGCTCCTACTTCACCTAATCCAGTTCTCAATTTCCAATCCACCTTCTGTAGACTTGTCTACACCACCTGGGGCTACAGGTACTTGTAATAAAACTGTCGAGCCTAATCAAAGTCCTACTATAAAAGAAAGAGCATCCCCGGTTGTTGTTCAAACAGTGAATAACAATCTGTTAGCGACCTCTGAACCCATGGTGCCCACTTTATTAGTTGTGTCTCCTCGAAAGCAGGTTTTCTTATCCAGGCTTGCATCTGACACGACATGCGAAGCAATATTTAGCGTTTATTGCTAGTAAGTCTGCAGCTACAGTTTTTATCTCGAAGTTTAATTTTACAACTCGTGAAATTGCTTCGTTTAAAATCAGTGTGCCGGTTGAACACCTCACAACTATACGTGATTCCAAGTTTTGGCCACCGCATATAGATGTACATGAATTCAAGCCAAAGAATCCAAACCGATTACCTCCAGCATCATTGAACCCTACTTCGGTACAATCTTCAGCTAATATTGTATCAAAAAACTAAACTGTATAAATTCTTCACCGAATCTGTCTTTGGGATATCAAAACGTTCGAGGCCTAAATTCTAAACTTAATGGTCTATTTTTGAGCAGTTTCAGTTTTCAATATGATGTCATTGTGTTCACTAAAACGTGGCTGAGTCCTAAAATTTATAATAGTGAGATTCTCTCTAATAACTTCACTATTTATAGATGTGATCGATTGATTCGCAGAGGTGGGGGTGTCTTAATAGCTGTTAAGGCCGATATCCTCTCCGAATCATTAAGTTTCAAAGCACTTCATGATGATGAGATTATTGGAGCTAAAATAACTCTCCCATCTCTTTGCATATATGTCACTTGCTCATATGTTCCTCCCTCTTCTGATGTACAAGTCTATGCACAACATATATCTTGTATTAAAGAAACGATTGAGCATGTAAATGATAATCACTTATTTGTAGTGCTAGGTGACTTTAATATACATAACACTACTTGGTCGTCAGCTCCCAATTTTAACTACTGTTCAGACATGAACATAAAAATATACATAAATATGTAAACATGCCATCTACGCACTTGACGACTAGCATGCAGCTCGATAGATAGAGAAAGGCCACATGTGTGGAATCTAAGAATAGCCAGATGAACGCTGACCCTTACAACCTCAGCGATAGGATAAGAATAAAAGATAAAAGACGAACGCTGAGCCCTACAACCTCAGTGATAATATAAGAATGCAATAGACCAATGCTGAGCCTTACACACTCAGTAATAGACACATTAGATGTAAGAGTTGAAATTATGCATGAGTCTGCGTATATAAACGCAGCCTCAGAAGAATGTTCTTCAGTACAATACAGGCTAAACAACATCACAGTCCGTGTACTCATTCATGAGTATTCGACTAAACCCCAACATAGTCAGTGTATTCAATCATGGTCCTTCGATCCGCACCACAGGCTACCAAACGTTGTGAAAAGTGTTTTCAATAGTGAAAAATTGTAAAAGAGTTGTTTTCTTTGGCTAACCAATCCACGCTGTGAGTAGAGGCACAGCAAGATCAACCAGGCGATCAAAACAAAAAAACCTCCAACGGCTGAAGCCCAAGATCAACCATACAAGAGCATCAAATACACAGCAACATTAACAGCAACAATATGCTGTCCGCAAAATCTTTGGAATTGCTCAAGAAGCAAGAGAAGATTTATGAGAGCATTCTGCAGGCCATAGTTGATAAAAATGAGCTAGCAGCCCTGGGAAACTTGGCAGACGAATTTTCTGTCAACCACCTAGCGATGGTTAAAACCGGTGTTATCAAGCATCCATATTTCACTGACAAAATATATGATGTCATCATGGAAAAAATCAGGATCTACAAAGAGTCCCTGATGAAGGCCGACCAACCTATGGACACCGATAAACCATCAACAAGCGAACATGGTCAATTGCGATTGAAAGCATCCAAGGAAAGACAAGAAAGTCCATTTTCACAAAGAAGTGCAAACCCAATGGATGTATTGGTAGAAGATGTGGAGAAAAAAGCTCTAAAAGTAAGGGAGCACATGGAAGATGTGTATGCCAACCTAGAGCGCAGCGATTAGGAAGAAACTGTTGTCTTCAAGGAGACATTATCTTTCTGGTGGAAAAAAGTCCAGTCAGCGTTCGCGGATTTGGAGGCAAGATATGGAAAACAGACAGCGACGAAATAGAGGAACTGGAGTTCAACGTCGATAAACTGTTAAATAAGCTTAACAGAAAAATTGGCGAGTTCAACAATAAAAATGAAGACGTCCCAGATCTACCGAAATCGGATCTTCCTCATTTTGACGGAAATCCCAAAGACTGGTCAACGTTCTTCAATTTATTCTCCGACACAATTCACAAAAGGAAGGATATCAGCGACACAAGGAAGCTGAACTACCTCAAATCGTGTTTGAATGGAGAAGCCCAAATGGTAGTAAGCCACCTATTAAGTGGATCATCCGCTAACTACAATTCGGCGTGGGAACTTATATGCAAGCGCTACGAAAATAAGCGCAAAATATTCGCTAACGCCGTTAACCAACTAATAGACATGGACCTGCTGAAGAACGATGATGAAGGCAGGATCCGCAATTTCTTGGACACAGCAAATGAGTGCATCCACATCGTTAAACAAGAAGGCCACTTGGTAACGATGTGGATATTGTAATCGCTCAGATTTTGTTACGAAAATTCTCGACGGAAGTGCTACATTTTTACGAGCAGCATGTAAAGAAAGCCAGAGAAATCAAGTCCTTGAAGAATGTGCTCGAGTTTATTGATCAACTACACAGTACAGTAGACTCAGTGCAAAAAAGAGCCATCCAGAAGCCTATGGAAACAAAGAGAACGAGCTACAAAAGATGCCGTTTTTGCAAACTGGATGGCCAAGAAATATCCAGGTGTCAAAGATTTAAAGCCGAACTAGTTATAAAGCGCAAGGAATTTGTAACTCAAAACGCTCTATGCTTTAAATGCCTGGGCACTTATTGCACTAAAGATTGCAATAAGAATTGGACATGCATCAAATGCGGCAAACCACTTAACAATTTGCTTCACGAGAATGCAAATAAAAAAGAAACCTTCAGCAGCAATTGTCTTAACGAAAACAAAGGACAAGATACGTTGCTGGCAACTGCGCTCATTCGGATTAAAAATAAATCCGGAAAATACGTGCAACTAAGGGCCCTCATCGATGGAGGATAACAAAAAATATTAATTCCGGAAGAACTTGCACAAAAGTTAAAACTTCGCCGAATCAAGCGGAACGTGGAAGTTCAGGGAATTTCACAAAATGTTGAAATGCTGAAAAATAGCGTTTATTTGACAATCAAACCAAGAATGTCAAGTAAATTCATCACCACTACGCAGGCACTGATCTTGCCAAAACTACAGACAGCTCTACCGAGCAAGAAAATTGACATGGATGTCAATAAAGATTGGATGGGCTGCGAGCTAGCAGACCCATATTTCAACGAGCCAAGCAGAATTGATATCATCATTGGCGTAGATCTACTTCCCCAAATAATGCTGGGAAAAGTTAAAAAGATCAACGAAACGCTCGGGCAAAAAACTAAGCTTGGATGGATCGTTTCCGGCAACATAGCTAGATCATCAAACAACAAGGTGATCAGCGCAGTAACAACGATGTACCAAGACAACTTCGATCAATTCTGGAAGCTAGGTCACATGGAACCAGTAGACACTATCGGCCAAGGCAAATACTATATGCCACATAGAGCAGCAGTTCGACCAAAGCAGAGGAATGTGATGCTAGTCGGACCCAAACTACAAAAAGTAAATAGTGGTCTGAAACCAGTGCCAGAAAAAGGGAACATCAAAAGGCATTTCATCCCGCCGGCAAGCCCCCACATGGGAGGATTAGAAGAAGAAAAATGGTCAATGGGAAAACGATCTACAACAACTACAAAGGGACAAAAAAATAAAGTTCGAGTAGTAACAACAAAAACAAATATTGGTGGAGTAAAAAGTAATACCAAAAATACCATATCCACTACAAGTAAATCGGTAACATCCCAAATCAAATCACTATCAACAGCTGCTCAAAAACAGCATCATAAAGAAGTGAACGACCATCATTTGAAGACCTTGACGTCGGAATCAATGATACAAGCGGCCACCGCCTCAGCAGACTCAACAATTGGCGACATCGGGAAAAGGTATACACATTTTGAAGTGAACTCACTCACAAGGAATGGGAATTACCTCCAACGCAGAAGACCAATGAAGCAGCAGAGTACTCGACCATATCTGGCTATCGCATTTTCCGGGCCCCGCAGAATGTTCAGGCACGAACATAAACTATAAAAAGATTGGAATAGTAATAATTGTCATTGTCTTGTATATAATTAAGAGCAGAAACCAGAGACAGCAACTACTAGCTGTCACCTTTTCTGGCCCCGGCAGAATGTTCAGGCATGAACATAAAAATATACATAAATATGTAAACATGCCATCTACGCACTTGACGACTAGCATGCAGCTCGATAGATAGAGAAAGGCCACATGTGTGGAATCTAAGAATAGCCAGATGAACGCTGACCCTTACAACCTTAGCGATAGGATAAGAATAAAAGATAAAAGACGAACGCTGACCCCTACAACCTCAGTAATAATATAAGAATGCAATAGACCAATGCTGAGCCTTACACACTCAGCAATAGACACATTAGATTTAAGAGTTGAAATTATGCATGAGTCTGCGTATATAAACGCAGCCTCAGAAGAATATTCTTCAGTACAATACAGACTAAACAACGTCACAGTCCGTGTATTCATTCATGAGTATTCGATTAAACCCCAACAAAGTCAGTGTATTCATTCAACTACCTTATTCCTTCTACAGATCATTATCTTTTTGATGATGTTCAGTCTATCAATGTTTCAAATGAACTCTATTTTGAATCATTTGAATCGTTCACTTGATCTGGTTTTTATTAATGATAACTTTGTCATTAATGTTACCAGATCAACTCCCTATCTGTATGCCAGAAGATTTGCATCATCCCACCTTAGATATCTTGTTTTCCATAAAGATGTTACCTATTCCTGCTCCGATTCCTCAAATAAACCGTCGCTGTTTTTATAAATGCATTTTTGTCTTGCTTAATGATTTAATTAATGCAACTGACCGGACACTTTTATACGACTCAGTTGATGTAAATTTGGCAGCTAACATTTTCTATGAAACTTTAAGCTCTATCTTTGATGTCTGTGTCCCTTTGTACCACTCTAGGCCTTTTAGAAACATTAAAGCAAAATGTTTTAAGAATTTTAAAAAGTCTGGTTCAATCGTTGACTGGTCTAAATACTCAATAGCCAAGTCAAATTTTAATCTTTTAACAAAAGGAAATTCGTTCGTGATCCGAAGCAATTTTATTCATTTGTAAACTCGAAGCGTAAATCATACAATTTACCTTCCATGTTTTTCTTTGGAAAAGAAAAACGTGTAATGATCAAGATTCCTCAGATCTTTTTGCAAAATTTTTTCAATCCACTTATTCTTCTGATGACTCCCATGTCCCGTCGTACTCATTTGGAAGTCCTGCAACAAATATTATCAATGTTCCTAGTGTTCCCCTTGTTTCTCTGGTTTCAGCCATTCTGACATTGAAATCATCTTTTTCTTTTTTGCTAGAGCTGATTTTTCTGACATGATCTACAAAAATAATTGTCGAGCTGATAAAGAATTGCAAAACACAGATTACGAAGATGCTGTAGCGGAACCTAATCATATGGAAAATTCACCGGAGTCCAGCAATGACGAGGAGCAATTGCCTAAATATGGTCCAGGTAGACCACGCATCGTCCGAACAGGTGCACCCGGCAGACCGGCAAAGCAGAAAAACAGACTCAATGTGATGCAGACAACAGAAGAGGTTAAAGTTCCTGAAAACGCTACAGCAGCTGTTAATGATACGCATTCGAGTAAATGGAAGGAAGCTATGCAGATGGAGTTCAACTCGCTCGTGGCTAAAAATACCTGGTCTTTGGTAGACTTACCAGCTAATAAGAAAACTATTGGAAACAAATGGGTTTTTAGCTTGAAGAGAGACGCAGAAGGAAACATTGATCGATTCAAAGCTAGACTCGTCGCAAAAGGTTGTAGTCAACAATATGGAATTAATTATGAAGAGACTTACTCACCCGTCGTACGTTATGCTACAATACGTATGGTTTTTGCACTTGCAGCTGAGCTTCAATTATACATGCATCAAATGGATATATGTACAGCATATTTAAACGGCGAATTAAGCGACGAAATATACATGGTTCAACCCAAAATGTTTATCAATAAGAAGCATCCTAATAAAGTAGCAAAACTACATAAAGCTATTTACGGATTGAAACAATCTGGTCGAGAGCGGAACGTCAAACTGGATAATGCATTAAAGAAATTTGGATTCATTTCATGCAGTAGCGAGCCTTGCTTATATACGAAACTGATGGACAACAATATAAACATTATTGCAGTTTACGTCGATAATATATTAATTGCAAGTAAAAACAAAGCGAACTTGGAAGCAATTAAACAATATATCGGAAAACAGTTCAAATCTGTGGACAAAGGCGAAGTCAGCAATTTTCTAGGTTTTTCGATAGAGCGTCCTGAAGAAACTGGAGATGTATTTATGTGTCAATCAAATTATATTGATAAATTACTTAATCAGTACAATATGCAAAGCTGTAGGTCAGTCGCCACGCCGTTGGATGCGGGATATCAAATTAATCCATCCGACGACTCAAAGAAAGTTGATGCTACAAAATACCAGACTTTAATTGGAAGTTTGATGTATTTGGCAATATCTACACGCCCGGACATATTGCATTCAGTATGCAAATTGTCACAGATGAATAAAAATCCAAATAGCACTCATGAGGCAGGAGCTAAACATATATTGCGATACCTATCCAGCACAAAGAATATAAAACTGCATTACTACAAAACTGGCAAACCAATAGAAGGCTACACAGATGCAGATTGGGGTGGTAACATAATTGATCGCAAATTCTTTTACAGGTTTCATCTTCTTCTTAGCTGGAGCAGCTTTTTCTTGGGAATCACATAAGCAAACAACTGTGGCATTAAGCAGCACTGAAGCCGAGTATATGGCGCTGGCAGCAGCAGCAAAAGAGGCAGTATATCTAAGACGACTTGTTAAGGACCTTGGATGTTTTTTTACAGATCTTCCAATATGTGTCTATGGTGATAATATAAGTGCACAACATCTAGCCAAAAATCATATGTATTATGCAAGAAGCAAGCATATCGACATAAGATACCATTTTATAAGAGAGTTAGTAGAAACTAAAGAAATTGTTTTAAAATACATTGATACATTTAATATGATAGCAGATATTTGTACTAAGAATTTAAGTAAACAAAAACATGTAAATTTGTTAGGCATGACAGGTTTAAAAAATATTGAAAAAATTGAAATGTAATTTGAAGAAAAAGTTTTTGTGTTGAGAAGTGGTGTTAAAATCTATCGATATTAAGTATTGGCAACATTAAAACTATAATGCCGATTATTAAGTATATCTGGCAACCTAATATATAGAGAAGAGAGTTGAGTTTAAGCACGCGCAACGGAATGACGCATATATATTATTTCCTTAAATAAACATTAAGATAATTACAAACATATTCAGTGTAAACGCTTTTAACATGGGCAGTGAAATTTACAATATATATATATATATATATATATATATATATAGATCTAAACCATCAGAGCTCCAGCTTTAATTTTTTTATTCTGCTACATCCATTTCTCTTTAAAATAAAACAATAATGGCTTCTGTAGCAATAAGGAATATTTTTTAATAAATGTTTTTGAGAAAGATACAAATATTTAAAATTTAATTTAACAAAAAATTGGTCATTAGGTTAGCGCCCCCCTCGTGTTAAATTCAATTTAATCAATAATGGTAGTTTATAACACCTGTATCTTAAATTTCTATCATTTTTAAGTAATAATAGTAGTGCGCCTTTGTTTAAAATTACTTCAAAAATTCAATTGGAAATTGAATTATAAAGTTGTTGAATATAATTCAGTGAAATGGTTGACCAAGCGCGTTTGATTCCTTCGACTAACTCTGTCTTTGTACTATACTGCTTTCCGGACTCATACACTTTCCTGACCAACCTTCCCCGGACGTTTCAATGATGTTAAGGTCGGGTGAATATGGTGGCCACTCCTGAAAATTAACTTTCTCATGCTGGAAAGTCCATAGCAGGTTTTGGAAATGCGGAAAAGCCGTTTTCAACACGTTGTTGAAGTCATGTGCGTTCATGCGCAATGTCAAAAATTGAAGCTCGCAAGTGCCGTAGTATGATAATGCTCCCCACACCATAACCCAACCGATCCAAGTGATGTTATTCTTTGCATAGATCATGGAAATAATAGTTATAACCATCAGGTCCTTCCAAATACAAATTTTTTTTTTCATCTGAAAAGTTGCTATCAAACTCTCATAGAGTACGGACGCGCACGCGCATAGTAACTGAATTCGCAATAAAAAAAAATAAATTAAAATAATATATACAAACCAAAACAAAACAGCAAAATAATAAAACAACAACTTACAACAACAAAACGGTCGCCCGTTCTAAAAGTAGAATTTGCTAATAAGCGGCTGCAAGTTTGCTGCTGCTAAGCAGCAAAAGATCATGTCTCCAGGCGACGATGACAACAACTTAGCATGGCAAAAAGTGCCCATTAATCAAAATCAACCGGCAACTTGTGCCAACTGCAATGAGAATCACGCTGCCAGCTAGAAAGTAGAGATGGGCACGGGCCGGGTTTTTTTTTTTTGTTGTTTTCGACATCGATAACATTGTGTGCGCTTGCAAATTAAGAAATTTATTATGCATTTTAAATTTTAATAAAACAGTAAAAAAGCTTGTGAGATTCAGGAAGAAATTAAAATGTTACTTTTATCAAAAAATCAACTACAGCGTATAGCAGATATTGATTTCTCTTTAATGGAATGTTAGAGAAGCGTTTTCAGCCAACTTCCGTTTATTTGGTTGGATTATTTTTAAATTCCCTACTCAAAGAATTAAGTTTTTTTCCAGCTGAAAAAAATCATGTCTTAGAAACCGTTAAATGCATGATGTTTGAAATTTATGATATGCAAAATGATTTAATTCAGGACGCGATAGTTGAAAACTCTCCGCCAAATTTGAATCATGAATTTCAAGAGTTTTTGGACAAAAATCAACACAAAAAAAAAAAAAATGAAAACTTGACGAACCTGATAAAAATGAAATACACTTGACTATGTTGGGGTTTAGTACTGTACTGATCTTTATTCTTCTGAGGCTGGGTATATATACCCAGCCTCATGCATAATTTCAACTCTTAAATCTAATGTGTCTATTGCTGACTGTGTAAGGCTCAGCATTGGTCTATTGTATTCTTATACTATCGCTGAGGTTGTAGGGCTCACCGTTCGTCTATTATCTATTCTTAACCTATCGCTGACGTTGTAAGGGTCAGCGTTTATCTGGCTATTTTAAGATTCCACACATGTGGCCTTTCTTTTTCTATCGCACTGCATGCTAGTCGTCAAGTGCGTAGAAGGCATGTTTACATATTTATATATATTTCTATGTTCATGCCTGAACATTCTGCCGGGGCCAGAAAAGGTGACAGTCAGTAATCGCTGTCTCTGGTTTCTTTTCTTAATTATATACAAGACAATGACAATTATTACTATTCCAATCCTTGAATAGTTTATGTTCGTGCCTGAACATTCTGCGGGGCCCGGAAAATGCGATAGCCAGATATGGTCGAGTACTCTGCTGCTTCCTTGGTCTTCTGCGCTGGTGGCGGTTCCCATTCCAACTGAAGTCGGTTCTCTTTAAAATGTGTACACCCTTTGTAGATGTCGTCAATCGTTGAGTGTGCTGAGGCGGAGGACGCTTGCATCATTGCTGCTGATGTCAAGGCCTCCAAATTAGGGTCATCCACTTTTTGAAGATTACGCTGCCGTAGAGCAGCTATTGATAATGATTGCCTTTGGGATGCAACCGAATCGCTTGTAGTGGATACGATATTTTCCTTTGAAATGGTGTTGTTGCTGCTCTCAATGAAGTTTTCGACCGCCGATTTAATTGTCGTTAATATATTTGCAGCTTTAGTGGTTTCCGAAGCAATTTGTTGTTTCAATTGTTTTGCTGGGATTGTAGCTGAAGCGGAGATTACAGAATTCGAGACGATATCATTATTTTTATCTCCAGCTGTACTTCTAGTTGCAGTTGTAGTTTCGGCAGAAGTGTTTTGGACATCCTTCGGGCTGCTATCAATGGAAGTATCGTCAATCGACTGATCTTCCAATTGGATTTCTTTTGATGTCGATATCGAAGATGTGACAGCAATTACACACTCGTCCCCATCTTCTATGTCCTCCTGCTTCTCTGGTTGATCCATTTTAAATATTTTTCCCACTGACCATTTATCTTCTCCTAATCCTCCCATGTGAGGGCTTGCCGGCGGGATGAAATGCCACTCGCTGTTCCGTTTTTCTGGCACTGGTTCCAGACCACTATTTTCTTTTTTAGCGGCGGTTTTATGGCTTGATAGCTTCTGATCAGCGATGACGGCGTCCCTATGAACGGAGGTGCTCTCGAACTTGCGGATACTGCCTTCATAATTGCTCTTCAGTTCCTTGTTCATTGGCTGGTTAATGGAGATATCCAATAGTTGGCATCTTTTTGCATAGCGCTTGCACAAATAGTCCCACGCTGTATTGTAGTTGCCAACTGCAATTGAGAAATGGCTTATGACCACTGTTGCGTCTCCCTTGATACACATTTTTAGGTATATCAACTTTCTTTTGTCGCTGTCGAAGAACGCTGGCCATTTTTTTGGATTTCCATAGAAATGAGGAAGTTTTGGTTTCTGGGGCTTTGGATCTTCGTACAGCGGAAGGTCTCCTTCTATGTTCTGCAAGTCACTTACTCTTCTGTTAAGTTTATCCGATAGCCCGTCGACGAAGAATTCCAGTTCTTCTATATCTCCGCTGTCGTAGGCAGACTTTCCATATCTTGCCTGTAAGCCCGTGAACAGTGTCTGGACTTCGTTCAATAGGAAGTTTAGCTTATCTTTATGTTCAAAGATTTCTTCCTGGTTCCTTGACTTTAGGTAGGCATACACTTCAATGATGTACTGCCTTAATTTTAGACGTTTTTCGTCAACAAGCTTAATCCACTCATCCTTTAGGCTCATACTTCTGTGTGAAAATATTATTTCCTCTTGAGTATTTTCTTGCCTGGATGTTTCCGGTCGTATTTGCCAATTTTTGCTTGTAGATGGTTTGTCGGTGTCCATAGTGTGGTCGGCAACTTCGACCTTCATCGGGGCCTTCTTGTAGCTCCTGATTGATTCCATAATCCAATCATATATTTTCTCTGTAAAATATTGATGGTTGATGACACCGATTTTCTTCAGCAGTGAATGATTGGCAGTGAATTCTGCTGCCAACTTATCCACAACTGCAAACTCATCCTTTTTAGCTATGGCCCGCAGGATGCTGTCATATATCTCTGATTGTTTCTCTAGAGTTTTCGTTAACAGCATCTCTTTATTCTTTGGCTTGACCCGTTGGAGGTTTTTTTGTTTTGATCACCATGTTGATCGTGCTGTGCCTCTACTCACAGCGTGGGTTGGTAAGCCAAAGATATTATTTAAGCACTTTCCACAAACATTTAGTAAATTTGTAGTTTCGGCCTTTATGACACGGATCGAATACAGTAATCACTCAGCTGGAAGCACGCAGTACTGTGTTGATTTCCAGTCAATACTGTCTCCGGCTCGAAGGACCATGAATGAATACACTTGACTATGTTGGGGTTTAGTACTGTACTGATCTTTATTCCTCTGAGGCTGGGTATATATAGTTAATAGATCACTTTATCAACCGCCATCAAAACTTTTTTTTTATATATAAAATTGAAGAAGTTACATCGTGTTGTGTGAAAACGAACAGGGGGTACGGTGACTTAAGTGGTACAGTGTACATGATGGGTCCTATCGTCAATTTTTTTGTGTGGAATAATTTTGTTCGGACTAAGTCGATATTTGTGTAATCGGTATTTGATATTTACATTTTTTGTCATGGTCAGACACACAAAAAGAAAATAACATAACTGACCTAGGCTATACGAAAAATGATAATTTTAACAGATAAATTATTTGCAGAACTTCAACATTAAATCGAATTACATATATTTCTCAGAAGTGCCGTTTGTCGTCTTAGCAATTCTTACTAAGCTTATTTATATAGGTGGCACAGGCATATGAATTTTGCAGCTGGGAGTTTTGTTGCCAATTTGCCACGCCCCCAGTAGGCGTAGACATATCATATTTGGCAAGTTCCTAGAAGGAGTCGAGGGTAACGTAACTGTAAAGTTTGGATGCTTACACTTCAAAAATGTGAAAGTTACAGGGTATTTTTTCGATATACCACGCCCCAAAGGGGCGTAAGATTTATTTTTGGGGAATAAATAGAGGAGGCCCCCAGTAACACAAACATCCAATTTTGAAGCGTCTAGCTCTAAAACTGTAGGAGCTATAAGCTTTTTGCGATTTGCCACGCCCCCTGAAGGCGTAGGTATGTCCGCCATATCTTTTTGGTCTTGGGTTGCGTATCTGAGTATATATATCGAATTTCAAGTCAATAGTGCTCAAAATATAGCTGAATTTGTAAAATCATTCTATATTCAGATCCGATTTGCCACGCCCCAGTGGGTGTGGACATAAAATCTTTTTATCAATCTTTATAGAATCGAAGCGTTAAGATACGTGCCAAATTTCAGCATTCTAGCTTTAAAACTGTAGAAGTTACAGTTTTCCCGATTTGCCACGCCCCCAATGGGCGTAGATATATCCGCCATATTTTTTTGAACTTGGGTGGTCAACGCAAGTATACATTCCAAATTTCAAAACTCGCCCCTAGTGGGCGTATCGGGAAAATCTTGACACTTTATAATTCGAGGGTATACACGAGTATATGTTCCAAATTTCAAGTCTCTAGCTTCAATAGCGTAGAAAAATATTGCATTCATACGGACAGACGGACGGACGGACGGACAGACGGACGGACAGCAAGACGGACATTGCACAAAACCATTATACTATTTTCCCTTTGGGAAAATTTTAAATGAAAGGTGAACAAGGCTATCAAGCGCAAATTTCGATATGCTCCATTTTTATATAAAAACGTGTAATACTTCTGTAAATAATATTGTAATTTTTAAGAATTAAATTGTTGTTATTTTTGAGAAAAAAAAATTTGTTGTAATTTTTGAGGATTAAATTTGTTGTAATTGTTTCGGGCGGGCGGGTTGTGGTGCGGGTATGAATATTTTTTTTGGTTTCAGGTAATGATAAAATTTTGAACTTCTGACCGTGGGCGGATCGGGCCGGGTGCAAAAAAGTCGATCCGTGCCCACCTCTAGTAGAAAGGTTGTAAAATCTATCAGGAGATTACCAAAAGAAAATCTTGTGTACTGAATAACAGGCCAACTACATCTGCTTTTTGTGATCGACTGACTGCAACAGCTAATATACAAGCAAAACCAAATCAAGAGAAAATATACTCAAATCAAGAAAGTTATGCACAAGCACAACGAGGTGAGACATATACACAAGAAAAATCGGCACTGGATAGAATCGAACACCTACTAGTAAAACAGTCTGAGCTTACAACTAATCTACTTAACATGATAATGATATTAGTGATGGGCTTTCGCACCATTAAAACGAAATAGAAGTATTTATAAAAACCAACAACATTGACATATTTATAATATCAGAAACGCACTTCACAAAGAAAACTTATATAAATATCAAAGGGTACGATGTTATAAATTCCAATCATCCATCAGGTAGAGCACAGGGTGGAAGTGCCATTATTATTATTAAAGGTACTCTTAAATACAAAATATTGGGCAGCATCAGCACAAATATAATGCAAGCTGCAGCGATTCAAATTCAATGTTTGCAGTTAGTATCTCCGTTGCAGCAGTTTATTTACCACCTAGATATCAGTGCAAGCTGGCTGACTTTAACACTCTATTTCAAGGGCTTGGTAGACACTTTATTGCTGGTGGCGACTATAATGCTAAACACCCCTGGGATCAAGGCTGGTAAACCCAAAAGGTGCCGGGCTATATAAATGTATACAAAATAACAACTATTCAACATTATCTACCGGAAAGCCATCATACTGGCCTAGTGATCTGAATAAAATCCCAGATTTACAGGATTTTATTGTATACTCTGGACTACCGCAGAACAATTTCAAAATAGAGGAGAATTTCGATCTGAGCTCTGATCATTCACCAATTATTGTGACCTACGGCTCTTCAGTTTGTTTCAAGCAGAGACCTTATAGGATCATTAATGCATAAACAAACATAAATGCATTTCAGAACTGGCTTGAAGAACGAACTAGTCTAGACATATCACTAAAGTCAGGGGATGAAATTGAATCTGTGATTGAAAAACTCACTAACTCAATTCACGTGGCTGGATGCATGTTCACACCCCCACCAAATGGAAATGTCCATCAGCAAACTTTTCTGCCACTAGAACTGAGAGCACAAATAGCTGCAAAAAGAAGACTTCGGAAAATATGGCAATCAACTCGAAGCCCGATTGACAGGAACAGATTCAACAAGGCTGCCAAAGACCTAAACAGAAGACTATGGTAAATAAAAATTGAAGCGACATCAGAATATCTAAGGAATCTTGATCCATATACGAGTGACCTAGATTATAGTCTCTGGAAAGCGACAAGATATTTGAAGAGACCGGCCAGAAAAATGACCACAATTGCTGAGAAGGCTGAAGCATTTGCAGAACACTTAAGGTCGGTTTTTAAGCCCAATGATGTACATGATACTCAAACCTTAGAAATGGTAGAAAATTTTTTAGAATCACCTTGTCAAATGAGTCCACCGATATACCAAACGACTCTTTCTGAAGTAGAAGAGAATTAAAAATCTAATAGGGTACCTTTAAGAAGAATGTTACCAGTGCTGGACAAACTAAACATCATACCCGAACACCAGTTTGGGTTTAGAAGAGGACACGGTACGATAGAGCAATGCCATCGCATCACAAACATAATTATTAATGCGTTTGAATCAAAAAAATATTGCACAAGAGTAGTCCTAGATGTCAAACAGGCCTTCGACAAAGTGTGGCATGCAGGCCTACTGTATAAAATTGATAAATGGTTGCCAACACCATACTTCCGGATTATCAAGTCCCATCTGGAAAACAGGAGGAGCAGGATGAATCGTCCAGTATACGCAATGCAAACGCTGGAGTCCCTCGTGGCAGTGTATTAGGCCCAGTTCTCTATACTGTTTTTACAGCCGACTTGCCTTCTACCAATGCTGTAGAACTAGCAACATATGCTGACGACACTGCCGTCGTTGCTACCAACACTGACCCAACAGTTGCATCCAATCTTATTCAAGAGGAATTTGGCCTGATTGAAGCTTGGCTGAACAAATGGAGAATTGTGGTGAACGCCCAAAAGTCTGTGCAAGTAATATTCGCTCTCAGAACCCGGAACTGTCCTACAGTCTCACTCAATGGAATCACCATTCCAGTTAGCGAAACGGTTAAATACCTGGGAGTGCATATGGATCGGAGGCTTACCTGGAGGCAGCATATAAATGCAAAGAAATTACAACTCAAAATCAAGACAACAAAAATGTACTGGCTATTAGGACCGCGCTCGCAGGTAAGCCTGGAAAACAAAATACGGCTATATATAAGGCTGTTTTAAAACCAATATGGACCTCGCGTTGTAGCTTTGAGGAACAGCCAGTAAATCAAACATTGAAATTCTTCAGCGTTACCAGTCTAAAACACTGAGAACAATAACAGGTGCTCCATGGTATATGACAAACTTTGACATTCATAAAGACCTCAAACTTCCTCTTATCAAAGAGCATATACAAAATAGGCTGCATGACCACTGCAATGCTCCAGCTTCTAGACTCCTCGACAACACAAATATTAGCGAACGGCGCTTAAAAAGATTCCACGTATTGGATTTGCCAAATAGAGAGTAGACTAGTAAATAGACTAGTAGATTAGCTATAAATATGTAAATATATGGATTGATCTCGTTGGAGTTAAAACCATCCGGTTATTATAGTTATAGTTTAAAGATTTGCTTATTGTTTTGTACAAGACAGATTGCAAATATAATATATATATATATATACACTGCGCGTCATCAGGTTAGCACCCCCTTTACTTTTGCCGTAAATCCTCAATAAAATCTAAACCATCAGAGCTCCAACTTTAATTTTTTTTATATTATGCTACATTCATTTCTCTTTAAAATAAAACAATAGTGGCTTCTGTAGCTCTAAGGAATATTTAAAATAAAATGTTTTTTCGGAAAGACACAAAAAAATGTAACAAAAATTTGGTCATCAGGTTAGCGCCCCCTGGGTTAAATTCAATTTAATTAAGTTGTAGGCGTATAATGGTAGTTTATAACACCTGTATATTAAATTTCGATAATTTTTAAGAAATATTAGTAGTGCATAGTCCCGCCTTTGTTAAAAATTACTTCAAAAATTCAATGGGAATTGAATTATAAAGTTGTTGAATATTATTCAATAAAATGGTTGACCAAGCGTGTTTGATGCCTTCGACTAACTCTGTCTTTGTACTATACTGCTTTCCGAACTCATACACTATCCTGACCAACCTTCCCCAGACGTTTTCAATGATGTTAAGGTCGGGTGAATATGGTGGTCACTCCATGAGATCAACTTTTTGACCCTGAATCCATGACTTCACGGATCGAGAAATGTGAATTGAAGCATTATCATGCTGAAAAGTCCATTGCAGGTTTTGGAAAAGGTTTTGGATATGCGGAAAAGCCGTTTTCAACACGCTATTGTAGTCATGTGCGTTCATGCGCGATGTCAAAAATTGAAGCTTGCAAGTGCCGTAGTATGACAATGCTCCCCACACTATAACCTCTCCCACCTGGCTATGCAATCGGTCTAAGGGATGTTCTTCTTTGCGTAGTTCATGGAAATAATAATTATAACCATCAGGTCCTTCCAAATTAAATTTTTTTTTTATCTGAAAAAAAACATACCGCCAACGGGTAAACCACGTCATGTGCGCTTGGACAAAATAGTGAGTTGAGGTTTTTTTTTTAATTTCAGTTTTTTTAAGAAATTAGCTTTCTTGATTACTCTTTGGACCGTCGATAAGCTTGCCTTAACACCTGTGTTTTTCCCTAATCTTGGTGGTCGATTCGTGCGAATTCGAAGCTTCCCGAAGTATTGCTATTCTAGCTGCTTGTTTAATCACTTGATTATTGCTGCCTTTGTAGTTTTTTCTATAGCTTTCCTTATTTTTAATAAAATTATCAATTGGTTGTCTGTGTCTTCCCGTATTTTCAGCAATTTTATGGTAGAGCAGTCCAGATGCAAAGTATGCCTCAATCTTTGATTTTTCAACCAAACATAAAACTGTTCCTTTACCCATAGTGCACATTTATTTAAAGATATTGAATCGATTGAGCCTCAAAAAAAATTTGGTGACTGTAATTGCTAAAATAAGCAAGATAACTAAAATTGCATTTGGCGGCGCTAATCTGATGACGCAAAATAAGTGCAAACATTCTTTGCAAAAACAGCTTTAATAGAAAATGAAAAATAACGGTTCTTCTTTCATTATGAGAGAAATCGCATATGATGGTAACATAATCAAACAAGTAAGAAAACTCTAGTCGGAGGTGCCCGACTAGGAGATACCCTGAGACCCGTCCGATTTGTATTGTTTAATACGCTATATAGCTTGCATATAACATTAAATTTTCCAAAATTAAATTATAATTTTATTCAACTAGAATGTATGTAAATAAAAATAAATAAACAATTAAATAAATAATCAAATCAACAAAAAAAGAAGAAGAAAAACAAACATCACCGCACCTGGACTCGAACCTGCATCTATTTACTACATATGTAACGTTAAAGCGCATCATCTCAACTAGCGCAACCACCTCATGTTTATAAATTAAAAAAAAAAAACAAGTAAGAAAACTCTAGTCGGAGGTACCCGACTAGGAGATACCCTGAAACCCGTCCGATTTGTATTGTTTAATACGCTATATAGCTTGCATATAATATTAAATTTTCCAAAATTAAATTATAATTTTGAAATTTTATTCAACTAGAATTTATGTAAATAAAAAATAAATAAATAATTAAATAAATAAACAAATTATAAAAAACAAAAGAAGATAAACATCACCGCACCTGGACTCGTACCTGCATCTATTTACTACATATGTAACGTTAAAGCGCGTCATCTCAACTAGCACGACCACCTCATGTTTATAGATTTAAAAAAAAAAATTAAAAAAGTTACGCTGTCGTCACCGAGTTTCGAACTTGGGACCTCTCGTTCACGCGCTTCGCGTCTACCCACTACACCACACCAGTATTGCGTTGCTTATTGGCAAAACGCAAAGTAGTACTACAAGGGCGATGTGTGACAAATACAAAACTAAAGAAGCTAAAGAAGCAGTCAATCGCAATTGTGATTCTTAGAATATGCTGAAATGCGCGCATATGAACGTATGAGTATGTGTACATACAAAAACGGTGGTCTGTTTCAATGTGTGCGTGTAAAGGGCGATGTATGACAAATACAAATACAATTCATACACAGATTTGGTTGAAGAATATGCTAGAATTGAATTTATTTGTGCACATGCATAAGCAGACGCGCTTGCTCGTTTCAATGTGTGTATGTGAGAATATATGTATGTAAATGTTTTTTGCTGCGCGTCGCTGCTTGCCTCGTGCAGCTAAACGTTTTGTTTAATAAATCGGCACTGACTTAACGGAATTTGATGAATCTTTCAGCGTATGATTTTATTGAATTTGATACATTTTATAAAAATGCTAATTTATGTACATGGTTATATTTGCAACCAATTCTCCATGAGTGGTGAAGGGGAGCGTGGAGGGGGGGGGGGGGGTTATTAGTAAGAAGAGCCGGTATCCAAAAAATAAAAAAAATAGAAATTGCATAAAATTCACATGAATATAAGCAATATTTGAGGGGTCTAGCTCTAAAGATGTGGGAGATATAATTTTATAACCTATTTTCGATAAGGTTTACAATCGATAACATTACAACAAAAATAGATATCGTTTTTAGGTAACAAACTTGACCTGCGCGTGCTATCCACGGACCCAACAAAAAAATTCAAGTCTCTAGGTCAACTACGTTATGAGATCGACGCGTTCAAACATACGGACAGATGGACAGACGGACGGACAGACAGACGGACAGGGCTAAATCGACTCAGCTCGTCGCCCTGATCAAGAATATGTATACTTTGTGAGGTCTGACACGCCTCCTTCTGCCTGTTACATACATTTAACAAAACCATTATACCCTGATTTCCCATTTTCAATGGGCTCAAGGTATAAAAACAAGTAAGAGTGCTCTAGTCGAGACTGCTCGACTAGGGGATACCCTGAGCCTTGTGAAGAGCCAAATATCAAATCATTCTACGCATCTTTTATGCATGCATATATACAACACATACACACACACACGTATGCACTCAAGCATAGGCGCGCGCTCTGCCAACTGCGCAGTTGGCGCAACGACTGCGCTTCGTCTGCAGTGTTGGCATTACTATGGGAACTTAATCGTTTAATAACTTTTCTTAGCAATGAACTAAGTGCATCAAACTTTCACAACTTATTAATGGCATTCATAATTATGTATTTGCCAAAGCACAATTCTCTAGTATTTGATTTACGTAAACCTATGAAATTACAGTTTACTGTTTATTTTAATGTACTAATCAAAGCAAGCAATCAATTTATTACATTATGGACATTTTTTGCGGGCTAAGGGAAGAAATAGATAAATAGGAATCATCTGAAGCGACATATATATGACAACCCAAGGTCAATGAGATATGACGGATATTCTAAGCCCGTTTTTGGGTTTCAAACTTAACTAATTTTAGAATTTTAGTTTTCAAATTTGATAGTTGAGCTGCTGATAACCTCCTTTATCTACGACCCAACAATCATTTTTCGGTATCTTTGATGGTGTTGCCTATAAAAAATACCCTGTCATTTTCCTGTTTATATCTGGTACAATTTTAGGTCTAGAAGGAATTGCTAAGACGATAGGACGTATTTTTAAAATATGTAAAAAAAAATTTTTTTTAATCGCACAATTGTACAGATAGCATGTTTGTAAGAAATGGAGCAGGGTTCGATCGTGAACCCACGCACATATAGCAGCAGCCCAACTGCACTACTTGCTTGGAAAAGTAGTAGTTAAAAGAAACTATTTCACTGCTAAAGCGCCATCTAGTAGTCAAAAGACTCAAGGGTCAACTGACAATCAAAATTCAAGTCATAGGCAATATCCTATAATATGCAATATGCTATATATACGCAATTGAATGTATGTGTGTATACAATAACAAAAAAGTCTGCTGCTATATATGCGCGCATATGCATATGTGTATAAATGTAGACACTATACGAATTTTTGTGTTTATTAAAGAAGAACAGAACGAGAATTGAGCCCGTCAACTATAGCGCAACTTGCGTCGGGTTAGCCATCATCAGCAGCTAACACGAAACGGCTGTCAACTGTATGTGTAAGAATAAAAAATTCTGAGTGATTTTAATGAAACTTTTAGCCTCATATGAATAGATGGCAATCTAACTTATTGAATATATTTGCCACTGACCTTTACCGATTTTAAAGTGGAAGTTTGGTAAAATTTTAAATCAGTATCGTAATTCAAAAATTCACATAAATTAAAAAAAAAAAAAAAAAAAAAAAAACAACAACAACAAGTAGGAAATGTCTAGTCGAGAGTTCCAGACTACTACTCCACTGAACCCTGTCTTATCAGCGTTTTTAGTTTGCTACAAGGGCGCCATCTATCAAATACAAAACTAATGAACCAACGATTTGTTTAATTAATTGGGACAGACTGACAGGAATTTGTATGAATTTTTTACATTTTAGAAGAAGTAGTAATGTTACGGTTGGACACTAACCGTACAACACATAGACTGGACATCGGAACAAAATTGCTCAGCGCTCGGAATATGAGTCAGGGTTCCCCGTCAACTTCGTATTTGCTCTGCTCGGTTACTTAGGCTCCCTCAATAAAAATAGCACGAAGCAGAATCATTCTGATTCGGGAAATCGGCCGAACAGCAGCTCACAAAAATTGAAAGTTGCCGTGATGAGATTACATTTCTTTGCTGCTGAGTGAAGAGCATCCCGAATTCTTGAAAGCGTTTGCCATGCGCTTGCAAAATGTTCGCATTTATTCCCTACCTAGCAGGTATACCACATTGATAAAAGGGTTTACCATGGCTCATGTGAAATGTTGAGACATACTATTATTTGTATAAAGGGTATGCAAGCGTTGGTGCGCTTAACGAATATGTTTTTATAGTCGCTCTTGCTGCCTGTGGAACATTTGTATGCGAATATGTGTGTTCATAGTACGTGAGCATTGGCGTGCGCCTACCACGGGCTTTTAATTGCATAATTGATTTTGCATTAGAATTGCAGAGGAATTGTTAAAGATCTTTTTTTTTTAACTTTCAACTTTAGATAGTAAATGGTTTTCCGCCACCCACCTTTGCCTTCAAAATAAAAATTTATTCATAATTAGGTTGTTTTATATTGATAAGAAATAATTATTAATGGCTAACAGAGAAAATCGTTGGAAAACCAATAATATATTGAATAAGTTTCGTACCAATAGAAAACACTTAATTAATAATCAATCTTTATAGAATCGGATCATTAACATACCCTCCAACTTTCAGCGTTGTAGCTTCAAACTGTAGAGACAGGGCCGACCAAGAGATACCCTAAACAAGAGGTGGGCACGGGCCGGGTTTTTATCGGGTACCCGTGGTCACCCGCGGTTACCCGTGGGTATGGGCTGAAAAATCTAATTTCGGACTGGGTGCGGGCCGGTGTGGGTTCGACTGCTTAGCCCGAACAAATTTTTACTGCTTTATTAAAATTTAAAATGCATAATATCTGCAACAACAGGGTTGCTTTCGGCATCGATAACATTGTGTGCGCTTGCAAATTAAGCAATTTATTATGCATTTTAAACCATCCGATCTGAATTATTTATATACACCATAGCTTGCATCTAACATTAAATTATACAAAAGTAAATTATATTTTTGAGCTTTCATTTTTACAAAGAAATAGCATGCTTGTCAATTACAAATTAATAAATAAATAAATAATTAAGCAAAACCAAGAAAATAAAATCAAAGAACAAGTAACAATGCTCTTGTCGAGGCTGCTCGACTAGGAGATACCCTAAGCCCTGTGAAGAGACAAATATCAAATCATTCTACGATTATTTATGCATGCATATAAACAACAAAAACACCCACACATATATATGCATGCACGCATAAGCGCGCGCTCTTCTAGCTGCGCAGTTGACGCAGCGACTGTGCTTGGACTGCAATGTAGCCATTACTATGGAAACTTAATTGTGGAATAAGTTTTCTTTTCATCAAACTTTCACAACTTATTAATGGCATTCAAGTCTCTAGTATTTGATTTGCGATTTTTACGTGGCGTGGCGTCAAAAATCTAAAGATTACGTAATATCCGTATTCATTACACAAAATTTAAAAAAATTAAAATTTACACAAAACTACACAGCAAATTTTCTCTAGCTTAAACGATGTACAAACTACGCCTTAAAAACGAACTGAAATTGTCGATAAATGGTAATAAAATCGAAATGGAATGAGTTATCGAAAAAATTTGATAAAAAATCAAGTCTCTACGTCGCGTATTTTAAAATATTTCAGCGTTCACACGGACGGACGGACAGACTAGACGGGTCTTGTCGCGCTGATCAAGAATATATATACTTTATGGGGTATGGCACGCTTCTTTCTGCATATTACATACATTTTCACAACACTATTATACCCAGATTTCCCAATTTCAATAGGCTCAAGGTATAAAAACGGTAGTCTATAAAAATGTAAAAACATAAAATCGAAATGACATGAGTTGTTGAAAAATTTTGATAAACTTGTGCAGCGTATGGTACACATGAGTATGCATGTTAAATTTCAAGTTTCTATGTTGCGTACTTTTGAATTTTTCAGCATTCACACGGACGGACGGGCTATACGTTTCGTCTTGTCGCGCTGATCAAGAATATATATACTTTGTGGGGTGTGACATGCCTCCTTCCGTCTCTTACATAAATTATCACAAAACCAGTATACCCTGATTTCCCATTTTCAATGGGCTCAGAATATAAATAGGTGTTGATTTGGAATTAAACTCCTTGTTTTTATATTTTGAAGGATTTAGTCAGTTAGTCGAGCAAATTCATCATCGACAAAATAATATTAAATAATGATAGTCTTATATTTAATCTATATTGATTTAGATTGGCGTTTTCTATTTCTTTGATTTTTCCCCCAAAAAATTATGCCATCTTATATACCATTTGTCATATTTCTAAATAAATATCTAAGCAGAAAAGGTCTAGTTTTTAGTCTAAGCTCTTTAATTATTGTAAGATACCATCCACAAAAAAGCTGTAATTATAACAAGGAGTGAATTAAATTGAATTAAATTGAATATATTAGATAATTTGACACTTACTTTATCTGATGGTATTGTTCGCGGCATCTTATTTGTAAACATTGGAGATAAATTTGATTTTGTGGTAATGCACGAGGACGACATTGGTCCTTCCATCGGAACTGTTTGACTAGACGCGCACATAGTGTGTTCCCGATCTGCCATATCAATTTCATTATTATAAAGGGAACAAGATCCTTGTCTTTTCAGAATATAATGACGCTGATGTTGGTGGGAGAATGTATTATTTCTAGGCGTCTTACTACATGTTATTGGCGACAGATGTAATGAAGAAGTTAACATCGTTCTATTAATAGAAGTACTCATGTCGATGCTATTAACGCAAAATGAACCCGATGTAGATGATTTATTTTTATTGGTAAATGACATTTGATGCTGGCGCTGACCTATGCTAGTACAGCTAACAATCGCTGTCATAGTTGTTAGCATATTATATAAAATATGTTTCATAATCCTCTTCTAAAAATAACGTTACAGACAATGTGAAAAACACAACGTAAAAAAAAAACGATAATTTACTATGGTTATACAAAGCTCTCAAAGAATGTTATGTATATTTTTATATACATACATACATATGTATGTATATCCTACAACTAAGATTAAATTTGTGTATTGACTAAGTCAATTCCGCACATGTAAACTAAACTCAATTATTAATATTAACACTAAAATTCTATTAACGCTATTAACGACATATGAACCCAATGTATAATAATGCTCAGGTTTAAGTAGCGGTACTGCAAAAGTATAAATATAAGTAAATAATTTCCTGACTTGTTTTTTATATAAAATTATTTTTCACTAGAGAGGCTTGGACGTAGTTTTTCATTTATTGAACTTTATTTACAATAGATTTGATTGTTTGGATTCTGTGTGTTTATATTCACGTGTTTACAAAAGTAGCAAACAAAGATATAAATTAATGGACGCGCTTGCGCATGCGTATAAATTATTTTCATTGCTTTGCACAAGTGAAGTATATTACTTTAAAATAATATTATTAAATTATACTGCCACGCTATCGTGTACCCGGCGTGTATTATGTAAAATCATTTAAATTTAAACTTAATCCTTAACATGTATTTGAATAAAAAATAAATTATAAATATAAAACACAGTGGAGAGCAATCCCGAACAACACTACTTGGTAACAGCGTTGCAAAAATCATCATGCATCCAGCAATTAAAACTATTGATGAACGTTACCATACCGATATATCGATGTTGGTGTAACAATATATTACTTTTGGTTAAATTTTGAAAAATTACACTTTTATACCCTGAACCCATTGAAAGTGGGCAATCAGGGTATAAAGGTTTAGTGAAAATGTATGTAACATGCAGAAGGGGGCGTGCCACATCCCAAAAGGTATATCTGTACTTGAGGACAAGAGGAGTCGATATAGCCCTGTCCGTCTGTCCGTCCGTACGTCTGAACGCTGAGATATTTCAAGGTAAGCAACATAGAGATTTGAAATTTTACATGAATACTCGTGTGTACCGTACGCTGCACAAGCTTTTCAAGTTTTTTCGATAGCTCATTCCATTTCGCATTTATGAGCATTTATCGATAATTTTAATGAGATTTTAAGGCGTGGTTTGTACATTGTTTGAGCTAGAGACTTTCAAATTTGCTGTGTAGTTGTGTGTAATCACTAACCATACAACACATAGACTGGACATCGGCACAAAATTGCGCAGAGCTCGGAATTTGTAGCGGGGGTCCCAGACAACTTCGTATTTGCTCGGCTCGGTTACTGTAGATCCCAAAAAAAAAAAAAAATAGCGCGCAGCAGAATCATTCTGCTTCAAGACATCGGCCGAACAACAGCGGACGAAAATTGAAATTTGCTGTCATGCGATTCCATTTCTTTGCTGCTGAGTGAAGAGTATGCCGATTCTTGAAAGCGTTTGCCATACTCATGCAAAATGTTCGCTTTTTCATGCTTTTTTGTTACACAGGGTATGAAAGCGTTGGTGCGCTTAACAATATGATTTCACGACAAGCATGCACACATTCTTATTGTCCCTTACTACATATGTGTGTATTCATGTGCCTATATGTGAAACTTGCTGCCTGTAGAATTTACAGTTGCTAGATCTTGTGGCCTGAGTATGGGATGGCTGAAGAAGTTTTGTATGTGTGCATGTGTGTGCATAATATGTTCGCACAAGCAGCAGCTCCCGAAAATTGTAAAATTTGTTCTTCAACAGCTCGCATTTCTTCCCTACTGAGCAGGTATGCCACATTGATGAATGGGTTTACCATGGATCATGCAAAATGTTGAGACTTTTACTATTATTTGTATGAAGGGTATGAAAGCGTTGGTGCGCTTAACGAATATGTTTTTGTAGTCGCTCTTGCTGACTGTGGAACATTTGTATTCGAATATGTGTGTTGATAGTACACGAGCATTGGCATGCGCCTACCACGGGCTTTTAATTGAGTGAATGATTTTGCATTAGAATTGCACATGGAGTGCTAAAGACAATTTTATCTTTAGATAGTAAATGGTTTTATTATTATTTTTTATTTATTATTTTTTTTTTATTATTTATTATTAATGGTTTCCCCCACCCACCCTTGCTTTTAAAATAGAAAATTTATTCTTAATCAATTTAATTTAATTTTGATAAAAAGTATTATGACTAACAGAGCAAATTGTTGGTAATAATATTAATAATTTAATGAATAAGTTTCGTAACAACAGAAAACACACTCAACATTCCATGCGCCGTCGCAACGTTGAAACATAATCCATTCAGCATAATCGCTGACACAGCGATTATAGGTCAGGGCTAGCTTATGTTAAGAATATTTTGTCATTTATATTTCAGTACGGATTTGACCAATAAACGAACAAGTAATAATTCTATTTCGCTGATTTAACTTCGTATATAAATTATTAACTGGCGCCCAACGTGGGGCAGAACCTGCTCATCAAAGAAATCTCAAGCAAGGAGGCAACATCGTTGGATCGACATCCTTGGACTTGCAGACGGGATAAACAGACGAAAAAGGAGAGCTACAATAACATATAAAACCACAGTTTTAAAGAAATGTGAGTAGAGTGCTTATTTAAAGTAAATAAATACAAAAATTTAAAATTAAAGAAGAGATATATGACCCAGAACTAGAGGAACTAATAAAAGATATAGAAAACAAACTAGTGCCGGAAAAAACAAAAAATAAAATGGCAGTGAGTGAAGAAAATCTGAAAGCGCTGCTCGAGTATGAAGTAAACAGTGCATTAGAAAATCAAGCTCAATTATTTGAAAGGAAAATGCAGGAAATGAGAAACGAGTTTAGAAACGCAACAGTGTCCGTACCCGAGGTTGAAGTGTTTAAAGATGCAGAAATTATTGTAGGTATTAAATGCGACGAAACACTGGACATAATAAAGTCATTACCAGACTTTGAGGGAAAAATCGAGACTTATGTTTCGTGGCGGAAAGCCGCACACACTGCATATAAAATCTTTGAAAATTATGTAGGAAGCTCAAAACATTATCAGGCACTGGGTATAATTAGGAATAAAATCAAAGGCCCCGCTGATATGGTATTGTCGTCATACGACACTCTACTAAATTTTAAAGCAATTATCAATAGACTTGACTTTACATACGCCGATAAACGTTCCATCTATATAATCGAGCAAGAGTTGTCCGTTCTACGTCAGGGAACCCTGACAATTACCCAATACTATGAGGAAATTGAAAAGAAATTAACACTACTCATAAACAAAACAATTATGACTTACGATTCTACTTTGGCTGCTTCTCTAATCGAAAAATACAGAGCAGATGCATTGAGAGTCTTCATTTCAGGCACAAAAAAATCTCTCAGTGACATTCTATTTTCAGCAAGGCCAAAAGATTTGCCATCAGCACTGGCACTTGCACAGGAAGTTGAATCTAATCATGAACGCTTCCAATTCGCTAGTAGGTTTGCTAGGAATAATGAAGATAAAGCTCAGCGTCAGGAACAGAGACAGCAAAGGCAGCCCACTCTAGAAAGTACCCCAAACCAAGTAAAAACTCCATTTTACAAACAAAAAACCCAAAACAATAGCCCAAAAGAACCACCACAACCTATGGACGTTGACACTTCATCTCGGTTTAGGCCAACAACTCAATAGCCAAACCAAGGTGGTTCCTACCAAAATCAGGTGCCAAAAAGAGCAAGTAGTGGAACAGCTAGAACTTTCGGTCCCAAACAGCAGAGAATTAATCATCTCTCACAAGATGAAAATTCTGAGGGTCAATCGGAACAAGAGTACCAAGCAGTAGCGGAGGCTGAAGTATCAGATTTGGAAGATGAGGATCAGATTCAAGAGGTCAATTTTTTAGAAATTGCTCCCTGTTACCGTTTGTAGAGCGAACGATAGCAGGTAGACAGATTAAATTACTTATAGACACAGGCGCTTCAAAAAACTATATAAAACCAATCCCGGAACTTAAAAATGTAACTAAAGTTAAAGAAAAATTTTTAGTTAAGTCACTTCATGGCTTTAACGCCGTTCAAGAGAAATGTCTTATGCACCTTTTTAATACAACAACCACATTTTTTTTACTTCCCAGCTTATCAAGCTTTGATGGAATAATAGGACTTGATTTTTTAAAGAAAATTAACGCAAATCTAGATTTGAAAAATAACGTCTTAAAAACAAAAAATGGATCTGAAATAATTCAATATAAAAAAAGCCCAAATGTTAACTTTACCGAAGTAGAAAATATAAAAGTTCCGCAAGAAATTGAAAAAGAATTTAAGAAAATGTTACAAGAAAAAATAAATGTTTTCGCTGACCCTAACGAATCTCTTCCTTACAACACAAATATTGTCGCTACAATTCGAACAGAAGACGAAAAAGCAGTGTACTCTAGACTTTACCCATACCCATTAGGAGTATCAGAGTTTGTCAATAACGAAACTAATGACATGCTGAGAAACAATATTATCAGACCATCTAATTCACCGTATAATAATCCGGTGTGGGTAGTAGATAAAAAGGGTCTAGACGAACAAGGAAATAGGAAAAAACGCCTTGTAATTGACTTTAGGAAAATTAATTCAAAAACTGTTGATGACAAATACCCTATACCGAACATTGTAGCTATTCTCTCAAACCTTGGTAAAGCCAAATATTTCACGACACTCGATCTGAAATCAGGATTTCATCAAATACTTCTTGCAGAAAAAGATAGAGAAAAAACTGCATTTTCTGTAGGAAATGGGAAGTATGAATTTTGCAGACATCCCTTTGGTTTGAAGAATGCCCCCGGAATTTTCCAACGAGCAATTGACGACGTACTTAGAGAACAGATTGGGAAGTCATGCTACGTCTACGTGGATGACGTGATCATATTCTCTGAAAATATGCAAAATCATGTTCACCACATCGCCTGGGTACTAGATAAATTGTATAACGCTAACATGAGGGTATCAAGGGAAAAATCTCACTTTTTTAAAGAAAAGGTCGAGTATCTTGGATTTGTGGTCTCCCGTGGCGGTATAACAACTAATCCCAGCAAGGTTGAAGCACTTAGCAAATTTCAACAGCCTACCAACCTGTTCCAAATTAGATCATTCCTTGGTCTAGCGAGCTATTACAGATGCTTTATAAAAAATTTTGCAAGGGTGATAATGGTAAAACAAGTGCAGGACAATCGAAAAAAATTCCTGTTAACCTTGATGAAAAGCAGATAGCCACCTTCGAGAAATTAAAGAATATCTTAAGCTCCGAAGATGTAATGCTTCTATACCCTGATTACCAGAAGCCATTCGATTTGACGACAGATGCTTCGTCCTCTGGCTTAGGCGCCGTTTTGTCACAAAACAAGAAGCCGATAACCATGATTTCCAGGACTTTAAGAGACAACGAATTAAATTTCGCCACAAATGAACGTGAGCTACTTGCAATAGTGTGGGCCCTAAAACCCCTAAGAAACTATTTGTACGGTGTAAAAAATTTAAGTATTTATACCGATCATCAGCCACTAACATTTGCAGTCTCAGACAAAAACACTAATGCAAAAATTAAGAGATGGAAATCCTTTATCGATGAGCACAACGCTCAAATTTTCTACAAGCCCGGTAAAGAAAATTTTGTCGCCGATGCTCTATCAAGACAAAACCTTTACGCTCTCGAAGAAGATGCTCCATCAGACTTAGCCACTATGCATAGTGAGTTGTCATTGACATACACTATCGAGTCTACTGAAAAACGATTAATTGTTTCAGAAATCAAATAATTATTGAAGAAAGCACTACAGCTTCTAAAAAAATTATTATTATGTTCGGACAAAAAACAAGACATATTATACACTTTTCGAATAGAGAAAACTTAATAGAAAAAGTGTGTGATGCGGTTAAAAAAGAAGTAGTAAATGCAATCAAATGCGACCTGCCGATACTAGCATTTATACAGAACAAGCTAGTTGAGACTTTCCCTTCAACCAAATTTTGCCACTCAAATAAATTGGTCATCAATGTTCATGATAGGAATGAGCAAAAAGAAATCATAGTCGCAGAACATAGCAGAGCACATAGAGCAGCGCAAGAGAATATAAAACAAATTCTCCAAGACTATTTTTTCCCAAAAATGACCCGTCTAGCAAACGAAGTAGTTGCAAATTGTAAGACTTGCAGCAAAGGAAAATATCATCGACACCCACAAAAACAGTACATTGGCGAAACGCCAGTCCCTAATCAAGTAGGAGAAATTCTCCATATTGACATTTTTTCTACAGATAAAAAGTATTTTCTAACCTGTATTGATACATTTTCTAAATTTGCCATTGTTCAGCCCATAGCTTCCAGAACGATAATAGATATTGAATCCCCCATCTTACAGCTCATGAATTTCTACCCTAACACTAAAATTATCTACTGCGATAACGAACCATCGCTGAATTCAGAAACAATAAGGTCTCTTTTAAAAAACCGGTTTAATGTTGATATTGTAAATTCGCCACCACTACATAGTACTTCAAATGGACAGGTAGAAAGATTTCACAGTACTCTTGCAGAAATTGCCAGATGCTTGAAATTAGAAAAACAATTAAATGACACTACTAATATTATACTTCAGGCAACAATAAAATACAATAAATCAATCCACTCAGTCGTTAATAAAAAACCAATCGACATAATTCACGCATCCCCACCAGAATTTGAAGCAGAAATAAGAGAAAAAATATCTAAAGCGCAAGATCTGCTACTGAAAAGACAAAACGCAGACAGAAGAAATAGAACTTTTCAAATAGGCGACAAGGTACTTATGAAATTAAATAAAAGACTTGGTAACAAGCTAACTCCTTTGTTTGAGGAAGTCATTGTGGAAGCCGATTTGGGGTCAACGGTTCTTATAAAGGGGAGGGAGGTACACAAGGATAACATAAGATAAGGAAAAAAAAATAATTATCCTCCCAGTACTTATTCTGCTCTGTATCCTAGCTTTACTAGGGTTTGGATCCTTCGCCTTCTACTTCTAGTAGCAGCAGCAGCTGGAAAGATTATCAATTACTCGAACTCGGACTATATTCCCATCATGGACGGAAACGTAGTTATTTGGGAATATTTTAAAATTTTAAGACATTCTTCTAATCTCACAATGTACTCGGAAATTGCCGAGGAAACTAACTCACTTATGAAACATTTCCCACAGTCTCATATGAGACAAATTCTTGAATCAGATTTAGGTCATATTAGGACACTGCTAGAAACAGTTAATATTCACCATAGGCAAGCTAGGAGTATAAATATTTTAGGAACAGCTTTAAAGATAGTAGCAGCAACTCCTGACTTTGATGACTTCGAAAATCTAAAATTTCACCAGCAAAAACTAACGGACTCAATTGAACAACAGGCAGTTATAAATACAAAAGTACAAGAAAAAATTAATAACTTAACAGAATCAGTAAATAAAATAATTAGATTTGCAAAAGAGAAACAGATCGATACAGGAAACCTCTATCAAGCATTACTCACAAGAAATAGAATTATAATCTCTGAACTCGAAACATTAATGTTGTCTATTACGCTCGCAAAGATTCAAATTATAAACCCAACAATTCTTGACTCTAATGACCTAAGTCAAATTTTAAATGAGCACTCTACAAATTTAACTATAACAGATTTAATTGAAATAGCCTATGTAAAAGTCTTTTTAGATCATAATTTTGTACACTTTCTTATCAAGTACCCAAATCCTAGCGTAATATGTAAGAAAATAACCATATTCCCCGTTCAACATAATGGAACGATACTTGACCTCGAAGAAAATAACAGCGTCGCAGATTGTGGTAACAATATCTTGGCAATTGGAAACTGCACCGCTACTCTCACCTCTACATTCTGCAAACAGCTGAAATCAACAACTTGTGCGCAGCAACTACATTCTGGAGGTATAGCACACTGTAAGACTCGTCTCAGCCACCTGCAGCCGCTAATGGTAATTGACGATGGTATCATCGTTATCAATGAAGCTACAGCTACAATACAGATGAATAGCAACATGGATAGAGTCATCCACGGCACACACCTGCTGACGTTTGATGAGGAAATCTACGTGAATGGGTCTCTCTTTGAAAATACCAAAAACATACTCAGGCGTCATCCAGACCCAGCAATATCGGCAACCCTAAACATAACTGGCCACCGAGAGATTTAAGCATGTCCTATCTTCAGAGGCTGAACTTTGAGAATCTTCAATATATTGGAAACATCGGGAAAAAACTGTCAATATGGCCTATGATGTTTGCAGCATCTCTTGTCACTCTGATCATCGGTCTCGTCGTCTTCAAGGTTCATCAAAAACGCAAAGAGAATAAACAACAAATCTCGATACGAGCTGTCATCGACACTTTGAGGAAAACCGAGGACGGCCTTCAAACTAGTGAGGGATGAGTTAACACATCCGGTCAGACAAAGTCAACGACTGCAGTTCTGCACGATCAGCAAAGCCGCAATAATGTTTAATGCCAATTATGCCAAACTCCACAATACGCTGCCGTCAACATTCCATGCGCCGTCGCAACGTTGAAACATAATCCATTCAGCATAATCGCTGACACAGCGATTATAGGTCAGGGCTAGCTTATGTTAAGAATATTTTGTCATTTATATTTCAGTACGGATTTGACCAATAAACGAACAAGTAATAATTCTATTTCGCTGATTTAACTTCGTGCAGAGATCACAAGTAAACAGTCTGAGTATATAAATTATTAACTTATAGGCATTTGAATACACACATATGTAGTAAGGGACTGTAAGAATGTGTGCATGCTTGTCGTGAAATCATATTGTTAAGCGCACCAACGCTTTCATACCCTGTGTAACAAAAAAGCATGAAAAAGCGAACATTTTGCATGAGTATGGCAAACGCTTTCAAGAATCGGCATACTCTTCGCTCAGCATCAAAGAAATGGAATCGCATGACAGCAAATTTCAATTTTCGTCCGCTGTTGTTCGGCCGATGTCTTGAAGCAGAATGATTCTGCTGCGCGCTATTTTTTTTTTTGGGACCTACAGTAACCGAGCCGAGCAAATACGAAGTTGTCTGGGACCCCCGCTACAAATTCCGAGCTCTGCGCAATTTTGTACCGATGTCCAGTCTATGTGTTGTATGGTTAGTGGTGTAATGAATACGGAGATTACGTAATCTTTAGATTTTGGATGCTACGCCCCATTCGTCCTCTATACGTAAAAAGCGCAAATCAAATAATAGAGACTTTTGCTTTGGCAAATACACACATATGTATGCCATTAATAAGTTGTGAAAGTTTGAACAAAAAAGTTCATCGCTAAGAAAACTCATTCAACAATTAAGTTTCCATAGTAATGCCCACATTGCAGCCCAAGAACAATCGCTGCGTCAACTGCGCAGTTGGTAGAAACCGTGCATATGCATGCGTGCATATGTGTTTGTGTATGGGTTCTTTTTTTAACAAAAGAAACAACAATGGAAATTGCTGCATGCAGCTTCGTGTTGATTTTGCCCATTTTTTTAATGCAATAGATAAGTTTCAAGCAGAAAAGTTGTTATGAGTATTAGAGAGGAGACATTCCCCAACACGTAAATTAATAAAAACCGTACGGTGATTTTATTCCGAAAAGTCAACTGACTGGTTTATTTATTAAAATTGAATTGAATTATGCAAAAGATAAAATTTAGTATTATGGGTCGCCGGTGCTACTGCATTGCTATTGCTGGCGCAGACGTTATTGTCGCTGCCGATGCTGCTGTTGTTGTTGTTGTTGTTGTCGCTTCCGCTGTTGTCGTTGCCTTCCCTTTCTATGCTGATGATGCATGCGCTGGCGGTGTCCGATGTCTTGACCGTTGGTCGCTGGCGTTTCGAGTCCGTCGAAATTCTGACGCAGCGCACGTGATGTAAGGAGCTTTGGGTTCAGTCAGGGATGCCAAGTCAAAATTTGAGAATTATGTAGCCAAGCTACAAAATCTACGTGTTTTCCCGTAGCACAGTTTTGCTGAAATATGTAGATCTACGTACTTTTTTTTAAGCTTAAAAAAAATATAAAAAATGCATAAGCCATTACATTTTTAAATTAACTGTATTGTACTTCGTTGTTATTAATTTCATTTGCCGTTTTAGAAAGCAAATTACATTGTTCAAATTATACAAATTAATTTATGTACATTTTTTACAACAAATTTTTCATGTTTTGTTTCAAATATTTTAGGTGTTTGCCAGAAGGTTCTAAGATCATCTTTTTTATTTAATTCATAATATATTGATATTACCCATAAAATTTTAGTTTTTAGGGTATTTTGCAATATTTTTTAAAAGTACGTAGTTTTAGTCTCGTCACACGTAGGCACGTAGATCTCCTTTTAAATACGGAGATCTACGTGAAAATACGGAGGGTTGGCATCCCTGGGTTCAGTGCACTAATATTGTTAATGTGTTACCCACAGCCACTTTGTTATAATTACAGCTGTTTTGTGAATGGTATCTTACAATAATTAAAGAGTTTAGACTAAGAACTAGACCTTTTCTGCTTAGATATTTATTTAGAAATATGACAAATAGTATATAAGATGGTCAATTATTTGGGGAAATAATCAGAGAAATATAAAACCCCAAGGTTATTTATTTCAAGCTGTTTGTAGGGGGGCGTCGCAAATAAGTATAAAACACTTTTCCTTTGGGTTTTATTGAATTCACTTTCGCTTTTTATTTTAATATGAAGTTGCACAGTCAGTGTGCGTACACGGTGGAGAAAAAGATAGAGAGAAGTGAAAGGAAAAGGAAGAGAGGAGGAAAGTAACACAGAAAAACTCCAGAGAACCAGCAGGAGAGCTGGAGTTGGAGCTTACGCTATTAACAGAGCTGTTAATAGCATAGCATGGGGATGTGGAGGGAGGAGCAGTTCTGTTTAATGGAATCTGACATAAACATACTCCCCCCCTTGCAAGGATTGCAAGACCTAGGCTGGGTCTATGAGCAGGCGCCCGAGAGGACCCACCCGAACACGGTGTTTTGGGCCATTGGAAGGCCGCCTGTGCTGGGAACGATCCCCGGAAGGATAACGTGAGGATACACGTCAGCCCCCAGCACAATTGACACCGATCCGGGACGTGACCAGGTGCTGTCGGCGAGCGTGATCCCTGGAGGCCCAGCTTCCCGCTCGATGGCCCGGATTGGCGTCCGAACGTTTAGCTGGGGGTCCAGTTGGAACAACGCGTCGAACTCGAAGCGAGGTCTTCGACCGACTGAGACTCGTGCAGACTTGCCCTGGACCAACGCTTGTGACGGAAAGACCCAATGTCTTTGCCAATGAAGCGTTGATCCGACTGGTGGGACTGCACGGGTCAATCAGCGCCTTTACTTCGAAGTCCTTGGTCGCCGTTTGGAGCACGATGACCGCCGTGGGAAGAATGCTGACCATCTTGTGCTGCATCAGCGTGGTCAACGGAGGAGTGGCCGCCTGTGTAGAATTTGGGGCTTTAGGGCCTCGTCGCTTCCGGCGCGCTCCCGGGAGGTGCAGGAGCGTGTGGTGGTTGTGGCCACACGTCTTGCAGCCTTTGGAACTGCGGCAAGATTGCCCAGAATGCTGGTGTGCCAAGCAGTTCGCGCAGTAGCGGTTGGCTAGAACCGCGCGCAACCGCTTTTCCGCGGGAAGCCCCAGAAAACGGCGGCATTTGCGCAGAGCGTGGATACCTCTGCACACGCGGCACCGGAATGAATCAACGCCGGATGGCTGGCTGGCTTGAGGGGATGACATCACAAACTGGAAAGAAGATAAACGTGTGGGGCAATGAATGGCTGGCTTGTCAAACATGAAATGGGGCGATTAGTTGGACAACACAGGGAGGTTTTCTTGGGTCGGGAGGATGACCAACTTGTGGATGGGTCGTCGGATGACACCTCGGGAGGTGAGCACGTCGGCCACTCGGACTCTCCCGTCTTCTCCCTGGTGCGTGGCGTGGACTCGAGCCAGCCGCCATTCGTTCGTTGCGGTGTTCTCGTCCTTGACCACGACCATGTCACCGACCTTCACGTCGGCCTGCGGGAATTGCCACTTGTTGCGTTTGTGCAGCTCCTTTAGGTACTCTTCTTTCCAACGAGAACAGAATTGCTGGTTAAGAGCCTTCAGTCGCTGCCAGCGATTTAGGATGGACATCGCATTTGCCGTCAGTTCGGGCTCAGCTATGGACAAGAGAGGCCCACCGACTAGAAAGTGGCCCGGAGTCAGAGCGAGAAGGTCGGTCACATCCTCGGACATGGGAGCGATTGGCCTGGAGTTAAGGCATGCTTCGATTTTAGCGAGGAGGGTGGAGAGCTCTTCGAAGGTGTATTTTGCCATGGATGTGGATTTGTAGAAGAGGGCTTTAAAACTTTTAACGCCGGCTTCCCACAAGCCACCCATGTGTGGAGCACTTGGTGGATTGAAGTGCCAGGATAAACCTTGATGGCTATGCATGTCAAGAACCTTCGATCTGACGGTCTCCAAGAACTCTCGGGACAGAGTCTTGGCTGCTCCGACAAACGTTTTTCCGTTGTCAGAATACAGCTTATGAGGACATCCACGTCGAGCGACCAGCCGTGAGAATGCTGCAAGGAATTTCTCCATGGTCAAGTCGGATGTGGCTTCCAGGTGGACCGCCTTTGTACTGAAGCATACGAAGACGCAGACGTATCCCTTCGTGATTAGGCACGCGCGTCCCGTATAGTTTTTCACGTCGAAAGGGCCGGCAAAGTCCACACCTGTGATGGTGAATGGCCTTGAGAAGGTCACTCGATCCTTCGGCAAGTCGCCCATCAATTGGGTTTGAAGACGCTTGCGGTAAATAGCACATGTCTTACATGCGTGGATTACGGACTTGACCAGTACTTTCAGCTTGGGAATCCAAAATCTAGAGCGGATGAGTCTCACCATCAACTGGTTTCCGCCGTGCAAGGAGATGCGATGAATGAAGCGGACCAGTAATTGGGGAAAGGCGCCCGAGTAGGGGAGGAGGATGGGATGGCGTTCGTCATAGCCTAAGGATTCTGAAGCTTGAACGCGCCGCATGCTCTCAGGATTCCCTTACTATCCAGGAACGGATTGAGGCTGCACACAGGGCTCGAGGCAGGGAGTTTCTGGTTTTTACGTAAGCAGTCGATTTCGCTCTCATACTCATTCTGTTGACACAGCTTGATGAAACGGTGCTGAACGTTGTTCAGCTCATCAGCGCTGAGATCGTGTGATGGAGGAGGGGCGGACTTCCTGCACCGGTTAATAAAACGGAGAATCCAACCGGTGACACGAAGAGCCCTGTTGAGTTCCGAGAACCTGCTTACAAAATCGGACCTGGGAGGTCGCTTAGCCAAGAGACATTTAGCCGCTCGTTGCTCCAGAGTGGTCTCACGAATGGTAAGGGGTGCGGTGGGCCACTGTTCTTGCGGGAGTCGGAGCCAATCTGGACCGTGAAACCATAAGGCACTCGAGCGTAGTTCTCGTGGCGACACTCCTCGGCTAGCTAAGTCTGCCGGATTGTACTCGGATCGGACGTGAAACCAGTTACCGGGATCGGTGATCTCAGTAATTTTACTGATGCGGTTGGCGACAAAGATTGTCCACCTGCATGGCGGCTTATTCAGCCAGGCCAGAACAATGGTGGAGTCAGTCCAGTAAAAGGACTGGAAATTGACAGCAGGGAATGCTGGTAACATAGCCGAACAGAGCTCGGCTAGAAGTGCTGCTCCGCACAGCTCTAAGCGGGGTATGGATATGGATTTAACTGGAGCGACCTTTGTCTTGGACGTGAGCAGGTTCACGAATATCTGACTGCCCTGCTCGACGCGCAGATAGATGGCCGCTCCGTAGGCTCGTTCGGATGCATCACAGAAACCGTGATACTGAACTTTGACCTGAGGCTGAAAATGCACCCATCGGGGTACACGTACGTCCCGTAGAGCAGGATAGCTCAGTAGGAAGTCTTGCCATTTATTATGGAGGTCGGTAGGCAGAGGCTGGTCCCAGTCCAACTAACGCAGCCAAATCTCTTGCATGAAGATCTTGGCGCGGATCACGAACGGAGCCAGCCACCCGGCAGGATCAAATAGCTTCGAGATCTGGGACAGCACAATTCGCTTTGTATACGAAGCCTGGAGTGGGATGTCGGACGGCATGAAGAAGAACTCATCGGACTGAGCTTGCCATCGGATACCCAAGGTCTTCGCTGTGCTGGTTTCTTCGATCTCTAAGAAGTATTCGCGCAGCCGATGCTGCTTGGGAATGGCCTTCAGACAATCCTGGGAGTTAGAAGTCCATTTCCTTAATGGAAAACTTCCACTGTTCAGCGCTGGTATCAGCTCTGCGATGGTTGCGATTGCCGCCTCTTTGGAATGCGTCCCGGTCAATATGTCGTCAACGTACATGTCCTCGGCTATGACCTTACTGGCGAGAGGATAGCGAGGCTTCACGTCCAGGGCGAGCTGCTGTAAGACTCTGAGAGCCAGAAACGGAGCACAGTTCACCCCAAACGTGACAGTGTTCAGCTCGAAGTCACCTATGTCGCCGTTTGAGGTGCGGAACAGGATGCGTTGGAACGGAGTGTGTTGGGAATCAACACGAATTTGCCTGTACATTTTCTCAATGTCGGCATTAACGACGTATCGATAGAAACGCCATCGCAGAATTTTCATCGTGAGGTCAGATTGGAGAATAGGACCCGGGTGAAGGATATCATTCAGGCTTTTAACATTTGAGGAGGGGCAGGATGCGTTGAATACGACTCTCACTTTTGTCGTAGTGCTATCGGGCTTCAGAACAGCATGATGCGGCAAATAGAAAGTGTTAGCAGGATTGCTTTGAGTGGGGACTGGCTTCATATGACCCAAGTTAAGATATTCTTGGAGTATGGAGTCATATTCAGCCTTGAGCGGTGGATTTTTTGCTAACCTACTCTCGTTCTTGAGGAATTGACCGAGAGCGATAGACCTCGAATGGCCCAAGTCGACGTGGTCGGGATCTTTAAAAGGGAGCGTTACTACATATGTGCCAGATTTCTCTCTCCTGGTTGTTTGTACGAAGTTGTCCTCGCAAACAGGGTCTGGTTCTCTGACTTTGTTCGGAATACCCTCCACCTCCCAAAACTTGGAGAGAAGCTGGTCAAGCTTCACCTCCTCTGAATAGGAAACTCGAGTCGTGAAGGATGAGACAGTCTTCCCCGCGTTTTGCGAGACTGGGCCCGTAAGTATCCACCCGAAGATTGTCTCTTGCCCGAGCAGTGAGCCACAAACGTTCGGACGGAAGCCCCCCTGAACGATAGACGGAAGGATATCCGCACCGATAAGCACATCGATCTGGGAGCTTTTGAAGAACGAAGGGTCTGCTAATTGGATGTCCGGAAGGCGGTTCAGCAAGTCTTGGGGAATTGGATATGAGGGAAGATTGCCAGCAAGACTGGGAAGGACGAGAGCAGAAGCTTCAATACGCAGTCTCGGCTTCAGTGGAGTCCCGATATGGAAATCGCAAAGCTTTTGCGATCGGGCTGTCACAGCTTGGCTTAAGCCTGACACTCGTGTCTGAACAGGTCGGAAGGGCAGTTTGATGAGGCGGAACAGACGCTCAGAAATAAAAGTCGCCTCAGATCCCGAATCAATCAGCGCCCGGGCAGGATAGGTAGCCCCGAGATGGCATACATGGATCATTGCCGTACCGAGGAGGATACCTTGTGTATTAGCCGAGAAATACGTCTGAACATGGGCGACGTCTCTGGGCGAATGAAGGGGTACGGCAGCCGCGGATGCAGCGCCATGTTGGGATTCCTGCTCTTTATAGAGCAGGGTGTTATGCCGACCGCTGCATCTCTGGCAGCTGTGCGCACTGGTGCAGCCGTGCAGCAGATGACCGCGTGCGAAGCAGTTCAGACACAGCTTCTTCTGCTTTATGTAGGCCTCTCCTGTTGAACAGACATTTGGAGGAAGCGAGGGCAGAGTCGGACTGGGTGGTTCTCCTTTGAACACAGATCGCATTTTTTGCTCTCAGTGGTGACGTGGGCTTCAAAGGAGTTCAGCCGTTTGGAAGGGGCAGGGTTCGCGGACCTCGAAGCAGGTGTTGGCGCGGCAGAACTGGACCTGTCAGTTTCTATAGCTTCGAGTGCTCGCGCACGCTCGCTGAGAAAACGACTCACTTCCTGCCAAGCTGGGATTTCTGACTTATTTGTCAGCGAATGCTCCCAGAGAGATCGAGTGTGTTCTGGCAATTTGGAAGTGCACAGGAACACAAGGATACAGTCCCAATTCTCCGTAGAGATTTGAGCATGCTCGATCGCAGTGACACATCTGCTCATGGTGCCATGCAACTCTCTGAGAGCCGCGCCTGATTCCTTGGAGACCTTGGTTAGGCTGAGAAGGATTTTAGCAGCCGCTTGTTCTCGAACCGGTCGCACAAGGCGCCCCAAGCCGATGCAAAGCCGTCGTTAGTGAGAGGACACTCTGCGACTATAGCATTTGCATCGCCTGCGGTTTTGGAGTTAAGGTGGAAAAGTTTTTCCACCGCAGTCAGCCGGGGATTGTTAATGTATATGGCTGTGAAGAGGTCGCGAAACGTTGGCCAGCGCAAGTAATCGCCGTGGAACACTTCTGTGTCGATGGGAGGAAGACGACAGCCGCTCGAAGAGACAATAGCGGACACAGAAGCGGGCGGTGCACTCGGTGCGGACACGGCGACAATTTGCCTGCTCAATTGGGCGGCACTCCGCTCATAGACTGTATAGCAGTGGTCGAATTTGGCTTCCATGGCCTCAACTTCTCCACTGCCTGCCCCCTGACTAAGCGCTTTGGAACACGCTTCGTATTGCAGCTCGGCCTTCTCCCACAGGACCTTGACTCGATCCCGTCGGATCTCTAAGGCCTGGAGCTGATCTGCAGGGGTCGAACCAGTCTCTCCGGAATGGTCGATGCGGGCTTCAAATTCAATGAGCCTGTCCGCAGCAGAAATGAACTCGGACAGCGACATTTTAGTCAACGGAATGGTGGACTTTGGAGCGGATCGAGTTACCACCGGACTACGCTTGAGTGTGCTGGAAGTCTGCTGTTTCCCGGACGGAATGGGAGATGCAGAGGAACTGCGCTTGATAAAACGCGAAGGAGGTGCACTCAGTTGCGATCGGCTAGAACGATCCGACATGGAGACTAACTAGAAGTTAGCTGTCGGAAAGGTTTGCGATAGGGACAGATGATTACTCGGAGAGTGAGTAAAGAAGTTGACGAAATGGCAGGATTTGTCAACCGAACAGGGCACAAATACAGATAAACCGCGTTTCGGAAGCGAAGAGAAGCAATAAGATAAAATAAGTAAAAACAATATTACAGAATAAAAATAAATAAACTGAAAATGAAAATAACACAAATATATATGTAAACAATTTAAAATTTAAAATTTAAAAAAAAAGAAAATGATAGACGAAAATATTGATGTAATATATATTTATATTTATTTATTTTTTTTATTTAAAAAAGAAGTAAAAAAAACTGTTTATTATTTTTTGTTATATTTATTTGTTCTCAAAGTGTACCTGCTGGAGCAATGACGTCACAAAAAAAAAACGTTCCACCCCTGAACTCAGTATCGGATGGATTATTGATAGTTGTGTGACGTGCAAGCACGATCGCTAACGCTTGGAACCAAAACAAACGAGCTTACTGAATTTTCTGTGCTTAATTGTGTTATTGTGTTCTTATATGTTCGCATAATATTTGTGGAAGTGTTGATATGTGCTGTGCACAAGCTTGACAACTGCTTGTGTATTAATTGTGTTGTTGTTGGCTGCGTATGTGCATACGTACATACGGGCAGCCGATAGCACAAACAGCTGACACAATTAGCACATAAATCAACACAACGCTCAAACGAACTTAACGCTTTGAGGAAGCGAAGGAAGCTTGCAGAAAACGAATTTAAAAACTGAAGTTAAATATGTAAATAAAACACGGAGGATACTGTCGTTTTATTTATTAACTTTAGTTGTAGAATGGCATATGTACATATGTACATATGTTTGGATATACGTGTGTGTGTTTGTGTATACGTCGCCCTGCGGAGTATATGTACGTGTAGAAACTGTAACGTCGGACCAGGAGTAGGAGTGATAATATAGGTGCTATAAATCACACACAAACATAAAGACTTATGGAGAAAGCTATATGTATGCCGATATGGTCAGAGTTACAGACAAACATAAAAACATAAACATTTGTATGTTCGTGCAAGTGACAAGTGCGCAACCGTAACAGCTGTGGCTCTGCAATTGCGTGAACAGCTGAGAGCAAGTTTGCCTATGCACGGAATATATTTATATATTTATATATATACATATATATGCGCAAGCAAGCTGACCGGGAGTCGGTTAGTTGCACTTTATTGTCGGACTGCGGTTCGGACTGATATATAGGAGTTATATATCAAGTACATATGTACATATATATTTGTGGAGAAATATATACATACGTATTTGACGGACGCGAGGTTAATGACCGAAGTATATACACACACACTAAGAAGTGATTGCTGATGCAAATAGAAATTTACCACAGCTGAATACGCTCCTATATCTATAAGAATATATAGATATAGAAACGTTTGCACTATGAGCATATATAGACTTAGAGTATGGCGGATTAGGTGCCACTATATATGTTCGCTCTGTGCACGGAAATGGAGGAAAAAGAAAAGTTTTACTTATCTCGGTGCCTGTGAATCGCTGGGGTTAAAGATGTATATATCCGTTGGATATAGATCCGGCTCGAAGGACCAATGTTTGTAGGGGGGCGTCGCAAATAAGTATAAAACACTTTTCCTTTGGGTTTTATTGAATTCACTTTCGCTTTTTATTTTAATATGAAGTTGCACAGTCAGTGTGCGTACACGGTGGAGAAAAAGATAGAGAGAAGTGAAAGGAAAAGGAAGAGAGGAGGAAAGTAACACAGAAAAACTCCAGAGAACCAGCAGGAGAGCTGGAGTTGGAGCATACGCTATTAACAGAGCTGTTAATAGCATAGCATGGGGATGTGGAGGGAGGAGCAGTTCTGTTTAATGGAATCTAACATAAACACAAGCTAACTAAAACACTAAATAATACTTAAAACTAAATGGCTATGCCAGGTAGTTTATATGTGAATATGTTGATTCATGACACTTGAATCTGAAATTTTGCGATAGTCGCGACAATCTAATATCTACCAAGTCAACATTGGCTCGACAGTGTAGATCAAACGTGGAATGATGGCAAGGAAGATATAAAATAAGTTTCAAGACATAATTTTTTGTGATTTGCACCGGACTTAAGTGACATTTGGCTGGTGCACCGTAAAAGTAACTGTTTGTAAAATTGACCTAAACAAAAACATTTTGTTTTCTATGTTTAGCCTCGAGTTTCTATTTATAAGGGATATAGCGTAACGGACTATATGTTTGAGTTTTTTGTTTATATTGGATATATGGTCCTTGAATGTAAGTCTTTTATCCAGTGTAATACCCAAGTATCTGACATTTGGTTCCCACTTTATGTAGTCCGAGCCCAATCTGATATCTGTTAATGTCTTATCGTTTTTTTGTGAAAAATATTGCTTTGGTCTTTTCTGGGCAGACTATAATTTTCCATTGGGAAAAATATGTACCTAAAGAGTCATATGCTGCTTGGAGGTTTCGCGCTATATCTGCATAAATAATCCCACCACAAAAAATTGCTGTGTCGTCCGCAAAAGCCGAGGTTATGCGTTGAGGTAATATTGGGAGATCAGAATTATATATATTATATAGAATACCCATTCTATATAATATATATAATTCTGATCTCCCAATATTACCTCAACGCATAACCTCGGCTTTTGCGGCCTATCACCCGATAGGCATGAGCCTGGGGGCAGCCTGCTGAAATATGAATTGCTGTGGATGAAGCATTTATTAAATATACGATAAAATTTCTGTTTTTTAGATAACTTTAGACTATCTTTCTGGCCGCAGGGGGGAATTTAAAAAGTAACATTTTGTGTATTAGGCGTCATGTCACACTAAGTCAAATACGGCTTTGACATCTAGCAGTACCATTCCCGTTGACATAGAACTAGAAAAATTATCTTTAATAATTTTTTTAATTCTACACAGGGGCTGAACAGTATTGTGTTCGCTTCTAAATCCAAACTGATGACTTGGAAGGATATTATTAGATTCAACAAAATGAGTCAATTTATCTTTGATAACCTTCTCTAGTATTTTGCTGACTGCCGACAAAAGAATAATACGCCTATAGGATGAGAGCAACTCGAGAGGCTTATTTTGTTTTAGAATAGGAACAACTTTGACACATTTTCAAACAGGAGGGAAATAACATAGCTCTAGGCATTTATTGACTTTTCAAGTAATAAACTTTATTCCCTTCGTTGGTAAGGTTTTTAAGCATAGATTGTCAATTTTATCAATACCTGGAGATTTATTTTTTTTTTTTTCAGCTTATTCAGCTTGTCTTTTATTACACTGGAGCTAACAAAGTAGTCATTCAACGGCTCTATAGATAATTGCGCGACTGAGAGGATTGAGGCATCGACAGCGACTTTATAAAGCGGATCACCGAGCCCAGCAGATATGATATGGTTTAGTCTAAAGGATTGCGCTAGCGCCTCAACCTTTTCTTCGTCTGTCGAGTGACTGATGTTGTTATTAACTAATGTTGGAATGTACCAGTGTTTCTTTCTAATAATTTTGGAGAGTTTCCAAAAAGGGGAAGAACCCTTATCTAAGGCTGCAAGAGTGATATTCCAGGATTTATTTCTAAATTTTTGTATCGCTTTGGTGATTAGTTTATTTCATTATTTGAAAAGGATGAGATCGGACTGGTGACGTCGTATGTTTCTACTCTTTATAAGGCTGAGAATGTTTTGCGGCAGTAGTTCTGGAGAAAATTTTATTTGTTTTTTTTGGGATGCTAACATCGAAGAATCATCATCATCAACATCTTATGTGTGACACATTAAGTGAGTTTAGGGGTGGAAGCGAATTTTCGACAAAACGGGCGATTCTTACCCAGTTTGCTCTTTTTACATCGAAGCAAAAGTAATTTTCGGTAGCGGTAGAATTGATGACTGATACCTCAAGAAACACTGGAAGGTGATCAGCATTAAATGTGTGTAATATCTTAAGTTGAGGGTTGCCCGTGACTTCCTGCGGGGTAATATGTAAGTTAACACACAGAGTTACTCAGCAACAGTGTGAGTGCACTGAACCCCAGGCGGCTTCCGCCACGTGCGCTGCGTCAGCGTTCTCACGGAGTCGCAGGCAACAACAACAGGCCTCCGACACGTGCGCTGCGTCAGCAGTCTCACGGAGTCAGCGACCACAACAACCAACCGCGGCGGCACCAGTAGTAGCGGCATTGGCAGCGACAGCAGCGTAGGCAGCAGCGGCAGCACCAGCAGCAGCGGCATCAGCAGCACCAGCAGCAGCGGCAGCGACAGCGGCATAGGCAGCAGCGGCAGCGGTGACCCATAGCCATAAGTTACATTTTTGTTCAGTTTAGTTAAGCTTTAATCAATAAACCAGCCAGTTGGCTTTTTCTTAACAAATCCGTGAACGGTTTTTAATAATTGGCGCCCGAGTAGGGACCCGCGGAATAGTATCCTAGTAAAGGATTTCGTTCAACCCTTAGATCGTGCCCCATCGCCACGCGTTGTTCGATAACCCTAAGGATCGCGTTCAATATTTAGATTGTGTCCCATCGCCACACGGTTGTTCGCTCACTATTCCGCGGGTCAATAATCATCGCCGACCTCTTCTGTAGTGTCCGTCCGCAGAAGAACGCGTACAATTCAGTGCTGCCAGAGGGTCCCAAGTCACCTGGAATGCCGCCTACATCGCCGGAAACAGGACAAAAAGGATAAACCCGAGGAGCCGACGCGGAGAGTCGCCGAATGCATAGAATAATTACGTAAGCTAGTGAATAAGAAAGAAATAGGTTTAAGTGAATACGAAAAAAAAAAAAAAATAGGAAAAAAAATACTTGCGAATAAGAAATAATTAAATCCTCGAATACGAATACGAAAATAAAGAAGAAAAAAATACTTGCGAATAAAAAATAATAGTGAATATGAAAAAAAAAAGAAGAAAATACTTGCGAATAAGAAATAATTAAATCCTTGAATACGAATACGAAAACAAAGAAGAAAAAAATACTTGCGTATAAAAAAATTATTAAAATCTTGCGAAAAAAATAAATAATTAAGGTGAAAATTAAAATTTAAGAAAAGACCAATAATTAATAACGCTCAATAAGAAGAAATTTTATCATTCGATAAATTTGATAGATTTATAATAATAGAAAATATTAAGTTATGAATTTATTGCACTTTAAAACACACACATTTCCACGTAACCTAAATATTGTCCGTCTGAAACCGAAACAGTACCTAATCAAATTGAAACAAAATGGATAAAGAACTAGCTAGCTCGTTGGCTGCCCTTAGAATAGGCTCTAATCCAAAAGAACCAATTGCAACAAGTACTCCCGTAGCTAGCCCAGAACTAAAGGACGTTATTGTAAGCCTGATTAAGGAAACATTAGGAAAAGGGAATATTTTCCAGGGCCAGAACGATAGGGCGGAAACGCTAGCCGACGTACCGGTCGTAACCCGTCCTCCAGGAGATCAAGAAAAGCTGCCAGACTTGGCAAAGCTGATTAGGGAATTCTCTGGAAATCGTACCGAATTCGGCTCATGGAAGAAGAACGTGTCGCGTATTATGGGCTTATACGAGGGTAGGGAAGATGCACACGCTTACTATCTCATAACGCTAGCGATCCGTAACAAGGTTACTGGTGAAGCTGACGTAGTTCTGGAATCGTATAACTCTGAACTGGAAAGCTATTTCAAAGTGTTTAACAGATCATTTTGCTGATAAGCGCGATCAGAAAACACTAGAGTATCAATTATTCTCGCTCACCCAAGGCAAATTGACCATTGCCGAATTCTATCAGGCGGTCTACTACCAACTCTCGTTGATACTAAACCAGATCACCGTCCAAGAGTTGACACCCGAAAGCAGTAGGGCTTTGACTCAGAGTTATCGAGAAAAGGCTTTGGATACTTTTGTTAGAGGACTAAATGGCTATTTACCCACTCTACTAGCTATCAAAGAGCCTCGCGATCTCTGCCACGCCCTACACCTGTGCGAGCTGATAGAGAAACAAGAAGTAGAACCAAATAGTTTGAACTATATTATCCCCGAAGAACAGGCTTACTACAAGGACCCCGAGTAGCTGAAGCAGTAGTTTTCTACGAGCGAGGTGCCGAAGTAGAACAGCGAAAGCAAGAAGCTAATACAATCTATGCTTCAGACGTCCATTTTTCAGACTAAACAGACCATCGTTACCCTATTTCAAGTGTGTAACGCAAGACGCTACCACACTTAACTTCCTATCCTATCCTACCCTATCTAATCAAAAATCCGAAAATAAACAAAAATAAATTCTATATCAACTCTGTTGGCGGACAAACACTAATTACTCACCACACTTATATCGGTCTATTTGGCCGTCAAGACGTCCCTCTAAAATTCTTTCTATTACCAACCTTAAAAACCTTCCATGGTATCATTGGGGACGATGCTCTAAAAGAATTCAAGGTCGTAATAAACGTCAAGGACAATACAATGACGTTAGATGGCAATTACAAGCTTCATTTTGATCAATTAAATACCCAATCACCCAAACATCCCGATATTTTCGCAGATCCCGACGAAAAATTAACTTACACTACTAGGGTGAAAGGGGAAATCAGAACATCATCGGATATTCCGGTGTACAGTAAACATTTTCCTTACCCGGCTTCACTTAGAACAGAAGTCGAAAAACAGATGCTACAACTGCTGCAAGACGGCATTATCAGACCTTCACGGTCACCGTACAACGCACCTGTCTGGATAGTACCAAAGAAAAGCGACGCCTCTGGTGAAAAGAAGTTCAGAGTAGTAATAGACTACCCGAAACTCAATTCTATAACCATTTCGGATAGGTACCCTATCCCCGAGATCGGTGAGATAATCGCACAGTTGGGCGATAACAAATATTTCTCCGTACTAGACATGGAGAAAACTGCCTTCGCAATAAACGGCGAAAAATTCGAGGTTACTCGACTGCTTTTTGGTCTTAAGAACTCCCCGTCTATTTTCCAAAGGACGCTAGACGATATCCTAAGGGATCATATAGGAAAAATATGCTACGTCTACATCGACGATATTGTCGTCTTTAGTCGGTCCGAAAGCGAACACGCCAAACATCTAGATGCAATATTCGCAACACTAGACGAAGCCAACATGAAAGTTCAAATAGACAAATGCGAATTTTTCAAAGAAGTAAATTTCTTGGCAGGGTGTGAAAACAAACATCGACAAAGTAAAAGCAATAGAAAAATTCCCAACGCCTAGAACTTTGAAAGACCTGAGATCTTTCCTAGGACTTGCTAATTACTATAGAAGGTTTATTCGCGACTTCGCCAAGCTCGCAAAACCTATAACTAGCTTATTAAGGGGTGAAAACGGACGTCTTCCGAAAAATATATCCAATAAGACAACCATAACGCTAGACCAGGACGCAATAGATTCCTTTAACAAAGTCAAAAGAGCTTTAGTCTCAGGAGACGTAGTTCTATCCTACCCAGATTTCAACAAAGAATTCCATTTGACAACCGACGCCTCCAATTATGCAATCGGAGCGGTACTAGAACAAGAATCCCGTCCCATCACCTTCATATCACGCACTCTCACAAAAACGAAAGAAAGCTACGCAGCAAATGAAAAAGAAATGCTGGTGATAGTCTGGGCACTTCAAAACCTGCGGATGTACCTCTACGGTACCGTCAAGGTGACAATATTCACAAATCATCAACCTCTGACTTTTGCCCTTAGTTCCAAAAACCACAACGGTAAACTGAAACGCTGGAAGAGTTATTTAGAAGAATACAATCACGAACTAAGATACAAGCCAGACGCAACAAACGTAGTAGCTGACGCCTTATCTAGAATCCCGGCAACTCAAAAATAATAATAGACAACTAATCATAAATAAAGTACTTAACGATAGAATAAATTACCTAACCCTTAGCTACAACAACATTGTCAAAGCAAATATAGAGAGTAAAACCTTTAACGATGAAAGAATCTCTTTGTTAAGATACAAACTTCACATTCTGAAAGAATTGAATAACTTAATTCATGCCGTTGATTGGGCAAAAACGAACACTATAAACTCCATGATACTATCAGAATATGAAGTAGAAAAAAATCGAACAATTGTACGGCAAAGAGGTTATGTTCATCAACATTGAGGAATTGATAGAATTTTCAAAAGTCAGGATAGCCATCAAGGGCAAAAGCTTATTGTACATCATTAACATACCATTAATTACTAACGAAAATTGTATATCCACACTTCTAAAACCAATTAAGCAGGGAAAATAATCGACTACGTTTGTTGTACCTGGCTTGTATCTTAGTTCGTGATTGTATTCTTCGAAATAATTCCAACATTTAAGTTTTCCGTTGTGGTTTTTGGAACTAAGGGCAAATGTCAGAGGTTGATGGTCTGTGAATATTATCACTGTAGCAATATCGTAGAGGTACACAAAGAGGCTTTGAACTAACCAAACTATCGCTAACATTTCTTTTTCATTTGTGGTTTTTTTTGTTTGTATTTATTTCCAGCACTAGTCCGATTGCATAATTGGAGGCATCGGTGGTCAAATGGAACTCTTTATTAAAGTTTGGGAAGGATAGAACTACGTCTCCCGGGACTAAAGTTTAATTGACTTTCTTAAAGAAATCTGTGGCGTCCTGATCGGCGTTTCGAGTCCGTCGAAATGCTGACGCAACGCACGTGGTGTAAGGCGCTTCGGGTTCAGTGCACTAATATTGTTGATGTGTTACCCACAGCGCATTTGGTGTAACTTTGTGTGTTAACTCGTATGCAAGTTACCAGGTAAGGATTACATGTTCTAGCGAAAACTTATCAAACGACCTACCCAGCCTAAACAAAATGCAGCATTCGCAAAATAGTTGGTTGGGAGCAATAGCCAACCGCTCTATTTGAGTTGCAGCAACGAGCCAGCAACAAAAATTCTGATACATTTATGCTGAGTCGGCTTGCCGACCATGAATTCATGGCATGATCGCTTTTGTATAAAATATGTATATTGATTTAGTTTTATGTTTCTTTCTATGTACTTAACCATAGTTCGAACTCATTTTTATGTATATGTTTAGTTCTCTTCAAGACTTGAAATAATGGAGTCAAACATTGCTCCGGCATCAGGTCGTTATATACAACTTGTTATTAATAACATAAACTGCTCATCCACAAGACTAGCAATCTGAGAGGGTCTACTCTCCAACGGAATCTTCATAAGAAAACAAACAATTCAGCAAACACTATATGGTCGAGAAAGTTGTGTCGCTAGACTATATCTGCGAACGTTACGGGATCACCACACCAATAATAATTAGCGCCCAACAGGATTCATTCTAAGAACCCATGTTCCCAACAATGACCATATAAGTGAATGTTCGGGGAAAAAAACACAAAAAAAAGAGAAACAAGTAAGAAAACTCTAGTCGGAGGTGGCCGACTAGGAGATCCCCTGAGCCCCGTCCGATTTGCAATGTTTAATTCGCTATATAGCTTGCATATAAAATTAAATTTTCCAAAATTAAATTATAATTTTATTCAACTACAATGTATGTAAATCAAAAATAAATAAATAATTTAATAAATAAATAAATCAACAAAAAAAAAAGAAGAAAAACAAACATCACCGCACCTGGACTCGAACCTGCATCTATTTACTACATATGTAACGTAAGAGCGCATCATCTCAACTAGCACAACCACCTCATCTCCATAAATTAAAAAAAAAATTTAAAAAGTTACGCTGTTGTCACTGAGTTTCGAACTCGGGACCTTTCGTTTATACGCTTTGCGTCTACCCACTACGCCACACCAATATTGAGTTGCTTGTTGGCAAAACGCAAAGTAGTACTACAAGGCGATATGTGACAAATACAAAACTAAAGAAGCTAAAGAAGCAGATCAATCGCAATTGTGATTCTTAGAATATGCTGCATATGAACGTATGAGTATGTGTACATACAAAAACGGTGGTTTGTCTGAATGTATGCGTGTAAAGGGCGATATATGACAAATACAAATACAATTCAAACACAGATTTGGTTGAAGAATATGCTAGAATTGAATTAATTTGTGCACATGCATAAGCAGACGCGCTTGCTCGTTTCAATGTGTGTATGTGAGAATATATGTAAATGTTTTTTGCTGCGCGTCACTGCTTGCCACGTGCCACTAAACGTTTTGTTTAATAAATCGGGATTGACTTAACGGAATTTGATGAAACTTTCAACATATGATTTTATTGCATTTTAACATTTTATAAAAATGTTTATTATTTATATTTGCAACAGATTCTCCATGAGTGGAGAAGGGGAGGGCGGGGGGGGGGGGGGGGTGAGTTTATTAGTACAAAGAGCCTGTATCCAAAAAATAAACAAATAGAAATTGCATAAAACTCACATTAATCTATAAAAAATTTGAGGGGTCTAGCTCTAAAGGTGTGGGAGATATCATTTTATAACCAGTTTTCGATAAGGTTTCAAATCGATAACAAAACAACAAAAATAGATATCGTTTTTTGGTAACAAATTTGACCTGCGCGTGCTATCCACGGACCCAACAAAAAAAATCAAGTCTCTAGCTTGTCTAGATGCTTCAATCGACACGTTCAAACATACGGACAGACGGACGGACGGACAGACAGACAGACAGGGCTAAATCGACTCAGCTCGTCGCCCTGATCTAGAATATATATATACTTTGTGGGGTCTGACACGCCTCCTTCTGCCGGTTACATACATTTAACAAAACCATTATACTCTGATTTACCATTTTCAATGGGCGCAGGGTATAAAAAAAAGGACATTTTTTTGGGATTAGTAAACTGTCAACGTAAAAGTTGAAGAGTATATCTCTATAAATTTGTATATGTGCAATTGTGTGGAGACAATAAATTTAAAAAAAAATTCCGTTTCATTAGTTGCTTATGAGTTAGGCCTACAGAAACGTAAGAGTCGACTTTGATAGTGAAGACGACCAAGAAATTGGATTTAGCCCAGAAATACACTGCCAATTATAAATGGATCCAGCAATCTTGAAAGCCTTAGTCGAAGGAACAGTGAACAGCGTCCTTATTGAGCTGGAGAGCCGGGTGTCGTGCGGAGCTTGACGCAGTTAGAATGCAAGTCGATCCTCTTAGAAGATAAAGTCCACAAGTGGAAGTGTGTAAAGGTGTGACAATAGTGAGATGCGAAGTAAAATCTAACATATTCAGGAGTATGTGTCTTTGAGACAGGCAGCCGTAGATGCACACGAATTTTTTAACCTATTCGTAGATAGGAGATCGCACTACGAGGCTGTGGCTAATTTGGAAAACAAAATTAGTAGACCAGCACGAGCAGTGCTTACGTTACATAACACAGTGTTGAATTTCGATGCAACAATAAGTTGCAAATACGTAGATAAACCGTCCATGCGCGTACTAAGCAGCAGTTTGAAGTTTTCAATGTGGTCTAGATTTAATGAACTACTTTCACGAGGTAGAAAAGAAACTTATGCTTCGCCACATCTTACGCAAAGGTGGTCGAAGAAAGAAGTCACCCAAGTGAAAATAATAGGTTTGGAAATCGAAGAATCCACATTTTGTTTTAAACAAAAGCCAAAATAGGTTGCCCAAGGGTGACGCCCGAACGTCAATAAATTACAATAAAGTCCAATCGCAGAATCACGGTCAACTCATGGACATCGATCCATCGAGATTTAGACAGCCATCAAATTGACGAAAGCCACAAAATTATACCGCATAAGGCGAGACAAAAAAAAGCACAATACATCAGAACGCGCGTCAGGCTTCAGACCACAAAGATTGAATAACCCAAGAAGATCGTACGCAAGACGAACAAGACTACTCAGGCTATATTTCATGAAATTGACGGTAAAGAGGATTCACAGACAAACTGTAACCTAATGATTCTTTTAGAGAACGTATGTCGAGTGATTATTGGCTGGTACGACTCTAAAGATCATTGTCGGGTGGCAAAAAACTACGTCAAGCCCGTAAAGGAGCTAAGGACGTAACACCTGTTGTTCAGGCATGAACATAGAAATATACATAAATATTTAACATTCCTTTTACCGACTTAACGACTTGTAGGCAGTGCATTAGATAGATTAAGGCCACATGTGTGGACTCCAAAAATAAGCAGATGAACGTTGACCTTTAAAACCTCAGTGATGGGACAAGCATAATTAATAGACGACCGCTTAGCCCTACCACATGAGCGATAATATATAACAATGCAATAGACCAATTCTGTGCTCAAATTTAACAATAGAAACACTAGATTTAAGGGTTGAAATTATGTATGAGGTTGGCTATATAAAACAATCCTCACAAGAATAAAGTTCAGTACCGACTAAATACCACCACAGTCAGTGTGTTAATTCATGAGTATTCGACTAAACCTTAACATACACTAGTCGGCATAAATATTTTGACGAAATTTATTTTTTGCTTTCGATGCTGGCATTGCTGAGATCCGCTAAGTAATGGTGACAAAATTATAACTAAAACAAAGATACTATCAATAGCTCTATGCGTGTCAATTTTTATGTCGTTAGCCTTTTGCATTGTCATTTTGCTGATAAGAATGCATGCAAATATCGAGTTTCAGCGCGGCATAATTATTTTGACGAAATCATTGACAAAATGTGTCTTCACTTTTGGACGCGTGTCAACCAAAAAACTTGTATATTCAACTTTAATTATCGTTAAAAAACGTGAAAAAAATAAAAAAATTATTAAAATGTTTTGGTAGTTATTAAAAACAATAGGCAAAACAGCGGAGCTAAGTTTGCAGACAAGATCAGCAATGGTAGCAAAGTTTACCGCTGAAAAAAAAATAACACGCATTGCAAGTGAATATTAGATATCTCGTCAAACTGTGCAATATCAAATTAATAAGTTTAGAAATCATAAAGTTTTAAAAAGATAAAAAGATTAGGTGCCAAACGTAAAACGTATGATATTGATGACCGAGTCCTGCTACGTGAATTTAAAAGAAAATGTTCTTCTGAAGCCTCAAATGCTGCAGATCTTTTCAATTTGACAGCCGAGACTCCAATCAATGAGCGAATCGTTAGACGACGCTTAAAAGAAGAAGAATTCGGCATTTTATAGCCAAGGACATGCCGTTTATATCAAAGTAAAGTAAGCCTAAAAGGCTAGCCTTCGCAAAGGAACATGTTCTAAAGCCAAAAGAGTTCTGACGAATTGTTTTGTGGACAAATGAGAGCTCCTTTAAGTATAATTCATACACAAAGAAGGCGCAGGCAAAAAAAAACCTCCTATTTGCCAAAAAGTGAGCCATGGTGGAGGGTCTGTTATGTTCTGGTGATGTGTTACATTCTATGGGTTGGCTGACTTCATTCCTGTCACCGGATTGATGAACCAGGGCCAATAATTGAGAGTGTTGAATGATAACACATTCCCTTCCGAAGATAATCTTATAGGAGAGTCATTTATTTTGCAACAGAATAATGCCCCATGCCATAAAAGCAGGATGGTCACGAAATTTTTAAAGGATGTTGGCGTCAATACTCTTGACTGGCCACCACAATGTCCAGACTTAAATGCCATTGAAAACGTGTGGTCCCTCATTAAACGAAACTGAATTGCTTCTTTGCATAAAAGCAAAGAAGAAACAATTTATGAGACAACTTCCCTTTGGAACGAGGTGTCCTCGCATATCATTGAAGCTTTAGTGAACTCAGTTCCAAGACGGCTGCAAAAAGTCATTAAAGCTAAAGGGGAGTACACGTTCTATTAATCGAAATAATATTTTGAAGACTTTTCTTGTTTAAGTTGCTATTTTATTAATAATCATCACCCGTCAAAATACTTATGCCAACGGCTAAAAATCAATTTAATTCATATTTTTATCTGTTTCCATGAAATACTTTTTGTTTAATTATTTTTGAGTTGGTATAGCCGAGATGTAAAATAAGAAAAAAAAATTTTTAAGTTCTATAAAGTCAGTAAAAAGTTATAAGCAAAAACACATCACTATAATTTCGTCAAAATATTTATGCCGACTAGTGTAGTCAGTGTATTCATTTACTAGTCAATGCCGCATTTACTATGAACTCCATTGATGGGCCTAGAAAAATTACCTATGTTCAATGCTAATTTTTGGGAAAGTTGTCACATTCTTTATCTTCAACTCCCTATAGGGTGTTATTTTCACCACGATGCATTCAATCGACATATTAGCATCAGAGGATGGTATGCTTATGCACGGCCAAATATGACCGACAAGCAAAAGCTCGGGGAAGCACCTTCATTGTTAAGAAAACAATTAAACGTCGATATTGTTAATGTGCATCCACTACATAGCTGTTCAAATGAACAAGTAGAACGTTTTCATAGTACTTCAATTGAAATCACTATGTGTTATAGAATTGAAAACAAAATTTTCGGCAACATTTCAGGCCATAAGAGCAACAATATAATACAATAGGTCAATTCATTCAGTCCACTCGATATAATTCAGGCGGACCCTGAGGAATTTCGAGTAAAGATCAAGGACAAAATATCAACAGCCAAGCACGACCTATCAACCAGATGTAATCCAAATACACAGAGCAGGGTATTTGATATAGGAGAAAAGGTTTGCCTCAAAAGCAATAAAAGGATAGGCACTTTCCTCCCTGAAGGAAACATACAAGTAGACATAGGAACATCTGTACTTATTAAGGGAGGGATAGTCCGAAAGGGCGAAAATAAACACAGGTTATAATTTGACCTTACACACATCTTACAGTCAGACAATTGCTACAGACATAGTTTCATCATTTCATCAGAATAGTCTTTATATGCTTATACGTCATATGGATAGATTGGTTGAATGCCTTATGCAGATGCGTTATTCTCATAGCAAAACGAATCAGCCACTTCTCACTCGCGTGCTACATTCCTGTACTTGGCGGCAACGTTTTGTTATGAGAACAACGTAGCTACATAAGGCATTCAACAAATCTATCCAATTTCATAACCATTATAGAAGACACCTTTTAAATGGCAAACGTATTCCCGCGATCGAATAGGCGAAAATTATTAGAAATCGACAAAGACCATATCCAACCTATATTATCAAGTTTAACAGTACACCATAGAATGGACTATTTAGACTCTTCCCACTTGTACGAAACTTTATAAGCAAGAAATTGAATTCTAATCTAAAACCTTCTGCTTACTGCCACGCTCGCCAAGTCTAACATAATTAATCCCACAATTTTTTATACAATGAAGTAAAGTCAATTTTTAGCGATCAACTCACGGACGTCCCGATAGTTAGTTTAATGGAAGTATCAACAATTTGAATACCCCAAAGCTAAAAATATTTGGAGGAAGGTTATATATCCCGTGACCCACAACAAAACCATTCTGCAACTATTCAACATAGTGGCCGAATGTTCGAATACGTTGAAGTCTTAGCGACTTCAGATTGCACTACAACCAAGTATGTAGCGTTCTGCAAAAAATCGACTTATGGCACGTGTGGTAGTAGGTTACTCTCAGAAGGCACAGCCTTCTGCCGCACACAACACAGTCACTTAGAGCCAATCACTGTGGTGGATGAAGAAATAATCATTGTTAATGAACAGTCCGCAAGAATCAGAATAAATGGCGAATCAACAATACATTAGAGGGTACGCACCTCATTACTTTCGATCACGTAGCTACAGTAAATAACACCATATTCCTGAACTAAAACGAAGCTGTTAGTAAAGGGCCAGGCATTTACAGCCTTACCTCTGTTGAATATAACTGGAGGATCACCGAAGGTATTGTTAGCAATTGGAGTAGTCATCAACCTTGCACTTGAGGACTTGCACTTGTATCCTTGTACTCATACATCAATGCTGGTTCCGAGAGCATCTTCAATCAATCTGGCAAACTTCCTTAACGAAATAAGCATCGCCAAAGACGGCAACGAACTTAAAGGGGAACCAGTTAACAAGCAAGTTAACAACTAACCCTCGCGACAATTCATCAAGCGACCCACACAACAAAATCGGAATGCAGTGTTCGCAAAAGAGTTGGTTGGGAGCAAAAGCCCGCGGCGATCGTAGATCTTTCCAGCGGTACAAGGATTTCTTTTAGGTTTTCCTGTGCTGCTCTGTGTGCACGATTATGCTCTGTATTAATTATTATTTTCATCTGTTCGTCTTTATTGGTGATAACTGAGACTATATTTTTGCAGTAACAGAACTTAGTCATCGGAAATAATGACACTAGTTCGTGTTGAAAGGCAACTAAAATTGGTAAGTTACAATGAAACGGGTTTACAATGCACTATGGCCGATTTGTCGATTTTTGCGGCATAAAGTCTAAAAATAAACGTAGAAGCCTAATTTTTTTTATTATTTTATTAATATTTTACTAGAATTTCGGATTTTTTTTCTCGTCAATTGGACCACGCCTTTTTTCCGCCCCTTTTTAAGTCTATGTAAATTTCATTTTTTTTATTTACCTATTTTGTTTTTTATTTATTATTATTAATAAAATAAGAAAAAAATATATATTTTTGAATACGTTTCCAAGATAGGTTTTAATAATATAACTAAACTAAACCTTAAAAAAAAAAAACCTAGAGTTAAAAATCTTCCTCATCCAAAACAAAAGAATTATCATATTTTTCATTGTCATCCGACTCGGTTTGCTCATCATTATTCCATGAACACAACTCTGATGTTGGAATCTCCAATAGGTTTATAACTTCTACCGGGATGGGTTTTCTTTTCAAATTTTTATGTGGTAGCTTGATATTAATGTGTCCATAGCTCTATTAAAAACGTCACATATTATTCAATCTACAATTTTTCCTGGCATGAGAACGTCTGTCCATTTTATAATGTTTATTTCTTGCTTCCGAAGCATTCCCTCCTAAACATCCAACAGGATCTATAATATCTGCTCTATGAACTAATATTTTATGTACAGTTGGAGACATTGGGTACCATGGATATGTCTTCATATATAAAGAAAATGTGTCTTTGCAAAACCGTCGATACTTTTCTGAGCCGCTTGCGAACTCACACGATATTGCAATTAATATATAGTAAAGGTTGTTCAATATGATCTCATCAAATGATGTAATGGACGCAAACAGTTTTGTATTTTGAAAAGATTCGTCTCGCTGTGTTTCCATCATTGCTGTTACCGCTTCCGTTCTGTTTCGGCATGCTAATATGCAAACCCATTTCCTTCTATATTTTTTTTCTGAATTTCCTTCATTCTTATCAACATTTTATTTTTATCATCGCCCTTGATATGCCAACTCTTTAAATCAATTCAGTAAGATATTTTCAAGCCAAACTCCATAAATCTAATCCAGGCATGCAATGGACTTACGCCGTATTTTAAGGTGTTAGGCTGAGGTCGAAACGTTTCAGAATTAAAGTCTGTGATATCGATCATCCTTTTAGGACTTACAACACAGATTGGGAAAAATTGATTAGATTTTGTGCCCGTTATTACATTTAATACTTTTCCATCAATTTATGTCATATATGCTTTAAAATCAACAGACATATTTTTAGGTTGCATTTGAACTTTTCCAATTTCGCTACTTGCATATCTAAATTTTCTTTTTCTTCAAAGATTTTATCGCAGCTTTCTTTCGCGTATTCAATTTTTAAAGGCCTGCAAAACCTAATTGACTGTGGATTTCTATTTACCCATATTACGTGATTTAAAGAATCAATTAGACGTATTGGTATAACAGTTGATACGAATAGCGATTGATCTAAGAAATCGGGCTCATCCGAATCAAATTTTTGCTTATACAAACTTTGACCCATCAATCCGTCAAACCCATAGCTTATAATAGAGGTGCAGTCCGTTACCATTTCATTTTACTCCAAAACATCATTTTGTAATATTAATATTCTTTCTGCTGTGTGGTTTAGCAAATCCTGCAGAGAAACCTTTGCCACACTTTCCGTAATACTGATTCTTGCACTGAAACTTTGTAGCTCTTATTATCGTACCCAGGAAATATATTGCAGCCGTGCGCCTTGTTGAGTTGTGTAAAATTTATGTATTGTTAGGTTATTATAAAAAAAGGCAAATGCTTCATTATTTGTCTCGGTTGTTTTGTTATATCGAGATTCTCAATATTTTTCTCTGCCATAACATTTTGCAGTACGTCAACTACTTTAGTATCATTACTTTTACGCGCAGATGCTGAAGCGGCATGCAAAAGTAAGGCAGTAGAGCAGTCATTTTCAACGGCAACTTCTGAAGCCATTTGCCTTCGTAGTCTAGGCCCGGCCTCTGCATATTCTAATTTTGGACGACCTATCTTGGATCGTGATGGCTTTGCAGTATCCTCCACATCAATTTTTATTTCCATATGTTTTGCAAGCCATTTTGTGTGAATGGACTTAAATCGTTCAAGATTTCTATTATATTGGCGTAAATAACGGTTTATATAATAAACAAAATTTTTACTTTGGCTTTAATTCGTTGTTGGTTTGATTTATTTAAACTTTCTATATTCATTTCCTTAACTATGTACGCTGAGACAGCATCAGCATTGCGGTTGTTGTTGCTCCAAATACCAAGAAGCGTGTGGTTGGCGAAGGCAAAGGCAACTTTAAGTGTATTTTTTTTTTTTCAAAAGGAGCAAAAACGAGCAAAAAAGGTTTGTAATACCATAAACTAGACATATTGGTTAGTAACTTGCCATTATTAGTTGCATATTTTCATATGCACTTTTTAAGTAATACTCCACGGAACACAATTGAAATTGTTAGATTTTTTGCAAAAGATACAATCAGCAATAACACTGGACAGTAAAAAAACACAAACATTTATGCTCATCTAATGTTTGTTACAGATTACAAATACCTTCAGCTTTGTTTTCCATCGTTTATCGTTTTACTATAAACGAAAATAATAATAATTTGAGTACTTTTAGCAGCAGAAATTTTCATACTTGATAGCTTCCACAGATCAGCTGACTTTAAGGCGTTACCACAAAGAAAGAAATGACCCCCGATATAAAGAAAAAAAATTTTCCATCTAGTTTGAGTATTAATAACAAAAAAATAAAAAAATGTTCTTAATATTTCACCATAAATTTGTTGACTTTATGCCACCTATCACGGAAAATCGCCCATAGTGCAATGTTAGGGTTCACTGCGAGCTTTAATGTCTTTATGAGATTCGCTGACTCTTTCGAAAAAAAGTTCGCGAGTGATCGTCCGTCGCGATCACTCAGGGATTTTGCTCTCGCTCAGACTGAAACCATTTTTTGTTGGGTTTTTTTCGTCTTAGTCCGGTCGGGATTTTTATGACGCAGTCGCGGCAACAAAAAATCTTTTGTGTATGCATGTATGGACATACATTCGGGGGTTGTTTTCGCTAGCAAATCTATTGCGCTCTTGTTCACGCTCCAATATATGCAAAGAGCGATCTATTGCGCTCTTGCTCACACTCCAAAGATCATTTCAAATGATCAAAAATGTTTTCCATCACTTGCTGAGCAACATTGCGCGACGGAAAAACGTTTCAATCCCGAGGCGATGCTCGCGCAAAGAGCAAAACGCAAAAGACTCAACGCAAAACGATCCGCTCCGGATCAAAACGTATGAAAACAAAAAAATCTTGCTCAGAGTGGGATCAAGGGTGAGTGCATTTTTTCGATCTCACTCGTGAGCGGATCGCGTGAGTTGATGCAGTGGATGCTCATTTGCACACTATAATAATTATTATATATTATTAATATACTACATAGCTTGATAGCATAAAATTGTACAAAATTAAATTATATGAGCTTTTATTTTCACAATCATCTATGTATGCCAATCATTAATAAATAAATAAATAAATGAATAAACAAAACAAAGAGAAGAAAAAACAGCATCACCTGGGCTCGAACGTACATCTACTACATAGGTACATATCGCATTTTTTAATATAGTCCATAGTTTGCATATACCACAATATTTTACAAAATTAAATTATATTTTTGAGCTTTTATTTTCACACCCAATTAGAATGTATGTCGATAAAAAATAATTATATAATTAAATAAACAAAATAAAGAGAAGAATAACAAACATCACTGCAGATGAATTTGAAACTACATCTACCACATAGCGCATCATCTCAACTAGCACAGCCACTTACTAAAGAAGCTGCGAAGATGCGAAAAATGCAAACACAACTCAATACAAAATTTGGTTGAAGAATATGCTAGAATAATTTGCCTTGAATTTATTTGTACACATACATAGCAAACGTGCTTGCACGGTTCAATGTATGTGTATGTATATGTGTAAATGTTTGTTGCTGCGCGTCGCTGCTTGCCACGTGCGTATGATAATTGGCCAAACGTTTTGTTTAATAGATTGGAGCTTTCAGCATTCGATTATATTGAATTTTATACATTTAATAAAAACGCTAACTCATTCACATGGTTATACTCGCAACAGACCATAAAGTGGCAAAGGATGAGGGGGCAAGTAATTAGTAAGAACAGGTGGTATCCAAAATGTAACAAAAAATGAAAATGCATAAAATTCGCATGAATCTATATGCAAAAGTTGAGGGGTCTAGCTCTAAAGGTGTAGGAGATATAATTTTAAAGCCTGTTTTCGATAAGGTTTAAAATTGACACACTACAACAAAAATAGATATAGTTTTTTAATAGCAAACTTGACCTGTGCGTGCTATACATGGACCCAACAAAAAAATTCATGTCTCTGGTTGCCTAAATGCTTCAATCGACACGTTCAAACATATATTTATCTATTTTTAAAAATCTTTTGAATAGTGTCGTGTAGTACTATCGCCACTATCGATGGTTCTGAAAATGAATGGTCGAATATCGATGGCCCCCACTATCGATAGTTCTCCACCTTTAGTAAAGAGCTGATAACACACTGAAGCCGGATGCTATTGCAAGCCGAAGCTAGCTGACCGTTCGCTCAAGAGGAATACTCAGCAATCCATCAGCTTCTTTCAAGTAACTTTAATTTTCAGTTCTAATATTATTCTTGAGCTCTGAGTTGAATAAGTCTATTGGAATATGAACCGGCCTGGATTTAAATTGTACAAAAAACTCACTTAACGGACGGCGTCTAATAATAAAAAAAAATTCGTTTTTTTTTTCTACATTATAAATCTCCTTTAATAAGAAATTAACTTCACCAGTAATTACTTCATTACACTTTATAGCGTTTGTTCAGGCATGAACATACAAATATATATAAATATGTAAACATGCCTTCTACACACTTAACGACTAGCATGCAGTGCGATAGATGAAGAAAGGCCACATGTGTGGAATCTTAAAATAGCCAGATGAACGCTGACCCTTACAACGTCAGCGATAAGAATAGATAGTAGACTAATGCTGAGCCCTACAAAGAATACAATAGACCAATGCTGAGCCTTACACACTCAGCAATAGACACATTAGATTTAAGGGATGAAATTATGCATGAGGCTGTGTATATATACCCAGCCTCAGAAGAATAAAGATCAGTACTGTACGGACTAAACACCACCACAGTGCGTGTACTCATTAATGAGTATTCGACTAAACCCTAACATAGTCAAGTGTATTCATTCAGCGTTTGTCCAATATCGAATTGCAATTTACTCCCGTTAAATTCCCAATTGTGTTACGCCACAATAGCTCAACTTTATCGAAGAAGTTAAGCTAATCGAAGACAACTTAGACAGGACGGTTCATGTCGACACACGATTCAAAGTAACGGTTAATGGGAACTATTTTGTTGATAGTATGATAAAGCATCATCGTAAAGAGTCTACTAAATGATTTTAGAAAACCCTAAGACAGTATGTAGAAAAAGAGTTAGTGAGTAGCCAAACATGCTGCGTTCAAATTGCTAACTGTACAGATGACAATAACTGATGATTGTCGCATTGTGCGAGCTGCAACGTCATAATTTCTCTTAAGTAACACACCGAATTTGGGTAGGATATCATTAGATATCCATTTTTAACATATCACTTACAAATTAATTTCAAGTTTTCTTAATACAGAACTAAAATATAATTAAAAAAACTGTGTTCCTTATTTAAAATTGTATTTTATGCAAATTCTTTTTCGGTTTTGCCTTCGGACATAATATACTTTTGATGACACTAATCGCTTTGATGGTATGGGTTGGAGATACGGACTATTATAATGTCCATTTATTGGTTCCCGTCGTCGAAAAAAAAGATTAGAACTTGTGGTCTTTATATATGACTTTCATTTGCATTATACACTGCTGCAGCTGGTCCTACAGATAAAAATGAAAGGAAATTAACTCATATGTATTAAGATTTATAGATTAATGTTAAACAAACCTGTTTTACACTTGATGAATCATTCAAAAAGCTGAAAGGAAAGTGTGTGTTGTCATCCGCAAAAATTTGCCATTTAAGGTTATTCATTGATGCGACAATACTTGATGCTGCTATTATACTTGCCGTATATTTGGAAAACCTATATTCTACGAATGATATAAGAAATCGTTTCAAAGAACGAATTTGAAATAAATGTATTATTGTTTTTTGTTTGTTTTGCTATTATTATTCTTAAAATTATAGAGTAATCGAGACAATGTGATGACGCATAGATACATTTCTGTCTAATTTGTAACGACCCCGCTATGATCGGATACATTTGCCTGCAATAGACATACTCAAGCATAAATAAACTCTTTATAACAGGAAACTTTAAAATGTTGTTTGTTTATACAGACGGACCGATAGACGGATATTACCACGACATTTCGGTAATGAATACAACATATGTGCGGTTCGGATATAATGTGGTAATACATCTAATATCTAATAATGTATAACACAGAAAATTAATAATTATGGCATGCAACATTTTTAGCTATTTTCATTCTATTTGTAAGCCTGCATATAGGCAAAAAACAAATAGCCAAAGATATCCACGAGCTGAAGTGGTTAGAGTTAGATTGCGCATAGCACAATTATCAACCATGAGACCTAGCGTCTCTACTTTTTTTTTTCAATCATCTATTAGACGGACAGATGTAGTATAGATAAACTAACGGAAAAATTTAGTTTTCATTATGTTATAATACTTACCTTTGGCCGCAAGAGATATAAAAGTCTGAGCGTTGTGGCGTATTGTTTTGATGTTTAGACTAGAAAAGACTTTACATCTTACAGAAAGTTGAATGATAAAAAGATCCAAGAAATCTAATGGTGTCACTGATGATAAATCCCAGCCTAGACGGCTCAACACATATAGCTCCCATTTCTAATATAGAATAAAATAATATAAAGATATTTGAAAATCTATGATCACAAGAATTAGGGGTTCATTAACTGACTAAAAGAAAAATAATTATATAATCATATTGCATTGCAATTTTGAATAGTTCTTGAACCTTTATTAAATTTCTTTATCATTTTCACAAAAATTAAGCTATATTCAGATTATATTAGATTTTCATAAGTACTAATTACAAATGTAAGTGCCATAAATCAGTACACCTTTTCTGACTCGCACCAACATCTACATTTATATGTATCCTATTAAAGCACATTACCTCAACGAGCAACATATTTAGATTACAAAAAAAAAAAAAGTAGGAAAACTGTTGTCAAGGGTACCCGACCACGAGATCCCTTAAACTTGCGTTTGATAATTTACTAAACAATTTGTTTTATAGGTTGGGACTGGCTTAAGCAAATCCAATGAATTCAGCAGACGGTTTTAGTGCATTTTGCATATTGTATTACAATGCCGCCTCATTCTCATGGATATATTTGCAACTGACATTCAAAGAACAAAATTGTGTCACATAAATCTATATGCAAATTTTGGAAATGTACAAAATATGACATATATTTTGAATGAATATACTTATTTGTGAGGCTAGGTTTTTATACCGAATCATGCATTATTTTAATTCTTAAATCTAATGTGTCTATTGCTGAGTTTTTAAGGCTCAGCATTGATCTATTGCATTCTTATACTATCGCTGATCGTCAGCGATCGTCTCTTATTTATTCTTATCCTATCGCTGTGGTTGTAGGGGTCAGCGTTTGTCTATTATTTTTGGAGTCCACACATGTGGGCTTTATCTATCTATCGCATGCTAATCCTTGAGTGCGTAGAAGGTATGCTTACATTTATGTATATTTTTATGCTCATGCCTGAATATTCTGCGGAGCCAGATAGGTGACAACCAGTAATCGTTGGTTCTGGTTTCTTCCCTTAATTATATACAAGACAATTACAATTATTACTAATCCAATATTTTATGTTCGCGCCTGAACATTCTGCGAGGCCCGGAAAATGCGATACAACCTTAGTGGTTTCTGGAGCAATTTGTTGTTTAATTTTCACTGCTGTGGTTGTAGCTGAAGCGGGGAATCCAAAATTCGAGATTCGATTAATCTGTTAATTGGATATCTTTTGATGTGTTTTCAGCGTCACTGGATGTTTATGTTGATGTTCATGTTGAAGATATGGAGCCAATTACACTCTCATCCCCATCTTCCATGCCTTCCTGCTCTTGTGATTGATCATTTGTCGGAGTTGGCAGTACACAGATCTTGTTAATTGATTTTTTACTTACCCAATATTTGTTTTTATTGTTACTGCTGTAACACCATTTTTTTCACGTTTTGCAGTTTTAGTTATATGCCATCAGGCTTCGTTTAATTCTCCCATGTCGAGGATCGCCGACGGGATGAAATTCCACTTGATGTTTTTTTATCTCAATGGTCCCAGACTACTTTTCTCTTTTATAGCCGCGGTATTATGTTGTGCTAGCTTCGTCTATGTTCAGCAATTCACTTATTTTTCTGTTAAGATCTGGTTGTTTGACTCTAGGTAGGCATACACTTCTTTGATGTACTGCCCTACTTTCAGAGCATTTTAATCTACAAGATTTACACGGTACGTTTTGTGAAGAACCAAATATCAAATAATTCTCTCTTTTTAAGCACGCATAAGATCAATATATACACACACACATATGCACGCAGGCATAGGAGTGCTCTCTGCCAACTGCGCAGCTGACGCTGCGACTCCGCTTGGGCTGAAATGTGAGCATTACTATGGGAATGGAATTGTTTAATAACTTTCCATAGCGATGGACTACCTTCATCAGACTTTCTCAACTTATTAATGGCATACATATGTGTGTATTTGAAAATCAGAAGTCTCTGGTATTTGATTCGGGCTTTTTACAAAAAGGGGACTATTGGGGGCGAATGGGGCGTGGCATCCAAAATCTAATGATTACGTAATCTCCGTATTCTTTACACGCAACTACACAGAAAATTTGAAGTCGATAAGCATTAAAATCCATAACATTACAGCAAAAATAGTTATCGTACGTATGAAGAAAACTTGACCTGCGCGTGCTAGTCTAGTTTACGAAATCAACGCGTTCAAACATACGGACGGACGGACGGACAGAGCTAAATCGACTCAGCTCGTCGTCCTGATCAAGAATATATATATACTTTGTGGGGTCTGCCATGCCTCCTTCTGCCTGTTTCATACATTTAACAAAACCATTATACCCTGATTTCCCATTTTCAATGGAGTCAGGGTATAAAAACATAGAAATAGGGATAAAAAAGAAAAGTTCTATTAAAAAATATATATGTACTTCATTATAAAGAAATAAGTGTAAGAGTAATCGAGACTGCTCGACTAGGAGATACCCTGAGCCCTGTGAAGAGCCAAATATCAAATCATTCTACGATTTTGTATGCATACATACAAACAACACATACACACACAATATGCACGCACGCATAAGTGCGCGCTCTGCCAACTGCGCAGTTGACGCAGCGCAGTTGGTAGAGCGCGCGCTTATGCATATATGTGTCTGTGTGTATGTGTTGCTTGTATGTATGCATAAAAAATGAGTATGATTTGAAATTGGGCTCTTCACAGGGTTTAGGGTATCTCTTCGTCAAGCAGTCTCGACTAGAGCACTCTTGTTGTATATACACATAAACATACATGCGCATATTCTAAGAATCAAAATTGCGATTGATCTGCTTCCTTATTTTCTTTAGTTTTGTATTTGCCAACTAGCAATGGAATACTGGTGTGGCGTAGTGGATAGACGCAAAACAAAAAGTCCCGAGTTCGAAACTCAGTGACAACAGCGTAACTTTTTTTTATTTTTTTATACCCTGAGCCCATTGAAAATGGGAAATCAGGGTATAATGGTTTTGTTAAATGTATGTAACAGGCAGAAGGAGGCGTGTCAGACCCCACAAAGTATATATATTCTTAATCAGGGCGACGAGCTGAGTCAATTTAGCCCTGTCCGTCTGTCTGTCTGTCCGTATGTTTGAACGCGTCGATTGAAGCATCTAGACAAGCTAGAGACTTAAATTTTTATACTCGTTTCCCAAAGGGAAAAAGAGTATATTGGTTTTGTGAAATGTCCGCTTTGCTGTCCGTCCGTCTGTCCGTATGAATGCAATATTTTTCTACGCTATTGAAGCTAGAGACTTGAAATTTGGAACATATACTCGTGTATACCCTCGAATTATAAAGTGTCAAGATTTTCCGGATACGCCCACTAGGGGCATGGCAAATCGGAAAATGGTTGCGCCCATAGTTAAGAAATCATATTATTTGAAGAGCTAGAGAGTTGAAATTTGGAATGTATACTTGCGTTGACCACCCAAGTTCAAAAAGATATGGGGGATATATCTACGCGCATTGGGGGCGTGGCAAATCGGGAAAACTGTAACTTCTACAGTTTTAAAGCTAGAATGCTGAAATTTGGCACGTATCTTAACGCTTCGATTCTATAAAGATTGATAAAAAGATTTTATGTCCACGCCCACTGGGGCGTGGCAAATCGGATCTGAATATAGAATGATTTTACAAATTCAGCTATATTTTGAGCACTATTGATGCTAGAGACTTGAAATTTGATATATATACTCGGATAAGCAACCCAAGATCAAAAAGATATGGCGGACATACCTACGCCTTCAGGGGGCGTGGCAAATCGCAAAAAGCTTATAGCTCCTACAGTTTTAGAGCTAGACGATTCCAAATTGGATGTTTGTGTTACTGGGAGCCTCCTCTATTGATTCCCCAAAAATAAATCTTACGCCCTTTTGGGGGCGTGGTATATCGAAAAAATACCCTGTAACTTTCACATTTTTGGAGTGTATGTATCCTAACTTTACAGTTACGTTACCCTAGACTCCTTCTAGGAACTTGCCAAATATGATATGTCTACGCCTACTGGGGGCGTGGCAAATTGGCAACAAAATTTGTAACGCCCAGCTGCAAAATTCATATGCCTGTGCCACCTATATAAATAAGCTTAATAAGAATTGCTAAGACGACAAACGGCATTTCTGAGAAATATATGTAATTCGATTTAATGTTGAAGTTCTGCAAATAATTTATCTGCTAAAATTATCATTTTTCGTATAGCCTAGGTCAGTTATGTTATTTTCTTTTTGTGTGTGTGGCCCTGACAAAAAATGTAAATATCAAATACCGATATTTGTGTAATCGACTTAGTCCGAACAAAATTATTCACACACAAAAAATTGACGATAGGTCCCATCAGGTATGTATGTATGTAGGCACGAACAGCTGCGCAACTATTTTCATGCCGTTGCCGCCGCGTCTCGAACGCGGACCCTTTTGCTTACACGCTTTTCATCTACCTGCTGCGCCACATCAGTTTTGCATTGCCTGTTGGCAAATCCAAAACTACTTCACTACAAGGGCGACTTTTGACAAATACAAAACTATAGAAGCTGCTGTTAATGCAAACACAATATAAACATAACTCAATCGCAATTGTGATTCTTAGAAAAAGCTGAAATGCGCGCATATGAACGTATATATTTATATGTGTACATACAAAAACGGTGGTCGGTTGAATGTATGCGTATAAACGGCGATATTTGACAAATACAAAACTAAAGAAGCGGCTGAAAATGCAAGCACAACTCAATAACAATTTTGGTTGAAGAATATGCTAGAATGAATGGCGCTGAATTTATTTGTGAACATACATAAGCTAACGCGCTTGCACGTTTGAATGTATTTACATATGTGTAAATGTAAATATATTTTGCTGTCGCTGCTTAACGCGTGCGTGTCATAATTGGCCAAACGTTTTGTTTAATAGATTGCGACTGACTTAACGGAACTTGATAAAACTTTCAGCATATGATTCTATTGTATTTTTTACATTTTATAAAAATGCTAATTCATTCATAGTTATATTTGCAAAAATTGAAATTGCAGAAAATGCCGCTGTGGGAAACGAGAATCACGCTGTGGGTCTCGCCCTAAGGCAACGTTCTTACTTGTTTTTTGTTGGGTCCGTGGATAGCACGCGCAGGTCAAGTTTATTTCGTATGAATAATAACTATTTTTGTTGTAATGTTATCGATTTTAATGCTTATCGAAAATACGTTTTTAAGGCGTAGTTTGTGTATGGTTTAAGCTAGAGACTTCAAATTTGCTGTGTAATTGCGTTGAATGAATACGGAGATTACGTAATCATTAGATTTTTTATGCCACGCCCCATTCATCCCCAATAGCCCCCTATTTGTAAAAAGCGCAAATTAAATATTAGAGACTTGTGCTTTGGCACATACACACATATGCCATTAAAAAGTTGTGAAAGTTTGAAGCAGTTAGTCCATCGCTAAGAAAAGTTATTAAACAATTCATTTCCCATAGTAATGCTCACATTGCAGTCCAAGCGCAGTCGCTGCGTCAACTGCGTAGTTGGCAGAGCGCGCGCTTATGCGTGCGTGCATATGTGTGTGTATGTGTTGTTTGTATGTATGCATAACAAAAGCGTAGAATGATTTGATATTTGGCTCTTCACAGGGCTCAGGGTATACCCTAGTCGAGCAGTCTCGACTAGAGCCCTCTTGTTTTTTAATGTATAAATATGAAGTGGTTGTGCTAGTTGAGATGATGCGCTTTAACGTTACACATGTAGTAAATAGATGCAGGTTCAACTCCAGATGCGGTGATGTGTTTTTTTTTTTATTATTATGTTATATTATATATTATATTATATTTATTTATTTATTTATTTTTGATTGACATACATTATAGTTTAAAAAAATTTCAAATATATGATTTAATGAAAAATGTAATGTTATATGCAAGCTTTAAAGCGCATTAAAAAATTCAAATAGGATGGGGCTCAGGGTATCTCCTAGTCGGGCACCTCCGACTAGAGTTTTCTTACTTGTTATACCCTGAACCCATTGAAAATGGGAAATCAAGACATAATGGTTTTGTTAAATGTATGTAACAGGCAGAAGGAGGCGTGGCAGTCCCCACAAAGTATATATATTCTTGATCAGGGCGACGAGCTGAGTTGATGTAGCCCTGTCCGCTTGTCTGTCCGTTCGTCCGTTCGTCCGTCTGTCCGTATGTTTGAACGTGTCGATCTCAGAACGTAGACGAGCTAGAGACGTGAATTTTTTATACGTCCGTGTATAGCACGCGCAGGTCAAGATTTCTTTGTATGAAAGATATCTATTTTTGTTGTAATATTATCGATTTTAAGCCTTATCGAAAACATTTTTTAAAATTATATCTTCCACACCTTTAGAGCTAGACCCCTAAAATTTCGCAAATAGATTCATGTGAATTGTATGCAATTTAATTTTTTTTTTACATTTTGGATACCTGTTGATTTTAATATTACACATACACATACACTGTAGTATGTTGCATTCCAAATGAGCATATGCCACAGTATTGTAGAGTATACAATATAACAAGTGGTCATATGCTCAACTTAAAGTTAGAGTATCAACTCATAACATAACGACACTTTGTTATGTTTATACAATCATAAACATATATATATATATATATATATATATATATATAAGTGCAGTAATACGATCCGTCGCTTATGCGGATGGGCCGCAGCGTGAGATAGCTAGCCCAAGCACTTCTTGAGTATGTACCATCTGCATATATATACGTATAAATATATAAGCACATTGGCACATATGTACTGCAACTCTCTCTCTCTCTCTCTCTCTCTCTCTCTCTCTCTCTCTCTCTCTCTCTCTGCCGACGCTTTTAGCGGCAGAGCTCAGTTAGAATATTGTATGTAATAAGCCAAATATATAATTGAATAAAACGGAGAGAACACTCTTGATCAAGACTGGAAATGCAAAAGACGTGTTTCACCTTACATGGCGACCGTGACAAGTGTCACGAACGTGTGATCTGTGAAAATTTGCAAAAGTGATTGCAAAAAGCCGTCAAAGGCCTGATGCACCTGTTTCCTGCCCCATTTGGAATCAAAATCATTTAGCATAATGCGGCACGTACGCGCCTTTGGCTACGCATAAAAATGTGAAGTGCATAACAAAAGAAGAAACATAAGTACAAAAGGAAGAAAGAGAAAAAGAAAAACCATAAAAAAAAAAATTAAATTAAATAAAAAACAATAACAACAACAGCAACAGTGATCAACAACAACAACTGCAAAAGTGATCAACAACAACAACAGCAACAATGATCAACCACAACAACAGCAACAGTGATCAACAACTGCAAAAGTGATCAACAACAACAGCAACAATGATCAACAACAACAACAACAGCAACAGTCGTCAAAAACAGGAACAGTGATCAACAACAACAACAACAACAACAGCAGTAGCAGTAGCAGCAGCGGAGAACAGCAGCAGCAACGTCATTACGGCAGCAAGATGCACTGCAGCGCCTCATGAAGACCAGAACCGGCGCCCCAGCACCTGTGCGAAAACCAGCACCACCGTCTAGCATACCAAGCTAGACCAACAGGATCAACGGACCGACAGCGCTACAAAGAGCGCGCAACTTAAATATAAGAATAGTATATAAATAACAAAAATGAAATGTTTGTAATACTGAGCGATAATTGCGTTAATCCAAAATTCCAATTTAATGCAAACAAAATTTTTTTTTCAATGCTAAAATTCAAATTAAAAACTAACGTCTTCTCCCTTAGGAGACGTTAATCTTTTTGTAAAAAAAAAAGAAACTAATACAAGTCTAAACATGGCACAAACGATAGAAAGTTTTCTTAAACCGGCTGAAAACTTGCAAAGTTTCTTTGATTCACTATTTCTAGTTGATTCACTAAAAGGAACTTATGAACATATCGCAATAAGCCTAATAAAGACAAAATTAAAACGTCATGCTCGAAACCTAATTAGCAATGAGCAGACAATTGTCGATATTATCTCGCAATTGAAAAAGTCTGTAAAAGGAGAGTCAGTAGAAGTTATTTCTGCTAAGCTCCTAAACTTGCAACAGAAGAGCAAAACCGCAAACCAATATACCCAAGAGGTAGAGAAATTGACTAAGCCTCTAGAAGGAGCTTATATCAATGATGGTTTGACACTTGATTTAGCTAATAAGTGCAGCACAACATTTGCTGTCAAGGCAGCAGCATAAATAGAGGTAACCGAGGTAAATACCGAGGTAGTTACCAAAATACCAGTTACCAAAATAACAATAATTACAGAGGTAATTATAGAGGCTAAAAAAGAGGAAGCTCTAGAGGCCGTGGATATTCCAACAGTGAAAATTTCAATAATATAAGAGTAACCTGAGATATTTCGAGAAACTCGCAGACACTTCCAGATACTCTAAATTAAATCACCAAATATATACCGTCAACCTTAGTCTCAACAATTTTGTATCATTAAAAAATGTCGCAACAAATAAACAAATAACATTTTTGATTGATACAGGTGCAGATATTTCAATTATTAAAGAAAATTCTGATGTATTTCATAACATCAATATATTATTCCATATAAATATCATTTACTTCATTCAGATTTCGCAATCCCATGCGATGGAATAATAGGATTAGATTTCATAAAAACATTTAATTGTCAATTAGATTACAATAGTTCCGAAGATTGGTTTATACTTAGACCACAAAACCTAACGTATCCTATCTATGTTCCAATAACATTTAGTTCTGGTACTAATTCCACACTTCTACCAGCAAGATCACAAGTGATACGCAAAATAGAGTTGTCTTCAGCAGAAGAAAACATTTTAATTCCAAATCAGGAAATTAAACCGGGTGTTTATGTTGCAAACACTATTGCTACAGCAAAAAATACTTTTGTCCGATTCTTAAATATCACAGATAAATGCCAAACAGTAGGCATTAATAACATAAAATTTGAATCACTTTCGAACTACAATGTAGTTCAACATCATCAACAAGACAATAGAAAAGAGTCTGTAATTAATAAATTAAAGAAAAATTTTCCAATTTTGTTTAAAAAACAACTTGAAGAAATAAGCACCGAGTATAGCGATGTGTTCGGACTTGAAACCGAACCTATCACAAGAAACAACTTCTATAAACAAAAATTGAGACTTGAGAATGATGAGCCAGTATACGTTAAAAATGATCGATGTCCGCATAGCCAAATAGAAGAAATCTAGCATCAAGTTGGAAAGTTAAGTGAACAAAATATTGTTGAACCGTCTGTTTCACCCTATAATAGCCCACTCTTATTAGTCCCGAAGAAATCTCTTCCGGGCTCTAAAGAGAAAAAATGGCGATTAGTAATTGACTATCGCCAAATAAATAAAAAATTGCTGTCAGATAAATTTCCACTCCCCAGAATTGACGATATTCTTGATCAATTGGGTAGAGCTAAATATTTTTCATGCCTTGACTTAATGTCAGGTTTCCACCAAATTGAACTCGAGGAAAGCTCAAGAAATATAACGTCTTTTTCAACGATCAATGACTCATATCGCTTCACGCGATTACCATTTGGTTTAAAAATATCGCCTAATTCATTTCAGAGAATGATAACAATAGCATTCTCAGGCCTAGAGCCTACACAAGCTTTCCTTTACATGGATGATTTAATTGTTATTGGTTGTTCTGAACAACATATGATTAAAAATTTAACAGATGTTTTCAAACTTTGTAGAAAACACAATCTGAAATTACATCCAGAAAAATGTTCATTTTTCATGCACGAGGTGACGTTTTTAGGTCATAGATGCACAGATAAAGGAATCTTACCAGACGATAAAAAATTTGATGTTATAAATAACTATCTTGTCCCTACGGACGCAGACTGCGCTAGAAGATTCGTTGCATTTTGCAAGTATTATAGACGTTTTATAAAAAACTTCGCCGAATATTCACGGCACATAACAAGATTATGTAAAAAGAATGTCCCATTTAAATGGAGAACACAATGTGAAAAAAAGGTACTGGAAGTACCTAAAAAATCAACTTGTTCAACCAAATTTATTGCAGTACCCAGATTTCAGCAAAGAATTTTGCATAATCACAAATGCAAGCAAGCAAGCATGTGGAGCAGTTTTAACTCAAAACTATAATGGACTCCAACTCCCAGTTGCATATGCATCAAGAGCATTCACTAAAGGTGAAAGCAATAAGAACAAGAACTAGCAGCTATACACTGGGCAATAACAAATTTTTGGACCATATATATATGGCAAATATTTTACAGTAAGAACTGATCACAGACCTTTAACATATTTATTTTCCATGGTAAACCCAAGTTCCAAATTAACACGCATGCGACTCGAATTAGAAGAATATGATTTTACGGTAGAGTATCTGAGAGGGAAAGATAATTTTGTGGCAGACGCCTTGTCAAGCATAACAATATCCGACTTAATTGATATGAATAAAAGGTCCTTAAAGCCACTACCAGGCACCAAAGTAGACAAAACAATTTCTGCGCAGAAAATAAACAAGAACTATTGCCAAAGCAAAGTCTTGAAAAAGCTTCTAAGCCCAACGTATACGAAGTCATCACAAATGACGAGGTACGAAAAGTAGTGACCTTGCGAATAACAGATTCGACATGTTTATTGAATCGTGGGAAAAAAGTTATAGCAAGAATTAATGTTAGCGATTTGTACTCCAATGGAATTCTCGACTTAGGTCAGTTTTTCCAAAGGCTTGAATGGCAAGCCGGTGTATCTAAAATCAGCCAACTAAAAGTGGCACCGAGCGAAAAGATCTTTGAATCCATTTCAATAGATACTTTTAAACAATTCGGCAATGAAAATTTGAAATCATTAAGAGTAGCGCTACTCAAACCGGTGTCTCTCATTCAAAATGAGAAAGAAAAATAAGCAATATTGTCTACATACCATGACGATCCAATTCAAGGAGGTCATACAGGCATAACAAAAACTTTGTCCAAAGTAAAGAGACATTACTATTGGAAAAATATGACACGTCATATCAAAGAGTATATAAATAAATGTCCAAATTGCCTGACGTCGAAAACGACAAAACATGTAAGATCACCTATGATAATCACCGAATCTCCACAATATGTTTTTGACAGAGTGATAGTAGACACAATTGCTCCACTACCACGTTCGGAAAATGGGAATGAATACGCAATCACTTTAATATGTCATTTGACTAAGTATTTAGTTGCAATTCCTGTTGCAGACAAAAGTGCAACAACTGTCGCACAAGCCATATTCGAATCTTTTATTCTGACGTACGGTCCAATGAAGACGTTCATTACGGACATGGGAACAGAATATAAGAATTCAATTATAAATGACTTGTGCAAATATATAAAAGTAGACAACGTAACATCTACCGCACACCACCACCAGACTTTAGGTACCGTTGAAAGAAGTCATAAAACATAGAACATAGAACATTACATCATATATATCAGTTGATAAAACTGATTGGGACATATGGTTACAATACTTTGTGTATTGTTTTAATACAACCCCTTCTGTAAGTCATAATTATTGTCCTTACGAACTTGTATTTGGTAAGCAAAACAACTTACCAATTCATTTCAATAGCATAGATAGAATAGAACCAGTCTACATATATATATAAATTTAGATTAGAAAACACTTATACAAGAGCGCGTATACTTTTAGAAAAATATAAGTTAAAACAACAAGTAAGAACGTTGCATGAGGTCGAAACCTAATGCGTGATACTAGTTTCCCATAGGAGCATCTGGTATATTCAATTTTATAATTTAACTCAAATTTTGCATTTATGTAGATTCATGTGAATTTTATGCAATTTCAATTTTTGCAAATAAAACCATGTGAATGAATTAGCATTTTTATAAAATTCAATAGATGATATCGAGATGATAACAGAGCGAGATGGGAGCAAAACGAATGTGCGAGAGCGATATGAGTAGCAGCAGATCTTTCTGTTTGTTTTTATTTAAATTAATGATTATAATATAAGTTTATTTGAAAATAAAGATGTTTATGTAGTATAAGTTAATTATAATCATTAATTTAAATAAAAAACATATCGCTCTCGCACCTTCGTTTTGCTCCCATCTCGCTCTGTTATCATCTCGATATGTTCTCATTTGGCTCTGTTCTCATCTTGTTATGATTTCATCTCGCTCTCTGTTTCAGCTATCGCTATCGCTCTCGTTTTTCGACTACCGCTCTGACGGAGCGTAGTCGTTCATTTCGTTTTGTGCTATTGGTATTGCTACCGATATGAATACAATGAACTACGAGAGCAGAGCAGAGCTCATACAATTTTTCGTTCGACTATGGCTCTGCTACGGCTCCCGTTATAAATGAGAGCGGTAGTTTTTCAAGTTTCTTTCATATGCTTCTAGACAGATTAAGCTTTCTAACGATGTGCACCTTTTGCGCATCCGACTTACAACAACAACAATATAAGCCACTAAAGTGCAAAATGAGAAAAAAATCATGTTGCTCAAATACTTTTGAGCATGTCTGTATAAATACATACATAATACATAAGAATCACAATTGCGATTGATTTATGTTTATATTGTATTTGTGTTTGCATTAACAGTAGCTTCTTTAGTTTTGTATTTGTCAAAAGTCACCCTTGTAGTCAACTAGTTTCGGATTTGCCAATAGAAAATGCAAAACTGATGTGCCGCAACAGGTAGATGCAAAGCGCGTTGACGAAAGGATCCAAGTTCGAGACGCGCCGGCGACGGCGTGAAAATATTTTTTTCTTTTTTCCCCTTAATAAATAAGAAGTAGCTGTGCTAGTTGAGATGATGTGCTGCAATGATACATACATATGTAGTATATATAGGTTCAAATCCAACTGCAGTGATGTCTGTTTTTCTTCTTTTTATTTTGATTATTTAATTATTTTCGATTGACATACATTCTAATTGGTTGTGCAAAAAAAAGCTCAAAAATATAATTTAGTTCTGTTAAATATTGTTATATGCAAGCTATTGACTATATTAAACAAGTAAAAAAAACTCTAGTCGGAGGTGCCCGACTACGAGATACCCTGAGCCCCGTCCCATTTGCATTGTTTAATACGCTATGTAGCTTGCATATAACATTACATTTTGCAAAATTAAATTATAATTTTGAAATTTTATTCAACTAGAATGTATGTAAATCAAAAATAAATGAATAATTAAATAAATAAACAAAAAAATGAAAAGAAAGCAAACATCACCGCACCTGGGCTCGAGCCTGCATCTATTTACTACATATGTAACGTTAAAGCGCGTCATCTCAACTAGCACGACCACCTTATGTTTATAGATTTAAAAAAATAAATAAAAAAAGTTACGCTGTTGTCACTGAGTTTCGAACCCGCGACCTTTCGTTTACGCGCCTTGTGTCTATCCACTACGCCACACCAGTATTCCGTTGCTTGTTGGCAAAACGCAAAGTAGTACTACAATGCGATATGTTACAAATACAAAACTAAAGAAGCAGATCAATCGCAGTTGTAATTCTTAGAATATGCTGAAATGCGCGTATATGAACGTATGAGTATGTGTTCAGGCATGAACATAGAAATATATATAAATATGTAAACATGCCTTCTACGCACTTGACGACTAGCATGCAGTGCGATAGATGAAGATATGCCACATGTGTGGAATCTTAAAATAGCCAGATGAACGCTGACCCTTACAACGTCAGCGGTAGGTTAAGAATAGATAATAGACGAACGCTGAGCCCTACAACCTCAGCGATAGTATAAGAATACAATAGACCAATGCTGAGCCTTACACACTCAGAAATAGACACATTAGATTTAAGGGTCGAAATTATGCATGAGGCTAGGTATATATACCCAGCCTCAGAAGAATAAAGATCAGTACAGTACTAAACCCCAACATAGTCAAGTGTATTCATTCATGGTCCTTCGAGCCGGATGAAATCAACACAGTCAAGTACTGCGTGCTTCCAGCTGAGTGATTACGGTATTCGATCCCGGTCATAAAAGCCGAAACCACAAATTTACTAAATGTTTGTGGAAGGTGCTTAAATAATATCTTTGGCTTACCAACCCACGCTGTGAGTAGAGGCACAGCACGATCAACCTGGTGATCAAAACAAAAAAACCTCCAACGGGTCAAGCCAAAGAATAAAGAGATGCTGTTAACGAAAACTCTAGAGAAACAATCAGAGATATATGACAGCATCCTGCAGGCCATAGCTAAAAAGGATGAGTTTGCAGTTGTGGATAAGTTGGCAGCAGAATTCACTGCCAATCATTCACTGCTGAAGAAAATCGGTGTCATCAACCATCAATATTTTACAGAGAAAATATATGATTGGATTATGGAATCAATCAGGAGCTACAAGAAGGCCTGATGAAGGTCGAAGTTGCCGACCACACTATGGACACCGACAAACCATCTACAAGCAAAAATTGGCAAATACGACCGGAAACATCCAGGCAAGAAAATACTCAAGAGGAAATAATATTTTCACACAGAAGTATGAGCCTAAAGGATGAGTGGATTAAGCTTGTTGACGAAGAACGTCTAAAAGTAAGGCAGTACGTCCATGAAGTGTATGTCTACCTAAACTCAAGCAACCAGGAAGAAATCTTTAAACATAAAGATAAGCTAAACTTCCGATTGAACGAAGTCCAGACACTGTTCACGGGCTTACAGGCAAGATATGGAAAGTCTGCCTACGACAGCGACTATATAGAAGAACTGGAATTCCTCGTCGACGGGCTGTCAGATAAACTTAACAAAAGAGTAAGTGACTTACAGAACATAGAAGAAGACCTTCCGCTGTACGAAGATCCAAAGCCCCAGAAACCAAAACTTCCTCATTTCTATGGAAATCCAAAAAAAATGGCCAGCGTTCTTCGAGATATTCTCGAACATGATTCACAAGAGGAAGGATATCAGCGACAAAAGAAAGTTGATATACCTAAAAATGTGTATCAAGGGAGACGCAACAGTGGTCATAAGCCATTTCTCAATTGAAGTTGGCAACTACAATGCAGCGTGGGACTATTTGTGAAAGCGCTATGCTAAAAGGTGCCAACTATTGGATATCTCCATTAACCAGCCAATGAACAAGGAACTGAAAACCAATTTTGAAGGCAGTATCCGCAAGTTCGAGAGCACCTCCGTTAATAGGGACACCGTCATCGCTGATCAGAAGCTAGCAAGCCATAAAACCGCCGCTAAAAAAGAAAATAGTGGTCTGGAACCAGTGCCAGAAAAACGGAACAGCGAGTGGCATTTCATCCCGCCGGCAAGCCCTCACATGGGAGGATTAGGAGAAGATAAATGGTCAGTGGGAAATATATCTAAAAAGGATCAATCACAGAAGCAGGAGGACATAGAAGATGGGGACGAGTGTGTAATTGCTGTCACATCTTCGATATCGACATCAACATATATCCAATTGGAAGATCAGTCGATTGACGATACTTCCATTGATAGCAGCCCGAAAGATGTCCAGAAAACTTCTGCCGCAACTGAAACTGCAACTGCAACCAGAAGTACTGCTGGAGATAAAAATGATGATATCGTCTCGAATTCTGTAATCTCCGCTTCAGCTACAATCCCAGCAAAACAATTAAAACAACAACAAATTGCTTCGGAAACCACTAAGGCTGCAAATATATTAACGACAATTAAATCGGCGATCGAGAACTTCATTGAGAGCAGCAGCCACACCATTTCAAAGGAAAATATCGTATCCACTACATATGATTCGGTTGCATCCCAAAGGCAGTCATTATCAATAGCTGCTCTACGGCAGCATAATCTTCAAAAAGTGGATGACCCTAATTTGGAGGCCTTGACATCAGCAGCAATGATGCAAGCGGCCTCCGCCTCAGCACACTCAACGAATGACGACATCTACAAAGGGTGTATACATTTTAAAGAGAACCGACTTCACTTGGAATGGGAACCGCCACCAGCGCAGAAGACCAAGGAAGCAGCTGAGTACTCGACCATATCTGGCTATCGCATTTTCCGGGCCCGCAGAATGTTCAGGCACGAACATAAACTATTCAAGGTTTGGAATAGTAATAATTGTCATTGTCTTGTATATAATTAAGAAAAGAAACCAGAGACAGCGATTACTGACTGTCACCTTTTCTGGCCCCGGCAGAATGTTCAGGCATGAACATAGAAATATATATAAATATGTAAACATGCCTTCTACGCACTTGACGACTAGCATGCAGTGCGATAGATGAAGATATGCCACATGTGTGGAATCTTAAAATAGCCAGATGAACGCTGACCCTTACAACGTCAGCGGTAGGTTAAGAATAGATAATAGACGAACGCTGAGCCCTACAACCTCAGCGATAGTATAAGAATACAATAGACCAATGCTGAGCCTTACACACTCAGAAATAGACACATTAGATTTAAGGGTCGAAATTATGCATGAGGCTAGGTATATATACCCAGCCTCAGAAAAATAAAGATCAGTACAGTACTAAACCCCAACATAGTCAAGTGTATTCATTCATGGTCCTTCGAGCCGGATGAAATCAACACAGTCAAGTACTGCGTGCTTCCAGCTGAGTGATTACGGTATTCGATCCCGGTCATAAAAGCCGAAACCACAAATTTACTAAATGTTTGTGGAAGGTGCTTAAATAATATCTTTGGCTTACCAACCCACGCTGTGAGTAGAGGCACAGCACGATCAACCTGGTGATCAAAACAAAAAAACCTCCAACGGGTCAAGCCAAAGAATAAAGAGATGCTGTTAACGAAAACTCTAGAGAAACAATCAGAGATATATGACAGCATCCTGCAGGCCATAGCTAAAAAGGATGAGTTTGCAGTTGTGGAAAAGTTGGCAGCAGAATTCACTGCCAATCATTCACTGCTGAAGAAAATCGGTGTCATCAACCATCAATATTTTACAGAGAAAATATATGATTGGATTATGGAATCAATCAGGAGCTACAAGAAGGCCTGATGAAGGTCGAAGTTGCCGACCACACTATGGACACCGACAAACCATCTACAAGCAAAAATTGGCAAATACGACCGGAAACATCCAGGCAAGAAAATACTCAAGAGGAAATAATATTTTCACACAGAAGTATGAGCCTAAAGGATGAGTGGATTAAGCTTGTTGACGAAGAACGTCTAAAAGTAAGGCAGTACGTCCATGAAGTGTATGTCTACCTAAACTCAAGCAACCAGGAAGAAATCTTTAAACATAAAGATAAGCTAAACTTCCGATTGAACGAAGTCCAGACACTGTTCACGGGCTTACAGGCAAGATATGGAAAGTCTGCCTACGACAGCGACTATATAGAAGAACTGGAATTCCTCGTCGACGGGCTGTCAGATAAACTTAACAAAAGAGTAAGTGACTTACAGAACATAGAAGAAGACCTTCCGCTGTACGAAGATCCAAAGCCCCAGAAACCAAAACTTCCTCATTTCTATGGAAATCCAAAAAAAATGGCCAGCGTTCTTCGAGATATTCTCGAACATGATTCACAAGAGGAAGGATATCAGCGACAAAAGAAAGTTGATATACCTAAAAATGTGTATCAAGGGAGACGCAACAGTGGTCATAAGCCATTTCTCAATTGAAGTTGGCAACTACAATGCAGCGTGGGACTATTTGTGAAAGCGCTATGCTAAAAGGTGCCAACTATTGGATATCTCCATTAACCAGCCAATGAACAAGGAACTGAAAACCAATTTTGAAGGCAGTATCCGCAAGTTCGAGAGCACCTCCGTTAATAGGGACACCGTCATCGCTGATCAGAAGCTAGCAAGCCATAAAACCGCCGCTAAAAAAGAAAATAGTGGTCTGGAACCAGTGCCAGAAAAACGGAACAGCGAGTGGCATTTCATCCCGCCGGCAAGCCCTCACATGGGAGGATTAGGAGAAGATAAATGGTCAGTGGGAAATATATCTAAAAAGGATCAATCACAGAAGCAGGAGGACATAGAAGATGGGGACGAGTGTGTAATTGCTGTCACATCTTCGATATCGACATCAACATATATCCAATTGGAAGATCAGTCGATTGACGATACTTCCATTGATAGCAGCCCGAAAGATGTCCAGAAAACTTCTGCCGCAACTGAAACTGCAACTGCAACCAGAAGTACTGCTGGAGATAAAAATGATGATATCGTCTCGAATTCTGTAATCTCCGCTTCAGCTACAATCCCAGCAAAACAATTAAAACAACAACAAATTGCTTCGGAAACCACTAAGGCTGCAAATATATTAACGACAATTAAATCGGCGATCGAGAACTTCATTGAGAGCAGCAGCCACACCATTTCAAAGGAAAATATCGTATCCACTACATATGATTCGGTTGCATCCCAAAGGCAGTCATTATCAATAGCTGCTCTACGGCAGCATAATCTTCAAAAAGTGGATGACCCTAATTTGGAGGCCTTGACATCAGCAGCAATGATGCAAGCGGCCTCCGCCTCAGCACACTCAACGAATGACGACATCTACAAAGGGTGTATACATTTTAAAGAGAACCGACTTCACTTGGAATGGGAACCGCCACCAGCGCAGAAGACCAAGGAAGCAGCTGAGTACTCGACCATATCTGGCTATCGCATTTTCCGGGCCCGCAGAATGTTCAGGCACGAACATAAACTATTCAAGGTTTGGAATAGTAATAATTGTCATTGTCTTGTATATAATTAAGAAAAGAAACCAGAGACAGCGATTACTGACTGTCACCTTTTCTGGCCCCGGCAGAATGTTCAGGCATGAACATAGAAATATATATAAATATGTAAACATGCCTTCTACGCACTTGACGACTAGCATGCAGTGCGATAGATGAAGATATGCCACATGTGTGGAATCTTAAAATAGCCAGATGAACGCTGACCCTTACAACGTCAGCGGTAGGTTAAGAATAGATAATAGACGAACGCTGAGCCCTACAACCTCAGCGATAGTATAAGAATACAATAGACCAATGCTGAGCCTTACACACTCAGCAATAGACACATTAGATTTAAGGGTCGAAATTATGCATGAGGCTAGGTATATATACCCAGCCTCAGAAGAATAAAGATCAGTACAGTACTAAACCCCAACATAGTCAAGTGTATTCATTCAGTATGTGTACATACAAAAACGGTGGTCTGTTTCAAAGTATGCGTGTAAAGGGCTGATATATAACAAATACAAAACTACAGAAGCGGCTGAAAATGCAAACAGAATTTGGTTGAAGAATATGCTAGAACGAATGCCCTTGAATGTATTTCTGCACATGCATAGTAGACGCGCTTGCACGTTTCAATGTATGTGTATGTGTAAATGTTTTTTGCTGCGCGTCGCTGCTTGCCACGTGCGTGTGAATATTGGCCAAACGTTTTGTTTAATAAATCGGGATTGACTAAACGGAATTTGATGAAAAAAATGCTACTTTATTCACATGGTTATATTTGCAACAGACTCTCAATGGGTGTTGATGGCTGAGGGGGGGTAATTAGTAAAAAGAGCCGGTACGCAAAAAATAAAAAAAATAGAAATTTCATAAAATTCACGTGAATCTATATGCAAAATGTGAGGGGTCTAGCTCTAAAGGTGTGGCAGATAGAATTTTATAACCTGTTTTCGATAAGGTTTAAAATCGATAACAAAACAACAAAAATAGATATCGTTTTTTGACCTGCGCGTGCTATCCACGGACCCAACAAAAAAAATTCAAGTCTCTAGGTCAACTACGTTCTGAGATCGACGCGTTCAAACATACGGACAGACGGACAGACAGACAGACGGACAGGGCTAAATCGACTCAGCTCGTCGCCCTGATCAAGAATATATATACTTTGTGGGGTCTGACACGCCTCCTTCTGCCTGTTACATACATTTAACAAAACCATTATACCCTGATTTCCCATTTTCAATGGGCTCAGGGTATAAAAATTCAGATCGGATGAGGCATGGTATCTCCTAGTACCACCGACACCACCGACTAGAGCTTTCTTACTTGTTTGGTTTTTAATTAAATGGTGAATTCCCTCTTTCTTAAAATATTATGACAGAATACCATGTAGTATTTCCAGATTTAAAGTAATGTAAAAATAATTTAAATTAAAGTGATTAATAAAAAATTTTTTTTTATTTTGAAAACTGTGTTAGAACGAATCCCTGTAAAGAGAGTACCGTATAAAGCCGGGTTTTAGCAACTCAAGAGTTTTTGTTAACAGCATCTTGTCAATTTAACCTTTGGTTTGATCCGTTGGAGGCTTTTTTGTTTTGATCACCAGGTTGATCGTGCTGTTCCTCTACTCACAGCATGGGTTGGTAAGCCAAAAAAAATTTGCAATGCTTTCCAAAACATTTAGTAATTTTGTGGTTCTGGCTTTTATGACTCAGATGGAATATAGTATACACTCAGCTGGAAGCACGCTGTACGTGACTGTGTTGGCTTTAGTCAATACCGGTTCCGACGCGAAGGACCATGAATGAATATACTGACTAAGGTGTTGTTGATTTTTATTCTTGTGAGGCTAGGTTTATATAACCAGATCTGTGCGTGCTACCTAAAAAACAAATGTATGTTTCTAGCTCTTATAGTTCCTGAGATCGAGGCTAAATCGACACAATTCTTCACAATGGTCATATATACATATATACATTGTTCGGCGCAGCAGCTAATAATTTCTCTTAAAAAAGCTTCTCTTAAGTCATCTGCTCTTTGTCGCATTCTCATTCGCTCATAGTGCAGTTAGTCACAAAAAGAAACTGTAACACACATACATATGTACATTTCTGCTGCTCGGTCTCTTGCTTATCATTTTGTATTCTATTCTTTAAGTTCGAAAATCACCTTCAAGCGAGCAACATCTGTCTCTATTGTAACTTTATTAACTTTGCCTACACGATCATCGCAGACTCGGCATTAAATTAATAAATAATAAGCTAAATTAAATCGTGGTTTTATTATTTAAATAAATGATTGGAGCCATAGTTGCCGAAAAAGATCGGCAGCTTCCAACATACATTATGATGCTGACGGTATAAAAATAACAAAATGTAGTGATATTTTTCAAACATATAGTTTCGTCGAAGAATACGAATATGCAAATTTAAAAATTTGAATTGCTCATTAACTGAGTACACTGACTGTGGTGGTGGTTTAGTTTGAAATGTACTGATCTTTATTCTTCTGCACCCCGCCCTATCACCGCATTTAGCTTAATGCAAGGGTGGCTAGAGACTAATAAAGTTGCTAGATATGCAAACTCAATGAAAACACGAATCAATCGAAATTGTTATTCTTATAATATGATGAACTGGCCTGAATATATGTGTTTATAGACAAACCATTTTCGCTTCTGAGCTCTGGATTCCACGTGTGTGTGATAATTGACCAAAAGTTTTGTTTAAAAAACGGGAAAAGACTTAAAGGAATTTGATGAAACTTTAAGCATATGATTCTATCGAATTTTTTTTTCATTTTATAAAAATGCCAAGTCATTTACTTGACAAAATACAATATAAAAAATTTACAAGATCAAGCTTTACAAAATATACCAATTATATTTTTATAACTTATGTCCGATTACGTTTACAAATTTGTATATATACACTGCGCGTCATCAAGTTAGCGCCCCCTTTACTTTTACCGTCAATCCTCAATAAAATCTAAACCATCAGAGCTCCAGCATTAATTTTATTTTATATTATGCTACATCCAATTCTCTTTAAAATAAACCAATAATGGCTTCTGTAGCAATAAGGAATATTTTTTAATAAATGTTTTTGAGAAAGATACAAATATTTAAAATTTAATTTAACAAAGTGCAACAACTGTCGCACAAGCCATATTCGAATCTTTTATTCTGACGTACGGTCCAATGAAGACGTTCATTACGGACATGGGAACAGAATATAAGAATTCAATTATAAATGACTTGTGCAAATATATAAAAGTAGACAACGTAACATCTACCGCACACCACCACCAGACTTTAGGTACCGTTGAAAGAAGTCATAAAACATAGAACATAGAACATTACATCATATATATCAGTTGATAAAACTGATTGGGACATATGGTTACAATACTTTGTGTATTGTTTTAATACAACCCCTTCTGTAAGTCATAATTATTGTCCTTACGAACTTGTATTTGGTAAGCAAAACAACTTACCAATTCATTTCAATAGCATAGATAGAATAGAACCAGTATACATATAGTAATAATTGTCATTGTCTTGTATATAATTAAGAAAAGAAACCAGAGACAGAGATTACTGACTGTCACCTTTTCTGGCCCCGGCAGAATGTTCAGGCATGAACATAGAAATATATATAAATATGTAAACATGCCTTCTACGCACTTGACGACTAGCATGCAGTGCGATAGATGAAGATATGCCACATGTGTGGAATCTTAAAATAGCCAGATGAACGCTGACCCTTACAACGTCAGCGGTAGGTTAAGAATAGATAATAGACGAACGCTGAGCCCTACAACCTCAGCGATAGTATAAGAATACAATAGACCAATGCTGAGCCTTACACACTCAGCAATAGACACATTAGATTTAAGGGTCGAAATTATGCATGAGGCTAGGTATATATACCCAGCCTCAGAAGAATAAAGATCAGTACAGTACTAAACCCCAACATAGTCAAGTGTATTCATTCAGTATGTGTACATACAAAAACGGTGGTCTGTTTCAAAGTATGCGTGTAAAGGGCTGATATATAACAAATACAAAACTACAGAAGCGGCTGAAAATGCAAACAGAATTTGGTTGAAGAATATGCTAGAACGAATGGCCTTGAATGTATTTCTGCACATGCATAGTAGACGCGCTTGCACGTTTCAATGTATGTGTATGTGTAAATGTTTTTTGCTGCGCGTCGCTGCTTGCCACGTGCGTGTGAATATTGGCCAAACGTTTTGTTTAATAAATCGGGATTGACTAAACGGAATTTGATGAAATATTCGGCATATGATTCTATTGAATTTATTACATTTTATAAAAATGCTACTTTATTCACATGGTTATATTTGCAACAGACTCTCAATGGGTGTTGATGGCTGAGGGGGGGTAATTAGTAAAAAGAGCCGGTACGCAAAAAATAAAAAAAATAGAAATTTCATAAAATTCACGTGAATCTATATGCAAAATTTGAGGGGTCTAGCTCTAAAGGTGTGGCAGATAGAATTTTATAACCTGTTTTCGATAAGGTTTAAAATCGATAACAAAACAACAAAAATAGATATCGTTTTTTGACCTGCGCGTGCTATCCACGGACCCAACAAAAAAAATTCAAGTCTCTAGGTCAACTACGTTCTGAGATCGACGCGTTCAAACATACGGACAGACGGACAGACAGACAGACGGACAGGGCTAAATCGACTCAGCTCGTCGCCCTGATCAAGAATATATATACTTTGTGGGGTCTGACACGCCTCCTTCTGCCTGTTACATACATTTAACAAAACCATTATACCCTGATTTCCCATTTTCAATGGGCTCAGGGTATAAAAATTCAGATCGGATGAGGCATGGTATCTCCTAGTACCACCGACACCACCGACTAGAGCTTTCTTACTTGTTTGGTTTTTAATTAAATGGTGAATTCCCTCTTTCTTAAAATATTATGACAGAATACCATGTAGTATTTCCAGATTTAAAGTAATGTAAAAATAATTTAAATTAAAGTGATTAATAAAAAATTTTTTTTTATTTTGAAAACTGTGTTAGAACGAATCCCTGTAAAGAGAGTACCGTATAAAGCCGGGTTTTAGCAACTCAAGAGTTTTTGTTAACAGCATCTTGTCAATTTAACCTTTGGTTTGATCCGTTGGAGGCTTTTTTGTTTTGATCACCAGGTTGATCGTGCTGTTCCTCTACTCACAGCATGGGTTGGTAAGCCAAAAAAAATTTGCAATGCTTTCCAAAACATTTAGTAATTTTGTGGTTCTGGCTTTTATGACTCAGATGGAATATAGTATACACTCAGCTGGAAGCACGCTGTACGTGACTGTGTTGGCTTTAGTCAATACCGGTTCCGACGCGAAGGACCATGAATGAATATACTGACTAAGGTGTTGTTGATTTTTATTCTTGTGAGGCTAGGTTTATATAACCAGATCTGTGCGTGCTACCTAAAAAACAAATGTATGTTTCTAGCTCTTATAGTTCCTGAGATCGAGGCTAAATCGACACAATTCTTCACAATGGTCATATATACATATATACATTGTTCGGCGCAGCAGCTAATAATTTCTCTTAAAAAAGCTTCTCTTAAGTCATCTGCTCTTTGTCGCATTCTCATTCGCTCATAGTGCAGTTAGTCACAAAAAGAAACTGTAACACACATACATATGTACATTTCTGCTGCTCGGTCTCTTGCTTATCATTTTGTATTCTATTCTTTAAGTTAGAAAATCACCTTCAAGCGAGCAACATCTGTCTCTATTGTAACTTTATTAACTTTGCCTACACGATCATCGCAGACTCGGCATTAAATTAATAAATAATAAGCTAAATTAAATCGTGGTTTTATTATTTAAATAAATGATTGGAGCCATAGTTGCCGAAAAAGATCGGCAGCTTCCAACATACATTATGATGCTGACGGTATAAAAATAACAAAATGTAGTGATATTTTTCAAACATATAGTTTCGTCGAAGAATACGAATATGCAAATTTAAAAATTTGAATTGCTCATTAACTGAGTACACTGACTGTGGTGGTGGTTTAGTTTGAAATGTACTGATCTTTATTCTTCTGCACCCCGCCCTATCACCGCATTTAGCTTAATGCAAGGGTGGCTAAAGACTAATAAAGTTGCTAGATATGCAAACTCAATGAAAACACGAATCAATCGAAATTGTTATTCTTATAATATGATGAACTGGCCTGAATATATGTGTTTATAGACAAACCATTTTCGCTTCTGAGCTCTGGATTCCACGTGTGTGTGATAATTGACCAAAAGTTTTGTTTAAAAAACGGGAAAAGACTTAAAGGAATTTGATGAAACTTTAAGCATATGATTCTATCGAATTTTTTTTTCATTTTATAAAAATGCCAAGTCATTTGCTTGACAAAATACAATATAAAAAATTTACAAGATCAAGCTTTACAAAATATACCAATTATATTTTTATAACTTATGTCCGATTACGTTTACAAATTTGTATATATACACTGCGCGTCATCAAGTTAGCGCCCCCTTTACTTTTACCGTCAATCCTCAATAAAATCTAAACCATCAGAGCTCCAGCATTAATTTTATTTTATATTATGCTACATCCAATTCTCTTTAAAATAAACCAATAATGGCTTCTGTAGCAATAAGGAATATTTTTTAATAAATGTTTTTGAGAAAGATACAAATATTTAAAATTTAATTTAACAAAGTGCAACAACTGTCGCACAAGCCATATTCGAATCTTTTATTCTGACGTACGGCCCAATGAAGACGTTCATTACGGACATGGGAACAGAATATAAGAATTCAATTATAAATGACTTGTGCAAATATATAAAAGTAGACAACGTAACATCTACCGCACACCACCACCAGACTTTAGGTACCGTTGAAAGAAGTCATAAAACATAGAACATAGAACATTACATCATATATATCAGTTGATAAAACTGATTGGGACATATGGTTACAATACTTTGTGTATTGTTTTAATACAACCCCTTCTGTAAGTCATAATTATTGTCCTTACGAACTTGTATTTGGTAAGCAAAACAACTTACCAATTCATTTCAATAGCATAGATAGAATAGAACCAGTATACATATAGTAATAATTGTCATTGTCTTGTATATAATTAAGAAAAGAAACCAGAGACAGCGATTACTGACTGTCACCTTTTCTGGCCCCGGCAGAATGTTCAGGCATGAACATAGAAATATATATAAATATGTAAACATGCCTTCTACGCACTTGACGACTAGCATGCAGTGCGATAGATGAAGATATGCCACATGTGTGGAATCTTAAAATAGCCAGATGAACGCTGACCCTTACAACGTCAGCGGTAGGTTAAGAATAGATAATAGACGAACGCTGAGCCCTACAACCTCAGCGATAGTATAAGAATACAATAGACCAATGCTGAGCCTTACACACTCAGCAATAGACACATTAGATTTAAGGGTCGAAATTATGCATGAGGCTAGGTATATATACCCAGCCTCAGAAGAATAAAGATCAGTACAGTACTAAACCCCAACATAGTCAAGTGTATTCATTCAGTATGTGTACATACAAAAACGGTGGTCTGTTTCAAAGTATGCGTGTAAAGGGCTGATATATAACAAATACAAAACTACAGAAGCGGCTGAAAATGCAAACAGAATTTGGTTGAAGAATATGCTAGAACGAATGGCCTTGAATGTATTTCTGCACATGCATAGTAGACGCGCTTGCACGTTTCAATGTATGTGTATGTGTAAATGTTTTTTGCTGCGCGTCGCTGCTTGCCACGTGCGTGTGAATATTGGCCAAACGTTTTGTTTAATAAATCGGGATTGACTAAACGGAATTTGATGAAACATTCGGCATATGATTCTATTGAATTTATTACATTTTATAAAAATGCTACTTTATTCACATGGTTATATTTGCAACAGACTCTCAATGGGTGTTGATGGCTGAGGGAGGGTAATTAGTAAAAAGAGCCGGTACGCAAAAAATAAAAAAAATAGAAATTTCATAAAATTCACGTGAATCTATATGCAAAATTTGAGGGGTCTAGCTCTAAAGGTGTGGCAGATAGAATTTTATAACCTGTTTTCGATAAGGTTTAAAATCGATAACAAAACAACAAAAATAGATATCGTTTTTTGACCTGCGCGTGCTATCCACGGACCCAACAAAAAAAATTCAAGTCTCTAGGTCAACTACGTTCTGAGATCGACGCGTTCAAACATACGGACAGACGGACAGACAGACAGACGGACAGGGCTAAATCGACTCAGCTCGTCGCCCTGATCAAGAATATATATACTTTGTGGGGTCTGACACGCCTCCTTCTGCCTGTTACATACATTTAACAAAACCATTATACCCTGATTTCCCATTTTCAATGGGCTCAGGGTATAAAAATTCAGATCGGATGAGGCATGGTATCTCCTAGTACCACCGACACCACCGACTAGAGCTTTCTTACTTGTTTGGTTTTTAATTAAATGGTGAATTCCCTCTTTCTTAAAATATTATGACAGAATACCATGTAGTATTTCCAGATTTAAAGTAATGTAAAAATAATTTCAATTAAAGTGATTAATAAAAAATTTTTTTTTATTTTGAAAACTGTGTTAGAACGAATCCCTGTAAAGAGAGTACCGTATAAAGCCGGGTTTTAGCAACTCAAGAGTTTTTGTTAACAGCATCTTGTCAATTTAACCTTTGGTTTGATCCGTTGGAGGCTTTTTTGTTTTGATCACCAGGTTGATCGTGCTGTTCCTCTACTCACAGCATGGGTTGGTAAGCCAAAAAAAATTTGCAATGCTTTCCAAAACATTTAGTAATTTTGTGGTTCTGGCTTTTATGACTCAGATGGAATATAGTATACACTCAGCTGGAAGCACGCTGTACGTGACTGTGTTGGCTTTAGTCAATACCGGTTCCGACGCGAAGGACCATGAATGAATATACTGACTAAGGTGTTGTTGATTTTTATTCTTGTGAGGCTAGGTTTATATAACCAGATCTGTGCGTGCTACCTAAAAAACAAATGTATGTTTCTAGCTCTTATAGTTCCTGAGATCGAGGCTAAATCGACACAATTCTTCACAATGGTCATATATACATATATACATTGTTCGGCGCAGCAGCTAATAATTTCTCTTAAAAAAGCTTCTCTTAAGTCATCTGCTCTTTGTCGCATTCTCATTCGCTCATAGTGCAGTTAGCCACAAAAAGAAACTGTAACACACATACATATGTACATTTCTGCTGCTCGGTCTCTTGCTTATCATTTTGTATTCTATTCTTTAAGTTAGAAAATCACCTTCAAGCGAGCAACATCTGTCTCTATTGTAACTTTATTAACTTTGCCTACACGATCATCGCAGACTCGGCATTAAATTAATAAATAATAAGCTAAATTAAATCGTGGTTTTATTATTTAAATAAATGATTGGAGCCATAGTTGCCGAAAAAGATCGGCAGCTTCCAACATACATTATGATGCTGACGGTATAAAAATAACAAAATGTAGTGATATTTTTCAAACATATAGTTTCGTCGAAGAATACGAATATGCAAATTTAAAAATTTGAATTGCTCATTAACTGAGTACACTGACTGTGGTGGTGGTTTAGTTTGAAATGTACTGATCTTTATTCTTCTGCACCCCGCCCTATCACCGCATTTAGCTTAATGCAAGGGTGGCTAAAGACTAATAAAGTTGCTAGATATGCAAACTCAATGAAAACACGAATCAATCGTTATTCTTATAATATGATGAACTGGCCTGAATATATGTGTTTATAGACAAACCATTTTCGCTTCTGAGCTCTGGATTCCACGTGTGTGTGATAATTGACCAAAAGTTTTGTTTAAAAAACGGGAAAAGACTTAAAGGAATTTGATGAAACTTTAAGCATATGATTCTATCGAATTTTTTTTCATTTTATAAAAATGCCAAGTCATTTGCTTGACAAAATACAATATAAAAAATTTACAAGATCAAGCTTTACAAAATATACCAATTATATTTTTATAACTTATGTCCGATTACGTTTACAAATTTGTATATATACACTGCGCGTCATCAAGTTAGCGCCCCCTTTACTTTTACCGTCAATCCTCAATAAAATCTAAACCATCAGAGCTCCAGCATTAATTTTATTTTATATTATGCTACATCCAATTCTCTTTAAAATAAACCAATAATGGCTTCTGTAGCAATAAGGAATATTTTTTAATAAATGTTTTTGAGAAAGATACAAATATTTAAAATTTAATTTAACAAAGTGCAACAACTGTCGCACAAGCCATATTCGAATCTTTTATTCTGACGTACGGTCCAATGAAGACGTTCATTACGGACATGGGAACAGAATATAAGAATTCAATTATAAATGACTTGTGCAAATATATAAAAGTAGACAACGTAACATCTACCGCACACCACCACCAGACTTTAGGTACCGTTGAAAGAAGTCATAAAACATAGAACATAGAACATTACATCATATATATCAGTTGATAAAACTGATTGGGACATATGGTTACAATACTTTGTGTATTGTTTTAATACAACCCCTTCTGTAAGTCATAATTATTGTCCTTACGAACTTGTATTTGGTAAGCAAAACAACTTACCAATTCATTTCAATAGCATAGATAGAATAGAACCAGTATACATATAGTAATAATTGTCATTGTCTTGTATATAATTAAGAAAAGAAACCAGAGACAGCGATTACTGACTGTCACCTTTTCTGGCCCCGGCAGAATGTTCAGGCATGAACATAGAAATATATATAAATATGTAAACATGCCTTCTACGCACTTGACGACTAGCATGCAGTGCGATAGATGAAGATATGCCACATGTGTGGAATCTTAAAATAGCCAGATGAACGCTGACCCTTACAACGTCAGCGGTAGGTTAAGAATAGATAATAGACGAACGCTGAGCCCTACAACCTCAGCGATAGTATAAGAATACAATAGACCAATGCTGAGCCTTACACACTCAGCAATAGACACATTAGATTTAAGGGTCGAAATTATGCATGAGGCTAGGTATATATACCCAGCCTCAGAAGAATAAAGATCAGTACAGTACTAAACCCCAACATAGTCAAGTGTATTCATTCAGTATGTGTACATACAAAAACGGTGGTCTGTTTCAAAGTATGCGTGTAAAGGGCTGATATATAACAAATACAAAACTACAGAAGCGGCTGAAAATGCAAACAGAATTTGGTTGAAGAATATGCTAGAACGAATGGCCTTGAATGTATTTATGCACATGCATAGTAGACGCGCTTGCACGTTTCAATGTATGTGTATGTGTAAATGTTTTTTGCTGCGCGTCGCTGCTTGCCACGTGCGTGTGAATATTGGCCAAACGTTTTGTTTAATAAATCGGGATTGACTAAACGGAATTTGATGAAACATTCGGCATATGATTCTATTGAATTTATTACATTTTATAAAAATGCTACTTTATTCACATGGTTATATTTGCAACAGACTCTCAATGGGTGTTGATGGCTGAGGGGGGGTAATTAGTAAAAAGAGCCGGTACGCAAAAAATAAAAAAAATAGAAATTTCATAAAATTCACGTGAATCTATATGCAAAATTTGAGGGGTCTAGCTCTAAAGGTGTGGCAGATAGAATTTTATAACCTGTTTTCGATAAGGTTTAAAATCGATAACAAAACAACAAAAATAAATATCGTTTTTTGACCTGCGCGTGCTATCCACGGACCCAACAAAAACAATTCAAGTCTCTAGGTCAACTACGTTCTGAGATCGACGCGTTCAAACATACGGACAGACGGACAGACAGACAGACGGACAGGGCTAAATCGACTCAGCTCGTCGCCCTGATCAAGAATATATATACTTTGTGGGGTCTGACACGCCTCCTTCTGCCTGTTACATACATTTAACAAAACCATTAGACCCTGATTTCCCATTTTCAATGGGCTCAGGGTATAAAAATTCAGATCGGATGAGGCATGGTATCTCCTAGTACCACCGACTAGAGCTTTCTTACTTGTTTGGTTTTTAATTAAATGGTGAATTCCCTCTTTCTTAAAATATTATGACAGAATACCATGTAGTATTTCCAGATTTAAAGTAATGTAAAAATAATTTAAATTAAAGTGATTAATAAAAAATTTTTTTTTATTTTGAAAACTGTGTTAGAACGAATCCCTGTAAAGAGAGTACCGTATAAAGCCGGGTTTTAGCAACTCAAGAGTTTTTGTTAACAGCATCTTGTCAATTTAACCTTTGGTTTGATCCGTTGGAGGCTTTTTTGTTTTGATCACCAGGTTGATCGTGCTGTTCCTCTACTCACAGCATGGGTTGGTAAGCCAAAAAAAATTTGCAATGCTTTCCAAAACATTTAGTAATTTTGTGGTTCTGGCTTTTATGACTCAGATGGAATATAGTATACACTCAGCTGGAAGCACGCTGTACGTGACTGTGTTGGCTTTAGTCAATACCGGTTCCGACGCGAAGGACCATGAATGAATATACTGACTAAGGTGTTGTTGATTTTTATTCTTGTGAGGCTAGGTTTATATAACCAGATCTGTGCGTGCTACCTAAAAAACAAATGTATGTTTCTAGCTCTTATAGTTCCTGAGATCGAGGCTAAATCGACACAATTCTTCACAATGGTCATATATACATATATACATTGTTCGGCGCAGCAGCTAATAATTTCTCTTAAAAAAGCTTCTCTTAAGTCATCTGCTCTTTGTCGCATTCTCATTCGCTCATAGTGCAGTTAGTCACAAAAAGAAACTGTAACACACATACATATGTACATTTCTGCTGCTCGGTCTCTTGCTTATCATTTTGTATTCTATTCTTTAAGTTAGAAAATCACCTTCAAGCGAGCAACATCTGTCTCTATTGTAACTTTATTAACTTTGCCTACACGATCATCGCAGACTCGGCATTAAATTAATAAATAATAAGCTAAATTAAATCGTGGTTTTATTATTTAAATAAATGATTGGAGCCATAGTTGCCGAAAAAGATCGGCAGCTTCCAACATACATTATGATGCTGACGGTATAAAAATAACAAAATGTAGTGATATTTTTCAAACATATAGTTTCGTCGAAGAATACGAATATGCAAATTTAAAAATTTGAATTGCTCATTAACTGAGTACACTGACTGTGGTGGTGGTTTAGTTTGAAATGTACTGATCTTTATTCTTCTGCACCCCGCCCTATCACCGCATTTAGCTTAATGCAAGGGTGGCTAAAGACTAATAAAGTTGCTATATATGCAAACTCAATGACAACACGAATCAATCGAAATTGTTATTCTTATAATATGATGAACTGGCCTGAATATATGTGTTTATAGACAAACCATTTTCGCTTCTGAGCTCTGGATTCCACGTGTGTGTGATAATTGACCAAAAGTTTTGTTTAAAAAACGGGAAAAGACTTAAAGGAATTTGATGAAACTTTAAGCATATGATTCTATCGAATTTTTTTTTCATTTTATAAAAATGCCAAGTCATTTGCTTGACAAAATACAATATAAAAAATTTACAAGATCAAGCTTTACAAAATATACCAATTATATTTTTATAACTTATGTCCGATTACGTTTACAAATTTGTATATATACACTGCGCGTCATCAAGTTAGCGCCCCCTTTACTTTTACCGTCAATCCTCAATAAAATCTAAACCATCAGAGCTCCAGCATTAATTCTATTTTATATTATGATACATCCAATTCTCTTTAAAATAAACCAATAATGGCTTCTGTAGCAATAAGGAATATTTTTTAATAAATGTTTTTGAGAAAGATACAAATATTTAAAATTTAATTTAACAAAGTGCAACAACTGTCGCACAAGCCATATTCGAATCTTTTATTCTGACGTACGGTCCAATGAAGACGTTCATTACGGACATGGGAACAGAATATAAGAATTCAATTATAAATGACTTGTGCAAATATATAAAAGTAGACAACGTAACATCTACCGCACACCACCACCAGACTTTAGGTACCGTTGAAAGAAGTCATAAAACATAGAACATAGAATATTACATCATATATATCAGTTGATAAAACTGATTGGGACATATGGTTACAATACTTTGTGTATTGTTTTAATACAACCCCTTCTGTAAGTCATAATTATTGTCCTTACGAACTTGTATTTGGTAAGCAAAACAACTTACCAATTCATTTCAATAGCATAGATAGAATAGAACCAGTCTACATATATATATAAATTTAGATTAGAAAACACTTATACAAGAGCGCGTATACTTTTAGAAAAATATAAGTTAAAACAACAAGTAAGAACGTTGCATGAGGTCGAAACCTAATGCGTGATACTAGTTTCCCATAGGAGCATCTGGTATATTCAATTTTATAATTTATCTCAAATTTTGCATTTATGTAGATTCATGTGAATTTTATGCAATTTCAATTTTTGCAAATAAAACCATGTGAATGAATTAGCATTTTTATAAAATTCAATAGATGATATCGAGATGATAACAGAGCAAAACGAATGTGCGAGAGCGATATGAGTAGCAGCAGATCTTTCTGTTTGTTTTTATTTAAATTAATGATTATAATATAAGTTTATTTGAAAATAAAGATGTTTATGTAGTATAAGTTAATTATAATCATTAATTTAAATAAAAAACATATCGCTCTCGCACCTTCGTTTTGCTCCCATCTCGCTCTGTTATCATCTCGATATGTTCTCATTTGGCTCTGTTCTCATCTTGCTATGATTTCATCTCGCTCTCTGTTTCAGCTATCGCTATCGCTCTCGTTTTTCGACTACCGCTCTGACGGAGCGTAGTCGTTCATTTCGTTTTGTGCTATTGGTATTGCTACCGATATGAATACAATGAACTACGAGAGCAGAGCAGAGCTCATACAATTTTTCGTTCGACTATGGCTCTGCTACGGCTCCCGTTATAAATGAGAGCGGTAGCCAGAGCATAGCATAATTCTTATTGCTATTACTGCTACAGAGTAGTTTTTGCAAACGCTGTGTGTTTTAAAGTTCCTTCGATTGGTGTATGATCTCTGAACCCATAGTAACAGACACATCCCCAAAACATACTGAACCTCCTCCCAATTTGTTCAAGCGCTGCACAGCCGTGTGCTTTTGGCTCATTCGGAGGTGCATAAATCTCTTTCCAAATGAGCCGTCTCATCAGTCCACAATACGTTGCGCCAAAACTCAACAGGCTTCTGTATGTATTTCAAAGCAAACTCTAGCCGTTTTGCTTTGTTTGCTGGGCTTATGTCAACAATCTTTCTGACCACGTACGTTTTCTTATTAATTTCCTTCATCCTGCGATAAATTGTGCATCCGCTGACTTTCTTTCCAATTAAATTTTCTGATGCCGCTGCGACTTTTACAGGACTAATTGAGGGATTCTCTGCAATCTCTCCCAATAGCCGTCTGCATTGCCTCGGATCAAGTGAACATTTTCGCCCAGATCTTTTTAAATTCTCCAAATTTCCTTGTGTTTCCTTTATTTTGGTCAAAAAGTACACTGTATTTCATTTGGTCAACATTGACCGTGGAATTTGCGCAAAATCTGGTTAACTCTATTCCTGCACGACTGCAGCAAGTTATCGCTGCCAAAGGCGATGTTAGGCATTTCTAATTTTCTCTTAAAACATGTATTTAATCGGTAAAAATAAAAAATTCTTTAAAATTGTTAATAAAACAAGAAAAAATCAACTAAACGTTATGCTCAAATAATTTTGATATGCATAAAATGTGCTCAAATACTTTTAAAAAGAAAGAAGCGATCTTTCGTTTGCTTTTGTTATGTCCGTTATTTTTTCAAGTTTCTTTCATATGCTTCTAGACAGATTAAGCTTTCTAACGATGTGCACCTTTTGCGCATCCGACTTACAACAACAACAATATAAGCCACTAAAGTGCAAAATGAGAAAAAAAATCATGTTGCTCAAATACTTTTGAGCATGTCTGTATAAATACATACATAATACATAAGAATCACAATTGCGATTGATTTATGTTTATATTGTATTTGTGTTTGCATTAACAGTAGCTTCTTTAGTTTTGTATTTGTCAAAAGTCACCCTTGTAGTCAACTAGTTTCGGATTTGCCAATAGAAAATGCAAAACTGATGTGCCGCAACAGGTAGATGCAAAGCGCGTTGACGAAAGGATCCAAGTTCGAGACGCGGCGGCGACGGCGTGAAAATATTTTTTTCTTTTTTCCCCTTAATAAATAAGAAGTAGCTGTGCTAGTTGAGATGATGTGCTGCAATGATACATACATATGTAGTATATATAGGTTCAAATCCAACTGCAGTGATGTCTGTTTTTCTTCTTTTTATTTTGATTATTTAATTATTTTCGATTGACATACATTCTAATTGGTTGTGCAAAAAAAAGCTCAAAAATATAATTTAGTTCTGTTAAATATTGTTATATGCAAGCTATTGACTATATTAAAAAATTCAGATCGGATGAGGCATGGTATCTCCTAGTACCACCGACACCACCGACTAGAGCTTTCTTACTTGTTTGGTTTTTAATTAAATGGTGAATTCCCTCTTTCTTAAAATATTATGACAGAACACCATGTAGTATTTCCAGATTTAAAGTAATGTAAAAATAATTTAAATTAAAGTGATTAATAAAAAATTTTTTTTTATTTTGAAAACTGTGTTAGAACGAATCCCTGTAAAGAGAGTACCGTATAAAGCCGGGTTTTAGCAACTCAAGAGTTTTTGTTAACAGCATCTTGTCAATTTAACCTTTGGTTTGATCCGTTGGAGGCTTTTTTGTTTTGATCACCAGGTTGATCGTGCTGTTCCTCTACTCACAGCATGGGTTGGTAAGCCAAAAAAAAATTTGCAATGCTTTCCAAAACATTTAGTAATTTTGTGGTTCTGGCTTTTATGACTCAGATGGAATATAGTATACACTCAGCTGGAAGCACGCTGTACGTGACTGTGTTGGCTTTAGTCAATACCGGTTCCGACGCGAAGGACCATGAATGAATATACTGACTAAGGTGTTGTTGATTTTTATTCTTGTGAGGCTAGGTTTATATAACCAGATCTGTGCGTGCTACCTAAAAAACAAATGTATGTTTCTAGCTCTTATAGTTCCTGAGATCGAGGCTAAATCGACACAATTCTTCACAATGGTCATATATACATATATACATTGTTCGGCGCAGCAGCTAATAATTTCTCTTAAAAAAGCTTCTCTTAAGTCATCTGCTCTTTGTCGCATTCTCATTCGCTCATAGTGCAGTTAGTCACAAAAAGAAACTGTAACACACATACATATGTACATTTCTGCTGCTCGGTCTCTTGCTTATCATTTTGTATTCTATTCTTTAAGTTAGAAAATCACCTTCAAGCGAGCAACATCTGTCTCTATTGTAACTTTATTAACTTTGCCTACACGATCATCGCAGACTCGGCATTAAATTAATAAATAATAAGCTAAATTAAATCGTGGTTTTATTATTTAAATAAATGATTGGAGCCATAGTTGCCGAAAAAGCTCGGCAGCTTCCAACATACATTATGATGCTGACGGTATAAAATAACAAAATGTAGTGATATTTTTCAAACATATAGTTTCGTCGAAGAATACGAATATGCAAATTTAAAAATTTGAATTGCTCATTAACTGAGTACACTGACTGTGGTGGTGGTTTAGTTTGAAATGTACTGATCTTTATTCTTCTGCACCCCGCCCTATCACCGCATTTAGCTTAATGCAAGGGTGGCTAAAGACTAATAAAGTTGCTAGATATGCAAACTCAATGAAAACACGAATCAATCGAAATTGTTATTCTTATAATATGATGAACTGGCCTGAATATATGTGTTTATAGACAAACCATTTTCGCTTCTGAGCTCTGGATTCCACGTGTGTGTGATAATTGACCAAAAGTTTTGTTTAAAAAACGGGAAAAGACTTAAAGGAATTTGATGAAACTTTAAGCATATGATTCTATCGAATTTTTTTTCATTTTATAAAAATGCCAAGTCATTTGCTTGACAAAATACAATATAAAAAATTTACAAGATCAAGCTTTACAAAATATACCAATTATATTTTTATAACTTATGTCCGATTACGTTTACAAATTTGTATATATACACTGCGCGTCATCAAGTTAGCGCCCCCTTTACTTTTACCGTCAATCCTCAATAAAATCTAAACCATCAGAGCTCCAGCATTAATTTTATTTTATATTATGCTACATCCAATTCTCTTTAAAATAAACCAATAATGGCTTCTGTAGCAATAAGGAATATTTTTTAATAAATGTTTTTGAGAAAGATACAAATATTTAAAATTTAATTTAACAAAGTGCAACAACTGTCGCACAAGCCATATTCGAATCTTTTATTCTGACGTACGGTCCAATGAAGACGTTCATTACGGACATGGGAACAGAATATAAGAATTCAATTATAAATGACTTGTGCAAATATATAAAAGTAGACAACGTAACATCTACCGCACACCACCACCAGACTTTAGGTACCGTTGAAAGAAGTCATAAAACATAGAACATAGAACATTACATCATATATATCAGTTGATAAAACTGATTGGGACATATGGTTACAATACTTTGTGTATTGTTTTAATACAACCCCTTCTGTAAGTCATAATTATTGTCCTTACGAACTTGTATTTGGTAAGCAAAACAACTTACCAATTCATTTCAATAGCATAGATAGAATAGAACCAGTCTACATATATATATAAATTTAGATTAGAAAACACTTATACAAGAGCGCGTATACTTTTAGAAAAATATAAGTTAAAACAACAAGTAAGAACGTTGCATGAGGTCGAAACCTAATGCGTGATACTAGTTTCCCATAGGAGCATCTGGTATATTCAATTTTATAATTTATCTCAAATTTTGCATTTATGTAGATTCATGTGAATTTTATGCAATTTCAATTTTTGCAAATAAAACCATGTGAATGAATTAGCATTTTTATAAAATTCAATAGATGATATCGAGATGATAACAGAGCGAGATGGGAGCAAAACGAATGTGCGAGAGCGATATGAGTAGCAGCAGATCTTTCTGTTTGTTTTTATTTAAATTAATGATTATAATATAAGTTTATTTGAAAATAAAGATGTTTATGTAGTATAAGTTAATTATAATCATTAATTTAAATAAAAAACATATCGCTCTCGCACCTTCGTTTTGCTCCCATCTCGCTCTGTTATCATCTCGATATGTTCTCATTTGGCTCTGTTCTCATCTTGCTATGATTTCATCTCGCTCTCTGTTTCAGCTATCGCTATCGCTCTCGTTTTTCGACTACCGCTCTGACGGAGCGTAGTCGTTCATTTCGTTTTGTGCTATTGGTATTGCTACCGATATGAATACAATGAACTACGAGAGCAGAGCAGAGCTCATACAATTTTTCGTTCGACTATGGCTCTGCTACGGCTCCCGTTATAAATGAGAGCGGTAGCCAGAGCATAGCATAATTCTTATTGCTATTACTGCTACAGAGTAGTTTTTGCAAACGCTGTGTGTTTTAAAGTTCCTTCGATTGGTGTATGATCTCTGAACCCATAGTAACAGACACATCCCCAAAACATACTGAACCTCCTCCCAATTTGTTCAAGCGCTGCACAGCCGTGTGCTTTTGGCTCATTCGGAGGTGCATAAATCTCTTTCCAAATGAGCCGTCTCATCAGTCCACAATACGTTGCGCCAAAACTCAACAGGCTTCTGTATGTATTTCAAAGCAAACTCTAGCCGTTTTGCTTTGTTTGCTGGGCTTATGTCAACAATCTTTCTGACCACGTACGTTTTCTTATTAATTTCCTTCATCCTGCGATAAATTGTGCATCCGCTGACTTTCTTTCCAATTAAATTTTCTGATGCCGCTGCGACTTTTACAGGACTAATTGAGGGATTCTCTGCAATCTCTCCCAATAGCCGTCTGCATTGCCTCGGATCAAGTGAACATTTTCGCCCAGATCTTTTTAAATTCTCCAAATTTCCTTGTGTTTCCTTTATTTTGGTCAAAAAGTACACTGTATTTCATTTGGTCAACATTGACCGTGGAATTTGCGCAAAATCTGGTTAACTCTATTCCTGCACGACTGCAGCAAGTTATCGCTGCCAAAGGCGATGTTAGGCATTTCTAATTTTCTCTTAAAACATGTATTTAATCGGTAAAAATAAAAAATTCTTTAAAATTGTTAATAAAACAAGAAAAAATCAACTAAACGTTATGCTCAAATAATTTTGATATGCATAAAATGTGCTCAAATACTTTTAAAAAGAAAGAAGCGATCTTTCGTTTGCTTTTGTTATGACCGTTATTTTTTCAAGTTTCTTTCATATGCTTCTAGACAGATTAAGCTTTATAACGATGTGCACCTTTTGCGCATCCGACTTACAACAACAACAATATAAGCCACTAAAGTGCAAAATGAGAAAAAAATCATGTTGCTCAAATACTTTTGAGCATGTCTGTATAAATACATACGTTCATATGCGCGCATTTCAGCATTTTCTAAGAATCACAATTGCGATTGATTTATGTTTATATTGTATTTGTGTTTGCATTAACAGTAGCTTCTTTAGTTTTGTATTTGTCAAAAGTCACCCTTGTAGTCAACTAGTTTCGGATTTGCCAATAGAAAATGCAAAACTGATGTGCCGCAACAGGTAGATGCAAAGCGCGTTGACGAAAGGATCCAAGTTCGAGACGCGGCGGCGACGGCGTGAAAATATTTTTTTCTTTTTTCCCCTTAATAAATAAGAAGTAGCTGTGCTAGTTGAGATGATGTGCTGCAATGATACATACATATGTAGTATATATAGGTTCAAATCCAACTGCAGTGATGTCTGTTTTTCTTCTTTTTATTTTGATTATTTAATTATTTTCGATTGACATACATTCTAATTGGTTGTGCAAAAAAAAGCTCAAAAATATAATTTAGTTCTGTTAAATATTGTTATATGCAAGCTATTGACTATATTAAAAAATTCAGATTGGATGAGGCATGGTATCTCCTAGTACCACCGACACCACCGACTAGAGCTTTCTTACTTGTTTGGTTTTTAATTAAATGGTGAATTCCCTCTTTCTTAAAATATTATGACAGAATACCATGTAGTATTTCCAGATTTAAAGTAATGTAAAAATAATTTAAATTAAAGTGATTAATAAAAAATTTTTTTTATTTTGAAAACTGTGTTAGAACGAATCCCTGTAAAGAGAGTACCGTATAAAGCCGGGTTTTAGCAACTCAAGAGTTTTTGTTAACAGCATCTTGTCAATTTAACCTTTGGTTTGATCCGTTGGAGGCTTTTTTGTTTTGATCACCAGGTTGATCGTGCTGTTCCTCTACTCACAGCATGGGTTGGTAAGCCAAAAAAAATTTGCAATGCTTTCCAAAACATTTAGTAATTTTGTGGTTCTGGCTTTTATGACTCAGATGGAATATAGTATACACTCAGCTGGAAGCACGCTGTACGTGACTGTGTTGGCTTTAGTCAATACCGGTTCCGACGCGAAGGACCATGAATGAATATACTGACTAAGGTGTTGTTGATTTTTATTCTTGTGAGGCTAGGTTTATATAACCAGATCTGTGCGTGCTACCTAAAAAACAAATGTATGTTTCTAGCTCTTATAGTTCCTGAGATCGAGGCTAAATCGACACAATTCTTCACAATGGTCATATATACATATATACATTGTTCGGCGCAGCAGCTAATAATTTCTCTTAAAAAAGCTTCTCTTAAGTCATCTGCTCTTTGTCGCATTCTCATTCGCTCATAGTGCAGTTAGTCACAAAAAGAAACTGTAACACACATACATATGTACATTTCTGCTGCTCGGTCTCTTGCTTATCATTTTGTATTCTATTCTTTAAGTTAGAAAATCACCTTCAAGCGAGCAACATCTGTCTCTATTGTAACTTTATTAACTTTGCCTACACGATCATCGCAGACTCGGCATTAAATTAATAAATAATAAGCTAAATTAAATCGTGGTTTTATTATTTAAATAAATGATTGGAGCCATAGTTGCCGAAAAAGCTCGGCAGCTTCCAACATACATTATGATGCTGACGGTATAAAATAACAAAATGTAGTGATATTTTTCAAACATATAGTTTCGTCGAAGAATACGAATATGCAAATTTAAAAATTTGAATTGCTCATTAACTGAGTACACTGACTGTGGTGGTGGTTTAGTTTGAAATGTACTGATCTTTATTCTTCTGCACCCCGCCCTATCACCGCATTTAGCTTAATGCAAGGGTGGCTAAAGACTAATAAAGTTGCTAGATATGCAAACTCAATGAAAACACGAATCAATCGAAATTGTTATTCTTATAATATGATGAACTGGCCTGAATATATGTGTTTATAGACAAACCATTTTCGCTTCTGAGCTCTGGATTCCACGTGTGTGTGATAATTGACCAAAAGTTTTGTTTAAAAAACGGGAAAAGACTTAAAGGAATTTGATGAAACTTTAAGCATATGATTCTATCGAATTTTTTTTCATTTTATAAAAATGCCAAGTCATTTGCTTGACAAAATACAATATAAAAAATTTACAAGATCAAGCTTTACAAAATATACCAATTATATTTTTATAACTTATGTCCGATTACGTTTACAAATTTGTATATATACACTGCGCGTCATCAAGTTAGCGCCCCCTTTACTTTTACCGTCAATCCTCAATAAAATCTAAACCATCAGAGCTCCAGCATTAATTTTATTTTATATTATGCTACATCCAATTCTCTTTAAAATAAACCAATAATGGCTTCTGTAGCAATAAGGAATATTTTTTAATAAATGTTTTTGAGAAAGATACAAATATTTAAAATTTAATTTAACAAAGTGCAACAACTGTCGCACAAGCCATATTCGAATCTTTTATTCTGACGTACGGTCCAATGAAGACGTTCATTACGGACATGGGAACAGAATATAAGAATTCAATTATAAATGACTTGTGCAAATATATAAAAGTAGACAACGTAACATCTACCGCACACCACCACCAGACTTTAGGTACCGTTGAAAGAAGTCATAAAACATAGAACATAGAACATTACATCATATATATCAGTTGATAAAACTGATTGGGACATATGGTTACAATACTTTGTGTATTGTTTTAATACAACCCCTTCTGTAAGTCATAATTATTGTCCTTACGAACTTGTATTTGGTAAGCAAAACAACTTACCAATTCATTTCAATAGCATAGATAGAATAGAACCAGTCTACATATATATATAAATTTAGATTAGAAAACACTTATACAAGAGCGCGTATACTTTTAGAAAAATATAAGTTAAAACAACAAGTAAGAACGTTGCATGAGGTCGAAACCTAATGCGTGATACTAGTTTCCCATAGGAGCATCTGGTATATTCAATTTTATAATTTATCTCAAATTTTGCATTTATGTAGATTCATGTGAATTTTATGCAATTTCAATTTTTGCAAATAAAACCATGTGAATGAATTAGCATTTTTATAAAATTCAATAGATGATATCGAGATGATAACAGAGCGAGATGGGAGCAAAACGAATGTGCGAGAGCGATATGAGTAGCAGCAGATCTTTCTGTTTGTTTTTATTTAAATTAATGATTATAATATAAGTTTATTTGAAAATAAAGATGTTTATGTAGTATAAGTTAATTATAATCATTAATTTAAATAAAAAACATATCGCTCTCGCACCTTCGTTTTGCTCCCATCTCGCTCTGTTATCATCTCGATATGTTCTCATTTGGCTCTGTTCTCATCTTGCTATGATTTCATCTCGCTCTCTGTTTCAGCTATCGCTATCGCTCTCGTTTTTCGACTACCGCTCTGACGGAGCGTAGTCGTTCACTTCGTTTTGTGCTATTGGTATTGCTACCGATATGAATACAATGAACTACGAGAGCAGAGCAGAGCTCATACAATTTTTCGTTCGACTATGGCTCTGCTACGGCTCCCGTTATAAATGAGAGCGGTAGCCAGAGCATAGCATAATTCTTATTGCTATTACTGCTACAGAGTAGTTTTTGCAAACGCTGTGTGTTTTAAAGTTCCTTCGATTGGTGTATGATCTCTGAACCCATAGTAACAGACACATCCCCAAAACATACTGAACCTCCTCCCAATTTGTTCAAGCGCTGCACAGCCGTGTGCTTTTGGCTCATTCGGAGGTGCATAAATCTCTTTCCAAATGAGCCGTCTCATCAGTCCACAATACGTTGCGCCAAAACTCAACAGGCTTCTGTATGTATTTCAAAGCAAACTCTAGCCGTTTTGCTTTGTTTGCTGGGCTTATGTCAACAATCTTTCTGACCACGTACGTTTTCTTATTAATTTCCTTCATCCTGCGATAAATTGTGCATCCGCTGACTTTCTTTCCAATTAAATTTTCTGATGCCGCTGCGACTTTTACAGGACTAATTGAGGGATTCTCTGCAATCTCTCCCAATAGCCGTCTGCATTGCCTCGGATCAAGTGAACATTTTCGCCCAGATCTTTTTAAATTCTCCAAATTTCCTTGTGTTTCCTTTATTTTGGTCAAAAAGTACACTGTATTTCATTTGGTCAACATTGACCGTGGAATTTGCGCAAAATCTGGTTAACTCTATTCCTGCACGACTGCAGCAAGTTATCGCTGCCAAAGGCGATGTTAGGCATTTCTAATTTTCTCTTAAAACATGTATTTAATCGGTAAAAATAAAAAATTCTTTAAAATTGTTAATAAAACAAGAAAAAATCAACTAAACGTTATGCTCAAATAATTTTGATATGCATAAAATGTGCTCAAATACTTTTAAAAAGAAAGAAGCGATCTTTCGTTTGCTTTTGTTATGACCGTTATTTTTTCAAGTTTCTTTCATATGCTTCTAGACAGATTAAGCTTTATAACGATGTGCACCTTTTGCGCATCCGACTTACAACAACAACAATATAAGCCACTAAAGTGCAAAATGAGAAAAAAATCATGTTGCTCAAATACTTTTGAGCATGTCTGTATAAATACATACGTTCATATGCGCGCATTTCAGCATTTTCTAAGAATCACAATTGCGATTGATTTATGTTTATATTGTATTTGTGTTTGCATTAACAGTAGCTTCTTTAGTTTTGTATTTGTCAAAAGTCACCCTTGTAGTCAACTAGTTTCGGATTTGCCAATAGAAAATGCAAAACTGATGTGCCGCAACAGGTAGATGCAAAGCGCGTTGACGAAAGGATCCAAGTTCGAGACGCGGCGGCGACGGCGTGAAAATATTTTTTTCTTTTTTCCCCTTAATAAATAAGAAGTAGCTGTGCTAGTTGAGATGATGTGCTGCAATGATACATACATATGTAGTATATATAGGTTCAAATCCAACTGCAGTGATGTCTGTTTTTCTTCTTTTTATTTTGATTATTTAATTATTTTCGATTGACATACATTCTAATTGGTTGTGCAAAAAAAAGCTCAAAAATATAATTTAGTTCTGTTAAATATTGTTATATGCAAGCTATTGACTATATTAAAAAATTCAGATTGGATGAGGCATGGTATCTCCTAGTACCACCGACACCACCGACTAGAGCTTTCTTACTTGTTTGGTTTTTAATTAAATGGTGAATTCCCTCTTTCTTAAAATATTATGACAGAATACCATGTAGTATTTCCAGATTTAAAGTAATGTAAAAATAATTTAAATTAAAGTGATTAATAAAAAATTTTTTTTATTTTGAAAACTGTGTTAGAACGAATCCCTGTAAAGAGAGTACCGTATAAAGCCGGGTTTTAGCAACTCAAGAGTTTTTGTTAACAGCATCTTGTCAATTTAACCTTTGGTTTGATCCGTTGGAGGCTTTTTTGTTTTGATCACCAGGTTGATCGTGCTGTTCCTCTACTCACAGCATGGGTTGGTAAGCCAAAAAAAATTTGCAATGCTTTCCAAAACATTTAGTAATTTTGTGGTTCTGGCTTTTATGACTCAGATGGAATATAGTATACACTCAGCTGGAAGCACGCTGTACGTGACTGTGTTGGCTTTAGTCAATACCGGTTCCGACGCGAAGGACCATGAATGAATATACTGACTAAGGTGTTGTTGATTTTTATTCTTGTGAGGCTAGGTTTATATAACCAGATCTGTGCGTGCTACCTAAAAAACAAATGTATGTTTCTAGCTCTTATAGTTCCTGAGATCGAGGCTAAATCGACACAATTCTTCACAATGGTCATATATACATATATACATTGTTCGGCGCAGCAGCTAATAATTTCTCTTAAAAAAGCTTCTCTTAAGTCATCTGCTCTTTGTCGCATTCTCATTCGCTCATAGTGCAGTTAGTCACAAAAAGAAACTGTAACACACATACATATGTACATTTCTGCTGCTCGGTCTCTTGCTTATCATTTTGTATTCTATTCTTTAAGTTCGAAAATCACCTTCAAGCGAGCAACATCTGTCTCTATTGTAATTTTATTAACTTTGCCTACACGATCATCGCAGACTCGGCATTAAATTAATAAATAATAAGCTAAATTAAATCGTGGTTTTATTATTTAAATAAATGATTGGAGCCATAGTTGCCGAAAAAGCTCGGCAGCTTTCAAAATACATTATGATGCTGACGGTATAAAAATAACAAAATGTAGTGATATTTTTCAAACATATAGTTTCGTCGAAGAATACGAATATGCAAATTTAAAAATTTGAATTGCTCATTAACTGAGTACACTGACTGTGGTGGTTTAGTTTGAAATGTACTGATCTTTATTCTTCTGCACCCCGCCCTATCACCGCATTTAGCTTAATGCAAGGGTGGCTAAAGACTAATAAAGTTGCTAGATATGCAAACTCAATGAAAACACGAATCAATCGAAATTGTTATTCTTATAATATGATGAACTGGCCTGAATATATGTGTTTATAGACAAACCATTTTCGCTTCTGAGCTCTGGATTCCACGTGTGTGTGATAATTGACCAAAAGTTTTGTTTAAAAAACGGGAAAAGACTTAAAGGAATTTGATGAAACTTTAAGCATATGATTCTATCGAATTTTTTTTCATTTTATAAAAATGCCAAGTCATTTGCTTGACAAAATACAATATACAAAATTTAAAAGATCAAGCTTTACAAAATATACCAATTATATTTTTATAACTTATGTTCGATTACGTTTACAAATTTGTATATATACACTGCGCGTCATCAAGTTAGCGCCCCTTTACTTTTACCGTCAATCCTCAATAAAATCTAAACCATCAGAGCTCCAGCATTAATTTTATTTTATATTATGCTACATCCAATTCTCTTTAAAATAAACCAATAATGGCTTCTGTAGCAATAAGGAATATTTTTTAATAAATGTTTTTGAGAAAGATACAAATATTTAAAGTTTAATTTAACAAAAAATTGGTCATCAGGTTAGGGCCCCCTTTGTGTTAAATTCAATTTAATTAATAATGGTAGTTTATAACACCTGTAACTTAAATTTCTATAATTTTTAAGTAATATTAGTAGTGCGTAGTCCCGCCTTTGTTTAAAATTACTTCAAAAATCCGATTAGGAATTGAATTATAAAGTTGTTGAATATAATTCAATAAAATGGTTGATCAAGCGCGTTTGATGCCTTCGACTCACTCTGTTTTTGTACTATACTGCTTTCCGAACTCATACACTATCCTGACCAACCTTCCCCAGACGTTTTCAATGATGTTATGGTCGGTGGAAACTTTTTGACACTGAATCCATGACTTCACGGATCGAGAAATGTGAATTGAAGCATTATCATTCTGAAAAGTCCATTGCAGGTTTTGGAAAATGTTTTGGAAATGCGGAAGCCATTTCAACACGTTATTGTAGTCATGTGCGTTCATGCGCGATGTCAAAAATTGAAGCTCGCAAGTGCCGTAGTATGGCAATGCTCCCCACACAATAACCCACCCCACCCGGCTATGCAACCGAGCCATGTGATGTTCTTCTTTGCGTAGATCATGGAAATAATAGTTGGAGCCATCAGGATCTTCCAAAATAATTTTTTTTTTTCATCTGAAAAGACAACATACCGCCAACGGGTAAACCACGTCATGTGCGCTTGGACAAAATTTAAGTGCATTTGTTTTCTCAGCATAGTGAGTGGTGTTTTTTTTCTTAATTTCAGTCTCTTTAAGAAATAAGCTTTCTTGATTACTCTTACCGTTGATAAGCTTGCCTTAACACCTGTTTTTTCCCTCATCTTGATGGTCGACTCGTGCGAATTTGTAGTTTTTCCCATAGCTTTCCTTATTTTTAAGAAAATTGGAAATTCTTTTTCTGTGTCTTCCTGTTTTTTCAGCAATTTTATAGTAGGATAGTCCAAATGCAAAGTAGGCCTCAATCTTTGATTTTTCAACGAAAGATAAAACTGTTCCTTTTTATTTAAAGATATTGAACCGATTGAGCTTCAAAAAAAATTTAGGTGACAGTAATTGTCATAATAAGCAAAATATCTGAAATTGCATTTGGCGGCGCTAATCTGATGACGCAAAATAAGTGCACACATTCTTTGCAAAAATAGCTTTAATAGAATGTTCGGCGCAGCAGCTAATAATTGCTCTTAAATAAGCTTCTCTTAAGCCATCTGCTCTTTATCATATTCTCATTCGCTCATAGTGCAGTTAGGCACAAAAAGAAACTGTAACACACATACATATGTACATTTCTGCTGCTCGGTCTCTTGCTTATCATTTTGTATTCTATTCTTTAAGTTCGAAAATCACCTTCAAGCGAGCAACACCTATCTCTATTGTAATTGTATTAACTTTGCCTATACGATCATCGCGGACTAGGCATTAAATTAATAAATAATAAGCTAAATTAAATTGTGGTTTTATTATTTGCCTTCGTAAATGATTGGAGCCAGAGTTGCCGAAAAAGCTCGGCAGCTTTCAACATTTTGGTGACCCCGACGTGATTTATACACTCCGTGGTGTTTCGTTTAGTGTATCAAGTTAGTACTCAACTTCGTCAAAGTACAACGGTGTGAATCATTAACATTTGTGCAAAATAGTGCATTCAAATTAATAACACATCGCGTTGTACGACGAAACAGTGTAAAACATTAACATTTGTGCAAAATAGTGCATTCAAATTAGCAATAAACTTCGTCGTACACGACAGTGCAAAGCGTTAAAATTTGTGCAAAATAGTGCATTCAAATTAATAACAAATCTCGTCGTGTAAAACATTAACATTTATGCTCAAGTTATAATAGTGCATGGCATTGTGCGTATATTATCTTGAGTTTTTCTTATTCCTCTTTAATCGTCTGTTTCGTTCGTCGTGTTTGGCGCCTGCTGTGCATCGTCTGCATATAGGGCCCGCTAAGCCGAAAAAGCTGTGTCAATCATAGAAGACACACATACAGACGTATATAAAAGCTCAGATAAGCTTGCGGTCGCGCTTGCGTTGTGCTTATCTTTATCAACTTCTTGTTCGTCGGTTGTTCGTCGCGGTTTTTTGCGCTTCTTTGTGCAGCGTTTGCATAGAAGACCCGCTAATCCAAAAATAGCTGTGTCGATCACACACATACAAACACACGCATTTACAGTGAAAGAGTGAACCTGCATATTAGATCAGCTAAACTCGAAGTTCATTAGAGAGTATATTAGCTTGTGCATTCATTTTGTAACCAAACGTTTATTCGCGAGTAAACAAACTCTAATGAATAACTCAGAGGTTACTTTCTTAAAACTCAAAGCAAACGCGCTTTTCGATAGACTTGAAAGGTTATATGCCAATATGGACATTGACAAATTAAGTCACATGGACTCGTGTGATTTACGTGTGCTTTTGGATTCGCTAACCAAGTTAGAGTCAAACTTTGATTCAGTCCATACTAGCCTAGAAGAATCTAACTTTGAGTCCATATCTAGTGATTTGCCTGCGCAGTTTGAATCAACCTTGTTAAAGTTTAAAGCCTTGCTTCAACGTGAACTAGGAAATCGGTCGGATCAACAACTTTCGTCGACGCTTAATACAAGTGGTTCAAATGCTCATCCAACACTCGTCATGGCTAATCGATCGCGTTTGCAGCAGCTGGAGCTGCCAAAATTTAGTGGAGTCTACACTGAGTGGGAAAACTTCTACTCTATGTTTAAGACGATAATAGATGCTGATCCGGATCTCAGTCCTATTGAGAAGTTCCAGCATCTTCGATCCTGCTTAAGTGGTTCTGCGTTGGATACCATCAGCTCATTGGAAATCAACAAGGCCAACTATCTCGTCGCTCTGGATATTCTTCAACGTCGATTTGATAATAAGCGTTTTATTGTACAGGCACACATCAGAGCAATCTTCCGGCTTGAGAAAGTTGATGCATCTGTGGGCAGGCTGAGGCAGTTGGTGGATAAAGTTACGTCTCACATTCGGGCTATGGATTCTTTAGCATCGCGGGAAGAAGTTGCTGACTGCGTCATCGTGCAAACAGTGTTGCAAAAGCTGGACAAGGTTACTCAGGCTTGGTCGAGATTGTCAGAATTCTTGCAAGGACGGTGTCGAGTCCTTGAAAATGTGGATCAAGTCTTGCAGGATGGTCAGGTTGGCAAGTCAGGAAAGATCGTGAGTACTCCTTTAAGAAAAGCATTTGTTGCTTCGAAGACTCCTATTCGTTGTGTCTTTTGTGACGATCCAAGTCACGCGCTATTCCAATGTAAGCGTTTTGAGCAATTGTCCCCAATGGCAAGGCATAAGGAGGCCAAGAGGCTCGCCCTTTGCCTCAATTGCCTAAGAAAAGGACATCAGCTGAAGGATTGCAAATCTGGTTCCTGCCGTACCTGCCAATTGAAGAATCATACTTTATTGCATTACAATCAGTCTTCAACAGTTACATCGAACGTAGTCCCTCAACTTGAACAACAAGCAAATGCAATACATCCCACTGCCATGGTTGTAATGTCACCTTCTCTGCCTCAAGTCCACATATCTCCTAACTCGTCTGATGTGGTGCTTCTAGCCACTGCTATAATCCTTGTCAAAAACCGAGCTGGCACATTCGTTCCGTGTCGTGCGCTCTTGGACTCAGGATCTCAACTTCACTTCGTCACCAGTCGGTTTGCAAATCAGCTTCAACTTCGAAAATGTAAATCACTGACTGCAGTGTCTGGCATTGGAGATGCCAGCTTCTCTACTGAAGGATATTCAGTCAATCTCGTTCTGAAATCGCGGATTTCTGATTATTCTGCCTCGATCACTGCCATCGTCGCCCAGACTATTACTGACAACCAGCCTGGCATCTCAATTTCTACTAACACTTGGAATATACCCTCAAACCTACAGCTAGCTGATCCTTTGTTCCATAAGTCACAACGGATTGATCTTCTCATCGGAGCTGATCTCTTCTTCGAGCTAATGTGTGTTGGGCAAATTCAGTTAGCACCTGGATTACCAGTTGTGCAGAAAACGCAGCTGGGCTGGATCATTTCAGGTGGCGGGCAACATGCCCCCAAACTCTGTTCGTTTATCGCAACTCAAAGAAATTCGGATCACGCCAATCACAGCACTCGGCTTGATGAGTTGGTGCGTCAGTTTTGGGAAGTGGAACACGTTTTCGAGCCTATTGCCAAGGTAACCACAGAAGAACTTAATTGCGAGCAGCATTTCATTACAAACTATCGTCGATTACCTTCTGGGGAATGTTCAGTCTGTTTGCCAAAAAAGCAAGGCGTTGAATCTTTGGGCGATTCCTATTTGCAGGCCAAGCGTCGATTGTTGAATTTAGAGCGTAAGTTCGCTCGAAATCAAACTTTAAAGGAGAAATACTCAGCATTTATAAAGGAGTATATTGATCTCAATCATATGTCTTTGGTTCCTAGCGAAGAGATCAATGAATGCAAATATTTCTTACCTCATCATTGCGTATACAAAGAAGAGAGTTCGACAACAAAGCTAAGAGTTGTCTTTGATGGCTCGGCCGTTACCACATCTGGTTTCTCATTAAACGATTTGCTTATGTCAGGACCGACTATTCAAGCTACCTTGTTTCACACACTCGTTCGTTTTCGTAAATTTTCGATTGCACTTACTGGTGATATTGGTAAAATGTATAGGTGTGTGAAGGTCGCGGAGCCTGATTCTATGCTCCAGTGCATTTTATGGCGAAACTCATCAGACGATGCTATCGAAGTCTTCAAATTGAATACTGTCACTTATGGGACCAAACCCGCTTCATTTTTGGCCATTCGTGCAATGCATCAACTAGCAATAGATGAGTCGTCGGCATACCCATTAGGATCCAAAACGGTTTTGCGAGATTTCTACGTTGATGACCTGATCTCAGGAGGCAATTCAGTTGAAGAAGTTCGCGACATAATACAACAAACCACAGGTCTTCTTGCTCGAGGAAACTTTAAGTTGAGAAAATGGTGTTCCAATTCAAGAGACGCACTTCGCGGAGTTCCAGAAACTGAACAGGAAAGTTTTCTCAAACTCGATGACGGCAGCGACGTAACCAAGGCACTTGGATTCATCTGGGAACCTCGAAAGGACAGCTTCGTGTTCACTTTTGAGCCCAAAGGTAGTGTAATCAATCACACAAAACGTTCGGTTCTGTCAACCATCGCGCGATGTTACGATCCGCTGGGTTTGATTGGGCCAACTTTAACAAGAGCAAAAATAATCTTGCAACGCATGTGGAGAGACAAGCTGCTCCTCGTTATGTACTACAACTCAAGGCAAGAATCGAGCTACATGCCTTCTGCGATGCCAGTCTTGAGGCATACGGCTCTTGTGTCTATGTTCGTTCAGCGAAGAATAATGCTGTTAAGGTTCACTTACTCTGTTCTAAAGCAAGAGTCGCCCCATTAAAGACCCTCACGGTGCCTAAGCTTGAGCTATGCGCGGCATTTCTGCTTGCGAACTTGGTAAGCGAAATAAACAAAATGAACTTGTTTGAATGTGAGATGCATTGTTGGTCAGATTCATCCGTAGTCTTGTCTTGGTTAAAAGAAGAGCCATCCAAATTCAATGTATTTGTCGCCAATAAGATTTGCGCCATACAGCAGCTGACGACCGGCATGGAGTGGCATTACGTGCCCACTGGGATGAATCCAGCGGATATATTATCGAAAGGAGCAGCACCGTTGGAGCTTTTGCATTCGAGATTATGGATGCACGGACCTTCGTTTTTGCAAATGGAAAGACATTGTTGGCCTAGGCACTGCGTGTCTGAAGCATGCCTTCCTGACATGCGTCAAAGAGTTCTGTTTTCGGCAGAGCATGTGGATATCTCTTTGTCATTCAAACACATAAATTCATTCGGAACAATGAAGCGTATTTTTGGTTACATCAACAAATTCATTAGGAGAACAAAGACACCTGGATTGTCAGCGGACGATCTTCGTCAAGGATCGCATATATTGTGTCGTCTTGTTCAAAGAACTCAGCTGCACCGAGAATACTCTGCACTACGAAATGGAAAGAATGTTCATTCGTCAAGCGCCATTCTTTTGCTCTCTCCGTTTATGGATGACTTTGGTCTACTTCGAGTTGGTGGCCGCTTGCGGCACTCTACTCTCGGCTTCGATGCGCGCCACCCAATTATCTTGCCCAAAGAACATCCCTTGACCTTCTCTATAGTATCTCATCTTCATCTGGCGCATCATCATGCAGGACCGCAGGCCTTGCTTGGAGTAATTCGACTCCAGTTTTGGCCCATAGGCGGCATGAAAACTGTCTCCCGAGCATTGCGAAAATGTGTCATATGCTGTAGATCCCGGCCTCGTCTAGTGGAGCATATAATGGCGGACTTGCCTAAGGATCGTATACAGTTTTCACCGGCATTTACTGTCACTGGAATCGACTACTGTGGACCATTTTACTACAAACCCGATGGACGAAACCGAACTTCAATAAAATGCTACATCTGCGTATTCGTTTGCTTCGCAACTAAGGCTGTATGGTTGGAGCTCGCAAAGGATCTGTCGACCGCAGCTTTCTTGGGCGCCCTCAAGCGTTTCATCAGTACGCGCGGCATTCCAAGATGCATTTGGTCTGACAACGCTACTAACTTTGTGGGTGCACGGAACGAGCTAGCGGATCTGAAACGTTTATTTTTGAGCCAGGAATATCGCACTGAAGTTCAGAACTACTGCATCAACAACAGTTTTGATTGGAAGTTCATACCTCCTCGCTCGCCACATTTCGGTGGCCTATGGGAAGCAGCTGTGAAGACCGCAAAGAGTCATCTATACCGCGCTATGGGATCATCACTTCTCGGCTTCGATGAACTTCGCACCTTGGTATGCCAAATTCAGGCTATAATCAATTCTCGTCCTCTTGTTCCACTTTCAGAAAATCCCGATGATCTTGGAGTTCTCACTCCAGGACATTTTTTGATCGATTTTCCCGAGCCAGACGTAACTGGGCTCGACCACAATCGCCTCGGTCAATGGCAACGCATTGCTTACATACAGCAATTGTTCTGGAAGCGCTGGAGTGAGGATTACCTTACTATTTTTCAACAGCGTGGAAAATTGGTCACCTCGCAGCCTCCGATCAAGATCAATGATGTCGTATGTGTGAAGAACGAAAACTTGCCGCCGTTAAAATGGCCATTAGCTCGAGTCGTTGAGACCATCGCTGGAGCTCATATTCTCATTCGCACATAGTGCAGTTAGGCACAAAAAGAAACTGTAACACACATACATATGTAAATTTCTGCTGCTCGGTCTCTTGCTTATCATTTTGTATTCTATTCTTTAAGTTCGAAAATCACCTTCAAGCGAGCAACACCTATCTCTATTGTCATTGTATTAACTTTGCCTATACGATCATCGCGGACTAGGCATTAAATTAATAAATAATAAGCTAAATTAAATTGTGGTTTTATTATTTGCCTTCGTAAATGATTGGAGCCAGAGTTGCCGAAAAAGCTCGGCAGCTTCCAACATAGAAAATAAAACATAACGGTTCTTCTCCCGAACTTTGTTTCATTATGACAGGGATCGCATATGGTGGTAACATAATCAAAACAAAAACTTGGGTCATATATATTAAAGATTGTCTTTTTTATGGCTGCACGAATATCATCAGTATCTAAGACCATCACCATTCTCATCAAATAGCTGCTCAGAATTTCGTCTACTTCTCGCAATCCTTTGACATGTTTGCATCTCTTAAAATTGACGCCCAAACTTTCCTCAATCAGATCGTAATCACCGTCCTCCAAGCGAGCATCTAGATCATCATCTTCATGTTCTTTGCGCTTCTTGCTGCCACCGCCATCATCGCCTCCACTGCCTATGTTCGACTCGATTTCGTTATCAGCTTCCTCAATTGGATTGTCAATTAAATCCTAAAGCTCATCGTTATTCGCTATTAAGCAATTTTTGCCTTATATTTTGGTTCCACTTTTATTTCATCTCTGGAGCTTCTCATGTTCAAAATATTGTATCTTTCTGCGTCTTTTTCTTGTTCACTAACTAACTAACTTCATCAAACTTTCACAACTTATTAATGTCATTCATCTGTGTGTATTTGCCAAAGTACAAGTCTCTAGTATTTGATTTGCGCTTTTTACAAATAGGGCGCGAATGGGGCGTGGCATCAAAACTCTAAAGATTAAATGATCTCCGAATTTATTCCACGCAACTACGCAGCACATTTTAAAGTCTAGCTCAAACGAACGAACAAACCACGCCTTAAAAACACAATAAAATGATCGATAAATGCTCATAGAATCGAAATGGTATGATATGTCGGAAAATTATAAACTAGTGCAGCGTATGGTATTAACGAGTATTCATGTATAATTTCAAGTCTCTACGTTGCGTACTTTAGAATATATCAGCGTTCACACGGACGGACAGACGGACAGGGCTATATCAACTCGTCTTGTCGCACTGATCAGGAATATATACTTTATGGGCTCCTTCTGCCTGTTACATACATTTTCACAAAATCATTATACCCCGATTTTCCATTTTCAATGGGCTTAAAAAAACGAATGTACTAAAAACAAGTAAGAACGTTGCCTTAGGACGAAACCTAATGCGTGATACTCGTTTCCCATAGGGGCATCTGGTATATTCAATTTAATAATTTATCTCAAATTTGGCATTTATGTAGATTCATGTGAATTTTATGCAATTTCAATTTTTGCAAATAAAACCATGTGAATGAATTAGCATTTTTATAAAATTCAATAGAATCATATGCTGAAAGTTTCATCAAGTTCCGTTAAGTCAGTCGCAATCTATTAAACAAAACGTTTGGCCAATTATGACACGTACGTGTTAAGCAGCGACAGCAAAATACATTTACATTTACACATACATTGAAACGTGCAAGCGCGTTTGCTTATGCATGGTCACTAATAAATTCAGCGCCATTCATTCTAGCATATTCTTCAACCAGAATTGTTATTGAGTTGTGTTTGCATTTTCAGCCGCTTCTTTAGTTTTGTATTTGTCAAAAGTCGCCCTTGTAGTGAAGTAGTTTCGGATTTGCCAACAGGCAATGCAAAACTGATGTGGCGCAGCAGGTAGATGAAAAGCGTGTAAGCAAAATGGTCCGCGTTCGAGACGCGGCGGCGACGGCATGAAAATAGTTGTGCTGCTGTTCGTGCCTATATACATGATGGGTCATATTGTCAATTTTTTTGTGTGGAATAATTTTGTTCGGAATAAGTCGATATTTGTGTAATCGATATTTGATATTTACATTTTTTGATGGTATGGACACACACACAAAAAGAAAATAACATAACTGACCTAGGCTATACGAAAAATGATAATTTTAGCAGATAAATTATTTGCAGAACTTCAACATTCAAATCGAATTGCATATATTTCTTAATATTTCTCAGAAATGCCGTTTGTCGTCTTAGCAATTCTTACTAAGCTTATTTATATAGGTGGCACAGACATATGAATTTTTCAGCTGGGCGTTACAAAATTTGTTGCCAATTTGCCACGCCCCCAGTAGGCGTAGACATATCATATTTGGCAAGTTCCTAGAAGGAGTCTAGGGTAACGTAACTGTAAAGTTTGGATGCTTACACTCCAAAAGTTACAGGGTATTTTTTCGATATACCACGCCCCCAAATGGGCGTAAGTTTTACTTTTGGGGAATCAATAGAGGAGGCCCCCAGTAACACAAACATCCAATTTTGAAGCGTCTAGCTCTAAAACTTTAGGAGCTATAATGTTTTGCGATTTGCCACGCCCCCTGAAGGCGTAGGTATGTCCGCCATATCTTTTTGATCTTGGGTTGCATATCTGAGTGTATATATTGAATTTCAATTCTCTAGCATCAGTAGTGCTCAAAATATAGCTGAATTTGTAAAATCACTATATATTCAGATCCGATTTACCACGCCCCCAGTGGGCGTAGACATAAAATCTTTTTATGAATCTTTATAGAATCGTTGCGGTAAGTCACGTGCCAAATTTCAGCATTCTAGCTTTACAACTTTAGAAGTTACAGTTTTCCGATTTGCCACGCCCCCAATGGGCGTAGATATATCTCCCATATCTTTCTGAGCTTGGGTGGTCAACGCAAGTATACATTCCAAATTTTAACTCTCTAGCTCTTCAACTAATATGATTTCTTGACTATGGGCGCAAGCATTTTCCGATTTGCCACGCCCCTAGTGGGCGTATCGGAAAATTCTTGACACTTTAAACACGAGTATATGTTCCAAATTTCAAGTCTCTAGCTTCAATAGCGTAGAAAAATATTGCATTCATACGGACAGACGGACGGACAGCAAGACGGACATTTCACAAAACCAATATACTCTTTTTCCTTTTGGGAAACGAGTATAAAAATTTAATATTTTGACGTGTGTGTGAAATTTGATTTTAAGAAATTAAGTAATTAATACAAGTTGTGTTATTATTATATTACTTACTATGAGATCATCTTTGCATATGCTGTTGTCCGTGTAGAATACAAGAAGTTCAGCCGATAGCGCTCGACAAGTGGGCTCCCGTAGTTTCGAAGCAAGTAACAAACAGGCTGCTGCTAAAATTTGTAGATGAGTTTTTCGCACCGATTTTTTAGACAAAAAGCGATCCATGTAGTTAATTGCCAGTAAAACAACCTCCTCCTGGCATTTTTCCTCAACACACACCTAAATGATAAATGTGGGCCAAATGGATAAGGTTTAAGGTAGTTAATCGTAATATTTATACCCTATAAATATATTTTCGAAAAAAAAAACCGTTTTCGTATTATACAATTTCTTTAACGAAAATCAACTGAGGACGATGTAAATATAGCTTAGGAAGATTAAACCGGAATCGCATCGCCTACTGTCCGATCATACCAGTATTTGGCCCACTCGCGGACATTAGGTTTCTTCGCCATCTCTATTCGGGTATCTTTTACTCTTAACCCATTAAAAATGAGAAACCAGGATATAATGGTTTTGTAAATATGTATGTAAGAGGCAGAAAGAGGCGTGGCAAACTCTATGCGTATATATATATTCTTGATCAAGCCAAGCCGTTCACATGGCAAAATCTGCAACTGACCTTCAAAGGGGGGTTTGATAAAATTCTACGCCGGTATCCATATATAACAAAAATGAAGTGTAGAAAATTTACATATGCAAAATTTTAATACTCCAAAGATTTACGAAACATAAATTTGAAACACATTGATAATTTGAATTCGTTTTTAAGCGTGTTGTACTGATTTATGAACATTATATTTTATTTTGATTTTTGAATTCGACCATCTTTCATTTGTAAGTAAGTTGTAAATAAAGCCAATATGTTAAGCCAAATTTCAAATCATTCTATTTTAAATCATTCTATACAAACAACATATACACACACACATATGCATGCACGCATAAGCGCACGTTCTGCCAACTGCGCAGTTGACGCAGCGACTGCGCTTGGGCTGCAATGTGGGCATTACTATGGAAACTTAATTGTTTAATAACTTTTCTTAGCGATGGACTAAGTGCATCAAACTGTCACAACTTATTTATGATATTCATATGTGTGTATGTGCTAAAGCACAAGTCTCTAGTATTTGATTTGCGCTTTTTACAAATAGGAGGCTATTGGGGGCGAATGGGGCGTGGCATCCAAAATCTAAAGATAACGTTATCTCCGTATTCATTACACGCAACTACACAGCAAATTTGAAGTCTTTAGCTCAAAAGATGTACAAACCAAGCCCTAAAAACACATTAAAATTATCGATAAATGCTCATAAAATCGAAATGGAATGAGTTATCGGAAAAATTTTATAAACTTGTGCAGCGCATGGTATTATCAAGTATTCATGTAAAATTTCAAGTCTCTACGTTGCGTACTTAAAAATATCTCAGCGTTCACACGGACGGACGGATAGACGGACAGGGCTATACCGACTCGTCTTGTCGCGCTGATCAAGAATATATATACTTTGTGGGGTTGTCATGCCTCCTTATGCCTTTCACAAATATTTAACAAATTTGATTTTGATTTTTGATTTTAATTTTATTTTGCATACAGGCTCAAGAATTTAAGAAACCGCCGTTGCACTTGCAATGTTGTAATTTGGAATACTCGCGTTCGCCACCCAAGATCAGTTAGTTATTATACCAGATGCCCCTATGGGAACAGAGTATCACACAATCGGTTACGCCCGAATGCAACGTGCTCATATGTTAATAATGTAGATAGATGCTGAATGTTTTTGGTGCGACCTCGAATTGCTTCTATAAACACATAAATGTACATATTTAAAAACCCAGACTATTCGGTGTTCGTCGTTTTTTATTTATTTACTTTATTTATTTATTTACTTTTAATTATAGTTATCACCCACAAAAAGAATATATAAAAAATATATTAAAAATACTTAAAACAAAAAAGTTGTTTTTTATGTGTATTCTTAAATAACAGCTTGCCAGACGCATTGATGTTGATTTTAAATATTGATGGTTTTCAAGATACATTTTCATTACAGTATACTCTACCCGGCACAAAACGGTCAAAAAATGATGACTAAAACAAAGATACTATTAATAGCTCTATGAGAGTATATTTTTGTCGTTTACCTTTTGCATTGCAGTCGCTGCGTCAACTGCGCAGTTGGCAGAGCGCGCGCTTATGCGTGCGTACATATGTATGTATGCATATGTATGTTTGTATGTATGCATACAAAATCATAGAATGATTTAATATTTGGCAGTCTCGACTAGAGCACTCTTACTTGTTAATTATTTTTTTTAGCAGTTTCTGCAACTTTATTATAAAACTAGCAATTCTTACATTTTTCTTCAGTACTTTTGCATTTTGTATACCTTTTTGTCATCGTCTACTCAAATTACGATCTAGATATCGGAACTCAGTGGTTCGATCATATTAAGTACTTTTAAATGTTTGATAACTCTTTAAATGTGTTTGGTGATTGTGACCAGAATAAATTGCCGAAAGCAATTTTGGCAATTTGTACAACATTTTTAGCCATTTTTTCCAAATCTAGCAATTTTTGCTTAGGAGATTCTGGCAGCACTGGTGCCGGGTAGTGTATGTATGTTTTGTCGATTTATGAAATGAGTCTCTACATCAGGGATGCCAACCCTCCGTCTTTTCACGTAGATCTCCGTATTTTAAAGGAGATCTACGTGCCTACGTGTGATGAGACTAAAACTACGTACTTTTAAAAAACATTGCAAAATACCCTAAAAACTATGAATTAAATAAAAAAGAAGATATGATTTATATTGGGTTAGCAGGGTTAGGTTTTGCCACATAGCAGTGCTAATGTTGAGCGTCTATTTTCAGAAATTAATTTAATTAAGACAAATAACAGAAATAAATTAGACACGGAGACTTTAAAAGGATTGCTTCACACCACAAGTGGATTAAAGGAAAACTTAGAGCCTTCTGACAAACACCTAAAATATTTAATTCAAATCATGTATACATTTTTGTAATACATGTACATAAGTTAATGTTAAAAATACCAATTTAGTATTTAAGCAACGCTGAATGTCTATTCTCTTTTATACATTGTTCGTTCATTTCGTTCTTTGAATTATAACGGAATGTTCTTTCTATTTCACTTTAGTCTCAAATAAACTCTGCATCTAATAGTTAATTATTAACTTAATATGTATAATTTGTAATGTAATGTAATTTTCTTTCCAAAGCGACAAATGAAATTAATAACAACGACGTACAATACAGTTCATTTAAAAATGTAATGGTTTATTAATTTTTTTTGTTATTGTTTTTCAGTTTAAAACAAGAACGTTGCCTTAGGGCGAGACCTAAGGCGTGATACTCGTTTCCCACAGGGGCATCTGGTATTTTAAATTCAATAATTTATCTAAAATTTTGCATTTATGTAGATTCATGTGAATTTTATGCAATTTCAATTTTTGCAAATATAACTATGTGAATGAATTAGCATTTTTATAAAATGTAAAAAATTCAATAGAATCATATGCTGAAAGTTTCATCAAGTTCCGTTAAGTCAGTCGCAATCTATTAAACAAAACGTTTGGCCAATTATGACACGCACGCGTTAGGCAGCGACAGCAAAATATATTTACATTTACACATATGTACATACATTGAAACGTGCAAGCGCGTTTGCTTATGCATGGTCACAAATAAATTCAGCGCCATTCATTCTAGCATATTCTTCAACCAAAATTGTTATTGAGTTGTGCTTGCATTTTCAGCCGCTTCTTTAGTTTTGTATTTGTCAAATATCGCCCTTTATACGCATACATTCAACCGACCACCGTTTTTGTATGTACACATATAAATAAATACATACGTTCATATGCGCGCATTTTAGCATTTTCTAAGAATCACAATTGCAATTGATTTATGTTTATATTATGTTTGCATTAACAGCAGCTTCTATAGTTTTGTATTTGTCAAAAGTCGCCCTTGTAGTGAAGTAATTTCGGATTTGCCAACAGACAATGCAAAACTGATGTGGCGCAGCAGGTAGATGAAAAGCGTGTAAGCAAAAGGGTCCGCGTTCGAGACGCGGCGGCGACGGCATGAAAATAGTTGCGCAGCTGTTCGTGCCGACATGCATACATACCTGATGGGACCTATCGTCAATTTTTTTGTGTGTAAATAATTTTGTTCGCACTAAGTCGATTACACAAATATCGGTATTTGATATTTACATTTTTTGTCAGGGTCACACACACAAAAAGAAAATAACATAACTGACCTAGGCTATACGAAAAATGATAATTTTAGCAGATAAATTATTTGCAGAACTTCAACATTAAATCGAATTACATATATTTCTCAGAAATGCCGTTTGTCGTCTTAGCAATTCTTATTAAGCTTATTTATATAGGTGGCACAGGCATATGAATTTTGCAGCTGGGCGTTACAAATTTTGTTGCCAATTTGCCACGCCCCCAGTAGGCGTAGACATATTATATTTGGCAAGTTCCTAGAAGGAGTCTAGGGTAGCGTAACTGCAAAGTTTGGATGCTTACACTCCAAAAATGTGAAAGTTACAGGGTATTTTTTCCATATACCACGCCCCCAAAGGGGCGTAAGATTTATTTTTGGGGAATCAATAGAGGGGGCCCCCAGTAACACAAACATCCAATTTGGAATCGTCTAGCTCTAAAACTGTAGGAGCTATAAGCTTTTTCCGATTTGCCACGCCCCCTGAAGGCGTAGGTATGTCCGCCATATCTTTTTGATCTTGGCTTGCTTATCCGAGTATATATATCAAATTTCAAGTCTCTAGCATCAATAGTGCTCAAAATATAGCTGAATTTGTAAAATCACTCTATATTCAGATCCGATTTGCCACGCCCCCAGTGGGCGTGGACATAAAATTTTTTTATCAATCTTTATAGAATCGAAGCGTTAACATACTTGCCAAATTTCAGCATTCTAGCTTTAAAACTGTAGAAGTTACAGTTTTCCCGATTTGCCACGCCCCCAATGGGCGTAGATATATCCGCCATATCTTTTTGAACTTGGGTGGTCAACGCAAGTATACATTCCAAATTTCAACTCTCTAGCTCTTCAACTAATATGATTTCTATGATTTCTATTAACTATGGGCGCAACCATTTTCCGATTTGCCACGCCCCTAGAGGGCGTATCCGGAAAATCTTGACACTTTATAATTCGAGGGTATACACGAGTATATGTTCCAAATTTCAAGTCTCTAGCTTCAATAGCGTAGAAGAATATTGCATTCATACGGACAGACGGACAGACAGACAGACGGACATTTCACAAAACCAATATACTCTTTTTCCCTTTGGGAAACGAGTATAAAAAATTACGTAGATCTACGTATTTCACCAAAATTGTGCTACGGAAAAACACGTAGATTTTGGAGCCTGGATACGTAATTTTCAAATTTTAACTTGGCATCCCTGCTCTACATTGATATCGTTTAATAGATACTCACCTCCATCATCCATTGGGCTACAATTTTGCGCATAGCCGGGGTGATGTCTTTTTGAACAGTTTTAAAATATGTTCCAAGGACATCATGGTTCTGTTCCTCTGATTTTAACGCGTTTTTTAAACACCGGTCTGTTTTTAAAATGGGATCAGTAACGACCATATGTGCGTTTTCATAAACAAAATGATTACAGTCTGCATCTGTTTCCTTTATTACTGCTGCACACACCCACTTAGTGCTTTTATTGCATTGGCGTTGAGAAGGAAGTTTACAAATTAATTGACAACTGGTTGATCTCTGTTGAAGTTTTGTTGATTTGGTTGCACCAACAGGAGTGACAACTGAAGATAACACATACATCAGATTACTCATACGGCAAGCGATAGGTACGCTGGTACTCTCTGTTGTGTGCTTGTTGACTCTAGCACTCGTTGCAGTGTTCCCTTTTTTGATAGTTGAGAAGCATGCTGATGAACAAGATACAGGCTCGCTAAAGGAGTTACATTTGATGTTATGTTTTTTAATATTTTTTGGTGTTTGATTATTATACCCAAACAATGATATTTCCGAATGAGTCAATATGCTTTCAGAACACAGTAAATCCATATTTTATTCACGCTGATCCACTTATTTTATAAGTAAATTACTTTGTTTATAGTGTTTTTTTTTTTTAAATAGAACTTATATATGTGGTAGTAATTACGTACATAATATATGCATATCTGTAAGTAGAAGTTTGAATTAAAATAAAAAATAATTTATATATATATATATATATATATATATATATATATATATATATATATATATATATAGTACTTGGAGTGGAAGCTATACATTTTACCACGTGTCCTTACATATTCTTGTGTCAACTAATCTGATTTTCTATCGATTTATATATAAGTAAAATGAAAAATAACTTATCAACAATATATATATATATATATATATATATATATATATATATATATATATATATATATATATATATATATATATATATATATATATTGTTGATAAGTTATTTTTCATTTTACTTATATATAAATCGATAGAAAATCAGATTAGTTGACACAAGAATATGTAAGGACACGTGGTAAAATGTATAGCTTCCACTCCAAGTACATTAAACTTAATTACTTCTTATATAGACATACTATCACGTTTGAAAAGAACAATATTTATGTGTACAATATATATATATATATAAAAAAGTTGAATTGAATATTCATAAACATTACTTATGTATGTTGTTTTCTTTTTTTGTATATGTTGACCTACGTATTGATGTAGACATTGCGGCATGTGTATTTATAATCTCAAAAGCACATTTATTACTTTTAACAGAAACCTGTAATATTTTCTCGATTTTTATTAAAAAAAATGCTAACACAAATAATGCACGCACGTATCTAATTATCTAAGCCTGTAGGACGTACAAAATTTTACCGATAACTTTATTTACACTAAACCAGGGATACAGCACATACAACTCTTTTGTTCGGACATTAACCATACAACACATATGTACATAGAATCGTCGTCTAAAGAAAAATTATTCTACGCAACAAAATTTGAGCATTGAGTACAAGTCAATTTCGTTTTTGCTAGGTTCAGTCGCTTTACATTGGGACAACAAAAATAGCAAGAAGCAGAATCATACTGCTTCTGGCACTCGCGGAAATCGTCGATTATTGAACAAGTCACGCAATGCTCGATTTCTTCCTTGCTGTCTTTCTCTCTCGCTTTCTTATATCAACTATACCTGCCAGCAGCACGCATAAATTGAAATATAGTCGCGAGCTTGAAAGTCTGGAAAGGGTTTGCCATGCTTATTGAAAATGTTCGCGATTTCATGATTACTTGTATTTACTTATTACTGTCTATATTAACAGTTTCACTTACAATAATTTATTTACTGTCTCTTTTAACAAATCTTTCCAGTTCAACTGGTACTCTGGTGATATATTTATTCCCGTCTAACAATTTGAATATTTTCCTCTAAACTTTTGACTTAACTTCGTTTGATGCTATGCTTTAATTTTCAACAATATAAAATTTCCTACTTTGTATCCTTGGCCTTGGTTTTATCAAATTGCGTGTTGCTAATTGTTTCTGCTGCAGAAGTTGCACTTCTCGACGAATTTAGTAAAAGCGTCCAGTTGCACTTCTCGACAAATTTAGTAAAAGCGTCCAGTTGGAAAATGACACTCTTTTTGATCAGACTTGCACTAAACTCTCCAGTTTTGCCTATGTAATGTGCCACGGTATGTCGACCTTTGGTATTGGGTGAAGTCAGCCCTGAATTTTATTTGGGGATGACTTTGATATCGTGCAAGTAATGTAGTTTTTAGCAAACTTCCGTAAATATTTGGACATGTTTTCGAACCAGTAATAGTCATATCACTAACCATACAACACATAGACTGGACATCGGAACAAAGTTGCTCAGAGCTCGGAATTTGTACCGGGGCTCCCAGACAACTTCGTATTTGCTCGGCTCGGTTACTGAGACTCCCGAAAAAAAATAACAGCGCAAAGCAGAATCATTCTGCTTCAAGACATCGGCCGAGCAACAGCGGACGAAAATTGAAATTTGCTGTCATGCGATTCCATTTCTTTGCTGCTGAGTGAAGAGTATGCCGAATTCTTGAAAGCGTTTGCCATGCGCTTGCAAAACGTTCGCATTTATTCCCTACCTAGCAGGTATACCACATTGATAAAAGGGTTTACCATGGCTCATGTGAAATGTTGAGACATACTATTATTTGTATAAAGGGTATGCAAGCGTTGGTGCGCTTAACGAATATGTTTTTAAAGTCGCTCTTGCTGCCTGTGGAACATTTGTATGCGAATATGTGTGTTGATAGTACACGAGCATTGGCGTGCGCCTACCACGGGCTTTTAATTGAGTGAATGATTTTGCATTAGAATTGCACAGGGAGTATTAAAGAAGCATTAAAAGTAACGGAACAATTCTTTGCATAACCTGGTGTCTTTTAACAGTGACATCGGCCGAACAACAGCGGACAAAAATTGAAATTTGCTGCCATGCGATTCCATTTCTTTGCTGCTGAGTGAAGAGTATGCCGAATTCTCGAAAGCGTTTGCCATACTTATGCAAACTGTTCGCTTTTTCATGCTTTTTTGTTACGCAGGGTATGAAAGCGTTGGTGCGCTTAACAATATGATTTCACGACAAGCATGCACACATTGTTACAGTGCCTTACTACATATGTGTGTATTCATGTGCCTATATGTGAAACTTGCTGCCTGTAGAATTTACATTTGCTAGATCTTGTGGCCTGAGTATAGGATGGCTGAGGCAGTTTTGTATGTGTGCATGTGTGTGCATAATATGTTCGCACAAGCAGCAGCTCCCAAAAATTGTAAAATTTGGGATCTTCTGGGTCGCTCTTGCTGCCTGTGGAATAATTGTATGTACGTATGTGCGTATGTGTGAATATATGTAAGTGTGTGCATAATACATATGTACGTGAATATTGGCGTGTGCCGGCCACGGGCTTTTAATTGTGTGAACGATTTAAAGTCGAACTGCAGCGGGAGTGTTAAATGACTTTTTATTAGCACTTCTGAATTTTTATACTCGTTTCCCAAAGGGAAAAAGAGTATATTGGTTTTGTGAAATGTCCGTTTTGCTGTCCGTCCGTCTGTCCGTATGAATGCAATATTTTTCTACGCTATTGAAGCTAGAGACTTGAAATTTGGAACATATACTCGTGTATACCCTCGAATTATAAAGTGTCAAGATGGTTGCGCCCATAGTTAAGAAATCATATTAGTTGAAGAGCTAGAGAGTTGAAATTTGGAATGTATACTTGCGTTGACCACCCAAGCTCAAAAAGATATGGTGGATATATCTACGCCCATTGGAATGCTGAAATTTGGCACGTATCTTAACGTTACGATTCTATAAAGATTCATAAAAAGATTTTATGTCTACGCCCACTGGGGGCGTGGCAAATCGGATCTGAATATAGAGTGATTTTACAAGATCAGCTATATTTTGAGCACTATTGATGCTAGAGACTTGAAATTTGATATATATACTCGGATAAGCAACCCAAGATCAAAAAGATATGGCGGACATGCATACGCCTTCAGGGGGCGTGGCAAATCGCAAAAAGCTTATAGCTCCTACAATTTTAGAGCTAGACGATTCCAAATTGGATGTTTGTGTTACTGGGGGCCTCCTCTATTGATTCCCCAAAAATAAATCTTACGCCCCTTTGGGGGCGTGGTATATCGAAAAAATACCCTGTAACTTTCACATTTTTGGAGTGTAAGTATCCAAACTTTACAGTTACGTTACCCTAGACTCCTTCTAGGAACTTGCCAAATATGATATGTCTACGCCTACTGGGGGCGTGGCAAATTGGCAGCAAAATTTGTAACGCCCAGCTGCAAAATTCATATGCCTGTGCCACCTATATAAATAAGCTTAATAAGAATTGCTAAGACGACAAAGCAATTCGGACTGACATGTTTTGGAATTAATTTCGGACACAGACGCGTTAGATTTTTAACCTCTACTTCATACAATTTCCGTATTATTCCCCATAAAACTATGCCATCCGGTGATGAATTATGTTTTAAAAGAATATTTCTAAGAGATTTAATGAGATGCGGTGCATCGAATATAGCAAATATTTCTTGACCATTAACGTGAAAGCTAGAATTGTTTAAGTCAATACCCCATCTATTAAAAACTGCTCTATTATTAGAACCCTGATCGCAAACAACGGCTTTGACATTAAGCCCCAATGTTTGCGATAGTCCAATATTTGCTTCAACTTTAAGTTTAAGATCTGTATGTTTAATGCCATTGGCTGAAACCGTATAGCTTAAAACATACTTCCAATTTTCGAAAAGACCTCTAATAAGGAAAGCACAGACTTGCTGCCCTAAAAACCTACTTCTTTTTTCACCACCATTTTCAAATCCCTGAATCTCGTCAAGAGATGAATTGTATTGCAGACCCCTTTTTATTTTTACCTCATCACAGGCTAAAAGTGCATATTTTGCCTTATCACTCATTTTTTCCACAATGCCCTGCAAATTTTCTAGCAAATCTGTATTAAAACCAGGAACTAAATTTTTAAAAATAGCCCATCGATTCAATGATTTTTTGCATGGCAATTTTAAATTAAGAACATCCCTAAGATAATCATATGCTCTAGCTGAATAAAAGTTAATATTTTGAGAAATAACTCTTTCAGCGCTATTATAAAAGCGATTGTTTTTCAAAAGCATTTTACATAACACTTTTGATTGTTCAGAAACATGTGGTAATTTATTAATTGTCGTAAAGATATTGACATGCTTTTTCACTTTTCTATTTCTACAATGAATGTTTCTGTATCTAGAAGCATTTTTAAAGTTAAATATCTTTTCTTTAAATCAATAAGCTCATTTTTAACTTTTTTAAGATCTACTTCCTATCATAATATTTTTGCCTATAATATACCTCATTTTGCTCTCTCTTTAAAAATTTTGAACAAAAGGAGGATTTACTAACATTTAATTCTTGCCACAATTGATTTTTTAAATTGCTGTCAAAACTTATTAAATTATCCAAATTTTCTTCCTCGCCACTTTCAGACTGAACGTTTTCCATCTGCTGTTCTGTGGCAGATGACTTACAAAACCCTTCGAATACTACTTCTAAATTTTTCTTTTGGTAGCTATAAGGGATAATATACTCTTCCTGGCAGTCTATTGAATAAATCTGATCATTGAAGTCAGTATTATTATTAGAAAGAAAATTCGGGCTGCACAATACAAATGTTCCACAGGCAGCAAGAACGACTACAAAAACATATTCGTTAAGCGCACCAACGCTTTCATACCCTTCATACAAATAATAGTAAAAGTCTCAACATTTTGCATGAGCCATGGTAAACCCATTCATCAATGTGGTATACCTGCTCAGTAGGGAAGAAATACGAGCTCTTGAAGAACAAATTTTACAATTTTCAGGAGCTGCTGCTTGTGCGAACATATTATGCACACACATGCACACATACAAAACTTCCTCAGCCATCCCATACTCAGGCCACAAGATCTAGCAAATGTAAATTCTACAGGCGGCAAGTTTCACATATAAGCACATGAATACACACATATGTAGTAACTGACTGTAAGAATGTGTGTATACTTGTCGTGAAATCATATTGTTAAGCGCACCAACGCTTGCATACCCTGCGTAACAAAATAGCATGAAAAAGCGAACAGTTTGCATAAGTATGGCAAACGCTTTCGAGAATTCGGCATACTCTTCACTCAGCAGCAAAGAAATGGAATCGCATGGCAGCAAATTTCAATTTTTGTCCGCTGTTGTTCGGCCGATGTCACTGTTAAAAGACACCAGGTTATGCAAAGAATTGTTCCGTTACTTTTAATGCTTCTTTAATACTCCCTGTGCAATTCTAATGCAAAATCATTCACTCAATTAAAAGCCCGTGGTAGGCGCACGCCAATGCTCGTGTACTATCAACACACATATTCGCATACAAATGTTCCACAGGCAGCAAGAGCGACTTTAAAAACATATTCGTTAAGCGCACCAACGCTTGCATACCCTTTATACAAATAATAGTATGTCTCAACATTTCACATGAGCCATGGTAAACCCTTTTATCAATGTGGTATACCTGCTAGGTAGGGAATAAATGCGAACGTTTTGCAAGCGCATGGCAAACGCTTTCAAGAATTCGGCATACTCTTCACTCAGCAGCAAAGAAATGGAAACGCATGACAGCAAATTTCAATTTTCGTCCGCTGTTGTTCGGCCGATGTCTTGAAGCAGAATTATTCTGCTGCGCGCTATTTTTTTTTTGGGACCTACAGTAACCGAGCCGAGCAAATACGAAGTTGTCTGGGACCCACGGCACAAATTCCGAGCTCTGCGCAATTTTGTACCGATGTCCAGTCTATGTGTTGTATGGTTAGTGCTGATATATTTACAAGTACCCATCAGTGATATTTACTTTGTTATGTTTAAAAAAGTATTTTAATGAAGAAAACAGGTATTTTTCGGTTCATTGCCAAATATATAGTGAATTGGTCTTTTTTTTTATTTTAAAATGAACTTAGCCTAAAGTATATAATAATATTTGGAGTTCTGTCGCTCAAAGCAGCGGCAGAACGGGAGTACATAGGATGCCATATGTATTTATATATTTGTTAATATATATAAGTTAATGATGCGGCCGCCTCTGATACCCTGTGGCGACCACATCCCTACCTAAGGTAGCCTTTGAATATGCACATAATTAGTGGAAATAGTAACACTCGGAGGATTCGTCAGATTATGTTTTGATTTTATTCGAATATTTGTGTTAGCATGTATCTTATTAATTGTGATATGGTTGATTAATTCGGTTGAAGAAGTCGTCGTCTTGAATGTTCCGCCAGTCGATTAGAACTGTCTCGCTCGTGGCCAAGCGGTCCGTTTTGCAGTTGGAGTCGCGGCCGAGACGTCCACATAGTGGTGGCTGCAGTGTTAACGGCTTCTGCATGGTTGCTGCTGGGCCCGCAACGATATAGCGGCTCCAGCGGCGGCAACGGCGGCTGTCGCGTCAGCGGTTTCGGCTTGGCCGCCGTGAACCCGCGACAACAGCGGCGGCTCCGGCGACGGCAGCGCGTCAACAATGTCAAAGGTTTCGTATGACTGTTGCTGAGGCCGCACATCGGTTTCCGGTGACAACTCCGCATTCCGGCTCTTGAGCGTGTCAGCGTAACTGTCACTGTTTTGCAATAGCTGGGTGCGCATATTGGAGTGGCGGGGTGCGGGTTGAACGGCCGGGCTGAGCGTATCAGCATAAATACAACTTTGTTGTAATAGCTGACCGCGCATGGCAAAGTGGCGTGAGGTGAGAATGGCTGAGGCCTGAGCGGCGTGAATGTTTTAGCGAGGTAAATGGAGACGCCCAGCCGTGGGTAGGGGAGAAGAGGAGGTGCGGCGCATTGGCTGGTGTTAACTCCTCCCCCCTTAAATATCTGCGTACCGCAAATCAGTTGGCCTACGTGGTGGCTTCTGCCTGTGCGGCACCATCGGTGTTCGTCACAAGTGCTTGTTGGCGTGTTGTTCTCCACCATATTATGATGATGGCGAATACCATTACTACGATTGTGGCGATTTCTGTTGGAAGTTGGAAGTCTTCCTCGCATTGTCCGTAGTAGGTCCAGGTTGCGTGTGTTAAGGCTGTGGACGAGTTCCAGGTTGAGGTGATATCCCTTGCTGGTTAGGTTGGTGATCACCGAAGGCATCGTAATTAGGTGAGCGTGCGAATGGCTGTGGAACGTCTTGTCGACCGCTGTTATGGATTCATTTGCGAACAGCACTAGGAACGTTCCCTCAAGGTTGTAGTTCCTGCTGAAGGCAGTGACAGTCCCGTTGTAGTTGGTGAGGAATAGTGTTCCATCCTCCAGCAGTTCTACCACTCGGCGTCTGGATGCCACATAGTGAAACTCGGCGTTGCTTTCCTTTAGTATCCTCTGGATGCAGTCTGCTTCGTTTAATGGAGCTGGATGTTCTTCTGCGCAGACGCTAGTGTTGCCGATTGTCAGGCAGCTCTTTGTTATAGCGAAGGTTTCGTCTGGTATTCCTTAGCGAGGACTTTAGGTAGCGCCAATACGTAGAGCAGCGTGGTGCCGTTTGTCACGATTATCGGCTTTGCGAACTCCGTCGCTTCCACGGTGCTCTGATAGGGCAACGAGTCCATTTCCTTGACAATAGCCCGAATTTCTGCTTCATCCAGTAAGTTGCTATTCACCAGTCTAACTTTCGCAAACTGGCAGGCTCTACTTAGTTCGCCAACTTGGTTTTCCAGTAGAATTGCCTTGTGCAAGGCAACCGTGGCGGCTTGTTCGTTGTTGTCGTTGGTATTGACCCTTTCAATCATTGCGTTAAGTCTCTCCAGAGACTGCTTCGACGCTTCGAACAGCCTGTCATTGATCCGATACTGCTCGTTGTTGTTTTTGATGAGACTGTCCGGCACGCTCAAAATTGAGTTCCAGTAGGAAGTGTCTCGTGATCCTGCAATCCATTTCCATGCTGATCCCAGCCAGTCGATTGAGCGCGCTCTCCTGGCCCTCGCCAACTTGGAGAACATCTGTGGTAGAACGTTAAGACTCGGGTTTGTCGTGCGTCCAGTTCCCGTGCCCCAGCTCGTGTTTCCTCGATGGCTGTCTCTATCTCATTCAACTTTATCAAGTGGATTAAGTTGAAATATCCATCCACTCTCCAACCACTACCTTACCTCAGTGTCACTAACGGCCCATCGTATCTAAAGATGTGGAACGCTTGTGTTGACGTTAACCATAGTAGTGCATATAATGAGATGCTAGTGATATGAGAGGTTTTAGTATACAGTTTTGCGCTTAATATTTAACAAATTTATTCTTAGGTCTATATGAGAATGTACGCAAACAATTGTACTTTTTTTTTTTTTAATTCGTATTTTCTAGTGATAATGAGTGAGTGAATGATACCGATAAGGACACGAAGTCCTTCGCTTGGCTCTGTGTAGTAAAAAGAATGACTTCAATAGCTTTAACACATATGGGAACTTCTCGTGAATGAAACTTGTGTTAGGGGCAGGCAGCTGCTCTTCACTTCCTCACATGTGATTTATGAAGAACTTTGCCTGATCGCGTTTTCACTGTCACGTTCCTGTCCTCTTCGACAGTTTCTTTATTGAAACGTATATTTTCTTTGCTCTTAATCTGCTTATTTCTTACGAATATTTTCTGTCCGGTCGGATAGGCTACCGGTGCCGACCTATTGCTATTCTTGCTATCATTCGAGATCTGCTGCTTACGTTGTTGCAAACCTCGAATATCCTCATGCTCTTTTCGTTTCACATCTAACATTTTTTCCAGATCTAGAGTCGTATCTAGGTTAAAGAAAATTTCCGTGGGTTTCCTCTGCGTAACAGAGTGAATGGAATTATTGTACCTATCTACTGAAATAGCGACAAGTTCATCGACCGTCTAAGTCGGAGACAACGATATATTTCCAAGAATGTGGAATGAAACCTTTCTACTTGGCCGTTCACTTCATTTTTTTGTGAAGGCGCGTGATAGACTTCTATACCCAAAGTTTTGAGAAAATTCAAAACCGTCGGGCAGAGTAAACCTCGCGCGTTATCGGATACCATTGTCTTTGGTGCAGTGAAAAAGTGCAAAACCTTGATCAATTCTTCGCGCAAATGTAGCGCTGATTTCGACTCTATTGGGAATAATTTGTCGTATTTAGAGAATCTGTCCAGGCAACTGAGGTATTTCTTTCCTTCCAACATGAAGATGTCTATTTGTAGTATTTCACATGGACGGGTCGGAATCGGTGTTGGATGCAAAAGTGGTTTATTGGGGTGTCGATCGTATTTTTTATACTTACAAATCTGACACGCGGCCGTGGAGGCTCTGCTACGACTAGCCATTTTCAAGAAGTAACAGCTGTGTAAAAGTTGTAGCCTAACCTCTCGTGAATTTCTATGCGCCCGAGAAAGTTCTCGTTCTATGGTCGCCGATATCTCGTCTTCGTCAGTGATATCTTTCATGAGTTTTTGCGCTATTCTCGTTTTGAAAAGAGAGAATGACTCCCGATAGCACTCTTGGAAAGATTGCAAACAATCATCAGGAATTTTTACTCCATTTATGATTATTGGTCGTAAGTGCTTACACAGCGTGGCGATTGTGTCACTCGTCAAAGGAATAACGTGTTTGGTGTATCCATTGAATGGCGTTTCGAGAGAATAAGTTCTCGCTTCGGGGTCAAACACTATCTGATTTCTGAAGACATTAATTGGTGCTTCTACGAGCGGTACGAGGTCCGTTGCGTTTTGAAGGGCGCTATGTACTGTGGCTACAGAATCTAAATCCGCTTGCGAAACGCCAACGGCGAGAGAATCTGTTTGTTTCGTCTGCTACGACGTTTGACTTTCCTAGTTTATACAACAGTTCACAATTGTATTCTTCAAAACGCGCTTTCCACCTTTTCAACTTCGCGTTGTAATTACGATTCCCTAAAGAATACGTAAGAGGCTGATGATCTTAATGCAACCAGCGCCGTAAAGGTACGAGCGCAAATTATCCAAAGCCCAAATGATCGCCAGCATTTCTTCAGTTTTATTCAAGGACCTGGATATATACTCTATCGGCTCGTCTTTCCCATCTTGAATTAGGGACAAAACTGCTCTTAGCGCCTACCTGGACGCATCGGTAGTCAAATGGAAAGGTTTGTGGAAGTCTGGGGAAGCCAATACTTCGGAAGACGACAGAAGAGTTTTTAGTTCTTCGAACGCTGTTAAAAATGACTCATCTAGTTCAATGGGAACTTTCTTTGATTGAGAAGCCTTGACTCCTGCCCCTTCGCCTCGCGTCAGATTGGTAAGAGGCTTCGCGATTTTCGCGTAATCCTGGACAAACCTCCTATAATAGGAAGTCATGCCAAGAAAGCTCTTTAACTCTTTGACATTGGAAGGTGGTGCTAGTTTCCTAATAGCTTCTACTTTCCTGACATCTGGTCTTATACCGTCAGAGGCTACGATGTAACCCAAGAATTCGACCTGTGTAGACAATAAATGCGTCTTCTCAAGGTTAACCTTTCAGTCAACTTCGCGCAGCGCTTAGAAAAGCTGTCGCAAGTGTTCCCAGTGGTTTTCATAGCTATCGCTGAAGGCGATATTATAATCTATGTAAACGTAGCATATTTTACCTATGAATGGCCAAAGCACATCGTCAATCAACCAATCAAGGTTGAGAATGCTGTCTTGGCAATGTCAGCTTCTTCATTAGCACTTTGTGGAATCCTGAAGTCAGGTCAAGCGTTGTGAAATACTTTGCTGCGCCAAGACTAGCCAAAGTGGAAGTAATGTTTGAAATCAACCACCATTCGATACTTTTTTTCCCCATTAGGTTTGGGTTTCTTGGGAACCACCCAAATTGGAGAATTATACGGACTCTTAGATGGCCTAACTATTCCTTATTTTTCCAACTCTTTGACCTGTCGTTCTACCTCTTCTTTCATATGAGCTGGGTACGGGTAAATTTTGGAATAAATGGGCTCTTGAGTTGTGGTCCGAATCTCAGCTCTTACTGTCGTCTAAACTGCACGACCTGGGACGTGAGGTTAAAAACGTCCGCGAATTCTTCGGGTAAAAGTTTGAGTGCCTTTCGTACTTCTTCTGAGTGTGAGTCTTCAAGCAGAATGTTAACGGATTTTGATTTCTTAGCGAGTAGTGGGAGTCGTATCCCAGGTTCTATGGTAAGAAGGTCATGTTTCCTGTCTATCACTGCATTCAGCTCTCTCAAGCTCTCATCGCCAATAATACCATCGAACGATTTTAACCCTGGGAGTACATAAAAGGTGAGGGGCATACTGTTTCCTACCGATTCGAAGAATAGTCCTGTCAAGTATTGTTTTATTTCGATATTTCCCGCAGCTGACTGTACCAAAAAAGGTTTTGGTAAATTGGTGCAGCCTGCGGCCACTTTGGGATAGGTAAAGTTCTTATTAGCTCCAGTGCCAATTAAGAACTGGAGTCCTGCCCCATCACTCGTACCATATTCTATATATGGTACGCTAGAGAGGTGTTCTTCATAAAGTTTACCTGTCCCTCGTCTAGCTCCTCCAACCTTTTTACGGTCTGGTTCGACTCATCCTCTTGTGATGAGTGTTCGGCCAGAGCAGTCCCATGTGCATGGTCGGTTGGCGCATACGACGTATTCATATCTGTGTAACCTTCTTCTTCTTGAATTTCCCCACTACCGACCGAGCACGGTGTGTCGTTTGGGCCCTCAAGATGATAAAACCTCTGTGCTTTTCGGAATGGATTAGAGTTTCCACTGGGAGCTCTCTTGAAATTGCTCGGTGAGGAAGTGTTTGATCTGAAAAATTCCCCAGATTGGTTGGACTCCATCTTCAAGGCAAGTCTTGTCGGCTGTACCCAGGGATGCCAACCCTCCGTCTTTTCACGTAGATCTCCGTATTTTAAAGGAGATCTACGTGCCTACGTGTGATGAGACTAAAACTACGTACTTTTAAAAAACATTGCAAAATACCCTAAAAACTATGAATTAAATAAAAAAGAAGATATGATTTATATTGGGTTAGCAGGGTTAGGTTTTGCCACATAGCAGTGCTAATGTTGAGCGTCTATTTTCAGAAATTAATTTAATTAAGACAAATAACAGAAATAAATTAGACACGGAGACTTTAAAAGGATTGCTTCACACCACAAGTGGATTAAAGGAAAACTTAGAGCCTTCTGACAAACACCTAAAATATTTAATTCAAATCATGTATACATTTTTGTAATACATGTACATAAGTTAATGTTAAAAATACCAATTTAGTATTTAAGCAACGCTGAATGTCTATTCTCTTTTATACATTGTTCGTTCATTTCGTTCTTTGAATTATAACGGAATGTTCTTTCTATTTCACTTTAGTCTCAAATAAACTCTGCATCTAATAGTTAATTATTAACTTAATATGTATAATTTGTAATGTAATGTAATTTTCTTTCCAAAGCGACAAATGAAATTAATAACAACGACGTACAATACAGTTAATTTAAAAATGTAATGGTTTATTAATTTTTTTGTTATTGTTTTTCAGTTTAAAAAAAATTACGTAGATCTACGTATTTCACCAAAATTGTGCTACGGAAAAACACGTAGATTTTGGAGCCTGGCTACGTAATTTTCAAATTTTAACTTGGCATCCCTGGCTGTACCCCATATCTTGGAGTGAATGGTGGCCGAGTGATAGCATTAGCGTTAGCGTACCCTTAGTGTGGCATTGTGTAGCTATTGTTGTTAGAATTCAAGAAGAGGCGCGAGGGGCGGAATGGTGAATGATTTGGCGATGAGCCCATTGTACGTGGGTTTCCAGAAAAAGCGTTTCTGGATGTAAATGTGGGGCCAGCCCTCATACAGACATTTTGTAATTCGTTGCACAAGGAGTATGCATCAGGGAGGTTCTTCGGCCTATGCAGCATAAGGAATCTGGGCAGTTCGCCATTTAGGCCACCTACGAAAACGTCCCACGCTTTCTTTCTACAGATGTCCATTACGGCAGATGCTACCTCCGTTGAGTAATGGCCATTCCTCAACTTCCCCATTATCAAAGAAAAGTGGCTATTAACTTAGTTGAAAAAAACGTCGACACTAGTTGCTCCTTGAAACATTTTTCCCAACTGGAGGTCTAGTGTACTTAAGTCATGTTTGTCGGCATAAGGCATAGCTAAGACACGTTTCTGGTAAATCGTCATCTAACACTCCATAAGAAGTTAGAGCTATGTCCGCAGGACTTCTTATCTTCTGTCTGATGTACATTATTATTGATCCATACTGAGGCTTTTCTCTGATCAGCTCATAGTCGGCCAGGATGTTTTCAACCCTGCTCGCCCATAATTCAAACTCAGAGACATTTCCCTCGAAGACCTGAAGGTCCTTCACGCATTAAGGTATTTTGTTGCATTCGGTCAAGTCGAAAAGATTACGGGGAGGAGCTAAAGGTATTGGTTCTGCCACAGTTGGATTGCGAGCCTCTCGCTCCGCAGCGAGCTCGTTCTCTAGAGAATTGATTTTGGCAAGTGCCTCTTTCAATTCTTCTTTCTGAACGGTGTTTTGGTCCATGGACTCTTTCATGACGTACAAATCTTGCTCGGACACGGAAATTTTTCTACCTTTTTTCTTTCTTGTGGCGTAGCAAAGTGACAGTAAAGGAAAATTTTAATATCAATGGTGGTAACACAAGTTTCTCGCAAGAATCTCTCGCGAATGTAAATTAGTATTAGAAAGTAAAACCAGTTATATATTTTTTCTCGCGCTTGTAGTGAACTAGTTTGGGATTTGCTAACTGCAAAGCAATGCAATACTGATGTGACGTAGTGGATAGACGCAAAGCGCGTAAACGAAAAGTTCCGAGTTCGAAACTCAGTGACGACGACGTAACTTTCTTTTATACCCTGAGCTCACTGAAAATGGGAAATCAGCTGAGTCGATTTAGCCCTGTCTGTCTGTCTGTCCGTCCGTCTGTCAGCATGTCCGTATGTTTGAACGCGTCGATTGAAGTATCTAGACAAGCTAGGGACTTGAATTTTTATACTCGTTACCCAACGGGAAAAAGAGTATATTGGTTTTATGAAATGTCCGTCTTGCTGTCCATCCGTCTGTCCGTCTGTCCGTATGAATGCAATATTTTTCTACGCTATTGAAGCTAGAGACTTGAAATTTGGAACATATACTCGTGTATAAAGTGTCAAGATTTTCCGATACGCCCATAGTCAAGAAATCATATTAGTTGAAGAGCTAGAGAGTTGAAATTTGGAATGTATACTTGCGTTGACCACTCAAGCTCAAAAAGATATGGCGGATATATCTACGCACATTGGGGGCGTGGCAAATCGGGAAAACTGTAAATTCTTCAGTTTTAAAGCTAGAATGCTGAAATGTGACATAAGATACGCTACGATTCTATAAAGATTGTGAAAAGATTTTATGTCCACGCCCACTGGGGGCGTGGCAAATCGGATCTGAATATAGAGTGATTTTACAAATTCAGCTATATTTTGAGCACTATTGATGCTAGAGACTTGAAATTTGATATATATACTCGGATAAGCAACCCAAGATCAAAAAGATATGGCGGACATACCTACGCCTTCAGGGGGCGTGGCAAATCGCAAAAGCTTATAGTTCCTACAGTTTTAAGGCTAGACGCTTCAAAATGGATTTTTGTGTTACGGGGGGCCTTCTCTATTGATTCCCCAAAAATAAATCTTACGCCCCTTTAGGGGCGTGGTATGACGAAAAATACCCTGTAATTTTCACCTTTTTGTAGTGTGCTTACAGTTACATTACCCTCGACTCCTTCTAGAAACTTTCCAAACATGATATGTATACGCCTACTGGAGGCGTGGCAAATTGGCAACAAAATTTGTAACGCCCAGCTGCAAAATTCATATGCTTGTGCCACCTATATAAATAAGCTTAATAAGAATTGCTAAGACGACAAACGGCATTTCTGAGAAATATTAAGAAATATATGCAATTCGATTTGAATGTTGAAGTTCTGCAAATAATTTATCTGCTAAAATTATCATTTTTCGTATAGCCTAGGTCAGTTATGTTATTTTCTTTTTGTGTGTGTGACCATCAAAAATGTAAATATCAAATACCGATATTTGTATAGTCGACTTAGTCCGAACAAAATTATTCCACACAAAAAAATTGACGATATGACCCATCATGTATGTATGTATGTATGTATGTAGGCACGAACAGCAGCGCAACTATTTTCATGCCGTCGCCGCCGCGTCTCGAACGCGGACCCTTTTGCTTACACGCTTTTCATCTACCTGCTGCGCCACATCAGTTTTGCATTGCCTGTTGGCAAATCCGAAACTACTTCACTACAAGGGCGACTTTTGACAAATACAAATCTATAGAAGCTGCTGTTAATGCAAACACAATATAAACATAAATCAATCGCAATTGTGATTCTTAGAAAACGCTGAAATGCGCGCATATGATCGTATGTATGTGTATGTGTACATACAAAAACGGTGGTCGGTTTGATTGTATGCGTGTAAAGGGCGATATATGACAAATACAAAGCTCAAGAAGCGGCTGAAAATGCAAACACAACTCAATAACAATTTTGGTTGAGGAGTATGTTAGAATGAATGGCGCTGAATTTATTTGTGACCATGCATAAGCAAACGCGCTTGCACGTTTCAATGTACATACATACATATGTGTAAATGTAAATGTATTTTGCTGTCGCTGCTTAACGCGTGCGTGTCATAATTGGCCAAACGTTTTGTTTAATAGATTGCGACTGACTTAATGGAACTTGATGAAACTTTCAGCATATGATTCTATTGATTTTTTACATTTTATAAAAATGCTAACTCATTCACATAGTTATATTTGCAACAGACCTTCAACTGGCAGTATATGAGGGGGTAAGTTATTAGTTAAATAAGCCGGTATCCAAAATGTAACAAAAATTTAAATTGCATAAAATTCACATGAATCTACATAAATGCAAAAATTTGAGATATATTATTAAATTGAATATACCAGATGCCCCTATGGGAAACGAGTATCACGCATTAGGTTTCGCCCTCATGCAACGTTCTTACTTGCTTTTGTTGGTTCCGTGGAGAGCACGCGCAGGTCAAGTTTGTTACCAAAAAACGACATCTATTTTTGTTGCAATGTTATCGATTTTAAACCTTATCGAAAACAGCTTATGGAATTATATCTCCCACACCTTTAGTAGCTCTAAACCCCTTAAATTTTGCATATAGATTCATGTGCTTGTGCAATTTATATTTTTATACCCTGAGCCCATTGAAAATGGGAACTCAGGGTATAATGGTTTTGTGAAAATGTATGTAACAGGCAGAAGGAGGCGTGTCAGACCCCACAAAGTATATATATTCTTGATCAGGGCGACGAGCTGAGTCGATTTAGCCCTGTCCGTCTGTCAGTCTGTCCGTCCATCCGTCCGTCCGTCCGTCCGTATGTTTGAACGCGTCGATTGAAGCATCTAGACAAGCTAGAGACTTGAATTTTTTTTGTTGGGTCCGTGGATAGCACGCGCAGGTCAAGTTTGTTACCAAAAAACGATATCTATTTTTGTTGTTTTGTTATCGATTTTAAACCTTATCGAAAACAGGCTATAAAATTATATCTCCCACACCTTTAGAGCTAGACTCCTCAAATTTTGCATATACATTAATGTGAATTTTATGCAATTTCTATTTTGCTTTTTTTTGGATACCGGCTCTTTTTACTTATTAACTCCCCCCCCCCCTCCACGCTCCCCTTCACCACTCACGGAGAGTAATCATGTGAATAAATTAACATTTTTATAAAATGTAAAAAATTCAATAAAATCATAAGCTGAAAGTTTCATCAAATTCCGTTAAGTCAGTCCCGATTTATTAAACAAAACTTTTCGCTGCACGTGACAAGCAGCGACGCGCAGCAAAAAACATTTACATATATTCTCACATACACACATTGAAACGAGCAAGCGCACATAAATTCAAATAAATAAATAAATAAACACAAATAAATTCAATTCTAGCATATTCTTCATTCAAATCTGTGTTTGAATTGTATTTGTATTTGTCATATATTGCCCTTTACACGCATACATTGAAACAGACCACCGTTTTTGTATGTACACATACTCATGCGTTCATATGCTCGGATTTCAGCATATTCTAAGAATTACAATTGCGATTGATCTGCTTCTTTAGTTTTGTATTTGTCACTAGCACAACCCCTTCATGTGTATAAATTAAAAAAAAAAAAAATTTAAAAAGTTACGCTGTTGTCACTGAGTTTAAAGCCCGGGACCTTTCGTTTGTGCGCTTTGCGTCTACCCACTACGCCACACCAGTATTACGTTGGCTGTTGGCAAAATGCAATGTAGTACTACAAGGCGATATGCCTTGTAATAGGCGATATGCCTTGTAATACTGCATTGCATTTTGGCAACAGCCAATGTAATACTGGTGTGGCGTAGTGGGTAGACGCAAAGCGCACAAACGAAAGGTCCCGGGTTTTAAACTCAGTGACAACAGCGTAACTTTTTAAATTTTTTTTTTTTTTAATTTATAAACATGAAGTGGTTGTGCTAGATGAGATGATGCGCTTTAACGTTACATATGTAGTAAATAAATGCAGCTTCGAGTCCAAGTGCAAATCGGACGGGGATCAGGGGATCTTCTAGTCGGGCACCTCCGACTAGAAATTTCTTACTTGTTTTTTATATTTTTGATACATACACATACACATGAAACGTGCAAGCGCGTCTACTATGCATGTGCACAAATAAATTCAAGGCTATTTATTACAGCATATTCTTCAACCAAATCTGTGTTTGAATTGGGTTTCCATTTTCACAGTTTTTGTATGTACAAGTTAACATATAAACATTGCACATAATATAACACATAAGTATTGCACACAATATCATTCATACGAATCCATTCGCCCTAAATACATTCCGCTGAACCATGAGTTCAGTGGCCTGACTATAGCTGGTCAACTATGGTAACTTGATACTTGACTATGTTGCAAGCGTTTATGTTATCATTTATGCTGAGTCGGCTTGCCGGCTGTAGCTGTGTAGTTTTTTAGTTTCCGGATTCAGCTTTAGGTTTAGCATAAGATTCTACTTTTGTCTAAATTCAGTTTTGTATTTGATGTTTACTGACAAAGTTCAGAATAAACTGTACTACTCCGGCGACAGCCGTAAACAATCGTTTTCATATGTTAAACATATTGCTGAGCCATGAGGCCAGTGATCGAGATGAAGTCAAGCCTCCACCGTAAACATCCTAAGAAGACTTAGGAGATTACTCCACTAGGATCACCACGACGACGTCTGGGAATTCTTACGAACTTCAGCGACGACGCGGGAATTATAAAAACATTAATTAGCGCCCAACTAGTGGTCGGACTCCACAACAACAAGTAAAACAGCAGCAGCAGCAACAGTTAGTTGAGTCATGTAAGTGGATACTCCAGCCAAAATTTTTCAAGTTTGATTCATAAAAAATTAGTTTGCGCAAGTGAGCATTTTCTATTGCAACAGATCATGTGAAAATTTTATTTTATTTTTTTTTTTATAATAATAATCAGAACCAAGTTTCCGAAACACGTGTGAGTGATTGCTTTGAGAATTTTAGTTGAAACAATTTATCATTTAGATCGTTAATAAAATTGATTTGTGTTACCTTTTATGTGTCTAAAATTGTGCTATAACAATAAATACAGTTCTCGTGGCTCAGAGCTGCGACGTAATTCGACCCATCTTTTGACGGCACGTTTTATTTTTCACGGCCACTGGCCTGCACATGCCACAGTTTAGCCAATATAGAAACCCTCGCAAGCAGTCTAGCGACTCGGATTCCGACTGTGACATTCGCATCAGAGTCCCGGCTACACGACTTCTTCCAGCAGTTCCCCCACCATCAAGTAAAATGGATCCAGATCAGCTTAGGGAAATAATAAGGACCGCTGCAAACCTGCAGAGGGGGCAAGTATTGACTCAGAGAATTAATGAGTTAGCTGAACAAATAGCAGTAGCAAACGTTGTCGCCCCACAAGTAGTAGCATATGCTGCTATAGGAATTAGAAGCGACATTTACTATGTACAGGAATACAGGAGTACAGGAATCTTATGTATCTTGGAGACAGGCAGCATTAGCCGCTTACGAGAACTTCAGACCACATAATGGCAGTTCTCGTCTTTATCAGGCTGTTATCATCATAAAAAGCAAGATTAGGGGCCCCGCAGACGCGGTTCTGGCCTCATTTGGTACTGTATTGAAATTTGATGCGATAATAAATCGCCTAGATTTCATTTCGAATTAGGTACCTTGAGGCAAGGTGGCCTGTCCCTGCTTCAATATTACGATGAGGTAGAGAAGAAACTCACTCTTCTCACTAACAAAGTTAACATGTCAAATGAGCCGGCTTTAGCAAAGGGCCTATGTGAAAAATTCCGCGACGATGCGCTGCGTGTGTTCATATCGGGCCTCAAGCGCAGTCTTACAGATGTGCTCTTTGCAGCAAAGCCCAGAGATTTGATTTCAGCGCTAGCTCTCGCGCAAGAAGTCGAGTCAAATCATGAAAGGTAATTCGCGGCTAATTTCGCAAGAAGTCTGGAGGACAAAGAGCGCAAGCCGCATGCAAAAGCACAGGGTCATTAACAGAAGAGTCATTGGCGACAAGCCGAAACACAAGCTAGCGGTACAAAGAATCCACACTTTAGCAAGCAAAACCAGGCCCCAGTGCAGACTGACCAATGAAGCAGCAGGCAGCACAATAATAATGGCGCACCGGTGCTCATGGAGGTCGATCCTTCCTTCTCAACGGTTTTGCAGGCCACTCAGGCCCCTGCTTACACGAATTGGAAGCACCCCGCATCTGACCGCACAGGCGGTCAGAGAAATCAGCACAGGTTGAATCATGTCACGCAAGACACGGGACGGGGGGCAGAGGCGTATGCTGATGCCGCCTCCAGCGCAGCGGCATAAATCAATGACGATGCTTGCTATGACTCTGATGCCCTCAATTTTTTAGGAGCAAGTCCCTGCTACCCGTCATCAGACGAAGAGTAGCAGGGACTCACATGCGATTCTTCATAGACACGGGCGTGGCCAAGAATTTCATTCGACCATATGAAGGGTTGAAAGACGTCCGCTCGGTAGAGCCCCCCTTCAAAATTCATTCCATTCACGGCGAGACACAAATTACACGCAAATGCTTTGTTTCAATGTTTGGTTTAAAGGCAACCTTTTTTATTCTGCCGGACTTGTCAACTTTTGGTGGGATTGTAAGCCTTGACCTGCTTAAGCAGCCAGCTGCTTCGCTTTGTCTAGCTTCAGGATAACTTAAGTAGGGCACGGAAGTCGATCAAATCACCTTCCACACGTGCAAAAATGTAAATTTCACAAATGTAGACTGTGCAGAGACATCCCCATTAGCTAGAAGTTTTGTTTGAAAATGCTAAAGACCAGACAAAAGGCCTTTGCCGTATAACACATCAGTCGTGGCTTCCATTAGGACCACAGATGAGCAACCGATCTATGCCAAGTTTTACCCATTATCAATGGGAGCAGCTGATTTCGCTAATAAAGAAATCAAAGATCTGCTAAAAAATGATATAATTAAAAAATCCGTCTCTCCTTACAATAACCCAATATGGGTTGTAGACAAGAAGGGCACTGATGAAGCGGGCAATAGGAAAATGAGGTTGGTAATCGACTTCCGTAAATTTAACGAAAGAACCGTGCCTGACAAATACCCTATGCCAAATATATCAATGATATTAGGGAATTTGGGGAGAGCCAAATTCTTTTCTACATTAGACCTCAAGTCTGGTTATAACCAGATCATACTCGCTGAGCGCAACTGTGGAAAAGCCTCTTTCTCCGTGAGCGGGGGAAAATACGAGTTCAAAAGACTCCCCTTTGAATTAATGAATGCAGCAAGCATCTTTCAAAGAACCATCGACGACATACTGCGAGAGCAGATTGGCAAATTTTGCTATGTGTATGTCGATGACGTAATCATCTTTTCAGAAGATGAGGAATCCCACATTAAACACCTGGATTGGGTCCTAAAAAGCCTACACGAAGCAAACATGAGGGTCTCAATCGAAAAGTCATGTTTTTTTAAGAAAAGCGTGAACTTTCTTGGTTTCATAGTCACTAGCACTGGCGTCACGACGGATCCTGAAAAGGTTAGGGCAGTACAGGAGTATCCAGAGCCTAAAACACTATTCGAGGTCAGATCATTCCTAGGTTTCGCAAGTTATTACATATGTTTCATTAGGGACTTCGCCGCAATAGCAAGACCCATCTCGAATATCTTGAAGGGTGAAAATGGAACAGTCAGTAAGCATAGGTCCAGACGTATAAAGGTTCAATTCTCTGAAGTGCAGCAAAGGGCGTTTCAGAAGTTGCACGATATTTTGTCATCCGAGAACGTAATGCTCAGGTACCCCGATTTTAAGAAGCCATTCGATCTAACGACCGATGCTTCGGCTCACGGCATAGGTTCAGTTTTTTCTCAATGATTTCAAGAGCATTGAAGGACAACGAGGTTAACTAAGCAACAAATGAGAGAGAGTTATTGGCCATCGTATGATCACTTGCCAAGTTAAGGCACTATTTGTATGGGGTGAAAGACATTAATATCTTCACTGACCTTCAACCCTTGACCTACGCAGTTTCGGAATGCAATCCAAATGCGAAGATCAAAAGGTGGAAAGCGCGCATTGACGAGTCTAATGCATGTATCTTCTATAAATTTGGCAAGGACAATCCGGTTACGGATGCCATGTCAAGACAGCAGCTCAACGCTGTAAATGAACAAGAAATTGAGTCCTGCGCAGCAACGATCCACAGTGAGGTATCTCTCACCAACACCATTGAGACAACAGACAGGCCCTTGAATTGTTTTCAAAACCAAATAGTGCTAGACGAGGCGCGTTTCCCCTTAAAATAAAGTTTAATACTTTTTGGAAATAATAAACGCTACTTGATCAGCTATACTTGCATCGAATCGCTGCTAGACCAGCTCGAAGATGTGGTTTCACCCAAATGCATAAATGCTATCCACTGTAATTTTAACACGCTTGCAATGATACAAGATACATTGGTTCCAAGATACCCGGCCACAAAGTTCTGGCACTGTAAAAATCGCGTAGTGGACGTATTTGCGGTTGGAGAAAGAAGGGAAATCCTCCACAGGTCTGCACAGGAAAATATTAAGCAGGTACTCTCGGAGTACTACTTTTAAAAGATGGCAAAAATAGCCAATGAAATAGTACAAAATTGCAAAACATATGCGAGGGCTAAATATGATAGACATCCCAAAAAACAAGAGCTTGGGGAGACACCGATCCCCTCACATGTAGGAGAGATGTTACACATAGACATTTTCTCCACTGACAGGAAATACTTTCTAACTTGCATCGACAAGTTCTCTAAGTTTACTATCGTCCAACCGGTCCCTTCAAGAACCATTGTGGATCTGAAGCCAGCTTTAATGCAACTAGTGAATTTTTTTCCAAAAGCCAGATCCATTTACTGTGACAATGAACCGTCATTGAATTCAAAGACCATCGTGACTATGCTCGCAAACAACTATGGGGTCAGCATTTCAAATGCACCACCATTGCATTGCATCTCGAATGGACAGGTTGAGCGCTTTCGCAGCACTCTGTTAGAGCTAGCCAGATGCCTAAAGTTCGATAAAGGCATAAGTGACAACGTAGAAGTCATTTTACTGGCTGCAACTGAGTACAATAAGGCGATCCATTCGGTCATCGACCAGAGACCAGTTGATGTGGCTCAGGCGCACCCAGATGAGCCACAAGAAAAGATACGAGAAAAGATCAGAAATGCTCAGACGACGCTCAGAGCTAGGGAGAACGCAAATCGGCAGAATAGAGTCTTCGACGTTAGTGACAAAGTTTTGGTCAGGTCCAACCGACGGCTCGGAAACAAACTCACACCTTTATGTGATGAGAAGGCCGTGGAAGCATACCTGGGGACCGAGGTCCTCATTAGAGGGAGGGTGGTCCACAAGGACAACCTAAGGTGACTCCCTTGTTTTTTTTTAAGCCAATAGGCAAACTCGTATAAGTTAGATATAGTTTTTCAATTTAATTTTAGCCACTTGGCACAGTTTTTATAAAACACTTTCGGTGATTTAGAGCAGACTTGTTTCCCTGAAATGCAACTAATAAATGCCAGCAATAGACAAATAGAAATAAACACTAGAGTTAAAGATCAGCTTAACCAGTTAACACCTGGAGCCACATTTTGTCGTCTGGCATTAGAGAGTTAATGTGCCAAAGAGCTCCATGCAGGTGGCACGGCACACTGCGATATCCAGTCGAGCAACCTGGATATAATCACCCATGTAGATGACGGAATCATCATCCTCAACGACGGGCACAGAGATTCAGGTACAAGGCACGCATCTCATCACGTTCGGAGACCGAGTCGCAATTAACGGGACTCTGTTTTACAATCAGTACAACGTACTGTAGCATGTTGCATGCCAAATGAGCATATGCCCACAGTATTGTAGAGTATACAATATAACAAGTGGTCATATGCCCAGCTTAAAGTTAGAGTATCAACTCATAACAGCTCATGTCAATTACACTTTGTTGTTATGCTTATACAACCATAAATATATATATAAGTGCAGTAATACGATCCGTCGCTTATGCGGACGGGCCGAAGCGTCCAAGCACTTCTTGAGTATGTACCGTCTGTACATATATACGTATATATACATTAGCATATTGGCACATATGTACTGCAACTCTCTCTCTCTCTCTGCCGACGCTTTTAGCGGCAGAGCTCACCTAGAATATTGTATGTAATAAGACCAATATATAATTGAATACAAACAGAGAAACACTCTCGATTAACACCTAAACAAGGGAAGACGTGTTTTATTTTTACATGGCGACCGTGACAAGTGTCACGAACGTGTGATCTGTGATTTGTGAAAAAAAAATAAATAAATCGTAAAAATGAATAAGTCCAAAAAAAAAAAACTCAACTTATGAAACGAAAAACAATAATCAACAACAACAACAGCAACAATGATCAACAACAGCAACAGTGATCAACAACAACAACAACTGCAACAATGATCAACAACAACAATAGCAACATTCGTCAAAAACAGCAACAGTGATCAACAACAACAACAGCAGTAGCAGTAGCAGCAGCGAACAACAATAGATACAGAGAAGAGTTAAGTAAGCAACTGCACCCTCCCACACCATCAGCCAGAAGATCATCGAGGATACTGCCAATCTCCAAATGAAGTGATCCAGTAACTATAAAAATAATATTTAACATGTGGCAGATGCAGTGTTGTGACCAACAGCGAGGGCATTTTGATAAATAAAGGCATTCACAACCACGACAACACAGCACGTCTGTGAAGCGGCGCCACACCTCAGCTCATACGCATTGTGTAGCCCAATAGCCTGTGCGAAGACCAGCACCGGCGCCCCAACACTTGTGCGAAGACCAGCACCGGCTCCGTCTAGCATACCAAGCTAGACCAACAGGATCAACGGACCGACAGCGCTACAAAGAGCGCGCAACTGAAATATAAGAATAATATACATAAAAATGAAATGTTAATGAAACGTTTGTAATACTGAGCGATAATTGCGTTGCTCGTAGTAGAGTATGGCCCGTAAAGCCATACGAAATATTAGACAGGAGATCACTGCGTTGATCGATTAGGGATAAAACTAGAATTAAAAAAAAAAAATTTAGATGTTAAACAAGTAAGAACGTTGCCTTAGGGCGAGACCTACACCGTGATACTCGTTTCCCACAGGGGCATCTGGTATTTTAAATTTAATAATTTATCTAAAATTTTGCATTTATGTATGCAATGCAATTCATGTGAATTTTATGCAATTTCAATTTTTGCAAATATAACTATGTGAATGAATTAGCATTTTTATAAAATGTAAAAAATTCAATAGAATCATATGCTGAAAGTTTCATCAAGTTCCGTTAAGTCAGTCGCAATCTATTAAACAAAACGTTTGGCCAATTATGACACGCACGCGTTAAGCAGCGACAGCAAAATACATTTACATTTACACATATGTATGTACATTGAAACGTGCAAGCGCGTTAGCTTATGCATGGTCACAAATAAATTCAGCGCCATTCATTCTAGCATATTCTTCAACCAAAATTGTTATTGAGTTGTGCTTGCATTTTCAGCCGCTTCTTTAGTTTTGTATTTGTCAAATATCGCCATTTATACGCATACATTCAACCGACCACCGTTTTTGTATGTACACATATAAAAATATACGTTCATATGCGCGCATTTCAGCTTTTTCTAAGAATCACTATTGCGATTGATTTATGTTTATTTATTTTTTATTTATTTAAGAGCTAACTTATTAATAATAAAATTAAAGGCTAGCTTAGTACTATGGCTATGGCGGCAGAAGCTTTCAGCTCTAGAGTTGTATTTACAGGTGTATTTGATTCCTAGTAGTATTGCGTGCTGTATTTACAGTGGTGAACATGAGTTAGATGTGGTGATATAGATTTGTTAACTTTAAGTATTTCAGGATGTTTGATGTGTTTGAAGGAGTGGGGTTTGCTAAGCATTGTAGGGGGTTGCTGTTTTTGAATATTGCTTCTCTTTGAGGTTTTAGTCTATTGCAGTTGGTGAGGATGTGTTCGAGTGTTATGGTGTCATTGCAGAGGGGGCATATACCGGGAGAATGATCTATGTAGTGTATGTGGGTTATTTTGGAGTGTCTGAGTCTCAGTCTGGTTATTATTATTTGATCTCTTCTCGAGAGGGTAAATGAGTTTCTTTTAAAAATATCGTAGTTGTTGAATTTGTGTGGGTTGTTTGTTTGGTACCAGGTTGATGTTTTAGTTATGTTGGATTGTAGTTTTGTGAGGTGCATGGTTTTTAAGTATTTTTGTATGTCTTTTACGTTGAGGTTTTCCTTTGTTATTAGAGGCCTACTCGCTGCATTTTTGGCAGAGGTATCTGCTAGTTCGTTCCCTACTATTCCCACATGCCCGGGCACCCAGAGTAGTTTGAATTTGGGGAAGGTTTTATTCATAATATTACGAGCGTATGAAGGATAATTTTCATTGTTGTTTGAGTTGTTAATTGCGTCTATTGCAGAGAGTGAGTCGGTGCATATGCAGAAATTACCTCTTTTGTTTTTTAGGGTTTCTAGAGCTTCTACTATTGCGATGAGTTCTGCAGAAAATACGGAGGAGTAGTGGGGTAAGAGGTATGATTTGATGGTATCGGCTTCACTTGTGATAGCAAAGGTAGTGGTAGTGCTGTTTTGAGAACCATCTGTATAGATGTATGTGTATTTAAGGTTGTCTATGGTCTTAATTTGATTGAATTCGGCTCTGTATGTTTGTGGGCATGTGCTTTTTTTTATTAAAGCTTCTTAGTGTCGTGCTTGTGATAATTTGGCTTAAATTCCATGGAGTAGTAGTCAGGGTAAGTAGTTTTGCGGGCTGGAAGGGTAGGTTGTGGTTTTTGCTATGTTTTATTATTAGGTCTATTGTTGAATTGTATTGTGAGCGTCTAGGAGGTCGGTATGTTTTTAGTATTTTGTGCAGTGGGGAATTTTTTGCTGTGATCAGGGTTTTTACGAGGGTTGCTGTTAGTAGATCGCGTCTGTCTTCTAATGGGGGGACTCTGGCTTCGAATAGGATGTTTTGGGAGGGTGTGGTTTTGAATGCCCCAAGGGCGATTCTGAGGCCTGTGTTAATTTTTGATTTTATAGGTCGCAGAGTAGTTTTCGGACAGTGTCCATAGATGGGAAGGCCGTACTCTGCCTTGGTGTTGAGTATTGCTTTTGTGACATTTATAAGTGTGGATGTGTTACAGTTGAATTTAGGACTGGCGAGACATTTTATTATATTAATTGTTTGATGAAGGGAGTGCGTGAGTTGTTCCGTGTGTTTGTTCCTTTTATATTTGTTGTTGAAGTGAAGGCCTAGTATTTTTAGTGATGCGACATTCTGGATATGTATGCTTCCTGTTGATAATAAGCATTTACAGTTGTGCTTTCTGCAGACGTGCATGTGCTTGCATTTGTTGGTGGATAGCTTTGCGCCTGAGTATTCGGCCCAGTTAAGTATGGTTCTGAGGATTGGGTTTAGGTTTGTATTAATGTTTTTCCTATTTTTTAGTTTAAGTACTATGTTAAAGGCGCTTAGGCTGATATTTGGGTGTAGGGTGAGCTTTTCAGCGAGTTTGTTGTACGCTATTACAAAACGGATCACTGAGAGTGGTGAGCCCTGGGGGATGCCGTTGTGGATGGGATGGAAGGGGGCGATGTTGGTGTTTATTCGTACTGTAATTTTCCTATTCGTCATGAAGTTTTTTATGTAGTTTAATATTTTGGGTCCCGTTTTCCATTCCATGAGTTGGTCAAGTATTGAGTGTAGTCCGATTCTGTCGAAAGCTTTTTCAAAGTCTAGGGATATTATGGAAGTATGGTTTCTTCTGGACATGGATCTTGCTAGTAGATGGTCTATCAACAGTAGACCGTCTATAGCAGATTTCCCCTTCTTAAATCCTGTTTGACTGATATGGATTAATTTGTCGTTAGAGACAAACCACCACAGTCGCTTTGCTATTATTTTATCTAGGACTTTTGATAGGCACGAGTTCAGAGATATTGGTCGGTAGGAGTTAAGTGCGGTTTTGTCTGTGTTGGGTTTCGAGATTGGGATTATTATACTATTCTTATAGGCTTGGGGGATGTAATTGTTTAGTATGGAGTTTTGGAGGTTGATTATTCGACATTTTGTTTTCCTGTCTAGATTGTGTGTTTCCTTTTAGTGTGTTTAGAGCTGATGTAAATTCGACTAGTGTTATTTCTTTTTCTATTTCTGTAGCTCTCTTGCTGGGGATATATGTGTGGTTGAGTAGGTTGTTCAGTGATGCTTGTTTTGTATTTATAGATGATGAGTCTGAGAAGTTTTTGCAGAAGAGTTCTGCTATTTCTGCTTTGTTGGTGGTATTTTGGTTTGTTACTGGATTTAGGATGCAATGAATGTGTTTTTGGGGGTTTAGGCCGCAGAAGCGTCTGATGTTACTCCAAATTGATTTTGGAGGTGTGTCGGGTGCTATTTGTGTTGTGAATTTTTGGATACTGTGTTTTTCTTCTTCTTTTAGGGTTCTTCTAAATTTGGCATTCGCTTGTTTAAATTGTATGATGTTCTGAGTACAGATGTTTCTTTTAAGTATGAGCCATTTCTTGACTTTGTCGTCTCTAAGTTTTTGTAGCTTTTTGTTCCACCAAGGTACATTGTGTGGTTTGGTCATAGGGTGTGTCTGAGGGATTGTTTTGTGTGCACTGGATATAATTATTTTTTGTATTATGGCTGTTTCTTTGTTTATGTTTGAGCATGTTTTTAGTTGTGATGAGTATTCTTCTGTGAGTTCTGAAAATCGTTCCCAGTTGGCTTTGTCTGTGATGAAAATGGGTTTGGAGGATGTGTGTTGTGCTGTTGTTGGATAGGAGTTAAAGAGGTTAATTATGATAGGGAAGTGGTCGCTACCGAAGAGATCATTTTCTGTGTACCATGTGCTGTCAAGTTGTAGAATTGGGCTGCTAAAGGTTATGTCGATGTTAGTTAGTGTATTGTGGGTGCTTAGGTGTGTTGGTGAACCGTCATTTAGTAGGATGTGGTTTGATTGGGCTATGAATTTTTCAAGTATTTTACCCCTATGATTATTAATGTTTGAGCCCCAGTTTTTATGCCAACCATTAATGTCGCCAGTGACTAGCACGGGTATGTTTGAGGTTTTTAAAACATTTTGAAGGTTTTTCATAGAAAATCCCTTATTTGGTGCTATGTAGGCTGAAATTAGTCTAAATTTGAGGTTTGACTTGAATTCTGCGCATACTGCGTCGAAGTCTCCGTTCAGAGGAATTTCTCGGGTTTGTAGGGAATTGTGTATTAGTAGAGCTACACCCCCGTGGGAAGGTGAACGGTTTTTTGTTATTAAGGTGTAGTTGTTTGGTATAGGTATGGATTTGCTGTGTATTATATGTGTTTCTTGTAGGGATAAAATAAGGGGTGTGTGTTTTTTGATTATATTTTGTAGTTCGCTGTAATTAATTGTGTAACCGTTTATGTTCCATTGAATGATCTTAATGGTCATTTGGTTTTATTTGTATTTAAAGAGAGAAATGTGGGGGTATTGTGAGTCTATTTTTGTAATAATTACAGCGTGTGGGGCCAATGTTATTTTGTGTGTTAAATACTGTCGCTGTCGTTGTTATCTTTGTGTTTTGCTTTTTTTGAAGTTTTTATATTTGGTAGGTTGGGTTTAGTGTGTTTGAGATTTGTTGAAAGGGCGTTGTTTTTTTCTTTAGGAAATATTCTTAATTTTAGGTCGTTTGTTTTTTCGCTTGCTAGATTTTGTGAGTTGGCGAGGACGTCTACGTCCATTTCCATATCTTCCTTGCGAAGGTGTTGGTGCGATGTGCTTGAGGTCCTAGGGTGCTCTGATAACAACAGGTCGTGGTAAGTTATGGGTAGGGATGAGGTGTTCGTTGATGCTGTTGTAGCTGTATTTGTTTTTGGTGTTGTTGAATGGGCGTCTTGATTTGTTGCAGTTTTGGTCAATGTTGATGCGTAGCTGTTGCTAGGTTGCGGGTTATGGCGAGAGTGGTAAATTGATAAAGCTGTTTTGTGGTCAACTTTCTCTGTAGTTTTGATTGCTACCAGTTCTTGTTGTCTCAAGAATGTTGGACATTTGCGATCAAGTGGGCTGTGTTTGGGGTCAACTTCGGGGTTATTTTTGCAATTTAGGCAGCACTTCTCGTTGTTGCATGTTTCATTTTCAGTGGTGTGTGTTGTTTGAGAGCAGTTTTTACATGTTTCTACTGGACTTTTGCAGATCGGTGTTGGGTGGCCAAAACGTAGGTATTTTCTGCATCTCAGAGGTAGAGGGATGTACGGGTGAACTCTTACGCTTTCATATCCAATTTTTATTGCTTCTGGAAGGTTGTGTGTGGCGAATGTAATAATTATAAGTCCCGTTTCTGCCATGCCTTGCTCTTGTTTCTTTAATATTTTTCGCACTTCAGTTACGCTTTGAGGTTTAAGTTCTTCTAGTATTTCTGCTTCCTCTATGTTTCGTAATTCGTTGCAGTAGATTACTCCCCTGGAAAAATTAAGTGTCTTGTGTTCAGTGGCTTCTACTTGGATATCAGCCATATTTTTGATTTTTAGTAATTTCATTGTTTGTAAGGTATTTTTTGTTTTGATTAATAGGGTGCCGGCGCGAGTTTTTTTGCATGTTTCAACTTCTCCTCCACATGTGTAGTCTATTGTTTTTTAATTAGGAATGGTGATACATTTTCAAACGATTTGTTGTCTTTTCTGTTAATTACAATGTATTTTGAGCTGTTCAGATTTTTATATTTGTTGTAGATTGGTTTTGTTGTTGCGTTTATGTCGGGCGGTTTAAGCATTGTTGATGTTTTATGGGCTCAAGCCCAGCACCTTTGTTTGTGTCTCTAGCTTTTGTTGTTTTTTTATTTTCGTATTCTGTTTTGTGCACTTGCTTGATTGTCTGATCTAACTGATAAGAGTTTTTGTATAGCTCTTTGGGCACCACAGAAATGCAGAAGTAACACGTCTTATCTCGATGAGGGTTTGAGTGAAACTGATATATGTTTATATTGTGCTTGCATTAACACAAACATCCAATTTGGAATCGTCTAGCTCTAAAACTGTAGGAGCTATAAGCTTTTTGCGATTTGCCACGCCCCCTGAAGGCGTAGGTATGTCCGCCATATCTTTTTGATCTTGGGTTGCTTATCCGAGTATATATATCAAATTTCAAGTCTCTAGCATCAATAGTGCTCAAAATATAGCTGATCTTGTAAAATCATTATATATTCAGATCCGATTTGCCACGCCCCCAGTGGGCGTAGACATCAAATCTTTCTATGAATCTTTATAGAATCGTAGCGTTAAGTTACGTGCCAAATTTCAGCATTCTAGCTTTAAAACTGTAGAAGTTACAGTTTTCCCGATTTGCCACGCCCCCAATGGGCGTAGATATATCCGCCATATCTTTTTGAACTTGGGTGGTCGACGCAAGTATACATTCCAAATTTCAACTCTCTAGCTCTTCAACTAATATGATTTCTTGACTATGGGCGCAACCATATTCCGATTTGCCACGCCCCTAGTGGACGTATCGGGAAAATCTTGACACTTTATAATTCGAGGGCATACACGAGTATATGTTCCAAATTTCAAGTCTCTAGCTTCAATAGCGTAGAAAAATATTGCATTCATACGGACAGACGGACAGACGGACGGACAGCAAGACGGACATTTCACAAAACCAATATACTCTTTTTCCCTTTGGGAAACGAGTATATCAAATTTTTATAATACTGAGCGATAATTGCGTTGCTCGTAGTAGAGTATGGCCCGTAAAGCAATACGAAATATTAGACAGGAGATCACTGCGTTGATCGTTTAGGAATAATACAACAAACTACTATTGAAAAAAAAAAAATATATATATATATATACATATAATTTTAATTAATTGAGAATGAAATTAAATAAATACAGTTCTTAATATAAATATATATACATATTCTTTAAAAACAAAAATTTGTTATTCAAAAATTCCAATTTAATGCTTTCAAATGCTATTTCCAAATACGAAAGTATACTAATAGTAGAAAAAATGATAGACCACAATTCAAAAGTAGCGGATTCCACCGCAAATGTTATTAACAATGTCGAAACGGCTTCAATCGACTTAAGGTTAATAACATTCCTACTTATTATAATAGTTATTTTGCTATTAGCGAATGCCTTAATAAAAATATATAAGTTGCATAATAGATGCATAAAGAAAAATATATGAGTAGGGCTCAGGAGTTAGACAAAATTTAAAAAAAAACAAGTAAGAAAACTCTAGTCGGAAATGCCCGACTAGGAGATCCCCTGAGCCCCGCCCGATTTGCAATGTTTAATACGCTATATAGCTTGCATATAAAATTAAATTTTCCAAAATTAAATTATAATTTTGAAATTTTATTCAACTAGAATGTATGTAAATCAAAAATAAATAAATAATTAAATAAATAAACAAATCAACAAAAAAGAAGAAGAAAAACAAACATCACCGCACTTGGACTCGAACCTGCATCTATTTACTACATATGTAATGTTAAAGCGCGTCATCTCAACTAGCACGACCACCTCATGTTTATAGATTTTAAAAAAAAATTAAAAAAGTTTCGCTGTTGTCACTGAGTTTCGAGCTCGGGACCTTTCGTTCACGCGCTTTGCGTCTACCCACTACGCCACACCAGTATTGCGTTGCTTGTTGGCAAAACGCAAAGTAGTACTACAAGGCGATATGTGACAAATACAAAACTAAAGAAGCTAAAGAAGCAGATCAATCGCAATTGTGATTCTTAGAATATGCTGAAATGTGCGCATATGAATGTATGTGTATGTGTATATACAAAAACGGTAGTCTGTTTGAATGTACGCGTGTAAAGGGCGATATATGACAAATACAAATACAATTCAAACACAGATTTGAATGAAGAATATGCTAGAATTAAATTTATTTGTGCACATGCATAAGCAGACGCGCTTGCTCGTTTCAATGTGTGTATGTGAGAATATATGTAAATGTTTTTTGCTGCGCATCGCTGCTTGCCACGTGCAGCTAAACGTTTTGCTTAATAAATCGGGACTTACTTAACGGAATTTGATGAAACTTTCAGCATATGATTTTATTGAATTTTTTACATTTTATAAAAATGCTAATTTATTCACATGGTTACTCTTCATGAGCAGTAAAGGGTCATGGGGAGGGGGGGGGGGGGGGTTAATTAGTAAAAAGAGCCGGTATCCAGAAAATAAAAAAATAGAAATTGCATAAAATTCACATTAATCTATATGCAAAATTTGAGGAGTCTAGCTCTAAAGGTGTGGCAGATAGAATTTTATAACCTGTTTTCGATAAGGTTTAAAATCGATAACAAAACAACAAAAAGAGATATCGTTTTTTGGTAACAAACTTGACCTGCGCGTGCTATCCACGGACCCAACAAAAAAAAATTCAAGTCTCTAGCTTGTCTAGATGCTTCAATCGACGCGTTCAAACATACGGACGGACGGACAGACAGACAGACGGACAGGGCTAAATCGACTCAGCTCGTCGCCCTGATCAAGAATATATATACTTTGTGGGGTCTGACACGCCTCCTTCTGCCTGTTACATACATTTAACAAAACCATTATACCCTGATTTCCCATTTTCAATGGGCTCAGGGTATAAAAACAAGTAAGAACGTTGCCTTAGGGCGAGACCTACAGATACTCGTTTCCCACAGGGGCATCTGGTATTTTAAATTTAATAATTTATCTCAAATTTTGCATTTATGTAGATTCATGTGAATTTTATGCAATTTCAATTTTTGCAAATATAACTATGTGAATGAATTAGCATTTTTATAAAATGTAAAAAATTCAATAGAATCGTATGCTGAAAGTTTCATCAAGTTCCGTTAAGTCAGTCGCAATCTATTAAACAAAACGTTTGGCCAATTATGACACGCACGCGTTAAGCAGCGACAGCAAAATATATTTACATTTACACATATGTATGTACATTGAAACGTGCAAGCGCGTTAGCTTATGCATGGTCACAAATAAATTCAGCGCCATTCATTCTAGCATATTCTTCAACCAAAATTGTTATTGAGTTGTGCTTGCATTTTCAGCCGCTTCTTTAGTTTTGTATTTGTCAAATATCGCCCTTTATACGCATACATTCAACCGAGCATCGTTTTTGTATGTACACATACATATAAATATATACGTTCATATGCGCGCATTTCAGCTTTTTCTAAGAATCACTATTGCGATTGATTTATGTTTATATTGTGTTTGCATTAACAGCAGCTTCTATAGATTTGTATTTGTCAAAAGTCGCCCTTGTAGTGAAGTAGTTTCGGATTTGCCAACAGGCAATGCAAAACTGATGTGACGCAGCAGGTAGATGAAAAGCATGTAAGCAAAAGGGTCCGCGTTCGAGACGCAGCGGCGACGGCATGAAAATAGTTGCACAGCTGTTCGTGCCTACATACATACATACCTGATGGGACCTATCGTCAATTTTTTTGTGTGTGAATAATTTTGTTCGGACTAAGTCGATTACACAAATATCGGTATTTGATATTTACATTTTTTGTCAGGGTCACACACACAAAAAGAAAATAACATAACTGACCAAGGCTATACGAAAAATGATAATTTTAGCAGATAAATTATTTGCAGAACTTCAACATTAAATCGAATTACATATATTTCTCAGAAATGCCGTTTGTCGTCTTAGCAATTCTTATTAAGCTTATTTATATAGGTGGCACAGGCATATGAATTTTGCAGCTGGGCGTTACAAATTTTGTTGCTAATTTGCCACGCCCCTAGTAGGCGTAGACATATCATATTTGGCAAATTCCTAGAAGGAGTCTAGGGTAACGTAACTGTAAAGTTTGGATGCTTACACTCCAAAAATGTGAAAGTTACAGGGCATTTTTTCGATATACCACGCCCCCAAAAGGGCGTAAGATTTATTTTTGGGGAATCAATAGAGGAGGCCCCCAGTAATACAAACATCCAATTTGGAATCGTCTAGCTCTAAAACTGTAGGAGCTATAAGCTTTTTGCGATTTGCCACGCCCCCTGAAGGTTACAGTTACAGTTTTCCCGATTTGCCACGCCCCCAATGTGCGTAGATATATCCGCCATATTTTTTTGAACTTGGGTGGTCAACGCAAGTATACATTCCAAATTTCAACTCTCTAGCTCTTCAACTAATATGATTTCTTAACTATGGGCGCAACCATTTTCCGATTTGCCACGCCCCTAGTGGGCGTATCGGGAAAATCTTGACACTTTATAATTCGAGGGTATACACGAGTATATGTTCCAAATTTCAAGGGACTAGCTTCAATAGCGTAGAAAAATATTGCATTAATACGGACAGACGGACAGACGGACGGACAGCAAGACGGACATTTCACAAAACCAATATACTCTTTTTCCCTTTGGGAAACGAGTATAAAAAAAAAAACAACAATGCAGTCAAAAATTGCAGAAATATACAAAAGAAATCCAGAATTTCGGAAAAACGCCTTAAAAATATTGCGCTCTTATAAAGAGTTTATAACATTATATAAATTTGAAACAGTGTATGTTGAAACTTTTAATGGTGCTGTAAGCCCATTAGTTCAACTAAATACATTCGAAAAGGCCATAATATTGTCTACCTTGCCCAATTTCATTTCATTCACTTGTGGAAACTAATACAAGTCTAAACATGGCACAAACGATAGAAAGTTTTCTTAAACTAGCCTCATCATTGATGACAGATTTTGATGGTAAGGCTGAAAACTTGCAAAGTTTCCTTGATTCACTTGTTCTAGTTGATTCACTAAAGGGAACTTATGAAAATATCGCAATAAGCCTAATAAAGACAAAACTAAAAGATCATGCTCGAAACCTAATTAGAAATGAGCAGACAATTGTCGATATTATCTCGCAATTGAAAAAGTCTGTAAAAGGAGAGTCAGTAGAAGTTATTTCTGCTAAGCTCCTAAACTTGCAACAGAAGAGCAAAACCGCAAACCAATATACCCAAGAGGTAGAGAAATTGACTAAGCCTCTAGAAGGAGCTTATATCAATGATGGTTTGACACTTGATTTAGCTAATAAGTACAGCACAACATTTGCTGTCAAGGCAGCAGCATAAATAGAGGTAACCGAGGTAAATACCGAGGTAGTTACCAAAATACCAGTTACCAAAATAACAATAATTACAGAGGTAATTATAGAGGCTAAAATAGAGGAAGCTCTAGAGGCCGTGGATATTCCAACACTGAAAATTTCAATAATATAAGAGTAACCCAAGATATTTCGGGAAACTCGCAGACACTTCCAGATACTCTAAATTAAATCACCAAATATATACCGTCAACCTTAGTCTCAACAATTTCGTATCATTAAAAAATGTCGCAACAAATAAACAAATAACATTTTTGATTGATACAGGTGCAGATATTTCAATTATTAAAGAAAATTCTGATGTATTTCATGACATCAATATATTATTCCATATAAATATCATTTACTTCATTCAGATTTCGCAATCCCATGCGATGGAATAATAGGATTAGATTTCATAAAAACATTTAATTGTCAATTAGATTACAATAGTTCCGAAGATTGGTTTATACTTAGACCACAAAACCTAACGTATCCTATCTATGTTCCAATAACATTTAGTTCTGGTACTAATTCCACACTTCTACCAGCAAGATCACAAGTGATACGCAAAATAGTGTTGTCTTCAGCAGAAGAAAACATTTTAATTCCAAATCAGGAAATTAAACCGGGTGTTTATGTTGCAAACACTATTGCTACAGCAAAAAATACTTTTGTCCGATTCTTGAATATCACAGATAAATGCCAAACAGTAGGTATTAATAACATAAAATTTGAATCACTTTCGAACTACAATGTAGTTCAACATCTAAAATACAATAGAAAAGTGTCTGTAATTAATAAATTAACGAAAAATTTTCCAATTTTGTTTAAAAAACAACTTGAAGAAATAAGCACCGAGTATAGTGATGTGTTCGGACTTGAAACCGAACCAATCACAACAAACAACTTCTATAAGCAAAAATTGAGACTAAAGAATGATGAGCCAGTATACGTAAAAAATTTTTGATGTCCGCATAGCCAAATAGAAGAAATCCAGCATCATGTTTGAAAGTTAATTGAACAAAATATTGTTGAACCGTCTGTATCATCCTATAATAGCCCACTCTTATTAGTCCCGAAGAAATCTCTTCCGGGCTCTAAAGAGAAAAAATGGCGATTAGTAATTGACTATCGCCAAATAAATAAAAAATTGCTGTCAGATAAATTTCCACTCCCCAGAATTGACGATATTCTTGATCAATTGGGTAGAGCTAAATATTTTTCATGCCTTGACTTAATGTCAGGTTTCCACCAAATTGAACTCGAGGAAAGCTCAAGAAATATAACGTCTTTTTCAACGATCAATGACTCATATCGCTTCACGCGATTACCATTTGGTTTAAAAATATCGCCTAATTCATTTCAGAGAATGATGACAATAGCATTCTCCGGCCTAGAGCCTTCACAAGCTTTCCTTTACATGGATGATTTAATTGTTATTGGTTGTTCTGAACAACATATGATTAAAAATTTAACAGATGTTTTCAAACTTTGTAGAAAACACAATCTGAAATTACATCCAGAAAAATGTTCATTTTTCATGCACGAGGTGACGTTTTTAGGTCATAGAAGCACAGATAAAGGAATCTTACCAGACGATAAAAAATTTGATGTTATAAATAACTATCTTGTCCCTACGGACGCAGACTGCGCTAGAAGATTCGTTGCATTTTGCAAGTATTATAGACGTTTTATAAAAAACTTCGCCGAATATTCACGGCACATAACAAGATTATGTAAAAAGAATGTCCCATTTAAATGGAGAACACAATGTGAAAAAAAGGTACTAGAAGTACCTAAAAAATCAACTTGTTCAACCAAATTTATTGCAGTACCCAGATTTCAGCAAAGAATTTTGCATAATCACAGATGCAAGCAAGCAAGCATGTGGAGCAGTTTTAACTCAAAACTATAACGGACTCCAACTCCCAGTTGCATATGCATCAAGAGCATTCACTAAAGGTGAAAGCAATAAGAACAAGAACTAGCAGCTATACACTGGGCAATAACACATTTTCGACCAAATATATATGGCAAACATTTTACAGTAAGAACTGATCACAAACCCAAGTTGCAAATTAACACGCATGCGGCTCGAACTAGAAGAATATGATTTTACGGTAGAGTATCTGAGAGGGAAAGATAATTTTGTGGCAGATGCCCTGTCAAGGATAACAATATGCGACTTAATTGATATGAATAAAAAAGTCCTGAAAGTCACTACCAGGCACCAAAGTAGACAAAACAATTTCTGCGCAGAAAATAAACAAGAACTACACTAGTCGGCATAAATATTTTGACGAAATTATAGTGATGTGTTTTTGCTTATAACTTTTTACTGACTTTATAGAACTTAAAAAAATTAATAAAATAGCAACTTAAACAAGAAAAGTCTTCAAAATATAATTTCGATTAATAGAACGTGTAGTCCCCTTTAGCTTTAATGACTTTTTGCAGCCGTCATGGAACTGAGTTCACTAAAGCTTCAATGATATCCGAGGGCACCTCGTTCCAAAGGGAAGTTGTCTCCTAAATTGTTTCTTCTTTGCTTTTATGCAAAGAAGCAATTCAGTTTCGTTTATTAAGGGACCACACGTTTTCAATGGCATTTAAGTCTGGACATTATGGTGGCCAGTCAAAAGTATTGACGCCAACATCCTTAAAAAATTTCGTGACCATCCTGCTTTTATGGCATGGGGCATTATTCTGTTGCAGGATCAATGACTCTCCTATAAGATTATCTTCGGAAGGGAATGTGTTATCATTGAACACTCTCAATTATTGGCCCTGGTTCATCAATCCGGTGACAGGAATGAAATCAGCCAACCCATAGAATGTAACACATCACCAGAACATAACAGACCCTCCACCATGGCTCACTTTTTGGCAAATAGGACGTCTCTTTTGCCTGCGCCTTCTTTTTGTATGAATTATAAAGGAGCTCTCATTTGTCCACAAAACAATTCGACAGAACTCTTTTGGCTTTAGAACATGTTCCTTTGCGAAGGCTAGCCTTTTAGGCTTACTTTACTTTGATATAAACGGCATGTCCTTGGCTATAAAATGCCGAATTCTTCTTCTTTTAAGCGTCGTCTGACGATTCGCTCATTGATTGGAGTCTCGGCTGTCAAATTGAAAAGATCTGCAGCATTTGAGGCTTCAGAAGAACATTTTCTTTTAAATTCACGTAGCAGGACTCGGTCATCAATATCATACGTTTTACGTTTGGCACCTAATCTTTTTATCTTTTTAAAACTTTATGATTTCTAAACTTATTAATTTGATACTGCACAGTTTGACGAGATATCTAATATTCACTTGCAATGCGTGTTATTTTTTTTTCAGCGGTAAACTTTGCTACCATTGCTGATCTTGTCTGCAAACTTAGCTCCGCTGTTTTACCTATTGTTTTTAATAACTACCAAAACATTTTAATAATTTTTTTATTTTTTTCACATTTTTTAACGATAATTAAAGTTGAATATACAAGTTTTTTGGTTGACACGCACCCAAAAGTGAAGACACATTTTGTCAATGATTTCGTCAAAATAATTATGCCGCGCTAAAATTCGATATTTGCATGCATTCTTATCAGCAAAATGACAATGCAAAAGGCTAACGACATAAAAATTGACACGCATAGAGCTATTGATAGTATCTTTGTTTTAGTTATAATTTTGTCACCATTACTTAGCGGATCTCAGCAATGCCAGCATCGAAAGCAAAAAATAAATTTCGTCAAAATATTTATGCCGACTAGTGTATTGCCAAAGCAAAGTCTTGAAAAAGCTTCTAAGCCCAACGTATACGAAGTCATCACAAATGACGAGGTACGAAAAGTAGTGACCTTGCGAATAACAGATTCGACATGTTTATTGAATCATGGGAAAAAAGTTATAGCAAGATTATAATGTTAGCGATTTGTACTCCAATGGAATTCTCGACTTAGGTCAGTTTTTCCAAAGGCTTGAAAGGCAAGCCGGTGTATCTAAAATCAGCCAACTAAAAGTGGCACCGAGCGAAAAGATCTTTGAATCCATTTCAATAGATACTTTTAAGCAATTGGGCAATGAAAATTTGAAATCATTAAGAGTAGCGCTACTCAAGCCGGTGTCTCTCATTCAAAATGAGAAAGAACAAGTAAGAAAACTCTAGTCGGAGGTGCCCGACTAGGAGATCCCCAGAGCCCCGCCCGATTTGCAATGTTTAATACGCTATATAGCTTGCATATAAAATTAAATTTTCCAAAATTAAATTATAATTTTGAAATTTTATTCAACTAGAATGTATGTAAATCAAAAATAAATAAATAATTAAATAAATAAACAAATCAACAAAAAAGAAGAAGAAAAACAAACATCACCGCACTTGGACTCGAACCTGCATCTATTTACTACATATGTAATGTTAAAGCGCGTCATCTCAACTAGCACGACCACCTCATGTTTATAGATTTTAAAAAAAAATTAAAAAAGTTTCGCTGTTGTCACTGAGTTTCGAGCTCGGGACCTTTCGTTCACGCGCTTTGCGTCTACCCACTACGCCACACCAGTATTGCGTTGCTTGTTGGCAAAACGCAAAGTAGTACTACAAGGCGATATGTGACAAATACAAAACTAAAGAAGCTAAAGAAGCAGATCAATCGCAATTGTGATTCTTAGAATATGCTGAAATGTGCGCATATGAATGTATGTGTATGTGTATATACAAAAACGGTAGTCTGTTTGAATGTATGCGTGTAAAGGGCGATATATGACAAACACAAATACAATTCAAACACAGATTTGAATTGAATTTATTTGTGCACATGCATAAGCAGACGCGCTTGCTCGTTTCAATGTGTGTATGTGAGAATATATGTAAATGTTTTTTGCTGCGCGTCGCTGCTTGCCACGTGCAGCTAAACGTTTTGCTTAATAAATCGGGACTTACTTAACGGAATTTGAATTCAGCATATGATTTTATTGAATTTTTTACATTTTATAAAAATGCTACTTTATTCACATGGCTACTCTTCATGAGCAGTAATGGGGCGTTGGGAGGGGGGGGGGGGGGTTGGTTAATTAGTAAAAAGAGCCGGTATCCAGAAAATAAAAAAATAGAAATTGCATAATTCACATTAATCTATATGCAAAATTTGAGGAGTCTAGCTCTAAAGGTGTGGGAGATATAATTTTATAACCTGTTTTCGATAAGGTTTAAAATCGATAACAAAACAACAAAAAGATATATCGTTTTTTGGTAACAAACTTGACCTGCGCGTGCTATCCACGGACCCAACAAAAAAAAATTCAAGTCTCTAGCTTGTCTAGATGCTTCAATCGACGCGTTCAAACATACGGACGGACGGACGGACGGACAGACGGACGGACGGACAGACAGACAGACGGACAGGGCTAAATCGACTCAGCTCGTCACCCTGATCAAGAATATATATACTTTGTAGGGTCTGACACGCCTCCTTCTGCCTGTTACATACATTTAACAAAACCATTATACCCTGATTTCCCATTTTCAATGGGCTCAGGGTATAAAAAGAAGCAATATTGTCTACATACCATAACGATCCTGTTCAAGGAGGTCATACAGGCATAACAAAAACTTTGGCCAAAGTAAACAGACATTACTATTGGAAAAATATGACTCATATAAAAGAGTACATACGTAAATGTCCGAAATGCCAAATGTCAAAAACGACATTACATACAAAGACCCCAATGACAATAACAAACACTCCAATGTACGCTTTCGACAGAGTGATAGTAGACACCATTTGTGCCACTACCACTTTTGGAAAATGGAAATAAATACGCAGTCACTTTAATATGTGATTTGACAAAGTATTTAGTAGCTATTCCGGTTGCAAACAAAAGCGCAACAACTGTCGCAAAAGCCATATTTGAATCTTTTATTCTAAAGTACGGCCCAATGAAGACGTTCATAACGGACATGGGAACAGAATATAAGAATTCTATTATAAATGACTTGTGCAAATATCTTAAGATTGATAATATAACGTCTACAGCACATCATCACCAAACATTAGGTACAGTAGAACGAAGTCATCGAACATTCAATGAATACGTTCGTTCTTACATCCCTGCAGATAAGACCGATTGGGATGTTTGGATACAATATTTCACTAACTGTTTCAACACGACACTCTCGGTAGCACATAATTATTGTCCATACGAACTAGTTTTTGGCAGACTACCAAAACAGTTCATAGATTTTAATAATATAAATACGGTAGATCCACTATATAATATAGATGATTATGCTAAGGAAGTAAAGTTTAGATTAGAAAACGCGTATAAGAGAGCTCGTATTATGCTAGAAAAACATAAGGTTAAAAATAAGAAATACAAAGATGAGAAAATAAATAATTTTAATATAGAAATTGGAGACCAAGTTTTGTTAAAAAAGGAACTGGTCATAAATTAGAACCTTCATATATAGGGCCATTTGAGGTCATTAGTGTAGAAAACAATAATAATATAATTATAAAGAACACGAAAAATAAGGAACAAAAAGTTCATAAGGATAGGCTAAAAAGGATTAATAAATGAAAAAAAGAGAAAAAGAATATATATATTTAAAAAAAATAAAAAAAAAAAAAAAAAAATAATAATAATAAAAAAAATATATATATATATTTTTGTATACAACATAGTAATTAAAATATAAAAAAATAATACTAATAATAATGTTTATATTAAATAACTACAATATATTACGTTATTTTTTTTATGCCCAGCTTAAAGTTAGAGTATCAATTCATAACAACTCATGTCAATGACACTTTGTTGTTATGCTTATACAATCATAAATATATATATAAGTGCAGTAATACGATCCGTCGCTTATGCGGACGGGCCGAAGCGTCCAAGCACTTCTTGAGTATGTACCGTCTGTAAATATATACGTATATATACATAAGCATATTGACACATATGTACTGCAACTCTCTCTCTCTCTTTGCCGACGCTTTTAGCGGCAGAGCTCACCTAGAATATTGTATGTAACAAGACCAATATATAATTGAATACAAACAGAGAAACACTCTCGATTAACACCTAAACAAGGGAAGACGTGTTTTATTTTTACAGTACGCAATAGAGTCCCGGGTATTGCAAATTCTCCCTTGCTGAACTTCACTGCCAGCCAGGATGTCCTCAGCCTCCCTTACCTTGATCGTTTGAATGAACGTAATTTGGAGGTGATACATCAGTTCAAGAAAGACGCCGGAACTGACCAAGCTTTGCATTGGCCTTACTCTTTGGCGGATCATCGACGCAAAGAAGTCTGCGAAGCAGTTACGAGAAGTCGTCGCAGGGATTGGGCCGGCCGAGGACGGCCAGAAACTTGAGGGGGGAGTAGTTAACATATAAACATTGCACATAATATAACACATAAGTATTGCACACAATATCATTGATACGAATCCATTCGCCCTAAATACAATAATATATAATAATAATATATAATAATATTTGTAGCTTCCTGATTCAGCTTTAGGTTTAGCATAAGATTCTACTTTTGTCTAAATTCAGTTTTGTATTTGATGTTTACTGACAATGTTCAGAATAAACTGTACTACTCCGGCGACAGCCGTAAATAATCGTTTTCATATATTAAACATATGAAGTGGTTGTGCTAGTTAAGATGATTCGCTTTAACGTTACATATGTAGTATATAGATGCAGGTTCGAGTCCAGGTGCGGTGATGCTTGTTTTTCTTCTTATTTTTTGATTACATTCTAGTTGCATAAAATTTCAAAAATATAATTTAATATTGGAAAATTTAATGTTATATGCAAGCTATATAGCGTATTAAACAATGCAAGTCGGACGGGGCTCCGCAGCCTCCTAGTCAGACACCTCCGACTAGAGTTTTCTTACTTGTTTTCTTTTATTTTTCTTTAATTTTTTTCGCAAAGCCGAATTGGTGGTTTGATATTGCACTTTTTTTTAGGTCAAAGCACTCTACTCACACATTCTCTTTCGAATATTTTTGAAAGTACAGGTAGCAAGCTGATAGGCCTGTAGGACGCCATTTCCATTACAGGTTTGTCGGTTTACAGTATCATTACTATCTCAGCATGTTTCCAACAAGCTGGGAGTATTGAATGCGAAAGATTGCGTTGCGAAGCACTACGAAATATTCGATTGTCCATTTGGGCAGAGCTCTAAGAACTATGACATCTATACGGCCGTGTTCCGATGCTTTTCTATCATTTACTACTTTCATCAGCTTGAGGACCTTTGCCTTTGTCCACGCTTCTATGAGGATGTGCCCTGGGAGAGTTAACGGCTTCTCTTATATATTCCACATAAGCCGGTTCGGTTGTCTGTAGCGGGTAGAAATGTTCCTGGAGGTGATCTTGTGCTTCTGCACTGAGAATATGGAAACGACGTAAAGGATGCATTTTGATATTGCGCGTATACGGTCAGACTTTGAATTCTGATCCAGCTGGAGAATCCACTCATTCGGGAGCCTCTCTAATGTGTTTAGAAGCTGAGCAAGAGCGGCTTTGAACCTACTGATCGTTTCGTTATATTATATTAAATGATAGGTATGTTGGGCGAGGCAAGTGCTGTAGAACAAAGGATTTTGGGTTGGCTAATCGGGCGGTGCGGCTTGGAGTGCTGCTTTTGCTATGGCATCTTCCAGTATATTTGCTGCATACTCTACAATTACTAGTGTGCGCAGTTATATATCCGGATAAAGTGAAGAATGCGCTAAAAGATTGCTAGATCTGATCTCGCGGGTGAAAGGCGTTGTTTACTCGCAAATGCCGAGCCTGCGCGTGGTGAGTGACTATGTGTGGAAGATGGTCTGATGACAAGTCCAACCATTCCTCTATGGTCAAGAGTCTATCACTGATGTTCGTAGATTGCGAGCTTATAGCGTATTAAACAATGCAAATCGGACGGGGCTCCGGGTATCTCCTAGTCAGGCACCTCCGACTAGAGTTTTCTTACTTATTTAAATTTATAAATATGAAGTGGTTGTGCTAGTTAACGTTACAAATCTAGTAAATAGATGCAGGTTCTCTTTATTATGTTTATTTATTTATTTATTTAATTTTTAATTTATTTCGAATTGAAATACATTCTAGTTGCATAAAATATTACCCCAGAATGAATGTCAATCATTACAGTCGCCCCCAATAATCGTTTTTTTTTTCCTTTGACCAATGATATTTGTGATGTTTTGCTTAAAGATGTCAACACCTATTGTGCGAGTGTAGAACGGACAGGGAGCGAGGATCCGCCAAAACTATTTGCTCCATGACCATGAGCCTAATAGTGTTCAAATCTGAATATTTTTAGTTTGAGCATTGTTATACAGTCCATTGGCGTTCTATATGCCCACGCGTAGGGTCATTATTTGGAGCTGAGCTTCGTTATGAGAGCCATTAGGCTGGTTATGGCTTGCAGCACACGCATTGCTCTAAGTTCTGCATTAATTATGTCAAATTGTCTATATTGTGGTTGTAGGATTTCAATAATGCCCTAATCAGTTTTTTTAGGGGTCAATTGGAATTTTTCACCTCTTATGGCTTGGACATATGATACACCAGTGGTTGGCAAAGTGGCATTCGTTGTTCACAAATGCTGGGTGACCTCCATCAGAACGTCGCAATGCTGCGTTGAAAATTTATTCAAGATTGAATTTTTGCGCTGAGGCTTGTAGCTTTAGAGGTCGCTTTTAAGCTTGGCAACTTTTATAAGTGGCCACACATTGGAGGTTGGTCCTTTACTCGAGGTAAATATTTTAAAGCGTGCCTCCCAGCGCATCTCACGCACACGGGATTATAAGCTTGGCAACTTTTATAAGTGGCCACACATTGGAGGTTGGTCCTTTACTCGAGGCAAATATTTTAAAGCGTGCCTCCTAGCGCATCTCACGCACACGGGATCTATATGATAATATCGCTGTGTGTGCCCGAATTCCTGGCAATGGTTAATCGTTAAATTTCCTCGAAGGCTCCAGGGCACATCGTTGTGTACAATCCTTTAATGCAGATTCTATAGGCTTTGTCTTCTTTCAACTGGTAACAATGGAATTTCAGACCTAGTTTTGAGAGGTGTTTAACGGCTGTACGGCTTGGTGATATAAGGTTTGGGATCAATAACTTATGTACTTGTTGTAGGCTTACAGATTTAATGTCTGAGCACAAAATTGGACGCGTTGAAGGACAGGTTTCGTTGCTAGTTGGTCAATCGGTTTAAGGTGGATGTCATTTCGAGGAGGAGTTAAATTTTTTGGCATCTAATTCAGCATTTCGTGAATCCAATCTGAACTATAATGCGGCCTTAAGCCATTCGGATGCAGTAATTGAGCTATTTTTCTCAGAAGAAGACTTTATACACCTGAAATCATTGAAAATGGGTATCAAGGTATAATGGTTTTGTGAAAATGTATGTAACAGGCAGAAGGAGGCGTGCCACACCCCATAAAGTATATGTATTCTTAATCACTGCGACAAGACGAGTCGACATAGCCCTATCCGTCTGTCCGTCGGTCCGTGTGAACGCTAAGATATTTTAAAGTACGCAACGTAGAGAATACGCTGCACAAGTTTATCATTCCATTTCAATTTAATGAGCATTAATTGATAATTTTAATGCGTTTTTAAGGCGTGGTTTGTACATCGTTTGAGGTAGAGACTATAAATTTGATATTGCGTGTAAAAGAAGCGTAAAATGTTTTTTAATTTTGCTTTTTACAGGGCTCAGGATATATATTTGTCGAGCAGTCTCGACTAGAGTACTCTCACTTATTATACCCTGAGCCCATTGAAAATGGGAAATCAGGGTATAATGGTTTTGTTAAATGTATGTAACAGGCAGAAGGAGGCGTGTCAGACCCCACAAAGTATATAAATTCTTGATCAGGGCGACGAGCTGAGTCGATGTAGCCCTGTCCGTCTGTCTGTCCGTCCGTCTGTCCGTCCGTCCGTCTGTCCGTCTGTCTGTCTGTCCGTCCGTCCGTCTGTCCGTATGTTTGAACGCGTCGATTGAAGCATCTAGACAAGCTTGATGCAGATAGTCTATGGCTAAGAAAAGTTATTAAACAATTAAGTTCCAATAGTTATGCCCACATTGCAGCCGAAGCGCAGTCGATGCGCCAACTGCGCAGTTGGCAGAGCGCGCGCCTATGCGAGCGTGCATATGTGTGTGTGTGTATATGTTGTTTTTATGCATGCTTAAAAATAGCGTAGAATGATTTGATATTCTTCACTGGGCTCAGGGTATCTCCTAGTCGAGCAGTCTCGACTAGAGCACTCTTACTTGTTTTTATTTAATTAATATATATATTTTTTTTCATATTGTATTGCAAATTGTATCCTTAAATCTATCTATATATAGCGCAGTATTTAAACAACATGAACAATGTTTTTTTTTTAACATTATACTGGCGTTTAATTTAGTTTATTTCTAAAAGTATTGTTCAAGCATAAACATCTCATATACATAAATATATACAATACTTGATAGCATGCGTGTTATCTGAAGCCAAGTAATAAATATGTCATCTCTTAGTTGCAGCGACCAACGCAGCGACTAATAAAAATGTAATGTGAGCGTAGACAACGACTTCACAATCTAAAAAAGGGACACTTGACTAAACATCTGTGAACTTGTGGGCTAGGAAATGTACCCTTCCAGTGAGTAGAAGTAGTTTTAAGATGATCATGTTAGGTACATAAGAGCTAGGATTTCAAGCAATAAAGAGTTCAGTCTATTTCTTGAATTCGGCAAATGTGAAGTTGTTTTTATTTAACGCTTTTACATGTCGATCCTTCGGCGTTCTCTGTTGTTTTCCCCCACCCGTGATAGAAGACACGTACAAAGTGAGTTTTTATAAAAACCTCAGCATAAGACAAAAATTTACATAATACTTCTGTTCTCGCCACAAAAAATAAAAATAAATCAAATGAAATAAAAAGAACAAAATAAATAAGCTCGTTGTGCTAAAAAAAATCATAACAAAAAAATTATAAACAAATAAGAAAACTCTAGTCGGAGGTGCCCGACTAGGAGATCCCCAGAGCCCCGTCCGATTTGCAATGTTTAATTCGCTATGTAGCTTGCATATAACATTAAATTTTCCAAAATTAAATTATAATTTTGAAATTTTAATCAACTAGAATGCATGTAAATCAAAAATAAATAAATAAATTTAATAAATAAACAAATAAACAAAAAACAAGTAAGAAAGTTGCCTTAGGGCGAAACCTAATGCGTGATACTCGTTTCCCATTGGGGCATCATGTATATTAAATTTAATAATATATCTCAAATTTTGCATTTATGTAAATTCATGTGAATTTTATGCAATTTCAATTTTTGCAAATTAATCATGTGAATGAGTAAGCATTTTTATAAAATGTAAAAAATTCAATTGAATCATATGCTGAAAGTTGCATCAAGTTCCGTTAAGTCAGTCCCAATCTATTACACAAAACGTTGGGTCAATTATCACACACACGTGATAAACAGCGACAGCAAAAAACATTTACATTTACACATACATTGAAACGTGCCAGCACGTTTGCTACGCATGGGCACAAATAAATTCAACGCCATTCATTCAGCCGCTTTTGTAGTTTTGTATTTGTCAAATATCGCCCTTTACATGCATACATACAAACAGACCAACGTTTTTGTATGTACACATACACATACATTCATATGCGCGCATTTCAGCAATTTCTGAAAATCACAATTATTGTGTTTGCATTAACAGCAGCTTCTATAGTTTTGTATTTGTCAAAAGTCGCCCATGCAAAACTGATGTGGCGCAGCAGGTAGATGCAAAGCGCGTTGATGAGTCCGAGGTCCGAGTTCGAGACGCGACAGCGACGACATGACAATAGTTTTTTTCCCCCCTTAATAAATAGGAAGTGGCTTTGCTAGTTGAGATGGTGTGCTTTGACGATACATGTGTAGTAGATATAGGTTCAAATCCAGCGGTTGCGACTTTTGTTTTTCTTCTCTTTATTTTGTTTATTTAATTATTTATTTAATTATATAATTATATTTGATTGACATACAAATCTCCTAGGCAGGCACCCCCGAATAGAGCTTTCTTACTTATACATTATACATAAGTATAACATAATACAAGAGTTTCGCAAGCGTTTCGCACATGGGCAGATAAATGCATATACATATGCACATGTAAGCAAGCGAATGTAAGTGTAAATAACGTGTACATCATCACAACAAATTCAAATTCTATTATTGTGCGCTGTTGTTCGTGCCTGTATACATACATACATACATACATGATGGGCGCTATTGTCAATTTTTTGTGTGGAATAATTTTGTTCTGAATGACCAGTCTATGTGAATGCGATAAAAAAAATATAGCATGATGGTATGGTCACACACACAAAAAGGGAAATAACATAACTGACCTAGGCTATACGAAAAATAATAATTTTAACAGATAAATTGTTTGCAGAACTTCAACATTAAATCGAATTACATATATTTCTTACTATTTCTTTGAAATGCCGTTTGTCGTCTTAGCAATTCTTATTAAGCTTATTTATATAGGCGGCACAGACATATGAATTTTGCAGCTGGGCGTTACAAATTTTGTTGCCAATTGTCCACGTCCCCAGTAGGCGTAGACATATCATATTTGGCAAGTTCCTAGGAGTTGAGGGTAACGTAACTGTAAAACTTGGATGCTTACACTCCAAAAATGTGAAAGTTACAGGGTATATTTCGTCATACCACGCCCCCAAAGGGGCGTAAGATTTATTTTTGGGTAATCGATTGAAGCATCTAGCTCTAAAACTTTAGGAGCTATAAGGTTTTGCGATTTGCCACGCCCCCTGAAGGCGTAGGTATGTCCGCCATATCTTTTTGATCTTGGGTTGCTTATCCGAGTATATATATCAAATTTCACGTCTCCAGCATGAATAGTGCTCAAAATATAGCTGAATTTGTAAAATCACTATATATTCATATCCGATTTACCACGCCCCCAGTGGACGTGGACATAAAATCTTTTTATCAATCTTTATAGAATCGAAGCGTTAAGATACTTGCCAAATTTCAGCATTCCAGCTTTAAAATTATAGAAGATACAGTTTTCCCGATTTGCCACGCCCCCAATGTGAGTAGATATGTCCTCCATATCTTTCTGAACTTGGGTGGTCAACGCAAGTATACATTCCAAATTTGAACTCTCTAGCTCTTGACTATGGGCGCAACCATTTTCCGATTTGCCACGCCCCTAGTGGACGTATCGGGAAAATCTTGACACTTTATAATTCGAGGGTATACACGAGTATATATTTACTACATATGTAACGTTAGAGCGCATCATCTCAACTAGCACAACCACCTCATGTTTATAAATTTAAAAAATTTTTAAAAGTTACGCTTTTGTCACTGAGTTTCGAACTCGGGACCTTTCGTTTATGCGCTTTGCGTCTACCCACTACGCCACACCAATATTGAGTTGCTTATTGGCAAAACGCAAAGCAGTACTACATGGCGATATGCTACAAATACAAAACTAAAGAAGCTAAAGAAGCAGGCCAATCGCAATTGTAATTCTTACAATATGCTGAAATGCGCACATATGAACGTGTACATACTGTTGGGTCTGACACGCCTCCTTCTGCCTGTTACATACATTTAACAAAACCATTATATCCTGATTTCCCATTTTCAATGGGCTCAGCGTATAAAAAGGGAGCTGACGCGGAGTAAAAAAAAACAACAGCAAAATAACGACGACAGGAGCCATACCGAAGACGACAGGACTCTTATCAACTCATCAGAAGAGTTGATGACAAGTCTTTTTTTATGTAAAAAAAAACTGAGAAAAAGTTATAAAACTTTTTAAAAAACAATCGGAAATAATGTCCAGATTGAAATAATTAGACTCTTCTGCGAAGATAAGAACTAGATAAAATATAAGAAGCGCTAGAAAATAATTATACCTTATTGTTAAAAGTGGGGGTAATAGACCATTCATATTTTAACAATAAGATAAAGATAAAGAAGTAAAAATTATAAAAATTATGAAATTAGAGATGAGTGCTGAAAAAGACGAAGCCAAAGAAGAGGTAATGCAGGCAAGAACAGTTACAATTCATGAAGTCCCTAAGGAAGAAGCAGAATTAAAAAACAGAGCCCAACAGCTAAAAGTATATTTGGTAGAAGTATATGAGAACATTGCAAAGGCAAACATTGGAATTTTCGATATTCGAAAAAAACAAGATTCTATTCTTATTGAATACAATTTCAAAACTAGTTCAGGAGCTAAACAAGAAGGAGACTGCTCGACTAGAGATACCCTTAGACAGAGAAGAGGCAAATTTCAAATCATTCTATACAAACAACACATACACACACATATACACGCACACATAAGCGCGCTCTTCCAACTGCGCAGTTGGGCTGCAATGTGGGCAATGTAATTGTTTAATAACTTTTTTAACTAACTTCGTCAAACTTTCAAAACTTATTAATGGCATTTATATGTTGTGTATACTCCAAAGCAAAAGTCTCTAGTATTTGATTTGCACTTCATACAAATAGGGGGCTATTGGGGACGAATGAAGCGTGGCATCCAAATTCTAAAGATTACGTAATCTTTGTATTCATTACACACAACAACACAGCAAATTTCAGCAAATGCTCATAAGATCGAAATGGAATGATTTATCGAAAAAAAATTAGAATCTTGTGGTATTAACGAGTATTCATGTAAAATATCAAGTCTCTACGTTGCGTACTTAAAAATATTTCAGCGTTCACACGGACGGACGGACAGACGGTCGGACGGACGGATGGACAGACAGACGGACAGGGCTATATTGACTCGTCTTGTCGCACTGATCAAGAATATGTATACTTTATGGGGTGTGGCACGCCTCCTTCTGTTTCCTGTTACAAACACTTTCACAAAACCATTATACCCTGATTTCCTATTTTCAATGGGCTCAGGGTATAAAAATAAATAAGTGTCCACCAAAATGCTTGACGAAGAAGTGAACCAATTAGAGTTTGATGTCAAAAATACCATCAGAGCGCTAGAAATAATTAATATTACAAGTAAAGATAACCTTCCAGGACTACCACAAATTCAGATCCCAAAATTTTTTGGGGATGCCAAAGATTGGGACTTATTCGCTGAAATATTTGGTGATAGAAGAGAAGATCTAACTTCTGCTATTAAATTCAGTTGTTTAAGATGCTTATCAAGAGGAGAAGAAAAGAGCATGGTTGCTCAATTATTAACGATGTCCGCAGAAAATTATACAGTTGCTTGGGAACTATTAACCAAGCGATATGAAAATAAAAGACAAATTTGCAAATTTACAATTTAACCGAATAATTGAAATTCCAAACTTAAATATTGACTCATCTAAGAGTATTAATTATTTAATTGGTACAATTAATGAGTCTGGTATATTAAATTTAATAATATATCAAACATTTTGCATTTATGTAGATACATGTGAATGTTATGCAATTTCAATTTTTGTTACATTTTGGATACCGGCGCTTTTTACTAATTACCTACCCCTTCATAGACTGCCAGTTGAAGGTCTGTTGCAAATATAAACATGTGAATGAGTAAGCATTTTTATAAAATGAAAAAAATTCAAAAGAATCATATGCTGAAAGTTTCATCAAGTTCCGTTAAGTCAGTCCCAATCTATTAAACAAAACGGTGGGGCAATTATCACACACACGTGATAAGCAGTGACATCAAACAACATTAACATTTACACATACATTGAAACGTGCAAACGCGTTTGCTCTGCATGGGCACAAATAAATTCAACGTCATTCATTCAAGCTTATTCTTCAAACAAAATTGTTATTGAGTTGTGTTTGCATTTTCAGCCGCTTCTATAGTTTTGTATTTGTCAAAAGTCGCCCTTGTAGTAAACTTGTTTCGGATTTGCCAATGGGCAATGCAAAACTAATGTGGCGCAGCAGGTAGATGCTAAGCGCGTTGACGAAAAGGTCCGAGTTCGAGACGCGACAGCGATGGCATGACAATAGTTTTTTTTTCCCCTTAATATATAGGAAGTGGCTGTGCTAGTTGAGATGGTGTGCTTTAACGATACATGTGTAGTAGATGTAGATTCAAATCCAGCTGCAGTGATGCTTGTTTTTCTTCTCTTTATTTTGTTTAATTAATTATATAATTATTTTTGATTGACATACATATCTCCTAGTCGGGCACCCCCGACTAGAGCTTTCTTACTTATTCATTATACTTATACAATAAGTATAACATAATGAAAGACTTTCACAAGCGTTTCGCACATGGGCACATAAATGCACATACATATGCACATGTAAGCAAAGGACAGTAAGTGGGTATACATCATCACAACAAATTCAAATTCAATTTATGTGCGCTGCTATGTGTGCCTGTATACATACATACATGATGGGCCCTAACGTCAATTTTTTTTGTGGAATAATTTTGTTCTGAATGACCAGTCTATGTGTAATCGATAAATAAAATTTGGTATTTACAATTTTTTATGGTATGGTCACACACACAAAATAGAAAATAATATAACTGACCTATGCTGTGCGAAAAAATGATTGTTTTAGCAGATAAATTATTTGCAGAACTTCAACATTAAATCGAATTACACACATTTCTTAATATTTCTTAGAAGTGCCGTTTGTCGTCTTAGCAATAAATTAGCTTATTTATATAGGTGGCACAGACATATGAATTTTGCAGCTGGGCGTTACAAATTTTGTTGCCAATTTGCCACGTCCCCAGTAGGCGTAGACATATCATATTTGGCAAGTTCCTAGAAGGAGTCGAAGGTAACGTAACTGTAAAACTTGGATGCTTACACTCCAAAAAGGTGAAAGTTACAGGGTATTTTTGGATATACCCCGTCCCCAAAGGGGCGTAAGATTTATTTTTGGGTAATCGATAGAGGAGACTCCTAGTAACACAAACATCCATTTTTAAAGCGTCTATCTCTAATATTGTAGAAGCTATAAGGTTTTGCGATTTGCCACGCCCCCTGAAGGCGTAGGTATGTCCGCCATATCTTTTTGATCTTGGGTTGCTTATCCGAGTATATATATCAAATTTCACGTCTCTAGCATTAATAGTGCTCAAAATATTGCTGTGCTTGTAAAATCACTATATATTCATATCCGATTTACCACGCCCCCAGTGGGCGTGGACATAAAATCTTTTCATCAATCTTTATAGAACCGTTGCGTTAAGTTACGGGCAAAATTTCAGGTTTTAAACTGTTGAAGATACAGTTACCCCCCCCCCCCCATCTGCCACGCCCCCAATGGGTGTAGATATATCCGCCATATCTTTTTGAACTTAGGTGCTCAACGCAAGTATACAAGTATAGTGGGCGTATCGGGGAAATCTTGACACTTTATAATTCGAGGGTATACACGAGTATATGTTCCAAATTTCAAGTCTCTAACTTCATACGGACAGACGGACGGACAGCAAGACGGACATTGCACAAAACCAATATACTCTTTTTCCCTTTGGGAAACGAGTATAAAAATGAAAAAACTATTTTCACGCCGTCGCGACGTCTCGAACTCGGACCTTTTCGTCAACGCGCTTTGCATCTACCTGCTGCGCCACATTAGTTTTGCATTGCCTGTTGGCAAATCCGAAACAAGTTCACTACAAGGGCGACTTTTGACAAATACAAAACTATAGAAGCTGCTGTTAATGCAAACACAATATAAACACAAATCAATCGCAGTTGTGATTCTTAGAAAATGCTGAAATGCGCGCATATGAACGTATGTATGTGTATGTGTACATACAAAAACGGTGGTCTGTTTGAATGTATGCGTGTAAGGGGCGATATTTGACAAATACAAAACTAATGAAGCGGCTGAAAATGCAAAGACAACTCAATAACAATTTTTCTTGAAGAATATACTAGAATGAATGGCCATAAATATACGCGTTTGCACGTTTCAATGTATGTGTAAATGTTAATGTTGTTTGCTGTCGCTGCTTAACACGTGCGTGTGATAATTACCCCACCGTTTTGTTTAATAGATTGGGACTGACTTAACAGAACTTGATGCAACTTTCAGCATATGATTCAATTAATTTTTTTATATTTTATAAAAATGCTAACTCATTCACATGGTTATATTTGCAACAGACCTTCAACTGGCAGTCTATGAAGGGGTAGGTAATTAGTAAAAAGCGCCGGTATCCAAAATGTAACAAAAATTGAAATTGCATAACATTCACATGTATCTACATAAATGCAAAATGTTTGATATATTATTAAATTGAATATACCAGATGCCCCAATGGGAAACGAGTATCACGCATTAGGTTTCGCCCAAATGCAACGTTCTTACTTGTTTCCCTTAATAAATAGGAAGTGGCTGTTCTAGTTGAGGTGATGCGCTGTAATAATACATATGTAGTAGATGTAGTTTCAAATTCAGCTGCAGTGATGTTTGTTTTTCTTCTCTTTATGTTGATTATTTAATTTGTTATTTAATTATTTAATTATTTTTGATTGACACACATTCTAATTGGCTGTGAAAATAAAAGCTCAAAAATATGATTTAATTTTGTAAAATATTATGGTATATGCAAGCTATGGACTATATCAAAAAATGCAGATCGGGTAGGGTTCAGGGTATCTCCTAGTCGGGCACCCCCGACTTTCTAACTTGTTTTTTCATGTTCTGGCTTTCAGGCAAACTCTATAATTGCTTCATGAAACACGAAAAATGTTGTATAAATTGTCGAAAATAAGTAGCTGATTCAATAATTATCTTAAAGCAGAGACCGATCGGTCTCAATAGCAGAGACCGGCCGGATGTAGTGGCAGTTAAAGCTAAATGAAGACATTCTCAGCACGCGCCGGTACGGCGCCAACATTTAAACTACTTGCGTTACTACTTGAGATATATGTATACTTTTCCTCAATTTTATCGTTCAATCAATCATTCAACCCACACCAGTTAAGTCACTCTCACAAGGTTTTTGGATTCATTCATTTCCTAACACAATCCTTGTATTTAACAATTAAAATATTCTAAATGAAATCGAATCCATGACTCTCGGGAAATTTCGAAACACCACAGCTTCAATCTAGCATAAAATTATATTACTCAAAAATGGAAAGCAAATAGTTATACTTAGAATAACACTTGCGCGTGATAATTGGCCAAACATTATAAATTGTGACTGACTTAATGGTGTTCAATAATTTATTCACCATTTGACATTTTTTAAAATTTGCAACTCATTCTCATGGCTGTATTTACAAATATCCTTCAAAAGGGGTAAATTTTGGAGCCATGGTCTGAAATTGTATAAAATTATGAACTTGTTGCACAACTGGCAAGGAATGGTATATGTCATCAAGAAGACACAACTTTAGCATTATTTTAAACCCATAAATATATCATTTCGAGATACTCTATAAAGCGCTCAAACATATGCACCCTAACAAACGATTAGTTCTGTCGGTCATGACACAATTATTTTAAATAATTTATTTATGGCACAATAAACCTATAGTAAGTTTTGGCATGGTCTTGCTACACAAAATGTTGCAGCTAAACAATCTTCCAGTGTGCCTAGATTGACAAGTAAGAAAACTCTAGTCGGAGGTGCCCATCCGATTTGAAATGTTTAATTCGCTATATAGCTTGCATATAACATTAAATTTTTCAAAATTAAATTATAATTTTGAAATTTTAATCAACTAGATTGTATGTAAATCAAAAATAAATAAATAATTAAATAAATAAACAAATCAACAAAAAACAAGGAAGAACGTTGCATGAGGGCGAACCTAATGCGTGATACTAGTTTCCCATAAGAGCATCAATTTAATAATATATCTCAAATTTTTCATTTATGTAGATTCATGTGAATTTTATGCAATTTAAATTTTTGTTACATTTTGGATACCGGCGCTTTTTACTAATTACCTACCCCCTCATAGACTGCCAGTTGAAGGTCTGTTGCAAATATAGCTATGTGAATGAGTTAGCATTTTTATAAAATGTAAAAAATTCAATAGAATCATATGCTGAAAGTTTCATCAAGTTCCGTTAAGTCAGTCGCAATCTATTAATCTATTCAACAAAACGTTAAGCAGCGACAACAAAATATATTTACATTTACACATACATTGAAACGTGCAAGCGCTTTATGCTTATGCATAGTCACAAATAAATTCAGCGCCATTAATTCTAGCATAATCTTCAACCAAAATTGTTATTGAGTTGTATTTGCATTTTCAGCCGCTTCTTTAGTTTTGTCTTTGTCAAATATCGCCCTTTATACGCATACATTCAAATCGACCACCGTTTTTGTATGTACACATATAAATATATACGTTCATATGCGCGCATTTCAGCATTTTCTAAGAATCACAATTACGATTGATTTATGTTTATTTTGTGTTTGCATTAACAGCAGCTTCTATAGATTTGTATTTGTCAAAATTCGCCCTTGTGAAGTAGTTTCGGATTTGCCAACAGGCAATGCAAAACTGATGTGGCGCAGCAGGTAGATGAAAAGCGTGTAAGCAAAAGGGTCCGCGTTCGAGACGCGGCGGCGACGGCATGAAAATAGTTGCGCAGCTGTTCGTGCCTACATACATACATACATACATACATGATGGGTCCTATCGTCAATTTTTTTGTGTGGAATAATTTTGTTCGGACTAAGTCGATTACACAAATATCGATATTTGATACTTACATTTTTTTTCACAAAAAGAAAATAACATAACTGACCTAGGCTATATGAAAAATGATAATTTTAGCAGATAAATTATTTGCAGAACTTCAACATTAAATCGAATTACATATATTTCTAAGAAGTGCCGTTTGTCGTCTTAGCAATTCTTATTAAGCTTATTTATATAGGTGGCACAGGAATATGAATTTTGCAGCTGGGCGTTACAAATTTTGTTGCCAATTTGCCACGTCCCCAGTAGGCGTAGACATATCATATTTGGCAAGTTCCTAGAAGGAGTCGAAGGTAACGTAACTGTAAAACTTGGATGCTTACACTCCAAAAAGGTGAAAGTTACAGGGTATTTTCCGATATACCCCGCCCCCAAAGGGGCGTAAGATTTATTTTTGGGTAATCGATAGAGGAGACTTCCAGTAACACAAGCATTACTTTTTAAAGCGTCCAGCTCTAATACTGTAGAAACTATAAGATTTTTGCGATTTGCCATGCCCCCTGAAGGCGTAGGTATATCCGCCATATCTTTTTGATCTTGGGTTGCTTATCCGAGTACATATATCAAATTTCACGTCTTTAGCATCAATAGTGATCAAAATATAGCTGAATTTGTAAAATCACTATATATTCATATCCGATTTACCACGCCCCCAGTGGGCGTGGACATAAAATCTTTTTATCAATCTTTATAGAATCGAAGCGTTAAGATACGTGCCAAGTTTCAGCATTCTAGCTTTAAAACTGTAGAAGATATAGTTTTCCCGATTTGCCACGCCCCCAATGGGCGTAGATATATCCGCCATATTTTTTTGAACTTGGGTGGTCAACGCAAGTATACATTCCAAATTTCAACTCTCTAGCTCTTCAACTAATATGATTTCTTAACTATGGGCGCAACCATTTTCCGATTTGCCACGCCCCTAGTGGGCGTTTCGGGAAAATCTTGACACTTTATAATTCGAGGCTATACATGAGTATATGTTCCAAATTTCAAGTCTCTAGCTGCAATAGCGTAGAAAAATATTGCATTCATACGGACAGACGGACGGACAGCAAGACGGACATTGCACAAAACCAATATACTATTTTCCCTTTGGGAAACTAGTATAAAAAAAAGAAGAAAAACAAACATCACCGCACCTGGACTCGAACCTGCATCTATTTACTACATATGTAACGTTAGAGCGCATCATCTCAACCAGCACAACCACTTCATGTTTATAAATTTAAAAAATATTTTTTTAAAAGTTCCGCTGTTGTCACTGAGTTTCGAGCTCGGGACCTTTCGTTTATGCGCTTTGCGTCTACCCACTGCGCCACACCAATATTGAGTTGCTTGTTGGCAAAACGCAAAGTAGTACTACAAGGCGATATGTTACAAATACAAAACTAAAGAAGCTAAAGAAGTAGATCAATCGCAATTGTAATTATTAGAATATGCTGAAATGCGCGCATATGAACGTATGAGTATGTGTGGTCTGTTTTAATGTATGCGTGTAAAGGGCGATAAATGACAAATACAAATACATTTATTAGTACAAAGAGCCTGTATCCAAAAAATATAACAATAGAAGTTGCATAAAACTGACATTAATCTATATGCAAAATTTGAGGGGTCTAGCTTTAAAGGTGTGGGAGACATAATTTTATAACCAGTTTTCGATATGGTTTAAAATCGGTAACAAAACAATAAAAATATATATCGTGTTTTGGTAACAAACTTGACCTACGCGTGTTATCCACGGACCCAACAAAAAAAATTCAAGTCTCTAGCTTGTCTAGATGCTTCAATCGACGCGTTCAAACATACGGACAGACGGACGGACAGACGGACGGACGGACAGACGGACGGACCGACGGACGGACGGACAGACAGACAGACGGACAGGGCTAAATCGACTCAGCTCATCGCCCTGATCAAGAATATATATACTTTGTTGGGTCTGACACGCCTCCTTCTACATACATTTAACAAAACGATTATACCCTGATTTCCCATTTTCAATGGGCTCAGGGTATAAAAAGCTGCTTTAAGCAGACGTTATCAACACTAAACTGTTGCAGACGCCTCTTCAGCGTATGGTCCAAGTCATAGAGCAACTCATGACAATAACAAGTAAGAAAACTCTAGTCGGGAGTGCCCATAGTAATGCCCATATTACAGCCCAAGCTCAGTCGCTGCGTCAACGGCACAGTTAGCACTTATGCGTTTTTTTTTATTTATATTCGATTTATTTACTAAATATTGTAATTATAATTATAATTAATCTTAATTTCAACTTTTAAATTATTATCTTATGACAAGTTGGATCTTAAGTTTAGGGTAACGAATGTTGCCTGCGGGACTGCTGGAAAGCATATACATATCCTGCACACATCCTCTGTATCTTTAAGCTCCTTTCCTATAGCAATGACGGCTACATCATCGGCGAAGCCAATGGTGTGAGTACCTGCTGGAAGCTCCAAGCGCATTAGTCCGGTGTACAGAGCATTCCATAGGAGAGGCCCCAACACAGACTCCAGCTGACACTGTATGAGTTTGGATACCTTCGTGTTGTATACCAGTGTTCTTCCACTGAAGTAGATTTTAACAATCTCTTTAAGATATATAGGGATATTATATTGTACTTGTGCATCAAGTATCGTATCCCAGTTAACAGTGTTGAATGCATTTTTAACATCCAAGATCGCTATTATGCAGTACTGCTTCGCTCCATGCTTCCATCTTGTGCCTCAGATGGCAGTATTTGCAAGGTGAACAACTTTCCTTAGGGCATCTGTTGTTAACCGAGCCTTCCAGAAACCAAATTGGTGTCGCGACAGGCCACCGGCGCTGTTGATTGCTGCCTCCAGTCTAGAGCAAATTAGCTTCTCAAACACCTTTCCCATGGTGTCTAAGAGACAAATTGGTCTATACGATGATGGCTCCTCCGGTGGTTAGCCAGCCTTAGGTATCAATACCAAGTACAGAACCTTTCAAATTGCAGGGAACGTCTCTTGACCTAGACACGCGTTGTATAGCTCAGTGAACTTGTCTGGCTGCGAAACGAGGGCTAGCTTCAGCGCAGGACCAGGGTCAGAGTTTGTTCCAAGGCTTCTAGCAATCGGATCATGGTTAGCTGGCGCTAGGCCAGGACCATGAATGAAGCTTAGATGTTCACGAATGAGCGTTACCACAATAGACTTAAGCTCCAATCGATCCATGGGCTGCACCTGTTTGTTTGCATATAGCCGCTTTACCACTATTCTATATGAACGACCCTAAAGGTCAAATTCGGCGGAGCATAAGTCCAGAAAGTATTCTCGTTTACTTGTCTGGATGGCCTTCTTAAGCTGTATCCCTCCCACCTGGTAAGCTAATTGCCTTTCTAGATATGATAGTCTACCGCGGGCCCTTTTATAGCGTCTTCTCGCCCGTATGCATGTACGTCGAAAATCAGTTATCTGCTCACTCCTAAAATACACAGGCGCTTGCTGTCGCATGAACTGCTTGAGCCGTTGCATGCTACTGTTGTAGCCACTCTGTAGTTGAGCTACCAATTGCAAACTCTGGCCTCAGCATTGCTGGATGTGCTTAACGACTGGATTGCTTCCGAGAAGGCCGTGTGATCAAAAGTATCCCGCCGATATGCCTCCCTCCACAGAGTTGGCGCCCTGTCCGATTGTGAACAGCAGTGCGGAGTGATCACTACCCGTATAGCTGTCGCACAATTTCCACTTTGTGTCTTGAAAAAGGGACGAACTAACAAAACTGATGTCGATTATCGACCCGTATCCGGCTCGGCTCGTGCCCAGAGTTGAGCAGAGCCACATCCAGTGTCGCGAAGATCTCCAAAAGGATACGGCCCCTATGGCTGTCCCAATCCAAAGTCCATGCGTTGAAGTCCCCGGCTATAATGACCTTCCGGCCCCTTGCAGCATCGGCGAGCTCCTCATGCACGGTTGTGAACTCGTCGAGGTGCATGCTGGGGGCCAGGTAGCCATAGAGCGCCAAATCGCGCGCGAACAAACCCGTTGTATGACTTGACGTTTGTAAGTACATTCGCTGGGTTGCCGCATATCCACGGAATCGCCTTGCCATTAGCGTCTGTGGCCCATGTCTTGGGACAGCTGGTCTTGCAATGGTGGGGCTCATTAAGAAAGTGTAGACTTTCTATAAGTTTTTCTCTTGTAGTCTACTCTAGTAGATCTTGAGCAAAGATACAAAGGTAAGGTTTAATTGGAGAATTTAATTGCTTATTTTTGTTTTAATATTTTATTGAAGATTTTATCCTTAACTCTATCTGTATAAAGCGCAGTATTTAAACAACATGAACAAAGTTTTTTTTTTAACATTATACTGGAGTTGAATTTAGTTTATTTCTAAAAGTATTGTTCAAGCATGAACATCTCATATACATAAATATATACAATACTCGATAGCATGCGTGTTATTTGAAGCCAAGTAATAAATATGTCATCTCTTAGTTGCAGCGACCAACGCAGGGACTAATAAAAATGTAACGTGATCGTAGACAGCGGCTTCACGATCTAAAAAAGGGACACTTGACTAAACATCTGTGCACTTGTGGGCTAGGAAATGTACCCTTCCAGTGAGTAGAAGTAGTTGTAAGATGATTATGTTAGGTACATAAGAGCTAGGATTTCAAGCAATAAAGAGTTCAGTCTATTTCTTGAATTCGGCAAATGTGAAGTTGTTTTTATTTAACGCTTTTACATGTCGATCCTTCGGCGTTCTCTGTTGTTTTCCCCCACGCGTGATAGAAGACACATAGAAAGTGAGTTTTTATAAAAACCTCAGCATAAGACAAAAATTTACATAATACTTCTGTTCTCCTCCACCAGAGGTTAGAGACAGAGTATATATAAATGTGATGCTCAAGTTCAAAAAAGAAAATTTGCAGTACTAGTGGGTTCGTATTCCCAAAAAAGTGGATCGGACGGAAAATATATATTTCGAACAAACTCAATATATAAAATAACTTGTTGTGTTGTGTTAGCGGTTACGTATTCCCAAAAAGTGGATCGGACTGGAAATATATTTGAAATAACAAAATAAAAATTGAAACAAATAAAATAAAAAAAAAAAAAAACAATTAAGTGAAACCTCTCTCTCTCTCGCTACAAAAAAAAAGGGTGCGGAGACGGAGTAAAAAAAGAACAACAGCAAAATAATGACGACAGGAGCCATCCCGAAGACGACAGGACTCTTATCAACTCATCAGAAGAGTTGATGACAAGTCGTATTTTATGTTAATCAAATCTCAGAAAAAGTTATAAAACTTTTTAAAAAACAATCGGAAATAGTATTCAGATTGAAATAATTAGACTCTTCTGCGAAGATTAGACCACCTAGTAAAACTCTAGCAGAACTAGATAAAATATAAGACGCGCTAGAAAATAATCATACCTTATTGTTAAAAGTGGGGGTAATAGACCATTCATATTTTAACAATTAGAAATTTGATAAAGAAGTAAAAATTATAAAAATTATGAAATTAGAGATGAGTGCTAAAAAAGACGAAGCCAAAGAAGAGGTAAAGCAGGCAAGAACAGTTATTCAAAACTAGTTCAGGAGCTAAAAAAAAAAATATGTGTCCAACAAAATGTTTGACGAAGAAGTGAACGAATTAGAGTTTTATGTGCAAAACACCATCAGAGCGTTAGAAGTAAAGAGTTTTGCCCCAGTTCAACCCATAATCCAAGAAAAGATGGATATCCTTCCAGGACTACCACAAATTCAGGTCCCAACATTTTTTGGGGATGCCAAAGATTGGGACTTATTCGCTGAAATATTTGGTGATAGAAGAGAAGATCTAACTTCTGCTATTAAATTCAGTTTTTTAAGATCCTCATCAAGAGGAGAAGTAAAGAGCATGGTTGCTCAATTATTAACGATGTCCGCAGAAAATTATACAGTTGCTTGGGAACTATTAACCAAGCGATATGAAAATAAAAGACAAATTTGCAAATTTACAATTTAACCGAATAATTGAAATTCCAAACTTAAATATTGACTCATCTAAGAGTATTAATTATTTAATTGGTACAATTAATGAGTCAATACACATAATTAACAAGTAAGAGTACTCTAGTTGTGACTAGTCGACTAGGAGATAACATGAGCCTTGTAAAGAGTATGCATACATACAAGCAACACCTACCCACGTACATTTGCATTCAAGCATAAGCGCTCGCTCTGCCAAATGCGCAGTTGACGCAACGTTCTTACTTGTTTTTATATAACTAAATAATATTTGTATTAAGGTTCCATTTCAGTGTGAAACTTTAAAACAACTGTATGATATATTGACAATATTTTTGTAAAAAAAAAGTGTATGTGTTATCAATTTTATAAAGAGGTGAGAGTAAACTGGTGTGAGCTAGATGAATGAATGATTATGAAATGAGAACGTGAATTATGGATGAACTGAAGATGAAAACCAATTTACTCTAAACTTTACCCATACCCATTAGGAGTATCCAAATTTATCAATGATTGAGGTTAGTGACATGCTAATGGATAATATTATCACGCCTTCTAGTTGATAAAAAGGGAGTAGACGAATAAGGAAATAAGAAAAAGCGCCTTGTTATTGATTTCACTTAGCTAAATTCAAAAACCGTTGACGATAATTATCCTATACCAAACATAGTATCTATTCTCTCAAGCCTTGAGAAGGCCAAATAAGATAAGAGAAAAACTGCATTTTCTGTAGGAAATGGGAAGTATGAATTTTGCACACTTCCCTTTGGTTTGAAAAATGCCCACGGAATTTTCCAGCGAGTTATCGATAATGTATTACGATAACAGATTGGAAAGTCATGCTACGTTTATGTGATCATATTCTCCGTGATCATATTCTCCGTGATCATATTCTCCGAAAATATGGAAAATCACGTTCATCACATTGCCTGGGTACTCGATTAATTTTATAACGCTAACATGAGGGTATCATGACAAAAATCTCACTTTTTTAAAGAAAAGGTTGAGTATCTTGAAATCGTGCTTTCCCGTGGCGGCATTTCAACTAACCCCAGCAAAATCGAAGCAATTGGCAAATTTGAACAGCCCACCAACCTGTTCCAAGTGAGATTATTACAGATGCTTTATAAAAAATTTTGCATCTATAGCCAAACCATTAACAGACATACTGAAGGGTGATAATGGTAAAACAATTGCTGGACAATACAAAAAAAATTCCAGTTAGCCTTAATGAGAAGCAGATATCCACTTTTGAAAAATTGTAGAATATCTTAATCTCAGAGGATGTTATGCTTCTATACGCTGATTATCAAAAGCCGTTTCATTTGACGACAGATGCTTCGTCCTTTGGTTTAGGTGTTGTTTTATCACAAAGCAAAAAGCCGATCACCATGATTTCCAGGACTTTAAGAGACAATGAGCTAAACTCCACCAGAAATGAACGATTCCTAAGAAACTATTTGTAAAAAATAAAAATTGTAAAAATTAAAAGATGGAATTCATTCATCGATGAGCATACCGCTCAAATTTTCTTCAAGCCAGGAAAGGCACATTTTTTCGCCGATGCACTATCAAGACAAACCCTTTACGCTTTAGAATATGATGTTCCATCGGACATAGCCATAGTGAATTATAATTGATATACGCTATAGGATATACTGTAAACCCGATCAATTGTTTCAGGAAGCAAATAAGTATTGAAGAAAGCATAGCAGCTTCTGAAAAAATTATTGTAATGTTCGGACTGAAAACCAGACATATCATATACTTTTTAAATAAAGAGAATTTAATAGTAAAAGTGTGTGATGCGGTAAAAAAGACGTAGTGAATGCAATCAAATGCGACTTGCTAATACTGGCAGTTATTCAGAATAAGCTAGTTAAGACTTTCCCGTTAATTAAATTTTGGCACTTCAACAAGTTGGTAATTGACTTCGTGACAAAAACGAGCAAAAATAGATTATAGTTGCAGAACATGGTAGAGCTCATAAAGCAGCACAAGAAAATATAAAACAAATTCTTCAAGACTATATTTTCCCAAAATGACTCGTTGGACAAATGAAATAGTTGCAAATTGTAAAATTTGTAATATGGGAAAATACGACCGACACCCACATAAACAGTACATCGGCGAAACGCCAGTCCCCAAGCAAGTAGGAGAAATTCTTCAAATTGTCATTTTTTCTACAGAAAAAAATATTATCTAACCTGCATCGATAAGTTTTCAAAATTTTCCAAACCATAGCTTACAGCTTATGACCTATTTCCCCAGTACTAGAATAATTTACTGCGATAATGAACCGCCATTAAACTCAGGAACAGTAAAGTTCCCTTTTTAAAAACCGTTTTAATGTCGAAATTGTAAATTCTCCACCACTACACAGTACTTCGAAACAGATAGGTAGAAAGTTTCATAGTACTCTTGCAGAAATTACCAGATGCTTTCAATTAGAAAGTTAATTAGTATCCAATATATATATATACATATATATACAAAATATAAAAAGCAAGTAAGAACGTTGCCATAGGGCGAAACCTAATGCGTGATATTCCTTTCCCATAGGGGCATCTGGTATATTAAATTTAATAATATATCTCAAATTTTGCATTTATGTAGATTCATGTGAATTTTATGCAATTTCAATTTTTGTTACATTATGGATACCGGCTTTTTTACTAATTACCTACCCCCTCATATACTGCCAATTGAAGGTTTGTTGCAAATATAACTATGTGAATGAGTAAGCATTTTTTTAAAATGTAAAAAATTCAATTGAATCGTATGCTGAAAGTTTCATCAAGTTCCGTTAAATCAGTCCCAATCTATTAAACAAAATGTTTGGCTAATTATCACACGCACGTGTTAAGCAGCGACAGCAAAATACATTTACATTCACACATACATTGAAACGTGCAAGCGCGTTTGCTACGCATGGGCACAAATAATTTCAATGCCATTCATTCTATCATATTCTTCAACGAAAATTGTTATTGAGTTGTGTTGGCATTTTCAGTCGCTTTTTTAGTTTTGTATATGTCATATATCGCCTTTTACACGCATACATGCAAACAGGCCATCGTTTTTGTATGTACGCATACACATACATTCATATGCGCGCATTTCAGCAATTTCTAAGACTCACAATTGCGATTGATTTGTGTTCATATTGCGTTTGCAATAACAGCTGTTTCTACAGTTTTGTATTTGTTAAAAGTCGCCCTTGTAGTGAACTAGGTTCGGATTTGCCAACAGGCAATGCAAGACTAATGTGGCGCAGCAGGTAGATGCAAAGCGCGTAAGTAAAAGGGTCCGAGTTTGAGACGCGACGCACAGTGGGGCCTTTGCTCATTTTGCGTTGCAAAAATCATAACTTTTGTTCCAAGTATCATAACGCTTGTTCCAGCACCAGCAACCAAGCTGCTATTGCTGCGTCGATGCGGGTTGCTGCCATAGCTGGCAGCTCTGAAGTACCCGATAAGGTAGCGCCCAAACTCCCACCAATCGTTATGGAAGGAATTAGTAACGTCAATTTACTAATGCAAGGCATTGCAAAAGTTGCGGATCTGAACGAGGTCGAGGACAGGGCTTCTTTGGGTGATACTTTCCGCAGCATTGTTAACTGGCTCGATAAAGATGAATATGAATACCACAGTTATCAGCTGAAAGAAGACAGGCCATACAGAGTCTGTGCTAAGGGCTTGCACCACAGCACCTTACATAGCCAAATAAAGGAAGAATTAGGCAAAATTGGCCACAAAGTTATTGATGCCCATACGCCCCAGCGGCGCAGTAAGCCAGGTACACCAAGAGATAGCCCAGTCAATATATTCTTCCTGAACATTGCATCAGCTGCCAACAACAAGGTGATCCTGGCAGTTAAGACACTCTGCCATACGAGAGCGGACATCCGTCTTGCAATACCATAGGTGTCAGCAGTTTGACGCACATATGTGTGAAATGCACCGGAGAACACCCTTCCCGAGACTGCACTCGACCACGCAACGAGCTATGCACTTGCTTCAACTGTGGTGGGCAGCACCCTGCTAACTATTCGGGCTATACCAAGCGCTCCTACAACGCTCCAAGCCCGGAAGTGGACTAGGCGACAGAAGCGAGAGTAAGGAGCGACCTCTGCCAATAACTACTTCCAGAGGCAGACCGGTAGCCACTCCTCGAAGAGGCGTCACCTATGCGGAAGTAGCAAAGCAACAACAGCAGCAGGCTCAACATCAACAGCAGCCGTTTAATGACAGAAGCCGCAGCCGTCAAAGGACGACGAGGGATTCACATCATCCAATGGCCACCAGTAACATTGAAGCCATTTTGCAAGTGCTTAATGCAAACATTAGCTCTCTCCGATTGCTCCAAGAGAAGCAGATGGAGCTAATGATGATGATGCTGAAACAGCAACAACAACAGACGCTGCAGCAGGGGCAAATACTTAATCTGCTCACCGCTCTCCAAGCGCAGAAGACACCATAATGATGCCGCTGCGCATCCTCGTGTGGAACGCCGACGGCGTTGCCACGAAGCTGCACGAAGTTGAGTGCTTCGTGCGGCGACATGAGATAGATGCTTTGTATTTAGACTTGCAATGACTTCGGCTATCTCACTTGGGTCGAATGGCTTGATAGGCAGATCCATTTGAAGCGCTTGAGTCAGCTGGTCGTGAGTATCGTGATCTTGTTGCAGGCTGGCCGCGCTGAGCTAGATGCTCAACAAACACTTCTGCTGGCTCTAAGTCAGTCCGGCACCATGTCCCGTTTCTGTCAGCCAGAGGCGCTTTCCTCGCACATCGCCTTTTGATGCCGCGCGTGGCGTTGCGTCGCTTGCAACCCCAGTGTTAGCAAGTCTATCGTCAAGCCATGCAGATTTGTGCTCCATGAGTGCATTGCTAGACGGCCGTCCGCTTACGGAGTGGTTCAATTACGACTCTCGTACGGCAGAGTGTCTTAACTGCCAGGATCACCTTGTTGTTGGCAGCTGATGCAATGTTCAGGAAGAATATATTGACTGGGCTATCTCTTGGTGTACATGGCTTACTGCGCCGCTGGGGCGTATGGGCATCAATAACTTTGTGGCCAATTTTGCCTAATTCTTCCTTTATTTGGCTATGTAAGGTGCTGTGGTGCAAGCCCTTAGCACAGACTCTGTATGGCCTGTCTTCTTTCAGCTGATAACTGTGGTATTCATATTCATCTTTATCGAGCCAGTTAACAATGCTGCGGAAGGTATCAGCATTAGCCGAATAGAGCCTCATGACATCACCCAAAGAAGCCCTGTCCTCGACCTTGTTCAGATCCGCAACTTTTGCAATGCCTTGCATTAGTAAATTGACGTTACTAATTCCTTTCATAACGATTGGTGGGGGTTTGGGCTGTACCTTAACGGGTACTTCAGAGCTGCCAGCTATGGCAGCAGCCCGCATCGACGCAGCAATAGCAGCTTGGTTGCTGGTGCTGGGCTGTTCGCTATTGATTTCGGCTTCAATGTCAGCTGCAGTTTGAGCAAGCAAACTAAATCAATTCGAGCTGTCGATATAGTCAGGCTATAGCATAGTTGAGCTTTCGCTATTCTTGCCAAGGTTGGATTTCTTCCTGGTAAGATTAGGAGAATTTTTTTTTGTAGCAAATAACTTTATCTTTATTAGAACTATTAGTGACTTGAGAAGTCACTTTTATAGAATGGGCCACTATTGTGGGTTTGTCTTTTGTAGGTTGTAAATTTTCATTGGCTATACAATTTATTTTGTGTTCACAACTCGCTCAGCGAACCGTACGCGCACGAGTTCTAGTTTTATTCTATCTGCAATAGTATTTTCACTGTTTCTTTACCTTTCGCACTTGAGTTCGATTGTCAAACTTACATGTTTTTGTTTCAACTATCTTAAAATTGATAGGGTGTTTATCCTGTTGTAAGGCGCCAGTTATTAAATCAGTGCGTCCCGCTACGTCTTAGGGAGATATGTGTTATTACGTCAGAGCGTCCGCGATGTGTCCAACGGCGACTTCGATGCGTGATCTCGCTACGTCTTCGAGAGATGAGGTTCCAAGTTATGGAGATTAGGATGGAGAACTTGACTTCATCCCCGTTGTAGAATCCCTGGCCTTGTGGCTCAGTGATTGTTTTTAATAAGTAGCAAATTATTATGGCTGTGTGACGGAGTAAGGTTCACTCGACTTTCGTCTTCTTTATTCAGAAACCAATTAAAGCTAAAGACAAAGGCAAAGCATAATTCTACCCTAAAGTCAAATTCATCACGTCATCAAGCTATAATCGGCACGCCGATTCATCATTATAAGCGTCATCACTACCACTTCTTATTGTCGTCAGTGCAGAGCACTGAGCCCGCGACTGGCGCATCAGCATTGTTAAAATAAGTTTTCTTAAAGATGGACTACATATCTTCATCACATTCGCACATTCATGTGCGTGTATTTGCCGAAGCCAAGGTTCAAGTCTTTAGCATTAGAAATAGGATTTTTTAAAATATGGGGCGTGATATCTAAAATTTAAAAATTACATAGTCTCATTAGTCATCTCTAGATACAAGGATATACAAATAATCCTTAAAAAAAATAAAATTATTGATAAGTGCCGATAAAAAACAAATTCGATTTATCGAACATTTACTCGTACTGCGTATCGTACACACGAGTATATATGTAAAATTCTTCAACCAACTTATGTACTTTTAGAGATCTCGGAGTTCACACGGACGGGCGGATAGACGGACAGGGCTATATAGACTTCTCTTATCGATGATCAAGAATATACATACTTTATGGTATGACTCCTTATGCTTATTATATACATTTTCACAAAACCTTCTGACTTAGTTTACTATTTTCAATGGGTTTAGGGTGTAGAAAGAAAAGTTAATATCTCTTCATAAAATACCCAGTCATTTTCACAATTTTGGAATGTAAGCATCATCATCATTACGTTACCCTAGACTCCTAAGAACTTGCCAAATAATGTATGGCTACGCCCACTGTGGCGTGGCCAATCGACAACAAAGTTTGTAGCGCCCACCTCAAATTTAACTTACCAGATACCCCTATGTGAACAGAATATCACACATTCGGTTACGCGGTTACCAATCGATTTTTTGTATTCCGTATTAATTTAATCTTTTTTATCCTACACCCACATTGCAAAGTTATGACTTTTATTCGCACTTGTGTTTTCGCTTAACAATCTATTAAATTCTTGAGTAACAATACGGGTAAGAATATTGTTTGCTATAAACAGCATTCTCGTTTTTATACCCTAAGCGCATAGAGAATGGGATATCAGGGTATAATGATTTTGTGAAAATGTAACAGGCAGAAAGAGGCGTGCCACACCCCATAAATTATATATATTCTTGATCAGCGCAACAAGACGATTCGATATAGCCCTGTCCGTCGGTCCATCCATCCGTGTGAGCGCTGAGGTCTTCGAAAGTACATAAGCTAAAGAAATTAAAATTTTACATGTATACCTGAATACACCATACACAGTCAGAGTATAACATAGATGTTCGATAACTCACCTCATTTCTTTTTTATTGGCATTTATAATTATATACAATTATTAGATTTTCATATTCACAAAATTATTAAGTCTGATTTCCCAGTTTCAATGAGTTAAGTATAAACATAAGATAAAAATAAGTTTTAACGCTCTGAATTGTATTATTTTTAATGTTTTTCTCCAAACAGCATTTCCTGGTTTGTGTAAGATTTATTAAGTGAATTGCTATTGACCATTCCCATGAACCTGAAAATATATTTCCTAATACCATACATATAATTGATTTTTACCAAACAAAATAATTCATTAATTTATTTAACCGTTTGTATTTAACATGCGAAGCGGATATGCATTTACGTATCCATATTTATATACATTGAATTAGTTAGTTAAATCATGTAAACGTAATCTATTTTAATTCCCACTACAGTAAGAACAAATATTGGTAAGCTGTTGCATTATTTATTATAGATAAAATATTCATAAATATCCCAACGTAGCATATGTCTTCACAAATGTTCCATCGCTGGTGTTAACATTTCTATAATAATTGAATTTGGGCGTTAAGTCAAAGTATTTCTTTAAATATATTTTTTAATACTTACTCATCTTCCCAGGGACATATTGCGTTATGCTGGGACTCTTCAGTATTTGTTTGCACATTATCTTCAGGCTTTTCAGTTACTGTGTCTCGCTCATCAAATGAGTTAAGCTTCTTACTTGCAGAATACCGCTTTTTACGCCGTCGGCAGACTTCATCGTTGTTTAACACAGGCGTAAGTGTTCTGGCCGCAAGAGACTCATCTACCGGTTCATCATCCACTATATCGACTTCTAGTACAGCGAGCGGTGCCAAAGATAGTGCCGGGGTCGATGACACCGGTGTACAGCCGAGATGTCTCTCCGTTTCTATAATATCGTAGTCATAAACTACATCTCTACTACTAAAATGCATTCCTTCTTGATATTCATCAGTTGTGGGTGATAGCTCAGCTTCGGTATTTTCCTGAGTATGATAGTCAACGATTGCTTCGACGGTTAATTTTTCCGAGCTTTTCTTCATCTTTGTAACGTTCCCTAATTCATCTTTACTACTCAGACAAGAATTATTTGTAGGATTAGTTTCTCTCATAAATATATTGGTTTGTGTACCGGAGACAGGCTCGAGTAGCATGTTTTTGTTTTTGAAGACGGAAGACTCTATTAGTTCAATTTGAACTTCTTTGATTACATCTAAGTCTGATTTAAGTTGATGATCAATTTTAGTTGCTGGTGCACTTGTGATGTTACTAAGCCGATGGCGACTCTCGCTGTGTAATTGATTCACAGGTATTGTTGAGGTTGTGTGATGTTGGCTGACTGCTGGATCAACAATTTCACACTCTTTACATGGTGACGTAATCTTGGCTGCTTGCTGTAATCTCGGTGATGCGTCTGGTATGGACACAGTCATACTGCTATCATCAATACGTGTACCGCGAATTTTTTGGATCTGTACATTAGGGTTAATGATGTGTACCGTTGAATTCAAAGATGAACAGACTCTTTCGATCTGATATTCACTATTGAAGAAAAGTGGAGACAGAAAATAATTAAATATAAAATAAAATTGACTTAAGCATTGAACATAAATATAAATAGATAAGTTGTTATACCGCAAACGGGAAACCCAAGGCATAATAATACATGAAACAGATAGAAGGCGGCCTGAAAAGCAAGTATATTGTTCTAGATAAGGACGACGAGGTGATTTAGCTTTATGTTCAAAGGCGTCGATCTCAGAACCAGTTGAAAACATCTCCAATATGTGAGAGATTTTTCATTTTTATTTAATTGCCAAATACAATGGAATATCGTGATTATATGAAAACAAGTAAGAAATTGGCTAAAATGCGTAATCGACAACGTGAGAAATTATTTGTTTATACCCTAAACAAATTGAAAACAAGTAAGAAAATTCTAGTCGGAGGTGCCCGACTAGGAGATACCCTGAGCCCCGTCCGCATTGTTTAATTCGCTCCATAGCTTGCATATAACATTAAATTTTCCAAAATTAAATTATAATTTTGAAATTTTATTCAACTAGAATGTATGTAAATCAAAAATAAATAAATAAACAAATTATTAAAAAAAAAAAGAAGATAAACAAACATCACCGCACCTGGACTCGAACCTGCATCTATTTACTACATATGTATCGTTAAAGCGTGTCATCTCAACTAGCACGACCACCTCGAGTTTATAGATTAAAAAAAAAAAATTAAAAAAATTACGCTGTCGTTACTGAGTTTCGAACTCGGGACCTTTCGTTCGCGCGCTTTGCGTCTACCCACTAGGCCACACCAGTATTACGTAGTTTGTTGGCAAAACGCAAAGTAGTACTACAAGGCGATATGTGACAAATACAAAACTAAAGAAGCTAAAGAAGCAGATCAATCGTAATTGTGATTCTTAGAATATGCTGAAATGCACGCATATGAACGTATGAGTATGTGTACATACAAAAACGGTGGTCTGTTTGAATGTAGGCGTGTAAAGGGCGATATGTGTATGACAAATACAAAACTACAGAAGCGGCTGAAAATGCTCGGAAGCGGCTGTGCACATGCATAAGCAGACGCGCTTGCACGCTTCAATGTATGTGTATGTGTAAATGTTTTTTGCTGCGCGTCGCTGCTTGCCACGTGCGTGTGATAATTGGCTAAACGTTTTGTTAAATAAATCGGGACTGACTTAACAGAATTTGAATATTAGTAAAAAGAGCCGGTATCCAAAAAAAAAAAAAAAAAAAAGAAATTGCATAAAATTCACATGAATCTATATGCAAAATTTGAGGGGTCTAGCTCTAAAGGTGTGGGAGATATAAATTTATAATCTGTTTTCGATAAGGTTTAAAATCAATAACAAAACAATAAAAATAGATATCGTTTTTTGGTAACAAACTTGACCTGCGCGTGCTATCCACGGACCTAAAAAAAAATATTCAAGTCTCTAGCTTGTCTAGATGCTTCAATCGACGCGTTCAAACATACGGACAGACGGACAGACAGACAGACGGACAGGGCTAAATCGACTCAGCTCGTCGCCCTGATCAAGAATATATATACCTTGTGGGGTCTGACACGCCTCCTTCTGCCTATTACATACATTTAACAAAACCATTATACCCTGATTTCCCATTTTCAATGGGCTCAGGGTATAATGAAAAAGCAGGGTAAAATAGTTTTTATATTCTGTTCCCAAAGGTAAACAGAGTATATTGGTTTTGTATACTGTCCGTCTTGCTGTCCGCCCGTCTGTCCGTATGAGTGCAATTTTTTTCTACGCTATTGATGCTAGAGACTTTGAAATTTGTGTACCCTCGAATTATAAAATGTCAACATTTTCCCGATACGTCCTCTAGGGGCGTGGCAAATCGGAAAAAGCTTTTGACCATAGGCAAGAAATCATATTAGTAGAATAGCTAGAGAGTTCCAATTTGGAATGTACACTAGCGTTGACCACCCAAGGTCAAAAAGATATAGCGAATTTATTCACGCCCATTGGGGGCGTAACAAATCGGTAAAACTGTAACTTCAAGCTAGAACGTTAAAATTCGGCACGTATGTTAATGCTCCGATTTAATAGAGATTGTTGTAAAATTATGTATACGCCCGCTGGGGGCGCTGCAAATTGCTAACAAAGTTTGTTGCTCCAAGCTGCAAAATTCATATGCCTTTGCCAACCATATAAATAAATATGTCAAAAATTATACAAACTAAATTAAATTACATGTATGCGATATTTAGTTTAATTATCGACTGCGCAGAGTTGCTATTTCGAATATCGATAATTTAATAATTAAATTTAATTATTAAAAATATTAAATATATTAACTATGCCTTAGCAGCCACCTATATATATATATATATATTCAAAAATAGCCAAATCATAAATAGTGGCGCCGGCCTGACAAAATGCCGCTGCATTTTGCTATTGCATAGCAATAATGTTGCAAACCGAAAATGTGAGAACGACGCGTCTAACCGACTCCGACATTCTTTGTCTGCTGCGTAATTTCAGCAGCCTATAAAATAGCCTTTAACAAAATTGTCTTCATTCTTAAGCTATTGTTCAATAAAGCAAGTTGTCATAATCTAACTTTGACTTCGTCTTTTAATTTACATTAGCGTTGTTGTTAGCATATGTCGCGGCATTTATTCGACTTATAACATATATCTAATTGGCGCAGCCGGTAGGATGACAATAAATTGTGGACCATCTGATGCAATAACTAAGTTATTAATTCTTTTTGTCCCATTTACTGCCATCCGCTAAACAACTAACGCAAAGGCAACCCCCGCGACGGTCAATATCGCGTCAAGTTTTAAAAAACATAAAACCTCGACAGTGACGTGTAAACCGAAATTCGCAAATTGCCAAAGCCGCAGATTGTGATTGTGTAAATAAAAATAATAAAATAACAACTTGAAAATAATTCAAGAAGACGCGATAGAATTCGAAGAGAACATAATTCCAGAAGATTCTGGTTATCTCAAAAACCTTCGAAAGTGCTATCTGTGCAACAAACTGAACAATCAATAAATTAAGTGAATACAAATTAAGTGAATATACTTAAACAAAAAATTATTTGAACAATCAATAAATTAAGTGAATACAAATTAAGTGAATATAATTAAACAAAAAAAATTTACAATAAAAAGAAAACTGAAATAAAAAATATAAAATAAAAAATATATGCTTTAAATTGTAACTGTTGAAAATGTCATCTTTAGCAATGCGATATGTATCGATAAGTACGTGTACCATATCTATGTCGTAGGTATCATATCTAAGTTTTAGTCACAAATAAACCATTGTTGTGGAAGCACACAGGCGCGGTTTTTTATCTTTCAATTTAAATATAACTTCCGTCCATTTTGGGTAGAAAAAGGTTTTCTATCCAACAGTAACAAATTAAATAATCAAAATGGAAGGAGACGCGACAGCACTCCTTTTCGATGCCAACATGACACAAGTGATCAATCAGCTTAAAAATATTGAGAAGTTCACTGGAGATAAGAACAGTCTGTACACGTTCGTTAGCCGGATCGACTACATATTGGCACTCTACACCACCAATGATGCGAGGCAGAGGTCAATACTTTTTGGACTTGTGGAAAGCAGCATCAGCAGTGAAGTTATGCTATCTCTTGACATAAACAATTTGACAACATGGACGGATCTTCGAAAACAACTAATTTTGAAGACGCAAACCCAGAACCACGTCTTATTGGAGGAATTCAAAAACACCCCATTCAAAGGCAACATGAAAGCTTTTCTGGAAGAAGCAGAACACCGTAGGCAGACATTGGCGAGTAAGTTAGAACTAGAAAATAATTTTGTCGAAAAAACATTGTATGCGCGGTTAATTAAAACCAGTATTGAAAAGTTAATCCAAAAACTACCCACACACATTTTCATTCGGATAATAAATTGCAAAATTCCCGATTTAAGATCTTTAATAAACATATTACAAAAAAAGAAACCTTTATGATGAACCCTGTCTAATTCCAAATCAAAACAAAGTAAAACAAGACAAAAACTTCAAGCCATCAAATCCCAATCCCAATATTCAAAAGTTTCCCACATTTCTTCAACCAAACCATTCCTATGTCCCATATCGACCCTGTTTATGTCAGATTCCATTAAACAGAACTGCTCCTCCCTCCACATCCCCATGCTATGTTATTAACAACGCATAGCATAAGCTCCAACTCCAGCTCTCCTGCTGGCTCTCTGGAGTTTCTTCTTTGTACTTTTCCTTCTCTTTTATAATACTCACTCTATCTTCTTTCCACCGTGTACGCACACTGACTGTGCAACTTCATATTAAAATAAAAAGCGAAAGTAAATTCAAGAAAACCCAAAAGAAAAGTGTTTTATATATATCTGCGACGCCCCCCTACAAACAGACCCTATTTTCAACAACCATATCTTCCAGCAAAACCTAATTATACTAACCATAACAATATTTCACCTAATCATTATTCACCTCGACCAATACAACCAACACCTAATCCGGTCAGACCATTTCTTAGACAGAACCAATTTGACATTAATCGCTTCGGACAAGTAACTCCTTTCCAATCGTCCTGGCATACCTAACCAACCAACAAAGCGTATTAGACCTGCAGAAAGCCGACAAAGCAAAATGAGCATAGACGAAGAGACTAGAAACCAAGAAGAAATAAATTATCACGATTACATGCAGCAAGAATATTATAATCAATTAGCTTCTTTTCCCGAACACTATCCTCAATATTACCAAGAACAAATTTACCCACAAAACTCAGACTACACATACACACAAACAGCCACAGCCGAACATGAGACAGAACAACCAAATGAAATAGAAATCGAGAAAGCCGAAAATTTTCAGCTGCCAGCCTCAGAAACCAACAATACATAGTTATCACTTATAAGGGCAAAAATTTAAAATGTTTAATAGATACAGGATCTACTGTAAATATGATGACATCCAATGTTTTTAATTTACCAATTCATAATACCGATTGTCTTATTCAAACCAGCAATGGTCCTTTAACTATCACAAAAAAAAGTGAATGTCCTTTCCAACAACTTATTCAAGAGTAATAATGAATTTCTTCTACATCAATTTTAACCAGATTATGATCTATTAATTGGTAGAAAACTTCTCTCAGATGCACAAGCCGTCATAGATTATAAATCCCAAACTGTAAATTTATACAATCGAAAGTATAAATTAATTAACGATATTCCGATCACTAACAAAAACCATTTCGTTGTTCAATCAAATCCTGAATCTAATCAACACTTCAAAAATCCAATCAGAGATAATTCTAAAAATGAAGAATTTATGAACTCAAGCCTTTACCGACTAGAACACTTAAATGAAGAAGAAAAATTTAATTTAATGAGCTTGTTGAAACAATATCAACACATTCAGCTCAGAGAAGGCGAAAAACTTAGTTTTAGTAATCAAGAAAAGCATGTTATTAATACTACTCACAATTCACCTTTGTACACAAAACCATACAGTTATCCACAATCATATGAACAGGAAGTTGAACAACAAATTCAGAATATGCTAGATCAAGGCATTATACGATCAAGGCATTATATTCCCCTTATTGTAGTCCTATATGGATTGTACCAAAAAAAACAAGACGCGTCAGGCAAACAAAAATTTAGAATCGTAATTGACTATAGAAAATTAAATGACATAACTATAAATGACAGACACCCAATACCAAATATGGATAAGATTTTAGGAAAACTAGGTAGATGCAGCAAACGGATTCCATCAGCTTGAAATGCATACAGATTCCATTCAAAAAAACAGCTTTTTCCACTAAACATGGCCACTATGAATATCTTCGTATGCCATTTGGATTAAAGAATGCACCTGCAACCTTTCAACGTTGTATGAACAATATTCTGCGACCATTACTAAATAAACACTGTTTAGTATATCTTGACGATAAAATTGTATATTCAACCTCTTTAAAAGAACACCTACACTCATTGCAATTAGTTTTCGAGAAGCTTGCTGAAGCAAGTCTCAAATTACAACTTGACAAATGTGAGTTTCTAAAACAGGAAACTACCTTCCTAGGACATGTCATAACTAAGGATGGAATAAAACCCAATCCTGATAAAATCAAAGCAATTCTGAAATATCCTATTCCCACAAAAACTAAAGAAATAAAAGGTTTTCTTGGATTAACCGGTTATTATAGAAAGTTTATTCCAAATTTTGCAGACATAGCCAAACCCATGACACCAGTACTAAGAAAAGACTCAAAAATAGATATTAAAAATACAGAATATATTAGATCTTTCGAAAAATTAAAACAACTTATTTCCAATGACCCGATTTTAAAAATTCCAGACTTCAAAAATAAATTCATTCTAACAACTGACGCAAGTAATGTATCTCTTGGAGCTGTACTTTCTCCAGACGGACATCCCATTAGTTTTATCAGCAGAACCCTCAAAGACTACGAAACTTACTACAGCGCCATAGAAAAAGAAATTTAAGCTATTGTATGTGCAACAAAAACCTTTCGACACTACCTTCTAGGTCGACATTTCGAAATCAATAGTGATCATCAACCATTATGTTGGTTATACAAAATGAAAGAACCAAATTCAAAATTAACCCGATGGAGAGTAAAATTATCAGAATACGACTTTGACATAAAATACATAAAAGGAAAAGAAAACCACATAGCTGACGCCCTATCGCGAGTAAAAATAGAACAGACTTATTTCGGAGAAGAAACACAACATAGCGCTGACGAAGACAATAGTAATTTAATTGGGCTCACAAAAAACCAATAAACACATTTAAAAGACAAATTATATTTTCTAAAGGCATTTCAAATATTAAAAAACAGAACTACTTCGAAAAATTAATAATTTACATTACATACGATAACATGACTAAAGACAAAGCTGAAAAATATTTGATTGACCAGTTTTGTACAAAGACTAGCGTAATGTTTATAGACAGCGATGCAGATTTTGAAATCATTCAAAACACACACAAAGAAATTATCAACACTAGCCACACCAAAATTCTACGAAGACTCATTCACTTAAAAAATATAGACTCATATGCCGAATTTAAAGAACTTATTTTGAAAACACATGAAAAACTCTTACACTCCGGTATCCAAAAAAACAAATAATCTCTTCTGTGAAACTTACTATTTCCCTAACAGCCAATTACTAACACAAAATATAATAAACGAATGTAACATTTGCAACCTAGCAAAAACTGAACACAAATATGCCAATGAAAATTACTCCCAAGCCCGAATATTGTCGCGATAAGTTTGTAATAGACATTTATTCCTCTGAAGGCAAGCACTATCTTAGTTGCATAGATACTTATTCAAAATTCACTAATCTTGAAAATATTAAAACAAAATATTAGATAGAATGCAAAAATGCATTAATGCGTATATTTGATCAGTTAGGAAAGCCAATATTATTAAAAGCTGACCGAGACGGCGCATTTTCCAGTTTAGCACTAAAAAAAAAGGCTGGAAAGTGGAGTAGAATTACAATTAAATACAACAGAAACAGGAATAGCAGACATCGAACGACTACATAAAACAATAAACGAAAAAATTAGATTAATCAATACCTTAAATGACGAAGAAAATAAACTCAGTAAAATAGAAACTATTCTCTACATCTACAATCACAAAACAAAACATGACACAACTAGACAAACTCCTGCACACATATTTCTATATGCTGGACAACCTAAATTAGACATTCAAGAAAAAAAGAAAAAGTAATAAATAAAATCAACAGTAACTGACAAGGATACGAAGTCGATACCAGATATCGAAAAGGACCGTTACAATAGGGCAAACTAGAAAATCCCTTTAAAACCAATAAAAATGTTGAAAAGTTAGATCCAGATCATTACCAAATTACTAACAGAAATAGAATTACACGTTACTATAAAACACAATTTAAAAAACGAAAGAAAATAAATCAAGTCAAAATAATTACATAATACTAATGATATTAACATCCTATATCCCACTTTTAATCCACTAATATTATTCAAACTATGTCATACCCTCGATTATAATGGCTACAAACACATAAATAGTTAAGAATGAATTGAATAATGTTGTATTAAAAATATTAATAAGCTCATATATAAAACAACCACAATTAATAAGTATATTAGAAACAAAATCATATCAAAATCACTAAAACTACCTTAAGTATCTTCTTGAGTCGCAGGCTTACCTCTTAAGGAGAGGGAAGTGACATATTCATACTGACAATGTCCACAACACACAGAATATTCAAAACTAGTTCATACTGGATTTTCTTAGATCACGAAAATCTAGAATAAAGCGATTCAAAAATAGCCAAATCATAAAAAGTGGCGCCGGCCTGACAAAATGCCGCTGCATTTTGCTATTGCATAGCAATAATGTTGCGAACCGAAATTCTTAGAACGACGCGTCCAACTGATCATAAATACTGGCGCCGGCTTGACAGAATGCCGTTGCACGTGGCTATTGCATAGCAATAATGTTGCAAACCGAAAATGTGAGAACGACGCGTCTAACCGACGCCGACATTCTTTTTCTGCTGCGTAATTTCAGCAGCCTATAAAATAGCCTTTAACAAAATTGTCTTCAGTCTTAAGCTATTGTTCAATAAAGCAAGTTGTCATAATCTAACTTTGACTTCGTCTTTTAATTTGCATTAGCGTTGCTGTTAGCATATGTCGATCCCTTCCCATCATCCACTATAAACAAATCACACTCACTTCCACAGTTGGAGTCCGATAAACAAAAGATACCCTTCTCGTGAACTCAATACTCAGCGTATTTGGAAGTCACCAATCTGGAGCGATCAGGCCACTCACACATATCTCAAATCACGCCACTATCAACAAAGCTAGCCATAAAAGACAAACAAATTCCCAATCATAAGTTCAATTACAGTTCAGTCTTAATTCTGCTCAGCTTTGGCCTACTCAGTCCTTACAAAAAGCTATAAGAAATTGTGTTCCATTATAATTAAGAAATTATATTTTTCTCTACAAGTATAACGTTAAACTTATTTTTGGCGCAGCCGGTAGGATAGAATCGAAGTGCGTTAAAAACGGTGTTGACTAGTGCCGCTAAGGAAAAATCGCATTTCCAAGAATCAACGTGCGACTAAGTTCGATCAAAAAGAAAAAAAAAAGAAACTCTCAAGCGCTTAATCAAACGGTTATAGGCCCAACCATGACTCTGGAATTGTCGGAGGCCCACCTCAACCAAGCCCCAACCCTTCTACGGCAGGTGCCTACGTTTGATGGTGACACCAAGCAATTAAGCACATTCATGAGGCGTATCGACCACATCATTCAACTGTATTAAACAAGAGAAGTCCGCAAAGCGGATGTTGATGTTAGGCACCATCGAGATGCACTCTCAAAGCCCGGAGGTAACCTACGAGCCGCTTTGATCAGTTTTCGTAAGCTTATCGAAGATTTATAATATTTATTATATTTATAATTATTAATAGGTTGGCATTAAAAGGCGATACTGCTAATACAACACTACACTAACACCATGAATAACACAATTAAAGAAGTTATTACCAGTAGAGTACCAGACAGACTTTACATGATCTTAGCGATATTTGATATTTCGACAGTTTTTAATTTAAAACAAGTGGCCTAAAGAGAAGGTATATATGAGAAAAGCTTCACAGATAAACCTAGGTATTCTTCGAACCGAAATCAGACTTACTCTAAACCGAACTAATACCAAACCAATTACCAAAGCTACTCCAAACCAAACGAGATCCAAACCAACCACAGACAGACTACCAAGGCAAAACAATTCCACTAATCATCAACTTTACAATGAATTTACTAATATATTAAATCAGCGAACACAATTATCAAAAAACTTTTCAAGAAAAAAAATCAAAATCCATTCTGAAATCAACCAAACGACAAAGAGAAAGGCCAAACTAAAATGGAATGGTCACAAAATTTTCTTCAAGCTGCCTCGGATCAACCAACCGATCAAAGCCCCATATCCGATTAGTCATAAATAACACTCCTCTCAAATGCATAATAACTGGCTCTTCTATACATCTTATCAATGAAAATTATTTCTATTTCCCAGAAACTTTAGAATATCTAAAAGTCCAAGCCATTAAAAGTATAATATAACTTAATAAAAGCGTATCATTTGCACCCAGTACTCTTTGTCCTAACAATCAAAATTTCTGTTGTCACAAATTCTCATCCACTTACGATATATTATTAAGTAGAAGCTGCCTCTCGGCGTGCAAAGCCGTCATTAATTATTCACAAAATAATGTTACGATAGGGAACCACACGTTCAGTTTTCAATATAATAACGAAATCCCAACCAAACTCCTTATCCTCCCGCAAAGTTCGAGTATGATTTATTTTCGTACGAGGTAAATAATAATATTGAGGAAAGAAAAGAATACAGCCTGGATCATTTGAATCCAGAGGAATCAGATAAATTAAAAGAAATCTTTACGACTATAGCGATATCCAATACAGAAAGGATGGAAATTTTAACCTTCACCTGTACAATTAAACATAAAATAATAACCAAACATGAGGACCCTATATATGAACAACCTTATAGTCACTCTCAAATTCATGACAAAGAAGTCAACAAAAAATTTGACGAAATGTTAGAACAGGGAATCATAGAAAAAATCTATTTCACCCTATTGTTCACCTATATGGATCGTACCTAAAAAGTGGACGCTTCCAAAGAAAAAAAAAATACCGCTAAGTTATCGACTATCGGGGACTAAATGAAGCTACTATAGACAACAATACCCATAATGGATGCAGTTCTTGAAAAATTAGGCAAATGTCAATACTTAATCGACCTTGCAAAGGGATTCCACCAAATTCAAATGGACGCTAAATCAATGGCAAAAACTGCATTCCGTACAAAACAAGGGCACTACTACTACTCTTTACAACTTTATTAGAAGAACACTTGGCCTCTATAAAAAGGGTATTCGACAGATTACACAAAGCCAACTTAAAACTTCAATTAGATAAAAGTATATTTCTAAAAAAATAAACGCAATCCTTCGGACACATTGCAAAGGTGGAAGCTGAAATTAAATGAATATGACTATAATATCAAAAATCTACCATTAAAAGAAAACTATGTAGCCGATGCCCATTTGAATCAAACTAGATGAAAATCTCCTAGGAGAAGAAGTTAGCAGTTCCCGAGCAACTATTCATAGTGCTCAAGAAGATAACCAAAACCTGATACCTATTTCGGAAAACTCCATATACTTATATAATATACAAATTGAATTCATAAAGGGCAACGAAGACAAAATAAATATTACACATTACTTCCACAAAATAAACATAAGAATAACTTTCAAAGAAATGAACCGCATTTGCCAAAAACATAATTCAAGAATATCTTTGTACAAAAAATATCGCCTTATATTTTCATAACCTCTCTAAGCTTACGCTTAAATCATAAGTCCCGAAAATAATACGAAAACTTTAAGAACCTTCTCAAAACTACAAGATATCCTCACTTTTGATGAATTTAAGCAAATAAACCTTCCAAATCACAGAAAATTGCTTCACCCTTGTATTACAAAAACTCTCAACTGGTTCAGAAAAAAAATCTACTTCCCAGATAACCAAAAATTAATACAAAATATCATAAACGAATTTGAAATTTGCAATCTATCCAAATCTGAAAATAGGAACACAAAATTTAATAACTTTCTTAGAATCAGTGCATCAAACTTTCACAACTTATTGATGGCATTCATATGTGTATGTGCCAAAGCACAAGTCTCTAGTATTTCATTTGCGCTTTTTACAAGTAGGGGGCTATTGGTTACGAATGGGGCGTGGCATCCAAAAAATAAAGATTACATAATCTCCGTATCCATCAGACGCAACTACACAGCAAACGATGTACAAACCACGCTTTAAAAACACATTAAAATTACCGATAAATGCTCATAAAATCGAAATGGCATGAGTTATCGGAAATATTTTATAAACTTGTGCAGCATATGGTATTATTGAGTATTCATGTAAAATTTCAAGTCTCTACGTTGCTTATTTAAAAATATCTCAGCGTTCACACGGACAGATGGACAGGGTTATATCGACTCGTCTTGTCGCGCTGATCAAGAATATATACTTTATGGGGTGTGGCACGCCTTCTTCTGCCTGTTACATACATTTTCACAAAACCATTATACCCTGATTTCCCACTTTCAATGGGCTCAGGGTATAAAAACAAAATGTGCAATAGAAATGCTTAAAACAGAACTTTGGCACTTGTTCGGCTTTGTGTGTCAATATTTCGAGATGTGTAATGAATAAATGTAAAATTAGTTTATATTAGTTAAATTTAATCGATTAGTTATAAAAAAAATGTTATCAGAACATGCATTCATTGACTTTGAATTTTTTGGCTGTGGTTGACCTTTCTAGAGAAATGGCCATATGTATCGTTAAAGCACACCATCTCAACTAGCAAAGCCACTTCCTATTTATTAAGGAAAAAAAAATACTATTTTCGTGCCGTCGCCGTAGCGTCTCGAACTCGGACCCTTTTGCTTACGCGCTTTGCGTCTACCTGCTGCGCCACATCAATCTTACATTGCCTGTTGGCAAATCCGAAACTAGTTCACTGCAAGGGCGACTTTTAACAAATACAAAACTATAGAAACAGCTGTTCATGCAAACACAATATAAACACAAATCAATCGCAATTGTAATTCTTGGAAATTGCTGATATGCTCGCATATGAATGTATGTGTATGCGTACATACAAAAACGATGGTCTGTTTGCATGTATGCGTGAAAAGGGCGATATTTGCCAAATACAAAACTAAAGAAGCGGCTGAAAATGCAAACACAACTCAATAACAATTTTGGTTGAAGAATATGATAGAATGAATGACGTACAAATTATTTTTGCCTACGCATAGCAAACGCGCTTGCACGTTTCAGCTCTACAAGAAATTGCTTTTTAAGCGCATGGAGCAAGGGCAAAGCATTTCGAGTTATATAAATGAATTCGTTGGGGTTCTGGATAGCCTCGGGACAGTAGGAATTGAGCTATGCGACGAATTGCGCACAATTATTTTGCTGTCGAGTCTTCCAGAAAGTTACGAAAATTTCGTTGTCGCCATAGAGACGCGCGACAGTCTGCCGCCCTTCAACGCTCCATGCATAAAAGTAAAGGAAGAGAGCCAGCGGAGGGAGAACGCAGAAGAAAAGAACGAATGCGTAAAAGCATTTTGTGCAACACATAAGCCAGCCGCGCAGAGAGCGAAAAAGCAGGGAAACAAAAATATGATATGTTTCAAGTGTGGCGAGCGCGGGCATATGAAGGCTGAGTGTAAGAAAGAGAACGCTAATGAGAAAAAGTCGAGTAGAAGAGAGAACAATCAGTGCAGTTTATTAAATGCGTTGAGCGCAGATCATTTGTACAAGCCACATGTGTTGTAATAAAAAGTTATTCACAAAGTTTGTTAAACACACAGAAACGATTAGTCTGGCTGACTCTGGTTTCCTGAGAGCAGAAGGAAAAGGAGAGGTAAAGCTGGAGACAGAATTATGCACGTTGCTGTTAAAAGATGTTCTCTATGTGCCGAAAATGAGCGGAAACTTTTTCTCAGTGAGCAGCGCTGTGAAACATAATTGCTTTATAACTTTTGGGCGAGAGGCATACTCTCTAGTATTGCATAAAGGTTTTTGCATGGTAAAAGCAAACAAGGTGGAAGACTTGTATATGTTTCAAGGAAAGCAAAATAGCTGCTATGCTGCAGCTAAGGCAGATGGTGTGCTGAGGCATAAACGGTATGGACATTTGAATGTCAACAGCTTGAAAGACCTGATCAAGAAAGGAAAGGTGCGTGGTATTGAAAACATGGTTTTCAAGGAGAACAGAATTGTAAAATTTGCATGCTAAGCAAAATTCATGTGCAGCCATTTCCTGACGCAACTGCCAATAGAGCGCGAGGCATATTGGAGTTGGTTCCTGCTGATGTGTGCGGGCCTTTTAGCACACAGTCTTTGGCTGGATCGAGGTATTTCTTAACCTTTATTGACGACAAGTCAAGGAGGATCTTCGTATATTTCCTTCGGAGGAAGGATGAAGTCTTCAAGATGTTCGTCGAGCTCAAAACGTTAGTTGAACGGCAAACAGGAAAGTGTCTCAAATGTATCCGGAGCGACAATGGAGGTGAATTCGTCAATAAGCCCTTTGACGAATACCTGAAGAGTCAAGGGATCAAGAGGCAGCTGACCGTAGCATACAAATGAAGTCTACCGCCGTTATCTCGATGACCAGCGACGCTATGTGGGTAATCGGCTGGCGATGGTGACCTCTTCCTTTGATGAGGTGACGATGGATCCGGCGAGTGAAACTGGATCAATGATGATTATGTTGTGTGATGGATCCGGCGAGTGAAACGGGATCAATGATAATTATGTTGTGAGACTTTCCCAACTATAATTGATAACAAAACTGAATTTTATTTACGGCAGTGCCGGAGCTTTAATCGTTCGTCTTATTAAAATGCGATCTGAATTGAGACTGCCTTTACAGAAATGTTTTTGCTTAGGCTTACCCTGTGAAGTCAATGCATCACGCCATACGCCAGAGTCGGCATGCCGACTCAGCATTCTTGCGCAAACAGCACGGGTGTCCGTTTTCACTTCCTGTGTGCAGAACTCTTGGCAGCGCGTCAGCATTGTTTACCAGAATACTATTTTGTTGCTGAGGGCAACCAAAATGCTTAAGGCTATATGTTGTTGTATTTGCTGCTGAGGGCAACTAAATACTTATGATTATCTGCTGCGTACTTAGAAACAACAATGTATGACAGAGAGAGTTTATATTATATGCTTAGTTGTTAACTTACACTCCTCAGCAAAACGGCGTGGCTGAGAGGGCAAACCGCACTCTGGTAAAGATGTCAAGGTGTATGTTGCTGCAATAAGGATTGGGCGAATCTCTGAGGGCTGAAGCAGTCAACGCAGCCGTATATGTACGGAATCGATCGCCAACCAGTGCTTTAGGCAGTATGACGCCTATGGAAGCGTGGACTGGTAAGAAACCTTTTGTTGGCCATCTAAAAGTTTTTGGTTTAATTGCAGTAGCTTTGGACAAGGGTCCAAGGAAGAGCAAACTGCAAGCAAAGGGCAAAGAATACCGCATGATTGGGTATTCGGTAGCAAGCAAAGGCTATCGTTTGTACGACCCAGTATCTCGTCAGGTGATTGAGAGGCGAGATGTTCTTTTCAATGAGGACGGAGATGACAACTATTCATCTGTAACTGAGCTGCCAACATCTAAAGTTACCATGCAGCCTGGTAGCGAGAGTGATGGCTCTGGCAGCAGCGTTGGAGGCAGCAGCGAGAGACGCAGCAGCGAGAGGCGCAGCAGCAAGGGACGCAGCAGCAACGGAGGTAGCAAGAACAAAAGAAGCGAGGACGCAACTGTGAAAGTTGAGCATGACACAGTTCCCCGCATTGGTCCAGGCAGACCAAGGCTGATTCGAACTGGTAAGCCAGGCCGGCCTCGAAAGCAGCACAACGTTCTTGGGGCTCTGGTTGCTATCAACGTGAATGTGCCATCATCCTATGAGGAGGCGTTGAGGAGTGTTCATGCATCAGATTGGTGTGATGCGATAAAACGGGAATATGACGCACTAATGGCGAACCAGACATGGCAGTTAGCAGACTTGCCGGAAGGACAGCGGGCTGTAGGATGCAAATGGGTATACAGCCTGAAACGTGACAAAGATGGACATGTTGAACGATTCAAGGCACGATTGGTGGCAAAAGGTTGCTCCCTATGCGGAAACTTTTTCTCCGGTGTGCAGACTGGAGAAGGTGTGATTCATCTTTGCACTGGCAGCGAAATTGAAATTGTATGTGCACCAAATGGATGTATGCACGGCATACCTCAATAATGATCTCAGCGATACTGTGTATATTAAGCAACCCCAAGGATACACTGATCGAGATCAACCAGCTAAGGCTTTGCTATTGAAGAGGGCGATATATGGATTGAAACAATCAGGAAGGGAATGGAACACAAAACTAAATGATGTCCTGAGTAGTTTGGGTTTTGTGGCCTGTGAAATGAGCCCTGTCTCTACCAACATATGGGAAAGGATAATATGTCGTTAATCCTGGTATATGTTGACGATTTGCTTACTGCATGTCAATCCAAGGAGGACCTGGTTAGCATCAAAGCGGCGATTTCAAATGCGTTTGAATGTGTCGACAAAGCATGCCTGAACTGTTTTTGGGCATGGAGGTGCAGCGTGAAGATGAACTTGGGCCTATCACCATAGGCCATTCGCAATATATCAAGGAATTATTGCAAACTCACGGTATGGACAATTGTAGACCAGTAGCAACTCCGCTGGATGCAGGTTTCCAAGTAAATTGCGCCGATGAACAGTGTCAAAAGGTTGACCCTGTCAAGTATCAATCAATGATGGTGAGCTGATGTGGCTGGCACTCACGACTAGACCAGACGCTAAATTTCAAGTTACATAACACAGGTAGTCATCAGCCACTCACTGGATATGTAGATGCGGATTGGGGTGAAGATCGAACTGACCGGAGGTCGTATACTGGCTATGTATACTTTCTGGCAGGTGGACCGATTTCTTGGCGATCCGAAAAGCAACGCAGCGTGGCACTTAGCAGCACGGAGGCAGAATACATGGCACTGTCGGCGGCTTGTAAGGAATCTATATTCTTACGTCGATTAATAATCGAGATTGGATGTGGAGATGAATCTACATCAACTACTTTGTATGGCGATAATCTGAGCGCACAGGAGTTGGCCAGGAATCCGGTTCATCATTTCCAGACTAAGCATATTGATATAAGATATCATTTTGTTCGTCAAGTAGTAGACGAAGGTCAAATTAACTTAAAGTATGCTTGTACAACAGACATGATTGCAGATATCATGACTAAGAATCTTTGTAAGAACAAGCATGTTAAATTTACTGAAATGCTAAGTTTAAAATGAATTATGTTAATTTGAATTTGTAACCATGATCGCATTGAGGAAGGGTGTTGAAAATGTCATCTTTAGCAATGCGATATGTATCGATAAGTACGTGTACCATATCTATGTCATAGGTATCATATCTAAGTTAGTCACAAATAAACCATTGTTGTGAAAGCACACAGGCGCGGTTTTTTATCTTTCAATTTAAATATAACTTCCGTCCATTTTCGGTAGAAAAAGGTTTTCTATCCAACAGTTTTTAGCCATGTTGATGTTTTAATATTTATTATTTTTTTAGCGCTTAGATGTAATTTACGGTTGAATATACCAAGCCTGTTAACTCAATTTCTATAATTCTTTTAAATTGAAAATTAATATGTCGAGTTTTTTTTATCTTCCTCATGGGTTAAGGTTAGACTGATCATTACATTTCCATTATTGACTGCTTTTATTACTTCATTTAATTCATTTGCTTGAACACTATTTTCTGATACGCTATCTATTTTGTATACCCTGAGCCCATTGAAAATGGGAAATCAGGGTATAATGGTTTTGTTAAATGTATGTAACAGGCAGAAGGAGGCGTGTCAGACCCCACAAAGTATATATATTCTTGATCAGGGCGACGAGCTGAGTCGATTTAGCCCTGTCCGTCTGTCTGTCCGTCCGTCCGTCTGTCCGTCCGTCCGTATGTTTGAACGCGTCGATTGAAGCCTCTAGACAAGCTAGAGACTTGAATTTTTTTTGTTGGGTCCGTGGATAGCACGCGCAGGTCAAGTTTGTTACCAAAAAGCGATATCTATTTTTGTTGTTTTGTTATCGATTTTAAACCTTATCGAAAACAGGTTATAAAATTTTATCTCCCACACCCTTAGAGCTAGACCCCTCAAATTTTGCATATAGATTAATGTGAATTTTATGCAATTTATATTTTTTTATTTTTTGGATACCGGCTCTTTTTACTAATTAACCCATCCCCCTCCTCCCCTTCGCCACACATGGAGAGTCTGTACCAAATATAGCCATGTGAATAAATTAGCATTTTTATAAAATGTAAAAAATTCAATAGAATCATATGCTGAAAGTTTCATCAAATTCCGTTAAGTCAGTCCCGATTTATTAAACAAAACGTTTGGCCAATTAATACACGCGAAACGTGAAACGTGCAAGCGCGTCTACTATGCATGTGCACAAATCCATTCAAGGCCATTCATTCTAGCATATTCTTCACCCAAATCTGTGTTTGAATTGTGTTTGCATTTTCAGCCGCTTCTGTAGTTTTGTATTTGTCATATATCGCCCTTTACACGCATACATTCAAACAGACCACCGTTTTTGTATGTACACATATAAATACATACGTTCATATGCGCGCATTTCAGCATATTCTAAGAATCACAATTGCGATTGATCTGCTTCTTTAGCTTCTTTAGTTTTGTATTTGTCACATACCGCCCTTGTAGTAGTACTTTGCGTTTTGCCAACAACCAACGCAATACTGGTGTGGCGTAGTGGGTAGACGCAAAGCGCGTAAGCCAAAGGTCTCGAGTTCGAAACTCAGAGACGACAGCATAGATTTTTTTTTTAAATTTATATATATGAAGTGGTTGTGCTAGTTGAGATGATGCGCTTTAACGTTGCATATGTAGTAAATAGACGCAGGTTCGAGTCCAGGTGTGGTGATGTTTGTTTTTCTTCTTTTTATACTCGTTTCCCAAAAGGAAAAAGAGTATATTGGTTTTGTGAAATGTCCGTCTGTCCGTCTGTCCGTATGAATGCAATATTTTTCTACGCTATTGAAGCTAGAGACTTGAAATTTGGAACATATACTCGTGTATACCCTCGAATTATAAAGTGTCAAGATTTTCCGGATACGCCCACTAGGGGCGTGGCAAATCGGAAAATGGTTGCGCCCATGGTTAAGAAATCATAGAAATCATATTAGTTGAAGAGCTAGAGAGTTGAAATTTGGAATGTATACTTGCGTTGACCACCCAAGCTCAAAAAGATATGGCGGATATATCTACGCCCATTGGGGGCGTGGCAAATCGGGAAAACTGTAACTTCTACAGTTTTAGAGCTAGAATGCTGGCACGTAAATTAACGCTACGATTCTATAAAGATTCATAAAAAGATTTTGTGTCTACGCCCACTGGGGGCGTGGCAAATCGGATCTGAATATAGAGTGATTTTACAAGATCAGCTATATTTTGAGCACTATTGATGCTAGAGACTTGAAATTTGATATATATACTCTGATAAGCAACCCAAGATCAAAAAGATATGGCGGACATACCTACGCCTTCAGGGGGCGCAATCGCAAAAAGCTTATAGCTCCTACAGTTTTAGAGCTAGACGATTCAAAATTGGATGTTTGTGTTACTGGGGGCCTCTATTGATTCCCCAAAAATAAATCTTACGCGCCTTTGGGGGCGTGGTATATCAAAAAAATACCCTGTAACCTTCACATTTTTGGAGTGTAAGCATCCAAACTTTGCAGTTACGTTACCCTAGACTCCTTCTAGGAACTTGCCAAATATGATATGTCTACGCCTACTGGGGGCGTGGCAAATTGGCAACAAAATTTGTAACGCCCAGCTGCAAAATTCATATGCCTGTGCCACCTATATAAATAAGCTTAATAAGAATTGCTAAGACGACAAACGGCATTTCTGAGAAATATATGTAATTCGATTTAATGTTGAAGTTCTGCAAATAATTTATCTGCTAAAATTATCATTTTTCGTATAGCCTAGGTCAGTTATGTTATTTTCTTTTTGTGTGTGTGACCCTGACAAAAAATGTAAATTTCAAATACCGATATTTGTGTAATCGACTTAGTCCGAACAAAATTATTTACACACAAAAAAATTGACGATAGGTCCCATCAGGTATGTATGCATGTAGGCACGAACAGCTGCGCAACTATTTTCATGCCGTCGCCGCCGCGTCTCGAACGCGGACCCTTTTGCTTACACGCTTTTCATCTACCTGCTGCGCCACATAAGTTTTGCATTGCCTGTTGGCAAATCCGAAACTACTTCACTACAAGGGCGACTTTTGACAAATACAAAACTATAGAAGCTGCTGTTAATGCAAACACAATATAAACATAAATCAATCGCAATTGTGATTCTTAGAAAAAGCTGAAATGCGCGCATATGACCGTATATATTTATATGTATGTGTACATACAAAAACGGTGGTCGGTTGAATGTATGCGTATAAACGGCGATATTTGACAAATACAAAACTAAAGAAGCGGCTGAAAATGCAAGCACAACTCAATAACAATTTTGGTTGAAGAATATGCTAGAATGAATGGCGCTGAATTTATTTGTGACCATGCATAAGCAAACGCGCATGCACGTTTCAATGTATGTACATATGTATGTGTAAATGTAAATATATTTTGCTGTCGCTGCTTAACGCGTGCGTGTCATAATTGGCCAAACGTTTTGTTTAATAGATTGCGACTGACTTAACGGAACTTGATGAAACTTTCAGCATATGATTCTATTGCATTTTTTACATTTTATAAAAATGCTAATTCATTCACATAGTTATATTTGCAAAAATTGAAATTGCAGAAAATTCACGTGAATCTACATAAATGCAAAATTTGAGATAAATTATTAAATTTAAAATACCAGATGCCCATGTGGGAAACGAGTATGACGCTGTAGGTCTCGCCCTAAAGCAACGTTCTTACTTGTTTTTTTTTGTTAATTTGTTTATTTATTTAATTATTTTTTTAGTTTTGATTTAAATACATTCTAGATGAATAAAATTTCAAAATTATAATTCAGTTTTGGAAAATTTAATGTTATATGCAAGCTATGGAGCGAATTAAACAATGCGGACGGGGCTCAGGGTATCTCCTAGTCGGGCACCTCCGACTAGAATTTTCTTACTTGTTTTGCATGATTGTGTGTCATTTCGGCATATTTTATTAAAATTTTTCTTTTATGAAAGTAATTCGCTACTTTTACGTTATTTAAGTTATCTTTTTCGAACTCTATTTGTCTTTTAAAATAATAAATTGGTCTTTTTCTGAGGGAAATGTAATATTGACTATCTACTTGGATTGTCGCTGCTGTTGCATCGGAAGTTTCTCCTAACAAGTTTTCATCAATTTTTATTCTGAATAGAGCATCTGCAACATAATTCTCTTTACCTGGTACATATTTAATATAATAAACGAATTCATTTAATTTTATTTTCCAACGTTGTAGTTTCATATTTGGTTCTTTAATATTATTGCGCCAAACGAGTGGTCTGTGATCACTGAGGATCTCGAATCTTCCGCAGAGATAAGATCGTAAATATCTTGTTGCCCAAAAGATGGCTAAAAGTTCTTTTTCAATTGCTGAATAATTAATTTCGTGTTCGTTTAAGGTTCTACTTGCAAAACAGATTGGTTTCTGATTCTGAGATAGTACAGCTCCAATAGCTATGTTACTGGCATTAGTTTTGAGACAAAATGGTTTTTCGAAAATCGGATAAACTAATATTGGATTGGACGTAAACATTTTTTAATTTCTTTAAGTGTTTTTGGTATTGAAAAATGTTGTATGGCAACGATTTTTGTTGGGTTTGCTTTTATTCCTTCTGTTGTTATTATGTGTTCATGGAATTCAGTTTCTCTTTTCAAGAATTTGTCTAGTTGCAGTTTTAAATTAGCTTCTCACAATTTTGTGAATACCCTTTTTAATGATAATAGATGATAGTGGAATACACTATTATATCGTCCATATATACTAAGCAATCTTTATAAATTAGATCTTTTAATAAATTGTTCATGCAGCGTGGAAATGTTGCTAGGGTGTTTTTCAATCCAAAAGGCATTCGAGTGTATTCATAATGTCCATTTTTTGTTAAAAAAGCTGTTTTTGATATACTATGTGGGTCCATTTGTATTTGATAAAATCCTTTCGTTAAGTCAATAGTGGTATAATACTGACATTTACCAAGTTTGTCTAGTATATTATCCATGACTAGAATAGGATATTTATCATCGATTGTTATTTCGTTTAAGTTTCGGTAGTCAATGACTATACGGAAGTTTTCGTTACCTGATGTATCATGTTTCTTTGGCACAATCCAAAGTGGTGAGCAATAAGGCGCATTTCTTTTACGAATTATACCTTGTTCAATCATTTCTTTGATTTGTTTTTCGACTTCTTCGTCGAATGTTTGCGCATACTTGTATGGTCGCTTGTGAATTTTATCTTCGTGTTTAGTTTGGATGGCATGCTTAATTGTACTAGCGAAAATCAAATTGTCACTTTCTTTGTACTGAATGTGGCTAAACTCGAAGAGAATTTAAGTTAGTTTGGTTTTTTTTCATCGTTCAGATTTTCTAATTGGAATTTATTTGTTTCATATAATTCGTTAATTATAGCGTAATTTATGGCTATATCATTTGTTCGGGACCGAACCATTCACGATCATATCTCATTGAAAATGGATACTCGTTTAGAATAACTATTTTTTGTTTGTAGTCAATTCTTGCTTCACATATTCATATTCAAATTTGTCGGAATAGTCATGTAAATAAAATGGATAGTAGGGCAAAAGCTACTAGAGGCAAAGGATATACAATTATTTAATTGGACAATGCCATTTATTGTTTGCACATTTAATTGAAAAGCTTAAAATGTTTTGATTGATTAGATTGATGGAGGAACCTGTGTCAATTACGCAGTTAAAATGTTGTCCATTCATAATTAATCTGATGAAGGGATTAGTTCTTCTTGGTCCGAGGTTCCTTGATGAAAATTTTCTGAAATATCCATCTTAGAGTGACCACTAGTACTTTCTCGTTGTCTTTTGATTTTGGATTTTGGTTTTCGAAATTCATTGGATTTTGTGATCTCGCTTGATCTAGGCTTTGTTTAAAATTTTTATATAATGCTTGATTTTTTTTTTTTGGTTTGGATAATTGGGACTTGGATAATAATTTTGATTATTTCCCTTTCTACGATTGTCAATGTTAGTATTGTTTTGGGATTTATTGGTTTTGGAATATTCTGTATTTTGTTTAGTACGTTTGTTAAAAATGTTTTCGTATAGTCCTTCTCGTTGGGCTATTTGTTTTAATTTTGAAACTGTAGTAATATCATACCTAGCTTAACTCCTGACAATCCTGTCTGGGAGTTTACTAGTAATTAGTTCTTTAATTGTATTATGCATTGCATTTGTATATGAAATTGTATTTTGTAGTTGATTTTCAAGCATTAATTTGTTTTAAATTATAAATGACTTATACGCTAGATCTTCTACGAACTTACGTATACTATTATTGTAGTTAGTGTTGTACAAACGTCTTAGTAATTCCGCATAGGGTGTTTGGGTTTTAAATTCCTCGATGAGGGTCATTCGTAGTTCTCCCCAGGTTGTAGCTGCTGTTAGTTGGGAATTGTTGTGCCGCTTCAGTAGTCTGCATTTCGATTGCTCCAAATAAAACGCTGTGCTATCTCACGTCTTGTGTTCGATAAAGTTACATGATGAAGTCGATTCTTCGAATGAATGCTGTTAGTTCCACTGTTTTACCGTCAAATATTGTGAATGAATACACTGACTATTTTGGGGTTTAGTCGAATACTCATGAATGAGTACATTGACTGTGGTGGTGTTTAGTCTGTACTATACTGAAGTTTATTCTTATGAGGCTGCATTATTGCATAATTTGAACTTTTAAGTCTAATGTGTCTATCGCTGAGGTTGTATGGGTCAGCGTTTATCTGGCTATTCTTAAATTCCACACATGTGGTCTTTACCTATCTATCGCACTGCATTCCAGTCGTTCAGTACGTAGAAGGCATGTTTACTTTTTTATGTATATTTCTATGTTCATGCCTGAACATTCTGCGGGGGCCAGAAAAGGTGACAGTCAGTAAATTATGTCTGTGGCTTCGTCTCTAAATCCTATACAAAACAATGACAATTACAATTATTACTATTCCAATCCTTGTATTTTTTGTGTTCGTGCCTGAATATATTGGTACTTGATGTATTTGTCCTAGAGCTTGCTTGAGATGTCTCTCAGATAGCTCCATGACTGCGGATGTTATTGTTGCCATGATGTTATTGTTGTGTATAATGATTTTATTATTTGGTTTTAGTTTTAATTTTGTTTGAATTGTAAGGATCTTACGTTTACTGGGATCAATTGAATGATTTATAAAGCCCAGAAATAATACCTTTATGTATAGATGTTCAAAATAGTCCAGGGGATCTATTTACTAGTAGATAGATAGATAGATAGATAGAGTAGAATATGAATATTATGTTTTAGTGGCGGTAACACATTAACTGTGGGCCACGATTAACAATTTGTTTGTTAAGTTGTAACACACGCGTTTATTTTGAAAAAAAAAAAAAAAATATTTCCAAAATTGTAATGTTCTGAACCGGATAACTTTTGCGGCTAATTCGCGGGCTCAATCCTAGAAAGTCACTTGGTCATACAAGGATTTCTAGTAATGGACTGAAAAGCACCGATTACTATTAGGAGGATATTATTTTTCGATATCCTACTGAATGCGCCAATAACATAGTGCGAATATATATATATATATATATATATATATATATATATATATATATATATATGTTATTGTTGTATATATATAACAGCACATTTGCAATTAGATATTTAGAATATCTTTATAGGAAAATATAAGTAAATAAATAATATATCGATTTTTTAAATAATCAAATTAAGTTATTAAAATAAAGATATTCTAAATATCTAATTGCAAAATGTGCTGTTAGCTACAGCTCTGTGCATGTGTGGTACGGAACATTAATCAATAAAAAATAAATATCGCATGAATGCAATTTACAATAATTTGATGTATACGATATTTGAGGCCATTAGCAACACACACAAAAATTAAACAACATAACTGACCCATGCTATACAAAAAATAATAATTTTAGCAGATACATTATTTGAGATTAAACAACGTCAAGTGGCGACAATGGAAGTATGTGATGAGAACCGACAATGAAAAAAGGTATCACCAGGTTGCTAAAGCTGATCTGAACAAGTAAGAGTGCTCTAGTCGAGACTGCTCGACTAGGGGATACCCTGAGCCATATGAAGAGCCAAATATCAAATCATTCTACGCTTTTTTTATGCTTGCATATAGACAACACATACACACACACACACATATGCACGCAAGCATAAGCGCGCGCCCTGCCAACTGCGCAGTTGACGCAGCGACTGCGCTTGGGCTGCAATGTAGGCATTACTATGGGAACTTAATTGTTTAATAACTTTTCTTAGCGATGAACTAAGTGCATCAAACTTTTACAACTTATTAATGGCATTCATATGTATGTATTTGCCAAAGCACAAGTCTCTAGTATTTGATTTGCTCTTTTAATAAATAGGGGCTATTGGGGGCGAATGGGGCGTGGCATCCAAAATCTAAAGATCACGTAATCTCCGTATTCATTACACGCAACTACACAGCAAATTTGAAGTCTCTAGCTCAAACGATGTAGAAACCACGCCTTAAAAACACATTAAAATTATCGATAAATGCTTATAAAATCGAAATGGAATGAGTTATCGGAAAAATTTTATAAATATGTGCAGCGTATGGTATTATCGAGTATTCATGTAAAATTTCAAGTCTCTACGTTGCGTACTTAAAAATATCTCAGCGTTCACACGGACGGAAGGACAGACGGGCAGACGGACGGACGGACAGACGGACAGGGCTATATCAACTCGTCTTGTCGCGCTGATCAAGAATATATACACTTTATGGGGTGTGGCACGCCTCCTTCTGCCTATTACATACATTTTCACAAAACCATTATACCCTGAGTTCCCATTTTCAATGGGCTCAGGGTATAAAAATCGGTACATCCTCTGGAGAGACGACCCAAAAATACCAATCAAGGAGTACAAACTAACGACAGTGACTTAGGGGACTTCAGCTGCACCATTCTTATCTGTTCGTTGCCGTCAGGAGTTGGCAAATCAACATTGCCAATGGAACAACCAACTGATGAGAACAATCGAAGAAAATTTCTACAAGGATGATCTCATCACTGGTGGCGATTCAACATACGCAAATTAAATATACCACGCTGGTCTGGACAATCAAGCACTGATGCAATGGAACTACATTGGTTTTGTAACGCATCAGAAAAAAACATATGCAGCGGTGGTGTATAGCAAAGTTGGACCCAAGGTCACTTTGCTAGCAGTAAAAAGCACGGTAAGTCCAGACTGCTCGACTAGGAGATACGCTGAGCCCTGTGAAGAGCTAAATTTAAAAACATTATAAACACACATGAGCACGCACTGCGCTAGAGCTGCAATGTGGGCATTACTATGGAAATTTAATTGTTTAATAACTTTTCTTATCGATGGACTAACTTCATCAAACTTTTACAACTTATTAATGGCATTCATATGTGTTTATTGCCAAAGCACAAGTTTCTTGTATTTGATTTGTGCTTTTCACAAATTGGGGGCGAATAGGGCGTGGCATCCAAAACCTAAAGAATGAAAGTCATTTCAAAACGCAAGCATGGAGTGACTGGCTTTACGGCATAAGTACGAGGAAAGCAGCATTAGCCAATGTATCTTACTATTAAAGAAATAAATAAGGGCAAAACAGCCGTTATAAAATTGCAACAAGAACATGATTTTGGACAAGAAGTTAATTTACTCCAGGCTTGGAAGTCTCTGGAAGTATATTACAAGCGCTGAACCCCTCTCTGGATGAAGATGGATTATTACGTGTACGAGGCCATCTTTAAAGTGCAATGGTGCCATACGATGTAAAACATCCAATAATAGTTGCAACATCTCATCTTGCTTGGCTGATTGTAAACAAAGCATATAAGGAAACCTTGAACGGCGGACTGAAGCTGATGAAAAATATTGTCCAAAGGAAGTTTGTACTTACGGGAATGTGAATGTGTGCATTAGGTACAGATAAGAAATAGCCAGCCAATTGATGGGAAATTTACCAGTGTATTGAGTAACTGGCAATTACCCGTTTCAAAACACTGGCATTGACTACGCTGGACCTTTTAAAATTCGCTGTTCCAAAGAAAGGGGTTAAAAATTATTCAAAGGGTACATATGCCTATTTGTATGCATGACCACAAAGGCAATACATCTGGAAGAAATTGAGTGTATTCAACGACTACTGTACAACAGTGAGTCGCATGGTAAAGTTGAAAATAAACAAGTAAGAACGTTGCTTTAGGGCGAGACCTACAGCGTCATACTCGTTTCCCACATGGGCATCTGGTATTTTAAATTTAATAATTTATCTCAAATTTTGCATTTATGTAGATTCACGTGAATTTTCTGCAATTTCAATTTTTGCAAATATAACTATGTGAATGAATTAGCATTTTTATAAAATGTAAAAAATGCAATAGAATCATATGCTGAAAGTTTCATCAAGTTCCGTTAAGTCAGTCGCAATCTATTAAACAAAACGTTTGGCCAATTATGACACGCACGCGTTAAGCAGCGACAGCAAAATATATTTACATTTACACATACATATGTACATACATTGAAACGTGCATGCGCGTTTGCTTATGCATGGTCACAAATAAATTCAGCGCCATTCATTCTAGCATATTCTTCAACCAAAATTGTTATTGAGTTGTGTTTGCATTTTCAGCCGCTTCTTTAGTTTTGTATTTGTCAAATATCGCCGTTTATACGCATACATTCAACCGACCACCGTTTTTGTATGTACACATACATATAAATATATACGTTCATATGCGCGCATTTCAGCTTTTTCTAAGAATCACAATTGCGATTGATTTATGTTTATATTGTGTTTGCATTAACAGCAGCTTCTATAGTTTTGTATTTGTCAAAAGTCGCCCTTGTAGTGAAGTAGTTTCGGATTTGCCAACAGGCAATGCAAAACTTATGTGGCGCAGCAGGTAGATGAAAAGCGTGTAAGCAAAAGGGTCCGCGTTCGAGACGCGGCGGCGACGGCATGAAAATAGTTGCGCAGCTGTTCGTGCCTACATGCATACATACCTGATGGGACCTATCGTCAATTTTTTTGTGTGTAAATAATTTTGTTCGCACTAAGTCGATTACACAAATATCGGTATTTGAAATTTACATTTTTTGTCAGGGTCACACACACAAAAAGAAAATAACATAACTGACCTAGGCTATACGAAAAATGATAATTTTAGCAGATAAATTATTTGCAGATCTTCAACATTAAATCGAATTACATATATTTCTCAGAAATGCCGTTTGTCGTCTTAGCAATTCTTATTAAGCTTATTTATATAGGTGGCACAGGCATATGAATTTTGCAGCTGGGCGTTACAAATTTTGTTGCCAATTTGCCACGCCCCCAGTAGGCGTAGACATATCATATTTGGCAAGTTCCTAGAAGGAGTCTAGGGTAACGTAACTGCAAAGTTTGGATGCTTACACTCCAAAAATGTGAAAGTTACAGGGTATTTTTTCGATATACCACGCCCCCAAAGGCGCGTAAGATTTATTTTTGGGGAATCAATAGAAGAGGCCCCCAGTAGCACAAACATCCAATTTTGAATCGTCTAGCTCTAAAACTGTAGGAGCTATAAGCTTTTTGCGATTTGCCACGCCCCCTGAAGGCGTAGGTATGTCCGCCATATCTTTTTGATCTTGGGTTGCTTATCAGAGTATATATATCAAATTTCAAGTCTCTAGCATCAATAGTGCTCAAAATATAGCTGATCTTGTAAAATCACTATATATTCAGATCCGATTTGCCACGCCCCCAGTGGGCGTAGACACCAAATCTTTTTATCAATCTTTATAGAATCGTAGCGTTAATTTACGTGCCAAATTTCAGCATTCTAGCTTTAAAACTGTAGAAGTTACAGTTTTCCCGATTTGCCACGCCCCCAATGGGCGTAGATATATCCGCCATATCTTTTTGAGCTTGGGTGGTCAACGCAAGTATACATTCCAAATTTCAACTCTCTAGCTCTTCAACTAATATGATTTCTTAACCATGGGCGCAACCATTTTCCGATTTGCCACGCCCCTAGTGGGCGTATCCGGAAAATCTTGACACTTTATAATTCGAGGGTATACACGAGTATATGTTCCAAATTTCAAGTCTCTAGCTTCAATAGCGTAGAAAAATATTGCATTCATACGGACAGACGGACAGACGGACAGACGGACATTTCACAAAACCAATATACTCTTTTTCCTTTTGGGAAACGAGTATAAAAATATTAACGAAAAAAAAAATAAAATCACCACCCAAACGGCTAATTGGAACAAGTAAGAGTGCTCTAGTCGAGACTGCTCGACTAGCGTATACCTTGAGCCATGTGAAAAGCCAAATATCAAATCTTTCTACGATTTTTTTATGCAAACCTACAAGCAACACATACATACAAACATATGCACACACGCATAAGCGCACGCTCTGCCAACTGCGCAGTTGACGCAGCGACTGCGCTTGGGCAGCAATGGGGGCATTACTATGGAAACTTAATTGTTTAATCATTTTTCTTAGCAATGGACTAACTTCATCAAACTTTCACAACTTATTGATGTCATTCATATGTGTGCATTTGTCAAAGCACAAGTCTCTAGTTTTTGATTTGCGCTTTATACAAATAGGGGGCGAATGGGGCGTGGCATTCCAAATCTACAGATTATGTATTCTTCTTATTCATTACACGCAACTACACTATAGCTCAAACGATGTACAAACCACGCCTTAAAAACACATTAAAATTATCGATAAATGCTCATAAAAACGAAATGGAATGAGTTATCGGAAACAATTTATTAACTTGTGCAGCGTATGGTATTATCGAGTATTCATGTCAAATTTCAAGTCTCTACGTTGCGTACTTAAAAATATCTCAGCGTTCACACGGACAGACGGACGGACGGACGGACAAACGGACAGGGTTATATCGACTCTTCTTATCGTGCTGATTAAGAATATATATACTTTAAGAAGTGTGGCATACCTCCTTCTGCCTGTTACTACATTTTCTTAAAACCATTATACACTGATTTCCTATTTTCAATGGGCTCAGGGTATAAAAAATGGTTTATAATGTTCTTCAATATTGGCACTGCAAACAGATTGACATGCAGACAATCATCAAAAACGAAAAACGCCTAAGTGATTATGTCAGCAACCAGACATCAATAATCAATGCAACCACAAACTTTATGAAAGTTACTACAAAAGAGGTGAATAAAAACTTTGAAAAAGTCAGAATGGAAATAAACAAGGTATCAAACACGATGAATGAGCACTTCTTACAAGGAGTCCGTAAAGTTCTTCATGTTGATCACCTAAGTGCAAACTGGATTGATGAAACGGAAGAAATTCAGCTGCGTTTACCATTTTGACTGATATCAACCAAGGAGGAGTTCATCCGTCCCTGGTTGAGCCAAATAAGATGTTGGCCGAACTCGACGAGATCCACAATAAACTACAAAGAAACCAACTTCTTCCTGTCGGAAATTCTCCAAAGCGACTTCAATTAATATATAAACTAAAGAAGCCGCAAGCAATATTTAAAGACAGCGTACTAGTCATAGACGCGAGGCAGCCAATATATGTAAACCAACATGCCACTCTCTTCGAAGCAGTGTCTATACCACTCGTGTTTAATGGACGAAAGATGATTCAGATAATTAAAACGAACACTGATATAAATGCATGCCATTTAATGATTCGTTGTCGTTGTGGACATGAAGACGAGGGCACATACTTATGCGAAGGAAGTTGTGAGTGGAAAGATGCAGATGACGAGAGTTGTGAATTGTTGCCTCTAAAACCGAGCAACAATCAGCCGTACAAGATGACCGAGTACGAGAACGATATTAAAAAGCTGAACGGAAAAAACAGGTGGCTCTTCAAAATATTTGAGAAGAAGTCAGACCATATCATATGTGCAAACTATGAGGAGATGACGCCATTAACCATGACACCATTAACTAACCAAGGCAACTATATGCTAAATGTACACCCTGGATAGAAAAATTCAAATTCGTAACGCCGCCGGAATTAGCATCTACAAATACTGCGAACTACTCGCCATTTTTCCTCAAGATATTCTACCACAACAACGCATGGGCTCCGACACCACTCCACTGAACGGACACATATCTTTAGGCTTAGTAATAACTATAATAATATTATTATTCTTGTATATTATTAAGAGGAGAAACCAGAGACACTAATTACTTTTCTGACGCCCCGCAGAATTCAGGCATGAACATAAAAACAGCAATAAATATGTGAACATGCGTTTTACGCACTCATAGCATGCAGTGCGATAAAGGAACATACGTGGAATCTATAAATAGCCAGATAACCGCTGATACTTACAACCTCAGCGGTATGATTAGCATATATATTCATCGTAGAATATATATGAAAGCGAACACTTCACCCTAAAACCTTAGCAATAATAGCAATGAACCGATAATAAGTCTTACAAACTCAGCAATAGACACCTTAAATTTAACATTTGAAATTATATATGAGTCTGGGTATATAAATCTAGCCTCACAAGAACTAATACTAGTATTGACTAAGCAACACCATAGTCTAGGAGATACCCTGAACCGATCAGCATTTCTTATATAGTCTATAGCTCTTATATAGTCTATATGTTATATACATACAATTTTACAAAATTAAATTATATTTTTGAGCTTTTATTTTCACAATCAACTAGTATGTATGCCAACCAAGAATAATTAAATAATTAAATAAACAAACATCACTGTCACTGGATTTGAACCTAAATATACGACATATATATCGTTATAGCGTACCATCTCAACTAGCACAGTAACTTATATTTATTAAGGGAAGAAACAAAAAAACTATTTTCACGCCGTCGCCGCCGCGTCTCGAACTCGGACCCTTTCGCTTATGCGATTTGCAAATACATCCTGCGCCACATCACTTTTGCATTGCCCATTGGCAAATCCGAAACTAGTTCACTTCAAATATAAAATAAAGAAGCTGCTGTTAATGCAAACACAATATAAACACAAAACTATCGAAATTGTGATTCTTAGAAAATGCTGAAATGTGCCCATATGATCGTATGTGTATGTGTACTCGCAAAAACGGTGGTCTGTTTGAATGTATGCATGTAAAAGGCGATTTTGACAAATACAAAACTACGGAAGCGGCTGAAAATGCAAATATAACTCAACAACAAATTTGGTTGAAGAATATGCTAGAATGAATGGCCTTGAATTTATTTGTGCACAAGCATAGCAAACGCGTTTGTATGTTTCAACGTATGCTATGCAATAATAGCCGGTATCCCAAATGTAACAAAAGTCAACAAGTAAGAAAACTCTATTTGGAGGTGCCCGACTAGAAGATCCCCTGAGCCCCGTCCGATTTGCATTGTTTAATATTCTATATAGCTTGCATATAACATTAAATTTTCCAAAATTAAATTATAATTTTGAAATTGTATTCAACTAGAATGTATGTGAATCAAAAATAAATTGATAATTAAATAAATAAACAAATTAACAAAAAAAGAAAAGAAAAGAAAAACAAACATCACCGCACCTGGACTCGAACCTGCATCTATTTACTACATATGTATCGTTAAAGCACATCATCTCAACTAGCACAACCACATCATGTTTATAAATTTTATAAAAAATTAAAAAAGTTACGCTGTAGTCACTGAGTTTCGAACTCGGGACCTTTCGTTTACGCGCTTTGTGTCTATCTACTACGCCACACCATTATTGCGTTGCTTGTTGGCAAAACGCAAAGTAGTACTACAAGGGCGATATGTGACAAATACAAAACTAAAGAAGCTAAAGAAGCAGATCAATCGCAATTGTGATTCTTAGAATATGCTGAAATGCGAGCATATGAACGTATGAGTATGTGTACATACAAAAACGGTGGTCTGTTTGAATATATGCGTGTAAAGGGCGATATATGACAAATACAAAACTACAGAAGCGGCTGAAAATGCAAACACAATTCAAACACAGATTTGGTTGAAGAATATGTTAGAATGAATGGCCTTGAATGGATTTGTGCACATGCATAGTAGACGCGCTTGCACGTTTCAATGTATGTGTATTTGTAAATGTTTTTTGCTGCGCGTCGCTGGTTACCACGTGCGTGTGATGGCCAAACGTTTTGTTTGATAAATCGGGACTGACTTAACGGAATTTGATGAAACTTTCAGCATATGATTCTATTGAATTTTTTACATTTTATTAAAATGCTAATTTATTCACATGGTTATATTTGCAACAGACTCTCAATCGGTGTTTGATTGCGTGGGGGGGGGGGGGGGAGGGGTTGGTTAATTAGTAGAAAGAGCCGGTATCCAAAAAATAAAAAAAATAGAAATTGCATAAAATTCACATGAATCTATATGCAAAATTTGAGGGGTCTAGGTCTAAGGGTGTGGGAGATATAACTTTTTTATAACCTGTTTTCGGTAAGGTTTAAAATCGATAACATTACAACAAAAAGAGATATCGTTTTTTGGTAACAAACTTGACCTGCGCGTGCTATCCACGGACCCAACAAAAGAAAATTCAAGTCTCTAGCTTGTCTGGATGCTTCAATCGACGCGTTCAAACATACGGACAGACGGACGGACGGACAGACAGACAGACGGACAGGGCTAAATCGACTCAGCTCATCGCCCTGATCAAGAATATATATACTTTGTGGGGTCTGACACGCCTTCTTCTGCCTGTTACATACATTTAACAAAACCATTATACCCTGATTTCCCATTTTCAATGGGCTCAGGGTATAACAAGTAAGAAAACTCTAGTCGGAGGTGCCCGACTAGGAGATACCCTGAGCCCCGTCCCATTTGCATTGTTTAATACGCTATGTAGCTTGCATATAACATTAAATTTTCCAAAATTTAATTATAATTTTGAAATTTTATTCAACTAGAATATGAACGTATGAGTATGTGTACATACAAAAACGGTGGTCTGTTTCAATGTATGCGTGTAAAGGGCGATATATAACAAATACAAAACTACAGAAGCGGCTGAAAATGCAAAGAAGCGACTGTGCACATGTATAAGCAGACGCGCTTGCACGCTTCAATGTATGTGTATGTGTAAATGTTTTTTGCTGCGCGTCGCTGCTTGCCACGTGCGTGTGATAATTGGCCAAACGTTTTGTTTAATAACTCGGGACTGACTTAACGGAATTTGATGAAACTTTCAGCATATGATTCTATTGCATTTTTTACATTTTATAAAAATGGTAATTTTTCACATGGTTATATTTGCAACAGACTCTCCATGAGTGGCGAATGGGAGGAGGGGGGGTGGGCTAATTAGTAAAAAGAGCCGGTAATAAAAAAATAGAAATTGCATAAAATTCACATGAATCTATATGCAAAATTTGAGGGGTCTAGCTCTAAAGGTGTGGGAGATACAATTTTATAACCTGTTTTCGATAAGGCTTAAAATCGATAACAAAACAACAAAAATAGATATCGGTTTTTGGTAACAAACTTGACAACAAACTATCCACGGACCCAACAAAAAAAATTCAAGTCTCTAGGTCAACTACGTTCTGAGATCGACGAGTTCAAACATACGGACAGACGGACGGACGGACAGACGGACAGGGCTAAATCGACTCAGCTCGTCGCCCTGATCAAGAATATATATACTTTGTGGGGTCTGACACGCCTCCTTCTGCCTGTTACATACATTTAACAAAACCATTATACCCTGATCTCCCATTTTCAATGGGCTCAGGGTATAAAAAGTAAGAGTGCTCTAGTCGAGACTTCTCGACTAGGGGATACTCTGAACCCTGTGAAGAGCCAAATATCAAATCATTCTATGATTTTTTTATGCATACATACAAACAACACATACACACTTACATATGCATGCACGCATAAGCGCACGTTCTGCCAACTGCGCAGTTGACGCAGCGACTGCGCTTGGACTGCGATGTGGGCATTACTATGGGAACTTAATTGTTTAATAACTTTTCTTAGCGATGGACGAACTTCATCAAACTTTCACAATTTATTGATGTATGTGCCAAAGCACAAGTCTCTAGTATTTGATTTGCGCTTTTTACAAATAGGGGGCAATTGTGGGCGAATGGGGCGTGGCATTTAAAATTTAAAGATATCGTTTTCTCCGTATTCATTACACGCAACTACACAGCAAATTTGAAGTCTCTAGCTCAAACGATGTACAAACCACTCCTTAAAAACACATTAAAATTATCGATAAATGCTTAAAAAATTTAAATGGAATGAGTTACCGAAAATTTTTTATAAATTTGTGCAGCGTATAGTAATATCAAGTATTCATGTCAAATTTCAAGTCTCTACGTTGCGTACTTAAAAATATTTCAGCGTTCACACGGACGGAAGGACAGACGGACAGACGGACGGACGGACAGACGGACAGGGCTATATCAACTCGTCTTGTCGCGCTGATCAAGAATATATACACTTTATGGGGTGTGGCACGCCTCCTTCTGCCTGTTACATACATTTTCACAAAACCATTATACCCTGAGTTCCCATTTTCAATGGGCTCAGGGTATAAAAATCGGTACATCCTCTGGAGAGACGACCCAAAAATACCAATCAAGGAGTACAAACTAACGACAGTGACTTAGGGGACTTCAGCTGCACCATTCTTATCTGTTCGTTGCCGTCAGGAGTTGGCAAATCAACATTGCCAATGGAACAACCAACTGATGAGAACAATCAAAGAAAATTTCTACATTTCTCATCATTGGTGGCGATTCAACATACGCAAATTAAATATACCACGCTGGTCTGGACAATCAAGCACTGATGCAATGGAACTACATTGGTTTTGTAACGCATCAGAAAAAAACATATGCAGCGGTGGTGTATAGCAAAGTTGGACCCAAGGTCACTTTGCTAGCAGTAAAAAGCACGGTAAGTCCAGACTGCTCGACTAGGAGATACGCTGAGCCCTGTGAAGAGCTAAATTTAAAAACATTATAAACACACATGAGCACGCACTGCGCTAGAGCTGCAATGTGGGCATTACTATGGAAATTTAATTGTTTAATAACTTTTCTTATCGATGGACTAACTTCATCAAACTTTTACAACTTATTAATGGCATTCATATGTGTTTATTGCCAAAGCACAAGTTTCTTGTATTTGATTTGCGCTTTTCACAAATTGGGGGCGAATAGGGCGTGGCATCCAAAACCTAAAGAATGAAAGTCATTTCAAAACGCAAGCATGGAGTGACTGGCTTTACGGCATAAGTACGAGGAAAGCAGCATTAGCCAATGTATCTTACTATTAAAGAAATAAATAAGGGCAAAACAGCCGTTATAAAATTGCAACAAGAACATGATTTTGGACAAGAAGTTAATTTACTCCAGGCTTGGAAGTCTCTGGAAGTATATTACAAGCGCTGAACCCCTCTCTGGATGAAGATGGATTATTACGTGTACGTGGCCATCTTTAAAGTGCAATGGTGCCATACGATGTAAAACATCCAATAATAGTTGCAACATCTCATCTTGCTTGGCTGATTGTAAACAAAGCATATAAGGAAACCTTGAACGGCGGACTGAAGCTGATGAAAAATATTGTCCAAAGGAAGTTTGTACTTACGGGAATGTGAATGTGTGCATTAGGTACAGATAAGAAATAGCCAGCCAATTGATGGGAAATTTACCAGTGTATTGAGTAACTGGCAATTACCCGTTTCAAAACACTGGCATTGACTACGCTGGACCTTTTAAAATTCGCTGTTCCAAAGAAAGGGGTTAAAAATTGTTCAAAGGGTACATATGCCTATTTGTATGCATGACCACAAAGGCAATACATCTGGAAGAAATTGAGTGTATTCAACGACTACTGTACAACAGTGAGTCGCATAGTAAAGTTGAAAATAAACAAGTAAGAAAACTCTAGTCGGAGGTGCCCGACTAGAAGATCCCCTGAGCCCAGTCCGACTATTGAGGTTAGGGTTAATTAGTAAAAAGAGCCGGTATCCAAAAAATAAAAAAATAGAAATTGCATAAAATTCACATGAATCTATATGCAAAATTTGAGGGGCCTAGCTCTAAAGGTGTGGGAGATCAAATTTTATAACCTGTTTTCGATAAGGTTTAAAATCGATAACAAAACAACAAAAAGAGATATCGTTTTTTGGTAACAAACTTGACCTGCGCGTGCTATCCACGGACCCAACAAAAAAAAATTGAAGTCTCTAGCTTGTCTAGATGCTTCAATCGACGCGTTCAAACATACGGACAGACGGACAGACGGACGGACGGACAGACGGACAGACAGAAAGACGGACAGGTCTAAATCGACTCAGCTCGTCGCGCTGATCAAGAATATATATACTTTGTGGGGTCTGACATGTCTCCTTCTGCCTGTTACATACATTTAACAAAACCATTATACCCTGATTTCCCATTTTCAATGGGCTCAGGGTATAAAAATATAAACGAAAAAAAAATAAAATCACCACCCAAACGGCTAATTGGAACAAGTAAGAGTGCTCTAGTCGAGACTGCTCGACTAGCGTATACCTTGAGCCATGTGAAAAGCCAAATATCAAATCTTTCTACGATTTTTTTATGCAAACCTACAAGCAACACATACATACAAACATATGCACACACGCATAAGCGCACGCTCTGCCAACTGCGCAGTTGACGCAGCGACTGCGCTTGGGCAGCAATGGGGGCATTACTATGGAAACTTAATTGTTTAATCATTTTTCTTAGCAATGGACTAACTTCATCAAACTTTCACAACTTATTGATGTCATTCATATGTGTGCATTTGTCAAAGCACAAGTCTCTAGTCTTTGATTTGCGCTTTTTACAAATAGGGGGCGAATGGGGCGTGGCATTCCAAATCTACAGATTATGTATTCTTCTTATTCATTACACGCAACTACACTATAGCTCAAACGATGTACAAACCACGCCTTAAAAACACATTAAAATTATCGATAAATGGTCATAAAAACGAAATGGAATGAGTTATCGGAAACAATTTATTAACTTGTGCAGCGCATGGTATTATCGAGTATTCATGTCAAATTTCAAGTCTCTACGTTGCGTACTTAAAAATATCTCAGCGTTCACACGGACAGACGGACGGACGGACGGACAAACGGACAGGGTTATATCGACTCTTCTTATCGTGCTGATTAAGAATATATATACTTTAAGAAGTGTGGCATACCTCCTTCTGCCTGTTACTACATTTTCTTAAAACCATTATACACTGATTTCCTATTTTCAATGGGCTCAGGGTATAAAAAATGGTTTATAATGTTCTTCAATATTGGCACTGCAAACAGATTGACATGCAGACAATCATCAAAAACGAAAAACGCCTAAGTGATTATGTCAGCAACCAGACATCAATAATCAATGCAACCACAAACTTTATGAAAGTTACTACAAAAGAGGTGAATAAAAACTTTGAAAAAGTCAGAATGGAAATAAACAAGGTATCAAACACGATGAATGAGCACTTCTTACAAGGAGTCCGTAAAGTTCTTCATGTTGATCACCTAAGTGCAAACTGGATTGATGAAACGGAAGAAATTCAGCTGCGTTTACCATTTTGACTGATATCAACCAAGGAGGAGTTCATCCGTCCCTGGTTGAGCCAAATAAGATGTTGGCCGAACTCGACGAGATCCACAATAAACTGCAAAGAAACCAACTTCTTCCTGTCGGAAATTCTCCAAAGCGACTTCAATTAATATATAAACTAAAGAAGCCGCAAGCAATATTTAAAGACAGCGTACTAGTCATAGACGCGAGGCAGCCAATATATGTAAACCAACATGCCACTCTCTTCGAAGCAGTGTCTATACCACTCGTGTTTAATGGACGAAAGATGATTCAGATAATTAAAACGAACACTGATATAAATGCATGCCATTTGATGATTCGTTGTCGTTGTGGACATGAAGACGAGGGCACATACTTATGCGAAGGAAGTTGTGAGTGGAAAGATGCAGATGACGAGAGTTGTGAATTGTTGCCTCTAAAACCGAGCAACAATCAGCCGTACAAGATGACCGAGTACGAGAACGATATTAAAAAGCTGAACGGAAAAAACAGGTGGCTCTTCAAAATATTTGAGAAGAAGTCAGACCATATCATATGTGCAAACTATGAGGAGATGACGCCATTAACCATGACACCATTAACTAACCAAGGCAACTATATGCTAAATGTACACCCTGGATAGAAAAATTCAAATTCGTAACGCCGCCGGAATTAGCATCTACAAATACTGCGAACTACTCGCCATTTTTCCTCAAGATATTCGACCACAACAACGCATGGGCTCCGACACCACTCCACTGAACGGACACATATCTTTAGGCTTAGTAATAACTATAATAATATTATTATTCTTGTATATTATTAAGAGGAGAAACCAGAGACACTAATTACTTTTCTGACGCCCCGCAGAATTCAGGCATGAACATAAAAACAGCAATAAATATGTGAACATGCGTTCTACGCACTCATAGCATGCAGTGCGATAATGGAACATACGTGGAATCTATAAATAGCCAGATAACCGCTGATACTTACAACCTCAGCGGTATGATTAGCATATATAATCATCGTTACAACTTCAGCGATAGGACAAGAATATATATGAAAGCGAACACTTCACCCTAAAACCTTAGCAATAATAGCAATGAACCGATAATAAGTCTTACAAACTCAGCAATAGACACCTTAAATTTAACATTTGAAATTATATATGAGTCTGGGTATATAAATCTAGCCTCACAAGAACTAATACTAGTATTGACTAAGCAACACCATAGTCTAGGAGATACCCTGAACCGATCAGCATTTCTTATATAGTCTATAGCTCTTATATAGTCTATATGTTATATACATACAATTTTACAAAATTAAATTATATTTTTGAGCTTTTATTTTCACAATCAACTAATATGTATGTCAACCAAGAATAATTAAATAATTAAATAAACAAACATCACTGTCACTGGATTTGAACCTAAATATACGACATATATATCGTTATAGCGTACCATCTCAACTAGCACAGTAACTTATATTTAAGGGAAGAAACAAAAAAACTATTTTCACGCCGTCGCCGCCGCGTCTCGAACTCGGATCCTTTCGCTTATGCGATTTGCAAATACATCCTGCGCCACATCACTTTTGCATTGCCCATTGGCAAATCCGAAACTAGTTCACTTCAAATATAAAATAAAGACGCTGCTGTTAATGCAAACACAATATAAACACAAAACTATCGAAATTGTGATTCTTAGAAAATGCTGAAATGTGCCCATATGATCGTATGTGTATGTGTACTCGCAAAAACGGTGGTCTGTTTGAATGTATGCATGTAAAAGGCGATTTTGACAAATACAAAACTACAGAAGCGGCTGAAAATGCAAATACAACTCAACAACAAATTTGGTTGAAGAATATGCTAGAATGAATGGCCTTGAATTTATTTGTGCACAAGCATAGCAAACGCGTTTGTATGTTTCAACGTATGCTATGCAATAATAGCCGGTATCCCAAATGTAACAAAAGTCAACAAGTAAGAAAACTCTAGTTGGAGGTGCCCGACTAGAAGATCCCCTGAGCCCCGTCCGATTTGCATTGTTTAATATTCTATATAGCTTGCATACAACATTAAATTTTCCAAAATTAAATTATAATTTTGAAATTGTATTCAACTAGAATGTATATGAATCAAAAATAAATTAATAATTAAATAAATAAACAAATTAACATAAAAAGAAGAGAAAAGAAAAACAAGCATCACCGCACCTGGACTCGAACCTGCATCTATTTACTACATATGTATCGTTAAAGCACATCATCTCAACTAGCACAACCACGTCATGTTTATAAATTTTATAAAAAATTAAAAAAGTTACGCTGTAGTCACTGAGTTTCGAACTCGGGACCTTTCGTTTACGAGCTTTGCGTCTATCTACTACGCCACACCATTATTGCGTTGCTTGTTGGCAAAACGCAAAGTAGTACTACAAGGGCGATATGTGACAAATACAAAACTAAAGAAGCTAAAGAAGTAGATCAATCGCAATTGTGATTCTTAGAATATGCTGAAATGCGAGCATATGAACGTATGAGTATGTGTACATACAAAAACGGTGGTCTGTTTGAATATATGCGTGTAAAGGGCGATATATGACAAATACAAAACTACAGAAGCGGCTGAAAATGCAAACACAATTCAAACACAGATTTGGTTGAAGAATATGCTAGAATGAATGGCCTTGAATGGATTTGTGCACATGCATAGTAGACGCGCTTGCACGTTTCAATGTATGTGTATTTGTAAATGTTTTTTGCTGCGCGTCGCTGGTTACCACGTGCGTGTGATGGCCAAACGTTTTGTTTGATAAATCGGGACTGACTTAACGGAATTTGATGAAACTTTCAGCATATGATTCTATTGAATTTTTTACATTTTATAAAAATGCTAATTTATTCACATGGTTATATTTGCAACAGACTCTCAATCGGTGTTTGATTGCGTGGGGGGGGGGAGGGGTTGGTTAATTAGTAGAAAGAGCCGGTATCCAAAAAATAAAAAAAATAGAAATTGCATAAAATTCACATGAATCTATATGCAAAATTTGAGGGGTCTAGGTCTAAGGGTGTGGGAGATATAACTTTTTTATAACCTGTTTTCGGTAAGGTTTAAAATCGATAACATTACAACAAAAAGAGATATCGTTTTTTGGTAACAAACTTGACCTGCGCGTGCTATCCACGGACCCAACAAAAGAAAATTCAAGTCTCTAGCTTGTCTGGATGCTTCAATCGACGCGTTCAAACATACGGACAGACGGACGGACGGACAGACAGACAGACGGACAGGGCTAAATCGACTCAGCTCATCGCCCTGATCAAGAATATATATACTTTGTGGGGTCTGACACGCCTCCTTCTGCCTGTTACATACATTTAACAAAACCATTATACCCTGATTTCCTATTTTCAATGGGTTCAGGGTATACAAATTCGTAATATACCTAAACTTCAAATAGGTATCGATCACTGAAAATCTTACAGCCTCTGTTATTGCAAAAATTATTTGATCTAATTTTAGAAATGCTGACTTTAGAATTTTGTAGGACCGCCTTTTGCTTTTTTGAGTGCCTCAAGTCTTTTTGACATCGAATCAACCAGTTTTTACATGTTTCTGCACTGATTCTACTCGTCAAAGAGGACCTTCATAAGATCGTCCTATTTTTAAATTTTGAGATTTCAAATATTTTGCTCAAGGAATTGCCAAAGGTGTTCGATGACATTCATGTCGGGAGACTGAGCATTACTTTCAGGCAGTTGTAAAGCGCCCATGTCTTGGCATAAAAGAAGGCATGTTGGGGGTAGTCTTGGCATAAAAGAAGGCATGTTGGGGGTAGTTGTCTTCTTAGTCCTTAAGTAGGCCAAATCCCTCATTTTTCGGCACTTGGTATTAAATTGGATTTAAGGATGTTTATATATTCATATTCAAAAAATGCCATCAATAAATACCAAATTACCAACTCCATTTGCTAACATGCATCGCCAGACCATTACTGATCCACCACCCATGTTTTTGAGTTAGACGAAAATTGGCTATATCCATTTCTTAGGCTAAGGCTTCCTCCATACTGTAGTTTTTCATCAGATTCAAAGATGTTAAGCTTTGAGTCATCTGAGAAAATAACGTCTTTCGGCTTGGATTTGTACTCCTTCGCAAACTGTAGGTGGCTGTGCCTATATCTATTATTTATAATCTATTATTATAATCATTGCTACAAAGTACCCGTCTAATTGTTGAATCACTGACACTGTTTATTTTTGCAGCTGCTTTGAAAGGTTGCTCCTTTACTTAACTTATTATCCACCTTTCATCAGTAGCTGTCAGCTGTCCTATTTGTCGGATTTCGGGCTTTATTTGAAACAGTTGTAAATGTAAATATATTTTGCTGTCGCTGCTTAACGCGTGCGTGTCATAATTGGCAAAACGTTTTGTTTAATAGATTGCGACTGACTTCACGGAACTTGATGAAACTTTCAGCATATGATTCTATTGAATTTTTTACATTTTATAAAAATGCTAACTCATTCACATAGTTATATTTGCAACAGATCTTCAATTGGCAGTATATGAGGGGGTAGGTAATTAGTTAAAAAAGCCGGTATCCAAAATGTAACAAAAATTGAAATTGCATAAAATTCTACATAAATGCAAAATGTTTGATATATTATTAGATTGAATATACCAGATGCTCCTATGGGAAACTAGTATCACGCATTAGGTTTCGACCTCATGCAACGTTCTTACTTGTTTTTTTTTTTTCTTATTTATACCCTGAGCCCATTGAAAGTGGGAAATCAGAGTATAATATTTTTGTTATATGTGTGTATCAGGCAGAAGGATGCTTGGCAGACCCCACAAAGTATATATATTCATGATCAGGGCGGCGAGCTTAGTCGATTTAGCCCAGTCCGTCTGTCCGTCCGTCCTTCCGTCCGTCCATATGCTTGAACGCGTCGTCTTCTCAACCTAGACGAGCTAGAGACTTGAAATTTTTTTGGAGGTTCGTGTATAGCACGCGCAGATCAAGTTATTTAAAAAAAAATATAACTATTTATACCATAAGCCCATCGAAAATGGGAAATCAGGGAATAATGGTTTTGTTAAATGTATGTAACAGGCAGAAGGAGGCGTGTCAGACCCCGTAAGATATATATTTTTGATTAACGCGACAAGACGAGTCGATTTAGCCTTGTCCGTCTGTCTGTCCGTCCGTAACTGGGGGCGAGGCAAATCGGATCTGAATATATATTGATTTTACAAGTTCAGCTATAGTTTGAGTACTATTGATGCTATATTGATATATATACTCGGATAAGCAACCCAAGATCAAAAAGATATGGCGGACATACCTACGCCTTCAGGGGGCGTGGCAAATCGCAAAAAGCTTATAGCTCCTACAGTTTTAGAGCTAGACGATTCAAAATTGGATGTTTGTGCTACTGGGGGCCTCCTCTATTGATTCCCTAAAAATAAATCTTACACCCCTTTGGGGGCGTGGTATATCGAAAAAATACCCTGTAACTTTCACATTTTTGGAGTGTAAGCATCCAAACTTTGCAGTTACGTTACCCTAGACTCCTTCTAGGAACTTGCCAAATATGATATGTCTACGCCTACTGGGGGCGTGGCAAATTGGCAACAAAATTTGTAACGCCCAGCTGCAAAATTCATATTCCTGTGCCACCTATGTAAATAAGCTTAATAAGAATTGCTAAGACGACAAACGGCACTTCTTAGAAATATATGTAATTCGATTTAATGTTGAAGTTCTGCAAATAATTTATCTGCTAAAATTATCATTTTTCGTATAGCCTAGGTCAGTTATGTTATTTTCTTTTTGTGTGTCTGACCATGAAAAAAAATGTAAATATCAAATATCGATTACACAAATATCGACTTAGTCCGAACAAAATTAATCCACACAAAAAAATTGACGATAGGACCCATCATGTATGTATGTACATATGTAGGCACGAACAGCAGCGCAAATATTTTCAAGCAGTCGCCGCCGCGTCTCGAACGCGGACCCTTTTCATCTACTTGCTGCGCCACATCAGTTTTGCATTGCCTGTTGGCAAATCTGAAGCTACTTCACTACAAGGGCGACTTTTGACAAATACAAATCTATAGAAGCTGCTGTTAATGCAAACACAATATAATTACAAATCAATCGCAATTGTTATTCTTAGAAAATGCTGAAATGCGCGCATATTAATGTATGTATTTATATGTGTACATACAAAAACGGTGGTCGGTTTGAATGTATGCGTATAAAGGGCGATATTTCACAAATACAAAACTAAATTTTGGTTGAAGAATATGCTAGAATGAATGGCGCTGAATTTATTTGTGACCACGCATAAGCAAACACGCTTGCGCTTTTCAATGTATGTGTTAATGTAAATATATTTTGCTGTCGCTGCTTAACACGTGCGTGTCATAATGGCCAAACGTTTTATTTAATAGATTACGACTGACTTAACGGAACTTGATGAAACTTTCAGCATATGATTCTATTGAATTTTCACATTCACATAGTTATATATGCAACAGATCTTCAATTGACAGTATATGAGATGCCCCTATGGGAAACGAGTAACACGCATTAGGTTTCGCCCGAATGCAACGTTCTTACTTGTTTTTATTTATTTTTTAAATTTCATTTTTATATATTGTATATATAGTCACATATCCGGCACCTCACACACTTACATACATACACGACCATGCACATAGACTTTTCCCAAAGTCCAGCTTTGAGACTTTCATAAACAATCTTTTCACTTATAATATAAACAATTGAGCATAGGTCCATATATTACAAGCTTTTGTAATATAAATAATTTTCCCCTAAATTTATAGCATTAGCATCGGAGAATAAGCTCCCCAAATCACGAAAAGCTTGAGAACGCTAAATCAGCATTTCCCCAATAACAGAAAACTTTCCCAAGAAAGTCACAAACACACAGAAAGAACTCACGTAGAACGCACAAATACATAGCAGACCTAAAACGTATAAATATAGCTCTAAGTACTATTCCATCTTCAGTATACGTTTCGCCGCCGATAAACAATATCCGTTTACGATTAAAATAGAGATTTACATTCAAACCCAAAATAAAGTTTTTATATATATACTGGATTCCTAAGAAGAGTATATTGGTTTTGTGCAATGTCCGTCTTGCTGTCCATCCGTCTGGCCGTCTGTCCGTATGAATGCAATATTTTTCTACGCTATTGAAGCTAGAGACTTGAAATTTGGAACATATCCTCGTGTATACCCTCGAATTATAAAGCGTCCGTTACGCCCACTAAGGGCGTGGCAAACCGGAAAATGCTTGCGCCCATAGTCAAGAAATCATATTATTTGATGAGCTAGAGAGATGCAATTTGGAATGTATACTTGCGTTGACCACCCAAGTTTTAAAAGATATGGCGGATATATCTACGGTCATCGAGGGCGTGGGAAAACTGTGTCTTCAACAGTTTTAAAGCTAGAACGCTGAAATTTGGCACGTAACTTAACGCAACGATTCTATAAATATTGATGATGATGATTTTGTCCACGCCTACTGGGGGCATGGCAAATCAGATCTGAATATATATTGATTTTACAAGTCCAGCTATATTTTGAGCACTATTGATGATAGAGACTTGAAATTTGATATATTTACTCGGATAAGCAACCAAAGATCAAAAAGATATGGCGGACATACCTACGCCTCCAGGGGGCGTGGTAAATCGCAAAACCTTATAGCTTGGATGCTTGTCTTGCTCCTCTATCGATTACCCAAAAATAAATCTTAAGTCACTTTGGGGAGTGGCATATCGAAAAATACAATGTAACTTTCACATATTTGGAGTTTAAGCATCCAAATTTTACAGCTTCGTTACCCTAAACTTCTTCTAAGAACTTGGCAAATATGATATGTCTACGCCAACTGGGGGCGTGACAAACAATGTTTGTAACGCCCATCTGCAAAATTCATATGTCTGTGCCACCTATATAAATAAGCTTAAAAAGAATTGCTAAAACGACAAAGCCATTTCTAAGAAATGTTGAACAACTACCAAATCGCACACTTTCATTGAGAATTCCACGTACTCATCCATAATTCACGTTCTCATTTCAAAATTATTCATTTCTAGCTCACATCAGTATACTCTCACATCTTTATAACATTGATCACACATACGCAATGTATCATATAATGGTTTTAAAGTTCATACTGAAATGAAACCTTAATAAAAATGTTATTTAGTCGAAAAAAAATATATATGTATGTATATTAAGAAATATATGTAATTCGATTTAATATTGAAGTTCTGCAAATAATTTATCTTCTAAAATGATCAGTTTTCGTATAGCCTAGACCAGTTATGTAATTTTATTTTTTGTGCGTGACCATACCGTCAAAAATTATCCATAAGGGTATGGGAGGAATAGATTTTGCTGATATGCTCGTGGAGCTTTACAAGGTAAACCACCGTTCAAGGAAGTGGTACATAAGAATTTTTTATTGGTGCCTTGAAGCATCTGTTATAAGAATGCATATAAACGTGGCAAAAGCATATTCCTCTAATGGAATTTCAATTAGAAATTGTTCATTAGTTGCTTACTACTAATACTTCGTTAAAAAAAAAATGGGGTCGAACAAGCAAAATTAGAGTCAATCCGATTGGTCAAGAATCATATTTTCGGATGAGTCGCTAATTATGTTTCAAGGTATGGTTAATGCAGAAAAGTGCAGAGAAATTATTCTCAATGGACTTGTGCCCCGCATGGTGTCAATAACAGAGAGAGAAAGGGAGCCCATATTCCAGAACGATTCTGCTCCTTGTTATCGGGCGCGTTCTGTGAGTAGTTTTTAAAGATTTAGTCGTTCTGATAATATTTCTCATAATTTTTAACTTATCACAACCACAGGTATCACTTTTAAAGGAAGAATTAGGTATAGAGTCCTTGAATTGGCCAGGAAACAGCCCTGACCTCAATACCATTGAAAATGTGTGGTCCCTTATGAGCGAAAAAATAGGAAAAAACTAAAAACAATGCTTGAATTGATGAAAACAATAGAAAAACTATGGTTTGAGGACAAAACATCGGAATATCTGAAGGTTTTATATGATTCCATGTCCAATAGAGTCAAATGTGTCATCAGGGCCAAAGGCGGCGCAACCAAATATTAATAAATTCATAGCTTAATAATATCCCGAGTCCATTGAAAATGAGAAATCAGGGTATAATGGTTTTGTGAAAATGTATATAACAGGCAGAAGGAGGCGTGCCACAACCCATAAAGTATATATATTCTTGATCAGCGCGACAAGACGAGTCGATATAGCCCTTTCCGTCTGTCCGTCCGTCCGTGTGAATGCTAAGATATTTTTAAGTACGCAACGTAGAGACTTGAAATTTGACATGAATACTCCTTAATACCATACGCTGCACAAGTTTAAATTTCCGATAACTCATTCCATTTCGATTTTATGAGCATTTATCGATAATTTTAATGTGTTTTTAAGGCGTGGCTTGTACATTGTTCAAATATGCTGTGTAGTTGCGTGTAATGAATACGAAGATAACGTAATCTTTAGATTTTGGATGCCACGCCTCATTTGCCCCCAATAGCCCCCTATTTGTAAAAAGCGCAAATCAAATACTGGAGACTTGTGCTTTGGCAAATCCACACATATGAATGCCATTAATAGGTTGTGAAAGTTTGATAAGTTGTGAAGTTAGTCGATCGCTAAGAAAAGTTATTAAACAATTAAGTTCGCATAGTAATGCCCCCATTACTGCCCAAGCGCAGTCACTGCGTCAACTGCGCAGTTGGCAGAGCGTGCGCTTATGCGTGCGTGCATATGTGTGTGTGTATATGTTGTTTGTATAGAATGATTTAAAATAGAATGATTTGAAATTTGGCTCTTCACAGGGCTAAGGTATCTCCTAGTCGGGCAGATTCGACTAGAGCACTCTTTCTTGTTTTTAAATTAAAAATGAATTATTTTGAATGCATTATAATTTATGTTAGTAGCAAATAGTTTGAATCATAAAAATTTGTTTTTGTTAAAAATTGATGAAACTTTATTAAACCATTTTTATACCCTGAGCCTATTGAAAATGGGAAAATATAATGGTTTTGTGAAAATGTATGTAACAGGCAGAAGGAGGCGTGCCACACCCCATAAAGTATATATATTCTTGATCAGCGCGACAAGACGAGTCGATATAGCCCTGTCCGTCTGTACGTCCGTCCGTCCGTCCGTCCGTCCGTCCGTGTGAACGCCGAGATATTTTTAAGTACGCAACGTAGAGACTTGAAATTTTACATGAATACTCGATAATACCATACGCTGCACAAGTTTATACAATTTTTTTCGATAACTCATTCCATTTCGATTTTATGAGCATTTATCGATAATTTTAATGTGTTTTTAAGGCGTGGTTTGTACATCGTTTGAGCTGGAGACTTCAAATTTGCTGTGTAGTTGCGTGCAATGAATACGGAGATTACGTAATTTTTATATTTTGGATGCCACGCCCCATTCGCCCACAATAGCCCCCTATTTGTAAAAAGCGCAAATCAAATACTAGAGACTTGTGCTTTGGCACATGCACTCATATGAATGTCATAATTAAGTTGTGAAAGTTTGATGCAGTTAGTCCATCGCTAAGAGTTATTAAACAATTAAGTTCAATTAAGTTATTAAACAATTAAGTTCCCATAGTAATGCCCACATTGCAGCCCAAGCGCAGTCGCTGCGTCAACTGCGCAGTTGGCAGAGCGCGCGTTTTTGCTTGCGTGCATATGAGTGTGTGTGTATGTGTTGTTTGTATGTATGCAAAAAAAAAAACGTTGAATGATTTGATATTTGGCTCTTCACAGGGCTCAGGGATCCCCTAGTCGAGCAGTCTCGACTAGAGCACTCTTACTTGTTTTCTTTTGGACGGCCAAATTACTCAAAAGTCGGTAATGCTGAGTTATTTCACAAAAAAAATTTCTAAATGAATAAACTATATAGCATATGAAACTTAAAAATTTTGAATTTGAAATTGATCGATCAATATAAAAAAATATATATTAATAAATACATTAAAATTCAAATGATTTTCTAACCAAAGAATGCACCAATTTGTAAAATTTCCGTATGAGGTTTTTTTTTGTCGCTGGGTTTATATATATATATATATATATATATATATATATATATATATATATATATATATATATATATATATATATAAATATATATATATATAGTTATATTTATTTATTATTATTATTAGAGACGCGCGACAGTCTGCCGCCCTTCAACGCTCCATGCATCAAAGTGAGGGAAGAAAGCCAGCGGAGGGAGAACGCAGAAGAAAATACGAATGCGTAAAAGCATTTTGTGCAACACATAAGCCAGCCGCGCAGAGAGCGAAAAAGCAGGAAACAAAAATATGATATGTTTCAAGTGTGGCGAGCGCGGGCATATGAAGGCTGAGTGTAAGAAAGAGAACGCTAATGAGAAAAAGTCGAGTAGAAGAGAGAACAATCAGTGCAGTTTATTAAATGCGTTGAGCGCAGATCATTTGTACAAGCCACATGTGTTGTAATAAAAAGTTATTCACAAAGTTTGTTAAACACACAGAAACGATTAGTCTGGCTGACTCTGGTTTCCTGAGAGCAGAAGGAAAAGGAGAGGTAAAGCTGGAGACAGAATTATGCACGTTGCTGTTAAAAGATGTTCTCTATGTGCCGAAAATGAGCGGAAACTTTTTCTCAGTGAGCAGCGCTGTGAAACATAATTGCTTTATAACTTTTGGGCGAGAGGCATACTCTCTAGTATTGCATAAAGGTTTTTGCATGGTAAAAGCAAACAAGGTGGAAGACTTGTATATGTTTCAAGGAAAGCAAAATAGCTGCTATGCTGCAGCTAAGGCAGAGGGTGTGCTGTGGCATAAACGGTATGGTCATTTGAATGTCAACAGCTTGAAAGACCTGATCAAGAAATGAATGGTGCGTGGTATTGAAAACATGGTTTTCAAGGAGAACATGAATTGTAAAATTTGCATGCTAAGCAAAATTCATGTGCAGCCATTTCCTGACGCAACTGCCAATAGAGCGCGAGGCATATTGGAGTTGGTTCCTGCTGATGTGTGCGGGCCTTTTAGCACACAGTCTTCTTAACCTTTATTGACGACAAGTCAAGATCTTTGTATATTTCCTTCGGAGGAAGGATGAAGTCTTCAAGATGTTCGTCGAGTTCAAAACGTTAGTTGAACGGCAAACAGGAAAGTGTCTCAAATGTATCCGGAGCGACAATGGAGGTGAATTCGTCAATAAGCCCTTTGACGAATACCTGAAGAGTCAAGGGATCAAGAGGCAGCTGACAGTAGCATACACTCCTCAGCAAAATGGCGTGGCTGAGAGGGCAAACCGCACTCTGGTGGAGATGTCAAGGTGTATGTTGCTGCCATCAGGATTGGGCGAATCTTTGTGGGCTGAAGCAGTCAACGCAGCCGTATATGTACGGAATCGATCGCCAACCAGTGCTTTAGGCAGTATGACCCTATGGAAGCGTGGACTGGTAAGAAACCTTTTGTTGGCCATCTAAAAGTTTTTGGTTTAATTGCAGCAGCTTTGAACAAGGGTCCAAGGAAGAGCAAACTACAAGCAAAGGGCAAAGAATACCGCATGATTGGGTATTCGGTAGCAAGCAAAGGCTATCGTTTGTACGACCCAGTATCTCGTCAGGTGATTGAGAGGCGAGATGTTCTTTTCAATGAGGACGGAGATGACAACTATTCATCTGTAACTGAGCTGCCAACATCTAAAGTTACCATGCAGCCTGGTAACGAGAGTGATGGCTCTGGCAGCAGCGATCGGGACAGCAGCGAGGGACGCAGCAGCGATCGGTACAGCAGCGAGGGACGCAGCAGCAATCGGGACAGCAGCGTTAGAGGCAGCAGCGATCGGGATAGCAGCGTTAGAGGCAGCAGCGATCGGGACAGCAGCGTTGGAGGCAGCAGCGATCGGGATAGCAGCGTTAGAGGCAGCAGCGATCGGGACAGCAGCGTTGGAGGCAGCAGCGAGAGACGCAGTAGCGAGAGGCGCAGCAGCAAGGGACGCAGCAGCAACGGAGATAGCAAGAACAAAGGAAGCGAAGACGCAACTGTGAAAGTTGAGCATGACACAGTTCCCCGCATTGGTCCAGGCAGACCAAGGCTGATTCGAACTGGCAAGCCAGGCCGGCCTCGAAAGCAGCACAACGTTCTTGGGGCTCTGGTTGCTATCAACGTGAATGTGCCATCATCCTATGAGGAGGCGTTGAGGAGTATTCATGCATCAGATTGGTGTGATGCGATAAAACGGGAATATGACGCACTAATGGCGAACCAGACATGGCAGTTAGCAGACTTGCCGGAAGGACGGCGGGCTGTAGGATGCAAATGGGTATACAGCCTGAAACGTGACAAAGATAAACATGTTGAAGGATTCAAGGCACGATTGGTGGCAAATGGTTGCTCCCAGCGGTATGGCATTAACTGAGCGCACAGGAGTTGGCCAGGAATCCGGTTCATCATTTCCAGACTAAGCATATTGATATAAGATATCATTTTGTTCGTCAAGTAGTAGACGAAGGTCAAATTAACTTAAAGTATGCTTGTACAACAGACATGATTGCAGATATCATGACTAAGAATCTTTGTAAAAACAAGCATGTTAAATTTACTCAAATGTTAAGTTTAAAATGAATTATGTTAATTTGAATTTGTAACCATGATCGCATTGAGGAAGGGTTTTGAAAATGTCATCTTTAGCAATGCGATATGTATCGATAAGTACGTGTACCATATCTATGTCATAGGTATCATATCTAAGTTAGTCACAAATAAACCATTGTTGTGAAAGCACACAGGCGCGGTTTTTTATCTTTCAATTTAAATATAACTTCCGTCCATTTTCGGCAGAAAAAGGTTTTCTATCCAACAAAATGTAAACAATAGAAACATTTATATATATATATATATAAAGCCTAAAATATCATAAATTATCAATAATACCACCAACTCGGTGGGGGTACTTTATTTGAGAGTACGGCCAGCTATGCCCCAATTCACAGCCATTTTAGTCAGTGATATTATAGAAGCTATACAAGATAGAGAGTATTTGTGGGAAACTTACAAATTAAATTAATTATAGTCTTAGATATAAGTACAAATTTAAGATTACAGGCTACCACGAAGATGACCTGCAAGCAATGATTTTATTAAGGGAAGAGAGAGTTCAGAGGACAACACATGATAATATTTATTTATTATAATTACTGCATAACACGCGAAACGCGCTATGCAAAGAATAATCCGATGTGCATAAAGGTAAATACAACGGACGAAAGTGTCTGCTTGTTCTGGAGGGAACAGAAAAATTAAGCTGAACTAACAGACATGGCGAATCAATTTTACCAATAATCAAATTATGTAGGAAAACAATCCCCAGAATTGTTCTACGATTGATTAATGAAGGAAGATTAATAAGAAGAAGCCTACTCTGGTAAGATGGTAAGCGAAGATTACGATCCCAGTTTAAATCACGCAACGCAAAAATAAGAAACTGTTTCTGGACCGATTCGATAAGATCCTGATACAGTTTATGCTGTGGAGACCAAATAATTGAACAATATTCTAAAATAGGTCGAACCAGCGAAATATATAATAAATTTGTGATAAAGGGATCTTTAAACTCCTTTGACTAGCGTTTAATAAAACCAAGAGCACCTTTAGCTTCATTTACGATGAAGATTAAAAGAATATTTTGTGCCAAAAATAACACCCAGATTTTTGACAATCAAAATTCGTTGCAAGGAAATGTTGTTAATAGTGTAATTAACAATATGTGGGATGGTACGACTGAAGGTCATTGTCATACTCTTAGAGCAATTTAAATGCAACTGATTAGTCACACACCAACGCTGAAAGGAATTAAGATCATCTTGTAGGAGAAGATGGTCAAGTAAGTTTGAGTATGAAAGGCAGAGCTTTACATCATCTGCATACATACAAATTTTGGAGTGAACAATACAACTAGGAAGATCATTGATAAAGAGGGTAAAAAGCAGCGGTCCTAAATGACTGCCCTGAGGTACGCCTGATGAAACAGAGATAAGCTTCGAAATTGATGCCCGCAACAATACCCTTTGAGTCCTGCCTTTCAAATAGGATGAAATCCAAGACACAAGTTTAGGGTGAAATCCTAAATGATCAAGTTTGCAAATTAAGATATTATGATTAACTGAATCAAATGCTTTGCTGAAATCAGTATAAATAACATCAGTTTGCATTTTATTTAAAAAGCTATCGTTAATTAGAGAAGAAAATTCTAATAAATTAGTTGAAGTTGATCGATTCTGGAAAAAACCATGTTGAGATGGCGAAATAATCGATTTACAAAAGTGTTGTAAGTTTGATGTTAAAATTTTTTCAAATAATTTTGGGATAACAGACAGTTTAGCTATGCCTCTATAATTTGAAATGTCAGATCTTCCACCTTTTTTTTTAATGGAATAATAAATGATTCTTTCCAAATAGAGTGAAAAGCAGAAGTAATAATAAAGGTAACTGTAACGAAGCACTGCATTCCTTTATACCACAATTTGAAATATTATCATCACCAGGAGAAAAAGATGATTTCAATGTCAGAATGGCTGAAACCAGAGAAACAAGGTAAACACTTGGAACATTGATAATATTCGTTGCAGGACTTTCAAATGAGTAAGACCGGCCGTGGGAGTCATCGGAAGAATAAGTGGATTGAACAAATTTTGCAAAAAGATCTGAGGAATCTTGATCATTACAAGTTTATTTTCTCCAAAGAAAAACATGGAAGGTAAATTGTATGATTTACGCTTTACGCTTAATTGCTTCGGATCACGAACGAATTTCCTTTTACAACGTAAAAGGTAATTCTCATAACACCTAGCATTTAAAAGATTAAAATTTGACTCTCTATTGAGTATTTAGACCAATCAACGATTGAACCAGACTTTTTAAAATTCTTAAAATATTTGGTTTTAATGTTTCTAAAATTAGAAAGAGTCTGAGTAAACCAGGGTGCTTATTAGAAGCAGGCCTAGAGTGGTACAAAGGGACACAGACATCAAGGATAGAGCTTAGAGCTTCATAGAAAATGTTAGCTGCCAAATTAACATCAACTGAGTCGTATAAAAGCGTCCAGTCATTAGCATTAATTAAATCATTAAGCAAGACAAAATTGCATTTATAAAAACAGCGACGCTTTATTTCGGGAATCGGGGCAGAAATAGGTGACATCTTTATGGAAAACAAGACATCTAAGGTGGGATGATGCAAATCTTCTGGAATACAGATAGGGGTTGTTCTGGTAACATTAATGACAGAATCATCATTAATAAAAACCAGATCAAGTGAACGATTCAAATGATTCGAAATAGAGTTCATTTGAAACATTGATAGACTATACAGTTCATCAAAAAGATAATGATCTGTAGACGGAATAAGGTAGTTAAAATTGGGAGTTGACGACCAAGTAGTGTTAGGTATATTAAAGTCACCTAGCACTATAAATAAGTCATTATCATTGACATGTTCAAAAATTTCTTTAATACAAGTTATATGTTGTGCATAGACTTGAGAATCAGAAGAGGGATGAACATATGAGCAAGTGACATATTTGCAAAGAGATGGGAGAGTTATTTTAACCCCAATAATCTCAGCATCATGAAGTGCTTTGAAACTTAATGATTCGGAGAGGATATCGGATTTAACAGCTATTAAGACACCACCACCTCTGCGTATCAATCGATCACATCTATAAATAGTGAAGTTATTAGAGAGAATTTCACTATTATAAATTGTAGGACTCAGCCACGTTTCAGTGAACACAATGACATCATATTGAAAACTGAAACTGCTCAAAAATAGACCATTAAGTTTAGAATTTAGGCGTCGAACGTTTCAATATCTCAAAAAACAGATTCGGTGAAGAATTTATACAATTTAGTTTTTTGATACAATATTAGCTGAAGATTGTACCGAAGTAGGGTTCAATGACACTGGAGGTAATCGGCTTCGATTCTTAGGCTTGAATTCATGTACAACTATATGCGGTGGCCAAAACTTGGCATCACATATAGTTGTGAAGTGTTCAACCGGCAACGCTCTTACTTTTATAGTAGGACTTTGATTAGGCTCGACAGTTTTATTACAAGTACCAGTAGCCCCAAGTGGTGTAGACAAGTCTACAGAAGGTGGATTGGAAATTGAGTCTGGATTAGGTGAAGTAGGAGTTAAAGAATTTGGAGACAACATTGGTACAGAAGCTGGTACCAATAATGTTGTAGTCTCCATTAGATTGTGTGGAGTTTCAAAATTATACTGTTTTAATATTTCTTCACCAGCTTCTATATCACTAGAAAGCTGTTTTGAAATATTACATAGTTTTAAAAATTAAGCTCTCACCAAATTATACATCTTGGAAAAATTAATTTGTTTTACCAAGCAACTCGGGCAAGACCAACGTAAACCACCGCAACCAATTTTGGTAGTGCACATGATTTTGTCATAGTCACGCCCAGTGAGGCCAGCACATTTAGTGTGCATAAAGTTCTCACACAACCAGCAATTAAATTAAAACAAAATTGTGCTTGTGCAGAGTCAACAACCTGCCTAAAAGAACATGATTTCTTACAGCATGTCATTTTGGCAATTGGGGTTAAACAAAATTGAAGCAAGAAAAAAAAAACAAAAAGCGAAAGAATGCAAAACTAAAAGAGATAAGAACGCGTTGAGAGCACTGAAAACAAACAACAACAAAAAGAGCGGCAATACTAATAAGAATCGCGCACAAATAAGAATACCGTGCACAAAACAAACTAATGAGAGCAAATTCAGACACAAGTGTGTATGCAAGCAAAATGTAACATACAACAACAAGTGAGAGCAGATGAAACAGAAAGCCGGCAAACAGCGACGCAAATCAAAAACGATAATAGAAATCAAAATCGCCGATGCACCAAAACCAAAAATTAAAATCGGTAATAACTGAAGCACAAAGCACAGCGGATCAAACCTTGCACAGCAATGTAATGATAGTTATCCAAAGTTAACCGAACGCGATAGTGTGACAATTATAATGAAATAATAAGTGATAATTTAATTAAAACTCAAGAGCACAAAAAAATACGTGTCAACACTCTCAACTAAGAACTCTCTCTCCGGCACCTCCCACATATATACATACATACACATCGCCACATATAGACTTTGCCCAAACTCCAGTTTGGTGACTTTCATAAACAATCTTCACACTTATAAACATAAGTCCCCTAAACTCATAATATAAACACTTGAACATAAGTCCCCTACAATCTAAAATAACAAACATTTGAGCTCAAGTCCCCAAAACTAATAAAAAAACAAGTAAGAACGTTGCCTTAAGGCGAGACCTAAAGCGTGATACTCGTTTCCCGCAGGCTCAAATTTTGCATTTATGTAGATTCATGTGAATTTTATATAAAATGTACAAAATTCAATAGAATCATATGCTGAAAGTTTCATCAAGTTCCGTTAAGTCAGTCGCAATCTATTAAACAAAACGTTTGGCCAATTATGACACGCACGCGTTAAGCAGCGACAGCAAAATACATTTACATTTACACATATGTACATACATTGAAACGTGCAAGCGCGTTTGCTTATGCACGGTCACAAATAAATTCAGCGCCATTCATTCTAGCATATTCTTCAACCAAAATTGTTATTGAGTTGTGTTTGCATTTTCAGCCGCTTCTTTAGTTTTGTATTTGTCAAATATCGCCCTTTATACGCATGCATTTAAACCGACCACCGTTTTTGTATGTACAAGTTAACACGACTAGAAAAAACATCGCACAAAGCTTTGTAATGCAGCCCTGCATGCTGACCAGGTGATCTTAAGATCGAAAGCTATCAGCCAAAGCTTTAATAACTTAAAGCTTTGCCAGCTGATAAATCCACGTGGATGCTGACGTGGCGTGCACCCATTGGTTTCTCATCTCAAAGCTTTAGTCATTTAAAGCTTTGCCAGCTGATAAACGCACGTGGACGCAGGCCAAGCAGGCAGGAAGGCATGACAAGAAAGCTTCTCTTTGAATTTGGACCTCGAGGCGACAACATCATAGCCATAAGCTAGGGCTAGCAAGAATAAATTAAAAATTATAAAATTATTATAAAATAAAGAATAATTAAATTAATAATTGGCGCCCAACGGCATAAAAAGAACTCAAGTGCCCAATTTCATAAAATAGCAATAAAATACTCTAATTTCACTTGTGTTGAGCTTAAACAAGCCAACCAATAAAAAATTACAATTTTTTTGTCTGGATCGCAAAAAATTCACGTCACTAGACTGGACTAGCGGAGAAAGCAGAAAGAGGAAGAAAGCAGCCATCTCAGACTGCAGTATTGGACCTGATACACTGGACTACAAATACTCTTAAATATTAAGGAAAATCACGTGAGTAAAGTGCCCATTTTTTATTCCGCTTACAATTTTTTTCTTCGCTTTCAAAAAAAATTGCCAAAGGAGAGTGTAAACGTTAAATATGTTTTAAAAAAAAAAAAAAAACCTAAAGTAAAATTGTGTGATTTGAAAATTTCTTAAAGTAAAATTGTGTGATTTGAAAATTTCTTATGAACGACCCCATAGTAGAATCTCTGTGTGATTTTTTTGACAGACTTAAAGCAGAAAAACGCACTGTCTCTTGTGGAGGGGTAAACGATTGTTGAGTTAAACAAGGCATAGAAATGGATTTAAATCAGTTAGAATCCGTGGTACGCGGCGCCGTTGCCAGCGCCCTCGCATTACAAAAACAAGAATTTGAAGAAAAAATTGCAACGCTTACTGAAAAGCTAGAAAGCGTTAAGGTCAGTGTTCCTACAGTAGAGACTCATAAGGAAATAGAAATCGTTGCAGGGGTCACTTGTAATGAAACGCTAGACGTAGTAAAATCTATTCCGGATTTCGAAGGGAAACAAGAAAAATATGTCGCTTGGCGCAAGGCTGCACACGTGGCTTATAATATTTTTAAAGGGTATGAAGGTAGCTCAAGGCACTATCAGGCGGTGGCTATTATAAGAAATAAATTTAAAGGATCGGCAGATACAGTTCTAGCATCATTCAATACGGTTTTGAATTTTTAAGCCATTATTGATAGGTTAGATTTCACTTATTCAGATAAAAGGCCTATCTACTTACTCGAGCGTGATCTATCTACGTTGCGGCAAGGGAATATGTCACTATTGGAATATTACGAACAAGTTGAACAAAAATTGGCCCTAATAACTAACAAAGTAATTATGAGTTACGATCAATGTGTAGCGGTAGCAATGAACGAAAAATACCGAGCGGATGCGCTCTGCGTGTTCATATCAGGAACAAGAAAGGCCCTAAGCGATGTTCTCTTCTCGGCCCGTCCCAAAGACCTTCCGTCTGCTTTAGCGCTAGCTCAGGAAGTTGAATCGAATCACGAAAGATACGCCTTTGCGACTAGTTATGCTAAAGCCCTAGAGGCGAAGGTTGAAAAATTTGAGTCAAGAGCCCATCAAACTAACCCAAATCGGGGACAGCCAGAAATTTCGAGTAAAAATCCATTTTACAGTAAAAGTCAAGGGAATGGAGTAAATAGCGGTCGGTTTAAAAACCAGCAACCCGTCGAACCAATGGAAGTCGACTCCTCTTCCAGATTTAGGCAAAACACCCAATATAAACCGCAGGCTGTAACTAACGCTCCTTATAACGGATCACAAGTCAACCGTAATTATCAACGCTCATCAGGTGATTTCAATCAGTACAATAATCAATCTCAAAATCAAGGTCAAACATTTAAACGGCCAAGTAATGGCACAGGCAAATTCACGGGACCAAAACAGCAGCGGGTCAATCATATCTCACAAAGTATGTTACCCTCAGCTGAGGAAAGCAATGAATGCTATCATACATGCGCAGAAATAGAGACAGCCCACTGTGAAGACGATGCACAGAATCTAGACAGCATTAATTTTTTAGGGAACACTCCCTGCTGCCCTTCATCGAAAGAAGCTACGCAGGGAAAACCATTCGACTATTAGTAGACACGGGTGCCTCTAAAAACTACATAGTGCCCGGCCTCTTTCTAAGGGACGTCATACCGGTGGAGTCCCCATTTAAAGTTGAGTCCATACACGGATGTAATATAATTAATAAAAAGTGTAAAATCAATCTGTTCGGAGTAAAGTCCGACTTCTTTATCTTACCAGGCCTAAAAACATTTCAAGGCATTATCGGCCTCGATTTGTTAGCACAAGTCAACGCCCACATAGATCTCGCTAAAAAGCAGATCAAGTTTAATTACGGAGTTGAGCGGCTCCAATTTCTTAAGTGCAAGAACGTGAATTTCCTTAAGATCAATGATGCAGAAGTGCCAATTGCCATTAGGAAAGAATTTAAAAAAATGATTGACAAACGAGCTAACGCATTTGCCAATCCGAAACAAAGTCTCCCGTATAATACAAACATTGTGGCTACAATTCGTACCACAAGTAGTGATGCCGTTTTTTCAAAATTGTATCCCTATCCAATGGGTGTGGCAGAGTTTGTCAATTCAGAAGTTAAACAACTTCTATCTGACGGAATTATACGACCCTCGAGGTCACCTTACAACAACCCAATTTGGGTTGTTGACAAAAAAGGAACTGACGAGTCAGGGAACACAAAGAAACGTCTAGTGATTGACTTTATGACAATAGATGATAAGTACCCAATTCCAAATGTGACCATGATTTTATCCAACTTGGGTAAGTCAAGTTACTTCACAACCCTTGATCTGAAATCTGGCTTCCATCAGATAAACCTCTCCGAAAAAGATCGGGAAAAAACTGCCTTTTGCGTAAATAATGGAAAATACGAATTCTGTAGATTACCTTTTGGGCTGAAAAACGCCCCCAGCATATTCCAGAGAGCAATCGATGATGTTCTCAGAGAACAAATCGGGAAATTTTGCCACGTCTATGTTGACGATGTAATCATTTTTTCGGAAACAAAGGAAGACCATTTAAAGCACGTGGACTGGGTTTTACAGCGATTAGGTGATGCAAACGTGCGAGTGTCGGAGGAAAAATCTCATTTCTTTAAGACCAGTGTTGAATACCTGGGTTTTATCGTCTCAAAAGGCGGCATAACTACCGCACCTGAAAAAATACAAACAATCACCCAATATAAACTTCCAGAAACCCTATTTGGCGTTCGTTCTTTTCTCGGGCTTGCAAGCTATTATAGGTGTTTCGTGCGGGATTTTGCCACAATTGCGAAACCCATAACAGAGCTTCTCAAGGGAGAAAACGGGAAAGTCAGCACTTATCAATCCCGGAAAGTCCCCATAAAATTTAATGAACAACAAACAAAGGCATTCGAAAAACTTAAATCAGTATTGGCATCTGAAGACGTCCTCTTAAGATACCCCGATTTTTCAAAACCTTTTGATCTCACTACCGATGCATCGGCATCAGGCATAGGAGCCGTCCTGTCTCAAGAAGGAAAACCAATTACAATGATCTCCAGGACACTTAGGGGTCCCGAAGTCAATTTCGCCACGAACGAAAGGAAGTTATTGGCTATCGTTTGGTCATTGAAAAATTTGAGAAATTATCTTTACGGCGTTCGAAGCTTAAATATCTTTACTGATCACCAACCGCTTACATTTGCGGTCTCAGAGCGAAACACGAACGCAAAGATAAAACGCTGGAAAGCCTTTATCGATGAACACAATGCCAATATATTTTACAAACCCGGCAAAGAAAATCATGTGGCTGATGCCCTGTCTCGCCAACACCTAAATGCGCTGGAAAACGATGCGAAGTCCGACGTAGCAGAAGACGGCAGAAGTTCTATTTGTTCCACAATCCATAGTGAGGAGTCATTAACTTACACCATTCAAGCCTCTGATAAGCCTATTAACTGTTATAAAAACCAGATCATCATACAGCAGGCAGATATTCCATCAAGCCGATCTTTCATCCTTTTTAGAGAGAAAACTCGACACTCTATAGAATTTCGAGATTATTCAGAATTGTTTGATACCCTGAAGGACAAGGTTAACTGCAATGTCGTTAACGCCATCAAGTGCGATTTACACGTATTAGCCAGAATACAACACCAACTTATTCAACAATTTCCATCAACAACCTTTTGGTATTGTAAAAATTTCGTACAAGATGTTGTCAATAAAGATGAACAAATGGAAATCGTATTCCAAGAACATAATAGGGCCCACAGAGCAGCGCAAGAAAATACTAAACAGATTTTAAAAGAATATTTTTTCCCAAAAATGACTAAATTGGTCAACGAAATTGTCACAAACTGTAGAATTTGTCAAAGAGCCAAGTATGAAAGGCATCCAAAAAAACATGAAATCGCCAAAACCCCAATCCCTTATAAACCAGGTGAAATATTACATGTCGATATTTTTTCTACGGATGGGAAATATTTTTTGACTTGCATTGACAAATTCTCAAAATACGCAATAGTCCAGCCAATCTCCTCACGCGCAACTGTAGATGTGAAACCAACTCTTTTACAACTTATAAACTTCTTCCCAAATGCTCGCACATTGTATTGTGATAACGAGAGATCTCTCAACTCACAGGCAATAAAATCTTTTTTAGAAAATCACTTCGGAATTTCGGTCGGCAACGCTCCACCATTGCACAGTATCTCTAATGGGCAAGTTGAAAGATTCCACAGCACGTTGATAGAAATCGCCAGATGCTTAAAGATAGATAGGCATATACAAGATACTGTTGAGCTCATACTCCTGTCAAATATTCATTATAACAATTCTATCCATTCAGTCACTAAGAAGTCACCTACCGAAATAATCCATTGTAGGCCATTCGAACTACTGGCAGAAGTGGGAATTAAGCTTCAAAAGGCTCAATCCGACTTACTTGAATACCACAACAAAAACAGACAGTCTAAATCATACCAGGTTGGTGAGAAAGTAATGGTTAAACGCAATAGAAGGTTAGGAAATAAAATAACAGCCCTCTATGAAGAAGAAGTTGTTCAGGCCGACATGGGCACGACGGTGCTCATAAAAGGGAGGGTAGTCCATAAGGACAATCTCAGAACATGAATCAATAAATTAACACACTCCAATATTTAATTTTGGCAGTCTCCTTGGCAAAAATAAACATTGTTAATCCAACCATACTGAACTCGTACCTCGTAAGCGAAATATTAAATGAACACTTTACTTATATTAGCGTCGAATCTACACATATTGTTATATAGCACTCAAGTAATATAAATGTTAACTTTATTATAGAGTACCCCTAGCCGAAGTTAGTTTGTAAATAGATTATAATGTATCCGATCCAGAATACGGAATGATCGTCCACCTGAAGATTGTCGTCCACCGTGCCAGCAACATCTCCAACAGCGACTCCGAAAGCAATGAGATAAACATGATCAAGAACCAGCGTACTGGTGAATTGGGGAATGCGCCAGAGGTTGCCCGCGACTACAAGACAACAACATCAAATGGGTGGCTGTTGGTGATGAGAGCTACTACGAGCATGCTACACTCGAGTCCGGTCACTTGGGCGGCCATGCCTTCATTGTGAAGCCCGCTCGTATTCACGAGACCGACTGGAAGAAGCAGAGTCTCCTGCCATCGATCTTCGCCAATACAGCTGACTGCGATAAGATCCAACCTGCAAGCTGCATCGCAGAGAAAAAGGAAATATCGCAAAGCAACACAAATGATTTAAAGAAAAGCCGAGGAAGGCTTTCAGTTAACCAAGGGAGGAGTTAACACGACTAGAAACAACATCGCACAAAGCTTTGTAATGCAGCCCTGCATGCTGACCAGGTGATCTTAAGATCGAAAGCTATCAGCCAAAGCTTTAATAACTTAAAGCTTTGCCAGCTGATAAATCCACGTGGATGCTGACGTGGCGTGCGCCCATTGGTTTCTCATCTCAAAGCTTTAGTCATTTAAAGCTTTGCCAGCTGATAAACGCACGTGGACGCAGGCCAAGCAGGCAGGAAGGCATGACAAGAAAGCTTCTCTTTGAATTTGGACCTCGAGGCGACAACATCATAGCCATAAGCTAGGGCTAGCAAGAATAAATTAAAAATTATAAAATTATTGTAAAATAAAGAATAATTAAATTAATAATTTACACATATAAATATATACGTTCATATGCGCGCATTTCAGCTTTTTCTAAGAATCACAATTGTGATAGATTTATGTTTATATTGTGTTTGCATTAACAGCAGCTTCTATAGTTTTGTATTTGTCAAAAGTCGCCCTTGTAGTGAAGTAGTTTCGGATTTGCCAACAAGCAATGTAAAACTTATGTGGCGCAGCAGGTAGATGAAAAGCGTGGAAGCAAAAGCGTCCGCGTACGAGACGCGGCGACGATGGCATGAAAATAGTTGCGCAGCTGTTCGTGCCCACATACATACATACATTATGGGTCCTATCGTCAATTTTTTTGTGTGGAATAATTTTGTTCGGACTAAGTCGATTACACAAATATTGATATTTGATATTTACATTTTTTGTCAGGGTCACACACACAAAAAGAAAATAACATAACTGACCTAGGCTATACGAAAAATGATAATTTTAGCAGATAAATTATTTGCAGAACTTCAACATTAAATCGAATTACATATATTTCTCAGAAGTGCCGTTTGTCGTCTTAGCAATTCTTGTTAAGCTTATTTATATAGGTGGCACAGGCATATGAATTTTGCAGCTGGGCGTTACAAATTTTGTTGCCAATTTGCCACGCCCCCAGTAGGCGTAGACATATCATATTTGGCAAGTTCCTAGAAGGAGTCGAGGGTAACGTAACTGTAAAGTTTGGATGCTTACACTCCAAAAATGTGAAAGTTACAGGGTATTTTTTCGATATACCACGCCCCCAAAGGGGCGTAAGATTTATTTTTGGGGAATCAATAGAGGAGGCCCCCAGTAACACAAACATCCAATTTGGAATCGTCTAGCTCTAAAACTGTAGGAGGTTTAAGCTTTTTACGATTTGCCACGCCCCCTGAAGGCGTAGATATGTCCGCCATATCTTTTTGATCTTGGGTTGCTTATCCGAGTATATATATCAAATTTCAAGTCTCTAGCATCAATAGTGCTTAAAATATAGCTAATCTTGTAAAATCACTATTTATTCATATCCGATTTTTTTTATGAATCTTTATGAAATCGTAGCGTTAAGTTACGTGCCAAATTTCAGCATTCTAGCTTTAAAACTGTAGAAGTTACAGTTTTCCCGATTCCCCACGCCCCCAATGGGCGTAGATATATCCGCCATATCTTGTTGAACTTGGGTGGTCAACGCAAGTATACATTCCAAATTTCAACTCTCTAGCTCTTCAACTAATATGATTTCTATGATTTCTATTAACTATGGGCGCCACCATTTTCCGATTTGCCACGCCCCTAGTGGGCGTATCCGGAAAATCTTGACACTTTATAATTCGAGGGTATACACGAGTATATGTTCCAAATTTCAAGTCTCTAGCTTCAATAGCGTAGAAAAATATTGCATTCATACGGACAGACGGACGGACAGCAACACGGACATTTCACAAAACCAATATACTCTTTTTCCCTTTGGGAAACGAGTATAATAAGCTTATATATTTTTGGATAAATATCTTAATGAGAATTGCAATGGCGCAGCCGGTAGGATTGGTATAGGGAAATTAAATATTATTATAACTAAACAGCAGAAAAATCTACGTGTTGTGTCGTGTAATCTGAGCAGATCCTCTGGACTATTACTAAGCTTTATGTAGTGAATCTAATCAATACGTGGTACCTATTTCTAGGCCTTACAAATCATTCAATTGATCAAAGTAAGCGAAGTACTTCAAAAACAAAAACAATTCAATTTATCTAAGTGCTTTAATTTCTGAACAAAACTCACACCTTTTAATAATTTAACGTCAATTGTGTGCATTTAAAAAGTGAAGACCCTAAAATAATAATACGAAAGACTGCTCGTCTAGGGGATACCCTGAGCCCTATGAATAGTCAAATTTCAATACAAACAACACATACACACACAAATATGCACGCACGCAAACCGCGCTCTGCTAACTGCGCAGTTGACGCAGCGACTGCGCTTGGTCTTCACTGTGGGCATTAACTACGGGCAGTTAATTGTTGAATAACTTTTCTTAACGATGGACTGTCTTCATCAAACTTTTCCAACCTATTTATGACATTCATATGTGTGTATTATCGATAAATGCCTATAAAAATGAAATGTATGTATTATCGAAACGATTTTAAGAACTCGTTCAGCTTATGATATTAACGAGTATTCATGTAAAATTTCAAGTCTCTAGGTTGCGTACTATAGAATATCTCAGCGTTCACTCGGACGGACGGACGGACAGACGGCACGCCTACTTCTGCCAGTTACATACAGTATCACAAAACCCATATACCCTGATTTCCCATTTACAATGGGCTCAGGGTATAATAAGTGACTTACAGAACATGGAAAAAGATCTTATGTGCCAAGCTCCTAAGCAGCCGAAACCAAAGCTTCCATATTCTTGTGGAAGTCCAGAAAAGTGGCCAGCGTTCTTTGACATATTCTCTAGTCTGATTCACAACAAGAAGGAAATCAGCCATAAGACTAAGTTCATGTATCTATAAATTTGCATCAATGGAGACGCTAGAGTGCTCATAAGATATTTCTCAATTGCATCTGATAACTACAATGCTATGAAAAAAGGTGATAACTATTGACTATCCACATTAAAATGCCAGTGAACATTGAAGTGAAGAACAAGGATGAAGACAGTATCCGCAAGTTCGTGAGTACCTCCGTTAATGTGGATACCGTCACCGTTGATCAGAAGCTAGCACAACAGTATGAAAAAAAGAGAACATGAAGCGGCATTTCATCCCGCCGGCAAGCCCCCTGTTCGGCGCAGCAGCTAATAATTGCTCTTAAATAAGCTTCTCTTAAGTCATCTGTTCTTTATCACATTCTCATTCGCTCATAGTGCAGTTAGGCACAAAAAGAAACTGTAACACACATACATATGTAAATTTATGCTGCTCGGTCTCTTGCTTATCATTTTGTATTCTATTCTTTAAGTTCGAAATTCACCTTCAAGCGAGCAACACCTACCTATCTCTATTGTAATTGTATTAACTTTGCCTATACGATCATCGCGGACTAGGCATTAAATTAATAAATAATAAGCTAAATTAAATCGTGGTTTTATTATTTGCCTTCGTAAATGATTGGAGCCAGAGTTGCCGAAAAAGCTCGGCAGCTTCCAACATTTTGGTGACCCCGACGTGATTTATACACTCCGTGGTGTTTCGTTTAGTGTATCAAGTTAGTACTCAACTTCGTCAAAGTACAACGGTGTGAATCATTAACATTTGTGCAAAATAGTGCATTCAAATTAATAACACATCGCGTTGTACGACGAAACAGTGTAAAACATTAACATTTGTGCAAAATAGTGCATTCAAATTAACAATAAACTTCGTCGTACACGACAGTGCAAAGCGTTAAAATTTGTGCAAAATAGTGCATTCAAATTAATAACAAATCTCGTCGTGTAAAGCATTAACATTTATGCTCAAGTTAGATATTAATTTGTGCATACAATAGTGCATGGAATTGTGTGTACATTATCTTGAGTTTTTCTTATTCCTCTTTAATCGTCTGTTTCGTTCGTCGCGTTTGGCGCCTGCTGTGCATCGTCTGCATATAGGGCCCGCTAAGCCGAAAAAGCTGTGTCAATCATAGAAGACACACATACAGACATATATAAAAGCTCAGATAAGCTTGCGGTCGCGCTTGCGTTGTGCTTATCTTTATCATCTTCTTGTTCGTCGCGGTTTTTGGCGCTTCTTTGTGCAGCGTTTGCATAGAAGGCCCGCTAATCCGAAAATAGCTGTGTCGATCACACACATACAAACACACGCATTAACAGTAAAAGAGTGCACCTGCATATTAGATCAGCTAAACTCGAAGTTCATTAGAGAGTATATTAGCTTGTGCATTCATTTTGTAACCAAACGTTTATTCGCGAGTAAACAAACTCTAATGAATAACTCAGAGGTTACTTTCTTAAAACTCAAAGCAAACGCGCTTTTCGATAGACTTGAAAGGTTATATGCCAATATGGACATTGACAAATTAAGTCACATGGACTCGTGTGATTTACGTGTGCTTTTGGATTCGCTAACCAAGTTAGAGTCAAACTTTGATTCAGTCCATACTAGCCTAGAAGAATCTAACTTTGAGTCCATATCTAGTGATTTGCCTGCGCGGTTTGAATCAACCTTGTTAAAGTTTAAAGCCTTGCTTCAACGTGAACTAGGAAATCGGTCGGATCAACAACTTTCGTCTACGCTTAATACAAGTGGTTCAAATGCTCATCCAACACTCGTCATGGCTAATCGATCGCGTTTGCCGCAGCTGGAGCTGCCAAAATTTAGTGGAGTCTACACTGAGTGGGAAAACTTCTACTCTATGTTTAAGACGATAATAGATGCTGATCCGGATCTCAGTTCTATTGAGAAGTTTCAGCATCTTCGATCCTGCTTAAGTGGTTCTGCGTTGGATACCATCAGCTCATTGGAAATCAACAAAGCCAACTATCTCGTCGCTCTGGATATTCTTCAACGTCGATTTGATAATAAACGCTTTATTGTACAGGCACACATCAGAGCAATATTCCGGCTTGAGAAATTTGATGCATCTGTGGGCAGGTTGAGGCAGTTGGTGGATAAAGTTACGTCTCACATTCGTGCTATGGATTCTTTAGCATCGAGGGAAGAAGTTGCTGACTGTGTCATCGTGCAAACAGTGTTGCAAAAGCTGGACAAGGTACTCAGGCTAAATGGGAGGAAGGCTCATCTACTAATGAGTTACCATCTTGGTCGAGATTGTCAGAATTCTTGCAAGGACGGTGTCGAGTCCTTGAAAATGTGGATCACGTCTTGCAGGATGGTCAGGTTGGCAAGTACTCCTTTAAGAAAAGCATTTGTGGCTTCGAAGACTCCTATTCGTTGTGTCTTTTGTGACGATCCAAGTCACGCGCTATTCCAATGTAAGCGTTTTGAGCAATTGTCCCCAATTGCAAGGCATAAGGAGGCCAAGAGGCTCGCCCTTTGCCTCAATTGCCTAAGAAAAGGACATCAGCTGAAGGATTGCAAATTTGGTTCCTGCCGTACCTGCCAATTGAAGCACCATACTTTATTGCATTACAATCAGTCTTCAACAGTTACATCGAACGTAGTCCCTCAACTTGAACAACAAGCAAATGCAATACATCCCACTGCCATGGTTGCAATGTCACCTTCTCTGCCTCAAGTCCACATATCTCCTAACTCGTCTGATGTGGTGCTTCTAGCCACTGCTATAATCCTTGTCAAGAACCGAGCTGGCACATTCGTTCCGTGTCGTGCGCTCTTGGACTCAGGATCTCAACTTCACTTCGTCACCAGTCGGTTTGCAAATCAGCTTCAGCTTCGAAAATGTAAATCACTGAGTGCAGTGTCTGGCATTGGAGATGCCAGCTTCTCAACTGAAGGATATTCAGTCAATCTCGTTCTGAAATCGCGGATTTCTGATTATTCTGCCTCGATCACTGCCATCGTCGCCCAGACTATTACTGACAACCAGCCTGGCATCTCAATTTCTACTAACACTTGGAATATACCCTCAAACCTACAGCTAGCTGATCCTTTGTTCCATAAGTCACAACGGATTGATCTTCTCATCGGAGCTGATCTCTTCTTCGAGCTAATGTGTGTTGGGCAAATTCAGTTAGCACCTGGATTACCAGTTGTGCAGAAAACGCAGCTGGGCTGGATCATTTCAGGTGGCGGGCAACATGCCCCCAAACTCTGTTCGTTTATCGCAACTCAAAGAAATTCGGATCACGCCAATCACAGCACTCGGCTTGATGAGTTGGTGCGTCAGTTTTGGGAAGTGGAACACGTTTTCGAGCCTATTGCCAAGGTAACCACAGAAGAACTTAATTGTGAGCAGCATTTCATTACAAACTATCGTCGACTACCTTCTGGGGAATGTTCAGTCTGTTTGCCAAAAAAGCAAGGCGTTGAATCTTTGGGCGATTCCTATTTGCAGGCCAAGCGTCGATTGTTGAATTTAGAGCGTAAGTTCGCTCGAAATCAAACTTTAAAGGAGAAATACTCAGCATTTATAAAGGAGTATATTGATCCAAATCATATGTTTTTGGTTCCCAGCGAAGAGATCAATGGATGCAAATATTTCTTACCTCATCATTGCGTATACAAAGAAGAGAGTTCGACAGCAAAGCTAAGAGTTGTCTTTGATGGCTCGGCCGCTACCACATCTTGTTTCTCATTAAACGATTTGCTTATGTCAGGACCGACTATTCAAGCTACCTTGTTTCACACACTCGTTCGTTTTCGTACATTTTCGATTGCACTTACAGGTGATATTGGTAAAATGTATAGGTGTGTGAAGGTCGTGGAGCCTGATTCTATGCTCCAGTGCATTTTATGGCGAAACTCATCAGACGATGCTATCGAAGTCTTCAAATTGAATACCGTCACTTATGGGACCAAACCCGCTTCATTTTTGGCCATTCGTGCAATGCATCAACTAGCAATAGATGAGTCGTCGGCATACCCATTAGGATCCAAAACGGTTTTGCGAGATTTCTACGTTGATGACCTGATCTCAGGAGGCAATTCAGTTGAAGAAGTTCGCGACATAATGCAACAAACCACAGGTCTTCTTGCTCGAGGAAACTTTAAGTTGAGAAAATGGTGTTCCAATTCAAGAGAAGTACTTCGCGGAGTTCCAGAAACCGAACAGGAAAGTTTTCTCAAGCTCGATGACGGCAGCGACGTAACCAAGGCGCTTGGACTTATCTGGGAACCTCGAAAGGACAGCTTCGTGTTCACTTTCGAGCCCAAAGGTAGTGTAGTCAATCACACAAAACGTTCGGTTCTGTCGACCATCGCGCGATGTTACGATCCGCTGGGTTTGATTGGGCCAACTTTAACAAGAGCAAAAATAATCTTGCAACGCATGTGGAGAGACAAGCTGCAATGGGATGAAAGCCTGCCACAACCTTTAGAATCACCGTGGAGTGAGTTTTGTAAGGACTTTCATCAAGTGCGCAATGCAACATTTCCTCGTTATGTACTCCAACTCAAGGCAAGAATCGAGCTACATAACTTCTGCGATGCCAGTCTTGAGGCTTACGGCTCTTGTGTCTATGTTCGTTCAGCGAAGAATAATGCTGTTAAGGTTCACTTACTCTGTTATAAGGCAAGAGTCGCCCCATTAAAGACCCTAACGGTGCCTAAGCTTGAGCTATACGCGGCATTTCTGCTTGCGAACTTGGTAAGCGAAATAAACAAAATGAACTTGTTTGAATGTGAGATGCATTGTTGGTCAGATTCATCCGTAGTCTTGTCTTGGTTAAAAGAAGAGCCATCCAAATTCAATGTATTTGTCGCCAATAAGATTTGTGCCATACAGCAGCTGACGACCGGCATGGAGTGGCATTACGTGCCCACTGGGATGAATCCAGCGGATATATTATCGAAAGGAGCAGCACCGTTGGAGCTTTTGCATTCGAGATTATGGATGCACGGACCTTCGTTTTTGTAAATGGAAAGACATTGTTGGCCTAGGCACTGCGTGTCTGAAGCATGCCTTCCTGAAATGCGTCAAAGAGTTCTGTTCTCGGCAGAGCATGTGGATATCTCTTTGTCATTCAAACACATAAATTCATTCGGAACAATGAAGCGTATTTTTGGTTACATCAACAAATTCATTAGGAGAACAAAGACACCTGGATTGTCAGCGGACGATCATCGTCAAGGATCGCACATATTGTGTCGCCTTGTTCAAAGAACTCAGCTGCACCGAGAATACTCTGCACTACGAAATGGAAAGAATGTTCATTCGTCAAGCGCCATTCTTTCGCTCTCTCCGTTTATGGATGACTTTGGTCTACTTCGAGTTGGTGGCCGCTTGCGGCACTCTACTCTCGGCTTCGATGCGCGCCACCCAATTATCTTGCCCAAAGAACATCCCTTGACCTTCTCTATAGTATCTCATCTTCATCTGGCGCATCATCATGCAGGACCGCAGGCCTTGCTTGGAGTAATTCGACTCCAGTTTTGGCCCATAGGCGGCATGAAAACTGTCTCCCGAGCATTGCGAAAATGTGTCATATGCTGTAGATCCCGGCCTCGTCTAGTGGAGCATATAATGGCGGACTTGCCTAAGGATCGTATACAGTTTTCACCGGCATTTACTGTCACTGGAATCGACTACTGTGGACCATTTTACTACAAACCCGATGGACGAAACCGAACTTCAATAAAATGCTACATCTGCGTATTCGTTTGCTTCGCAACTAAGGCTGTATGGTTGGAGCTCGCAAAGGATCTGTCGACCGCAGCTTTCTTGGGCGCCCTCAAGCGTTTCATCAGTACGCGCGGCATTCCAAGATGCATTTGGTCTGACAACGCTACTAACTTTGTGGGTGCACGGAACGAGCTAGCGGATCTGAAACGTTTATTGTTGAGCCAGGAACATCGCACTGAAGTTCAGAACTACTGCATGAACAACAGTTTTGATTGGAAGTTCATACCTCCTCGCTCGCCACATTTCGGTGGCCTATGGGAAGCAGCAGTGAAGACCGCAAAGAGTCTTCTATACCGCGCTATGGGATCATCACTTCTCGGCTTCGATGAACTTCGCACCTTGGTATGCCAAATTCAAGCTATAATCAATTCTCGTCCTCTTGTTCCACTTTCAGAAAATCCCGATGATCTTGGAGTTCTCACTCCAGGACATTTTTTGATCGATTTTCCCGAGCCAGACGTAACTGGGCTCGACCACAATCGCCTCGGTCAATGGCAACGCATTGCTTACATACAGCAATTGTTCTGGAAGCGCTGGAGTGAGGAGTACCTTACTATTCTTCAACAGCGTGCAAAATGGGTCACCTCGCAGCCTCCGATCAAGATCAATGATGTCGTATGTGTGAAGGATGAAAACTTGCCGCCGTTGAAATGGCCATTAGCTCGAGTCGTTGAGACCATCGCTGGAGCTGATGGTGCTGTGAGAGTCGCTGTTCTGCGCACACCCACTGGAACTACACGTCGAGCTATCAATAAGCTGTGCGTCCTTCCGGTTAACGATCCTGTTAAAAGACTTGGTCTTCCAACGGGGGGGGAGGATGTTCGGCGCAGAAGCTAATAATTGCTCTTAAATAAGCTTCTCTTAAGCCATCTGTTCTTTATCACATTCTCATTCGCTCATAGTGCAGTTAGGCACAAAAAGAAACTGTAGCACACATACATATGTAAATTTATGCTGCTCGGTCTCTTGCTTATCATTTTGTATTCTATTCTTTAAGTTCGAAATTCACCTTCAAGCGAGCAACACCTACCTATCTCTATTGTAATTGTATTAACTTTGCCTATACGATCATCGCGGACTAGGCATTAAATTAATAAATAATAAGCTAAATTAAATCGTGGTTTTATTATTTGCCTTCGTAAATGATTGGAGCCAGAGTTGCCGAAAAAGCTCGGCAGCTTCCAACACCCCCACAATGGAAGATTAAATATAGCACAGAATTAAAATTACAAAAGGAGTAGAAAATAAAGTTCCAGTAGTAGCAACAAAAACAAATATTAGTGAAGTAAAATGATCAATTAACAATATCTCCGAGAAAGGAACAACCACAAGAGCAGGAGAACATGAAAAATAGGGACGAAAGTGAATTTACTGCAATATCTTCGACATCGACATCAACATTAACATCGAGTACTGCTGAAAATACAACAAGGGATATACAATTAATACCTCAATCGATTGATGATATTTCCAATATACTGTTAAAAAACTTCTGCCGCAATTGCAACTGCAACTAAATTGTTGGATACGACTTTCCATCAAACTTTCACAACTTATTAATGGAATTCATATATGTGTATTTGGCAAAGCACAAATCTCTAGTATTTGATTTGCGCTTTTTACAAATATGGCAACAGACAGACGGACTGGGATATATCGACTCGTCTTGTCGCGCTGATCAAGAATATAAGGTGTGGCACGCCTCCTTTTACCAGTTACACATTTTCACGAAACCATTATACTCTGATTTCCCATTTTCAATAGGTTGAGGTATAAAACGAGACACAGCGATTACTGTCTGTCACCTTTTCTGTCCCCCGCAGAATGTTCAGGCATGAATAAAAAAAAATATACATAAATGTAAACATGCCTTCTACGTATGCAAGGATTAGCATGCAGTGCGATAGATATATAAAAGCCACGTGTGTGGAATCCAAAAATAATAGACAAACGCGGAACCTTAACCTCAACATCTACGATAACATAAGAACATTTCTAAGCCAAGTTTTAAGTTTAGTTTAGTTTTAACAGTTGAAATTATGCATGAGTCTATTTATATACCTAGGTATATATAGGTTTATACCTAGCCTCACAAAATAAAAATTAGTATCTACTGAAATCCACAGTCAGTGTATTCATTCATGGTCCTTTGAGGCGGATCTAGTATAAAATAAAAACCAATACAGTCAAGACAGCGAGCTTCCAGCAGAGTGTATACTGTTATTAAAGCGTACGGTTATTAAAGCCAAAACGACAAACTTAGTAAATTAAACCATTAGTGTAACCACTAGCAAAACCGGTATTTCCGACATCGAAAGATTTCACCGAATAATACATGAAAAATTATATATATATATGTTCAGGCATGAACATAGAAATATACATAAATATGTCAACATGCCTTCTACGCACTCAACGACTAGCATGCAGGGCGATAGATAGATAAAGGAAACATGTTAGGAATCTAAGCATAGTCAGATGAACGCTAACACTTACAACGTCAGCGATAGGATAAGAATAGATAATAGACGAACGCTGAGCCCTACAACCTCAGCGATAATATAAGAATGCAATAGACCAATGCTGATCCTTAAAAACTCAACAATAGACACACTAGTTTGAAGGGTTGAAATAATGCATAAGGCTGGGTATATATACGCCGCCTCAGAAGAATAAAGATCAGTACATTACAGACTGAACAACATCACCGTCCGTGTATTCACTCTGGACACACTGGATCTAGTAGTGATTGTATTCATACATGGTCCTTCGAGCCGGCTCTAGTGACTGAATCATTTATGGTCCTTCGAGCCGGTGGCAGTATTGACTGAAAATCAACACAGTCAAGTACTGCGTGCGTCCAGCTGAGTGTATACTGTATTCGATATCGGTCATAAAAGCCGAAACAAAAAATTTACTAAATGTTTGTGGAAAGTGCTTAAAAATTGTCTTTGGCTTACCAACCCACGCTGTGAGTAGAGGCAGAGCGCGATCAACCAGGTGATTAAAACGGCCGGAAACATCCAGGGAAAAATATTTTCAATAGGAAATAATATTTTCACACTAGAGTATGAGCTCAAAAGGATGAGTTGGTAAATCTTGTAGATAAAAAAGCTCTAAGAGTAAGGGAGCACATGAAAGATGTGTATGCCAACCTAAAGTCAAGCAACCAGGAAGAACTCTTTAAACATAAAGACAAGCTAAACTTCCCATTGAATAAAGTCCAGTCACCGTTTGCGGACTTATAGGCAAGATATGGAAAGTCTGCCTACGACAGCGAAGATATAGAAGAATTGTAATTCATCGCCGAGAGAATATTTAATAAATTTAACAGAAAAACAAGTAAGAGGGCTCTAGTCGAGACTGCTCGACTAGGGGATACCCTGAGCCCTGTGAAGAGCCAAATATCAAATCATTCTACGCTTTTGTTATGCATACATACAAACAACGCATACACACACATATACACGCACGCATAAGCGCGAGAGAACTTAATTGTTTAATAACTTTTTTAAGCGATGGACTAAGTGCATCAAACTACAACTACAACTAATTTATGACATTCATATGTGTGTATGTGCCAAAGCACAAGTCTCTAGTATTTGATTTGCGCTTTTTACAAATAGGGGCTATTGGGGGCGAATGGGGCGTGGCATCCAAAATCTAATGATTACGATATCTCCGTATTTATTACACGCAATTACATAGCTCTCTAGCTCAAACGATACACAAACTATGCCTTAAAACGTATTTTCGATAAGCATTAAAATCGATAACATTACAACAAAAATAGTTATCGTTCATACGAAATAAACTTGACCTGCGCGTGCTATCCACGGACCCAACAAAAAAAATTCAAGTCTCTACCTTGTCTAGACGCTTCAATCGACACGTTCAAACATACGGACAGACGGACGGACAGACAGACAGACAGACGGACAGGGCTAAATCAACTCAGCTCGTTACTCTGATCAAGAATATATATACTTTGTGGGGTCTGACACGCCTCCTTCTGCCTGTTACATACATTTAACAAAACCATTATACCCTGATTTCCCATTTTCAATGGGCTCAGGGTATAATAAATGGCATGCAGAATCTTCGGCGCAGCAGCTAATAATTGCTCTTAGTTAAGCTTCTCTTTAGCCATCTGCTCTTCATGTTAATCTCATTCGCTCATAGTGCATTCACGCACTTAAAAAAGTATATATATAAATATATATATATATATATATATATATATATATATATATATATATATATATATATATATATATATATATATATATATATATATATATATATATATATGTACATTTCTGCCGCTCTGTCGCTTGCTTATTACTTGTAAATTCTATTATTAAAGCTCTGTTCGAAAATCACCTTCAAGCGCGCAACACCAACAATGTAAATCTCGATTATATATTAACTTTACCTATACGACTACCATGGAAGCGGCATTGAACTAATAAATAAGCTAAATTATTATTTGCCTTCGTAAATGATTGGAGCCAGACTTGCCGAAAAAGCTCGACAGCTTCCAACATTTTAGTGACCCTTACGTGCACAATACACTCTGGGGTTTTCGTTTAGTGCATCAAAAGTTAGTACTCTACTTCGTCGTAATACAATGGTGTAAATCATAGACATTTGTGCAAAATAATGCATTTAAATTGATAACAAATTTCGTCGTACACAACAGTGTAAAACATTAACATTTTTTCAAAATAGTGCATTCAAATTGATAATAAATTTCGTCGTAACACAACAGTGTAAGTCATTAATATTTGTGCACAAACAGTTTACAATAGTTCAATGTGCACACAATAGTGTTATGTAGCATGTTACATGCAAATAAGCATATGCCCACCATATTGTAGTGTATACAATATGTAAAGTGGTCATATGCTCAATATCAAAGTTAGAGTATCAAGCGCACCACAGCCCAGTGCCGTAATATGATCAGCCAGTTATATGTGGACTGGCCTGCAGCGTAAGATCTGCACTGTAAGCACTATGACGTTCGTTGACCGTTCGGTCGCAAGTACATTTCAATGCATATGCCTTCTGCATGTACATATAACATATTGTATATACAAATACATATCGCATGCTATGTACTCCCGTTAGAGGTGGGCACGGGCCGGGTTTTTATCGGGCACCCGTGGTCACCCGCGGTTACCCGTGGGTATGGGCTGAAAAATCTAATTTCGGACTGGGTGCGGGCGGGTGTGGGTTAACCCGAACAAATTTTTACTGTTCTATTAAAATTTAAAATGCATAATAAATTGTTTAATTTGCAGGCGCACTGTACTCGCCTGCAACAACAGGGTTGCTTTCGACATCGATAAAATTGTGTGCGCTTGCAAATTAAGCAATTTATTATGCATTTTAAATTGTAATAAAACAGTAAGAAAAGTCGAAAACATGTAATATTTGTGTAAATAATATTGTAATTTTTAAGAATTAAATTTTTGTTATTTTTGAGAAAAAAAAAATTTTGTTGTAATTTTTGAGAATTAAATTTTTTGTAATTGTTTCGGTCGGGCGGGTTGGGTGCGGGTATGAAAATTTTTTTTGCTTTCGGGTACGGATAAAATTTTGAACTTCTGACCGTGGGCGGATCGGGCCGGGTGCAAGAAAGTCGGCCCGTGCCCACCTCTAACTCCCGTTCTGCCGCTGCTTTGAGCGACAGAACTCCAAATTCTATTATGCACTTTAGGCTAAGTCCATTTTAAATAAAGATAGACGGACTCATTCTAAATCTGGTCAATTACAAAACAAGACGTATTATTTGCTGTCTATATGACGACCGTGACACGTTGACAAGACGTGCAACTAAATTAATCACAAAGAATACAAAGACAGCAGCGATGGAGAGATAGCTGTGGAAAAAAAATAAAATAAAAATCTGAGGGAGTAGAGTACGGATGGAGAAAAAAATAAAGCGACGTAAAAAGCGCAGAGACTGAGGTAGGAAACTGTCCGTCTCAGCTAAGACTTGAACAATCACGATAACCCGCCAGTATGGAACGATTCTGTTTACATACATGAAAAGCGCTCGTTTTATGAAGTACAACTAGTGCAATTAATAAATAACAAGTAAGAAAACTCTAGTCGGAGGTGCCCGACTAGGAGATCCCCTGAGCCCCGTCCGAATTGCATTGTTTAATACTCTATATAGCTTGCATATAACATAAATTTTCCAAAATTAAATTATAATTTTGAAATTGTATTCAACTAGAATGTATGTAAGTCAAAAATAAATAAATAATTAAATAAATAAACAAATCAACAAAAAAAGAAGAAGAAAAACAAACATCACCGCACCTGGACTCGACCTGTATCTATTTACTACATATGTAACGATAGAGCGCATCATCTCAACTAGTACAACCACCTCATGTTTATAAATTTAAATAAAAATTTAAAAAGTTACGCTGTTGTCACTGAGTTTCGAACCCGAGACCTTTCGTTTACGCGCTTTGCGTCTCTCCACTACGCTACACAAGTAATGCATTTCTTGTTGGCAAAACGCAAAGTACTACTACAAGGCGATATGTGACAAATACAAAACTAAAGAAGCAGATCAATCGCAATTGTGATTCTTAGAATATGCTGAAATGCGCGCATATGAACGTATGAGTATGTGTACATACAAAAACGGTGGTCTGTTTGAATGTATGCATGTAAAGGGCGATATATGTATGACAAATACAAAACTAGAGAAGCGGCTGAAAATGCAAACACAATTCAAACACAGATTTGGTTGAAAAATATGCTAGAATGAATGGCCTTGAATGTATTGGTGCACATGCAAAGCAGAGGCGCTTGCACGTTTCAATGTATGTGTATGTGTATATGGTTTTTGCTGCGCGTCGCTGCTTGCCACGTGCGTGTGATAATCGGGACTGACTCAACGGAATTTGATGAAACTTTCAGCATATGATTCTATTGAATTTTTTACAATTTATAAAAATGCTAATTTATATACATGGGTATATTTGCAACAGACTCTCAATGGGTGTTTGATGGCAGGGTGGGGGGGGGGGGGGGTTGGTAATTAGTAAAAAGAGCCGGTATCCAAAAAATAAAAAAATATAAATTGCATAAAATTCACATTAATCTATATGCAAAATTTGAGGGGTCTAGCTCTAAAGGTGTGGGAGATATAAATTTATAATCTGTTTTCGATAAGGTTTAAAATCAATAACAAAACAACAAAAATAGATATCGTTTTTTGCGCGTGCGCGCTATCCACGAACCCAACAAAAACAAGTAAGAACGTTGCCTTAGGACGAAACCTAAAGCGTTATACTCGTTTCCCACAGGGGCATCTGGTATTTTAAATTTAATAATTTATCTCAAATTTCGCATTTATGTAGATTCATGTGAATTTTATGCAATTTCAATTTGTATACTCGTTTCCCAAAGGGAAAAAGAGTATATTGGTTTTGTGAAATGTCCGTCTTGCTGTCCGTCCGTCTGTCCGTCTCTCCGTATGAATGCAATATTTTTCTACGCTATTGAAGCTAGAGACTTGAAATTTGGAACATATACTCGTGTATACCCTCGAATTGTAAAGTGTCAAGATTTTCCGGATACGCCCACTAGGGGCGTGGCAAATCGGAAAATGGTTGCGCCCACAGTTAAGAAATCATATTAGTTGAAGAGCTAGAGAGTTGAAATTTGGAATGTATACTTGCGTTGATCACCCAAGCTCAAAAAAAAAATAGCGGATATATCTACGCCCATTAGGGGCGTGGCAAAAATTGAAATTGCATAAAATTCACATAAATCTACATAAATGCAAAATTTGAGATAAATTATTAAATTTAAAATACCAGATGCCCCTGTGGGAAACGAGTATCACGCCTTAGGTCTCGCCCTAAGGCAACGTTCTTACTTGTTGCAAATATTACTATGTGAATGAATTAGAATTTTTATAAAATGTAAAAAATTCAATAGAATCATATGCTGAAAGTTTCATCAAGTTCCGTTAAGTCAGTCGCAATCTATTAAACAAAACGTTTGGGCTATTATGACACGCACGCGTTAAGCAGCGACAGAAAAATATATTTACATTTACACATATGTACATACATTGAAACGTGCAAGCGCGTTTGCTTATGCACAAATAAATTCAGCGCCATTCATTCTAGCATAATCTTCAACCAAAATTGTTATTGAGTTGTGTTTGCATTTTCAGCCGCTTCTTTAGTTTTGTATTTGTCAAATATCGCCCTTTATACGCATACATTCAACCGACCACCGTTTTTGTATGTACACATACACATACATACGTTCATATGCGCGCATTTCAGCATTTTCTAAGAATCACAATTGCGATTGATTTATGTTTATATTGTGTTTGCATTAACAGCAGCTTCTATAGTTTTGTATTTGTCAAAAGTCGCCCTTGTAGTGAAGTAGTTTCGGATTTGCCAACAGGCAATATAAAACTTATGTGGCGCAGCAGGTAGATGAAAAGCGTGGAAGCAAAAGGGTCCGCGTTCGAGACGCGGCGGCGACGGCATGAAAATAGTTGCGCAGCTGTTCGTGCCTACATACATACATACATGATAGGTCCTATCGTCAATTTTTTTGTGTGGAATAATTTTGTTCGGACTAAGTCGATTACACAAATATCGATATTTGATACTTACATTTTTTGTCACAAAAAGAAAATAACATAACTGACCTAGGCTATACGAAAAATGATAATTTTAGCAGATAAATTATTTGCAGAACTTCAACATTAAATCGAATTACATATATTTCTCAGAAATGCCGTTTGTCGTCTTAGCAATTCTTATTAAGCTTATTTATATAGGTGGCACAGGCATATGAATTTTGCAGCTGGGCGTTACAAATTTTGTTGCCAATTTGCCACGCCCCCAGTAGGCGTAGACATATCATATTTGGCATGTTCCTAGAAGGAGTCGAGGGTAACGTAACTGTAAAGTTTGGATGCTTACACTCCATAAATGTGAAAGTTACAGGGTATTTTTTCGATATACCACGCCCCCAAAGGGGTGTAAGATTTATTTTTAGGGAATCAATAGAGGAGGCCTCCAGTAACACAAACATCCAATTTTGAAGCGTCTAGCTCTAAAACTGTAGGAGGTTTAAGCTTTTTGCGATTTGCCACGCCCCCTGAAGGCGTAGATATGTCCGCCATATCTTTTTGATCTTGGGTTGCTTATCCGAGTATATATATCAAATTTCAAGTCTCTAGCATCAATAGTACTCAAAATATAGCTGAATTTGTAAAATCACTCTATATTCAGATCCGATTTGCCACGCCCCCAGTGGGCGTGGATATAATTTTTTTATCAATCTTTATAGAATCGAAGCGTTAAGATACGTGCCAAATTTCAGCATTCTAGCTTTAAAACTGTAGAAGTTACAGTTTTCCCGATTTGCCACGCCCCCAATGGGCGTAGATATATCCGCCATATCTTTTTGAGCTTGGGTGGTCAACGCAAGTATACATTCCAAATTTCAACTCTCTAGCTCGTCAACTAATATGATTTCTTGACTATGGGCGCAACCATTTTCCGATTTGCCACGCCCCTAGTGGGCGTATCCGGAAAATCTTGACACTTTACAATTCGAGGGTATACACGAGTATATGTTCCAAATTTCAAGACTCTAGCTTCAATAGCGTAGAAAAATATTGCATTCATACGGACAGACGGACAGACGGACAGACGGCCAGACGGACAGACGGACGGACATTTCACAAAACCAATATACTCTTTTTCCCTTTGGGAAACGAGTATAAAAATTCAAGTCTCTAGCTTGTCTAGATGCTTCAATCGACGCGTTCAAACATACGGACAGACGGACGGACGGACAGACGGACAGATAGACAGACGGACAGGGCTAAATCGACTCAGCTCGTCGCCCTGATCAAGAATATATATACTTTGTGGGGTCTGACACGCCTCCTTCTGCCTGTTACATACATTTAACAAAACCATTATACCCTGATTTCCCATTTGCAATGGGCTCAGGGTATAAAAATGTAGGAGATATAAGCTTTTGCGGTCCGCCACACCCCCTGTAGGCGTAGGTATATGCATCATATCCTTTTGACCCTGGGTTGTTAATCTAAGTATTTAAAACATTTAAACATGAACTAGAATGTATGTAAATCAAAAATAAATTAATAATTAAACAAATAAACAAAAAAATGAAAAGAAAGCAAACATCACCGCACCTGGGCTCGAACCTGCATCTATTTACTACATGTGTAACGTTAAAGCGCGTCATCTCAACTAGCACGACCACCTTATGTTTATAGATTTAAAAAAAAAAATAAAAAAAGTTACGCTGTTGTCACTGAGTTTCGAACCCGCGACCTTTCGTTTACGCGCTTTGTGTCTATCCACTACGCCACACCAGTATAGCAGCGCTTGTTGGCAAAACGCAAAGTAGTACTACAAGGGCGATATGTGACAAATACAAAACTAAAGAAGCAGATCAATCGCAATTGTGATTCTTAGAATATGCTGAAAAGCGCGCATATGAATGTATGAGTATGTGTACATAAAAAAACGGTGGTCTGTTTCAATGTATGCGTGTAAAGGGCGATATATGACAAATACAAAACTACAGAAGCGGCTGAAAATGCAAACAGAATTTGGTTGAAGAATATGCTAGAACAAATGGCCTTGAATGTATTTCTGCACATGCATAGTAGACGCGCTTGCACGTTTCAATGTATGTGTATGTGTAAATGTTTTTTGCTGCGCGTCGCTGCTTGCCACGTGCGTGTGAATATTGGCCAAACGTTTTGTTTAATAAATCGGGACTGACTTAACGGATTTTGATGAAACTTTCAGCATATGATTCTATTGAATTTTTTACATTTTATAAAAATGCTAATTTATTCGCATGGTTATATTTGCAACAGACCCGCAATGGGTGTTGATTGCTGTGTGGGGGGGGGGGGGGTTGGTAATTAGTAAAAAGAGCCGGTACGCAGAAAATAAAAAAATAGAAATTGCATAAAATTTACGTGAATCTATATGCAAAATTTGAGGGGTCTAGCTCTAAAGGTGTGGCAGATAGAATTTTATAACCTGTTTTCGATAAGGTTTAAAATCGATAACAAAAAAACAAAAATATATATCGTTTTTTGGTAACAAACTTGACCTGCGCGTGCTATCCACGGACCCAACAAAAAAAAAAACCAAGTCTCTAGGTCAACTACGTTCTGAGATCGACGCGTTCAAACATACGGACAGACGGACAGACGGACGGACAGACAGACGGACAGGGCTAAATCGACTCAGCTCGTCGCCCTGATCAAGAATATATATACTTTGTGGGGTCTGACACGCCTCCTTCTGCCTGTTACATACATTTAACAAAACCATTATACCCTGATTTCCCATTTTCAATGGGCTCAGGGTATAAAAATCACTATATATTCAGATTCTATTTGCCACGCACCAATGGGCGTAGATATTCTGCTATATCTTTTTGACCTCAAGCTTTTCGACTAATATGATTTCTCGATTATGGGCGCAATCATTTTGTGATTTGCCACGCCCCTATTGGGCGCAGAAATGAAATACTAACTAACGAATGGACGAGTTATCAAAATAAAATAAAATTTAAAGCTCGTGTTGCGTATGGTCTACACGAATATTATTTTTATACCCTGAGCCTATTGAAAATGAGAAATCAGGGTATAATGGTTTTGTGAAAATGTATGTAACAGGCAGAAGGAGGCGTGCCACACCCCATAAAGTATATATATTCTTGATCAGCGCGACAAGACGAGTCGATATAGCCTTGTCCGTCTGTCCGTCTGTCCGTCCGTCCGCCCGTCTGTCCGTCCGTATGAACGCCGAGATATTTTTAAGTACGCAACGTAGAAACTTGAAATTTTACATGAATACTCAATAATGCCATACGCTGCACAAGTTTATAAAATTTTTCCGATAACTCATTCCATTTCGATTTTATGAGCATTTATCGATCATTTTAATGTGTTTTTAAGGCGTGGTTGGTACATCGTTTGAGCTAGAGATTTCAAATTCGCTGTGTAGTTGCGTGCAATAAATACGGAAATTACTTAATCTTTAGATTTTGGATGCCACGCTTCATTCGTTCCCAATAGCCCCCTATTTGTAAAAAGCGCAAATCAAATACTAAAGACTTGTGCTTTGGCACATACACACATATGGATGTCATTAATAAGTTGTGAAAGTTTGATGCAGTTAGTCCATTGCTAAGAAAAGTTATTAAGCAATTAAGTTTCCATAGTAATGCCCACATTGCAGCCCAAGCGCAGTCGCTGCGTCAACTGCGCAGTTGGCAGAGCGCGCGCTTATGCTTGCGTGCATATGTAGAATGATTTGATATTTGGCTCTTCACAGGACTCAGGGTATCCCCTAGTCGAGCAGTCTCGACTAGAGCACTCTTACTTGTTATTTTTTATTTTATTGATTTCACTCCTTTTAGATTTCAAATTGTTGTGAATTATAAATAAAAAAAACTAGAGTATAGGTTAATTACCAAGCTTTTCTTCTTAAATTTGCATACAAAGTTTAGTTTAGCTAATTCTATTTTGTTAATTTATTTATTTATTATACCCTGAGCCCATTGAAAATGGGAAATCAGGGTATAATGGTTTTGTGAAAATGTATGTAACAGGCAGAAGGAGGCGTGCCACACCCCATAAAGTATATATATTCTTGATCAGCGCGACAAGACGAGTCGATATAGCCTTGTCCGTCTTTCCGTCCGTCCGTCCGTCCGCCTGTCCGTCTGTCCGTCTGTCCGTCCGTGTGAACGCTGAGATATTTTTAAGTACGCAACGTAGAGACTTGAAATTTTACATGAATACTCGATAATACCATACGCTGCACAAGTTTATAAAATTTTTCCGATAACTCATTCCATTTCGATTTTATGAGTATTTATCGATAATTTTAATGTGTTTTTAAGGCGTGGTTTGTACATCGTTTGAGCTAGAGACTTCAAATATCGCCCTTTATACGCATACATTCAACCGACCACCGTTTTTGTATGTACACATACACATACGTTCATATGCGCGCATTTCAGCATTTTCTAAGAATCACAATTGCGATTGATTTATGTTTATATTGTGTTTGCATTAACAGCAGCTTCTATAGTTTTGTATTTGTCAAAAGTCGCCCTTGTAGTGAAGTAGTTTCGGATTTGCCAACAGGCAATATAAAACTTATGTGGCGCAGCAGGTAGATGAAAAGCGTGTAAGCAAAAGGGTCCGCGTTCGAGAGCGCGGCGGCGACGGCATGAAAATAGTTGCGCAGCTGTTCGTGCCTACATACATACATACATGATGGGTCCTATCGTCAATTTTTTTGTGTGGAATAATTTTGTTCGGACTAAGTCGATTACACAAATATCGATATTTGATACTTATATTTTTTGTTACAAAAAGAAAATAACATAACTGACCTAGGCTATACGAAAAATGATAATTTTAGCAGATAAATTATTTGCAGAACTTCAACATTAAATCGAATTACATATATTTCTCAGAAATGCCGTTTGTCGTCTTAGCAATTGTTATTAAGCTTATTTATATAGGTGGCACAGGCATATGAATTTTGCAGCTGGGCGTTACAAATTTTGTTGCCAATTTGCCACGCCCCCAGTAGGCGTAGACATATCATATTTGGCATGTTCCTAGAAGGAGTCGAGGGTAACGTAACTGTAAAGTTTGGATGCTTACACTCCATAAATGTGAAAGTTACAGGGTATTTTTTCGATATACCACGCCCCCAAAGGGGTGTAAGATTTATTTTTAGGGAATCAATAGAGGAGGCCTCCAGTAACACAAACATCCAATTTTGAAGCGTCTAGCTCTAAAACTGTAGGAGCTATAAGCTTTTTGCGATTTGCCACGCCCCCTGAAGGCGTAGATATGTCCGCCATATCTTTTTGATCTTGGATTGCTTATCCGAGTATATATATCAAATTTCAAGTCTCTAGCATCAATAGTACTCAAAATATAGCTGAATTTGTAAAATCACTCTATATTCAGATCCGATTTGCCACGCCCCCAGTGGGCGTGGACATAATTTTTTTATCAATCTTTATAGAATCGAAGCGTTAAGATACGTGCCAAATTTCAGCATTCTAGCTTTAAAACTGTAGAAGTTACAGTTTTCCCGATTTGCCACGCCCCCAATGGGCGTAGATATATCCGCCATATCTTTTTGAACTTGGGTGGTCAACGCAAGTATACATTCCAAATTTCAACTCTCTAGCTCGTCAACTAATATGATTTCTTGACTATGGGCGCAACCATTTTCCGATTTGCCACGCCCCTAGTGGGCGTATCCGGAAAATCTTGACACTTTACAATTCGAGGGTATACACGAGTATATGTTCCAAATTTCAAGACTCTAGCTTCAATAGCGTAGAAAAATATTGCATTCATACGGACAGACGGACACACGGACAGACGGCCAGACGGACAGACGGACGGACATTTCACAAAACCAATATACTCTTTTTCCCTTTGGGAAACGAGTATAAAAATTCAAGTCTCTAGCTTGTCTAGATGCTTCAATCGACGCGTTCAAACATACGGACAGACGGACAGGGCTAAATCGACTCAGCTCGTCGCCCTGATCAAGAGTATATATACTTTGTGGGGTCTGACACGCCTCCTTCTGCCTGTTACATACATTTTCACAAAACCATTATACCCTGATTTCCCATTTTCAATGGGCTCAGGGTATAAAAATGTAGGAGATATAAGCTTTTGCGGTCCGCCACACCCCATGTAGGCGTAGGTATATGCATCATATCCTTTTGATCCTGGGTTGTTAATCTAAGTATTTATAAACAATTTCAAGTCTTTAGCATCAATAGTGCTCAAAACATATCAGAATTTAAAAAATCACTATATATTCAGATTCTATTTGCCACGCACCAATGGGCGTAGATATTCTGCTATATCTTTTTGACCTCAAGCTTTTCGACTAATATGATTTCTCGATTATGGGCGCAATCATTTTGTGATTTGCCACGCCCCTATTGGGCGCAGAAATGAAATACTAACGAACGAATGGACGAGTTATCAAAATAAAATAAAATTTAAAGCTCGTGTTGCGTATAGACCATGACACGAATATTATTTTTATACCCTGAGCCTATTGAAAATGAGAAATCAGGGTATAATGGTTTTGTGAAAATGTATGTAACAGGCAGAAGGAGGCGTGCCACACCCCATAAAGTATATATATTCTTGATCAGCGCGACAAGACGAGTCGATATAGCCCTGTCCGTCTGTCCGTCCGTCCGTCCGTCTGTCCGTCCGTATGAACGCCGAGATATTTTTAAGTACGCAACGTAGAAACTTGAAATTTTACATGAATACTCGATAATGCCATACGCTGCACAAGTTTATAAAATTTTTCCGATAACTCATTCCATTTCGATTTTATGAGCATTTATCGATCATTTTAATGTGTTTTTAAGGCGTGGTTGGTACATCGTTTGAGCTAAAGATTTCAAATTCGCTGTGTAGTTGCGTGCAATAAATACGGAAATTACTTAATCTTTAGATTTTGGATGCCACGCTTCATTCGTTCCCAATAGCCCCCTATTTGTAAAAAGCGCAAATCAAATACTAAAGACTTGTGCTTTGGCACATACACACATATGGATGTCATTAATAAGTTGTGAAAGTTTGATGCAGTTAGTCCATTGCTAAGAAAAGTTATTAAGCAATTAAGTTTCCATAGTAATGCCCACATTGCAGCCCAAGCGCAGTCGTTGCGTCAACTGCGCAGTTGGCAGAGCGCGCGCTTATGCTTGCGTGCATATGTGTGTGTGTGTATGTGTTGTTTATATGCATGCATAAAAGATGCGTAGATTGATTTGATATTTGGCTCTTCACAGGGCTCAGGGTATCCCCTAGTCGAGCAGTCTCGACTAGAGCACTCTTACTTGTTATTTTTTATTTTATTGATTTCACTCCTTTTAGATTTCAAATTGTTGTGAATTATAAATAAAAAAAACTAGAGTATAGGTTAATTACCAAGCTTTTCTTCTTAAATTTGCATACAAAGTTTAGTTTAGTTAATTCTATTTTGTTAATTTATTTATTTATTATACCCTGAGCCCATTGAAAATGGGAAATCAGGGTATAATGGTTTTGTGAAAATGTATGTAACAGGCAGAAGGAGGCGTGCCACACCCCATAAAGTATATATATTCTTGATCAGCGCGACAAGACGAGTCGATATAGCCTTGTCCGTCTTTCCGTCCGTCCGTCCGTCCGCCTGTCCGTCTGTCCGTCTGTCCGTCCGTGTGAACGCTGAGATATTTTTAAGTACGCAACGTAGAGACTTGAAATTTTACATGAATACTCGATAATACCATACGCTGCACAAGTTTATAAAATTTTTCCGATAACTCATTCCATTTCGATTTTATGAGTATTTATCGATAATTTTAATGTGTTTTTAAGGCGTGGTTTGTACATCGTTTGAGCTAGAGACTTCAAATATCGCCCTTTATACGCATACATTCAACCGACCACCGTTTTTGTATGTACACATACACATACGTTCATATGCGCGCATTTCAGCATTTTCTAAGAATCACAATTGCGATTGATTTATGTTTATATTGTGTTTGCATTAACAGCAGCTTCTATAGTTTTGTATTTGTCAAAAGTCGCCCTTGTAGTGAAGTAGTTTCGGATTTGCCAACAGGCAATATAAAACTTATGTGGCGCAGCAGGTAGATGAAAAGCGTGTAAGCAAAAGGGTCCGCGTTCGAGAGCGCGGCGGCGACGGCATGAAAATAGTTGCGCAGCTGTTCGTGCCTACATACATACATACATGATGGGTCCTATCGTCAATTTTTTTGTGTGGAATAATTATATTCGCACTAAGTCGAGTACACAAATATCGATATTTGATACTTACATTTTTTGTCACAAAAAGAAAATAACATAACTGACCTAGGCTATACGAAAAATGATAATTTTAGCAGATAAATTATGTGCAGAACTTCAACATTAAATCGAATTACATATATTTCTCAGAAGTGCCGTTTGTCGTCTTAGCAATTCTTATATAGGTGGCACAGGCATATGAATTTTGCAGCTGGGCGTTACAAATTTTGTTGCCAATTTGCCACGCCCCCAGTAGGCGTAGACATATCATATTTGGCAAGTTCCTAGAAGGAGTCGATGGTAACGTAACTGTAAAGTTTGGATACTTACACTCCAAAAATGTGAAAGTTACAGGGTATTTTTTCGATATACCACGCCCCCAAAGGGACGTAAGATTTATTTTTGGGGAATCAATAGAGGAGGCCCCCAGTAACACAAACATCCAATTTTGAACCATTTTCCGATTTGTTACGCCCCTGGCGGGTTATCCGGAAAATCTTGACACTTTATAATTCGAGGGTATACACGAGTATATGTTCCAAATTTCAAGTCTCTAGCTTCAATAGCGTAGAAAAATATTGCATTCATACGGAGAGACGGACAGACGGACGGACAGCAAGACGGACATTTCACAAAACCAATCTACTCTTTTTCCCTTTAGCCAAACATGAGGACCCTATATATGAACAACCTTATAGTCACTCTTAAATTCTTGACCAAGAAGACAACAAACAAATTGACGAAATGTTACCGAAATTCAAATGGACACTAAATCAATGGCAAAAACTGCATTCTCAACAAAACAAGGGCACGACGAATTCACGCGTATGCTTTTCGGACTTAAAAATGCCCGAAAACAAAGGTGCATGAATAACCTTTTAGAAGACTTAATCTTTAAAGAGTGTCTAATTTACCTTAACGATATAAAAATTTTTTCAATTTCATAAGAAGAACACTTGGCTTCTAAAAAAGGGTATTTATAACCACAAGACAAAACACTTGACAACGAACAGAACCGTTCAGGCATGAACATAGAAGTATACATAAATATGTAAACATACATGCCTTCTACGCACTTAACGACAAGCATGCAGTGCGATAGGTGGAGAAATGCCACATGTGTGGAATCTAAGAATAGCCAGATGAACGCTGACCCTTACAACCTCAGCTATAGGTTAAGAATAGGTAATAGACGAACGCTAAGCCCTACAACCTCAGCGATAATAAAAGAATGCAATAGACCAATGCTGAGCTATACACACTCAGGAACAGACACATTAGATTTAAGGATTGAAATTATGCATGAGGCTGGGTATATATACGCCGCCTCAGAAGAATAAAGATCAGTACAGTACGGACTAAGCATCACCAAAGTCCGTGTACTCATTCTTGACTATTCGACTAAACCCCAACATAGTCAGTGTATTTATTCAGAACCCCTGCAGAAAAAGAAAAAGAATAGATTCTAAATATCGAAACATCTATTGGTTTAGATCAGACATCAATGAAATACTTACACGTACGAAACCTTCTACATACAAAATAATAAAACACACAGAACATCTACAAAAAAAAACAAGAATTAAAGAACGTATTACTACTATATTAACAAAAGTCCTAGCATAATGTAAATATACAAAAATATTCAAAACACACCAATTTAGCTACATAGAACCAAACATTATAGTTACTTGGAACTTTCCCAAGACAAAAATCATCGAAAATTGTGATAAAAACAATATTCATATTCAAGTTAATAACATAATTAAGATATATGACTGTAGAGTGATATTTGAATGATATTTCACTTATAAACACACTATCAGATATATCCAAAGTATATATGTAACAAATAATATAGCCAAAATTAAACCAATATCATACCTCCAAACGAAACAAATAATTTTAGAAAACACAATATATATATATATATATATATATATATATATATATATATATATATATATATATATATATATATATATATATATATATATATATATATATATATATATATATATAATATACATATATATATATATATGATAAAAAGCATAACTTTCTGATATGCACAGAACATAAAAATATTGAAAATATCAGCACATTAAAGATTTCAAATATTTTTAGCAAAACCCAAGCATTTTAGTCGCTTTAGTTGCCTCGCAGGGAGCAATCGTTTCGCTAGTCTGCTGCGGTGGCTAACCAGTCTGTCACTATATCTGCGAGTGTGTTTCCAATCTATTCCTCCACTATATAAAGTTTCAGATCTCGATGCAGGGTAGAGCCGCGCACATACCATGGGCAGTTTGTTTTTTGTCGCAATGCCTGATTTTGCAGCCCCTGTATGCGTTTATAATTAGATTTGGCGGATATTCCCCAAATCTGCACACCATAGAGCCAAATCGGGGCTATACAGTTGACATAGACCGCTCTCTTAGCTTTAAGTGGCATGGTGCTTCGTCTATTAATCAGCCACCGCAGTTGATGCATGTGTTGCTCACATCTCCTGGCCGTAGCCATTAGTCGAGGACCAAATGTTAGGCGCTTGTCAAGGGTAATGCCAAGGTACTTTGCCTGCGAAGGTTGGTCCAGTGTTTCACCATCTTACCGTATAGACGGGGTGTAGCTGATGAGTGTCTTCAAGCTGAAGCATGGATTGGTGGTCTTCCGTGTGTTTATCTTCATATTCCATCTTTTACACCAAACTGCCATTGTATTAAGGTAACTTTCCACTCCGTTTGCTGCCTCAGCGCGAGCTATAGAGCAGTACAATGTCGTCTGCATATGTAGCGAGAAGAGCTGTGTATATGGAGTAGAACAGCGGCCCTAATACGCTACCCTGTGGAATTCCAGCTGTCATCAGACAAGGAGTCGAGTAGATGCTCCTCTGACCATAAGCTGTCGGCCATCCAGGCAAAATAAAAAAGCTCTTCCCAGCACCTTACTTCGGGATCTTACTATCGTATAGTAAGATCCCGAAGTAAGGTGCTGGGAAGAGCTTTTTTATTTTGCTTAGATGCCCTATATGCCAGACAAATGTTTGCTGCATATCAACTTTTCGTTGATATTGCAGTATTCCAGATCATCATAGACCTGAAGAATGTGCTTCATCAGCCTGTGAACCTGCTCCACAGTTCCATGTCCCTCCCGAAAGCCAAACTGGAGTTCTGGTAAAATGCGACATTATCTGAAATAAGTCTCTCCCATACTTTTGATAATGACTCAGGGTCATCCTCTGGTTTTCCTGGTTTATGTATCATTAGAATTGCTGCCATCTTCCACTGCTTAGGAAAGAATGCACCCTCAGCATAGCGTTAAAAATTAGAGCTAAAAAGAGCATCGGCAGGGACTTTATGACTTCAGCAATTTCGTCAACCCTAACTGCCTTAATGGGTGAGAACATTTGAAGAGGTGTCTGCAGACTATCAGTGGTCTCTTTGAGCTGATCATCAGTGGCAAATTCGAAGGGCGTGAACCTGGCCGCTAAATGCTTCGCAAACGAATTCAATGGCTCCTTTTCGTTCCTAGCGAGATCATCGCTTGGACACCGGATTGGTACCTGTCTAAGCGGCTGTCTTTTAAGTGACTTAGTGTACTTCCAAAGCGGGTATCCAGCATCCACTGTATAATCAAGGGAAGCAAGCTTCTACTCGAAGAAGTTGCTTCGATGTTCTCTCAATACATTTCGTAGTTGCTTAGCAGCCCGGTTCCATAAAATTCGGTCCCATGGGTCCTGCGATCTGATTGCGTGTCTTCGAAGCATTCTTTTCTGCGACAAAAGCTCCCTGGCCTCTCTTGTGGCATTCAATAGGTGGAACCTACCTGGGGTTCAGAAGGTGTTGATGCAGCAACAGCCGTATAAATGCTCCGAGTGAAGCTATTGACAGCCATCTCAATATGTTCACCAGAGTTTAGGATGGTATTCAGCTGAATTTAACTCTCTGACTGTTATCTAAAGACGAGCAGGTCTGTGTGCTTGGTGATTAGAGGACGGCTTGTGTTAGCGTTTATGCCTTCTGTCTCAATACTAATGACTAGGGCCAGATGATCAGTGTCCAGATCCCAGCTCTGAGTTATGGTTGCTCGAGAATCCAGGATATTCCATGGTACAGAGCACAGTCTATGTAAGAAGGCGTGTGGTGTAGTAAGGATCCTAGAGCCAGTAACTGAGATGGCTTCTGCTAGTTCTCGTCCCCTAGGTGAGTTGTAAGTGTCTCCCCACAACCAATGACGGGCATTCCAATCGCCACCAACTAAAAACCTTTTCGCCGCAAGCGCGAAATGTGTTAAAGAAATGCACGTAAGAAACTGTTGTTGTTGTTATTGATGGAGCTGCCGTTGCCACTGCCAACACTGTTTACGACTAGACCTCAAGATAGGAAATTGCTGATGCGCTGTAGAAAGCGAGGGAGAGTGAGCAGAATCCGACTGTGCATTTAAGGGAACGTGTCTTGGCCTATTTGGATTATTTTCCCTCCTTGCAGGCCCCATAGATCGACGAAGATATTCCTAATACCATTCACATCCTTTATAACTAGCCATGTAGCTGTCAGACAGGGTATGCATTTAGGCTGTACATCTGGGGGACATGTACATTATATTGTTATTTAGCATCGATTCAATTTTTCTGGCGGCAAAGAGTCTTAATTAGATAAATATCATTAATTTTTGTATTAATGAAAAAATATTAAGTTTTTCATCGTTATTTATCCTTGAGCTTGGGAGAACCTCAAGGTTCAGTCTTTTAAAATCGGCAGTGATATCTTTATTTAAAGTGCTGTTGTGTAGATCTCTTATAACTATTCTGTGTGGCTTTTCTGACTGCATTTAATATGTGTAGAATTCTATTCCAGTTTCTTTCAGTCGATCTACTATGGCTCTGTAGATGTCACTGTCATTAGGAAAGATTCTGACCGTTTCCTATTGATTAGTTTTGACAATAACGTTATTCAAACTTGCCAATTCAATTATAAGCTCTAAAATGTCATTTAAGTTGCTAATATTGAGAACAACTTGAGGTGGTATTGTGGGTCCCTTAAGTTGCTTATCACTGGTAGGCTCTTCTGGCTGAGTATTAGGTGTCTGATAGTGTTCATTTGTATAATTGCTGCTGCGAGCGACTGTGTCTACATGCATCGCTTGAGATGTCCATGTCCAAAGTGGGAAATCTATTGTTGAGCAGCACTCACTCGCTTGGAGGTGGAAATAGGTGACAGAGGCTAGTCATTTTTTTCTTTTACCTGATCGCCTATTTTGTGTTTTCAACAATCTTTCGACAGCGTTAGAAGTTTTGCTATAGCGTCATTATTACTTGTTGTATGGCATGTACTACTTATTATAGTAGTTGCCATTGTGTAATTGGTGATACTGGAGGCAGTGGTAAATGTCACAGTTGATGTGGTTGTGCAGTTGCTTTGGGTTACGATGTGGTATGATCGTTGAAGTTCTGAGCAACACTCCGATCGAATCACAGAAGTAGTTTTCCTGCTATTAAAAGCACGAAGGCCAGAGAGAATATTTTCATAAATTGTTTTAATTTATACTACAATTACTTGAATTATAATATGCAGTATATAATTTATGCACCAAAATGTCTTTGAAACCGTGCACAGAATATCAACTTTACTGATAAGATTAGTTTTTATTGCCCCTCAATTGCCGACACCGCGCAAAGCAGCGTCTGAATTTTACGACGTGTGCTATTTTTAGCACACACGGGAATGCACAAGTAAAGCAGAATATATAATACGATTTTGCAAGTGCGACACAACCGATCACTACGAGAGCAGATTAGCCACTTCAATATTAATAAAATTGTATTTTTATTTATATATTTTTTGGAAGAAAATCTTGAACGTCTACATTTGACAAGCAGTGTTGCAAAACTCTTTAAGATAGTTTTTTTTTATGTAAAGAATTCTTTTTATGCCGAAGTGCTGTACCGTTTAGAATGCATTTTGACTTTAGGGTAGAATTATGCTTTGCCTTTGTCTTTAGCTTTAATTGGTTTCTGAATAAAGAAAACGAAAGTCGAGTGAACCTTACTCCGTCACACAGCCATAATAATTTGCTACTTATTAAAAACAATCACTGAGTCACAAGGCCAGGGATTCTACAACGGGGATGAAGCCAAGTTCTCCACCCTAATCTCATCTCTCGAAGACGTAGCGAGATCACGCATCGAAGTCGCCGTTGGACACATCGCGGACGCTCTGACGTAATAACACATATCTCCCTAAGACGTAGCGGGACCACGCATCGGAGTCGATGTTGGAGACATCTCGGATGCACTGATTTAATAACTGGCGCCTTACAACAGGATAAACACCCTATCAATTTTAAGATAGTTGAAACAAAAACATGTAAGTTTGACAATCGAACTCAAGTGCGAAAGGTAAAGAAACAGTGAAAATACTATTGCAGATAGAATAAAACTAGAACTCGTGCGCGTACGGTTCGCTGAGCGAGTTGTGAACACAAAATAAATTGTATAGCCAATTAAAATTTACAACCTACAAAAGACAAACCCACAATAGTGGCCCAATCTATAAAAGTGACTTCTCAAGTCACTAATAGTTCTAATAAAGATAAAGTTATTTGCTACAAAAAAAAAATTAAAAATAAAAATTTAACAAAGTAGGGCTCCGCTGCCCGGCGTGCAAGCAAAACAGCTGATCGGAAAACAGCTGATTGCAAACGCTCGTTAAAAGTACCAAAGCAACACCAGAATGGCTCTTGAAAAATCTTTATCCGAAGCTTTTTTGAAAGCTGTCAATGAACCTTCAAACAGTGAAATGGATATCACAGTGGAGCCTGCATTGCAGGCACAAAATGCCGAATCTGCTATAAGCGCAAATGAAGCTATGCGCTTCCAAAATGTTTAAATTAAGCGTAAGTCAACTAATATCAAGCGCAAGATAATTACTGCCGCTTCTCCTAATCTTACCAGGAAGAAATCCAACCTTGGCAAGAATAGCGAAAGCTTAACTATGCTATAGCCTGACTATATCGACAGCTCGAATAGATTTAGTTTGCTTGCTCAAACTGCAGCTGACATTGAAGCCGAAATCAATAGCGAACAGCCCAGCACCAGCAACCAAGCTGCTATTGCTGCGTCGATGCGGGCTGCTGCCATAGCTGGCAGCTCTGAAGTACCCGTTAAAGTACAGCCAAAACCCCAACCAATCGTTATGAAAGGAATTAGTAACGTCAATTTACTAATGCAAGGCATTGCAAAAGTTTCGGATCTGAACAAGGTCGAGGACAGGGCTTCTTTGGGTAATGTCATGAGGCTCTATTCGGCTAATGCTGATACCTTCCGCAGCATTGTTAACTGGCTCGATAAAGATGAATATGAATACCACAGTTATCAGCTGAAAGAAGACAGGCCATGCAGAGTCTGTGCTAAGGGCTTGCACCACAGCACCTTACATAGCCAAATAAAGGAAGAATTAGGCAAAATTGGCCACAAAGTTATTGATGCCCATACGCCCCAGCGGCGCAGTAAGCCAGGTACACCAAGAGATAGCCCAGTCAATATAATTTTCCTGAACATTGCATCAGCTGCCAACAACAAGGCGATCCTGGCAGTTAAGACACTCTGCCATACGAGAGTCGTAATTGAACCACTCCGTAAGCGGACGGCCGTTTTGCAATGCCATAGGTGTCAGCAGTTTGGCCACACGGCTAAATACTGTCGTAAGACGCACATATGTGTGAAATGCGCCGGAGAACACCCTTCCCGAGACTGCACTCGACCACGCAACGAGCTATGCACTTGCTTCAACTGTGGTGGGCAGCACCCTGCTAACTATTCGGGCTATACCAAGCGCTCCTACAACGCTCCAAGCCCGGAAGTGGACTAGGCGACAGAAGCGAGAGTAAGGAGCGACCTCTGCCAATAACTACTACCAGAGGCAGACCGGTAGCCACTCCTCGAAGAGGCGTCACCTATGCGGAAGTAGCAAAGCAACAACAGCAGCAGGCTCAACATCAACAGCAGCCGTTTAATGACAGAAGCCGCAGCCGTCAAAGGACGACGAGGGATTCACATCATCCAATGGCCACCAGTAACATTGAAGCCATTTTGCAAGTGCTTAATGAAAACATTAGCTCTCTCCGATTGCTCCAAGAGAAGCAGATGGAACTAATGATGATGATGCTGAAACAGCAACAACAACAGACGCTGCAGCAGGGGCAAATACTTAATCTGCTCACCGCTCTCCAAGCGCAGAAGACACCATAATGATGCCGCTGCGCATCCTCGTATGGAACGCCAACGGCGTTCGTGCGGCGACATGAGATAGATGTTCTGCGCTCAGTGAGACACACTGCAAAGAGCTACAGGCACCCAAAATATTCGGTTTCGAGGCCTATACTGCAAACGACCCGAGTACCGGCAACGCCAAGGGAGGTGCATCAATCCTGATAAGGTCTAGCCTGGTCCACTTCCCGTTGACACCAATAGCTACTACTAAAGTGCAACTTGCGTCAGCAGCTATTGAAACGGCACTCGGCCCTATCAACTTTGGAGCGATCTACTGTCCACAGAGGTTCATCTGGACTACTGATGAATTTGAGACGATTTTGGAGCATCATCGTTCCAAATTCATCGTCGCGGGAGACTGGAATGCGTCCCATTGGCTATGGGGAGCAGGAAGTGCACCTTCTTCGTGTTCAGGACGAGATTTGCAAGCACATGGCCTCTTGGATTGCAATCCAAGAGGCCATGTGCTTGCAAATCTCGTCCTGAACACGAAGATAAATGCACTGGCAACAGGGGGACCAACGAGGTACCCGGCTACATTGATTTTGCTCTGTCCAAGGGATTGCTGAGCATCCATGCAGACATAAGAGCGGTCGCTGAGCTCAGCTCCGATCACCTCCCACTCATAATTACGCTTGACGCATCTGCTTTGTCTTATCCTAAGACGGAGCGGCTAATCACCAGGCGCGCTATCGACATGTTCAATTGCTCTGTCCAGGCAGCAGCTAGAATGGCCTCTGGTGCTGCGCCCCTGAGGCCCGTAGCGGATAGGATTCCGGTAACCAAAAATTCTGCTGCTCATTGCTGAAAAGAGACGTATACGCTCTAAATGGATGAGGTCTCGTCACCCCTTGGACAAAGCCAAGTCGAATAGAGTGCGGAGTAGGCTCCGTCGAGCACTCATGGAGCACAAATCTGCATGGTTTGATGATAGACTTGCTAACACTGGGGTTGCAAGCGACGCAACGCACTCGCTCTGGAAGGCCACGCGCGGCATCAAAAGGCGATGTGCGAGGAAAGCGCCTCTGGCTGACAGAAACGGGACATGGTGTCGGACTGACTTAGAGCAAGCAGAAGTGTTTGTTGAGCATCTAGCTCAGCGCGTCCAGCCATTTAATCTGGCCAGCCTGCAACAAGATCACGATACTCACGACCAGCTGACTCAAGCGCTTCAAATGGATCTGCCTATCAAGCCATTCGACCCAAGTGAGATAGCCGAAGTCATTGCAAGTCTAAATACAAATAGAGCACCAGGACATAACGCCATCTGCAATACCACATTGAAGGCACTGCCTAGACATGCGGTTCGCTTCTTTGCAATGGTGTTCAATGCTATAGTAAGGCTACAATACTTCCCTCCCCAGTGGCAGCTTGGAATCATCACCATGATCCACAAGCCGTCCAAGCCGGAAAGAGAACCTTCTTCTTTCAGGCCGATAAGCCTCCTCCCTTTGGTATCAAAGGTTCTGGAAAGATCTATTGCCGCCCGGCTGGTAAAGACCATGGAAGCTCCAAGAATCATCCCTGAACACCAGTTTGGGTTCCGTGCTGGTCATAGCACTATGGAGGAGCTTCATCGAGTTGTTGACCAAATTCTAACGGCCTACGACAATAAGAAGTATTGTAACTCCCTCTATCTTGACATCCGGGAGGCGTTCGATCGAGTATGGCACGCCAAAATCCTTTTGAAAATCAAACGGACTCTCCCTGCGCCATATTTTGGATGGCTCAGGTCGTACCTTGAGGGAAGGCGATTCGCTGTACGCTTCCATACAGCGCTGTCCACTCAGCATAATGTGGCAGCTGGAGTACCGCAGGGTAGTGTCCTTGGCCCTCTGCTATACTGCCTGTACAGCCACGATATGCCGCAGCCTGATAATAGCCTGTATGGATCATCAATACTGGGCACTTTCGCAGATGATGATGTATGCATCACCTACAGGTCCCGATGTGAGCACGATGCAGCTGACGGTATCCAAGATTATGCCACAAAATTTGCGGATTGGGCATGGCGCTGGAACATTGCCATCAACAGCAGCAAATCATCCAATGTCTGCTACACGCTGAAACAGGGAACGCCACCAGCCGTGCTCCTGGAGGCAGTGCGGCCGTGAAAAAGCATCATTGGCTCCTCTGCTCGCGTAGCAAATTGGCTCTGTCAAAAAAGATGACAATTTTTAAACAGATTATTGCGCCAGTGTGGAAGTATGGATGTCAAATCTGCGGCTTGACTTGTGACAGAAAAATCCGCAGAGTCCAGGTTGCCCAGAACAAAACCATTAGACTGATTACTGGCTGTTCAGGCATGAACATAAAAATATATATAAATATGCCTTCTACGCAATTAAAGACTAGCATGCAGTGCGATAGATAGAGAAAGGCCTCATGTGTGAAATCTAAGAATAGCCAGATGAAGAATAGATAATAGACGAACATTGAGCCCTACAACCTCAGCGATAATATAAGAATGCAATAGACCAATGCTGAGCCTTACACACTCAGCAATAGACACAGATTTAAAAGTTGAAATTATGCATGAGGCGGCGTATATAAACGCAGCCTCATAAGAATAAACTTCAGTACAATACAGACTAACCAACATCACAGTCCGTGTACTTATTCATGAGTATTCGACTAAACCCCAACATGATTCGGCAGTATAATCTTCAAAAAGTGGCTGACCATCATTTGGACGCCTTAGCATCGGCAGCATTGATGCAAGCGGCTACCGCCTCAGCTCACTCAACAATTGATGATATCTATAAAGGGCGTACGCATTTTAAAGAGAACCGACTTCACTTGGAATGGGAACCACCACCGGCGCAGAAGACCAAGGAAGCAGCTGAGACTAGACCATATCTGGTTATCACATTTTCCGGGCCCCGCTGAATGTTCAGGCACGAACATAAAAAATAGAAGGATTGGATTAGTAATAATTATAATAGTCTTGTATATAATTAAGAGAAGAAACCACAGACAGCGATTACTGACTATCACCTTTTCTGGCCCCGGCAGAATGTTCAGGCATGAACATAAATATATATATATATATATATATATATATATATATATATATAAACATGCCTTCTACGCACTCACCGACTAGCATGCAGGGCGATAGATAGATAAAAAGAACGCTGAGCCCTATAACCTCAGCGATAATATAAGTATGCAATAGGCCAATGCTGAGCCTAAGGCTGGGTATATATACGCATCCTCAGAAGAATAAAGATCAGTACTGTACGGAATAAATACCACCAAAGTCCGTGTACTCATTCATGAGTATTCGACTAAACCCCAACATAGTCAGTGTATTCATTCATATATATATATATATATATATATATATATATATATATATATATATATATATATATATATAAAATATATAAGTAAGCGCGTGCTATACACGAACCAAACGAAAAAATTCAAGTCTCTAGCTTCAAGACTCTAACGTTCAAACATACAGACAGACGGACGGACGACAGATGGACAGGGCTAACTCGACTCAGCTAGTCGACCTGATCAAGAATATATATACTTTGTGGGGTCTGACACGCCTCCTTCTGCCTGTTACATACATTTAGCAAAACCATTATACTCTCATTTCCCATATTTAATGGGCTCAGGGTATAAAAAGAAAATTAACAAGAGCAAATATAACAAGTAAGAAAACTCTAGTCGGAGGTGCCCGACTAGGAGATACCCTGAGCCCCGTCCAATTTGCATTGTTTAATACGCTATATAGCTTGCATATAACATAAATTTTCCAAAATTAAATTATAACTTTGAAATTTTATTCAACTAGAATTTATGTAAATAAAAAATAAATAAATAATTAAATAAATAAACAAATTATAAAAAACAAAAAAAGATAAACAAACATCACCGCACCTGGACTCGAACCTGCATATGTAACGTTAAAGCGCGTCATCTCAACTAGCACGACCACCTCATGTTTATAGATTTAAAAAAAATATTAAAAAAGTTACGCTGTCGTCACCGAGTTTCGAACTCGGGACCTTTCGTTCACGCGCTTCGCGCCTACCCACTACACCACACCAGTATTGAGTTGCTTGTTGGAAAAACGTAAAGTAGTACTACAATGCGATATGTTACAAATACAAAACTAAAGAAGCAGATCAATCGCAATTGTAATTCTTAGAATATGCTGAAATGCGCGCATATGAACGTATGAGTATGTGTACATACAAAAACGGTGGTCTGATTCAATGTATGCGTGTAAAGGGCGATATATGTATGACAAATACAAAACTACAGAAGCGGCTGAAAATGCAAACAGAATTTGGTTGAAGAGTATGCTAGAACGACTGGCCTTGAATGTATTTCTGCACATGCATAGTAGACGCGCTTGCACGTTTCAATGTATGTGTATGTGTAAATGTTTTTTTCTGCGCGTCGTTGCTGGCCACGTGCGTGTGATTATTGGCTAAACGTTTTGTTTAATAAATCGGAACTGACTTAATGGAATTTGATGTAACTTTCGGCATATGATTCTATTGAATTTTTTACATTTTATAAAAACGCTAATTTATTCACATGGTTATATTTGCATCAGACTCTCAATGGGTGTTTGATGGCAAGAGGGTGGGGGAGGGGGGGGGGGTTAATTAGTAAAAAGAGCCGGTACGCAAAAAATAAAAAAATAGAAATTGCATAAAATTCACGTGAATCTATATGCAAAATTTGAGGGGTCTAGCTCTAAAGGTGTGGCAGATAGAATTTTATAACCTGTTTTCGATAATGTTTAAAATCGATAACAAAACAACAAAAATAGATATCGCTTTTTGGTAACAAATTTGACCTGCGCGTGCTATCCACGGACCCAACAAAAAAAATTCAAGTCTCTAGGCCAACTACGTGCTGAGATCGACGCGTTCAAACATACGGACAGACGGACAGACGGACAGACGGACGGACGGACAGACGGACGGACAGACAGACGGACAGGGCTAAATCGACTCAGCTCGTCGCCCTGATCAAGAATATATATACTTTGTGGGGTCTGACACGCCTCCTTCTGCCTGTTACATACATTTAACAAAACCATTACACCCTGATTTCCCATTTTCAATGGGCTCAGGGTATAACAACTAATTTCAGAAATCAACATCTTACTACTCTTACTACTATCAATGATTCCCTCTACTATTAACCAAATCAACCCAATAGAAGCACCGAACGGTTACCTTATTTTCAAGACAATAACTATGGACCTACCATCTGATTATGAATACCACTACTTAACAGTCAACATAACCAAAATGCAACTGACATACAATAAGTTTCTTGAACAAACAGAATCATTCGGAAACATGGCCCACATAGAGTACCTAATAGAAAAATTGAATCGTTAAATGAACGGAATACAAATAATTAAAAGAAATAAACGAGGTTTAATAAACGTACAGTAAATAAATACCTTTTTGGCACTTTAGACCAAAATGGAAAAGAAGAATTAGAGCTCAAAATTAATAGTTTAGCACAAAACAAAGACCTCAGTTACTTAATAGATGCCGTAAATAAAAACATAGAACTCTTTAATAACTTAAACATCTCACAAGAAGCAGACAAAAAACTAAATTACCTCATATTCAACATAAAACATTTCACTGAATACCTAGAAGACATCGAACTAGGTATGCAACTAACCAGTTTGGGAATTTGCAATCCAAAACTTCTATAACATCAACACATGTTAGACATAAATTCCGAAAAGATTCTAAATATTAAAACATCCACTTGGTTTAGATCAGACATCAATGAAATACTTATAATTTCGCACGTACCAAAACAAACTGGCTGTTCAGGCATGAACATAAAAATATATATAAATATGTAAACATGCCTTCTACGCAATTAAAGACTAGCATGCAGTGCGATAGATAGAGAAAGGCCTCATGTGTGAAATCTAAGAATAGCCAGATGAAGAATAGATAATAGACGAACATTGAGCCCTACAACCTCAGCGATAATATAAGAATGCAATAGACCAATGCTGAGCCTTACACACTCAGCAATAGACACAGATTTAAAAGTTGAAATTATGCATGAGGCGGCGTATATAAACGCAGCCTCATAAGAATAAACTTCAGTACAATACAGACTAACCAACATCACAGTCCGTGTACTTATTCATGAGTATTCGACTAAACCCCAACATGATTCGGCAGTATAATCTTCAAAAAGTGGCTGACCATCATTTGGACGCCTTAGCATCGGCAGCATTGATGCAAGCGGCTACCGCCTCAGCTCACTCAACAATTGATGATATCTATAAAGGGCGTACGCATTTTAAAGAGAACCGACTTCACTTGGAATGGGAACCACCACCGGCGCAGAAGACCAAGGAAGCAGCTGAGACTAGACCATATCTGGTTATCACATTTTCCGGGCCCCGCTGAATGTTCAGGCACGAACATAAAAAATAGAAGGATTGGATTAGTAATAATTATAATAGTCTTGTATATAATTAAGAGAAGAAACCACAGACAGCGATTACTGACTATCACCTTTTCTGGCCCCGGCAGAATGTTCAGGCATGAACATAAATATATATATATATATATATATATATATATATATATATATAAACATGCCTTCTACGCACTCACCGACTAGCATGCAGGGCGATAGATAGATAAAAAGAACGCTGAGCCCTATAACCTCAGCGATAATATAAGTATGCAATAGGCCAATGCTGAGCCTAAGGCTGGGTATATATACGCATCCTCAGAAGAATAAAGATCAGTACTGTACGGAATAAATACCACCAAAGTCCGTGTACTCATTCATGAGTATTCGACTAAACCCCAACATAGTCAGTGTATTCATTCATATATATATATATATATATATATATATATATATATATATATATATATATATATATATATATATATAAAATATATAAGTAAGCGCGTGCTATACACGAACCAAACGAAAAAATTCAAGTCTCTAGCTTCAAGACTCTAACGTTCAAACATACAGACAGACGGACGGACGACAGATGGACAGGGCTAACTCGACTCAGCTAGTCGACCTGATCAAGAATATATATACTTTGTGGGGTCTGACACGCCTCCTTCTGCCTGTTACATACATTTAGCAAAACCATTATACTCTCATTTCCCATATTTAATGGGCTCAGGGTATAAAAAGAAAATTAACAAGAGCAAATATAACAAGTAAGAAAACTCTAGTCGGAGGTGCCCGACTAGGAGATACCCTGAGCCCCGTCCAATTTGCATTGTTTAATACGCTATATAGCTTGCATATAACATAAATTTTCCAAAATTAAATTATAACTTTGAAATTTTATTCAACTAGAATTTATGTAAATAAAAAATAAATAAATAATTAAATAAATAAACAAATTATAAAAAACAAAAAAAGATAAACAAACATCACCGCACCTGGACTCGAACCTGCATATGTAACGTTAAAGCGCGTCATCTCAACTAGCACGACCACCTCATGTTTATAGATTTAAAAAAAATATTAAAAAAGTTACGCTGTCGTCACCGAGTTTCGAACTCGGGACCTTTCGTTCACGCGCTTCGCGCCTACCCACTACACCACACCAGTATTGAGTTGCTTGTTGGAAAAACGTAAAGTAGTACTACAATGCGATATGTTACAAATACAAAACTAAAGAAGCAGATCAATCGCAATTGTAATTCTTAGAATATGCTGAAATGCGCGCATATGAACGTATGAGTATGTGTACATACAAAAACGGTGGTCTGATTCAATGTATGCGTGTAAAGGGCGATATATGTATGACAAATACAAAACTACAGAAGCGGCTGAAAATGCAAACAGAATTTGGTTGAAGAGTATGCTAGAACGACTGGCCTTGAATGTATTTCTGCACATGCATAGTAGACGCGCTTGCACGTTTCAATGTATGTGTATGTGTAAATGTTTTTTTCTGCGCGTCGTTGCTGGCCACGTGCGTGTGATTATTGGCTAAACGTTTTGTTTAATAAATCGGAACTGACTTAATGGAATTTGATGTAACTTTCGGCATATGATTCTATTGAATTTTTTACATTTTATAAAAACGCTAATTTATTCACATGGTTATATTTGCATCAGACTCTCAATGGGTGTTTGATGGCAAGAGGGTGGGGGAGGGGGGGGGGTTAATTAGTAAAAAGAGCCGGTACGCAAAAAATAAAAAAATAGAAATTGCATAAAATTCACGTGAATCTATATGCAAAATTTGAGGGGTCTAGCTCTAAAGGTGTGGCAGATAGATAGATTTTATAACCTGTTTTCGATAATGTTTAAAATCGATAACAAAACAACAAAAATAGATATCGCTTTTTGGTAACAAATTTGACCTGCGCGTGCTATCCACGGACCCAACAAAAAAAATTCAAGTCTCTAGGCCAACTACGTGCTGAGATCGACGCGTTCAAACATACGGACAGACGGACAGACGGACAGACGGACGGACGGACAGACGGACGGACAGACAGACGGACAGGGCTAAATCGACTCAGCTCGTCGCCCTGATCAAGAATATATATACTTTGTGGGGTCTGACACGCCTCCTTCTGCCTGTTACATACATTTAACAAAACCATTACACCCTGATTTCCCATTTTCAATGGGCTCAGGGTATAACAACTAATTTCAGAAATCAACATCTTACTACTCTTACTACTATCAATGATTCCCTCTACTATTAACCAAATCAACCCAATAGAAGCACCGAACGGTTACCTTATTTTCAAGACAATAACTATGGACCTACCATCTGATTATGAATACCACTACTTAACAGTCAACATAACCAAAATGCAACTGACATACAATAAGTTTCTTGAACAAACAGAATCATTCGGAAACATGGCCCACATAGAGTACCTAATAGAAAAATTGAATCGTTAAATGAACGGAATACAAATAATTAAAAGAAATAAACGAGGTTTAATAAACGTACAGTAAATAAATACCTTTTTGGCACTTTAGACCAAAATGGAAAAGAAGAATTAGAGCTCAAAATTAATAGTTTAGCACAAAACAAAGACCTCAGTTACTTAATAGATGCCGTAAATAAAAACATAGAACTCTTTAATAACTTAAACATCTCACAAGAAGCAGACAAAAAACTAAATTACCTCATATTCAACATAAAACATTTCACTGAATACCTAGAAGACATCGAACTAGGTATGCAACTAACCAGTTTGGGAATTTGCAATCCAAAACTTCTATAACATCAACACATGTTAGACATAAATTCCGAAAAGATTCTAAATATTAAAACATCCACTTGGTTTAGATCAGACATCAATGAAATACTTATAATTTCGCACGTACCAAAACAAATAACAAAAACTCCACTTTACAAGATTCTGCCTTATCCAGACGAACAAATGAATACCCTAACAGAGAACACGTACGAAACTTACTACACATAAAATAATAAAAAATATATATAAAAACAAGTAAGAACGTTGCCTTAGGGCGAGACCTAAGGCGTGATACTCGTTTCCCACAGGGGCATCTGGTATTTTAAATTCAATAATTTATCTCAAATTTTGCATTTATGTAGATTCATGTGAATTTTATGCAATTTCAATTTTTGCAAATATAACTATGTGAATGAATTAGCATTTTTATAAAATGTAAAAAATTCAATAGAATCATATGCTGAAAGTTTCATCAAGTTCCGTTAAGTCAGTCGCAATCTATTAAACAAAACGTTTGGCCAATTATGACACGCACGCGTTAGGCAGCGACAGCAAAATATATTTACATTTACACATATGTACATACATTGAAACGTGCAAGCGCGTTTGCTTATGCATGGTCACAAATAAATTCAGCGCCATTCATTCTAGCATATTCTTCAACCAAAATTGTTATTGAGTTGTGCTTGCATTTTCAGCCGCTTCTTTAGTTTTGTATTTGTCAAATATCGCCCTTTATACGCATACATTCAACCGACCACCGTTTTTGTATGTACACATATAAATAAATACATACGTTCATATGCGCGCATTTTAGCATTTTCTAAGAATCACAATTGCAATTGATTTATGTTTATATTATGTTTGCATTAACAGCAGCTTCTATAGTTTTGTATTTGTCAAAAGTCGCCCTTGTAGTGAAGTAATTTCGGATTTGCCAACAGACAATGCAAAACTGATGTGGCGCAGCAGGTAGATGAAAAGCGTGTAAGCAAAAGGGTCCGCGTTCGAGACGCGGCGGCGACGGCATGAAAATAGTTGCGCAGCTGTTCGTGCCTACATACATACATACCTGATGGGACCTATCGTCAATTTTTTTGTGTGTAAATAATTTTGTTCGGACTAAGTCGATTACACAAATATCGGTATTTGATATTTACATTTTTTGTCAGGGTCACACACACAAAAAGAAAATAACATAACTGACCTAGGCTATACGAAAAATGATAATTTTAGCAGATAAATTATTTGCAGAACTTCAACATTAAATCGAATTACATATATTTCTCAGAAATGCCGTTTGTCGTCTTAGCAATTCTTATTAAGCTTATTTATATAGGTGGCACAGGCATATGAATTTTGCAGCTGGGCGTTACAAATTTTGTTGCCAATTTGCCACGCCCCCAGTAGGCGTAGACATATTATATTTGGCAAGTTCCTAGAAGGAGTCTAGGGTAGCGTAACTGCAAAGTTTGGATGCTTACACTCCAAAAATGTGAAAGTTACAGGGTATTTTTTCCATATACCACGCCCCCAAAGGGGCGTAAGATTTATTTTTGGGGAATGAATAGAGGGGGCCCCCAGTAACACAAACATCCAATTTGGAATCGTCTAGCTCTAAAACTGTAGGAGCTATAAGCTTTTTCCGATTTGCCACGCCCCCTGAAGGCGTAGGTATGTCCGCCATATCTTTTTGATCTTGGCTTGCTTATCCGAGTATATATATCAAATTTCAAGTCTCTAGCATCAATAGTGCTCAAAATATAGCTGAATTTGTAAAATCACTCTATATTCAGATCCGATTTGCCACGCCCCCAGTGGGCGTGGACATAAAATTTTTTTATCAATCTTTATAGAATCGAAGCGTTAAGATACGTGCCAAATTTCAGCATTCTAGCTTTAAAACTGTAGAAGTTACAGTTTTCCCGATTTGCCACGCCCCCAATGGGCGTAGATATATCCGCCATATCTTTTTGAACTTGGGTGGTCAACGCAAGTATACATTCCAAATTTCAACTCTCTAGCTCGTCAACTAATATGATTTCTTGACTATGGGCGCAACCATTTTCCGATTTGCCACGCCCCTAGTGGGCGTATCCGGAAAATCTTGACACTTTATAATTCGAGGGTATACACGAGTATATGTTCCAAATTTCAAGTCTCTAGCTTCAATAGCGTAGAAAAATATTGCATTCATACGGACAGACGGACAGACGGACAGACAGACAGACGGACATTTCACAAAACCAATATACTCTTTTTCCCTTTGAAAAACGAGTATAACAAGTAAGAGTGCTCTAGTCGAGACTGCTCGACTAGGGGATACCCTGAGCCCTGTGAAGAGCCAAATATCAAATCATTCAACGTTTTTTTAATGCATACATACAAACAACACATACACACATACATATGCACGCACGCATAAGCGCGCGCTCTGCCAACTGCGCAGTTGACGCAGCGACTGCGCTTGGGCTGCAATGTGGGCATTACTATGGAAACTTAATTGTTTAATAACTTTTCTTAGCGATGGACTAAGTGCATCAAACTTTCACAACTTATTTATGACAATCATATGTGTGTATATGCCAAAGCACAAGTCTCTAGTACTTGATTTGCGCTTTTTACAAATAGGGGGCTATTGTGGGCGAATGGGGCGTGCCATCCAAAATCTAAAGATTAAGTAATTTCCGTATTCATTACACGCAACTACATAGCAAATTTGAAGTCTCTAGCTCAAACGATGTACAAACCACGCCTTAAAAACACATTAAAATTATCGATAAATGCTCATAAAATCGAAATGGAATGAGTTATCGGAAAAATTTTATAAACTTGTGCAGCGTATGGTATTATCGAGTATTCATGTAAAATTTCAAGTCTCTACGTTGCGTACTTACAAATATCTCAGCGTTCACACGGACGGACAGACGGACAGACGGACGGACGGACGGACGGACGGACGGACAGACGGACAAGGCTATATCGACTCGTCTTGTCGCGCTGATCAAGAATATATATACTTTATGGGGTGTGGCACGCCTCCTTCTGCCTGTTACATACATTTTCACAAAACCATTATACCCTGATTTCCCATTTTCAATGGGCTCAGGGTATAAAAAAACATAATTAAAATATATGACTGTAGCGTTCAAATAAATGATATTTCAATCGTAAATAGTCTATCAGATTATACCCAAAATATATATGTACGTACTTAAATGTGTGTTATTAAATTGTTTTCCATCAAAAAATATAATATTGATAAAAATACTATTATTTATCATATTTATTCTCTATCAAAGTCATTAGGCCTGTACGCATAGTTTTTCTGGCAAGTGTATATATATATTTCAATATATATATATTTTTATTTCAATATTTCTAAACAATATCAAATTAAATAATAATTATATTTTTAATTTATTAAATAATTACATATATTTATTAAGTTATCTATTGTATTGTATTGCTTGGCGCTACAAACTTTGCTGCCGATTTGCCATTCTCCAGTAGGTGTAAGAGATATTTGTGGGTCATTCAATTTGCTTATATATATAATGAAGAGGCTTCCAGTAACTCAACTATCCAATTTTGAGGCTTCCAGCTCTGAAACTGTAGGAGATATATTCTTTTGCGGTTTACTACGTGATACGAAGGTATATCTACCATATCTCATTGATCATGGATTGTTATTCTGAGTATATGTATGAGTATAGATATGAAAATATCTCTAGCATCAATAATAGTCAAAATATGGCTATATAAAAGCACTTTAGATCAGATCCGATATATACCATATACATATCATTCGTTATAGAATAGGAGCATTAATTTACATTTCGAGTTTCGGCGTCCTAGCTTTAAAACTGTTGAAGATTCAGTTATGCCGATTAACGACGCCCCCAATTACCAATAGATCTATCCGTCATATCTTTTTGTATTAAGCCGACAAGGCGAGTATACAAGTTAACAGCTAAGTAGAAACAGAAATAATGTATTGCCCTAGCAACTAAGTAGCTCTGTAAAAACAATGCTGACGCGCCCAAATTAAGTTCAGCGCTCTGAGCTAAGAACGATTAACTCCTATTCGGAGTGCTGCGTTACGCTGCAACGAATGCTGATTCGGTTTGTCGATTATGACTTCGTGGCGCGATGCATTGACACTTAGGGTAGATTAATACTTGAATATGATTTAGTCTTTAGTCTGATATTGTCTGGCAAAGAAATTAAAGCAAACATAACATACTTTGGCACTTGCCGTTATACTGAACATAATTGCTCTTTTATTGCTGAGTCACAAGGCCAGTGATTATCGAAGGCTAGTTCCCTTCGCAACCTAATCTTCGCGCATAGCGCACTGGATTACAACAAACACCATCAGCACGGGATCACTACGGACACCACCAGCACTAGATAGCAACCAACAACATCAAGAGGCTTAATCTACACATTAACTGCGGAATTTGAGAACCGGGATCATCTCTCTATAAGTTAGAACAACATAATGGGCGCCCAACCATAGAAGAACCTAGGATATATATTAAAAGCATGTAAGTTCGAAAGTGAGCTTTTAAAGGCATGTCTCAAGATTTATTAAAGTTCACACCAGTTCCCAGCCACGTGTTGGATGCGGCTGCATGTCTATATAAGTAACATTTTAGCATACTTTAAACTGCTTCCAGTTTGACATATGTCACTTGAAGTGTGCAGTTGTTTCTCTTGTGCTCCGCTACAATAATTATTTACCCGAACGCCACCACCAAAATTATCTGGAAACGGCACGGGCATCATACCTTCATAGTGTACTGCAGACTTTAAAAACACAATTAAGAACGTTGCCTTAGGGCGAGACCTAAAGCGCGATACTCGTTTCCCACAGGGGCATCTGGTATTTTAAATTTAATAATTTATCTCAAATTTTGCATTTATGTAGATTCATGTGAATTTTATGCAATTTCAATTTTTGCAAATATAACTATGTGAATGAATTAGAATTTTTATAAAATGTAAAAAATTCAATAGAATCATATGCTAAAAGTTTCATCAAGTTCCGTTAAGTCAGTCGCAATTAGAGGTGGGCACGGGCCGACTTTTTTGCACCCGGCCCGATCCGCCCACGGTCAGAAGTTCAAAATTTTATCCGTACCCGAAAGCAAAAAAAATTTTCATACCCGCACCCAACCCGCCCGACCGAAACAATTACAAAAAATTAAATTCTCAAAAATTACAACAAAATTTTTTTTTTCTCAAAAATAACAAAAATTTAATTCTTAAAAATTACAATATTATTTACACAAATATTACATGTTTTCGACTTTTCTTAGTGTTTTATTACAATTTAAAATGCATAATAAATTGCTTAATTTGCAAGCGCACACAATGTTATCGATGTCGAAAGCAACCCTGTTGTTGCAGGCGAGTACAGTGCGCCTGCAAATTAAACAATTTATTATGCATTTTAAATTTTAATAGAACAGTAAAAATTTGTTCGGGTTAACCCACACCCGCCCGCACCCAGTCCGAAATTAGATTTTTCAGCCCATACCCACGGGTAACCGCGGGTGACCACGGGTACCCGATAAAAACCCGGCCCGTGCCCACCTCTAGTCGCAATCTATTAAACAAAACGTTTGGCCAATTATGACACGCACGCGTTAAGCAGCGACAGAAAAATATATTTACATTTACACATATGTACATACATTGAAACGTGCAAGCGCGTTTGCTTATGCACGGTCAGAAATAAATTCAGCGCCATTCATTCTAGCATATTCTTCAACCAAAATTGTTATTGAGTTGTGTTTGCATTTTCAGCCGCTTCTTTAGTTTTGTATTTGTCAAATATCGCCCTTTATACGCATACATTCAACCGACCACCGTTTTTGTATGTACACATACACATACATACGTTCATATGCGCGCATTTCAGCATTTTCTAAGAATCACAATTGCGATTGATTTATGTTTATATTGTGTTTGCATTAACAGCAGCTTCTATAGTTTTGTATTTGTCAAAAGTCGCCCTTGTAGTGAAGTAGTTTCGGATTTGCCAACAGGCAATGCAAAACTGATGTGGCGCAGCAGGTAGATGAAAAGCGTGTAAGCAAAAGGGTCCGCGTTCGAGACACGCTGCGACGGCATGAAAATAGTTGCGCAGCTGTTTGTGCCTACATACATACATACATGATGGGTCCTATCGTCAATTTTTTTGTGTGGAATAATTTTGTTCGGACTAAGTCGATTACACAAATATCGATATTTGATACTTACATTTTTTGTCACAAAAAGAAAATAACATAACTGACCTAGGCTATACGAAAAATGATAATTTTAGCAGATAAATTATTTACAGAACTTCAACATTAAATCGAATTACATATATTTCTCAGAAGTGCCATTTGTCGTCTTAGCAAGACTTATTAAGCTTATTTATATAGGTGGCACAGGCATATGAATTTTGCTGCTGGGCGTTACAAATTTTGTTGCCAATTTGCCACGCCCCCAGTAGGCGTAGACATATCATATTTGGCATGTTCCTAGAAGGAGTCGAAGGTAACGTAACTGCAAAGTTTGGATGCTTACACTCCAAAAATGTGAAAGTTACAGGGTATTTTTTCGATATACCACGCCCCCAATGGGGCGTAAGATTTATTTTTGGGGAATCAATAGAGGAGGCCCCCAGTAACACAAACATCCAATTTTGAAGCGTCTAGCTCTAAAACTATAGAAGCTATAAGCTTTTTGCGAATTGCCACGCCCCCTGAAGGCGTAGGTATGTCCGTCATATCTTTTTGATCTTGGGTTGCTTATCCGAGTATATATCAAATTTCATGTCTCTAGCAACAATAGTGCTCAAAATATAGCTTAATTTGTAAAATCACTCTATATTCAGATTTGATTTGCCACGCCCCCAGTGGGCGTGGACATTGAATCTTTTTATCAATCTTTATAGAATCGAAGCGTTAAGATACGTGCCAAATTTCAGCATTCTAGCTTTAAAACTGTAGAAGTTACAGTTTTTCGATTTGCCACGCCCCCAATGGGCGTAGATATATCCACCATATCTTTTTTAACTAGGGTGGTCAACGCAAGTATACATTCCAAATTTCAACTCTCTAGCTCTTCAACTAATTGATTTCTTAACTATGGGCGCAACCATTTTCCGATTTTCCACGCGCCTAGTGGGCGTATCCGGAAAATCTCGACACTTTATAATTCGAGGGTATACACGAGTATATGTTTCAAATTTCAAGTCTCTAGCTTCAATAGCGTAGAGAAATATTGCATTCATACGGACAGACGGTCAGACGGCCAGACGGAGAGACGGACGGACAGCAAGACGGACATTTCACAAAACCAATATACTCTTTTTCCCTTTGGGAAACGAGTATAAAAATACGCTATAGTGACAGACATATTTTTCACAGCGCACGTGCGCGTGTGTTTGTTTTTGGTTTTTTGCCAAGTAAAACAAAAAACTCTAGCCTACTTAGGCCTAACAATATAAAAACTTACTGTGTTTGACTGCACTTAAGTAAACTAACTCAATATGTCCAACACCGCTACCAACAAGCAAGCTTCCGGGTCCCCAACCCTGCAAGAAGAAATACAAGCCCGGTTTGATGCCAATATGGCTAAGAAAGTGACACCCCAAATCTTAATGCCAAACTCCGCAACCGCAGATCTCGCTACTGCCTCTGCAAACGAGCTAGTAAATTTGCAAGACCAACTCAAGCTTTTCATGGCTCAGAAACAAATGCATCAGCCAAATTAGATGTTGCGTCAGTGCAAACCCCGAGAAACGCGAACACGAAAAGGAAACTTCTAGCTATTTCTCCAAAACTATTTAAGAAAAAGATATTGGTAGATGTATCCAGCACAAGCAAAGCGGCTATATCTCAACATCGTTTCGCACTCCTACAAGCGGATGAAGATACTGACGAAATTGAAGATGTGCCCATGAATGAAGCAGCGCCAACGGAGAAACCTAAGCCACGCCCGCCTCCTATTTGGTGTCCAAACATCAATTCGGTGGGTAATTTACACCTGTTAATCGAGCAACCAGAAACTCGTACGAAATTAAGGCAAGGCGAAGTGATATTGGAGTTCTCACACGAAACAGCGATGATTACCGCGCTGTGGTGAAGCACTTCACAGAGCAAGGACTGGAGTTCCATTGCTACCAACTAAAGGAGGACAAACCATATCGAGTTTGCCTCAAAGGTCTTCATCACAGCACTAATGCTCTATACAGAAAAGAGGACCTCGAAAGCAAGGGGCACATAGTAAAAAACGTGCACAGCCCAGTCAGCCGCATCGACAAATTGCCGTTCAACATATTCATTGTTGATGTGACCCAGGCACCGAACAACAAGCAAATTCTGGATTTACGTATTATCTGCAAACAGCGCTGTACAGTTGAACTGCCACGAAAGTTCAATGACCTAACTCAATGCTATCGTTGCCAGGGGTTCGGGCACACGCAGAGATACTGTCACAAAGCATCTAGGTGTGTTAAATGCGCAGAGGATCACGACTCCAAAAACTGCACTAAAGAGAAGTCACAGTCCCCCACTTGTGTACACTGCAAGCAACAACACCCTGCTAACTACAAAGGTTGCCTCGTCTACAAGCGCCTTCTCAAGATGCAGTCTCCACCAGAAAAAAGAAACCCTGTCTCAGCCCGTAACGGCCCAGCAGGTCACTATCCCAGACCTGCTACAGCAGTACAAATTAACTCACTTATCAGAAGTGCTCCTCCTGCCGGCGTATCTTACTCCCAAGCCTTGCGTGGAGAGGTTAGAAGTCCTATCCAGCCAACAAATGAGAATTTCCTCGCTGAACTTCTCCAAAAACAACAGGCTCAGTTCGATGAAATCTGCTCTGATCTCAAAAGGATGAACGAAATGTATACACAGCAACAAACAATCCTTCAGAGCCTAATGGTTATTGTTTCAAATTTAACTTCTAAATAATGGCTTTACGAGCGGTCATTTGGAGCGCTAATGGCCTCAGAAACAAAACTGAGGAACTAGCAATATTTCTGATTAACAAGCAAATCGACATAATGCTAATTGCAGAAACACATGAATGCCCTCACGCCAAAATATTCGGGTATGAGCACCATCAGGCCTACGGTGGAGGAGCAAACAGGTTTGGCGGATCGTCGGTCCTCGTACGCTCTTCGCTCACACATTCACCTTTACCCCCAATGTCCAACCCAACGATGCAAGCTGCAGCCATTCGACTATCTACGTCCATCGGTGAGCTGGAGATCGCATCGCTCTATTGCCCACCGAATGCTAGACTCTGCGAAAATGATGTAAAAGAGCTCCTTGAACAGAGGCAGGACAAAAATCTAATCGGAGGAGATTGGAATAGTTGGCATTCATTCTGGGGCAGCAACAGCACAAACACACGAGGAGAAGCTGCCTTCGAGGCTATACATGCAATGCGGTACAAAATACTTGCAACTGGAGCCCCAACGCGGTATCCATTAAATGGGCATAATCCATCAGCAATTGACTTTGCTGTTTACAAAGGTATCGCCGATCGCCAGATTAGGATAGAACTGTCTTCAGATCACCTTCCCCTCATAGTGACAGTGAACGCACAGCCTCAGCTTTTCCCTACCAGAAAACGACTTCTGCCTCCAGGATCCGATCTTGGAGCCTTCAGATGCCATCTGAACTCTTCGCTACACCCGGAAATGGAACTTAACACACCCGAAGATGTAGACTATGCAGCAAACAGGTTGCAAGAAACAATAATCGAAGCTGCACTCCTAGCTATTCCACCCCCCCACGCAGACTAGAACGCCTTCAGCACAATATCGCACTTCCGTTGAAAATACAAAATCTCCTCGCGTACAAAAGGTGGACAAGACGACGTTGGATGCGCTCAAGAACGTCAATGGACAAAACGAGGCACAATGAAGCCAATAGGCAACTCAAAACTGCTCTTAATGCGCTTCAACACAGACGAATAAGCAATGCTTTGCAACAAGCGGACTCTCCGTCCGGTGCTGAATTTGAACTGTGGAAGTTTTCCCGATGCATTAAAAGGCAACCAATGCGTCGTTACCCTATCCGCAGCACATCTGGTGCTTGGCTAACGGGTGATGAGACACAAGCTGAAGCTTTTGCCCTTCATCTGCAGCAACAGTTTACGCCCCTGATCAGTGCTGAGTCAAACGAGGTAGAAGACACAGCAAACAATATACTCTCCACACTCCCGTCAGACGACGGGATTAGGACTTGCACCAAGGAGGAAGTCGTAGACGGAATCTGCCGGATTAAGAAAAATAAAGCACCCGGACACGACCTAATAAACACCAGAGTCCTAAGATCGCTACCTGACTCGACTATAGACTACATCGTCATGCTGTACAACGCCATTTTTCGCATCCGGCATTTTACAGCTTGCTGGAAGCGGGCTATGATTGTGATAATCGCCAAACCAGGCAAACCACTAGATGAAATCGGCTCGTACAGGCCAATTAGTCTGTTGCCTGTACTTGCTAAAACATTCGAAAGAATATTCTTAGCTAGAATACAGCCGCATCTGGAATGCGGGAGGATCGTACCGAATCACCAATTTGGCTTCCGGAGGCAGCACGGAACGCCGGAACAGGTACATAGGGTTGTAGATCACATCTTTGGCGCCTTCGAACAGAAGATGTATTGTTCTGCCGCATTCTTAGATGTCAAGCAAGCCTTCGATCGTGTATGGCATTTAGGATTGTTGCAAAAAGCAAAGACAGCCCTCCCGGCTTCTATTTTTATGCTGCTGTCATCATACATCACTAACAGAAGCTTTCAAGTGGCTAAGCGACAGGCTATATCATCGGCAAGACCTATTAAGGCTGGAGTCCCTCAGGGCAGTGTACTGGGGCCAACACTGTACACACTGTACACAGCTGACATGCCACTTCCACTGGACAACTACGGAGCTGCAAACACGGAAGTGCTAATAGCAACGTATGCAGATGACACAGCCATCCTGATGCGATTTCACTCTGCGCAAGAAGCCACTGAAAGCCTCCAGAGGTACCTGGACGCATTTGGGTGTTGGGCAAAACGGTGGTGCATAACCATCAATTCACAGAAGTCAGCTCACGTAAGCTTCACAACGCGAAGAGGAGACTGCCCTGGTGTAACTCTGGGAGTGCAAATACCGAAAGTCAACAAAGTGAAATATCTCGGTGTTACACTTGATAAAAAATTGACCTATAGTGCGCACATCACGCAGACAGTTAACATAGCCAGGACAAAAATCAAAAAACTGGATTGGATGTTGAGACCGTCCAGCAAACTGTCGCTGTGCAGCAAAATAAAAATTTATAATGCCATCGTCGTGCAAACTCTGCAAAACAAAGCGCTACGGCGACTCACAGGTGCCAGCTGGTACGTTCGCAATCCTGTGCTGCACAGTGATCTCAGAATTCCAACAATTGCTGAACTGATCGGACGTCACTCCTCAAGGTACGCGGACAGGCTCTTGGCGCACCCAAATCAACTGGCTACTGACCTGGCACACAACAACAATAGGCGAAGGCTTAAAAGGCTTCACCCGTTGGACCACATACACTAATAACTAATAATCATAACAACTACTACTGTAAATAATGGAAATACCGACTTCTAGCCAACAAATTAGGTTAAGGTTTAATTATAACTGCGCTGTAGAGTAGAAGACAAGAAGCTGCAATAAAGATTTATTAAAACAAAAAAAAAAAAAAAAAAAAAAAAAAAAAAAAATGGTCTGTGGGAAATATATCTAAACCACAGAAGCAGGATGACATAGAAGATGGGAACGAGTGTGTAATTGCTGTCACATCTTCGATATCGACATCAAAAGATATCCAATTTGAAGATCAATCGATTGACGATACTTCCATTGATAGCAGCCCAAAGGATGTCCAGAAAACTTCTGCCGCAACTGAAACTGCAACTGCAACTAGAAGTACAGCTGGAGATAAAAAATTATGGTATCGTCTCAAATTCAGCAAACATCGCTTCAGCGACCACAGCAGAGGCTTTGAAACAGCAAATTGCTTCGGAAACCACTAAGGCTGCAAATATATTAACGAAAATTAAATCGGCGGTCGAACACTTCATTGAGAGCAGCAACAACACCATGTCAAAGGAAAATATCATATCCACTACAAGAAAATCGGTTGCATCCCAGAGGCAATCATTATCAATAGCTGTTCTACGGCAGCATAATCTTCAAAAGGTGGATGACCATAATTTGGAGGCCTTGACATCGGCAGCAATGATGCAAGCGGCCTCCCTCTCGGCTCACTCAACCATTGACGACATCTACAAAGGGTGTACACATTTTAAAGAGAACCGACTTCACTTGGAATGGGAACCACAACCGGCGCAGAAGACCAAGGAAGCAGCTGAGACTAGACCATATCTGGCTATCGCATTTTCCGGGCCCCGCAGAATGTTCAGGCACGAACATAAACTATACAAGGATTGGAATAGTAATAATTGTCATTGTCTTGTATATAATTAAGAGCAGAAACCAGAGACAGCGATTAATGACTGTTACCTTTCTGGCCCCGGCAGAATGTTCAGGCATGAACATAAAAAAATATATAAATATGTTAACATGCCTTCTACGCACTTAACGACTAGCATGTAGTGCGATAGATAGAGAAAGGTCTCATGTGTGGAATCTAAGAATAGCCAGATGAACGCTGACCCTTACGTTAAGAATAGATAATAGACGAACGCTGAGCCCTACAACCTCAGCGATAATATAAGAATGCAATAGACCAATGCTGAGCCTTACACACTCAGCAATAGACACATTAGATTTAAGAGTTGAAATTATGCATGAGGCGGCGTATATAAGCGCAGCCTCATAAGAATAAACTTCAGTACAATACAGACTAACCAACATCACAGTCCGTGTACTCATTCATGAGTATTCGACTAAACCCTAACATAGTCAAGTGTATTCATTCACCGGCTGCGAATGGTATGTTAGAAACACCACGTTACATCGAGACCTGAAACTGGCCACAGTCTTTGACCAAATCAACCAGCACTCGAGTCGGTACAACGATAGATTGGAGCGGCACAGAAATCAGCTAGCAAACATGCTGATTACACAGCGATCTCCTAGGAGACTGAACCGAAGGCAACCAAGAGACTTGATTCTTAGATCTCCTGTGACGATGGTCAACTGACGTTGACACACAGCAGCCATCACTATATTATTATTGTATTAATTGTCTTGTAAATATATGTAAATATTTGTCTAATGTTAAAGCTAACGCAAGTTAGCCGGCGCGCCCATATGGGCAGAATTAATAGATACCAAGGTCACAAAGGGGTTACTGGATTACCCCGTATGGCTTAATAAACACTATTTAAAAAAAAAAAAAAAAAAAAAAAAAAAAAAAAAAAACATTGCAGACGTCTGGCAAACTTACGTTTCGTTGCATACTTTTACCGAATAAGAATAATATTGCATACCTCCACCAAGTTAAAGTACTGCATACTTTAATTAAATAAAACAAGTAAGAGTGCTCTAGTCGAGACTGCTCGACTAGGATATACCCTAAGCTCGTGAAGAGCCAAATATCAAATCATTCTACGCATCTTTTATGCATGCATATAAACAACACATACACATACATATGCACGCACGCAAAATCGCGTGCTTTGCCAATTGACGCAGCGGCTGCGCTTGGGCAGCAATATGGGCATTACTATGGGAAATTAATTGTTTGATAACTTTTCTTAGCGATGGACTAACTTCTTCAAACTTTCACAACTTATTAATGGCATTCATATGTATGCATTTGTCAAAGCACAAGTATTTGATTTACGCTTTTCACAAAAAGTTGTACTTTTTGTATTTTCGATAAGCATTAAAATCGATAACATTACAACAAAAATAGTTATCGTTCATACGAAGTAAACTTGACCTGCGCGAGTTATATATGCATTTAAGGTAATCGATATAAGCATATTTTTAAGCGATTTGTCATCACTAAAAGACAAAGTCCATACCTAAATGTTGCATGTTTGGGATGATGAAAGAACCAGCAACATTATGAAATCAAAAATTACAAAGAAATATTTACTAAGCTGACGCCAGAATAGTCTAGCAACATGTTGAAACTAAAATTAAAAAGAAACAGCTATGACGCCAGAATAAGCAGCAACATTGTAACTTTGACTTTGAAATGAATAAAGACAGTTCTAATCTGTCACTTAACTGAAGAGGTTGAGCCATGTTATTTAATTTCAAAAATAAAGAACTCAAAACAAAATTGGCGCAGCCGGTACGATCCTTTTTTTTTAAAAAGGATTCTGTGATAAATTCGAACTAAAAATAAGTCGACAAATTTATAAATCGATCATTATAAAATAAAAAGTCAAACTAAAAATAAGTTGACAAGTTTTATAAATCGAAAAAAAAAAGTCAAACTAAAAATAAGTTGACAAGTTTTATAAATCGAAAAAAAAGTCAAACTAAAAATAAGTTGACAAGTTTTATAAATCGAAAAAAAAGTCAAACTTCAAATAAGTTGACAACTTTTAAAAAGTACATCTCAACGCTGGCAACCAGAAAACAAAAGAGAGCAGTATATTACGACAAAAGCAGGATGGCACAAGATAACCCACAAATGTCACCGCAGCAATTATATGAGCAGTTGATCAACAAGGAGCGGCAACTAGAGGAGCTACATCAAGCTTACGTCACGCTCCAGGGAAACACCAATGCGGCTCAGAATTTGGCAACGTTCACGGGAACAGGTGATATATCGATTAACTCGTTCTTCAGCAGCGTGGAGTACCTTCTCCAAGGAGTGGAGGACACTGAACTAAGACGAGAGGCCACTAGGACAATCTTCAACAAGACAATCCAAGGACAGGCGAAGGATGTAGTTATCAATATACCGGCACCAGACAACTGGGAGCTAATCAAGTCAACCCTAAAGCTGAGGTATCGACCGGACACGGAACCCCATCAAATTTACCGTAAAATTTATGAATTAAAAGTAGACACAGTAAGCGAACTTGTAGCAGAACTACAAAATATTAAGTATAAAACAGACGAATTAAAAGTTTACCATCAAAACGATCATTTTATAGATTTAAGTAACGTAGAAAGTTTACTAGTAAATACAGCTAAAGAAATGACTCAAGACACTTTACTTGATAAAATATACGAAGAAAGAAATTTAAATGAGATTCTAAAAATAATGATGTTACGTAGATACGAAAATAGTTGTATTAGATTTCAATATAAGAAAAGTAAACCCAATAGGTATAACGCTGAGGCTGAGTCTAGCAAGAAAAATCATAACTACAAAAACGAAAATATCCAACAACAAAATTATAACAAGAAGCAACAATATTATCAACAAAATTATAACAATAACGAGCAATCCTATTATCAACCACAAAGTCGTCACAACAAAAATCAACAAAATTACCAACAAAACAATCAGCAACAATGGTACAGAAACAACTCAGGTCAGTACAGACAAGATTATACTCAACACAATTCAGGACAGAGTCATCCTAACCAAAATCATCAGCAAACAAATTCACAACAGTCAAAACAGTATAGGTCAAGGAATTCAGAACCCATGGAAATAGAAAACCTAGAAACAAAGCAAGATACAAACAGTTACCAAGAAACAAGAAATGACTACGACCAGGCAGAGGTTAATAATACAGTTTTTTTTATGAAGCAGCCTCGGAATGCCTACCATTATTAGAACTAAACATCGATAAACATAGATATATAGCATTAATAGATACAGGAGCAAGTTTAAGTCTAGTTAACAATCAAATTAATAGGCACACAAAGATTAAGCTGAATAAACCCATATCATATAGCACAATTAATAGTAAGGACATAATAGAGTATGAAATTCATACAACAGCACCTAGAGAATTTAATTTACCAAACAACGCTAGAGTCCGCTGGAAGTTAGCCCCACTAAAGGGAAGAAAGTAAAACTTTATTATAGGTATAGAGCTTCTACAATTTTTAAGTGCAGTTATTAATATTGAAAGAAACAGTTTAACATTAAATCACAAAGAAAACCGTATAATAAATAAGCCATATCAATATGAAGAAATCTGTGCATTAGAGAGTACTATAGATAAATATGATAGCTTGGCATTAGATCATTTGAATACACAAGAAGTAATTGAAGTTAAGAAAATTATAAAACGATATAGTAAACTTTTTTTCAAAGAAGGAGATAAACTAACTAGTACAACCGAAATAGAACATGAAATACGGACAACTACAGATGAACAACTTAATTCAAAGCTATATAGAGACCCACCAAAAGAAGTCAGAAAACAGATAAAAGAAATGGAAGAACAGGGAATTATTAGAAAAAGCAATTCAAGATATTCGAGCCCACTTTTAGTAATATCAAAAAAGTTAGACAATTCAAAACAACAAAACTTTCGCATTGTAATAGATTATAGAAAACTTAACGAAATAACCATCGACGATAAATTTCCGATTCCTAATATAAATTCAATTCTTGATAAACTCGGAAGAGTCCAGTACTTCACAACAATAGATCTAGCAAAAGGCTACCATCAAATTTTAGTAAAAGAGGAAGACAGAAAGAAAACTGCCTTTGTTACGCCGCATGGTTTATATGAATTTATTAGAATGCCATTTGGGTTGAAAAATGCCCCCGCCACTTTTCAAAGACTAATGAATGAAATCTTAAGAGATTTTATTAACAAAAAATTTGTTGTATATTTGGACGATATACTTATTTTTAGCACATCGTTGCAAGAGCATGTTGAAGCCATCAACGAAATATTTAAAGTATTAGAGAATAAGAATTTAAAGATTCAAATCGATAAATGTAACTTCATGAAGAAGGAGACAGAATTTTTAGGTCATATCTTAACCAAAGAAGGTATTAAACCAAATCCAAACAAAATAGCCATAATAGAAAAGTTACCTTTACCAAAAACAGAAAAGGAGATAAAAAGTTTTTTAAGCATAACAGGTTTCTACAGAAAATTTATTAAAGATTACGCAAAAGTAGCACAACCCATAGCAAAATATTTAAAGAAAAATACTAAAATAAATACAAAAGATCCAACTTTCATCGAAGCATTTGGAAAGTTAAAGCAGCTTATTTGTTCACACCCTATATTAAGATTTCCTAACTTTGAAAAAGCATTCACGCTTACAACTGACGCTTCAAATTATGCCATAGGATCGGTTCTTTCTCAAGAAGGGCATCCAATTTGTTTTGCGTCAAGAACATTGAACAATCATGAGAAAAATTATTCAGCAACAGATAAAGAATTTTTAGCAATACTATGGAGTGTAAACTATTTTAGACCATATCTCTACGGAAGAAAATTCAAATTATTAACAGATCACCAAGCGATAAAATTCTTATATTCAAAACATAAAGGGAAAGATATTTCGCCAAGGCATCAAAGATGGTTACTAAAACTAGGAGAATATCAGTTTGACATAGATTACTTAAGAGGAAGAGAAAACAGAGTAGCTGATTTCCTAAGCAGAATAAAAGGTAATGATTTTGACCCACAGCAAGATAACAATGACAATATATCAGACATAAACATAATAACAAATATTGAAGACACAGAAGATAACTATTCGTTAGCAGCAACTATACATTCAGCAGAAGAAAATTTACAGGATCATTTTCTAATAAAGGAAGAAATAGTAAATAAATATAAAACACAAATAATAATAACAAATTCCAAAACAGAAGAGTGTAAAACGATTCATTGAAAAAGAATCATTTTCATAGCAACAATGGGCGAAATTTTTACGAAATACTTAAACAAAGGAAAAGTAGGCATATATTCAGATCTACCGGATCAGGAATATAATATAGTGCAAGAAAAATTAGTTCAATTATACTCTAACAACAAACAAATAGAATTCACTAAATGCACACATAGAGCTCAAGATATAGAAACTGAAACGGAAGCTGTAAAACAAATATCTATTTACCATGTACAAGAGAGTATGCATTCAGGTATTCAAGAGACGTACAACAAAATAAAAAATAAAATATTTTAACCCAAGTTATTAGAATTAATACAGAGAGTGATCAACCAATGCGACTTTTGCAAAGAAATCAAATATGACAGAAACCCAGTTAAAAACAAATTTGTCAAGACAGAAACTCCCTCGGATAAAAACCAAATAATACATATAGACACATACGTAATAAAAAACACATATTTCTTAACTATTATAGATAAATTTTCGAAATTTGCAGCCGTTTACCCACTAAACGGTAGGAACCATATAACCATTGTAGAGCAGATCGAAAATCATTTTACTAAAATAGGCAAACCAAATAAGATTGTAGCTGACAATGAATTTAATTCAATAAGAATTAAAGAACTATTAAGCCGAGAAAATATTGAATTACATTTAACAAAACCGAACAGCCATACAGGCAATGCAGATGTAGAAAGACTGCATAACTCATTGGCAGAAAAATTTAGGATAATATATAATTCAGAAACAGAAAACATATCAGTAAAACAAATTATGCAAAGGGCAGTAAGAAATTATAACGACAGGTACCACTTTACTATTATTTTGAAGCGCATAATAATAAAATAGATTTTAAAATCATTAAGAATAATATAGAAACCACTAAAATCAAGATGCTTGATAAAAACAACAAAAACAGAGAAAATTATGAAGAAAAAAGAGAAGAGGGGTTTATTAAAAACTATAAAGCAGTAAGACACAAAGAAGTACCAAAGTTTAAAAAAGCTAAACTTAAGAATATTAACCCAGCAAATATAAAACGTGTTTACAAATATACAGAAAACAAAAATGATTACTCATCAAATACCTAACTGAAAAAAAAAACTATAACAATTAATTTAAGAATGTAAACAAGTTAATATTCATAATTCAAAACAATAATTATAAGTAATGCCTACCTTATATATTACCGCTAGTAAGTAACAATACAGAATTCAGGAGAATTCTTATTTAAATGAGGGAGAAGTTATATATGCATTTAAGGTAATCGATATAAGCATATTTTTAAGCGATTTGTCATCACTAAAAGACAAAGTCCATACCTAAATGTTGCATGTTTGGGATGACGAAAGAACCAGCAACATTATGAAATCAAAAATTACAAAGAAATATTTACTAAGCTGACGCCAGAATAGTCTAGCAACATGTTGAAACTAAAATTAAAAAGAAACAGCTATGACGCCAGAATAAGCAGCAACATTGTAACTTTGACTTTGAAATGAATAAAGACAGTTCTAATCTGGCACTTAACTGAAGAGGTTGAGCCATGTTATTTAATTTCAAAAATAAAGAACTCAAAACAAAATTCGCGTGCTATCCACGGACACAACAAAAAAAAGCAAGTCGCTAGTTTGCCTAGATGCTTCAATCGACGCGTTCAAGTATACGGACAGACGGACGGACGGACAGATAGACGAACGGACGGACAGGGCTAAATCGACTCAGCTCGTCGCCCTGATCAAGAATATACATACTGTGTGGGGTGTGGCACGCCTCCTTCTACCTGTTACATACATTTAACAAAACCATTATTCCCTGATTTCCCATTTTCAATGGGCTGAGGGTATAAAAATATTAGTACACAAAAGAAACATATAATTGCACACCCACAGTGTCATTTAGGGACACACTGGTGCAGTCGCGATTCTGAAGTGCTCCCGCAAAAATAATTATTTACCTGAACGCCGCACAGTCAATTTGTGCGTGGACGCCGCGCATCATACCTTCATAGTGGACTGCAGACTTTCAAAGAAAATACGCTATAGTTTTTTTTTTTTTTTTTTTTATATAGTTTTATTGCAGCTTTTGTCGTAGACTTTATAGCGCATTTTTAAGGGTACCTTAGCTATTAAAGTGGCTTAATGCCTTTATTGCTAAAAAATTACTTTAATTTAGGTCACTTCTCAGGTCCAAGGGGTGTGATCTTTTCAGTCTTCTGTTGATGGTGTTGGTAGCTAAATTGGCTGCAAGCTGGTTTGGGTGGGCGGATATTCTATCCGCGTACCTAGTGCTGTGTCGGGCAATGAGTTCAGCAATTGTCGGCATCTTGAGGTCGGTGTGCAGTGTTTCGTTTCTGACGTACCATTCGGCTCCGGTCCATGTCCTTAGTGCTTTGTTTTGTGTGGTTTGAACTTTGTTGATGTGAGTTCTTGCAGCAGACCCCCATAAAGGCATTGCATAGGTGAAGACAGGTGCCACTATTGCGTTGTATATATGCCTCTTACTGCGTAGTGACAGAGGGCTATCGCTTCTTAGCATCCATTGACTAGAGGCTACTTCGGGCGATTTATTGCGACTCAGTATGGCGGTATCGTCTGCGTACGTCGCTATAAGCATATCGCTGTTACTTGGGGGCAACGGCATATCAGCGGTGTAGAGTGTGTATAATGTTGGGCCAAGCACACTACCTTGGGGCACGCCTGCTCTGACTGGTCGACTCGGCGATTTTGCCTGTCCTTTTAGAGCCTTGAAGCTTCTTCCTGATAGATAGGAGGCCAGTAGCTTGAAGTGGGAGACAGGTAGGGCTTTCCTAATCTTGTTAAGGAGACCCAGATGCCACACCCGATCGAAGGCCTGCTTAACATCGAGAAACACTGCAGAACAGTATTTCTTGTTTTCAACCGCGCTGAGAATGTGGTTAACAACTCGATGCACTTGCTCTGGCGTACCGTGCTGTCTCCTGAAGCCAAATTGATGTTCTGGTATGGTCTTTCTTTGACTCAGCTCGTTAAGCACTCTTCGCAGCAGTATTCCTTCGAATATTTTGGAGAGTAACGGTAGTAAGCTGATGGGTCTGTAAGAAGCAATTTCCTTTTCGGGTTTTCCAGGTTTCGGGATCATGATTATCTCAGCTCGTTTCCAGCAGGACGGAAAGTGCTAAATGCGAAGGATGGCGTTGCATAGTACTATGAAGTATTCTATAGTTGATTCAGGGAGTGCCCTGAGAACTTTGCCATCTATTCGGTCATGTTCCGGCGCCTTTTTAGCTTTTACAGCTTTTATCAGCTTGACAACCTCTGCCTTTGTGCATGCTTCGGTGGGGATACCTTCTGGGATAGGAGAGTTCGCAGTTCTTCTGATGCTCTCAAGGTCAGATATCTCGGTTGTTAGCAGCGGCGAGAATTGCTCATAGAGGTGATCAGCAAAGGCTTCGGCCTGCGCTTCATCTCCGGTGAGCCACTCACCCGTAGCGCTCAGGATGGGGTGACGCCGTAAGGACTGCCTTTTGATGTTTCGCGTATACCGCCATAGCTGAAATTCTGCCCCAGCTGGAGTATCTGCTCGTTCAAGAGCCTCTCTAATGCGCGTACATTGCATCTGGGCCAGGGAAACTTTGAGCTGTCTGGTGACTTCGTTGTATCTGCTTTTGTCGCTGGCTGCGCGTGTTCTGATCCAACGGCTCCTTGTCCATCTTTTGTATTCGAGCAGATTTTGAACATGCGGGGTGAGAGGAATGCTGTAGTGCGAGTAGTTCTGGTTATGAGCAGCCGGTGCTGTATTGTGCACTTTGAATTGCGTCGAATATTACCTCACCACGTTGGTTCGCTCTGCTGCTACCCCAAAATGGATGCCAACCATTCCAGTCGCCTCCAATTAGCGTTTTTTGTTTTCTTTGGCTGATGAGCTGTGTGATGTCTTGCACGCGAAGATCTGCGTGTGGCGGGCAATATATCGATGCGAGTTCAATTTCGCCAATTGATGTGGGAAGGCTTATGGCAGAGAGTTGAAGTGTGGCGTTGGAGAATTGAATCGATGGTGTGTGTGCCAGAGTTGAGCGGATAAGCAGCGAGGATCCTCCAAAACTGTTTGCTCCACCACCATGAGCATGATAGTGTTCGAATACGAAGATTTTTTAGCGAGGGGCATTCACGTGTTTCTGCAATTAGCATAACATCGATGTTTTTCCGTGATAAGAAGACGGCTAATTCTTGAGCTCTGCTGCTCAGGCCATTACCGTTCCATATGCCCACGCGAAGAGCCATTATTTGGAGCTGAGTTTTGCGATGAGAGCCATAAGGCTGGTCATAACGTTTGCTTGCTGGGCTTGCTGCTCTCGCATTGCTTTGATTTCAGCATTAATAATATCAAATTGTCGCTGCTGTTGTTGAAGAAGCTCAATAATGCTTGTATCAGGCTTGTAAGATGCTGGCTGGGCTTTTTCTCCTCTAGTAGCTTGGGCATATGATAGTCCACTAGCGGGCAATTCAGTGGGCAATGTTAGGTGGCCTTTGTCAGCCCAGCGCGGGACAGCATTGAAGACTTGTGTGGGATTCCGTTTTTGCGCTGGAGCCTGTGCCTTTAGGAGTCGCTTGTAAACATGGCAACCCCAGTAATTCGCCGGGTGCTGTTCTTCACAGTGAGCACAGATTGGAGGTTGGTCCCTTGCTCGGAGACAATCCTTGCCCTTGTGGCAGTAGCGCTGTGTGTGCCCAAATTCCTGGTAACGGTGACATTGCGTTGACATTGAATTTCCTCGGTAGCTCCACCGTGCATCTTTGACGAGCAATAATGCGAAGGCCGTGGACTTGCTTGTTGTTTGTGGCCTGCGCCAGATCAACAAAAAATATGTTTAAGGGCGTTTTATCGATCCGGCTGAGCGGGTTGAATATGTTGACAACTGTATGCCCCTTTAAACCAATTTCTGACTTTATCTGGTCCACGTCCGTGCTTGAGTGCAGACCCTTTATGCAGACTCGGTAGGGCTTGATGACATACGATTTGGGATCGATGACTTCGTCAATGACTTGTTGTAGTTTAACAACTGATCTAATGTCCGGGCACCAAATAGGGGCCATTCGAGCTTTGGGTTTTTCGGCTGGCTGCTGCTCATCCGCTTTTGCGGCTACTACCATTTGGCAGTCTTCTTCGTCCTCTTGATCAAGAAGTGTAAATTTGTTTTGTCTATCTGCAGCAGCTTTGTTAGTGCTCGGTTGATCGAGCACGGAAGATTTTTTTTCTAGCTATTTCAGGGGAGCTAAGCTGCTTGCGTTTTATGCTTGACGTCTTCGGACCTTGGATGGATGCCACATCAATGTTCTTCAGAGACGAGTCGTTGCTTTTAGCAAGTAATTCAGCCATTCGTGCATCGAGTCTTCTCTGCATTGCTGCCTTAATCCTTAAGGTTTACTTTCAGGCCTAACAATATAAAAACTTACTGTGTGCGACTGCACTTAAGTTTTTTTTTTTTTAAGAATTCTTTATTGCGGCTTCTTGACTTAGACTCTATAGCGCAGTTATCATTAATCTACATTGTGGGATAGAATCCGGTATTTACATTATTTACAGTTAGTTATAATTATTTATGGAGATCTGTGGTCCAACGGGTGAACCCTTTCAAGCCTTCGCCTATTGTTGTTGTGTGCCAGGTCAGTAGCCAGTTGATTTGGGTGCGCCAAAAGCCTGTCAACCTACCTTGAGGTGTGACGTCCGATCAGTTCAGCAATTGTTGGCATTCTTATATCGCTGTGTAGCATTGCGAACGTACCAGCTGGAACATGTGAGTCGCCTCACAGTGGGGCAATTGCTCATTTTGCGTTGCAAAAATCATAATTTTTGATCTAATCAAGGTAATTTCAAAATTTAAAAATTTGACAGAGAATTCTTCAAGCTTTAAAATGAATCTATGCACAGGATGCTGCGTCAACAGGGTGCTTCACAGTTTTGTGTCAAGCATGGAAAATGTGATTTTTAGGCAAAAAGGCCTGTTTGGTATGAACAAGTTTTTTTTCTTTTGTTGAAAATAATTTTTGTTTAACTATTAATCCTTAATTAAAGATGACAAGAGAACCGATAAAAATATTCTTAAATATAAAATTCTTAAAAGAAAAAAATTTCTGATAGTACTCATTCAAAGAAGGGGAATAAATATCTAATGAACTTAAATTTTCAGGGTTGTTTTTATCTGTTTATTTTATTTTTTTCAATAAGAAGTGTTTGCTGACAATATTTGGCATTAGATAGAAACAAAAAGGGACAACAACCTCAATTGAAACGACCAAAATGCAAAAAAACCCAGACCTTTCACAAAACATTTTGCCGTCGGCAATTCTACCCACTGCATGCATCTGCGCGCAGCTGTACGTAAATTTGACCTTTTTTAGTGCATTTTTACCGCATTTTATGCCGATTTTGTTTTAGTGTTTTACTGTAGAAAACCAAACGGGCGCCTTCGGGCAGCCGATCTTTTATGAATATTTTGTAAAAACATTGACAAATATCTGTACATGAGCCGAAGTGCTGGACTCGAATGGACTCAGAAGATAGAGTCTACTTTTTTAGGTTAACTAGAATTAGTTTAGCTCCTAAATTATTGATCATAATAACATACTTTTTCTTTTATTTTGTTAAAAATATACCAATTTTTCCAACGATACTAAAACATCAACAATTGGTGCAATATTTTTCTTGCAATTCAATTGGTTAAATTTTGCAAATTGTTTCCAGATAATTCTGGTGGCGGCGTTCAGGTAAATAATTACTTTTGCGGGAGCACTAGAGAAGTGCGACTGTACCAGTGTGTCCCTAAATGACACTATACGCTATTGTGAAATTCAAATGTGTGATTTGCTTTGGTTTTTGCCAACCAAAACAAAAACTCTAGTCTAATTTTAGGCTGTTATATTTAATATTTAAGGCTTACTTTCAGGCCTAACAATATAAAAACTTACTGTGTGCGACTGCACTTAAGTTTTTTTTTTTTTAAGAATTCTTTATTGCGGCTTCTTGACTTAGACTCTATAGCGCAGTTATCATTAATCTACATTGTGGGATAGAATCCGGTATTTACATTATTTACAGTTAGTTATAATTATTTATGGAGATCTGTGGTCCAACGGGTGAACCCTTTCAAGCCTTCGCCTATTGTTGTTGTGTGCCAGGTCAGTAGCCAGTTGATTTGGGTGCGCCAAAAGCCTGTCAACCTACCTTGAGGTGTGACGTCCGATCAGTTCAGCAATTGTTGGCATTCTTATATCGCTGTGTAGCATTGCGAACGTACCAGCTGGAACATGTGAGTCGCCTCACAGTGGGGCAATTGCTCATTTTGCGTTGCAAAAATCATAATTTTTGATCTAATCAAGGTAATTTCAAAATTTAAAAATTTGACAGAGAATTCTTCAAGCTTTAAAATGAATCTATGCACAGGATGCTGCGTCAACAGGGTGCTTCACAGTTTTGTGTCAAGCATGGAAAATGTGATTTTTAGGCAAAAAGGCCTGTTTGGTATGAACAAGTTTTTTTCTTTTGTTGAAAATAATTTTTGTTTAACTATTAATCCTTAATTAAAGATGACAAGAGAACCGATAAAAATATTCTTAAATATAAAATTCTTAAAAGAAAAAAATTTCTGATAGTACTCATTCAAAGAAGGGGAATAAATATCTAGTGAACTTAAATTTTCAGGGTTGTTTTTATGTGTTTATTTTATTTTTTTCAATAAGAAGTGTTTGCTGACAATATTTGGCATTAGATAGAAACAAAAAGGGACAACAACCTCAATTGAAACGACCAAAATGCAAAAAAAACCCAGACCTTTCACAAAACATTTTGCCGTCGGCAATTCTACCCACTGCATGCATCTGCGCGCAGCTGTACGTAAATTTGACCTTTTTTAGTGCATTTTTACCGCATTTTATGCCGATTTTGTTTTAGTGTTTTACTGTAGAAAACCAAACGGGCGCCTTCGGGCAGCCGATCTTTTATGAATATTTTGTAAAAACATTGACAAATATCTGTACATGAGCCGAAGTGCTGGACTCGAATGGACTCAGAAGATAGAGTCCACTTTTTTAGGTTAACTAGAATTAGTTTAGCTCCTAAATTATTGATCATAATAACATACTTTTTCTTTTATTTTGTTAAAAATATACCAATTTTTCCAACGATACCAAAACATCAACAATTGGTGCAATATTTTTCTTGCAATTCAATTGGTTAAATTTTGCAAATTGACCCCACATTGAAGACTCATAACTATGCTTAAAATTCATCTATTTTCAAAAATCTTTTGGATTTTTCATTTAGAGGTAATTTCCAATAATTTGACACCAAGAAATAAAAAATCGGTGTTAGTCACTTTACTTATTTTTGCCACGCTCTGCCGGCAGAGGCCCTACTGTGCGCCGCAGCGCTTTGTTTTGCAGGACGGTCTCAACATCCAATCCAGTTTTTTTATTTTTGTACTGGCTATGTTAACTGTCTGCGTAATGTGCGCACTTTAGGGCAGTTCTTTATCAAGTGTAACACCGAGATATTTCACATTGCAGACTTTCGGTATTTGCACTCCCAGAGTTACACCAGGGCAGTCTCCTCTTCGCGTTGTGAAGCTTACGTGAGCTGACTTCTGTGAATTTATGCGTCCAGGTACCGCTGGAGGCTTTCAGTGGCTTCTTGCGCAGAGTGAAATCGCGTCAGGATGGCAGTGTCATCTGCATACGTTGCTATTAGCACTTCCGTGTCTGCAGCTCCGTATTTGTCCAGTGGAAGTGGCATGTCAGCTGTGTACAGTGTGTACAGTGTTGGCCCCAGTACACTGCCCTGAGGGTGCACTTAAGTAAACTAACCCAATATGCCCAAGCAAGCTTCCAGGTCCCCAACCCTGCAAGCAGAAATACAAGCCCGGTTTGATGCCAATATGGCTAAGAAAGTGACACCCCAAATCTTAATGCCAAACTCCGCAATTGCAGATCTCGCTACTGCCTCTGCAAATGCGCCAGTAAATTTGCAAGACCAACTCAAGCTTTTCATGGCTCAGAAACAAACGAATCAGCCACATTTGATGTTGCGTCAGTGCAAACCCCGAGAAACGCGAACACGAAAAGGAAACTCCTAGCTACTTCTCCAAAACTAACGAAGAAAAAGATATTGGTAGATGAATCCAACACAAGCAAAGCGGCTGTCTCAAAATCATTTAACACTCCTACAACCGGATGAAGATACTGACGAAATTGAAGATGTGCCCATGAATGATGCAGCGCCAACGGAGAAAGCTACGCCACGCCCGCCTCCTATTTGGTGTACAAACATCAATTCGGTGGGTAGGTTACACCTGCTAATCGAGCAATGCATTAGCAGAAGCTCGTACGAAATTAAGGCAAGGCGAAGTGATATTGGAGTTCTCACACGAAACAGCGCTAGATTTACGTATTATCTGCAGACAGCGCTGTACAGTTGAACTGCCACGAAAGTTCAATGACCTAACTCAATGATATCGTTGCCAGGCGTTCGGGCACACGCAGAGATACTGTCTCAAAGCATCTAGGTGTGTTAAATGCGCAGAGGATCTCGACTCCAAAAACTGCACTAAAGAGAAGTCACAGTCCGCCACTTGTGTACACTGCAAGGAACAACACCCTGCCAACTACAAAAGCTGCCTCGTCTACAAGCGCCTTCTCAAGATGCAGTCTCCAGCAGAAAAACGGAACCGTGCCTTAGCCCGCAACAACCTAGCAGGTCACTATCCCAGACCTGCTGCAGCACTACAAAGTAACTCACTTATCAGAAGTGTCCTTCCTGTTAGTGGCGTATCTTTTGCCCAAGCACTGCGCGGAGAGGGGAGAAATCCAATCCAGCCATTAAATGAGAATTTCCTCGCTGAACTTTTCCAAAATCAACAGGCTCAGATCTGATCTCAAAGGGATTAACGAGATATATACAGAGTAGAGGTGGGCACGGGCCGACTTTTTTGCACCCGGCCCGATCCGCCCACGGTCAGAAGTTCAAAATTTTATCCGTACCCGAAAGCAAAAAAAATTTTCATATCCGCACCCAACCCGCCCCACCGAAACAATTACAAAAAATTTAATTCTCAAAAATTACAACAAATTTTTTTTTTCTCAAAAATAACAAAAATTTAATTCTTAAAAATTACAATATTATATACACAAATATTACATGTTTTCGACTTTTCTTACTGTTTTATTACAATTTAAAATGCATAATAAATTGCTTAATTTGCAAGCGCACACAATGTTATCGATGTCGAAAGCAACCCTGTTGTTGCAGGCGAGTACAGTGCGCCTGCAAATTAAACAATTTATTATGCATTTTAAAATTTTAGTAGAACAGTAAAAATTTGTTCGGGTTAAGCAGTCTAACCCACACCCGCCCGCACCCAGTCCGAAATTAGATTTTTCAGCCCATACCCACGGGAAACCGCGGGTGACCACGGGTACCCGAGAAAAACCCGGTCCGTGCCCACCTCTAATACACAGCAATAAACAATCCTACAGAGCCTAATGGTTATTGTTTCAAATTTGTCATCGAAATAATGGCTTTACGGGTGGGCATTTGGAACGCTAATGGCCTCAGAAACAAAACTGAGGAACTAGCAGTATTTCTGACAAACAAGCAAATCGACATAATGCTAATTGCAGAAACACACGAAAGCCCTCACGCCAAAATATTCGGATATGAGCACTATCAGGCCTACGGTGGAGGGTTTGGAGGGTTTTTTGGAGGGTTTGTCGGATCGTCGGTCCTCGTACGCTCTTCGCTCACGCATTCACCTTTACCCCCAATATCCAGCCCAACGATGCAAGTTGCAACCATTCGACTATCTAAGTCCATCGGAGAGCTAGAGATCGCATCGCTCAATTGACCACAGAATGTTAGACTCTGCGAAAATGATGTAAGTGAGCAGGGGGATCGTACCGAATCACCAATTTGGCTTCCGGAGGCAGCACAGAACGCCGGAACAGTTACACAGGGTTGTACACTACATCCTTGGCGCCTTCGAACAGAAGATATACTGTTCTGCCGCATTCTTAGATGTCAAGCAAGCCTTCGATCGTGTATGGCATTTAGGATTGTTGCAAAAAGCAAAGACAGCCCTCCCGGCTTCTATTTTTATGCTGCTGTCATCATACATCACTAACAGAAGCTTTCAAGTGGCTAAGCGACAGGCTATATCATCGGCAAGACCTATCAAGGCTGGAGTCCCTCAGGGCAGTGTACTGTGGCCAACACTGTACACACTGTACACAGCTGATATGCCACTTCCACTGGACAACTACGGAGCTGCAGACACGGAAGTGCTAATAGCAACTTATGCAGATGACACTGATATCACTCTGTGCAAGAAGCTAATGAAAGCCTTGCACACCTTTATTTCGGGCCAACGGAAACAACTTAGAGCTGTTGTATTCCCGGCACAACAACACCTAAACAACTGAAAACAGCAAAAACCTAATAGAAACACTAGAGAAGAACACGGCCAAGAGAGAAACCCCCATTACAAGCGCAAAAAGGAGGCTTCATGGAGCAGCCCAAGCGCAAGCTCCGCAGCCGATGGAGGTAGATTCTTCGTCAAAGTTCAGACAGCGTACATACCACAATCAGTACAAACAAAATTAATTAAACGCTCCTAAGGGGAGAAACTCCTCAGACCGCCAAACAGGCAAGTAAGGCAGCAGCTGAAGAAATCGACAGCGATGACGAGTACGCACAGTCCGACTCTGTTCATTTTTTTAGGGAATGTGTCCGGTTGCCGTTAATCGAACGACGGTTGGCTGGGAGAACATTAAAAATGCTAATTGACACAGGCGCGGAAAAAAAATAATGTTAAGCCGGTCGAAAAGCCTTTCTCACTGAATTAGATCCACGAATCCACTGAAATTAAGCAAAAGTGCATAATGAACATTTTGAAGCACACTTCCCCATTCTTCCTTCTAGACACTCTCAGCTCGTTTGTTCCCATTATAGGATTCGATTTGTGAACACAAGCTGAAGTTAAGTTGAGCCTAGCAGAGAACTCTCTGGAATATCAGGGCATATCTGAAAATTCAATACCAGAGATGCACCGTTTCAAATTTCACCGATGTAAACGACAGCGTGGTTCCTGACTCCATTAAAAAGGAAGTCAGAAGCATGATCCTTAAAAGGAAAATGACCTTCTCAAGATCAGACGAAGCCCTTCCTTTTAACACCTCTGTCTCCGCCGCGATTTCACGGTAGACAACGAACCTATATATGCCAGATCTTACCAAAATCTAATTGGCGTTACAGACTTGTAAACAGCAAAGTTAAGCAGTTGTTGGAAAACGGCATACGCAGACCATTAAGGTCACCTTACAATAGGTTGTTGACAAAAAAAAAGCACAGATGCCTATGGTAACACAAAAAAGAGATTGGTTATTGACTTCAGGAAGCTGAACGAAAAAATCATACCTGACCGTTACCCAATGCCTAGTATTCCCATGATTCTAGCGCACTTGAGAAACGTGTTTCACTACCCTCGACCTAAAGTCAAGGTATCACCAAATATACTTTGCGGAACATGACCACGAAAAGACGTCATTCTCCGTTTTCTGCGGCAAGTACGAATTCTGCCGTCTACCTTCGATCTTAAGAATGCTGGTAGCATCTTCCAAAGGGCAATCAATGATGTTCTTAAGGAACATATTGCGAAAAAATATTACGTCTACGTCGATGAAGTCTAGTTTTCCCAAAGAATGAATCAGACGATGTCAACCACATCAACACAGTACTTAAATGCTTGATCGAAGGCAATATGAGAGTAAGCCAAGAGAAAACTAGCTTCTTTAAGGAAAGCGTAGAATGCCTGGATTTCATTGTAAGTAAAAAAGGACAAAGTCCAATCCTAAAAAAGTCAGGGCCATTCAAGAATACCCCGCACCCAAAAACATTTACAGTGTCAGATCGTTTCTGGGACTGGCACCCTAAGTTTTTTTTCTTTTGTTAAAAATAATTTTTGTTTAATTATTACTCTTAAAGATAACTAGACAAACGATAAAAATATAAAAGTTCCTTTAAAAAAAAAATTAATATAAATATCTTATAAACTTAAATTCTCAGGGTTGCTGTTATATGTTTATTTTATTTTTTCAATAAGAAGTGTTTGTTGACAATATTTGGCATTAGATAGAAACAAAAAGGGACAATAATCGCCATTGTAACGACCAAAATGTAAAAAAAAACCCACACCTTTCAATAAACGTTTTGCCGTCGTCAAATCTACCTACTGCATACAATTGCGCGTCAATTTGACCTTTTTTGGTACATTTTATGCCGGTTTTGTATTAGTTTTTTTACTGTAGAAAGCCCAACAGGCAGATTCGGGCAGCCGATCTTTTATGAATATTGTGTAAAATACGTTAAAAAATATCTGTACATAAGTCGAAATGCGGAGCTCGACGAAACTCAGAAGATGGAGTCTACTTTACGCAAAAAAATGTGAACATTTTTGAGGTTGACAAGACTGGGTCTAGCTTCTAAATTATTGATCATAATAACATACTTTTTCTTTTAATTTGTAGAAAATATATAGCAATTTTTATAACGATATAAAAACACCAACAATTTGTGAAATTTTGTTCTTGCCATTCAATTGAAAAGTGGAACATTTTTTACAAAATTTCTCTGTTTGGTTAAATTTTGCAAAAAGACAAAATCTCAATGCACTAAGAAAAAATAGAATAAATCAAATGCCTCTACTGTTCATAGGGAACTTTCACTGTCCTACACGGTCGAGGCTACGTACAAACATTTGAATTCCTTCAGAAATCAAATCATTCTGGAAGAAGCACATATCCCATTAAACCGCAATTTTATTTTGCTGCGAAACAAAACCCTCCACCTGATAAGAATAGGGTATTCAAGATGTCATAAATCCGGAATTCGTAAACGCTATCCATTGCGACCTTCCACATTGGCAAATTTCCAGCACGAGTTAGTTTTCCACTTTCCTTCTACTCAGTTTCGGTTCTGCAAAAACTTTGTGCAAGACATAACCAATAAGAGTGAACAACTAGAAATCTTCATTACTGAGCACAATAGGGCGCACAGATCAGCTCTGGAAAATGTAAAACATGTCCTTCGTGACTACTATTTTTCGAACATGAGCAACCTAGCCAAAGAAGTGGTCGCAAACTGCAGGGCTAGCACCCGAGCAAAATAGGACAATCAGCACAAAAAAACAACACCTTTGCGAAACACCCACTCCATGCTATACTGGCGAGACATCACATAGACATCTTCACAACCGACAAGAAACAAGTCCTAACTTGCATGGACAAGTTCTTCAAGTTCGCCTTAGTACAAACGGTAATATCCAGAACTATTGTCGATTTAAAAGGCCCCTTGTTGTAAATTGTAAATTTGTTTTCTAACATTAAAACAATATCTTTCGACAATGTGCTTACATTCAACCATCACATCCATGTAGAAAAACCAACTAACATTGACATTGTAAACTTACCTCTTCTTCATAGTTCGTCAAATGGCCATGTGGACCAATTTCATGGTACCTTAGCCGAAAGCATTAGGTGTCTAAAATAGACAAAGCAAGTAAGAGTGCTGTAGTCGAGTCTGATCGACTAGGAGATACCCTGAGCCCTGTGAAGAGCCAAATATCAAATCATTCTACGCTTTTTTTATTCATACATACAAACAACACATATATGCATAAGCACGTGCTCTGCAAACTGCGCAGTTGACGCAGCAACTGCACATGGGCTGCAATGTGTGCATTACTGTGGGAACTTAATTGTTTAATAACTTTTCTTAGCGAAGGACTAACTTCATTTAATTTTCACAACATATTACTAAAATTCGCATATGTGTATTTGCCAAAGCATTTAATTTGCGCTTTTTATAAATAGGGAACTATTGGGAGCGAATCGGGCGTGGCATTCAAAATCTAATAAATACGTTATCTCCGTATTAATTACACGCAACTACACAGCAAATTTGAAGTCTCTAGCTCAAACGATGTACAAACCACTCCTTAAAAACACATTAAAATTATCGATAAATGCTTAAAAAATTTAAATGGAATGAGTTACCGAAAATTTTTTATAAATTTGTGCAGCGTATAGTAATATCAAGTATTCATGTCAAATTTCAAGTCTCTACGTTGCGTACTTAAAAATATCTCATCGTTCACACGGACGGACGGGCGGATGGACGGATGACGGACAGATGGACATGGCTATATCGACTTGTCTTGTCGCGCTGATCAAGAATATATATACTTTATGGGGCACGCCTCCTTCTGCCTGTTATATACATTTTCACAAAACCATTATACCCTGATTTCCCATTTTCAATGGGCTCATGGTATAAAAATTAAAGACACAGTTGAATTAATCCTGAGAGCAACGGTACAATACAATAAAACCCTACACTCGGTCACCCACGAAAGACCAATTGAGATTGTCCACGCAAAGTCCGACGAGCGCCGTTTAGGTATTAGTGCTAGACTAGCTAAAGCCCAACAAGACACCATGGGGAGGTTATCATCAAGATAAAGCACCATAATCTCACCAATTAAAATTCCAGGTTTACTCTCGTGACGCTGATCATCCTAGCTGTAGTAAATGCTCGGATCATCAACTTGTCGCATGTCAACTACATCCCAGTAATAGACGGGGAAGTACTGGTATTCGAACAACGAGACTGCTTGAGACACACCAGTAATCTTCCAGAATTCGTTAGCATGATAGAAGTAACTGAAAATTTGTTCGATTCCTTCCTACAATCGCATATGCGTAAGCTTTTAGATGCAGACACAGACCACATTAGAACACTGCTGTCCGTCTTAAGGTACATCATAGAATGGCGAGAAGTTTAGATTTTCTAGGAACAGCATTGAAAGTAGGGGCTGACATTCCAGATGCCTCTAACTTTCTCAAAATTGAGATAACCGAAGCCTAGTTAACTAAGTCAAATTTCAGGCAGATAGCTATAAACTCCGAAACTCTGAAACAGATAAATAAATTAACAGATACCATATATATATATATACCTATACAAAGCGCTTTTAGCAAGGAACAGAATGCTAACCGTTGAAATCTAAAATTTTATCCTTACGATTGGCAAAATCTAATATAGGAAATCCCACAATCCTCAATCATGCAGACTTGAGTTCACTTGTTAAACAGGATGGCATAATTCATATTCTAATATTCTTCCCAAAAGTTGAATACAGATGTAAAAAGGTCACCATTTATCCTGTATCCCACCATCATACCATTCTATGTCTCGGCGAAAGCACACTGGCCGAATTCGAAAGGGACAGCTTAACTTTGCTGTTACCGAGTATATCCAGACCACGCACAATAGCTTTTGTGAACGGTCACGCGAGATCTGAGCGAGTTCATTCCACCCGGGAAACATGGTCCAATGCCACACTCAGCCCAGTCACCTGAAGAAAATAATGCCCATCATTGGCGGCGTTATCATTATCAACGAGGCGACCGCCCGCATCTACACAGATGACAGTCCAGAGATACTCGCAAATGGAACCCACTTAATAACATTCGAACGGCTAGCGACCAACAACAGCACCGAATTCGTAAACGAACAAAGGTCCGTGGAAAATCAGTTAACACCATAAATAGCATAGCAACTAAGTAGATTCGCGTAAACAATGTTGAAGCGCAAAGTCTGTTGAAAATGTCATCTTTAGCAATGCGATATGTATCGATAAGTACGTGTACCATATTTATGTCATAGGTACCATATCTAAGTTAGTCACAAATAAACCATTGTTGTGAAAGCACACAGGCGCGGTTTTTTAGCTTTCAATTTAAATATAGCTTGGGTAGAAAAAGGTTTTCTATCCAACAAAGTCAATCCATAAGATTTAATACCAGCTGTATGGTTATAGAATTTCTACAGGCAGCAAGAGTTTCGCACACAGGTACGCGCATAAATGCTCAAATGTATGTACATGTAGCAAGGAATTGTTCACGTGAGTCAGCATGCTCATCGCGAAAAAAGATTCTTAACGCGGATCAACGCTTTCATACCCTCCCCTAAAATAATTATGAAAACACGAACATTTTGAATGAGCATGACTAAGCGTTTACAGAGTTTGGTATACTTTTACTCAAAAGGAAAAAATGGAATCGTAGCGATTCACGACTCGCGAAAAAATGTAACTTTCTGTGCGCTGCTGGCTTGTGCCTGTGCCTGAGAGAGAGAGAGAGAGAAAGAGAGAGAGAAAGGGTGAGACAGAGAGTCTATTAGAGAGTCTATTAGTAGTAGCACTAACCATACAACACATAGACTGGACATCGGTACAAAATTGCGCAGAGCTCGGAATTTGTAGCGGGGGTCCCAGACAAATTCGTATTTGCTCGGCTCGGTTACTGTAGGTCCCAAAAAAAAATAGCGCGCAGCAGAATCATTCTGCTTCAAGACATCGGCCGAACAACTTTTACTATTATTTGTATGAAGGGTATGAAAGCGTTGGTACGCTTAACGAATATGTTTTTGTAGTCGCTCTTGCTGCCTGTGGAACATTTGTATGCGAATATGTGTGTGCATAGTACATGAGCATTGGCGTGCGCCTACCACGGACTTTTAATTGCGTGAATGATGTTGCATTAGAATTGCAGAGGGAGTATTAAAGACCTTTTATTATTAATTAAGCGTTTTCTATTGTTACGAAATTAATTCATTAAATTATTAATATTATTATCAACCAGCCAATAATAATTCTTATCAAAATTAAAACAAACTGATTATGAATTAATCTTCTATTTGGAAAACAAAGGTGGGCGGGGGAAATCCATATACTATCTAAAGTTGAAAGTTTTGAACAAAAAGGGCATCAATGCATCTTTAATACTCCCTCTGCAATTCTAATGCAAAATCATTCACGCAATTAAAAGCCCGTGGTAGGCGCACGCCAATGCTCATGTACTATGAACACACATATTCGCATACAAATGTTCCACAGGCAGCAAGAGCAACTACAAAAACATATTCGTTAAGCGTACCAACGCTTTCATACCCTTCATACAAATAATAGTAAAAGTCTCAACATTTTGCATGAGCCATGGTAAACCCATTCATCAATGTGGCATACCTGCTCAGTAGGGAAGAAACGCGAGCTCTTGAAGAACAAATTTTACAATTTTCGGGAGCTGCTGCCTGTGCGAACATATTATGCACACATACAAAACTTCTTCAGCCATCCCATACTCAGGCCACAAAATCTAGCAACTGTAAATTCTACAGGCAGCAAATTTCACATATAGGCACATGAATACACACATATGTAGTAAGGGACTGTAAGAATGTGTGCATGCTTGTCGTGAAATCATATTGTTAAGCGCACCAACGCTTTCATACCCTGCGTAACAAAAAAGCATGAAAAAGCGAACATTTTGCATAAGTATGGCAAACGCTTTCAAGAATTCGGCATACTCTTCACTCAGTAGCAAAGAAATGGAATCGCATGACAGCAAATTTCAATTTTCGTCCGCTGTTGTTCGGCCGATGTCTTGAAGCAGAATGATTCTGCTGCGCGCTATTTTTTTTTTTGGGACCTACAGTAACCGAGCCGAGCAAATACGAAGTTGTCTGGGACCCCCGCTACAAATTCCGAGCTCTGCGCAATTTTGTACCGATGTCCAGTCTATGTGTTGTATGGTTAGTGGTAGTAGTTATTATTAGTCGCATGGAATATTATCGATTAATTCAATTTAATCTGGTGTGTGCGATATTTAAAGGTATGACAACACACAACACATTTTTTTTTTTTTTTTTTATATATATAATTTATTTGCAATCTGTCTTAAAAAAACAATAAGCAAATCTTCAAACTATAACTATAAATAACCGGATGGTTTGAACTCCAACGAGATCAATCCATATATTTACATATTTACATATTTATAGCTAATCTAATAGTTTAACTCTCTACTAGTCTATTCTCTATTTGGCAAATCTAATACGTGGAATCTTTTTAAGCGCCATTCGCTGTTATTTGTGTTGTCGAGGAGTCCAGAAGCTAGAGCATTGCAGTGGTCATGTAGCCTATTTAAATACCTCTCTGCGGTTTTTTGTATTTCCTCTTTGATAAGAGGAAGTTTGAGGTCTTTATGGATGTCAAAGTGTGTCATATACCATGAAGCACCTGTTATTGTTCTCAGTGTTTTAGACTGATAACGCTGAAGAATTTCAATGTTTGATTTACTGGCTGTTCCCCAAAGGCGCAACGCGTAGGTCCATATTGGTTTTATAACAGCCTTATATAGCCATATTTTGTTTTCAAGGCTTAGCTGCGAGCGCGGTCCTAATAGCCAGTACATTTTTGTTGTCTTGATTCTGAGTTGTAATTTCTTTGCATTTATATGCTGTCTCCAGGTAAGCCTCCGATCCATATGCACTCCCAGGTATTTAACCGTTTCGCTAACTGGAATGGTGATTCCATTGAGTGAGACTGTGGGACATTTCCCGGGTCTGAGAGCGAATGTTACTTACACAGACTTTTGGGCGTTCACCACAATTCTCCATTTGTTCAGCCAAGTTTCAATCAGACCAAGTTCCTCTTGAATAAGATTGGATGCAACTGTTGGGTCAGTGCTGGTAGCAACGACTGCGGTGTCGTCAGCATATGTTGCTAGTTCTACAGCATTGGTAAAAGGCAAGTCGGCTGTAAAAACAGTATAGAGGACTGGGCCTAATACACTGCCTTGAGGGACTCCAGCGTTTGCAGTGCGTATACTGGACGATTCATCCTGCTCTTGGACGTAAAAACTCCTGTTTTCCAGATAGGACTTGATAATCAAAAAGTATGGTCCAGGCAACAATTTCTTAATTTTATACAGTAGACCTGCAAGCCACACTTTGTCGAAGGCCTGTTTGACATCTAGGAATACTCCTGTGCAAAACTTTTTTGATTCAAACGCATTTATAATTATTTTTGTGATGCGATGGCATTGCTCTATCGTACCGTGTCCTCTTCGAAACCCAAACTGGTGTTCGAGTATGATGTTTAGTTTGTCCAGCCCTGGTAACATTCTTCTTAAAAGTATCCTTTCGAATACTTTAGAGACGGTAGGACGAAGTGCAGTCTTCCGGCTTGTTGGGCTTAGCAATCATTACTACTTCCGCGCATTTCCACTGACTTGGAAAGTATTCCAATCTGAGCATCGCATTAAATATATATGTAAGCAGACGAATGCATTTACTCGGGAGATACCTAATTGTAGTCGCGCAAATTTTATCGTATCCTGGGGACTTTTTCCTATTTAGGTTTTTTATATTCTCTTCTACTTCAGAAAGAGTCGTTTGGTATATCGGTAGACTCATTTGACAAGGTGATTCTAAAAAATTTTCTACCATTTCTACGGTTTGAGTATCATGTACATCATTGGGCTTAAAAACCGAGCTTATGTGTTCTGCGATTGCTTCAGCCTTCTCAGCATTATGTCTGCAGCGTTGGCCCCTGCTGTCGACTATTGTGATCATTCTTCTCAAGATCAAGATTCCTTAGATATTCTGATGTCGCTTCTTTTTTTATTTCCCAAAGTCTCCTGTTTAGGTCTTTGGCAGCCTTGTTGAATCTGTTCCTGTCAATCGGGCTTCGAGTTGATTGCCATATTTTCCGAAGTCTTCTTTTTGCAGCTATTTGTGCTCTCAGTTCTAGTGGCAGAAAAGTTTGCTGATGAACATTTCCATTTGGTGGTGGTGTGAACATGCATCCAGCCACGTGAATCGAGTTAGAGAGTTTTTCAATCACAGATTAAATTTCATCCCCTGACTTTAGTGATATGTCTAGACTAGTTCGTTCTTCAAGCCAGTTCGGAAATGCATCTATGTTTGTTTTTGCTTTAATGATCTTATAATAATTTGTGAATGATAAGAGCTCAGATCGAAATTCTCCTCTATTTTGAAATTTTTCTGCGGTAGTCCAGAGTATACAATAAAATCCTGTAAATATGGGATTTTATTCAGATCACTAGGCTTTCCGGTAGATAATGTTGAATAGTTGTTATTTTGTATACATTTATATAGCTCGGCACCTTTTGGGTTTATCAGCCTTGATCCCCACCAGGGGTGCTTAGCATTATAGTCGCCACCAGCAATAAAGTGCCTACCAAGCCCTTGAAATAGAGTGTTAAAGTCGGCCAGCTTGCACTGATATCTAGGTGGTAGATAAACTGCTGCAACGGAAATACTAAACTGCAAACAGTGAATTTGAATCGCTGCAGCTTGCATTAGATTTGTGCTAATGCTGTCCAATATTTTGTATTTAAGAGTACTTTTAATAATAATGGCACTTCCACCCTGTGCTCTACCTGATGGATGGAATTTATAACATCGTACCCTTTGATATATTTTTATAAGTTTTCTTTGTGAAGTGCGTTTCTGATATTAGAAATATATCAATGTTGTTGGTTTTTATAAATACTTCTATTTCGTTTCGATGTTGGGAAAGCCCATTGGCATTCCATATGGCTATTCGAAGATCTACTTGCATAACTTGTTCACTAACATCATTATCATGTTAAGTAGATTAGTTGTAAGCTCAGACTGTTTTACTAGTAGTTGCTCGATTCTATCCAGTGCTGATTTTTCTTGTGTAACTGTCTCACCTTGTAGTGCTTGTGCATAACTTACTTGATTTGAGTATATATTTTCTTTTGATTTGGTTTTGCTTGTATATTAGCTGTTGCAGACAGTCGATCACGAAAAGCAGATGTAGTTGGCCTGTTATTCAATACACCAGATTTTCTTTTGGTAATCTCTTGATAGATTTTACAACCTTTGTAGCTGGCAGCGTGATTCTCATTGCAGTTGGCACAAGTTGCCGTTTGATTTTTTTCTTTGGGACAGTTGACGCTTTAGTGATTTTCAGCACACTTAACGCACTTGTAGCGCTTGTTGCAATATGTTTTAGTGTGCCCGAACTCTTGGCATCAGTAACACTGCACCATGTCATTCACTTTTCTTGAAGGCTCAACAGTAACAATGGCATTGTTTATATGTTTTATGTTGTAGATTTGCCTTTAAACCTTTAATTATATTTTTTATTATTTTATATTTTTCAATGCTTTTTAGCATGATTTGAATATAACCGTCTCGCTGTGTTTTGTAAGTAAATTCAGTAGCGTCAAGGTATGAATTGAGGTAATTCAGCAATACATTTATATCATTGACATTGGACACGAAAATGGGAGGTGGTTTTTCAGGTGTTGGCTTGTCAGTTTCCATTTTTTCACCTAGTTTTGGGTTGTCATCTTCTGAGTCTGCTAATAGGGCAAAGTGGTTGGCTCGTTTAGATGTCGAAGGTTCGTCTATAGCCATGATCTTTCACACTAAAGCTGGGGAACTTTCATTTCTTCTCTTCGTTAATCGTGGATTAGTGGGCACTTTTTGCCATGCTAAGTTGTTGTCATCGTCTTTTGCTGCTTAGCAGCAGCAAACATGCAGCCGCTTATCAGCAAATTATATTTTTAGAACGGGCGACCGGTACTTTGCTGTAAGTTGTTGTTTTACTATTTTGCTGTTTTGTTTTGGTTTGTACATTTTATTTAATTTTTTGTTTTTTATTACGAATTCAGTTACTATGCGCGTACGCGTCCGTACTCAATGAGAGTTCGATAGCAACTAAACACAAAAATTAAAGCAATATAATTTGCAGCACTTAAACATTAAATCGAATAACATATATTTCTTAATATTTCTTAGAAATGCCATTTTACATCTTAGCAATTCTTACTAATCTTATATATATGGGTGGCACATGCATAAAAATATTGCAGATTGGAGTAACGAACTTTCTTGCCGACTTGCCAATCCCCAATAGGCGTAGAAATATTAAGAAAGTTCTTAGAAGGGGTGTAAGGTAACGTAACTGGAAAATTTTGGATGTTTACACTCCAATGTTTCGATATGGCAAGCCCCGAAGAGGCGTAAGTTTTATATTTCGATAGAGGAGGCTTCCAATAACTCAACTACCCAACATTGAAGCTTCTAGCTCTAAAACTGTTGGAGATATCAACTTTTGCGGTATGCCACACGACCTAAGGCCGTAGGTATATCCAAGTCCATCGATAAGAAAAGTTATTAAGCAATTAAGTTCCCATATAATGCCCACATTGCAGCCCAAGCGCGGTCTATGCGCTAACTGTGTAGTTATATGCTTGCATAAGAGAAGCGTAAAATGATTGAAATACTAGCTCTTCACAGGGTTCAGTGAACTTCCTAATCGAGCAGTCTCGACTTGAGCACTCTTACTTGTTATACATATCCGAGTATATATATCCCAAATATCATGTCTGTTTCATCAATAGTGCTTAAAATATTACATAATTTGAATAATCACTATTTAGTGGATTCGATTTGTCACGCCCCCAGTGGGTGTTGACCAAAAATTTAATTTTTTTTATTTTATAAATTGTTCATCAATCTTAATATAATCGGAGTATTAACTGAAGTACCGAATTTTAACTTTCTTGCCTTAAAGCTGTGGTAGACACAGTAATATGGTTTGTCGCCTATGGGCGCAAGCATTTTTCGGTTTGTCACGTCCTTAGTGGGCGTATCGGAAAAATGTTGACATTTTATAATTCGAGGGTACACACGAGTATTTGTTCCAAATTTAAAGTCACTAGCTCCAATAGCATAGGTATGTGTACTGTACGAGATCTCGGCGTACCGATGGACATGCCGATATCGACCCAGCTCACCGTCCTAATTAAGAATATTTATACTTTATTTAGTCATTCACGCGTTCTTCTGCCTGTTATATACATTTTCACAAAACCATAATACCTTGATTTCCCATTTTCAATGGATGCAAGGTATAAAATAAAATTCGACGAGCTATCTTTGGTGTTTTGCTGTCGTATATAAAACTTCCGTAGAATGCGATCGATAACTTAACAGCTTTCTGAATTGCTATTTCAAAAATTAGCTTATTATATACAAAGAGCATATTTATTTATTTACCTTATAAGCGGTTTTGGCAGCTCTACGACTTTGGTATCAGTGTGCCGAGGAGGTAATGGAACAGCTATATTCGCATTGTTATGAGGAATCGAGCCAACATCAGACGGTAAATTTGTAGTTGCTTCATCCCATGGGCATATCGACCTATCTGATAGTACTACCGTGATATTCCCGGTAGTTTCTAATTGAACAAACTTTGTGTTCGGTGTTTCTCTGCGTTATATAAAAATAAATATTTATGAATAAAGAACCGTTCAATATACAATATTTTATTTTATTAATATTTAATAAGATTTATTTCAGATAGAAGAATCAGGTTTACGCCTGTAAGCGCGTGTACATGTTCCACATAAAAATTTATTTTTGTTTTTTTATACCCTGAGCCCATTGAAAATGGGAAATCAGGATATAATGGTTTTGTGAAAATGTATGTAACAGACAGAAGGAGGCGTGCCACACCCCATAAAGTATATATATTCTTGATCAGCACGACAAAACGAGTCAATATAACCCTGTCCGTCTGTCCGTCCGTCCGTGTGAACGCTCAGATATTTTTAAGTACGCAACGTACAGACTTGAAATTTTACATACATGAATACACGATAATACCATACGCTGCACAAGTTTATAAATTTTTCCGATAACTCATTCCATTTCGATTTTATGAGCATTTATCGATAATTTTATTGTGTTTTTAAGGCCTGGTTTGTACATCGTTGGCTGTGTAGTTGCATGTAATTAATACGTAGATAACGTAATCTTTTAATTTGGGATGCCACCCCTCATTCGCCTCCAATAGCCCCCTATTTGTAAAAAGCGCAAATCAAATACTAGAGACTTGTGCTTTGGCAAATCAACACATATGACTGCCATTAATAGGTTGTGAAAGTTTAACCTTAGAAACCGAGTTCAACTTATCTAATTCGATTGGTAGTATCGAATTTAAATGTGTTATATAAAAAATACAAAAACTTGTATTGCCCATAGTGTACACAAGTACATTGTTTATTCATTTACATACATTTATAGTTTACAACATCTCAAACGGATGAATAGATGGGCGGACGGACGGACAGCAGATATGGATTTATTAAAGACTTCCAAAAGACTTTTAGACAATATTCATTATTTAGCTATTCGTATCTCGTAAACTTTCTACTAAAGCAATGCACTAAATCATATTATAAGAGTTGTTAAATCTTAGATTAAGCGGTGTATCCACATATGAATTTGTTTCGCGAACATGTTGTGTTCATCAAATGTTCGAATGTGGATAGCGGTATAAACATGTTCGACAATGGATTCGAGTGTTCGCACGAACATCATCACGTGCCAAAATGAACAGGAAATTTCTAGAAAAACAAACGTGAAAACTAAAAAAAATAAAAATTTGCGGAACAAATTTTGGGACAATTTATTATTGAAATATAAAGAAATCGACGAAAACACCAAAATTGACGTTGTCAAAAAAACAAAGGAAATTCTCTGAGCGCTTCATACAAGCGTGAACAGCAAAAATAAAACAAAGCGAATAGTCAGGTGCCGGCGCAAAAGACATTTACCAGCCATGCATATGGTATTTTCGAAAATTTTAAGAAAGTAAATTATAACATATTTCAATATAATACAAATAAAATAAAATTTAATTTAAATAAATATGTATTGACATTATAGCCTCGATTTTTTTTGTCCACCACTCGCATGTTCTCAATCCAAAAATTTTTTAAAAATAATGCTCGCGAAGACGTTCGCATAGTTGGTAGGCAAACTGATAAGAAATTCGTCTGTTCGCCCGGCCATTATATTCCCTGGACTTATCGACTGGATAATATCACTAATAACAACACATAGAGTGGACAGCTGGAACAAAATTTTTCAGTGCATAAAATTTGTGTCGGTGGTACCACTACAATTCGTATTTGTTCGGCTCTGTATTTTTTTTTTTTTTACTGTTTCCCCAAGATGACCCAGCTGGTCACAGAAATCGCCGGCATACCCTGACGAGCGATTACACTCAACCGACAAAAAACAATTCCTGAAGTGCGTTGATACATTTTCCATGTTTGCAATAGTACAACCGATAATGCCCTATCATCTAAGCTATAAATTTCATTCTAAAAATCAAGGTTACATATTGGGATAATGAGGCGTCCTTTAATTCGGAAGACATTTCATAACTACTAATGAACAGTTTTGGAATAGATGTAGTACCGAATATTCTGTTTCAAGCCAAGTGGAACGATTCCACAGCATGCTATCGGAAACTGCCAAATGTATTAAGCTAAAGAGAAAGATCGCCGCTACCGTCGAAGTAATCAATGACAGGAAAAAGACCAATAGAAGTTATACACTCATCAATTGATGAATTTAGGGAAACTAGCAGATAAAAAATTGCAAAGACCCAACAGACACAACTGGATAGGAACACCCCACATAGACAAACCAGGGTATTAGAGGTAAGAGAAAGAGTCTTCGTCTAATCCTACAAACGGCTAGGAAACAAATTGACCATATAAAAGAGAAATTGTTCCGACCCTCTAAAGTTAGTAGTAGAACTAAGATGTATACTAAGTTGAAACTCCGATTTGTTTTTCTCTTGCAAGGCTATTTGGTCCGATTTACTTTTATTAAAATTTAATAGTTCCGTAATAGACGGAAAAGTAATGATATGGGAAAAAACCGACTATGTTAGGCACTCAAGCAACATAACTGAATTTCTAAGCATAGTAGAAGAAAAAAAAATTATTGTCCGCTTTATTTTACCAATACTATATGCGAAAGTTACTAGGCAGAATCGCCAACAGCCTAGATTTTCTGGTTCCCAGCACATAAGGTCTTAGCAGGCGCACCGGATGCCAAGGACTTATAAATAATCAAGGGAACCGAAACTAAACTAATTTAATTAAACAAAAGGCAAGTAGTAATAATCACGGTGACACAGAATCAAATAAATAAGCTCCTGATACTTTGAATTGGATAATCAACGCAAAGAACGCTAAATTCGTAAACACTCAACATTTGTACGGGGCATTATTGGCAAGAAATAAAATTTTAATAACCGAAATTCAAATTCTCATGCTCACCGTCACTATTGCCAAAGCTAGCATAATAAACCCAACCATTTTTGACCACGATTTAAATTCCGTACTTGTCGGACATCCCACAGAAATTCCCATAGTTAATTTAATGAAAGCAGCTAGCATTAAGATCCTTTAGTTTGAAAATATTGTCCACGTTTTATTTGAATATCCCAGAATTAAGTTTATATATTGAAAGGTAAACATACTCCCGGTGTCCCACGAACATACTGTACTTCAACTTCAAGATGATACAGTACGTGATTGCGACAACAACGTCCCAACAAGTTACGCCATTACATCTTACGCATCGATCTACAAATTAGCCACACACGACACCTGCGCCAATGGACTGAACGCTGGACACACAGCATGCAGCAAGCTAAGAGTATCACTGTGGTTGGCGAGGGTATAATAGTCATAAATGAGACGTCAGCAACGATGACGCGATAGAAGTGTCAACGGCACCAAATACGTAAACCAACGTGAAATCATCAACAGGGCTCCAGGCATAGCAGCCTGACCGATATTAAACATCATCGGCCATGACCCGGTCTTGAGTTTATCGCAACTAAAAAGGATGAGTAACCATAACCTACATGTCATCCAAGAATTACAAGAAGACATAACTTCAGCCAGATCAACCGAAATCTGTTTCATCGCCGCAGTCGCATTCAACGTGGTTCCCAGCGGTTCCATTATCTTCTACCAATGATTGAAGAGAAAACCAGCCTCAAAGAAGGTACAGATAATCGTGGATTGCTACATGATGAGCGAGAACGCTCATACCACAAAAAGAAGGGCAGTTAACGAGTGCCCCTCGGAAGCAGTTGTATAAGTTAGTGAGTGCCCTTCGGAGCAGTCGAACAATATAAACAGGCCAAAATGTAAACCAACAGTGGGAATCATAGTACTTATGGGCCAAAAATCAATTTAACATCCCAATGGTATCAGGCCATTGGCGGTAAACTGATATCTTGCCCATGCCGCAAGATAAGCATCATCACTGGAGTCAAGTCGGCTGGCCGGCCGCAATTTTGTATCTTTTAAGTTAATATATTTTGTAGCTTTCGATTCTTTATACTAAATTGCTTTTCTTTCGCTTACGCCCCAGATCGCTGGCGGCACTCAAACACACTAGTTCAGTTCAAGCCGTTTAACAATAAAGTCATATTTTGCACCGTTGCATAGCCGTTAAAAGCGACGAAAATGAATATAATACAACCTGGACTAGAAGCAACTGAATCTCAACATCTGCAACAACGCGGAAGCATTACCACACATTTTCAATAATTTATATCATTGAATTCTTAAGTGTCAAGATATTCCCGATACTCCCACTATTAGCGTAGCGAATCGGAAAATGCTACGCCAGTAACCATATTCAGTGAAGAGCTAGAGAGTTCCAATTTGAAATGTAAGTTAATGTTTATGTACATGTCCACTTTAATCCGAAGCAAATTATTTATTACATGAACTGTTACATTCAATGCCTGATACAGAACTGAATTGTGATACAAAGGAAATTGAACGCAAGCCTAAAAACTGGAACAATAACCTACAAAATACAAAGTTACAGCCGGCAAGCTGAATCAGCATAAGTGATAACACTGACGCTTGCAGCATAGTCAAGTATCATGTTACCGCAACTGACCAACTGTGAACAGGTCACTAAATTTATGCGTCAGCGAAAAGTATTTTGAGGTAACGGATTCATATTGTAAAACATTCTTATACAACGTACAATATTATTTATGTGCTGAACTACTCCTATAAACTACTAACTATGTGTTAACTACTCCGCCCTCAGTTGTGTGACCGTCCTCGGTCAATTTATATTTATTGATGGTGTTGGAAGCTGCCGACCTTTTTTGGCAACTTTGGCTACAATCATTTACGAAGGCAAATAAAAATAGCACGATTTAATTTAGCTGATTATTTATTATTTTAATGCTGGATGGTGGCGTGGTAGTCGTATAGGCAAAGTTAATTTGTAATCGAGAATTACTTTGTAACACGCAACACTTTAAGCGCGTGTTGCGTGATTTTCGAGCAGAGCTTAAATAATAGAATTTTCAAATGCTAAACAAGCGACAGAGCGGCAGGAATTTACATATGTATGTGTACTATAGTTTATTATGTGTGTACTGTATTATGAGCGAATGAGAATTAGATAAAGGTGCACAGATGGCTTAAGAGAAGCTTATCTAAGAGCAAATATTAACTGCTGCGCCAAACATCCTCCCCCATTAAAAAACCAAGTCTTTTAACGGGATCATCAACCGAAAGGACGCACAGCTTATTGACAGCTCGACGTAGAGTTCCAGTGGGTGTAGCGACTCTCACAGCACCATCAGCTCCAGCAATGGTCTCAATGATTCGGGCTAGTATCCATTTCAAAGGTGGCAAGTTTTCTTCCTTCACACATCCGACATCATTGACCTTAATAGAGGTGGGTGAGGAGGTGAGCCATTTTCCACACTGTTGGAGAATAGTACGGTATTCCTCACTCCAGCGCTTCCAAAACATTTTCTGTATGTAAGCAATACGTTGTCATCGATCGAGACCGATCGATTGTGGTCGAGCCCAGTTACGTCTGGCGCGGGGAAATATATGAGTGGTTGACCAATCAGAATCCCTGGAGTGAGAACTCCAAGATCATCGGGATTTCCTGAAAGTGTAACAAGAGTACGAGAATTGATTATAGCCTGAATTTGGCATACCAAGGTGCACAGTTCCTCGAAGCTAAGAATTGATGATCCCATAGAACGATATAAATGATTCTTGGCGGTCTTCACTGCTGTTTCCCATAGGCCACCGAAATGTGGCGAGCGAGGAGTTATGAACTTGCAATTGTTGATGCAGTAATTCTGCAATAATCCTGGCTCAACAATAAACGCCTCAGATCCTCTAGCTCGCTCCGTGCACACACAAAGTTAGTAGCGTTGTCAGACCAAATGCATCTTGGAATGCCGCGCGTACCGATGATGTGTTGAAAGCGGTCACCAACTCGAAGTACACCAAAGTCATCCACAAACGGAGACCGCGAAAGAATGCCGCGAGCGAACATTCTTTCCATTTTGTAATGCAGAGTATTCTCTGCAACTGAGTTTTCCGAACCAGACGAAATAATATGTACGATTCTTGACGAAAATATACCGCTGACAATCCAGGTGACTTTGTTCTCCTGATGCATTTGTGAATATACCCAAAAATGCGCTTTAATCGTATTGGGTACGACGACGCACAGTACGGCAAAGCGTGGCAAAAATAAGTTAAGTGATGAATGCAGACATTTGATTTCTTGATGATTGGAAATTACCCCAAGATGCTGAATCCAAAAGATTTTTGAAAATAGATGAATTTTACGCAAAGTTATGAGCCTTCGAATTAAACCGAGAAATGTTTTAAAAATGATCCACTTATCAATTGAGCTCCTAGAAAAATACTGCACAAATTGTTGATGTTTTGATATCGTTGGAAACATAGGTATATTTTCAAAAAATTAAAAGAAAAAGTATGTTATTGTGATAATTAATTAAGGACCTAGATTCACTCTAGTTAACAATGTTCAATGTTCAAAATGTTCACATTTTTTATTTCGTAAAATGGACTGCATCTTCTCAGTTCCGACGAGATCCGCACTTCGACTTATATGTATATAGATATTTTTATACCCTGAGTCCATTGAAAATGGGAAATCAGGATATAATGGTTTTGTGAAAATGTATGTAACAGGCAGAAGGAGGCTTGCCACACTCCATAAAGTCTATATATTTTTGATCAGCGCGACAAGACGAGTGGATAGAGCGCTGTCCGTCAGTCCGTGTGAATACACAGATATTTTTAAGTACGCAACGTAGAGACTTGAAATTTTACATGAATACTCGTTAATACCATACGCTGCAAAAGTTTTTATAAGTTTCGATAACACATTTAATATATAGAGACTTGTGCTTTGACAAATACACACATATAAATGCCAATAAGTTGTGGGGCGAATAGGGCGTGTCATCCAAAATCTAAAGATTACGTAATCCTTGTATTCGTTACACGCAACTACACAGCAAATTTAAAGTCTCTAGCTGAATGATGTACAAATCACGCTTTGAAAAAGCATTAAAATTATCGATAAATGCTCATAAAATCGAAATGAAATGTGTTATCGAAACAAACATGGTTTATAAAAACTTTTGAAGCGTATGGTATTAACGAGTATTCATGTAAAATTTAAAGTCTCTACGTTGCGTATTTTAAAATATCTCAGCGTTCACACGGACGGACGGACAGATGGACAGGGCTGTATCGACTCGTCTTGTCGCGCTGATCAGGAATATATATACTTTATCGGGTGTGGCACTCCTCCTTCTACCTTTTACATACATTTCCACAAAACTATTATACCTGAATTTCCATTTTCAATGGGCTCACAGTATAAAAGGTCGAATTGACACGAAGCTGCATACATTTCCACAAAACTATTATACCTGAATTTCCATTTTCAATGGGCTCACAGTATAAAAGGTCGAATTGACACGAAGCTGCATGCAGTAGGTAGATTTGCCGATGGCAAAACGTTCATTGAAGGGTCTGGGTTTGTGGGTTTATGAATACCATAAATAAGTAGTGAAAGTTTTGTGAAGTTAGTCCATCGCTAAGAAAAGTTATTAAACAATTAAGTTCCCATAGTAATGCCCGCAATGCTGCCCAAGCGCAGTCACTGCGTCAACTGCATGCATATGAATGTGTGTATTTGTTGTTTGTATGTATGCCTAAACAAGCGTAGAATGGTTTGATATTTAGTTTTTCACAGGGCTCAGGGTATCTCCTAGTCGAGCAGTGTCGACCAGAGCACTCTTACTTGTTTTGCATTTTGGTTGTTAGAATTGCGGTTGTTGTACCTTTTTGTCTCAACCTTATGCCAAACATTGTCAACAACCACTTGTTATTGAAAGAAATAATTTAATTTTATTTATTAAATTTTATTCGATATTTATTCCCCTTCTATGGATCAGAAAAGTTTAAAATATTTTGAAAGGAATTTTTATATTTCTATCGTTTATCTAGTCATCATTAAGATTAATAATGAAATAAAAATGATTTTCTGCAAAAAAAAAATTGTTCATACAAAAACATGTCTTTTTTGCCTAAAACCACATTTTGTAATAAAAATGTGAAGCACTCAGTTAGCGCATCACCTTGTGTGTAGATTTATCTCATTCATCAAAGCTTGAAGAATTCAATTTTCGAATAACATTGCTTGGATCAAAAGTTATGATTTTTGCAACGCAAAATGAGCAAAGACCCCACTGTGCGACGACTCATCCATTGCTAGTTGATGCCTTGCACGAATAGGCTCTACATTCATGAGTCGACGCTTGGGCTGCAAATAGGAATCGCCAAACAGACTGAATATTCTCTAGAAGGTAATCGACGATAGTTTGTGATAACATTCTGCTCGCAATTGAGTTCGTCTGTTGTTGTCTTAGCCATAGCCTCAAAAACGTACTACAGTTACGCACCAACTCATCAAGCCGGGGGCTGTGATTGGCGTCATCCGTCATTTCTTTGAGTTGCGATAAACGACGAGAGTTTGGGAGCATGTTGCCCGCCACCTGGAATGATGCAGCCGAGTTGCGTTTTTTGCAAAACTGGTAATCCAAGTGCCACCTGAATTTGCCCAACACACAACAGCTCGAAGAAGAGACCAGCTCCGATAAGATTAATTCGTTGTTACTTATGTAACAAAGCTGTACGTATATTACAAGTATTAGTAGAAATTGAGACCCAGGCTAATTGTCAGTAATAGTCTGCGCTACGATGACAGTGATGGTAGTGGAATAATCAGAGATCCGCGATTTCAGAACGAGATTGATTGAGTATCCTTCAGTTGAGAAGCTGGCATCTCCAATGCCGCAACCTGCTGTCAGTGATTTCCATTTTCGAAGCTGAAGCTGGTTTGCAAACCGACTGGTGACGAAGTGAACATGAGACCCTGACTCCAAGAGTACATGACACGGAACAATTGCGCCAGCTCGGTTCTTGACAAGGATTACAGCAGTGGCTATAAGGACAGCATCAGACGAAATAGGCTATATGTGGACTTAAGGCAGAGAAGGTGACATTGAAACCATGGCATTGGGATATATTGCATTTGTTTGTTGTTCAGATTGCAAGACAATGTTGGATGTGACTACTGAGGACTGATTGAAATGCAATAAAATATGGTGCTTCGATTGGCAGGTACGTCAGGAACTAGATTTGCAATATTTCAGCTGATGCCCGTTTCTCGGGCAATTGAGGCATAGGGCGAGTCTCTTGGTCTCCTTATGCCTTACAATTGGCGACAATTGCTTAAAGCACTTAAATTGAAATATCGCGTGATTTGGATCTTCACCAAAGACACAACGAATGGGAGTGCTCGAAGCAACAAATGATTTTCTTAAATACGAACTCACAATCTTCCCTTCCAGCAAGACTTGGTCCACATTTTAAAGAATTGGAAACCGTCCTTGCAAGAATGCTGACAATTTAGACCAAGATGGCAATTCATTAGTAGATGAGCCTTCCTCCCATTTAGCCTGAATAGACTTGCTTAATTTTTGCAGCACTGTTTGCACGATGATACAACCAGCAACTTCTTCCCTCGATGCTAAAGAATTCATGGCACGAATGTGAGACGTAACTTTATCCACCAGCTGCTTCAGCCTGTCCACAGATGCATCAGCCTTCTCAAGCCGAAATATCGCTCTGATGGGTGCCTGTAAAATAAAACGTTTATTATCAAATCGACGTTGAAGAACATCCAGAGTGAAGAGATAGTTTGTTGATTTCCAATGAGCTGAAGGTATCCAACGCAGAATCTGTCCGCATCTATGATTGTCTGTATAGATTCAACTAAATTTTGGCAGCTCCAGTTGCGTCAAACGGGATCGATTAGCCATAACGAGCATTGGATGGACGTTTGTACAACTTTTTTTAAACGTCAAAGAAAGCCATTGATTCGGCCGACGTCCTAGTCCATGTTAAAGCAAGGCCTTAAGCTTTAGCAGAAATGATTCAAATTTCGCAGGCAAATCACTAGATATGGACTCAAATTAGATTCCTCTAACCTAGTGTGGAGTGAATCAAAATTTGATTCTAACTTGGTTAGCGAATCCAAACGCAAACGTAATTCACACGAATCTATATGGCTTAGTTTTTCAACATCCAATTCGGAATACCACCTTTCAAGTCTATCGAAGAGTGCCTTTGTTTTAAGTCTTAAGTAACCCGAGATGCAGACACTTGATCATCATTCGACTCTGAGTTATTCATTTTATTCACTAGAGTGTTTTTTGACTCGCGAAAAACACGTGTATTACAAGGTTAATGAACAAGCTAATAGACCCTTTAATTCACTTCACTTTTTAGCTGCCCTAATATGCAAGTTCGCTGTTTCTTTGTGGGGTGGGATTAGCGGGCCTTCTATGCAGACGCTGTACAAAAGGCGCCAAACGCGACGAACAACGACGAAAAGGTAGATGTTAAAGATAAGCACAACGCAAGCGCGACTGAATGCAAGCCTATCTGAGCTTTTATATATGTATGTATGTGTGTCTTCTACGATTGACAGCTTTTTCGGCTTAGCGGGCCGTATATGCAGACACTGCACAAAAGGCACTAAACGCGACAATTGACACAGCTTTTTCGGCTTAGCGGGTCCTCCATGCATACGATGCACAAAAGGCAGACGATTAAAGAAGAATTAAAAAGCTCAAGATAATGCACGCACAATTCTATACCAATTGGATGCACATTGAGCACTGTTGTGTTACGGCGAAATTGATTCCCAATTTGAATGCAGTATTTTGTGTACGACGAAATTTGTTATCAATTTGAATGCATTATTTTGCACAAATGTTTATGATTTACACCATTGTATTTCGACGAAGTAGAGTACTAACTTGATGCACTAAACGAACACCACGGAGTGTATTATCACGTCGAGGACACCAAAATGTTAGAAGTTGCCGAGCTTTTTCGGCAACTCTCGCTCCAATCATTTACGAAAACAAATAATAATAGCTTATTATTCATTAGTTTAATGCCGGGTCCATGGTAGTCTTATAGGCAAAGTTAATTTGTAATCGAGAATTACATTGTAACACGCAACATACGCTTGATGGTGATTTTCGAACAGAACTTAAAGTATAGATAGAATTTACAAGTGATAAATTTACATAAGTGTGTGTGCTATAGTTTCCTATGAGCGGATGAGAATGAGATAAAGAACAGATGGCTTCAGAGAAGCTTATCTAAGTGATGGCTTTTTCCATCTCTCTTCAAAAGTTGCCAGAGGACAATGCAGCCACTGAATGCAATACTAAGCGCAATTGCAGATGTGACTTAGATGTTGAATGTTTTGGTCGACGCAAGTTCCGTCTCGAGCTGTTGGATGACTTGTAGATTTTCATTATTCATCCGGTGGAGCTGTGGTATACCGGGTCGTGGCTGATGAATGAATGGTTTGGTCGACGCAAGTAACGCCTTGAGTTGTTGCATGATTTGAAGATTTTCATTTTTCATCCGGTGAGCTGTGGTATATCGGGTCGATGATGATGATGTTCAGAAGCGGTGATCCTGCGATGCATGGTGACCTGGTTGATTGTATATTTTGTTTCGTTTAAGACAACCGAGAATCGGAACGAAACGATGTGCCCCGCTTATTATAATTTCGGGGCCGTCGTCAGTAATGACATTCGCTGAACTCGCGTTGATGATAATGATGCGTCATCTACTTGTAGATCGGTCTGCATGTGGTTCGATTGCGTGATTGTAACGCTTGGATGCAGGTTTCCTTTATTGCTAATTGCTGAGTATGTGGTCGTAACAGACTCATCGATGGCTAGGATATTGTCTTGAAGGTAAAGTGTGATATGCTGATGAGAAACCGGAAATATCGAGCTTTTAAACCAACTGACTTAACCCTTAGGCTATAATTATATAGACAATATTCTCGGACTTGAGTATTTTAATGATCGATTGTTATGATCAAAAATGGTAGGGTTTTTAATGTTCGATTTTGGCAAAGTTATAGTATCACATCTTGTATTTGCGTTATTTACATCCTACTACCTAATAATGTTTCGTATAAATGTGGGATATCAACCAATTAATTTTTCTCTGCCTTGGGTTCACTGTGTCGATAAGTTCAATAATTTGCTTCTGAGTGTTGGAGTTGATTTCCACTTGCCAATTGTTTGCATCAATTAATCTTTTGAAAATCGACGCGTATGCAGTACGTGCTATTACTTTGAAGGCTGACTCTAAGAAATCTAAGCTTCTAGCCATTCTATAATATATTTGTGTAACCGACAATCAATTTTTAACATGTTCAATGTCTATGTAAATCTAAAAGTTTTCACATGTGCAATTGAGAAAATAATTCTGCTAACTAACTAACTGACGAGACCGTCGTCAACCATAATTTTTAATCGGTTAAGTTACTCGAGTGTCTTAAAAAATCACGTGTTTCCCATACCAGTACATATGTGACGATTTAAAAAAAAAAACAGGGAATTAATCATTATGCGTTTATCTTATCATAGCTTGTCCTTACTGGCCAGCCTCCCCTAATATTAACAGACGTTCCTACGTCTGCAGGAATTGCTTCTTCTGTGCAAAGTGATGTTAGCTTGTTTTTTCGCCTACCTCAAAAAATATGTTTTGCCTGACTGCATTCGTTCGTTCTATATGGTCTAGCTAAGCTTTGAAATTCTATGTTTAATTCTATGTTAGATGCTGCATGTCATTTGGTATTTTTTCTGCGACCGAATGTATGGAATGATTGTATGCAATTGTTACGAAGTCTTCTGTAATAACTCGCTAGGCCAAGGAATAATCGCAAGCTAAACATATTTTTCGGCTTTTTTTATTCTCGTAATCAAGGCGTAAAATATCTTTCCTTTATGTCATCAATTGATCTTTGAATAATGCTCCCCGGATTTTTGTAAGGCGAAAGGTTAGCGGCCAAATTCATATTTTCCGCTGTTTACCGAAAATTAGGTCTTTTCGTGGTCATGTTCCGCTAAATAAATCTGATGGTATCCTGACTTTAAATCGAGCGCTGTTCAAAATTTTGCTCTTCCTAGCTTTGCTAAGATCATGGGAATACTCGGCGTTGGGCACCTATAACCTATAGTTCGCTCATTCAGATTCCTGAAGTCGATCACTAACCGTTTATTTTTATTACAATTGGTATCCAACCCTTTCTTATCAACTACCCATACTGGGCTATTGTAAGTAGACCTTGATGTCATAAGGACTTTTTAGTCCAAAAATAAGTGCATGTAATGCACCTGCCCTAACCTCTTCATTGATCAACGAGGCATGTTGGACCTAATGTGACATGACAATTTTGTTAATCATCTCATCGTAATAGTCCATAAGGCTTAATTCGCCTTATCTAACCATGTTCATTCCTTGCCGCAAAAAACGCAGCGACGTCTGTCTGACAGTCTGGAAGTGTGTTGCATTCCTATCGAAGGGTCTGAAAAGTTCGTACGCATCTGTGGCAGACCATCTCCATGCCACATAATCATCTGTTACACCATTGAAATCGGGTACCGTTTTTATTATGGCTAACGGCAATACAACTTCAGCCTAAAACTTATCCTTTGATAAGTCTTAATCTGGAGAGCCTCTACACGCATACTAAAAACTTGTTGAAGGCTTCTTGCTCTACAAACGCTTGGCTTACAGTGTTCTTGGTCAAAGCTTGAATCTGCAGCATTTCCATGGTTGGAATTACCAGGTTTTGTGCTTAGCTACGACTCTGAGGTTCGAGGGTCTGAATTTGGCTGATGTAAGGCTCATGGTTCTCAACCTGACTATTTTCTGTATCCCACTCAACTTCTGAATCACTATCGCACTCTACTTTAATATCTCTTTTTATATCGTACCGATTTATATGGCAAAGAAAAAGAATATTTTACACAAATATGAAACACTTTGTGAATAATTGATATCAAATATAGTGATTCTACATTTTCCCTGTACAAGATCTTTTAATAATTGGATATTCACAGCTGTTTGCCACAAATACATTCAATTGCCTATTCAAAAACATTTATTTTTTATTATTTTATTTTTTTTTTTTGTAAACGGCGATTTGATAACTATTTTATAGTGAACTTACATGCTTTGACGTATTTAACAACTATGAAATCTAGCTAAGGGTTTGAGTTTTATCCCGTGAGGCACCAGTTAATTTTAATGTACAAGTCCACTCCAGCTACCTGCTGGTATCCGTGGGTGTGTTGACTTGGTAATACAACCGTCCTGCTTAGATTGGCTTGTATGGATGCTCGAGCTGACACTGGTAGCAGTAGTAGCTTATGCTAGGCTACCGGTTAAGGTTGCCAAAATTTCCCTCTGGCAGAGAGCACACGTTTTGTTCAAGCATGAACATACAAATATATATAAATATGTATATGTCGGAGCCTACTGCATGCACGCACTGTATACGCGCGTTACTGTTTACAGTATGTGTGAGTGTATGAGTATTCTGTTATGGGTATTTACCAGAAGCATAATTTCATCACATTAAGAAATATTGCATCAGCCACGTAATGTGCTGTGATTGGTTTGTTGTGTAGCTTGACGAAGGACTGTCATAGCGCGACGACAGCGTTGTAGCGCTGTCGTCGAGTGTGGTCCGGTGCGAGGTAGAAAAACGGAAAAAGGCAGTCTAATTTGGAGTCGCAAAGCCTATGCACTGGAACACACTGCGCTTAAAGAAAAGAGTGTAATGCGAGTGTGCTTTAACATCAGAAGTGGGATCTGGCTCGCTACCTGACACGAGAGATGATTCTTGACAATTGTGCTGATAAAATTTAATTTAACCTAAAAGGCTGTGCGTTGGTGATGGTTTCGAGTGCAGAGTTTGGAGGCGGGACTTTTACGACAGCGTTTGACTCGGGAGTCAATAATGATAAAAGGATTAACAATATAGTAATGTTGAAAGGTATTGGCAGTGACAGCATTTGTAGTACATTGCAAATGCTTAGCTGTGTATAAGCGCTAACCATGCAGCACATAGACTGGTTATTCGGAAAAGAATTTTTCCACACTACGAAGATTGATGATTAGACCCGTCACAACTTTGTTTTTGCTCGGTTCAGTCTCATTACGTTCGCAAGAAAAATAGCGAGACGCATAGTCGTTCTGCTTCAAAAAGTCGGTCGAGCAGTAGCGCACAGGAATTGAAGTTTGCCGTGACGAGATTCCATTGCTTTGCTGCTGAGTGAAGAGTATGCCGAATTTTTGAAAGCGTTTGCCGTGCTCATGCTTTTCCATGATTATTGTTACGCAGGCTGTGAAAGCTTTGGTGTGCTTAACAATATGATTTCACGACAAGCATGCACACATTCTTACAGTCCCTAACTACATGCGTGTGTATTCATGTGCCTATGTGTGAAACTTGCGCTTGTAGAATTTACAGTTGCTAAATCTTGGGGCCTGGATATGGGATGGCTGAGGAAGTTTTGTGTGTGTGCAAGTGTGCAAAATATGTTCGCACAAGCAGCAGCTCACAAAAATTATACAAGTTGTTCATCAATAATAATAATAATCATCGTATTGAAATGATATTCTGTTTTTTTAAATAAATATTTGAAAAGCAACGTTGTTACTGGCTGTGAAATCATTACTGAGGAATTCAATGTTATTATATCCACAAAAAAAAAGGTTCGAAATTGTGAAAGCCAAATCTGTAAATATATTATTCAGTAGATGTGACAAAAACAAAATAATAAAATTACTTGAGAATTATTCCACTGCACTTATTAAGAGAGCATATAGAGAGAGCATAGAAAGATATCGTTAGAGAAAAGTTGCGTTTACTAAAATGTAATATCATTCGACTCAGTTGTTGTCCCTTTGCAAGCCCTATGCTAATGCAAAAAAAAATGGGACAGATCGACTTTGTGTCGATTACAGAGAGATGAATGCTAATACGATAGCAGACAGATATCCTTTGCCGTTAATAAATGACCAGATTGCTAGATTGCTACTTCACCTGTCTTGACATGGCAAGTGGCTTTCACCAGATCCGAATTCACCCCGATTTCGTAGAATAAACCGTATGAATTTTTGACTATGCCGTGCACAATTGAGATAGGCTTAGAAAGGCTAAAAATAGTGCTAGATATTCTCACAGGAGCTGGATTTATTTTTAACATCAACAAATGTAGCTTTTTGAAAACATCTGTTTAGTATCTGGGATACGAGATAAAGGCAGGTGAAATTCGATCAAACAACGAAAAATTGCTGCATTGATTTCTCTGCCACCGCCACAGACAGTTTTTAGTGTGCGACATTTATTGGTCTACCATCCTATTTTCGCAAGTTTGTACCTGGCTTCTCTCAAATAATGAAGCCAATCTACGCTTTAACGTCAGGGAAAGAAAGTTTTACTTGGAATTCTGAGCTCGAAAGCACTCAAAAGAATATTGTAAGCATCCTTACAAATAAGCCAGTTAATATTTGACCCACAACACCCTATAGAATTGTACACTGATGCTAGCTCGATTGGACTTGGAGCCATGCTTTTATAACGTATCAACAACCAACTTCCTGTTATAGAATATTTCAGCAAAACAACTTTCGCCGATGAATCTAAATATCGCTCCTATGAGCTCGAAACATTAGAAGTATTTGCGTCCGCAAACATTTTCGTCACTATTTGCTTGGTAGAGAATTTGTGATTAATACCGATTGTAGCTTCTTGTTGCAATAAATAAAATACCTGAAAGGCGAATAACCAGCAGAAATATCAATTAGTTGGCAGTTGGCCTTAAATTGTACAAGAAGTCGAGCGACAAAGGCAAGCCCTTTTGAATTGTTTATTAGCAAAGTTACTCGTCCGTTAGTGTTGCTTCCACCATGTGAAACGACACAAGAAGTTAATTTGGCAGAATCAAGAGCAGTACAAAATATATCAGCAGCAGCCGCATATAGAAAAGAGCAATTTGATAACAGCAAGGTTAATGTTGTTTGGTACAAAGTAGGAGATTTTGTGAGGTTAAAGAATGAAGAAAATCATCAAACGAAGTAAGTCCAAGTTTAGAGGACCTTTGTAAAAATCTGAATTATTAGACGGAGATAGATATATCAGTAGATCATTGAAAAATGAAATATAAGTATGCTCATGATAATATAAGGAAAATGCAAAGCTGTAATGAGGATTTGAATGATGTTGATAAAGAAACTGTTAAACGAGACAGTATTGATATGATTGAGAGAATCTGTTCAACGAGACAGTATTGATATGATTAAGGGAATCTGTTGCAAGAGACAGTATAGATGCCTGAAAGGCTGATAAGAAAAGTCGAAACAATTGGTCATAATACAAGCACAAGTGCAAAACAAAGGCTTTGATCATGGCGTGTGGCGCATAAGATGATCTAATGCGAAACAAGTTGAGTTTATGATAATGAAAAGAATAATAATGAAAGTTGAGTTAAAAATCAATTCGACAAATCGAAGACAGCCGTTATAAGACACTTTTTGTGATTATGTCATCTAAAGGAAAAAAAATAAATAAAAAGAGAACGAGGAGAGATACAAAATCAAACTAGACCCAAAATTTAAGGGACAATTTTTGATAAGAAAAACCCTTATGGTAACAGATACAGGTTAAAGTCGTTATCAAGCAAGCGAATATAAATAATGTGATGAAGTTATTAGAGAACCTCCAGAAGGAAGTGTTCGTTAAGAATTAGACAATGACAGGGAAGTGCGATGGATAGATAAAGGTCATATGTGTAAACTCCAAAAATAGCCAGATGATCGATGACCCTTACAACCTCAGCGATAGGATAAGAATAATAAATAGACGAGCGCTGAGCCCTACTACCTCAGCGATAATATTAGAATGCAATAAACCAATGCTTAGTCTTACAAACTCACCAAAAGACACAATAGATTTAGGAGTTGAAATTACGCAAGAGTCTGGGTAAATAAACCTAACCCCCATAATAAACTTCAGTAGTCGATTAAACTCCACCAGATTCAGTATATTCATTCATGAGTATTGAGTAAACACCACCGCAGTCAGATTCATTCACGTTTATTTCACAGCTTTAGACGGAGCAAAGTATTTTTTTTTTTTGCATGAACTGTTATGTTCAATGAACTGAATTGTGAACTGAATTGTGATACAAAATGAATTGAACGCTAAACCTAAAAACTGAAACCATAACCTACAAAATATAAAGTTACAGTTGGCAAGCTAAATCAGCAGAAGTTATAACATCATAAGTAAGAAAACTCTAGTCGGAGGTGCCCGACTGAGAGAGACTTGGTTGAAGAATATGCTAAAAATTCGATGCATGTGTATGTGTGAATGTTTTTTGCTGCGCGTTGCTGCTTATTACGTGCGTGTGATAATTGGCCAACGGAATTAAATGAAACTTTCAGCATTCGATTCTATTGAACTTTTAACATTTTATAAAATCGAATTCTTAATCGTAGTTGTTGATTATATTTGCTGCTGACCTTCAATGGGGGGTTTGTAAACTTTGGAGCAGGTATCCAAAATGTAACAAAAATTAAAATTGCATTAAATTCACATAAATCTATATACAAAATTTGGAGATTCCAGCTCTAAAAATGTGAGAGAATACAATATTTCCGATAAGGTTTGAAATCGATAACATCACAACAAAAATAGTTATCGATTTTTATTAATAAACTTGACCTGCGCGTGTTAATCACGGAACCCACCAAAAACAAATTCAATTCTCCAGCTTGCCTAGATGCTTCAAACGTACGGACACACAGTGTGCTCAGGGTATACAAATTATATGCACTATGTGCGAGGCAAATCAGACAGACCGTCTTCCCTCGAGAAACGTCATGGTTGCCTTTTACCATTTGGAACAGAGTGCAGCGCTACTTTTTCTCAATATCAGACTGCAGTCTCCCGCTGAAGCCCCTTATTTTTACAAGTAAAGGGAACTTAGGTACAAGCTCTAGAGTGACTAACCGCTATAAGAAAGCGATTGGCAGTACAATCAAGACTTAGCTGGCCTCAACTGGAAGCATAAGATGAATATGATAAGCAGACACTTTCTAAACTTCCCTTAACTATGTGGTTGGTAGATCTTAGAATTCCACCACAGAAAGAAGCTGCTTGTTGTAAGAGAATTAACAATAGGATTTGCCAAGCGTTAGTCATAGTTGGAGTGAAATGTGTAGGGTATACCGATCACTTAAGTTCGGTATCACGGGATGTGAGTGCTCCAAGAACTATCGCTGAGATTGGTCAGCTTGTGTGAGTATTGTGGTAGTTATGGTTTTGTAATCTGACGTTGTGATACCTGCCAGGTGAAAAACACTGATAGCACCTTAGAGGGGTGTTGCATAGTACATTGAACTTAATCAACTATATTCCATCTTCCTTAGAAGAAGAAAAATAGGAAAAGATCCCTCCACTTCAGTGTTAATTAGAAGTTCCACACCAGGAGTAGATATCGCAGTTAGAAGGGATCCCGAAACGTTACTACTGAGCTGGTGTTTGTGCAATCGACGCGTTCAGACATACGGACAGACGGACCGACGGTTGGACGGACAGACAGACGGACAGAGCTAAGTCGACTCAACTCGTTGCTCAAATCAAGAATGTGTATACTTAGTTCAGGTTATGTATAATAGTTGTATGTATAAATAGTTGCTATCAGTAACTTACCTGTGGGGAAGCTCACATAGATTATTTTGCGAGTGAGAGTGCGGAACTCTGGAACTAGCACTCTGATTTATAGTAATTACTGCTAGCTCAAGTGCCGAGCCGGTTAGACTGCGGTCACTACCACGTCGTCTCGCTAGATTACTTGAAGGTGCATTTGGGTAAGTAACACAAGATGTAGCGGATGTCGTTGAGCTCTTAGTTACCTCTCCTAAATTTGGTTGACTTGAAAGGGCGGCAGTCATCTTCTTTTTGGCTCCGCTTACGGCACCAAAATTAAAGAAACGTTTTTTATGCGAAGGCTGGATACCACTATCAATAAGTCGTTTGTAGTGATCGGAACGTATAAATCGAGGATAACAATCCTTTTTCAACAGAAGCATATATATATGCTCTGAAGCGGAGTCAAAAGTGAATCGCGATGGATTCTGCAGACCACGTAGAACGCTTTCCATAGTTTTGCCATCGATATTAATTTCACATGGTGCTCCAGGTTGAAGGAACTCTCTAAAAATAATAATTTACTATGATTTACTTAACATTTATGAAACCATTTTCTTACTCATATATTTCCTTAACAGTGCGGGCCACTTGGGAGTGAGCAGTCCGACGGAGACGATTTACTGCGATCCAGAAACGAATGTTTTCGTGAGAGTATTCTTTTTCTAAAAAGCTTGTAAACTCCAACAACCCTGTGGGGTCACAAATCAGTTCTTCTATAGAAATAGCCCAGCGTTTTACGCGCTTTTCAGTAGGTATGTCGACATAAGTACTGTTCAGCTGCCAGAAAGTAATATCTTCAGTAACCCAAGGATTAGAGGGCAGCGCTGGCTGGAGAAAGAAATCGTACTCGTCGAATGTCTCCGAGTAGCAAACAAGAGATTCGCACGCTTGAGACATTTTCATTCGGGTTCCACCTAAGGCTTTAATCAGAAATTCTACTTCACGTTGTATATCATCGACAGTCTTTTTTTTATTGGGTTTCTGGCCTTGACGATCTCGTGATGGAACTGGACACGGCTCTAAAGGAGTGAATTGGCCAGGCGGTGGACGGTGTACGCGCCAGTAAGCTCGCTCTTGTGAGTCGCCTACAATTTTGTCACCTTTCTTACGCTCCTTGGCAAGGCGTACTTGCTCCTCGGCCTGCATTGAAATAAAATCCCACTTGCCTTTAAGGTTCTTATGAAGCGAAGCGAATGCCTCAGCCTCGTAGTCCTCTAGCGCATGTCGCTGCTTATTACGTAGTGAACGCTTTGCCAAATAGATAGCATACTCCACATTATCCGGTGCCTTGTGCTGCCACGGCCAGTAGTAAGGAGTTTGGAAGCGATAAAGAGATGAGTCATCTTTAACTGTTAATGTCTTGGAATCATTAACAGGGAAAAAGTAGCCATGTAGGCACAGTTGATTGGCAATGTTTAATGCCTCCGATTCCTCTATTTGCAAGTGATCCATAAGCCACTCAATTAAATCATACCCTGAATGACAATAAAATGTGAATTTGATTAGATTTAAGATATTTTTTGTCAAGTGTCAGACTTACCCATAAAAGCATATGGAATTGATGTAAGAAACATCTTTTGCTGTCGTACTGGCACACCATGTTCTTGGTCCTGCATTTCCCGTACGAGGATTTCCATCTAATAAAAAAACAGAATATTTACTATTTTGTTAGCCATTACGTCTGTCAAAGGAGACATCCTTACATAAACAAGTTAAGTGCCCTCGTCGAGACTGTTCGACTAGGAGATACCCTGAGGAGCCAATACTCCAACAAATCTGCGCTTTTTTTTATGCATACATACAAAGTACATGACACGGAACAATTGCGCCAGCTCAGTTCTTGGACTTGTGGACTTAAGGCAGAGAAGGTGACATTGAAACCATGGCATTGGGATGTATTGCATTTGTTTGTTGTTCAGATTGCAAGACAATGTTGGATGTGACTACTGAGTACTGATTGAAATGCAATAAAATATGGTGCTTCGATTGGCAGGTACGACAGGAACTCGAGCAAGTGAGGCATAGGGCGAGTCTCTTGGTCTCCTTATGCCTTACAATTGGCGACAATTGCTTAAAGCACTTAAATTGAAATATCGCGTGATTTGGATCTTCTCCAAAGACACAACGAATGGGAGTGCTCCAAGCAACAAATGATTTTCTTAAATGCGTACTCACAATCTTCCCTGACTTGCCAACCTGACCATCCAGCAAGACTTGGTCTACATTTTAAAGAATTGGAAACTGTCCTTGCAAGAATTCTTACAATTTAGACAAAGATGGCAATTCATCAGTAGATGATAGAAATTACCCCTAGATACTGAATCCAAAAGATTTTTGAAAATAGATGAATTTTAAGCAAAGTTATGAGCCTTCGAATTAAACCGAGAAATGTTTTAAAAATGATCCACTTATCAATTGAGCTCCAAGAAAAATACTGCACAAATTGTTGATGTTTTGATATCGTTGGAAACATAGGTATATTTTCAAAAAATTAAAAGAAAAAGTATGTTATTGTGATCATTAATTAAGGAACTAGATTCACTCTAGTTAACAATGTTCAATGTTCGAAATGTTCACAGTTTTTATTTCGTAAAATGGACTGCATCTTCTGAGTTCCGACGAGATCCGCACTTCGACTTGATCAAGAATATATATACTTTATGGGGTGTGGCACGCCTCCTTCTGCCTTTTACATACATTTTCACAAAACCATTATACCCTGATTTACCATTTTCAATGGGCTCAGGGTATAAAAAGTAGAGAAATGTCCGTGTTCGAACAGGAACTGTCCGACATGAAAGAGTCCATGGATGAGCTCGAGACAACCTTGTCGTTGCTAACGAACCAAAATACCGCTCAGAAGGAAGAGTTGAAGGCGGCACTTCCAAAATCAATTCTCTAGAGAACGACCTTGCTTGGGAGCGAGAGTCTCGCAATCCAACGGTTGAAGAACAAAGACCTTTAGCTCGTCCCCGTAATATTTTCGACTTGTCCGAATGCGACAAAATACCAGAGCACGTGAAAGACTTACAGGTCTTCGAGGAGGTAGCATCAGCGGAGGTAGCATCTGCTCTAATGGACATCTATAGGAAGAAAGTGTTGGACTTCTGCGTTGGTGACCTAAATGGCGACTTGCCTAGATTCCTTATGCTGCATAGGCCGAAAGACCTCCTTGAAACATACTCCTTGTGTAACGAGTCTCAGAATGTTTTTATGAGGGCTCGCCCTACAAGTACCCTTTTTCTGGAAACCCATGCCCAATGGGCCCTACGCCAAGCTATTTGGCATTCCGCTCCTCACGCCTCTTCCTGAACTCCAGCAACTGTAGCTACACAATGCCACAGCCACAGCAGGGGTACGCTAACGGTAATGGTACCCCTCGGCCACCATTCATACCAAGATATGGGGTACATACCAATCAGGACAGACTTAAAGGTCGAACATCTCCTCACCAGGCAGTTTTAGGAAAGCTCCGTGTGGGAACTCTAACCCATTCCGAAAAGCAAAGAGGCTTTATCATCTTGAGGGCCCTAGCGATTCATCGTACTCGGTCAGTAGTGAAGAAATTCCAGAAGGGGGTTGCACAGACATGAACACGACTTATGCAGCAACCGATCATGTAGATGAAACTGGTCTGGCCGAGGATGAGTCAAGCAAGACTGGAGAAAGGTTGGCGCAGTTAGACGGGGGGCAGATAAATTTTATGACGAACGCCTCTCTAGCATACCATATATAGCATATGGTACGAGTGACGGGGCAGGGCTTCAGTTCTTAATTGACACTGGAGCAAACAAGAACTTTATCTGTACCAAAGTGACCGCAGGCTGTACTAATTTACCAAAACCATTTTTTGTACAGTCAGCTTCGAATAGGTAGGAAATAGGTACGGCATTATTGGCAATGATAACTTGAAAGAGCTAAATGCAGTAATAGACAGGAAGTGTGACCTTCTCACCATAAGAATCCCTCTGATCGCTAAGAAGTCCAAATCCGTACATGTGTTGCTTGACGACACGCACTCCGAAGATGTACGAAAGGCAATTAACCTGTTGCTTGACGAATTCGCAGACCCGGGCGAACCGTCAAAACGTCGGTGAGAGCCGAAATTCGCATTACCACTTAAGAGCCGGTTTATTTAAAAATCTACCGAGAGAGAGAAGGGATAATTAGATCATCAAAGAGCACCTACAACTTGCCGATCTGGGTGGTACCCAAGAAACCTAAGCCCAACGGTGAAAAGCAGTATCGCATGGTGATTGACTTCAAGCGCCTTAATGCGGTAACCATCCCGGACACGTACCCAATACCGGATATTACTGCGACCTTGGCCAGCCTAGGCAAGGCAAAATTTTTCACGACACGACCTGACTTCAGGATTTTATCAGGTGCTAATGAAAGAGACTGGCATGTCAAAAACAGCGTTCTCAACCCTCAACGGAAAGTACGAATTCACCAAAGATCTAAAGAGTTTCCTTGGTATAACTTCCTATTACAGAAAGTTCATACAGGACGACACAAAGGTAGCAAAGCCCCTAACCAACCTGACGCGGGGAGAAGGCGCCGGGGTTAAAGCTTCCCAATCAAAGAAAGTACCGAATACGCGCTGGGTGCAGTTTTGTCTCCAATTCAGGATGGCAAGGATAGGCTACTTAGCTACACCTCCAGGTCTTTGAGTAGAACAGCTACGCTGTTCGGGGGACCTAAACAAATTATGCTCGTATCTTTACGGTGCCGACTGTATCAAGATTTTTACAGACCATCAGAACCTTACGTATTCTTTAAGGAACCGCAACTACACTGCTAAATTGAAAAGATGGACGGCGCTAATCGAGGAGTATAACTACGAGTTACTCTACAAACCAGACAAGGCTAATGTCGTTGCAGACGCGTTCTCGCGCCTCCGCTCTCAAGTGAATATTCTCGCCACAGACTCGCTTGCCGTTGGCGATTCATAAGCTTGGCGATTCATAAGCTGGCTCTGACTCAGCAGCTACTGTGCATTGCGCACACCAGAATGCGACAGACCTGTAAAATCTCCGATTAATGTTTTAAGGATTCAGTAAGTGTTTGACCATTCCTGGGCTATACCAGGCACATTATTCCTTTAACGAATGAGACAAAGACATCACTAACCACAATTCTGGAAGTACACTTACGCCCAATAATCATAAACGGAGTAAAGATTCCTAACAGTTACTTAAAATCCTAGCCATAGCACGGGAGCATTTCAATACGCTAAACTATTCCCAATAGAGTCGAAATCAGCGCTACAGTTGCGTATAGAATTGGCTAAAGTCCTATACTATATCACTGCTCCAAAAACAATGGTATCCGACAACGAACGAGGCCTACTCTGCCCAACGGTCTTGAATTTCCCCAAAGCTCTGGGCATCGAAGTATACCACGCACCATCACAAAAAAATTAGGTGAACGGCAAAGTTGAAAGATTCCATTCGACATTTTTAGAAATTTACCGTTGCCTTAAGCAATAATACCCGACATTCACAGTCGACGAACTTGTCGCAATCTCAGTAGACAGATGCAACAATTCCATTTACTCTGTTACAAAACGGAAACCCGCAGAAATTCTATTCAATCGAACCACATCCATAGACAAAATATGTTAGATCTTAGACAGAAAGAACATGAGGACATACGAGACTTATTACAGCGTAAACAAGAGATCTCGAACAATAGCAAGAAATATTCGTTCTACTTCATCCAGCAGGTTTCTATTTACCAGTCCGGCTTTCGCAAACTGGCAGGCTCTGCTTAGCTCGCCGACTTGGTTTTCCATTAGAATTGCCTTGAGGACTGGTCGATGTTGTCGATGGTCGGTCGGTCAGTCGATACCTCGGCAAACAATGTACTATCAAAAAAACAAAAGAAACAAAAACAATTCAGTAAAAATAAGGCCAGATTGGGAAAGTCACGTTAAAAAAAAAACCAATAGTAAATCACATACGATTGACCTTAAGAACATTAGGAAATTTTAATAAGTAAAAAAAGTGTCGAAAGAAGGCTAAAGGATACAGATTTTGTAACTTTATAGATCGTCTAATACCATGGATATCGGCAAAAAATTAATTAAAAAGTTTACAATTTGCCATATGTTAGTTAAGTAAGCCGAAATCATTATGGGAGCAAGTATTAATAACAAATGAAAGCTCAATTAAGTCTTGAGAATAAAAAAAAATTTTTTTTTTGCTGGTTGCCAAAAGATACTGGCTAATAAATAAGACCTGTGTGCCAACGGGTATCACATGGCGGATAATCGGTAATGTTCTGGAGTTGCATATGCTTCAATTTTGATATGAGTTGATGAAAAGATGGCCAAGGACAAATATTTATGTGTCCTGAGAAGCCACGCATTCAATTCCGGTGACTGGCTTAAATTAACAATCATTTAGACTCAAACAGGATAACGCTCCAAGCCGCAAGGCCCATGTGACAACATAACTTTTGAGGGATGTTGAAGTAAAAACATTAGATTAGGCCACTTTAAAGCCCCGATCTGAAGATAATAGAGCAGGTGTAGGCGTATATAAAAAGAAAAAAAAGCTCAACCTTATCAAGAACGTGCGAGGTGATTTCTGAAGCTGTAAGACTTTGGCAGGATGTTTCATTAGAAACAGTCAAAAATTTAGTCACGGCAATTCGTGGACGCTTCAAAAGGTCATTAATGTCAAAAGAGAGTTTGTTTTTTATTAATATTTTTTACTATCATCAATATAAACGTTTTCTCTCACTTTGCTCAATAAATATAAATTGCAAAAAAAAACTTTTGTCGACCCCGAGAATGGCAATCTGCCATGCAAATAATTATCTAAAATAAATGTGCAACGGTATCATTGCAACCATTTGCTCTCTAAAAGCTATTGCTATATTCTTTCTTTTAAAAATTAAATGGATATCGTAACTTATTTCAATATGCAGAAATTAGCGGTTAAAGTTTTTGCACTATGTTGTCAAAATACCATTGTATGTAGTAGATGTAGGTTCGAATCCCCGCGCAGTGATGTTTGTTTTTCTTCTCTTTTTGTTTATTTATTTATTTCATTATTTGTTTATTTTTAATTGACATACATTCTAGTTGATTAACAGTTCAAAAAAATAACTTAATTTTGTAAAATTGTATGTTATATGCAAGCTATGGAGCTATGAGAGAGTTCTCAGTTGAGAGTGTTAACGAGTCTTTTGTGTGCGCCCTTAGTTTTTATTAATATTTCGCTTATTATTAAACTATAATTATCACACTGCCGGTTAACTTTGGATAACTCTCTTTACATTGCTGTGCAATATTTGATCCATTGTGCTTTTGCTTCAATTATTATTGATTTTCATTTTCGGGTTTGGTGCATCGGCAATCTGATTTTTATTATCGTTTTTACTTTGTGTCCACTGTTCTGCCGCCTTTCTGTTCATCTGCTTTCACATGTTGATGTATGTTACATTTTGCTTGTGACTCTATGTGTTCTCATTAGTTTTTTTTGTGCACGGTATTCTTATTTGTGCTCGATTCTTACTATTATTGCCGATCTTTTTGTTGTTGTTTGTCTTGGTGCTCTCTACGCGTTCTTAGTTTTGCATTCTTTCGCTATTTGTTTTTGTTCGCTACATTTTTATTTAACCCCAATTGCCAAAATTATATGCTGCAAGATACCATGTTCGTTTTGGCAGGTTGTTGATTCTGCACTGGTTGTGTGAGAATTTGATTCAGCACTACATACGCACAACTGATGATAAACCAATCTTTGTGAAATCCTATATACCCTTACGCCTGAAAAGCGGATGTAAAACCCAAATAGAGCTAATGCTAAAACAAAATATTATTAACTTGGCGCTCCAAGTTTTGGTAGTTCCACAAAATGCTAACTGCCCTAAAAAGCAAAAATTGAGACTAGTTTTAGACTATCTTAAGCCCAACGAAAGAAACAATTTCAATTGAGTTCGTCCGTATACCGTTCGGGCTGAAGAACGCACCTGCGACGTTCCAAAGAGTAATGGACCATGTCCTCGGAGAGCTTACAAGTTCCATTTGTCTAGTACACCTGGACAATATCATTTTTTTCACCATCTATGCAAAACCACCTGATGGATATTACGCAAGTACCTTATAGGCTCAGATCCGCGAACTTTAAGTTACATATTGCAAAATCTGACTTTCTTCGGAGAGACGTCAATTTCCTGGGTCATATCGTGACTCATGGTGGGGTCATACCATTCAAGAGTTTTCCAAGAAACAGAAAACAATTAAAATCATTTCTCGGTCTGCTTGGGTATTATCGAAAATGCGTTAAAGACTTTGCCCGTATAACAAAGCCATTATCACAACAATTAAAAGGTACAAACGCAGTAACAATTAATAAGGCATACTGTAAGACTTTTAAATTAATACATTACTTTGTAACAACCCAATATTGATTTACACAAACTTCAACGAACCCTGATGCAAGCAATTATGCCATTGCCGCAGTTCTATCCCAAAAATTATCCGAAATTGACAAGCCTATATTTTACACAACTTGTACGTTATCTGATAAAGAAACTCTTTATTTAGCTACAGCAAAAGAAATGCTTGCTGTTTATTGGGCAGTAAAACACTTCAGACCCTACTTATTTGGAAAAAAATTTATTTTAGCTTCAGACCACAAACCATTAACGTGGAACACAGGACCATTCTCAGCCAACGATATAGTCGCCTGTTGGAATTAAAGTTAATGGAATATGAATACCAATTTCAATACAAAAAAGAGAACGTAGTCGCAGATGCACTGATTATACTGAAAAAAAAAAAACATTAATGGCTAACAGGAAATGAACAATATACACATCACACGATATTTTTAAAATATTACAATATGTGTATTCTTAACATTTTTCTGACAATAAACTATTAAAACTGCTAAGTGTACAACTCTCCTAAACGATATCACTTATACTAATTGTTCAGGCATGAACATAAAAATATGTACACATACCTTCTACGCACTTAACGACAAGCATGCAGTACGATAGATGGAGAAAAGCCACATGTGTGGAATCTAAGAATAGCCAGATGAACGCTGACCCTTACAACCTCAGCGATAGGATAAGAATAACTAATAGACGAACGCTGAGCCCTTCAACATTAGATTAAGGGTTGAAATTATGCATGTGGCTGGGTATATAAACCTAGCCTTTGAAAAATAAACTTCAGTACTGTACGGACTAAACATCATCAGCGTCTGTGTATTCACTCATCGAACTGGACCTAGTAGTGGCTGAATTCCTTCATGGTCCTTCGAGCCGGAACCGCACACTACCAAACGTTGTGACACTTTCAAAACTGTATAAAAGCGTTTCTTTCCTTTGGCTTACTAATTCAAGCTGTTAGTAGAGGCACAGCAAGATCAACCAGGGGATAAAAACAAAAAAAACCTCCAACAAGCCAAGGATCAAATCAACAATCACACCAAATATACACAAAACAACAACAACATGCTGTCCGACAAATCATTAGAGTTGCTTAAGAAGCAATCGGATATATATGACAGTATCCTGCACGCCATAGCTGAAAAGGATGAGTTTGCAGACGTGGAAAAGTTGGCAGCAGAATTCACTACCAATCACTCACTGCTATTTAAAATCGGTGTCATCAAGCATCCATATTTTACTGACAAAATATATGATGACACTATGGAAAAAATCAGAATTTACAAGGAGACCCTGATGAAGGTCGAAGTTGCCGACCACCCTATGGACACCGGTAAACCATCAACGAGCGAAGATGGGCAATTGCGAATGGAAGCATCCAGGGAAAGACAGGACGTGCAAACCCAATAGATGTATTGGTAGAAGATGTGGAGAAAAAAGCTCTAAAAGTAAGGGAGCACATGGAATATGTACATACCAACCTAGAGCAAAGCAATCAGAAGAAACTGTTGTCTTTAAAGAAACATAATCTTTCCGATGGAAAAAAGTCCAGTCAGCGTTCGCGGATTTAGAGGCAAGATATGGAAAATCTGCCTACGACAGCGACGAAATAGAGGAACTGGAGTTCAACGTCGATATACTGTTAAATAAGCTTAACAGAAAAATAGGTGAATTCAATAACAAGAATGAGGACGTTCCAGATCTACCGAAATCGGATCTTCACAATTTGATGAAAATCCCAAACACTGGCCAACATTCTTCAATTTGTTTTCCGATGCAATTCACAAAAGGAAGGATATCCAGCGACACAAGAAAGTTGAACTACATCAAATTGTGTTTAAATTGAGAAGCCCAAATGGTAGTAATACACTTATTAAGTGGATCATCCGCTAGCTACAGGTCGGCGTGGGTTCTTATATGCAAGCGGCCCAAAATAGAATATTCGCAAACACCGTTAACCAGCTAGTGGACATGGCACTGCTGAAGAAAGGTGATGAAGGCAGGATCCGCAATTTCTTGGACACAGGAAATGAGTGCATTCACATCGTCAAACAAGAAAGCCAAATTGGTAACGATGTTGAGTTTGTTTTGTGCACTGTATTCTTATTTGTGCGCGATTCTTATTAGTATTGCCGCTCTTTTTGTTGTTGTTTGTTTTTAGTGCTCTCAACCTACTGGGGGCGTGGCAAATTGGCAACAAAATTTGTAACGCCCAGCTGCAAAATTCATATTCCTGTGCCACCTATGTAAATAAGCTTAATAAGAATTGCTAAGACGACAAACGGCACTTCTTAGAAATATATGTAATTCGATTTAATGTTGAAGTTCTGCAAATAATTTATCTGCTAAAATTATCATTTTTCGTATAGCCTAGGTCAGTTATGTTATTTTCTTTTTGTGTGTCTGACCATGAAAAAAAATGTAAATATCAAATATCGATTACACAAATATCGACTTAGTCCGAACAAAATTAATCCACACAAAAAAATTGACGATAGGACCCATCATGTATGTATGTACATATGTAGGCACGAACAGCAGCGCAAATATTTTCAAGCAGTCGCCGCCGCGTCTCGAACGCGGACCCTTTTCATCTACTTGCTGCGCCACATCAGTTTTGCATTGCCTGTTGGCAAATCTGAAGCTACTTCACTACAAGGGCGACTTTTGACAAATACAAATCTATAGAAGCTGCTGTTAATGCAAACACAATATAATTACAAATCAATCGCAATTGTGATTCTTAGAAAATGCTGAAATGCGCGCATATTAATGTATGTATTTATATGTGTACATACAAAAACGGTGGTCGGTTTGAATGTATGCGTATAAAGGGCGATATTTCACAAATACAAAACTAAATTTTGGTTGAAGAATATGCTAGAATTAATGGCGCTGAATTTATTTGTGACTATGCATAAACAAAAGCGCTTGCACGTTTCAATAAATGTGTAAATGTACATATATTTTTCTGTCGCTGCTTAACGCGTGCGTGTCATAATTGGCCAAACGTTTTGTTCAATAGATTGCGACTGACTTAACGGAACTTGATGAAACTTTTAGCATATGATTCTATTGAACTTTTTACATTTTATAAAAATGCTAACTCATTCACATAGTTATATTTGCAACAGACCTTCAATTGGCAGTATATGAAGGGGTAGGTAATTAGTTAAAAAAGCCGGTATCCGAAATGTAACAGAAATTTAAATTGCATAAAATTCACATGAATCTACATGAATGCAAAATTTGAGATATATTATTAATTTGAATATACCAGATGCTCCTATGGGAAACTAGTATCACGCATTAGGTTTCGACCTCATGCAACGTTCTTACTTGTTTTTGTATGAATTTTCTCAAACATGTGTTTAAAAAAAAAAGATAACAAAATAAACTAAAAAACAAGTAAGAGTGCTCTAGTCGAGACTGCTCGACTAGGGGATACCCTAAGCCCTGTGAAGAGCCAAATTTGGAATCATCCTATATAACCAACAAATACACACATACAAATGCACGCTCGCATAAGCTTGCGCTCTGCCAACTGCGCAGTTGACGCAGCGACTGCGCTTAAGCTGCAATGTGAGCATTACTATGGGAACTTAATTGCTTAATAACTTTTCTTAGCGATGGACTAACTTTATCAAACTTTCACAACTTATTAATGGCATCCATATGTGTGTATGTGCCAATCTAAAGATTACGTAATCTCCGTATTCATTACACGCAACTACACAGTAAATTTGAAGTCTCTAGCTTAAACTATGTACAAACCAGGCCTTAAAAACCTATTTTCGATAAGCATTAAAATCGATAACATTACAACAAAAATAGTTATCGTTCATACGAAATAAACTTGACCTGCGCGTGCTATCCACGGACCCAACAAAAAAATTCAAGTCTCTAGCTTGCCTAGATGCTTCAATCGACGCGTTCAAACATACGGACAGACGGACGGACGGACAGACGGACAGACGGACAGACGGACAGACGGACAGACAGACAGACGGGCAGGGCTAAATCGACTCAGCTCGTCGCCCTGATCAAGAATATATATACTTCGTGGGGTCTGACACGCCTCCTTCTGCCTGTTACATACATTTAACAAAACCATTATACCCTGATTTCCCATTTTCAATGGGCTCAGGGTATAAAAACTATTATCTATGCTGCCATTTAAATCAAGAGTAAAAGCTCTTTATTTGCAACTCATCTTGAATTAGAAAACTTTTTTGAAAAATTAGCTTTAAATGAGACTAGATTAAAAATGAATGCAGATCAAGTAAAATTTTTGGTAGATGAAGCTGTTGAAAATAAACGAAGAGAGTTTGAGGCCGAATTAAATAATATAAAAAACCAAATTGGTGGTATATCTAATAAACAGGCTGCAAAAACGTGGGAAAAAGTTAAAATTGTGCTGGGAATTAAATGTGAAGAAACGCTTGATGCTGTGAAAACTGTTCCCGATTTGTAAATAATGAAATACAATTTCTGCTCAACAACGGCATTATTTGACCGTCGAGATCTCCAAAAAGGTATTGACGAAAATGGAGTTAGGAAAAAAAGCGAATGGTTATAGACTTTAGAAAGTTAAGTGCAAAAACTATATCCCATTCCAAACATCGAAGTTATTATATCCAATCTGGGCGATTCGAATTTCTTGACGACGACGCTTGACCTAAAATTAGGGTTCCACCAAATCGAGCTTTCAGAGCGAGACCGAGAAAAAACAGCCTTTTCGGTTAGCGGTGGAAAATTTGAGTTTTGTCGCCTCCCTTTTGGACTAAAAAATGCTCCCAGTGTGTTTCAAAGAGCGATTGATGATGTTCTGCGGAAACATATTGGGAAATATTGCTTTGTTTATATTGATGACGTTATCATTTTTTCTAAAACAATGGAGGAGCACCTAAAACATATAGAGTTGATACTATCAAGCCTTTATGCATCAAATATGAGGGTATCGGCTGGGAAATCAGCATTCTTCGAAGACGAAGTTGAGTATCTGGGTTTCGTAGTTAGTCGCAGTGGAATTAAAACTTGTCCCAAAAAATTTGAAGCAATCAAAGTCTTTCCTTTTACTCTTTACTCAAAAGTTGCGAAACCATTGACCAGTATTCTTAGAGACGAAAATGGTAGTGTCCCAGGGTCACAGTCCAAAAAGATAGTAATTTCATTAGATGAGAGTCAACGAGAAGCGTTTAAAACTAAAACAAATTTTGGCCTCAGAGGAGGTTATGCTCGCGTATCCAAATTTTCGAAAGCATTTTAAGCTTACAACCGATGCTTCTTCAAATGCGTTGGGTGCCGACTTGTCTCAAGATGGCCGTCCCGTCACAATGATTTCAAGAATTCTTAAAAAAGCCGAAGAGCATTATGCGACCAACGAGAGAGAGTTTCTTGTTATTGTTTGGGCTATTAAAACGTTAAGAAATTATCTCTATGGAGTAAAGGGCCTCAAGATCTATACGGATCATATGCCGTATCGGATCGAAATCCGAATTCAAAAATCCAAAGATGGAAGGCGTTCATTGCCACACTTCTCTATAAGCCCGGAAAAGAGAATCAAGTTGCAGATGTATTATCTCGGCAATATTTAAACTATACTGAAGAAGATAATAGTTCGGACATGGCAACAATTCATAGCGAGGAATCTTATTCAAATACTATAGAATCCGTTACCAGACCAGTCAACTGCTACGCCAACCAAATAATTCTTGAGCAGGGAAAGTCACCCTCTAAACGAACTACCATTTTGTTTGGTAAAAAAATACGGCATTTTATAGTTTTTACCGGTTTTCAGAGTTTAATTATAACGGTGCATGACTGCGTTAAATTGGGAGTAGTTAATGCAATTAAGTGTGAATTGTCAGTTATTGGTAAAATTCAGGATCGGCTGGTTGAGCTTTTCCCTAAAACTTGTTTCCGACACACCGAAAATATGGTTACTGACGTTTTTAACCCTAACGCAGCTCGAAATTATTAACCAGGAACATAAAAGAGCTCATAGAGCTCCACAAGAAAACATAAAACAAATTATTCGAGATTATTTTTTTTCCCAAAATGGAGAAAAATACAAAGGAAGTTGTCTTAAACAGTAGGATTTGTTTGCAGGCAATATATGCTAGACACCCAACGAAGCATCCAATCTGCGAGACCCCTATTCCAACTTATGTCAGGGAACTTTTGCACGTTGACATTTACTCTAAGGACTCAAACTATTTCCTGACATGCGTGGACAAGTTGTCTAAGTTTGCAGTAGTGCAAAAAATAGCATCTCGTACAATATTGGATGTAAAAATACACCTTCTGCAGCTGTTAAATGTATTTTCTCGAACAAAAACTATTTATTGTGACAACGAGCGGTCTTTAATCTCTAATACTGTTGTGTCATGTCTTCGTGACCATTTCGGTATAATAATTGCAAGTGCTCCACCTATGCACAGTACATCGAACGGGCAGGTCGAGACATTTCACAGCACCCTAAGCGAAATTGGTAGATGTCTAAAGGTAGCAAAAGGAATCAAGGACATAATTTTACTAGCCACTATAGAGTACAATAGAACTGTTCATTCTGTAATAGGGCAGAAACCAATCGACTTATTTAATTCAAATGTAGAAGAGTCTGAAGCGGCTATGAATCAGTTTAGGAAAGCTCAATAAACTGAATTATTAAATCATAATAAGAAAACTATTGATCGCAAATATAAAGAAGGGGATAAGGTTATGGTAAAATCCAATAAACGACTTGGTAACAAATTAACTCCTTTATATAAAGAAGCCATAATCGAAGAAGACTTAGGATCAGCTGTAACGGAAGAGTCGTGCATAAAGATAATATCAAATAAATATACAAATACAAAAAAAAAAAAAAATCAAAATACAATTTAAAAATATTTCATACAAATTGAGTATTTTATATTTTTGCATATTAATTTTGTTAGTTTTAAAATAGTCTAAGCAACAATTGTTATGCATTTCGCAAGGAAAACCACCACTGACACTATGTCGCCTGGGTCAGCGATTTGGCCAGACATGGAAAAAAGCCCACCTACTCATGGCTTTGTGCGGTATAGCGGGTGGCAATGAAAAACTGATCATTTTCTACGCAACCGAGGACGTCCCCGATTGTAGTTATCATGTAAAGCTTTATAAATCCAAAGTTACTTTCGATACAGAGGCTTAAAAGCTATCACTCGAAGCTTTGTTCCCACAAAGTTGTTCTCATCTGATAGCACAAACATAGAATCTCCCTGTGGATATCACTCGAAGCTTTGTTCCCACAAAGCTATTCTCAGCTGATAGCACAAACGTCAAATATCCATGTGGTTGCTGACGTGGCGTCCGATTATTGGCGGAAATGCAAAAGCTTTATGATGGGCAAGCTTTATCTTTTGGAGCAGATCGCATGGCCGGCAGTATTAAAAAGAACTCACTTAAGAGCAACACGCACAAGCTGTTGCTAATAACTATTAATTAGAATAAAGTCAAGCTTATACAAATATTTTGTGGATCGCTAAATAAAGCCTCTACACTACGAAATAAAATATTTTATACATCTTTATACTTAGAGGCATTTATTATACAGATTCTTGTGAATTTTATACAATTAAAATTTTTTTTTATTTTTTGGATACCGTCCCCAAATTTCACAAATCCTCCCTTTAAAGGTCAGTTGCAAATATAGCCAAGAGAATGAGTTGACAAATTAGATGACTTACCTTAAAGATTGGCTACTTTCGTTCATAACGGTGACCACTCTAGCGAGTCTGGGCTTGACGCATGGATTTTAAAGTACGGTGTGTCATGGTGACAGTGCATTTTGCGAAAAGCCCAAATACATAAGCTGTCTCAGCACCGTCATTAAAATTGAGCATTCCATCGTTTCAAAAACAACGCCGCTGACTACAGACTGTATGTAAGACGATATGATTTAATAGCTCTTTCACAGGTGACTCATTACGGCCCACAGCTGCGTGAGCGAAGATTTCATGGGAAAGTGGGCGGTTCAAGCAGAATTACAGAATGTGCAATCACAGATCAAGTTGGCTGACGAATCGTCGATCGAGGTAAGGAAAGTGATGAGAGTGGATGCTACTCTCGCCGGTAAAACGGTACAGTTGATAATGGTCGACTTGAACCGTTGTTTAGTTCGGACTGTGCACCAACTTAGTGAAATATAAGACTGAAGATTGGCGCATATGCGAGGACTACCGACAACTCAATGCACACTCAATTTCGGATGCTTATGCGGCTCTCATGATCAATCAAATTCAGAAGAGGATGTAAAGTCCGTGACACATATTTATGCCTTATTTAAGCGGCTACTGGCAGATCCTTATGCCTATGATTGCAGAAAGTGTATAGCATTCACCGTGCTTGGACTTTTTCAACGGAGGGTGATGCCATTTTATGTGCATTCGGCTGATGCAACGTTCCATAGAGTGCTGGATACTGTCATCGGACCCGAATTGGAGACACATGCGTTCGCTTATTTCGATGACATCGGAGCGCTCCTCGAAAGAACAACAAGTGGCTAAGTTAAAGAAGCTGGTGGAGAAGACAAGCATCAGGTAAACATAAATAAATGCAGTCTTTTCAGGGAAATGCTAGTGCGTCATGGGCACATGAGAAGTAGAAAAAAATTTGCACGAATTCATTGAAGTTCGAAGTAATTCAGAAACTGAGATTTCCTCTTATTAACCTCAAAGAGTTGTAGCATTGCTTAAGAATGGTGTCCTGTTACTGGCGATTTCTACCAAATTTCGCTTCACTAATCTAGCCAATTAATTCGATCCCAAAATAAAGCCGAAAGTAGATATGGAGTGATGATCAAGTAGAGGTTTTGTGAAAACTCAAAGAGAACTTCACGACCGCGAGCCGCGAAGGACCAAGCATGTTATTATAGCCTACGCCGCCGTGAACAGAGACCAACCCGCTTTCAATGAGGCGGAGAGATTTGCCACAAAATTGCCCCCGTCTAGGAAATTGTAATTTCCGTACGTCCTAGTATAGCACACGCATCTCCAGTTTACTGAAAAAAAAATGTTGGTATACTGATCTTTATTCTTCTGAGGGTAGGCTTATGTTCCCAGCCTCATGCATAATTTCAACCCTTAAATATAGTGTCCATTGCTGATTTTTTTGCATTCTTATATTATCGCTGAGGTTGTAGGGCTTAGCGTTCGTCTATTTATTTTTTTTTAGCCTATCGCTGAAGTTGTAAGTATCAGCGTTCATCTAGCTAATCATGTGCTATTTATCTATCGCACTGCATGCTAGTCGTTGAGTGTATTTAAATTAATTTTTTCCCAAGATGTATAATTCGGTGAGAGTTCAATTTTTAAAACTGTGCAATATTTCAAAACAGCAGAAAGCTGTGATATAGAAGCTGGTGAAGAAATATTAAAACAGTATAATTTTGAAACTGTACACAATCTAATGGAGACTACAACATTATTGGTACCTGCTTCTCTACCAATGTTGTCTCCAAATTCTTTAGCTCCTACTTCACCTAATCCAGACTCAATTTCCAATCCACCTTCTGTAGACTTGTCCACACCACTTGGGGCTACTGGTACTTGTAATAAAACTGTCGAGCCTAATCAAAGTCCTACTATAAAAGTAAGAGCGTCCTCGGTTGTTGTTCAAACAGTGAAAAACAATCTGTTAGCGACCTCTGAACCCATGGTGCCCACTTTATCAGTTGTGTCTCCTCGAAAGCAGGTTTTCTTATCCAGGCTTTCATCTGACACGACGTGCGAAGCAATATCAGCGTTTATTACTAGTAAGTCTGCAGATAAAGTTTTTATCTCGAAGTTTAATTTCGCAACACCACTTGGGGCTACTGGTACTTGTAATAAAACTGTCGAGCCTAATCAAAGTCCTACTATAAAAGTAAGAGCGTCCTCGGTTGTTGTTCAAACAGTGAATAACAATCTGTTAGCGACCTCTGAACCCATGGTGCCCACTTTATCAGTTGTGTCTCCTCGAAATCAGGTTTTCTTATCCAGACTTTCATCTGACCGACGTGCGAAGCAATATCAGCGTTTATTACTAGTAAGTCTGCAGATAAAGTTTTTATCTCGAAGTTTAATTTCGCAACACCTAGTGAAATTGTTTCGTTTTAAATCAAAATTCAAGCCAAAGAATCAAAACCGATTACTTCCAGTATCATTGTACCCTACTTCGGTACAATCTTCAGCTAATATTGTATCAAAAAACTAAATTGTATAAATTCTTCACCGAATCTGTCTTTGGGATATTGAAACGTTCGAGGCCCAAATTCTAAACTTAATGGTTTATTTTTGAGCAGTTTCAGTTTTCAATATGATGTCGTTCTGTTCACTGAAACGTGGCTGAGTCCTACAATTTATAATAGTGAAATTCTCTCTAATAACTTCACTATTTATAGATGTGATCGATTGGTACGCAGAGGTGGTGGTGTCTTAATAGCTGTTAAGGCCGATATCCTCTCCGAATCATTAAGTTTCACATCACTTCATGATGCTGAAATAATTGGTGTTAAAATAACTTTCCCATCTCTTTGCATATATGTCACTTGCTCATATTTTCGTCCCTCTTCTGATGTACAAGTCTATGCACAACATATAACTTGTATTAAAGAAATTTTTGGACATGTAAATGTAATGACTTATTTATAGTGCTAGGTGACTTTAATATACCTAACACTACTTGGTCGTCAACTCCCAATTTTAACTACCTTACCCCGTCTACAGATTATTATCTTTTTGATGAACTGTTCAGTCTCTCAATGTTTTCCATAAAGATGTCACCTATTTCTGCTCCGATTCCTCAATTAACCGTCGCTGTTTTTATAAATGCAATTTTGTCTTGCTTAATGATTTAATTAATGCAAATGACTGGACGCTTTTATACGACTCAGTTGATGTTAATTTGGCAGCTAACATTTTCTATGAAGCTCTAAGCTCTATCCTTGATGTCTGTGTCCCTTTGTACCATTCTAGGCCTGCTTCTAATAAGCCCCCTGGTTTACTGACTCTTTCTAATTTTAGAAACATTAAAATCAAATGTTTTAAGAATTTTAAAAAGTCTGATTCAATTGTTGACTGGTTTAAATACTCAATAGCCAAGTCAATTTTTAATCTTTTAAATGCTAGGTGTTATGCGAATTACCTTTTACGTTGCAAAAGGAAATTCGTTCGTGATCCGAAGCAATTTTGTTCATTTGTAAACTCGAAGTGTAAATCATATAATTAACCTTTCATGTTTTTCTTTGGAAAGGAAAAAACTGGTAATGATCAAGATTACTCAGATCTTTTTGCAAAAATTTTTCCATCCACTTATTCTTCTGATGACTCCCACACACCTACGTACTCATTTGGAAGTCCCGCAACGAATATTATCAATGTTCCTAGTGGTTCCCCTGTTTCTCTGGTTTCAGCCATTCGGACATTGAAATCATCCTTTTCTCCTTTTCTGCTGATAATATTCCAAGTGCTTCTTTATCTTTATTCAAACTATTCAATTTGTCCCTGGAGACTTCTGTTTTTCCTTCTATTCGGAAAGAATCATTTATTATTCCATTACATAAAAAAGGTGGAAGGTCGGACATTTCAAATTATAGAGGCATAGCTAAAATTAGCAAAATTATTTGAAAAAATTTTAACATCAAACTTACAACACTTTTGTAAATCGATTATTTCGCCATCTCAACATGGTTTTTTCCAAAATTGATCAACTTCAACTAATTTATTAAAATTTTCTTCGCTAATTAACGATAGCTTTTTAAATAAAATACAAACTGATGTTATTTATACTTATTTCAGCAAAGCATTTGATTTAATTTGAAAGGCAGGGCTCAAAGGGTATTGTTGCGGACATCAATTTCGCAGCTTATCTCTGTTTTATCAGGCGTACCTCAGGGCAGTCATTTAGGACCGCTGCTTTTTACCCTCTTTATGAATAATCTTCCTAGCTGTATTGCTCAATCCAAAATTTTTATGTATGCAGATGATGTAAAGCTCTGCCTTTCAAACTCCAACTTACTCGACCATCTTCTCCTACAAGATGATCTTAATTCCTTTCAGCGTTGGTTTGTGACTAATCAGTTGCATTTAAATTGCTCTAAGTGTATGACAATGACCTTCAGTCGTACCATCCCACATATTGTTAATTGCACTGTTGGAAGCTGCCGAGCTTTTTCGGAAACTCTGGCTCCAATCATGTACGAAGGCAAAATAATAAAACCACGATTTAATTTAGCTTATTATTTATTAGTTTAATGCCGAGTCCGCGATGATCGTGTAGGCAAAGTTAATACAGTTACAATAGAGATAGGTGTTGCTCGCTTGAAGGTGATTTTCGAACTTAAGGTATAGAATACAAAATGATAAGCAAGCGACCGAGCAGCAGAAAATTTACTTATGTATGTGTGTTACAGTTTCTTTTTGTGTAACTGCACTATGAGCGAATGAGAATGTGATATAGAGCAGATGGCTTAAGAGAAGCTTATTTAAGAGCAATTATTAGCTGCTGCGCCGAACATCCTCCCCCCCGTTGAACGACCAAGTCTTTTAACAGTATGACAGCTCGACGTGTAGTTCCAGTGGGTGTGCGAAGAACAGCGACTCTCACCATCAGCTCACCATCAGCTCCAGCGATGGTCTTAACGACTCGAGCTAATGGCCATTTTAACGGCGGCAAGTTTTCGTCCTTCACACATACGACATCATTGACCTTGATCGGAGGCTGCGAGGTGACCCATTTTGCACGCTGTTGAAGAATAGTAAGGTACTCCTCACTCCAGCGCTTCCAGAACAATTGCTGTATGTAAGCAATGCGTTGCCATCGACCGAGGCGATTGTGGTCGAGCCCAGTTACGTCTGGCTCGGGAAAATCGATGAGTGGTCGACCAATCAAAAAATGTCCTGGAGTGAGAACTCCAAGATCATCGGGATTTTCTGAAAGTGGAACAAGAGGACGAGAATTGATTATAGCCTGGATTTGGCATACCAAGGTGCGAAGTTCATCGAAGCCGAGAAGTGATGATCCCATAGCGCGATATAGATGGTTCTTTGCGGTCTTCACTGTTGCTTCGCATAGGCCATCGAAATGTGGCGAGCGAGGAGCTATGAACTTCCAATCAAAACTGTTGTTGATGCAGTAGCTCTGAACTTCAGTGCGATGTTCCTGGCTCAACAATAAACGCTTCAGATCCGCTAGCTCGTTCCGTGCACCCACAAAGTTAGTAGCGTTGTCAGACCAAATACATCTTGGAATGCCGCGCGTACTGATGAAACGCTTGAGGGCGCCCAAGAAAGCTGCTTTCGACAGATCCTTTGCGAGCTCCAACCATACAGCCTTAGTTGCGAAGCAAACGAATACGCAGATGTAGCATTTTATTGAAGTTCGGTTTCGTCCATCGGGTTTGTAGTAAAATGGTCCACAGTAGTCCATTCCAGTGACAGTAAATGCCGGTGAGATTTGTATACGATCCTTAGGCAAGTTCGCTATTATATGCTCTACTAGACGAGGCCGGGATCTACAGCATATGACACATTTTCGCAATGTTCGGGAGACAGTTTGCATGCCGCCTATGGGCCAAAACTGGAGTCGAATTACTCCATGCAAGGCCTGCAGTCCTGCATGGTGATCCGCCAGATGAAGATGAGATACTATAGAGAAGGTCAAGGGATGCTCTTTGGGCAAGATAATTGGGTGGCGCGCATCGAAGCCGAAAGTAGAGTGCAGCAAGCGGCCACCAACTCAAAGCAGACCAAAGTCATCCATAAACGGAGAGAGCGAAAGAATGGCGCTTGATGAATGAACATTCTTTCCATTTCGTATTGCACAGTATTCTCGGTGCAGCTGAGTTCTTTGAATAAGACGACACAATATGTGCGATCCTTGACGAAGATCGTCCGTTAACAATCCAGGTGTCTTTGTTCTAATAAATTTGTTAATGTTACCAAAAATGCGCTTCATTGTTCCGAATGAATTTATGTGTTTGAATGACAACGAGATATCCACATGCTCTGCCAAGAACAGAACTTTTTAACGCATTTCAGGAAGGCATGCTTCAGCCAAGCAGTGCCTAGGCCAACAATGTCTTTCCATTTGCAAAAACGAAGGTCCGTGCATCCATAATCTCGAATGCAAAAGCTCCAACGGTGCTGCTCCTTTTGATAGTATATCCGCTGGATTCATCCCAGTTGGCACCTAATGCCACTCCATGCCGGTCGTGAGCTGCTGTATAGCGCAAATCTTATTGGCGACAACTACATTGAATTTGGATGGCTCTTCTTTTAACCAAGACAAGACTACGGATGATTTTGACCAACATCTCACATTGAAACAAGTTACCAGTTACAAGTTACCAAGATCGCAAGCAGAAATGCCGCGCATAGCTCAAGCTTAGGCACCATGAGGGTCTTTAATGGGGCCACTCTTGCCTTAGAACAGAGTAAGTGAACCTTAACAGCATTATTCTTCGCTGAACGAACAAGAACCGTAAGCATCAAACCTGGCACCGCAGAAGGCATGTAGCTCGATTCTTGCTTTGAGTTGTAGTACATAACGAGGAAATATTGCATTGCGCACTTGATGAAAGTTCTTACAAATCTCGCTCCAAGCTGATTCTAAGGGTTGTTGTAGGCTTTCATTCAATAGCAGCTTGTCTCTCCACATGCGTTGCAAGATTATTTTTGCTCTAGTTAAAGTTGATCCAATCAAACCTAGCGGATCGTAACATAGCGCAATGGTCGACAGAACCGAACGTTTTGTGTGATTGACTACACTACCTTTGGGCTCGAAAGTGAACACGAAGCTGTCCTTTCGAGGTTCCCAGATGAGTCCAAGTGCCTTGGTTAAGTCACTGTCGTCATCGAGTTTGAGAAAACTTTCCTGTTCAGTTTCTGCAACTCCGCGAAGTGCGTCTCTTGAATTGGAACACCATTTTCTCAACTTAAAGTTTCCTCGAGCAAAAAGACCAGTGGCTTGTTGCATTATGTCGCGAACTTCTTCAACTGAATTGCCTCCTGAGATCAGGTCATCAGCGTAGAAATCTCGCAAAACCCCTTTGGATCCCAATGGGTATGCCGACGACTCATCCATTGCTAGTTGATGCATTGCACGACTAGCCAAAAATGAAGCGGGTTTGGTCCCATAAGTGACGGTATTCAATTTGAAGACTTCGATAGCATCGTCTGATGAGTTTCGCCATAAAATGCACTGGATCATAGAATCAGGTTCCGCGACCTTCACACACCTATACAATTTACCAATATCACCAGTAAGTGCGATCGAAAATGTACGAAAACGAACGAGTGTGTGAAATAAGTCAGCTTGAATAGTCGGCCTTGACATAAGAAAATCGTTTAATGAGAAAAGATGTGGTAACGGCCGAGCCATCCAAGACAACTCTCAGCTTTGTTGTCGAACTCTCTTCTTTGTATACGCAATAATGAGGTAAGAAATATTTGCATTTATTGATCTCTTCACTGGGCACCAAAGACATATGATGGAGATCAATATACTCCTTTATAAATGCTGAGTATTTCTCCCTTAAAGTTTGATTTCGAGCAAACTTACGCTCTAAATTCAACAATCGACGCTTGGCCTGCACATAGGAATCGCCCAAAGATTGAACGCCTTGCTTTTTTGGCAAACAGACTGAATATTCCCCAGAAGGTAATCGACGACAGTTTGTAATGAAATGCTGCTCGCAATTAAGTTCTTCTGTGGTTACCCTGGCAATAGGCTCAAAAACGTGTTCTACTTCCCAAAACTGACGCACCAACTCATCAAGCCGAGTGCTGTGATTGGCGTCATCCGAATTTCTTTGGGTTGCGATAAACGAACAGAGTTTGGGGGCATGTTGCCCGCCACCTGAAATGATCCAGCCGAGCTGCGTTTTCTGCACAACTGGTAATCCAGGTGCTAACTGAATTTGCCCAACACACATCAGCTCAAAGAAGAGACCAGCTCCGATGAGAAGATCAATCCGTTGTGACTTCTGGAACAAAGGATCAGCTAGCTGTAGGTTTGAGGGTATATTCCAAGTATTAGTAGAAATTGAGATGCCAGGCTGGTTGTCAGTAATAGTCTGGGCGACGATGGCAGTGATGGAGGCAGAATAATCAGAAATCCGCGATTTCAGAACGAGATTGACTGAATATCCTTCAGTTGAGAAGCTGGCATCTCCAATGCCAGACACTGCAGTCAGTGATTTACATTTTCGAAGCTGAAGCTGATTTGCAAAACGACTGGGGACGAAGTGAAGTTGAGATCCTGAGTCCAAGAGTGCACGACATGGAACGAATGTGCCAGCTCGGCTCTTGACAAGGATTATAGCAGTGGCTAGAAGCACAACATTAGACGAGTTAGGAGATATGTGAACTTGAGGTAGAGGTAGAGAAGGTGACATTGCAACCATGGCAGTGGGATGTATTGCATTTGCTTGTTGTTTAAGTTGCGAGACTACGATGGATGTAACTGTTGAAGACTGATTGTAATGCAATAAAGTATGGTGTTTCAATTGGCAGGTACGGAAGGAACCAGATTTGCAATCCTTCAGCTGATGTCCTTTTCTTAGGCAATGGAGGCAAAGGGCAAGCCTCTTGGCCTCCTTATGCCTTGCAATTGGGGACAATTGCTCAAAACGCTAACATTGGAATAGCACGTGACTTGGATCGTCACAAAAGACACAACGAATGGGAATCTTCGAAGCAACAAATGCTTTTCTTAAAGGAGTACTCACGATCTTTCCTGACTTGCCAACCTGACCATCCTGCAAGACTTGATCCACATTTTCAAGGACTCGACACCGTCCTTGCAAGAATTCTGACAATCTCGACCAAGATGGCAACTCATTAGTAGATGAGCCTTTCTCCCATTTAGCCTGAGTAGCCTTGTCCAGTTTTTGCAACACTGTTTGCACGATGACACTGTCAGCAACTTCTTCCCTCGATGCTAAAGAATCCATGGCACGAATATGAGACGTAACTTTATCCACCAGTTGGCTCAAATCGACGTTGAAGAATATCTGAGAGACGAGATAGTTGACCTTGTTGATTTCCAATGAGCTGAAGGTATCCAACGCAGAACCATTTAGGGATCGCAGGATCGAAGATTCTGGAACTTCTCAATAGGACTAAGATCCGGATCAGCATCTATTATCATCTTGAACATAGAGTAGAAGTTTTCCCACTCAGTGTAGACTCCACTAAATTTTGGCAGCTCCAGCTGCGGCAAACGTGATCGATTAGCCATAACGAGTGTTGGATAAGCATTTGAACCACTTGTATTAAGCGTAGACGAAAGTTGTTGATCCGACCGATTTCCTAGTTCACGTCGAAGCAAGGCTTTCAACTTTAACAAGGTTGATTCAAGCCACGCAGGTAAATCACTAGATATGGACTCAAAGTTAGATTCTTCTAGGCTAGTATGGACTGAATCAAAGTTTGACTCTAACTTGGTTAGAGAATCCAAAAGCACACGTAAATCACACGAATCCATGTGGCTTAATTTTCAATGTCCATATCGGAATATAACCTTCGTAGTCTGTCGAAAAGCGCGTTTGTTTTCAGTTTTAAGAAAGTAACCTGAGATGCAGGCACTTGATCAATATTCGACTCTGAGTTATTCATTAGAGTTTGTTTACTCGCGAAAAAACACGTTTGGTTACAAAATTAATGCACAAGCTAATATACTCTCTAATGCACATCGAGTTTAGATGGTCTAATATGCAGGTTCACTCTTTCACTGTGAGTGCGTGTGTTTGTCTGTGTGTGATCGACACAGCTATTTTCGGATTAGCGGGCCTCCTATGCAAACGCTGCACAAAAAGGTGCCAAAACGCGACGAACAACCGACGAACAAGAAGATGATAGAGATAAGCACAATGCAAGCGCGACCGAAAGCTTATCTGAGCTTTTATTTATGTCTGTATGTGTATCTTCTATGATTGACACAGCTTTTTCGACTTAGCGGGCCCTATATGCAGAAAATGCACAACAGGCGCCAAACGCGACGAACGAAACAGAAGATTAAAGAGGAATAACAAAACTCAAGATAATGCACACACAATTCCATACACTATTGTATGCACAATGAGATAACTAACTTGCGCATAAATGTTTATGTTTTACACGACGAAATTTGTTATTAAATTGAATGCACTATTTTGCACAAATTTTAACGCTTTGCACTGTCGTGTACGACGAAGTTTATTGTTAATTTGAATGCACTATTTTGCACAAATGTTAATGTTTTACACTGTTTCGTCGTACAACGCGATGTGTTATTAATTTGAATGCACTATTTTGCACAAATGTTTATGATTCACACCGTTGTACTTCGACGAAGTTGAGTAATAACTTGATACACTAAACGAAACACTACGGAGTGTATAGATCACGTCGGGGTCACCAAAATGTTGGAAGCTGCCGAGCTTTTTCGGCAACTCTGGCTCCAATCATTTACGAAGGCAAAATAATAAAACCACGATTTAATTTAGCTTATTATTTATTAATTTAATGCCGAGTCCGCGATGATCGTGTAGGCAAAGTTAATACAGTTACAATATAGATAGGTGTTGATCGCTTGAAGGTGATTTTCGAACTTAAAGAATAGAATACAAAATGATAAGCAAGCGACCGAGCAGCAGAAATTTACATATGTATATGTGTTACAGTTTCTTTTTGTGTAACTGCACTATGAGCGAATGAGAATGCGATAAAGAGCAGATGGCTTAAGAGAAGCTTATTTAAGAGCAATTATTAGCTGCTGCGCCGAACATACACTATTAACAATATTTCCTTGCAACGAATTTTGACTGTCAAAGATCTGGGTGTTATTTTTGACACCAAATGTTCTTTCAATCTTCATGTCTCTACTATCGTAAATGAAGCTAAAGGTGCTTTTGGTTTTATTAAACGTTGGTCAAAGGAGTTTAAAGATCCCTTTATCACAAATTTATTATATACTTCGCTGGATCGACCTATTGTAGAATATTGTTGTTTGGTCTCCACAGCACTCCACTGTATTAGAACCGTATTGAATGGGTCCAGAAACAGTTGCTTATTTTCGCGTTGCGTTATTTAAACTGGGATCGTAATCTTCGCTTACCATCTTACCAGAGTAGGCTTCTTCGTAGAACAATTCTGGGGATTGTTTTCCTACATAATTTGATTATTGGTAAAATTGATTCGCCATGTTTGTTAAATCAGCTTAATTTTTCTGTTCCCTCCAGAACAACCAGACACTTTCGTCTGTTGTATTTACCTTTATGCACATCGGATTATTCTTTGCAAAGCGCGTTTCATATGTTATGTAGTAATTATAATAAATTTTATCATGTGCTCTCCTCTGAACTCTCTCTTCCCTTAATAAAATCATTACTTACAGGTCATCTTCGCTGTATATCTAATAGCACCCATGATTGAGCCTGTAAATCTTAATTTTGTACTTTTATCTAAGACTATAATTTATTTAATTTTTAAGTTTCCGACAATTACTCTGTATCTTGTATAGCTTCAATAATATTACTGACTAAAATGGCTTTGAATTGCGGCATAGCTAGCCGTATTTGCAAATAAAGTACCCCCACCGAGTTGGTGGTATTATTGATAATTTATGTTACTTTAGGCTTTATATATACAGATTTTCATTGTTTTCGTTTAAGTTGACTCTAGTTTTGTGAATATCTTTAATAATAAAAAGATAATAAATAACTTGTAAAGAGAGCCAGACAAATCCATTCCTTGAATAATGTGCTCGAGTTTATTGATCAACTACACAGCACAGCAGACTCAGTGCAAAAAAGAGCCATCCAGAAGTCTATGGAAACAATAGCTAGGTGTCAAAGATTTAAAGCCGAGCTAATTACAAAGCGAAAGGAATTTGTAACTAAAAACGCTCTATACTTTAAATGACCTTCAGCAGCAATTGTCTTAAAGAAAACAATGGACAAGATACGTTGCTGGCAACTGCGCTCATTCGGATTAAAAATAAATCCGGAAAATATGAGCATAATGTTGAAATTTTGAAAAATAGCGTTTACTTGACAATCTTGTCATGCCAAAACTACAAAGAGCTCTACGGAGCAAGAAAATTGACATGGATGTCTATAAAGATTGGATGGGCTGCGAGCTAGCAGACCCATATTTCGCCGAACCAAACAGAATTGATGTTATCATTGGCGTAGATCTACTTCCCCAAATAATGCTGAGAAAAGTTAAAAAAATCAATGAAACGCTGGGACAAAAAACTAAGCTTGGATGGACTGTTTCCGGCAACATAACTAGATCATCAAACAACAAGGTGATCAGGGCAGCAACAATGATGTACCTGGACGACCTCGAATGATTCTGAAAGCTAGGTCACATGGAACCAGTAGACACTATCGGCCAAGGCAAATACTATATGCCACATAGACCAGAAGTTCGACAAAAGCAGTGGAATGTGATGCTAGTCGGACCCAAAATAGATAGTAGTCTGAAACCAGTGCCAGAAAATGGGAACATCAAAAGGCATTTCATCCCGCCGGCAAGCCCCTACATGGGTCAATCTAAAACAACTACAAAGGGACAAGAAAATAAAGTTCTAGTTGTAAAAGCAAAAACAAAATTTGGTGGAGTAAAAAGTAACAACAAAAATACCATATCCACTACAAGTAATTCGATTGCATCCCAAATCAAAGCACTTTCTTAAAGACAGCATCATAAAAAAGAGAACGACCCACATTTGAAGACCTTGGCATTGGCAGCAATAATGCAAGCGGCCACCGCCTCAGCAGACTCAACAATTGGCGACATCGGGAAAGGATATACACATTTTGAAGTGAACCGACTCATAAGGAATGGGAATTACCACCAACACAGAAGACCAATGAAGCAGTTGAGTACTGGACCATTTCTGGCTATCACATTTTCCGGGCCCTGCAGAATGTTCAGGGGCCAGAAAGGGTGACAGTCAGTAATCGCTGTCTCTGGTTTCTTCTTCTAATTATACAAAAGACAATTACAATTATTATCCAATCCTTGTATTTTTATGATCGTGCTTGAACACTAATGATCAAGTTAAAATAATCAATGATTATCACAATAATAGCTATCATCGGGGTATTGATGAAACTTTAACGCACCTTAAAACAAAAGTTTCCTTTCCACTTATGAAAAGTAAAATAGTGCAAGCAATAAAGAATTGCGAAATTTGTCAAACACCTTAGCACGATAGACAGCCACAAAAACCACCCTTTCAAATACCATTAATATATATACGACAAACAAAAACTACAACCACTAATAGATAAATTTTTAAAACTCGCGTGCACCAACCCTATAACCAACAGGACCTGCATAAACTTAGTTACCTCCATGAAGTACTTTGTCAGTCTTTTTGGAATACCTTAAAATATAATTTGTGACCAAGGTGTAGAATTTTCTAATAGATTATATAAAAATTTCTGTTATCAATACGACACCCAATGTCATATAGCGTCCTTTCAGCAGTCATCCAGCAACTCTCCAGCTGACCGATTAGATTCAACACTCACCGAAACCTATAAAATAATTATCGAATTCAAAAAGAAACAAACAAACAAATCCGAAGAAACTCTTCTGAAACACTTCTCACATACACTAAAGCTATAAATTCATCTAGAAAATACACACCTATTGAACCTTTTACTGGACGCACTCTCATATTTGAACAAACAATTAAGTATGACACTAATCATGAATATTTACAAAAATTAAAATTCTTAAAATTAAAATTATACCAAGAGGTTACATGCAAATATAAACTTGACAAACTCAATGAAACTAGGAAATCCGCTGCTACCTTATCTAACATATATAAATGCTAACATATCTAAAATAAGGCAAACGTTACCGAAAATCGTTACCGAAAATCGTACGCATGCACAATTTTTGTTACCGACGAAAAAAAAACATGTTCTAAAATTCACAAAATTATAAAGCAAGTAAGAGTGCTCTAGTCAAGACTGCTGGACTAGGAGATACCCTAAGCCCTGTGAAAAGCCAAATATCAAATCATTCCACGCTCTTTTTAAACATGGATAAAAACTACAGATACACACGCATACATATGTACGCACGCATTGGGCTGCAATGTGGGCAATTCTATGGGAACTAAGTTGTTGCATAGGTTTTCTGAGAGATGGATTTTTTTTATAAAACTTTCACAACTTATCAATGGCATGCATATGTGTGTATTTCCCAAAGCACAAGTCTCTAGTATTTGATTTGCGCTTTTTACAAATAGGGGGCTATTGGGGGTGAATGGCGTAATCTAAAGATTACATAATCTCCGTATTCATTACGCGCTACTACAACTTGAAGTCTCTCGCTCAAACAATGTACAAACTACACATTAAAAACTTATTTTCGATAAGCATTAAAATCGATAACATTACAACAAAAATAGTAAGCGTACATATGAAGCAAACTTAACCTGCGCGTGCTATACACAGACCACCAAAAAAATTCACCTCTCTAGCTCGTCTAGATTATGACATCGACGAGTTCAAACATACGGACAGACGAACAGACGGACAGGGCTAAATCTACTCTGTTCGTCGCCCTGATCAAGAATATATATACTTTGTGGGGTCTGTCGCACCTCCTTCTCTCTGTTACACACATTTAACAAAATCATTATACCCTGATTTCAGATTTGCAATGGGTATAAAAAATTAGCATAAGTTCTTCAATAGTTGACGTAATATCCACCTTTCACCAGTTGTTGTCAGCTGTCCTAGTTGACGGAGTTTGGCCTTTATTTAAAACTGTTTAATCCTTTTTGTTCCTTTTAATGATGTATTGAATAGAGCTTCGGGGTCTGTGAAGTATTTCTCGAACTTCTGCATAACTTTTTGCATTGTTATTATGAAAAATCGCAGGTTCCCGCTGCTCTGCAGATTTTTGACTCATTTAAAAAAAAATGTTCATCTAAATTATAAAAAAATGTCAATAAATCACAGTGAACGACTTCTAAACCTGTTTTACTAAAAACCAATCAACCGAACTTCAGCCAAAATGAACAGCTGTACGATTTTCACTAAAACCATATTTTCGTACAGTCTGGAGGGTTGCCTCATTTTAAGAAAAAATGGGATGGGTAATACAAACTTTTTATGAACATTATATTGAACTATTTCACACTACCTTTCTTTTAAGGGGTATTTTGTATTAACACTTGTTAAATTTTTTAGTTAATAGGCATAATATAAATATACATTAGGCGTACGATTTTCGGGGACGCACATTGTAAAATTAATTATTATAATCGTTGTTCTTAACACATGTTTCCAAACCTATTGTCAACAAAAAAATGAAACAAAAACATACAAAATAATGTTTGTACCATGTAATAAATTAGTTCTAAAATAAAACGATTTCAAGCAATCCGGCAAAGCGCGCGCTTATGCTTGCGTGCATGTGTGTGTACGTATTATTTGTATGTATGCATAATAAAAGCGTAGAATGATTTGATATTTGGCTCTTCACAGAGCTCAGGGTATCCCCTAGTCGAGCAGTCTCGACTAGAGCTCTCTTACTTGTTTTTTAGATACTGTATCACTAAACTCTGAGAAAATTAATTGCAGACTTTGATATTAGCTTGAATTTAGCGAGATAAGACAAAGTGAACGCCGAAAACTGTAATCCTCAATGCATCAGTTAACAGATTTCGAATAAACAATACAAGAATTGACAGTTCGCGTTTACAATGTGACAATAACCCAGCCCATCATAAAAGTGTACGAAGACGTTTTATAATACCTGGTAGGGGTGATGACGAACCGCTTGACGCAGTCAAATTTGTCCCGTAGTTTAATAACACACAAGAACAATCTTTGTCTTGGCGCCAAGCAGCAAGGCCTGCCTACTAACTATCCCGCCACTATCAGCCTGTGTTAATCTTAAGAAATAATATAAGGCGTCAAGCAGAACTTACGTTGTTGTCATTTAACACCAAGTTGAATTTCGACGCTATTATAGACAGACTAAATTTGACTTACGCGGACAAGCGTCCCATACATTTAGTTGAACAATAAATGGGAACCCTCAGACAGAGTAATATAAATATATTGCAGTTTTACGATGAGGTTGACAAAAAACTTACACTCCTCACCAACAAAACTATTGTTATAGGTCGTGGCTGCCACCAATCATATGAATGAAGAATACAGGTCGGACGCACTCCGTGTTTTTATATCAGGTCTTAGGAAAAGTTTAACCGATGTCTTGCTTGCAGCTCAACCACGCAGTATGCTAGCCGCACATTCGTTGGTACAGGAGGTTGAAGCTAACAGTTATGCTTTTTGGCTATTTGCGCCAGAAACTCAAGGAAAAAGAAAAGAAAAATAGTCAGCATAGATAGACCTAAAAATATAGGGAAGAACCCTTACTTTAAAAAAGAACAAGAGGACAAATCTCGACAGTTTAAAAGATTGTTGTCGTCTTGTCAACATACAAATTCAAACCACCCACCAATTACCAACGAATTCAAGAGCAATACCAGCCAAATGAGTGCTTACGGGCTAGCCAGAATAGGGGTCAGTCAAATTTTAAAAGGTCAAACACATCGGAGAGGTACTCAGACCAAATGACGCTAAGGATAAAACACTTGCCGCAGGGTGACTAAGATAGCGAAATGTAGCATAAAAGCGGCAAGGCTACAACTTCAGATATCGATAGCGATACTGAATCAGACACCGATAATGTTGATTTTTTTGTGGGTACATCCCTGTTACCGTACTTTCAAAATGAAGTAGCTGGGGTACCAATGAAATTTCTCGTCGATACAGGGACATCAAAAAAACTACATTAAGGCTATCAAGCAGCTAACAGATGTAGTCCCTGTTGAAAAACCGTTCCCCGTAAATTCTATTCACGATGTTAGTCGTAATCAAAAATTGCTTATTGACCATGCTCGGTCAACCAACTCCATTCCTTTTATTGGACAGCCTGTCAACATTTAATGGTATAATTGGTCTCTATATGCTAACGCAGATTGATGCGACCCTTTGCCTAGAGGCTAATTGAATTAAATTTTGAAAAAGATTTGGAAAAATTAATTATCTTAGATGTGCCGACATCAATTTCACTAAGATTGACGCGCCAGACACACCGGTTAACGCAATACCTACTTTTGACAGAATATTACAAAATAGGTACAAGGCTTTAGCAGATCCGAACACGACATTGCCATACAATACGACAATTGTTGGTACAATCAAAACAACACACGACGAACAAAATCCGTACGACAACCCCATATGAGCAACGACGAGTTTTTCAAAAAGGAAAAGCGATTTCAAAAAGTTATATGAACAAACGGCAGCTGATAGTTATCCCATTCCAAATATCTCGATGATGTTAGCAAACTCGGGACAAATCAAATCAATGAAATCAGGCTCGCAGAACGCGACTCAAAACATCGTTTTCCGTCAACGTCAATATGAGTTTTGGCAATTACTGTTCGGTTTGAAAAACACTTGAAGTATCTTCGAATAAGCAATCGACGACATATTGTGCGATCTGATTGGAAGGTCGCGCTACGTTTACGTCGAAGACGTAATTTTTTTCCCAAAGAATGAAGAAGATCACTTCAGGCATATGGATCTAGTACTGGAAGACTTTTAGAAGCCATTATCAGAGTGGGATAAGATTTCAGTTTTTCAAAACTTCGAGTATCTTGGTTTCATTGTACCCAATGAAGCTGCAAGATCAGACCCCAAAAAAATAAGAGCCATCCATGAATACCCTAAACAAAAAAACCGCGCTCATTTGTAGGGCTAGCAAGTTATTCATAAAATATTTCGCGCCCATTACAAAAACTCTCTCCAACATCCTAAAAGAAAAAAATTTGTCGCTTAGCAGGTAGGTACATGTCCAACAAAATTGTATTTTGTGTGGACAAATAACAAGACACATTCTATACTTCGTGAGCAGATACTCACTATTTTGTAAGCCCAGGCGTAGTAAACGCAATCCACAAAACAGTGGTTCTAAGATTGGTAAAACAATCTTAGAACACATTTAGAACGACCTAGTTATTTTGTGTGGACAAATAACAAGACACATTCTATACTTCGTGAGCAGATACTCACTATTTTGTAAGCCCAGGCGTAGTAAACGCAATCCACAAAACAGTGGTTCTAAGATTGGTAAAACAATCTTAGAACACATTTAGAACGACCTAGTTACTGCCTTTCCGACAATGAAGTTCGTGTGCTGTAAAAGCTTAGTGTCCGATATATTTGGTGGGAAGTTAATGCTAGAAATAGTCACTACAGAGCACGACCGCGCTGACAGAGCACAAGAAAACGCGTAACAGATAATCAAAAATTATTATTTCCCAAATATAATCAGATTAGCAAACAAACTGTAAGGTTTGTATAAAGGTTAAATAAGATACACACCCAAAAAAGCAAGAGCTTGGTTAAGCCCCTATCCCCTCTTATACCGGAGAGGTACTTCATGACGACCTTTATTCAACAAATGAAAACGTCTTCATAACCTGTATAGAAAAATTTTCGATTTTTGCAGTGGTTCAACCAATTGTGTCCCGTATAATAGAAGATGTCAAAAATTGCACTAATTCAATTGATGAACATCTTCCCCCATACTATAACGATATATTGCAACAACAGCATTAATTTCATATACAGATTCTGCACAACTGAAGCTATAAGGGCGGAAAAATCAACTCAAATTGTACGTGATAGAAATTCATAATTTTAACGCTCTTGACATAATACAGTATGCATTTATACAGGCGGATGTTTCAAATCAATTTAATAGTGCATTTGGATGCAATGAGAGTGTGAAAAATATAATGGTATTAAATGTATGAAAGATATTATTCATTTACAATATATATTATATTACATTTTCTCATATGCTGAAGTGTTTACATCTATGCGTTAACCGGAGGGATGCTTTTCCCAGTACAAAAATAACGAGTATAGCTCTTAATTCGATTCGTCAAGAAGATGCCCAGTTCAGCATTATCCCCGATGCTCAACATCACCGAACACCATTCCTCCACCAGCTACATGAAAAGAAGCTAATATACATTGAGGAATTGAGGTCTCAAGTAAACGAGAGGCCTCTAATAGCGTCCTCCGTTTGCTTCGCCCAATTCAGTATAGTGGCTATCAGCTTATCATATTCTACTTATTTTATATATCTGTAATTGAATTATGTTTGGATGGTGGATGGCACTCTAGTTTAAATTCGTTCCATTTGATGCGGCGCCATTGCTATATATGGGCGAGTGCGGGAAAGAAAGAAGTTGGGAGCGCAAAAAATTTTCAAAGAAAGGGATCGATAAACAAGTAAGAGTGCTCTAGTTGAGACTACTCGACTAGCAGATACCCTGAGCCCTGTGAAGAGCCAAATATCAAATCATTCTACGCTTTTTTTACACACATACATATGCATGCACGCATAGGCGCGCGCATCATAGTGTGGGCATCACTATGGGAATTTAATTCCTGAATAACTTTTCTTAGCGATGGACTAACTTCATCAAACTTTCACAACTTATCAATGGAATTCATATTTGTGTATTTGCCAAAGCACAAGTCTCTAGTATTCGATTTGCGCTTTTTACCAATAGGGGGCTATTCGGAACAAATGGCATCCAAAATCTAAAGATTACGTTATCTCCGTATACATTACACGCAACTACACAGCTAATTTGAAGTCTCTAGTCCAAACAATTTACAATGATTGCCCATTTTCAATGGGCTCAGGGTATAACAAGTAAGAAAACTCTAGTCGGAGGTGCCCGACTAGGAGATACCCTGAGCCCCGTCCGATTTGCATTGTTTAATACGCTATATAGCTTGCATATAATATTAAATTTTGCAAAATTAAATTATAATTTTGAAATTTTATTCAACTAGAATGTATGTAAATAAAAAATAAATTAATAATTAAATAAATAAACAAAAAAAAAAAAAAGAAAGCAAACATCACCGCACCTGGGCTCGAATCTACATCTATTTACTACATGTGTAAAGTTAAAGCGCGTCATCTCAACTAGCACGAACACCTCATGTTTATAGATTAAAAAAAAAAAATTAAAAAAGTTATGCTGTTGTCACTGAGTTTCGAACCCGGGACCTTTCATTTACGCGCTTTCTTTCTATCCACTACGCCATGCCAGTATTGCGTTGATTGTTGGCAAAACGCAAAGTAGTACTACAATGCGATATGTTACAAATACAAAACTAAAGAAGCAGATCAATCGCAATTGTAATTCTTAGAATATGCTGAAATGCGCGCATATGAATGTATGAGTATGTATACATACAAAAACGGTGGTCTGATTCAATGTATGCGTGTAAAGGGCGATATATAACAAATACAAAACTACAGAAGCGGCTGAAAATGCAAACAGAATTTGGTTGCTAGAACGAGTGGCCTTGAATGTATTTCGGCACATGCATAGTAGACGCGCTTGTACGTTTCAATGTATGTGTATGTGTAAATGTTTTTTGCTGCGCGTCGCTGCTTGCCACGTGCGTGTGATTATTGGCCAAACGTTTTGTTTAATAAATCGGGACTGACTTAACGGATTTTGATGAAACTTTCAGCATATGATTCTATTGAATTTTTTACATTTTATAAAAATGTTAATTTATTCACATGGTTATATTTGCAACAGACTCTCAATGGGTGTTTGATGGCAGGGAGGGGAGGGGGGTTAATTAGTAAAAAAAGCCGGTATCCAAAAAATAAAAAATAGAAAAAAATAAAAACCACATTAATCTATATGCAAAATTTGAGGGGTCTAGCTCTAAAGGTGTGGGAGATAGAATTTTATAACATGTTTTCGATAAGGTTTAAAATCGATAACAAAACAACAAAAATAGATATCGTTTTTTGGTAACAAACTTGACCTGCGCGTGCTATCCACGGACCCAACAAAAAAAAATTCAAGTCTCTAGCTTGTCTGGATGCTTCAATCGACGCGTTCAAACATACGGACGGACGGACAGACAGACGGACAGGGCTAAATCGACTCAGCTCGTCGCCCTGATCAAGAATATATATACTTTGTGGGGTCTGACACGCCTCCTTCTGCCTGTTACATACATTTAACAACACCATTATACCCTGATTTCCCATTTTCAATGGGCTCAGGGTATAAAAAAGTATATTAATGAGAATTACAAATGACAAAGAGTACCGAACATTGCAATTACTAGTGACTTTATTGACAGCTACTGAGAAAAACTTTCTAATGATAGATAAAATTACCACAACCAGTCCAGTGATCAAGTCACGAGCCAAGAGTTTAATGAAAACAGCAAAAAAGATAGTTTTGATACTAACTCTCAATTTAGCGAAACCAGGTAACTGGTTAACAGTGTTCCGAAATTACAAACTGGTCAAAAATATGAATTCCCGGCATAGGGACCACCATAAGTGCGAAAAAGTAGGAGAGAAAATAAATACTCTTCAGATCGAAGCATCAATCAAAAGGAACATTAATCATTAGGACAAGGTGGTTAACCTCCAGTACTCGGGCTGGCTTAAGAATCGCAGTATGTTTGCGGCATCAGACATACTGAACAAAATATCGCGTCAAAAAAGCGAGAAAGGGAAAACTCCTATAATCAGTGTCAGTGGAGACAACGAAAAGGTCCTCATGTATTAGAACAAAATGGCATAAACTAAACTCGATTCGTGCATCTAGAGGATATGGAGTATCCACGCTAGTGAAATTCTTCATATTGATACATTTTTATCAGATATTAAACATTTTCTAACTTGCGTTAACAAGTTCTCAAGATTCAAACATAGTTCAACCAATAGAGTTCAGAGTATACTGAACAAAATATCGCGTCGAAAAAGCGAGAAAGGGAAAACTCCTATAATCAGTGTCAGTGGAGACAACGAAAAGGTCCTAATGTATTAGAACAACATGGCATAAACTAAACTCGATTTGTGTATCTAGAGGATATGGAGTATCCACGCTATAGAAATTCTTCAAACTGATACATTTTTATCAGATATTAAACATTTTCTAACTTGCGCTAACAAGTTCTCAAGATTCAAACATAGTTCAACCAATAGAGTTCAGAGTAATAATATATATGGAATATCCATAATACAAACACTTTCCTACGACAGTGAAAATTGATTAATTTTTGAGCAAGTGAGAAATCTTTTTAATAAGTTCGACATTTATATAGCAGTATGACAGTCGTATAACAGTACCTCAAAAAGTCAAGTGGACTCACAAAAGAGGCATCTTTTTGTAAGGAAACGTTGTTAATAGTCAATGCCATACTCTAAGTGTCAATAAGATATAACAGATTACCGAAGTAAAAAAGCTCTAGTCGGGCGTTTTTATACCCTGAGCCCATTGAAAATGGGAAATCAGAGTATAATGGTTTTGTAAAAATGTATGTAACAGGCAGAATGAATCACACTACTTAAAGTAAATACATTCTTGATCTGCGCCCGTATGTCTGTCCGTCCATCCGTGTGAACGCTCAGAGACTTGAAATTTTACATGAATACTCGTTAATACCATACAGTGCACAAGTTTATCATTCCATTTCATGTTTAGCATTCATTTCGATTTGATGAACATTTATCGCTAATTTTAATGTGTTTTTAAGGCGTAGTTTACACATCGTTTAAGCTAGAGACTTCATTTTGCTGCGTAGTTGCGTGTAATGAATACGGAGACTATATAGTCTTTAGATTTTGGATGCCACGCCCCATTCACCCCCAATAGCCCCCTATTTGTAAAAAGTGCAAATCAAATACTAGAGACTTGTGCTTTAGCAAATACACACATATGAATTCCATTGATAAGTTGTGAAAGTTTGATGAAAAAAGTCCAGCGCTAAGAAAACTTATTCAAAAATTAAATTCCCATAGTAATTGCGTGAGCTGCGCAGTTGGCAGAGCGCGCGCTTATGCGTGCGTACACGTGTATGTGCGTTTGTATGTATACATAAAAAAAACCCGAGAGTTATTTGATAATCGGCTCTTCACAGGGGTCAGGGTACCTCCAAGTCGAGTAGTCTCTTACTTGTTTAGTATAATTCCAGTAAATTTTTTATGCCATCAAAATTTTATAAAATAAATAAAAAAATAAAACATGAATATATTAGAAAAACTTGGAGTCTTTATCTCTATGTTGTAGGTTTTAAATCGGTAACATTAAACCAAAAATAGTTATCGCCTTTTGAGACCAAATTTAACCTGTTACAGACATTAAACCACTAACCATACAACACATAGACGCGTCGACTAGAACAAAATTTCAAAGAAGGAAAATTTTCGCACAAAGGCACATAATTGTTTTGTTCTAGCTGACCAGCCAATGTGTTGTATGGTGAGTAATTTAACAAAACCATTATACCCTGACCTCCAAAATCAATGGAGTCAGGGCTTAAAATCATCACCGCATCTGGAATTGAAATAACATCTACTACGCCTTAACTAACACAGTGACTTTACCTTTATAGAAAAAAACAAGTTAGAACGTTGATTTCCGGAGAAACCAAGTGCACAAATATTTTGCCGCTAAAAAAATTTTGCCGATTTTCCATGACTCCAGTGGGCGTAGACATATATTAAGCAAGTTATTAGAAGAAGTCTAGGGTAACGCAACTGTAAAATATGGATGGATGGACACGCAAAAAATGCGAGAATAAGAGGGTATTTTTCCCAAAGGGAAAAAGAGTATATTGGTTTTGTGAAATGTCCATCTGTCCGTATGAATGCAATATTTTTCTACGCTATTGAAGCTAGAGACTTGAAATTTGGAACATATACTCGTGTATACCCTCGAATTATAAAGTGTCAAGATTTTCCGGATACGCCCACTAGGGGCGTGGCAAATCGGAAAATGGTTGCGCCCATAGTCAAGAAATCATATTAGTTGAAGAGCTAGAGAGTTGAAATTTGGAATGTATACTTGCGTTGACCACCCAAGTTCAAATCGGGAAAACTGTAACTTCTACAGTTTTAAAGCTAGAATGCTGAAATTTGGCACGTATCTTAACGCTTCGATTCTATAAAGATTGATAAAAAAATTATGTCCACGCCCACTGGGGGCGTGGCAAATCGGATCTGAATATAGAGTGATTTTACAAATTCAGCTATATTTTGAGCACTATTGATGCTAGAGACTTGAAATTTGATATATATACTCGGATAAGCAACCCAAGATCAAAAAGATATGGCGGACATACCTACGCCTTCAGGGGGCGTGGCAAATCGCAAAAAGCTTATAGCTCCTACAGTTTTAGAGCTAGACGATTCCAAATTGGATGTTTGTGTTACTGGAGGCCTCCTCTATTGATTCCCCAAAAATAAATCTTACGCTCCTTCGGGGGCGTGGTATATCGAAAAAATACCCTGTAATTTTCACATTTTTGGAGTGTAAGCATCCAAACTTTACAGTTACGTTACCCTCGACTCCTTCTAGGAACTTGCCACTAGGCGTGGCAAATTGGCAACAAAATTTGTAACGCCCAGCAGCAAAATTCATATGCCTGTGCCACCTATATAAATAAGCTTAATAAGAATTGCTAAGACGACAAACGGCATTTCTGAGAAATATATGTAATTCGATTTAATGTTGAAGTTCTGCAAATAATTTATCTGCTAAAATTATCATTTTTCGTATAGCCTAGGTCAGTTAAATTATTTTCTTTTTGTGTGTGTGACCCTGACAAAAAATGTAAATATCAAATACCGATATTTGTGTAATCGACTTAGACCGAACAAAATTATTCACGCACAAAAAAATTGACGATAGGTCCCATCAGATATGTATGTATGTAGGCACGAACAGCTGCGCAACTATTTTCATGCCGTCGCCGCCGCGTCTCGAACGCGGACCCTTTTGCTTACACGCTTTTCATCTACCTGCTGCGCCACATCAGTTTTGCATTGCCTGTTGGCAAATCCGAAACTACTTCACTACAAGGGCGACTTTTGACAAATACAAAACTATAAAAGCTGCTGTAAATGCAAACACAATATAAACATAAATCAATCGCAATTGTGATTCTTAGAAAATGCTGAAATGCGCGCATATGAACGTATGTCTGTGTATGTGTATATACAAAAACGGTGGTCGGTTTAAATGTATGCGTATAAAGGGCGATATTTGACAAATACAAAACTAAAGAAGCGGCAGAAAATGCAAACACAACTCAATAACAATTTTGGTTGAAGAATATGCTAGAATGAATGGCGCTGAATTTATTTGTGACCATGTATAAGCAAACGCGCTTGCACGTTTCAATGCATGTACATATGTGTAAATGTAATTATATTTTGCTGTCGCTGCTTAACGCGTGCGTGTCATAATTGGCCAAACGTTTTGTTTAATAGATTGCGACTGACTTAACGGAGCTTGATGAAACTTTCAGCATATGATTCTATTGAATTTTTTACATTTTATAAAAGTGCTAATTCATTCACATAGTTATATTTGCAAAAATTGAAATTGCATAAAATTCACATGAATCTACATAAATGCAAAATTTGAGATAAATTATTAAATTTAAAATACCAGATGCCCCTGTGGGAAACGAGTATCACGCCTTAGGTCTCGCCCTAAGGCAACGTTCTTACTTGTTTATATGTCATGCCCCCACAGACACAAAAAAATTATTTATGGTAATCGGTAGGGGTTGGCTCCAGTAACATAACCATCTTATTTTGAAAATTCTAGCTCTGAAACTGTAGGATATAAGCTTTTGCAATTTGTCACTCCTACGGGGGCCGTAAATAAACCACGATATATTTCTGATCATGGGTTATTGTTGGATAGAAAACCTTTTTCTACCCAAAATGGACGGAAGTTATATTTAAATTGAAAGATAAAAAACCGCGCCTGTGTGCTTTCACAACAATGGTTTATGTGTGACTAAAACTTAGATATGGTACCTATGACATAGATATGGTACACGTACTTATCGATACATATCCCATTGCTAAAGATGACATTTTCAACACCCTTCCTCAATGCGATCATGGTTACAAATTCAAATTAACATAATTCATTTTAAACTTAACATTTCAGTAAATTTAACATGCTTGTTCTTACAAAGATTCTTAGTCATGATATCTGCAATCATGTCTGTTGTACAAGTATACTTTAAGTTAATTTGAACTTCGTCTACTACTTGACGAACAAAATGATATCTTATATCAATATGCTTAGTCCGGGAATGATGAACCGGATTCCTGGCCAACTCCTGTGCGCTCATTAAATGCCATACCGCTGGGAGCAACCTTTTGCCACCAATCGTGCCTTGAATCGTTCAACAAGTCGATCTTTGTCACGTTTCAGGCTGTATACCCATTTGCATCCTACAGCCCGCTGTCCTTCCGGCAAGTCTGCTAACTGCCATTTCTGGTTCGCCATTAGTGCGTCATATTCCCGTTTCATCGCATCACACCAATCTGATGCATGAGCACTCCTCAACGCCTCCTCATAGGATAATGACACCTTCACGTTGGTAGCAACCAGAGCCCCAAGAACGTTGTGCTGCTTTCGAGGCCGGCCTGGCTTGCCAGTTCGAATCAGCCTTGGTCTGCCTGGACCAATGCAGGGAACTGTGTCATGCTCAACTTTCACAGTTGCGTCCTCGCTTCCTTTGTTCTTGCTATCTCCGTTGCTGCTGCGTCCCTTGCTGCTGCGCCTCTCGCTACTGCGTCTCTCGCTGCTGCCTCCAACGCTGCTGTCCCGATCGCTGCTGCCTCTAACGCTGCTATCCCGATCGCTGCTGCCTCCAACGCTGCTGTCCCGATCGCTGCTGCCTCTAACGCTGCTATCCCGATCGCTGCTGCCTCCAACGCTGCTGTCCCGATCGCTGCTGCCTCTAACGCTGCTATCCCGATCGCTGCTGCCTCTAACGCTGCTGTTCCGATTGCTGCTGCGTCCCTCGCTGCTGCCAGAGCCATCACTCTCGTTACCAGGCTGCATGGTAACTTTAGACGTTAGCAGCTCAGTTACAGATGAATAGTTGTCATCTCCGTCCTCATTGAAAAGAACATCTCGCCTCTCAATCACCTGACGAGATACTGGGTCGTACAAACGATAGCCTTTGCTTGCTACCGAATACCCAATCATGCGGTATTCTTTGCCCTTTGCTTGCAGTTTGCTCTTCCTTGGACCCTTGTCCAAAGCTACTGCAATTGAACCAAAAACTTTTAGATGGCCAACAAAAGGTTTCTTACCAGTCCACGCTTCCATAGGGTCATACTGCCTAAAGCACTGGTTGGCGATCGATTCCGTACATATACGGCTGCGTTGACTGCTTCAGCCCACAAAGATTCGCCTTGACTTGTCATCAATAAAGGTTAAGAAATACCTCGATCCAGCCAAAGACTGTGTGCTAAAAGGCCCGCACACATCAGCATGAACCAACTCCAATATGCCTCGCGCTCTATTGGCAGTTGTGTCAGGAAATGGCTGCACATGAATTTTGCTTAGCATGCAAATTTTACAATTCATGTTCTCCTTGAAAACCATGTTTTCAATACCACGCACCATTCCTTTCTTGATCAGGTCTTTCAAGCTGTTGACATTCAAATGGCCATACCGTTTATGCCGCAGCACACCATCTGCCTTAGCTGCAGCATAGCAGCTATTTTGCTTTCTTTGAAACATATACAAGTCTTCCACCTTGTTTGCTTTTACCATGCAAAAACCTTTTTGCAATACTAGAGAGTATGCCTCTCGCCCAAAAGTTACAAAGCAATTATGTTTCACAGCGCTGCTCACTGAGAAAAAGTTTCCGCTCATTTTCGGCACATAGAGAACATCTTCTAACAGCAACGTGCATAATTCTGTCTCCAGCTCTACTTCTCCTTTTCCTTCCGCTTTCAGGAAACCAGAGTCAGCCAGACTAATCATTTCTGTGTGTTTAACAAACTTTGTGAATAACTTTTTATCTCAACACATATGGCTTGTTGCGCCACTATCCAAACACCACATACTCTTTTTCAAATGATCTGCGCTCAACGCATTTAATAAACTGCACTGCTTGTTCTCTCTTTTACTTTCCTTTTTCTTATTAGCGCTCTCTTTCTTACACTCAGCCTTCATATGCCCGCGCTCGCCACACTTGAAACATATCATATTTTTGTTTCCCTGCTTTTTCGCTCTCTGCGCGGCTGGCTTATGTGTTGCACAAAATGCTTTTACGCATTCGTTCTTTTCTTCTGCGTTCTCCCTCCGCTGGCTCTCTTCCCTCACTTTGATGCATGGAGCGTTGAAGGGCGGCAAACTGTCGCGCGTCTCTATGGCGACAACGAAATTTTCGTAACTTTCTGGAAGACTCGGCAGCAAGATAATTGTGCGCAATTCGTCGCATAGCTCAATTCCTACTGTCCCGAGCCTACCCAGAATTCCAACGAATTCATTTATATAACTCGAAATGCTTTGCCCTTGCTCCATGCGCTTGAAAAGCAATTTCTTGTAGAGCTAAACCTTACGTGTTGGTCAACTCGGCTGATGGACATCTCTTAGCTGATTCCATGCCTCGGACGACGTCTTGCAATCCTTCAAATAGCAAAATTGTGAAGGTTCCGCACTTAACGTGATCACTGACAGCGCCTTCTCATCTTTGGCCTGCCAATTCACATTCTCAGGAGTATCCGTTGGTAGCAATCCACCTGATGCTACACTCCACAGCTCCTGGAGCACCAACACACTCCGCATTTGAACGCGCCAGGTTTCATAATTGCCTTCGTCCAACTTTTCTATTTGATAAATTCCGCTCATAGCTATTATCAATTAGTTTCTGAGTCACACCGATGTTAATAGTTCTTAACTAAAAACAAACACTTTATATTTCAATTAAACATCCGCGCCTGGGCCCATAACCTTTGTTGGATAGAAAACCTTTTTCTACCCAAAATGGACGGAAGTTATATTTAAATTGAAAGATAAAAAACCGCGCCTGTGTGCTTTCACAACAATGGTTTATGTGTGACTAAAACTTAGATATGGTACCTATGACAGATATGATACACGTACTTATCGATACATATCGCATTGCTAAAGATGACATTTTCAACAGTTATTAATCCGAGCACACATAGAAAATTTCAAGTCTCTAGTATCAAAAGTGCTCAAATATATACATATGTATATAAAATTCCAAAAAGCACTATAGATGCAGATATATGCGGAATCTTTATTTTATAATTCGAGGGTTTGCACGAGTATTAGTTCCACATTTCCAGCCTCCAGCTTTAAAAGCGTAGAAAAAGTTTGCATTCATACGGACAGAGGGACATTCGGACAAATTGCAAGACGGACAGTCGGACGGACAGCAAGATGGACATCGCACAAAACCAATATACTATTTTTCCCTTAAAAAACAGTGTTTGACAATACTTGTAAGCGTGCCCTAGTAGAGACTATTTGACAAGGAGATGCACTGAACCCTGCGAGGAGTTGATGTTCTAATCATTCTACGCTTTTATGCATACATACAAAAAACATGTAGACACACTTACGCAAACACGCGCTCTGGTAAATGAATAGTTCACGCAGCGACTGCGTTTGGGCAGCGTGTACCGGCAATATAAATTTGGGTTCAGATCTAGTTCGGAACCCGAAGAATTATTTAACTTCTATTATTGGTTTTTGTTTGCTTTTATATTTTTCTTAAGTGCGCCCATACTCACCTTATCGAAAGCCATTGGACGAGAAAGCTTTTCAATGGTTTGCTGCTGGGGTAATTGTGAGAAGCCACTAAATCCAGTATCACTACCATGATAGTTATTTGAACCACTTGCTGCTTCACCTGTAGGATGCTGGTGGTGCATATGATGATGATGTTGTGGATGGGGATGCCCCAAGGAATTTCCACTGAAAGCAGTAGCTGCTTGCTTTGTGGCGTTAATGGTTGTCGCAGTGGAAGCCAATGCAGGACTTCTTTCCCCATTGGTATTGGTACCAGCACTGCAACTTTGCGTTGTTAACGTAGTTAAATTTTGTTGTACCGAGGGTTTTATTAACGATTGATGTGAAATTAATGGTTGTGGAGTCTTTGTATATTGTGATATTAGCACCAAATGGTCCTGTGTTTGCTTTTGTGTTTCCAAATGATGCTCTGATGTCGACGTTGGCAACATTTCAGATGTGATAAACGGACTGCAAAGAATCAACTGTTGTTCTCTATTCGGTTGTAAGCGGCCAGGGGGCTCCATTCCTTTTTATTTTGCGAAACTTTCATATATATATATATAATATTATATTATATTATATTATATATATATATATATATATATATATATATATATATATATATATATATATATATATATATATATATATATATATATATATATATATATATATATATATATATATATATATATGTATGTATGTATTTTTGTTTTTGTTTACACCTTTTTATCCTATATTTTCATTAACGTAAAAGCTCACTGTATTGATCCAAATACCTGCATATATGCTGCAATAATTAGAATAAACCTGATTAATAACCGGATCTTCGTAACAAGTCAAGTTCTCTTAAGAATATTATACTGAGAATATAAAGAATTCAATATTTTATATAATAGTTTAGAATTCAATAGCTAAAAATATTGTTAAAAATATTATATTATATTATATTCTCATACGACATACGAACAGTCACAACTTCTGGCTGATATACACGTTTGAATAAAGTCAGTATTCCCCGAATTTCTATTATTAATAGAATGAGGGTATAAAAATATTTCAAATAATCAGTTCTAATGCTTCACTTGATATAATTTGTAATACCCTTAACCAATTAAAATGGGGAAATCTGTAACAGAGGAAGACGGCAAGGCAGATGCGATAAAGTAAATGTATTCTTGATCAGAAATCGACATTAGTCGACTTAAAAAGGTTTAAAGGTTTGACAGATTTTGGACTTAAAATACGTTTTATGTAGTCGTAGTAAGAATCTATGTAAAGTTAACATTAGTTAGACTTATTCTACTTCTATCTATGCAACGTGACAAAATGTAAAAAATAAAAGCAAGAATTGACTAGGTGGAAGAAAACTTTCATTCTGTTTATATACACTGAACTCTTTGAAAATAGCAAATTAGGGATGATTAATTAAATTTTATGTAATATGCAGAAGGCGTGCCATCATATTTATAATAATAACAAGTAAGAAAACTCTAGTCGGAGGTGCCCGACTAGGAGATCCCCTGAGCCCCGTCCGATTTGCATTGTTTAATACGCTATATAGAATGTATGTAAATCAAAAATAAATAAATAATTAAATAAATAAACAAATCAACAAAAAAGAAGAAGAAAAACAAACATCACCGCACCTGGACTCGAACCTGCATCTATTTACTACATATGTAAAGTTAGAGCGCATCATCTCAACTAGCACAACCACCTAATGTTTATAAAAAAAAAAAAACTAAAAAAAAAACGCTGTTCTCACTGAGTTTCGAACCCGGGACTTTTCGTTTATGCGCTGTGCGTCTACCCACTACGCCACACCAGTATTGCGTTGCTTGTCGGCAAAACGCAAAGTAGTACTACAATGCGATATGTTACAAATACAAAACTAAAGAAGCAGATCAATCGCAATTGTAATTCTTAGAATATGCTGAAATGCGCGCATATGAATGTATGAGTATGTATACATACAAAAACGGTGGTCTGTTTGAATGTATATGTAGGGCGATATATGACAAATACAAAACTACAGAAGCGGCTGAAAATGCACAGAAGCGACTGTGCACATGCATAAGGAGACGCGCTTGCACGTTTCAATGTATGTGTATGTGTAAATGTTTTTTGCTGCGCGTCGCTGCTTGCCACGTGCGTGTGTTAATTGGCCAAACATTTTGTTAAATAAATCGGGACTGACTTAACGGAATTTGATGAAACTTTCGGCATATGATTCTATTGAATTTTTTACATTTTATAAAAATGCTAATTTATTCACATGGTTATATTTGGAACAGACTCTCCATGAAGGGCGAAGGGGTGGAGGGGGGGGGGGTTAATTAGTAAAACGAGCCGGTATCCAAAAAATAAAAAAATAGAAATTGCATAAAATTCACATTAATCTATATGCAAAATTTGAGGGGTCTAGCTCTAAAGGTGTGGGAGATATAATTTTATAACCCATTTTCGATAAGGTTTAAAATCGATAACAAAACAACAAAAATAGATATCGTTTTTTGGTAACAAACTTGACCTGCGCGTGCTATCCACGGACCCAACAAAAAAAATTGAAGTCTCTAGCTTGTCTAGATGCTTCAATCGACGCGTTCAAACATACGGACGGACGGACGGACAGACAGACAGACGGACAGGGCTAAATCGACTCAGCTCGTCGCCCTGATCAAGAATATATATACTTTGTGGGGTCTGACACGCCTCCTTCTGCCTGTTACATACATTTAACAAAACCATTATACCCAGATTTCCCATTTTCAATGGGCTCAGGGTATAAAAATAAAAAAAATTTACGTCGACGTCGCTGGGTCTCGAGCTCGGATTTGCGCTTTGCGTCTATGTACCTGCTGCGCCACATTAGAGGTGGAGAACTATCAATGGCACTATCGGCACTATCGAACCTCAATCGATAGTAGTCCATAGTGGTCGATCTACTCTATATATTGTGTTGTCGATAGTGAGCGTCTCACAATGTTAAAAAAAATTTTCCTGCTCTTCTTTCTACATAAACAATTGAAGACACATGGATCGCTTTTAAATGGGTATGTTTAATGTACTATACATAAATATTTGATAATATCTAAAATGAGTCGAATCAAATTGACCTTCAATATATTAAAATCCTGTTCTGCAAATATATGTGTGTTCCCGCTACGTTCGTGGATTCCGAAAGAAAATTCAGCAAGGCGGGCCAAATAATTTCGGAGAGGCGAAAGAAAGAAAGCAAATGTAAACATTCTTTTGTTTCTTAATCAAAAATTTTGGCTGAAATTTCTTATATTTGGTAAAATCGACGGCACTATCCATAGTGTCGTCTAGTACTATTATCACTAACGATGGTTTGTCGAATATCGATGGTGCCCACTATAGATAGTTCTCCACCTCTACGCCACATCAGTACTGTATTGCTTATTAGCAAATCCGCAACTAGTTCACTTCAAGGGAGACATTTGACAGATACCAAACTAAAGAAGATGCTTTATCAGCTGCTTTATTTACATTATGTAAACACAATATAAACACACATCAATCGCAATTGTGATTCTTAGCACACGCTACGCATATGAACGGATGTATGTATATGTGTACATACAAAAACTGTGGTCTCTTTGAATGTGTGCGTTTAAAGGGCGATATTTGACATATGTACATACATATATAAAACTAAAGAGCTGACTGAAAATGCAAACATAATTCAAGTACAATTTTGGTTGAAGAATATGCTAGAATGAACGGCCTTGAATTTATTTGTGCACATGCATAGCAAAAGCACTTACGCTTTTTAATGTATGTCTGAATGTAAATGTTTTTGATGCGCGTCGCTGCTTGCCAAGTGTGATAATTGGCCAAACGTTTTGTTTAATTGGGACAGACCTAACGGAATTTAATACATCTTTCAGTATGCAATTGTATTGAATTTTGGGATTTGTAAAATTAGGAGCTGGTATCCAAAATGTGCAAAATTTGCTCAAGCTTTAAAGATATATGAGATATAATTCTAAAACGTATATACTCTGTCTGCCATGGCTCCTTCTGATTGTTACATACATTAAACAAATCTATTATAGCTTGACTTCCCACTTTCAATGGGTTCAGGGTATAAAAATTTAAAAACAACTCAATCTCAATTGTGTTTCTTACAATGCGTGAAGAAAGTTTGTGTGTACATCCATAGAAAAAACGATTGAATGTTTGATTAAATATGTGCAGATGTAGAAGAAGAATTATTGGTGCTGTTAAGCGCTGCTTTCCACGGGCATTTTGATTAATTAATTTTGACCTACTTAACACAATTTAATATTACCTGGGTTGTTAGTCCGAGCACATGTACATATGTACATACAACAGGTATATGCATACATACATTTCAAGACTCTAGCTTCAATAACGTGGAAATGGTTAGACGGACATCGCACAAAACCAATATACTCATTTTTCCTTTGGAAGCAGAGTAAAAACTTATAGCTCTTCCACAATCTGTGCGAAAAAAATTTTTTTTTTTTTAAATTGTTCACTAAGAAAAGTTTTGGATCTGTCTTTTCTTTTTGGATCATCTCAATAAGTTCAATAACTTTAACTCTACTACATATGTATATACATATGTATATATGTATGTATACATTTGTGTCTATAAGATGTACATACATACATATACATACATATGTACGTATACATATACGCTGCTGTATACATACGTTAATGTGGTTTCCTGCACATGTTACATATTACAAATTACAGTAGAAAATACCGAGTCGGTATGACTACCTGATTGCAGGGGAGATTACACTAGCTTAGTTGATTGTACTCTTTATTTTTATTTACATACGACAAGTGAAACTTACAAAATATTTTGTCTACACATACAAAACTTGTGTTATACATATGTGAAAAAATAAATTCTTGGAAACTTTTTTTTTCCTGTTAAAAACACTATTTTAAATGGAGTTTAGATACGTACATGTATTATCATTTGTTATTATCAAAACGGGTAGTAAAAATAATTCTGCTCATTCAATAAAATGATTATAATAATATTTGGAACTGGTCCGTTTGTCACAGGTTATTTATTAAGCTACAATAGAAACAGCCGCAAGATCGGCAAGTGATAATAATATAATATGTACATTTATTATATATATGATTATCTGCTTCGCTAGGCTGATAAACATAAACTAATTTAATTTGTGTAATATGAGGAAGCTTTGGCCACCAATTTTAGATGTGAAACAAGAAATTCCACAACATCCAACCAAAAATTCGCAATAAACTCACCGTTATTAAGATTACACTAATTCAACCATCATATCTCAAGGAAAAGCTCTGCTTCAAATATTTATTTGTTTTTATAGAAAATATAATTTTTTAAAGACTTTTTTGTTCACAATATGCACTACAATTTTTGTAGGTGTGTAGTATTTCATCAATTCACGAAAAAAAAAATATTTTTTATACAATTATCAAATCGTCCTTTTTTTTAAATTATTTGACTAATTTATGGCATTTCTGCAGTTATTAAAAGAAAGACAAAAAGGTTTCTTTTTAATATTTGATAGTCCGGGTAAATCATGCACTCACGACAAGGACGTCCGCCGAACATGAGATTCAGGCCTTGTATTCTCAACTAGCAAATGTGGAAAATGGATTTTTCTGCGCAGTGCTGCGCCCGTCTGCGCAGAGCTCGTTTAGAAAAATAAAATTTAAGAGAGAGAAGAGTAATTTATGTATTGGCTAAGAGAAACGTTTTCAGCTCTCAATTCCCGTTAAAATTATGTAGATATTCACCAACTAAACCATGAAACGGGCCTTTGCACTATAAATGACTGCAAAAGACGAATTGATTTTATTATTTTTTTCTGCGCAATTTTGCTGCTAGATAATATTTAAAGTTTATTGTATTGGGTATTGTACATTTATAATAAAAAAAAGATACATATATTCATACCTTATTCATTTTCGTTACTTTAATAATTGGTTCAGTTATTTATAAAACAGCAAAGTGCACTTATCCTTAAAAAAATATACATATATATATATATATATATGTAGGTTTCTTCCAATGGTTAATTTACCATTTATATACCTTTTGAATAGAACATCAATATTGAAGCAAAAATAAACAAGTGAGTGTTTAGTCGAGACTGCTCGACTAGGAGATACCCTGAGCCCTGTGAACAGACAAAAATCAAATCATTCTACGCTATTTTTAAGCATGCATAAGAACAACATACACACGCACACATATGTACGCATGCATAGGCGCGTGCTCTGCCAACTGCGCAGTTGATGCAGCAATGGGGGCATTACTATGGAATCTTAATTGTTTAATAACTTTTCTTAGTGATGGACTAACTTCATCAAACTTTCACAACTAATTAATAGCATTCATATGTGTGTATTTGCCAAAGCTCATTCTCTAGTATTTGATTTGTGCTTTTTATAATTAGCTGGCTATTGGGGGCCTGGCATCCAAAATCTAAAGACTACATAATCTCCGTATTCATTACATGCAACTACAAAGCAAGTTTGAAGTCTCTAGCTCAAACAATGTACAAACTACACATTAAAAACTTATTTTCGATAAGCATTAAAATCGATAACATTACAACAAAAATAGTTATCGTACATATGAAGCAAACTTGACCTGCGCGTGCACGGGCCTACGAAAAATTTCAGCTGTCTAGCTCGTCTAGTTTATGAAATCGACGCGTTCGTACGTACAGACAGACGGACAGGGTTAAATCGACTCAGCTCGTCGTCCTGATCTGACACCCCTCTTTCTACCTGTTACATACATTTAACAAAGCCATTGTGCCCCAGGGTATAAAAATATGGTCTAAATTCTTGTTGGGTGATTGAGGTGGATACCAAATATTTGAAGACAACAATACATGTACAATCACACTTATGCACGCACGCATAAGTATTATCTTTTCTAGATGCTTAGTTGACGGAGCGAAAGAAGTGCAACTTTAGGGAAGTACTGAAATCAGAAAATTACAAAGCGTCCGTATTCATTACACAAACCCCTATATATAATTTAATTTCTAGCTCTTACGGTGAACAAGTAACGCTTGAAGCCCGAGTTCAACTTATCCAATTTTATTGATAAGATCGAATTTGTACATTATTTATACATTTGCATACAATTATAGATTACGAGATCTCAAACTGATGAACAGACGGGCGGAATGCAAATTCTACAGGCAGCAAGTTTTACACATAGGCACATAAATTCACATACATGTAGCAAGGGACTTTAAGTATGCGTGCATGCTTGTCGCAAAATCATATTGTTAAGCGCACCAATGCTTTCATATCCTGTGTAAAAATAATTATGACAAAGCAAACAATTTGCAATAGCATGGCAAACGCTTTCAAGAATTCGGCATTTTCTTCACTAAGCAGCAAAGAAATGGAATCTCATCACGGCAATTCAATTCTTGTGCGCTGCTGTTCGGCCGAGTCGTTGAATCAAAATGATTCTGATTCTTGCTATTATTGTCGCGAACGTAAAGCGATAGCCGTGCAAAAACGAAAATTTCTTGTAAACAATGCTTAATTTATACGCTGAGCCCATTGAAAATGGGAAATCAGGGTATAATGGTTTTGTTAAATGTATGTAACAGGCAGAAGGAGGCGTGCCACACCCCATAAAGTATATACATATTATTGATCAGCGTGACAAGACGAGTCGATATAGCCCTGTCCTGTCCTCCTGCCTGTTACATACATTTTCACAAAACAATTGTAATCTGATTTCCCATTTTCAAGGGGTCAGGGTATAAAAAATAAATATTTTAAGTGGTGAAAATGTTAAGTCCTTATTATTAAATAAGGTGAATAATACATAACACAAATTTACATACACAATCAATCAAAAAATAAATAGTTATATAAATAACATGTAAGAAAGAAAAGGGGGTGACCGACTATAGCTTTCTCACTTGTTATTTATTTAACTATTTAGGAGTACCTAAGATTATATTATACAAAATTAAATTATATTTTGGAGCTTTTATTTTCACAATCAAATAGCATGTTTGTCAATCACAAACAAATTAATATTTAATAAAATAAATAGTTTAACAAAATAACGAAAAGAGATACAAAGAATGACACCTGTACTCCGTCCTACATCGTTATCGTTAAAGCGCATCATCGCAAGTAGCACATCCACTCAAGATATGTATTAGTTAACACGCGCCGATCAAATAGTGCTGACAGCGAGTTAGCAACTTCTACACCGGACGCCTTTGCGACAGAGTTGCAGACGGAATTGGACACCAGCACGCAAAAGCGGGGTGAACGTCCGCGGAAGATGCAAGCTTAGCGTTCTATCGGCCCGGCCGGCGGCAGCGATGGCTTGGAGCCGCCGTTTAGCTTTAAGAAAGTTTATCTTATAATCTTCTCCGAGAATGTGCACACGAGCTACAAAAAGTTTTATTCAATAAAGTTATAAAGTGCTTGTATCCAAGAATACATCTTGTTATTATACTCGTTTCCCAAAGGGAAAAAGAGTATATTGGTTTTGTGAAATGTCCGTCTTGCTGTCCGTCCGTCTGTCCGTCTATCCGTATGAATGCAATATTTTTCTACGCTATTGAAGCTAGAGACTTGAAATTTGGAACATATACTCGTGTATACCCTCGAATTATAAAGTGTCAACATTTTCCGGATACGCCCACTAGGGGCGCGGCAAATCGGAAAATGGTTGCGCCCATAGTCAAGAAATACTTGCGTTGACCACCCAAGTTCAAGGATTTGTTGACACACGTTAGCAGTATTTTTGGACTATTGAAAATTGTTCAACGTGTAAAAGTTCTCCTGTGTAAGAAAGGATTGGCGTTTCATCCAATATCCGTTTATTCCGGATGTCGGTTGTACTTGGTCATTGAACAGACTTTGCAATTAACCGCCAATTTCTGATAACAATCTATTTATATTGGAACATGTAAGACTGCTCTAGTCGAGACTGCTCGACTAGGAGTTACCCTGAGCCCAGTGAAGAGCCAAATATCAAATCATTCTACACTTTTTTATGCATCCATACAAACAACACATACACATATACATATGTATGCACGCATAAGCGTGCACTCTGCCAAGTGCGTAGTTGACGCAGCGACTGCGCTTGGGCTGCAATGTTGGCATTACTATGGGAACTTAATTGCTTAAAATCTTTTTATCAACAACTAATTTCCCACAGTACTGCCCACATTGCATCCTAAGCTCAGTCGCTGCATCAATTGCGCTGTTAACAGAGCGCGTGCTTTTGTGTGCGCGCAAACGTCTATATGTATGTGTTGTTTGTATGTATGCATACAAAAAGCGCAGATTTGTTGGAATATTGGCTCCTCAGGGTATCTCCTAGTCGAACAGTGTCGACGAGGATACTTAACTTGTTTATGTAAGGACGTCTGTTAAAACGTAATGGCTAACAAAATAGTAAATATTCGTTTTTTATTAGATGGAAATTCTCCTACGGGAAATGCAGGACCAAGAACATGGTGTGCCAGTACGACAGCAAAAGATGTTTCTTACATCAATTCCATATGCTTTTATGGGTAAGTCTGACACTTGACAAAAAATATCTTGAATCTAATCAAATTCATATTTTATTGTCATTCAGGGTATGATTTAATTGAGTGGCTTATGGATCACTTGCAAATAGAGGAATCGGAGGCATTAAACATTGCCAATCAACTGTGCCTACATGGCTACTTTTTCCCTGTTCATGATTCCAAGACATTGGCAGTTAAAGATGACTCATCTCTTTATCGCTTCCAAACTCCTTACTACTGGCCGTGGCAGCACAAGGCACCGGATAATGTGGAGTATGCTATTTATTTGGCAAAGCGTTCCCTACGTAATAAGCAGCGCCATGCGCTAGAGGATTACGAGGCTGAGGCATTCGCTTCGCTTCATAAGAGCCTTAAAGGCAAGTGGGATTTTATTTCAATGCAGGCCGAGGAGCAAGTACGCCTTGCCAAGGAGCGTAAGAAAGGTGACAAAATTGTAACTCACAAGAGCGAGCTTACTGGCGCGTACACCGTCCACCGCCTGGCCAATTTACTCTGGCCAATCTACTCAGGGCCAGAAACCCAATAAAAAAAGACTGTCGATGATATACAACGTGAAGTAAAATTTCTGATTAAAGCCTTAGATGGAACCCGAATGAAAATGTCCCAAGCGTGCAAATCTCTTGTTTGCTACTCGGAGACATTCGACGAGTACGAGTTCTTTCTACATACCTACTGAAAAGCGCGTAAAACGCTGGGCTATTTCTATAGAAGAACTGATTTGTGACCCCACAGGGCTGTTGGAGTTTACAAGCTTTTTAGAAAAAGAATACTCTCACGAAAACATTCGTTTCTGGATCGCAGTAAATCGTCTCCGTCAGACTGCTCACTCCCAAGTGGCCCGCACTGTTAAGGAAATATATGAGTAAGAAAATGGTTGCATAAATGTTAAGTAAATCATAGTAAATTATTATTTTTAGAGAGTTCCTCAACCTGAAGCACCATGTGAAATTAATATCGATGGCAAAACTATGGAAAGCGTTCTACGTGGTCTGCAGAATCCATCGCGGTTCACTTTTGACTCCGCTTCAGAGCATATATATATGCTTCTGTTGAAAAAGGATTGTTATCCTCGATTTATACGTTCCGATCACTACAAACGACTTATTGATAGTGGTATCCAGCCTTCGCATAAAAAACGTTTCTTTAATTTTGGTGCCGTAAGCGGAGACAAACCCAAATTTAGGAGAGGTGACTAAGAGCTCAACGACATCCGCTACAACTTGTGCTACTTACCCAAATGTGCCTTCAAGTAATCTAGCGACATAACGTGGTAGTGACCGCAGTCTAACTGACTCGGCACTTGAGCTAGCAGTAATTACTATTAATAAGAGTGCTAGTTCCAGAGTTCTGCACTCTCACTCGCAAAATAATCTATGTGAGCTTCCCCACAGATAAGTTACTGATAGCAACTATTTATACATACAACTATTATACATAACCTGAACTAAGTACACATTCTTGATTTGAGCAACGAGTTGAGTCGACTTAGCTCTGTCCGTCTGTCTGTCCGTCCAACCGTCGGTCCGTCTGTCCGTATGTCTGAACGCGTCGATTGCACAAACACCAGCTCAGTAGTAATGTTTCGGGATCCCTTCTAACTGCGATATCTACTCCTGGTGTGGAACTTCTAATTAACACTGAAGTGGAGGGATCTTTTCCTATTTTTCTTCTTCTAAGGAAGATGGAATATAGTTGATTAAGTTCAATGTACTATGCAACACCCCTCTAAGGTGCTATCAGTGTTTTTCACCTGGCAGGTATCACAACGTCAGATTACAAAACCATAACTACCACAATACTCACACAAGCTGACTAATCTCAGCGATAGTTCTTGGAGCACTCACATCCCGTGATACCGAACTTAAGTGATCGGTATACCCTACACATTTTACTCCAACTATGACTAACGCTTGGCAAATCCTATTGTTAATTCTCTTACAACAAGCAGCTTCTTTCTGTGGTGGAATTCTAAGATCTACCAACCACATAGTTAAGGGAAGTTTAAAAAGTTTCTGTCTATCATATTCATCTTGTGCTTCCAGTTAAGGCCAGCTAAGTCTTGATTGTACTGCCAGTCGCTTTCTTATAGCGGTTAGTCACTCTAGAGCTTGTACCTAAGTTCCCTTTACTTGTAAAAATAAGGGGCTTCAGCGGGAGACTGCAGTCTGATATTGAGAAAAAGTAGCGCTGCACTCTGTTCCAAGTGGTAAAAGGCAACCATGACGTTTCTTGAGGGAAGACGGTGACACAGCTTTTATGCTCAAAGCAAAACTGTCATTTGCATAATGCCGGCGTTTCGTCATGCCATTGACTGATAGCAGTTAGAAGCGGCTCTCCAGTGATCATCGATGCTGTTGGTGCTGATGAAGTCCCTCTATTTTTGCTCCTTCACTGCAAGTATTTCAATATAGGTGCAGGAAACATGGCATCGTTGTCGTTGTCACGAAAGTAAACCAACACTATATACCTCGTGCAATGTAGTACGCAGCGCATGATCTTCCGGCAGCTATTCAATAGCCGTTTTATCAACAAAAAATCGCAAATGTGCAATTCGAAAACTACAGAATGGAACAGGATCAAGTCTTGCTACAGCAATAATGTAGTTATCAAATATATCTGCTGTTGACGACAGTAATTTCTGCTTTCCTCTGTCTGTGTCTGCCTCGCCAACTGTAACCTTCATATGGCTCTGCTGTCGTCTGCTGCTTTCGAACGCGTACGTCTGCTTAGCTGTATAAAGCATTTTGGCTCCAGAATTTGCTATAAATTCAGACAATAGCTTGTCAGGTTAGGTTGGAAAATTCTTATAAGGAGTAAAGGGTAACGTAACTGGAAAATTTTTGATGATTACACTTAAAAAATGTGAAAATTACAAGGTATTTTTCGATATGCCACGCCCTCATCATATCTTTTTGATTTTGGGTTGTTAATCTGAATATATATACCAAGTTTCATCATTAATAATACTCCAAATACAGCCGAATTTGAAAAATCACTATATATTCATATTCGATTTGCCTTGCACATAGTGGCTGTATACATAAAATTTGTATACTCTGAGCACATTGAAAATTGGAAATCAGGGTGTAATGGTTTTGTGAAAATTAATGTAACAAGCAGAAAGAGGCGTGCCACACCCCATAAAGTATATATATTCGTCAGTGCGACAAGACGAGTCAATATAGCACTGTCCGTCTGGCCGTCCGTCCGTCCGTCTGCCGTTTGTCCGTTCTTCCGAGTGAATACTGAGATATTCTAAAGTATTCAACCTTGAGACTTCAAATTTTATATTTATACTCGTGTATACCATAAGCTGAACGAATTTATTAGTTTTTTCCGTTAACTTATTCCATTTCGTTATTATTGGCATTAATCGACTTAATTTGTTTTTTTAAGCGTGGTTTGTACATCTTGTGAGCTGAATAAGGAGATATTTTGATCATTAGATTTTGTGTGCTACGACCCATTCGCCCACAATCGTCCCCAATTTGCTAAAACGCAAATCCAATACAAGAGACTTATACCACAACAAACACGCACATACGAATGTCATTAATACGTTATGAAAGTATAATGAAGATAGTCAATCGCCAAGAACTTAACCACCATTAACTTTCGATAATAATGCCCACATTGCATCCCCGGTACAATCCCACATTATGTGTGTGTGTATGTGTTGTTTATATGTATGCATAAAAGATGCGTAGAATGAGTGGAATATTGGCTCTTTACAGAGCTCAGGGTATCCCCTAGTCGAGCAGTCTTGACTAGAGCACTCTTTCTTTTTAAAGCACGCAGTTTGGCTTTAGTGTTAATCAACCGTCTCTTGGTTTTTACATGTTTCTACTTATTACATGCATGTTTTTGTTCAATGCTCGACTTGATTTGCATCCAGCTGTCTATGAGTGCAAACTATTTCTACGTTATTGAAGCTAGAGATATGAAATTTGTACACCCTGGAATTATAAAGTATAAAAATCGGAAATTGCATTTTCGTATATGCCAGATATCATATCACTCGTGTATACTTGTGGTGATAACGAAAGATCAAAAAGATATTAGGGCGCACATTGGGAGCGCTGAAATTTGGCACTTAAGTTATTGTTACGGTTCTATAAAGATATACGAAAAAAGTTATATGTCCACGCCCAAAATTTGCAGCAACCATTCTAAAATTAATTTACCAGATGCCTCTATGTAAACAGAGTATCACGCAGTTCGCTATGCCCGAATGCAACGTTCTGACCTTCTTTTCTTTTATAAAAATTAAGTTGTGCCAAGAAACACCTTACACACTTAGAAAAAACTAATTTTTTTGGCAGTAGGTCTTCGAGCACTCTGATCCCATTGAAAATGTGAAATTAGAGTATAATGATTTTGTTAAATTGATGTAACAGGCAGAAGGAGGAGGGGCAGACCCCATAAAGTATATATATTCTTGATCAGGTCGACGAGCTGATTCCAGTAACAAGATTAGCTAGAAACTTAATTTGCTGATTCCGTGTATAGCACGTGCAGACCAAGTTTGCTTCGATTTTGATTTTTGATAGATTTTGAATACTTCTCAATATCACGCAACTCCCCATTGAAGGTCAGCTGCAGCTATAATCAACTATTAAATTCCGTTAGGTCAGTCCCAATCTATTAAACGAAACGTTTGCCCAATTATCACACGCACGTTTTAAGCAGCGACAGCATAATACATTTACATTTACACATAAATTGAAACGTGCAAGCGCGTTTGCTATGCATGGACACAAATAAATTCAACGCATAAATTCGAACAGACCAACGTTTTTGTATGTACACATACACATACATGCATATGCGCGCATTTCAGCATTTTGTAAGAATCACAATTTCGATTGATTTGTGTTTATATTGTGCTTGCATTAACAGCAGCTTCTATAGTTGTGTATTTGTCAAAAGTCGCCCTTGTAGTGAACTAGTTTCGGATTTGCCAACAGGCAATGCAATACTGATGTGGGGCAGTGGGTGGACGCAAAGTGCATAACCGTTAAAGTCCGAGTTCGAGCCGCAGCGACACCGTGTCTTTTATAACTATGAAGTGGCTTTGTTAGTTGAGATGATGCACTTAGTAGTAGATGTTGATAGCTACTGCGCTTTTTCGGTGACTCTGGCTTTAATCATTTACGAAGGCAAACAAGTAATAGCAACATTTTTTAATTTAACTTATTATTTATTATTTTAATACCGTGGTAGTCGTATAGGCAATGTTATTTTGTAATCGAGAATGACATTGTATGTAGGTGTAGCGCGCTTGAAGGTGATTTTCGAATATAACTAAAAGAATTGAATTTACAAGTAATAGGCAAGCGGCAGAAATTTACATATGTATGGGTGCTATACTTTCATATGTGCGTGAGTCCACTATGAGCGAATGAGAATAACAGAAAGAACTGATGTTTTAATACTTTAAGAGGAGCTTACTAAGAGCAATAATTAGCTGCTGCGCCGAACATCCTCCCTTCCGTTTAAAGACCAAGTCTTTTAACAGGATCATTAGCCGGAAGGACGCACAGTTTATTGACAGCTCGACGTATAGTTCCAGTGGGTGTCGTGACGCTCACAGCACCATCAGCTCCAGCAATAATCTCAACTACTCGCGCTAGTGGCCACTTCAATGGCGGCAAGTTTTCGTCCTTCACACATCCGACATCATTGACCTTGATAGAAGGTGAGTGAGGAGGTGAGCCATTTTTCACGCTGTTGGAGAATAGTAAGGTATTCCTCACTCCAGCGCTTCTAAAACAATTTCTGTATGTAAGCAATGCATTGCCATCGATCGAGACGATTGTGGTCCAGCCCAGCTATGTCTGGCTCGGGGAAACCGATGAGTGGTTGACCAATCAGAAAATGCCCTGGAGTGAGAACTTCAAGGTCATTGGGATTTTATGAAAGTGACACAAGAGGACGCGAATTTGGCATACCAAGACGCACAGTTTGTCGAAGCCAAGAGGTGATGGACAGTGAGGACTGTATACGATCCTTATGTAAGTCGGCCACTATGTGCTCGACAAGACAAATCCCGGATTTGCCGCTGTTGACAATCCAGGTGACTTTGTTCTGGGCACAAAAGACATCTGGTTAAGATCAATATATTCCTTAATTTATGCTGAATTTTTTATTCCTTACAATTTTATTTCGAGCAAACTTGTTTTACAAATTCAGGAGTTCACGCTTGGCCTGCAAATAGGAATCGCCCAAAGATGCAATGCCTTGCTTTTTAGCCAACAGACTGAATATTCCCTAGAAGGTAATCGACGATAGTTTGTGATAACATTCTGCTCGCAATTGAGTTTGTCTGTTGTTGTCTTAGCCATAGCCTCAAAAACGTACTACAGTTACGCACCAACTCATCAAGCCGGGGGCTGTGATTGGCGTCATCCGAATTTCTTTGAGTTGCGATAAACGACGAGAGTTTGGGAGCAGGTTGCCCGCCACCTGGAATGATGCAGCCGAGGTGCGTTTTTTGCAAAACTGGTAATCCAAGTGCCACCTGAATTTGCCCAACACACAACAGCTCGAAGAAGAGACCAGTTCCGATAAGATTAATTCGTTGTTACTTATGTAACAAAGCTGTACGTATATTACAAGTATTAGTAGAAATTGAGACCCAGGCTAATTGTCAGTAATAGTCTGCGCTACGATGACAGTGATGGTAGTGGAATAATCAGAGATCCGCGATTTCAGAACGAGATTGATTGAGTATCCTTCAGTTGAGAAGCTGGCATCTCCAATGCCGCAACCTGCTGTCAGTGATTTCCATTTTCGAAGCTGAAGCTGGTTTGCAAACCGACTGGTGACGAAGTGAACATGAGACCCTGACTCCAAGAGTACATGACACGGAACAATTGTGCCAGCTCGGTTCTTGACAAGGATTATAGCAGTGGCTATAAGGACAGCATCAGACATAGGCTATATGTGGACTTAAGGCAGAGAAGGTGACATTGCAACCATGGCATTGAGATGTATTGCATTTGTTTGTTGTTCAGATTGCAAGACAATGTTGGATGTGACTACTGAGTACTAATTGAAATGCAATAAAGTATGGTGCTTCGATCGGCAGCTACAACAGGAACTAGATTCGCAATATTTCAGCTGATGCCCGTTTCTCGGGCAATTGAGGCATAGGGCGAGTCTCTTGGTCTCCTTATGCCTTACAATTGGCAACAATTGCTCAAAGCACTTTCATTGAAATATCGCGTGAATTGGATCTTCGCAAAGACACAACGAATGGGAGTGCTCGAAGCAACAAATGGTTTTCTTAAATGCGTACTCACGATCTTCCCTGACTTGCCAACCTGACCGTCTTGCAAGACTTGGTCCACATTTTAAAGAATTGGAAACCGTCCTTGCAAGAATGCTGACAATTTAGACCAAGATGACAATTCATTAGTAGATGAGCTTTTCTCTTATTTAGCCTGAGTAGACTTGCTTAATTTTTGCAGTACTGTTTGCACGATGATACAATCAGCAACTTCCTCCCTCGATGCTAAAGAAGCCATGGCACGAATATGAGACGTAACTTTATCCACCAGCTGGCTCAAATCGACGTTGAAGAATATCTAGAGAGACGAGATAGTTGACCTTGTTGATTTCCAATGAGCTGAAGGTATCCATCGCAGAACCATTTAGGGATCGCAGGATCGAAGATGCTGGAAGTTCTCAAAAGGGTTGAGATCCGGATCAGTATAAGTATCAATTTTCCCACTCTCTGTAGATTCCACTAAATTTGGGCAGCTCCAGTTGCGTCAAACGGGATTGATTAGCCATAACGAGCATTGGATGGGCATTTGTACAACTTGTATTAAGCGTCGAAGAGTGTTGTTGATTCGCCGACGTCCTAGCTCACGTTGAAGCAAGGCGTTAAGCTTTAGCAGAGTTGATTCAAAGTTCGCAATCAATATGGCTTAGTTTATCAATGTCCAATTTGGAATACAACCTTTTAAGTCTATCGAAGAGTGCCTTTGTTTTAAGTCTTAAGAAGTAACCTGAGATGCAGGTATTTCGATTAAAATTTCGCAAGTAAATCACTTGATATGGACTCAAAGTTAGTTTCCTCTAAGCTAGTGTGGAGTGAATCAAAATTTGATTCTAACTTGGTTAGCGAATCCAAACGCAAACGTAATTCACACGAATCTATATGGCTTAGTTTTTCAATATCCAATTCGGAATACCACCTTTCAAGTCTATCGAAGAGTGCCTTTGTTTTAAGTCTTAAGTAACCCGAGATGCAGACACTTGATCATCATTCGACTCTGAGTTATTCATTTTATTCACTAGAGTTTTTTTCACTCGCGAAAAACACGTGTAATTACAAGGTTAATGTACAAGCTAATAGACCCTATTATGTACAATTTCATACACTATTGTGTGCAAATTCAAGTAAATAGATTGTGCACAAATATTAATGTATTACACAGTTTATTATTGTTAATGTTAATGTTTTACACTGTTGTGTACGGCGAAGTTTGTTATCAATTTGAATGCAGTATATTTTTACAACGAAGTAGAGTACTAACTTTTGATGCAGTAAACGAACACCGGAGTGTATTGATCACGTCGGGATCACCAAAATGTTAGAAGTTGCCAAGCTTTGTAGTTATTGCGCGCTTTCAGCTGATTTTCGAACAGAGCTGAAAGAATAGAGTTTACAAGTAATAAGCTAGCAACAGAGCAGCTGAAATTTACATATGTATGTGTGTTATACCTTCTTATGTGCGTGAGTGCACTATGAACGAATGAGAATAACATAATGAACAGATGGCTTAAGACGAGCTTACCTAAGGAACAGAAATTATTGCTGTTGCGCTCGAACTGTTCTCATGTAGGCTCAAATCGAGGCGCAGCTACGTTTGTTTTTCTTCTCTTTATTTTGTTTATTTATCAAATTCTTTATTTATTTTTGATTGATATTCATTCTAGTTGAATAAAAGTTCAAAAGCATAATATAATTTAGTTTAATTTTATGACATATGCAAACTACGGACTGTATTAAAGATGAAAATTGGATTTTGGAATACATTTTTCTTATTTGTTTAAAATTAATTTTGGAGTTTAATTTGAAGATTCGGAGAGCAAATCTTAAAATGTGTAACCAAATAATTAACAAGAAGTAACATTACTCATTTTTCATGCTGTCAAGTAACAGTTTATACAAAATACTTAACATTCTTACTTACCAATTTAACAAAAAACTTATATTGTATTGTGTATATTTGCTAATTTGAATTTTTTCTGTATTGACCCGTAGAAATTATGAGATGTTCTAGGCGTTTTTTCACTGAATCGACAAATTTTCAACGTGTATAGTATCCCACTCTTGACGATAGCAGCTTTGCGATCTATGCTGCTGTTTAGATTACGCTTTCCCCCTCGTTTTTATACCCCGAACCCATTAAAAATGGGAAATCAGTAAAATGGTTTTGTAAAAATGTATGTAAGAGGCAGAAGGAGACGTGACAGAACCCACAAAGTATATACAAATATTCTTGATCAACGCGACAAGACGAGTCAATATAACCCTGTCCGTCTGTCCATTCGTGCTTCCGTCTTTCCGTATGATTGAACGAGTCCATCTTAGAAACTTTCGAGCATGCGCAGCTCAAATTTGTTGAAATAATTCGATTACTATTTTTGTTGTTTTGTTATCGGCCATTTTGGATATGCGTTTTATAATTATATCTCACACATCTTTAGAGTTAGTCTTCAAATTTTGCATGAGGATTAATGAGAATTTTAAGCAATGTTGACTTTTGTTATGCTCTAGATACCGGCTCAAAATTTTACCAAATTTAGTCAATCTCTAAGAAAACTTATTCAATAAATTAAAATTAATCTAAAAATTAACAACGAATTAAAATTATCGAAAAATGCCGAAAAAAACAAAACGCGATGAGTTATCGAAAAAATTAGATAAATTCGTAATGTGTCAACACGAGTATTTATGCAAAATCGAATGCTGAAAGTTTCATTCGGCGATGGCGTACAACTTTTATTCTTTTTCTTTTTTCATACCCTAAGTCCATTGAAAATGGAAAGTCAGGGTATAATGGTTTGTGAAAATGTATGTGACAGGCAGAAGGAGGCCGTGCCCCACACACCCTTGATACGCACGACAAGATTAGTCGATACTGCCGTGTCCGTCCATCCGTCCGTCCGTCCGTCCGTTTGTCCTTCCGTTTGTCCTTCCTTCCTAGTGAACGCAGAGATATTCTAAAGTACGCAACCTAGAGACTTGAAATTTTACATGAATACTCGTGTATATCATACGCTGTACAAGTTTATCAAATTTGTTCGATAATTGAACCCAATGAAAATGGGAAATGAAGGTATATTTGTTTCGTTAAATGTGTGTAGCAAGCAGAAGGAGGCGTGGTAGATATGGTAGATGACGTATATATTCTTGATAGCTCTGTTCGTCTGTCTGTCCGTCCGTCCGTCGATATGTATGCGTAAGCGCGTCGATCTCAAAACCTATTAAAGCTGGAGACTCAAAATTTTTATTTTGTAGGATCGTGGTTAAGAGGAGCACGTCATGTTTTTTTTAAAATAATTGATGTGGTTTCAATATTATCGCTTTAAAATCTTATCGAAATCAGGTTTAAAAAAAAAAACAAAAAAAAAATGTATAAAAAAATATATATTGTATATCTATATACATCTATTGTATAAGTCATCATGTAAAGCTTTATAAATCCAAAGTTACATTCGATACAGAGGTTTAAAAGCTATCACTCGAAGCTTTGTTCCCACAAAGCTATTCTCAGCTGATAGAACAAACGTCAAATATCCATGTGGTTGCTGACGTGGCGTCCGATTATTGGCGGAAATGCAAAAGCTTTATGATGGGCAAGCTTTATCTTTTGGAGCAGATCGCATGGCCGGCAGTATTAAAAAGAACTCACTTAAGAGCTACACGCACAAGCTTTTGCTAATAATTATTAATTAGAATAAAGTCAAGCTTATACAAATATTTTGTGGATCGCTAAATAAAGCCTCTACACTACGAAATAAAATAACTGGCGCCCAACGGAAAAACCTGTACCACAAGAAAAATCCAGAAGCCCGACCTACAGGCATGGAAAACACTGGACGAATATAGACGAAAAACATCAACGCGGCGAAAAGAACTTTGCAAATAAATTAAATAACTAGAAAACCAATGTAAGTGATCTGCTCATTATACTAGTTTCCCAAAGGGAAATCGGAAAATGGTTGCGCCCATAGTTAAGAAATCATATTAGTTGAAGAGCTAGAGAGTTGAAATTTGGAATCTATACTTGCGTTGACCACCCAAGTTCAAAAATATATGGCGGATATATCTACGCCCATTGGGGGCGTGGCAAATCGGGAAAACTGTAACTTCTACAGTTTTAAAGCTAGAATGCACGTATCTTAACGCTTCAATTCTATAAAGATTGATAAAAAGATTTTATGTCCACGCCCACTGGGGGCGTGGCAAATCGGATCTGAATATAGAGTGATTTTACAAATTCAGCTATATTTTGAGCACTATTGATGCTAGAGACTTAAAATTTAATATATATACTCGGATAAGCAACCCAAGATCAAAAAGATATGGCGGACATACCTACGCTTTCAGGGGGCGTGGCAAATCGCAAAAAGCTTATAGCTCCTACAGTTTTAGGGCTAGACGCTTCAAAATTGGATGTTTGTGTTACTGGGGGCATCCTATCTTACGCCCCTTTGGGGGCGTGGTATATCGAAAAAATACCCTGTAACTTTCACATTTTTGGAGTGTAAGCATCCAAACTTTACAGTTACGTTACCCTAGACTCCTTCTAGGAACTTGCCAAGTATGATATGTCTACGCCTACTGGGGGCGTGGCAAATTGGTAACAAAATTTGTAACGCCCAGCTGCAAAATTCATATGCCTGTGCCACCTATATAAATAAGCTTAATAAGAATTGCTAAGACGACAAACGGCATTTCTGAGAAATATTAAGAAATATATGCAATTCGATTTGAATGTTGAAGTTCTGCAAATAATTTATCTGCTAAAATTATCATTTTTCGTATAGCCTAGGTCAGTTAAATTATTTTTTTTTTTGTGTGTGTGACCATCAAAAAATGTAAATATCAAATACCGATATTTGTGTAATCGACTTAGTCCGAACAAAATTATTCCACACAAAAAAATTGACGATAGGACCCATCATGTATGTATGTATGTATGTATGTAGGCACGAACAGCTGCGCAACTATTTTCATGCCGTCGTCGCCGCGTCTCCAACGCGGACCCTTTGCTTACACGCTTTTCATCCACCTGCTGCGCCACATCAGTTTTGCATTGCCTGTTGGCAAATCCGAAACTACTTCACTACAAGGGCGACTTTTGACAAATACAAAACTATAAAAGCTGCTGTAAATGCAAACACAATATAAACATAAATCAATCGCAATTGTGATTCTTAGAAAATGCTGAAATGCGCGCATATGAACGTATGTCTGTGTATGTGTATATACAAAAACGGTGGTCGGTTTAAATGTATGCGTATAAAGGGCGATATTTGACAAATACAAAACTAAAGAAGCGGCAGAAAATGCAAACACAACTCAATAACAATTTTGGTTGAAGAATATGCTAGAATTAATGGCGCTGAATTTATTTGTGACTATGCATAAACAAAAGCGCTTGCACGTTTCAATAAATGTGTAAATGTACATATATTTTTCTGTCGCTGCTTAACGCGTGCGTGTCATAATTGGCCAAACGTTTTGTTCAATAGATTGCGACTGACTTAACGGAACTTGATGAAACTTTTAGCATATGATTCTATTGAACTTTTTACATTTTATAAAAATGCTAACTCATTCACATAGTTATATTTGCAACAGACCTTCAATTGGCAGTATATGAAGGGGTAGGTAATTAGTTAAAAAAGCCGGTATCCGAAATGTAACAGAAATTTAAATTGCATAAAATTCACATGAATCTACATGAATGCAAAATTTGAGATATATTATTAATTTGAATATACCAGATGCTCCTATGGGAAACTAGTATCACGCATTAGGTTTCGACCTCATGCAACGTTCTTACTTGTTTTTGTATGAATTTTCTCAAACATGTGTTTAAAAAAAAAAGATAACAAAATAAACTAAAAAACAAGTAAGAGTGCTCTAGTCGAGACTGCTCGACTAGGGGATACCCTAAGCCCTGTGAAGAGCCAAATTTGGAATCATCCTATATAACCAACAAATACACACATACAAATGCACGCTCGCATAAGCTTGCGCTCTGCCAACTGCGCAGTTGACGCAGCGACTGCGCTTAAGCTGCAATGTGAGCATTACTATGGGAACTTAATTGCTTAATAACTTTTCTTAGCGATGGACTAACTTTATCAAACTTTCACAACTTATTAATGGCATCCATATGTGTGTATGTGCCAATCTAAAGATTACGTAATCTCCGTATTCATTACACGCAACTACACAGTAAATTTGAAGTCTCTAGCTTAAACTATGTACAAACCAGGCCTTAAAAACCTATTTTCGATAAGCATTAAAATCGATAACATTACAACAAAAATAGTTATCGTTCATACGAAATAAACTTGACCTGCGCGTGCTATCCACGGACCCAACAAAAAAAATTCAAGTCTCTAGCTTGCCTAGATGCTTCAATCGACGCGTTCAAACATACGGACAGACGGACGGACGGACAGACGGACAGACGGACAGACGGACAGACAGACAGACGGGCAGGGCTAAATCGACTCAGCTCGTCGCCCTGATCAAGAATATATATACTTCGTGGGGTCTGACACGCCTCCTTCTGCCTGTTACATACATTTAACAAAACCATTATACCCTGATTTCCCATTTTCAATGGGCTCAGGGTATAAAAACTATTATCTATGCTGCCATTTAAATCAAGAGTAAAAGCTCTTTATTTGCAACTCATCTTGAATTAGAAAACTTTTTTGAAAAATTAGCTTTAAATGAGACTAGATTAAAAATGAATGCAGATCAAGTAAAATTTTTGGTAGATGAAGCTGTTGAAAATAAACGAAGAGAGTTTGAGGCCGAATTAAATAATATAAAAAACCAAATTGGTGGTATATCTAATAAACAGGCTGCAAAAACGTGGGAAAAAGTTAAAATTGTGCTGGGAATTAAATGTGAAGAAACGCTTGATGCTGTGAAAACTGTTCCCGATTTGTAAATAATGAAATACAATTTCTGCTCAACAACGGCATTATTTGACCGTCGAGATCTCCAAAAAGGTATTGACGAAAATGGAGTTAGGAAAAAAAGCGAATGGTTATAGACTTTAGAAAGTTAAGTGCAAAAACTATATCCCATTCCAAACATCGAAGTTATTATATCCAATCTGGGCGATTCGAATTTCTTGACGACGACGCTTGACCTAAAATTAGGGTTCCACCAAATCGAGCTTTCAGAGCGAGACCGAGAAAAAACAGCCTTTTCGGTTAGCGGTGGAAAATTTGAGTTTTGTCGCCTCCCTTTTGGACTAAAAAATGCTCCCAGTGTGTTTCAAAGAGCGATTGATGATGTTCTGCGGAAACATATTGGGAAATATTGCTTTGTTTATATTGATGACGTTATCATTTTTTCTAAAACAATGGAGGAGCACCTAAAACATATAGAGTTGATACTATCAAGCCTTTATGCATCAAATATGAGGGTATCGGCTGGGAAATCAGCATTCTTCGAAGACGAAGTTGAGTATCTGGGTTTCGTAGTTAGTCGCAGTGGAATTAAAACTTGTCCCAAAAAATTTGAAGCAATCAAAGTCTTTCCTTTTACTCTTTACTCAAAAGTTGCGAAACCATTGACCAGTATTCTTAGAGACGAAAATGGTAGTGTCCCAGGGTCACAGTCCAAAAAGATAGTAATTTCATTAGATGAGAGTCAACGAGAAGCGTTTAAAACTAAAACAAATTTTGGCCTCAGAGGAGGTTATGCTCGCGTATCCAAATTTTCGAAAGCATTTTAAGCTTACAACCGATGCTTCTTCAAATGCGTTGGGTGCCGACTTGTCTCAAGATGGCCGTCCCGTCACAATGATTTCAAGAATTCTTAAAAAAGCCGAAGAGCATTATGCGACCAACGAGAGAGAGTTTCTTGTTATTGTTTGGGCTATTAAAACGTTAAGAAATTATCTCTATGGAGTAAAGGGCCTCAAGATCTATACGGATCATATGCCGTATCGGATCGAAATCCGAATTCAAAAATCCAAAGATGGAAGGCGTTCATTGCCACACTTCTCTATAAGCCCGGAAAAGAGAATCAAGTTGCAGATGTATTATCTCGGCAATATTTAAACTATACTGAAGAAGATAATAGTTCGGACATGGCAACAATTCATAGCGAGGAATCTTATTCAAATACTATAGAATCCGTTACCAGACCAGTCAACTGCTACGCCAACCAAATAATTCTTGAGCAGGGAAAGTCACCCTCTAAACGAACTACCATTTTGTTTGGTAAAAAAATACGGCATTTTATAGTTTTTACCGGTTTTCAGAGTTTAATTATAACGGTGCATGACTGCGTTAAATTGGGAGTAGTTAATGCAATTAAGTGTGAATTGTCAGTTATTGGTAAAATTCAGGATCGGCTGGTTGAGCTTTTCCCTAAAACTTGTTTCCGACACACCGAAAATATGGTTACTGACGTTTTTAACCCTAACGCAGCTCGAAATTATTAACCAGGAACATAAAAGAGCTCATAGAGCTCCACAAGAAAACATAAAACAAATTATTCGAGATTATTTTTTTTCCCAAAATGGAGAAAAATACAAAGGAAGTTGTCTTAAACAGTAGGATTTGTTTGCAGGCAATATATGCTAGACACCCAACGAAGCATCCAATCTGCGAGACCCCTATTCCAACTTATGTCAGGGAACTTTTGCACGTTGACATTTACTCTAAGGACTCAAACTATTTCCTGACATGCGTGGACAAGTTGTCTAAGTTTGCAGTAGTGCAAAAAATAGCATCTCGTACAATATTGGATGTAAAAATACACCTTCTGCAGCTGTTAAATGTATTTTCTCGAACAAAAACTATTTATTGTGACAACGAGCGGTCTTTAATCTCTAATACTGTTGTGTCATGTCTTCGTGACCATTTCGGTATAATAATTGCAAGTGCTCCACCTATGCACAGTACATCGAACGGGCAGGTCGAGACATTTCACAGCACCCTAAGCGAAATTGGTAGATGTCTAAAGGTAGCAAAAGGAATCAAGGACATAATTTTACTAGCCACTATAGAGTACAATAGAACTGTTCATTCTGTAATAGGGCAGAAACCAATCGACTTATTTAATTCAAATGTAGAAGAGTCTGAAGCGGCTATGAATCAGTTTAGGAAAGCTCAATAAACTGAATTATTAAATCATAATAAGAAAACTATTGATCGCAAATATAAAGAAGGGGATAAGGTTATGGTAAAATCCAATAAACGACTTGGTAACAAATTAACTCCTTTATATAAAGAAGCCATAATCGAAGAAGACTTAGGATCAGCTGTAACGGAAGAGTCGTGCATAAAGATAATATCAAATAAATATACAAATACAAAAAAAAAAAAAAAATCAAAATACAATTTAAAAATATTTCATACAAATTGAGTATTTTATATTTTTGCATATTAATTTTGTTAGTTTTAAAATAGTCTAAGCAACAATTGTTATGCATTTCGCAAGGAAAACCACCACTGACACTATGTCGCCTGGGTCAGCGATTTGGCCAGACATGGAAAAACGCCCACCTACTCATGGCTTTGTGCGGTATAGCGGGTGGCAATGAAAAACTGATCATTTTCTACGCAACCGAGGACGTCCCCGATTGTAGTTATCATGTAAAGCTTTATAAATCCAAAGTTACTTTCGATACAGAGGCTTAAAAGCTATCACTCGAAGCTTTGTTCCCACAAAGTTGTTCTCATCTGATAGCACAAACATAGAATCTCCCTGTGGATATCACTCGAAGCTTTGTTCCCACAAAGCTATTCTCAGCTGATAGCACAAACGTCAAATATCCATGTGGTTGCTGACGTGGCGTCCGATTATTGGCGGAAATGCAAAAGCTTTATGATGGGCAAGCTTTATCTTTTGGAGCAGATCGCATGGCCGGCAGTATTAAAAAGAACTCACTTAAGAGCAACACGCACAAGCTGTTGCTAATAACTATTAATTAGAATAAAGTCAAGCTTATACAAATATTTTGTGGATCGCTAAATAAAGCCTCTACACTACGAAATAAAATATTTTATACATCTTTATACTTAGAGGCATTTATTATACAGATTCTTGTGAATTTTATACAATTAAAATTTTTTTTTATTTTTTGGATACCGTCCCCAAATTTCACAAATCCTCCCTTTAAAGGTCAGTTGCAAATATAGCCAAGAGAATGAGTTGACAAATTAGATGACTTACCTTAAAGATTGGCTACTTTCGTTCATAACGGTGACCACTCTAGCGAGTCTGGGCTTGACGCATGGATTTTAAAGTACGGTGTGTCATGGTGACAGTGCATTTTGCGAAAAGCCCAAATACATAAGCTGTCTCAGCACCGTCATTAAAATTGAGCATTCCATCGTTTCAAAAACAACGCCGCTGACTACAGACTGTATGTAAGACGATATGATTTAATAGCTCTTTCACAGGTGACTCATTACGGCCCACAGCTGCGTGAGCGAAGATTTCATGGGAAAGTGGGCGGTTCAAGCAGAATTACAGAATGTGCAATCACAGATCAAGTTGGCTGACGAATCGTCGATCGAGGTAAGGAAAGTGATGAGAGTGGATGCTACTCTCGCCGGTAAAACGGTACAGTTGATAATGGTCGACTTGAACCGTTGTTTAGTTCGGACTGTGCACCAACTTAGTGAAATATAAGACTGAAGATTGGCGCATATGCGAGGACTACCGACAACTCAATGCACACTCAATTTCGGATGCTTATGCGGCTCTCATGATCAATCAAATTCAGAAGAGGATGTGAAGTCCGTGACACATTTTTATGCTTGATTTAAGCGGCTACTGGCAGATCCTTATGCCAATGATTGCAGAAAGTGTATAGCATTCACCGTGCTTGGACTTTTTCAACGGAGGGTGATGCCATTTTATGTGCATTCGGCTGATGCAACGTTCCATAGAGTGCTGGATACTGTCATCGGACCCGAATTGGAGACACATGCGTTCGCTTATTTCGATGACATCGGAGCGCTCCTCGAAAGAACAACAAGTGGCTAAGTTAAAGAAGCTGGTGGAGAAGACAAGCATCAGGTAAACATAAATAAATGCAGTCTTTTCAGGGAAATGCTAGTGCGTCATGGACACATGAGAAGTAGAAAAAAATTTGCACGAATTCATTGAAGTTCGAAGTAATTCAGAAACTGAGATTTCCTCTTATTAACCTCAAAGAGTTGTAGCATTGCTTAAGAATGGTGTCCTGTTACTGGCGATTTCTACCAAATTTCGCTTCACTAATCTAGCCAATTAATTCGATCCCAAAATAAAGCCGAAAGTAGATATGGAGTGATGATCAAGTAGAGGTTTTGTGAAAACTCAAAGAGAACTTCACGACCGCGAGCCGCGAAGGACCAAGCATGTTATTATAGCCTACGCCGCCGTGAACAGAGACCAACCCGCTTTCAATGAGGCGGAGAGATTTGCCACAAAATTGCCCCCGTCTAGGAAATTGTAATTTCCGCACGTCCTAGTATAGCACACGCATCTCCAGTTTACTGAAAAAAAAATGTTGGTATACTGATCTTTATTCTTCTGAGGGTAGGCTTATGTTCCCAGCCTCATGCATAATTTCAACCCTTAAATATAGTGTCCATTGCTGATTTTTTTGCATTCTTATATTATCGCTGAGGTTGTAGGGCTTAGCGTTCGTCTATTTATTTTTTTTTAGCCTATCGCTGAAGTTGTAAGTATCAGCGTTCATCTAGCTAATCATGTGCTATTTATCTATCGCACTGCATGCTAGTCGTTGAGTGTATTTAAATTAATTTTTTCCCAAGATGTATAATTCGGTGAGAGTTCAATTTTTAAAACTGTGCAATATTTCAAAACAGCAGAAAGCTGTGATATAGAAGCTGGTGAAGAAATATTAAAACAGTATAATTTTGAAACTGTACACAATCTAATGGAGACTACAACATTATTGGTACCTGCTTCTCTACCAATGTTGTCTCCAAATTCTTTAGCTCCTACTTCACCTAATCCAGACTCAATTTCCAATCCACCTTCTGTAGACTTGTCCACACCACTTGGGGCTACTGGTACTTGTAATAAAACTGTCGAGCCTAATCAAAGTCCTACTATAAAAGTAAGAGCGTCCTCGGTTGTTGTTCAAACAGTGAAAAACAATCTGTTAGCGACCTCTGAACCCATGGTGCCCACTTTATCAGTTGTGTCTCCTCGAAAGCAGGTTTTCTTATCCAGGCTTTCATCTGACACGACGTGCGAAGCAATATCAGCGTTTATTACTAGTAAGTCTGCAGATAAAGTTTTTATCTCGAAGTTTAATTTCGCAACACCACTTGGGGCTACTGGTACTTGTAATAAAACTGTCGAGCCTAATCAAAGTCCTACTATAAAAGTAAGAGCGTCCTCGGTTGTTGTTCAAACAGTGAATAACAATCTGTTAGCGACCTCTGAACCCATGGTGCCCACTTTATCAGTTGTGTCTCCTCGAAATCAGGTTTTCTTATCCAGACTTTCATCTGACCGACGTGCGAAGCAATATCAGCGTTTATTACTAGTAAGTCTGCAGATAAAGTTTTTATCTCGAAGTTTAATTTCGCAACACCTAGTGAAATTGTTTCGTTTTAAATCAAAATTCAAGCCAAAGAATCAAAACCGATTACTTCCAGTATCATTGTACCCTACTTCGGTACAATCTTCAGCTAATATTGTATCAAAAAACTAAATTGTATAAATTCTTCACCGAATCTGTCTTTGGGATATTGAAACGTTCGAGGCCCAAATTCTAAACTTAATGGTTTATTTTTGAGCAGTTTCAGTTTTCAATATGATGTCGTTCTGTTCACTGAAACGTGGCTGAGTCCTACAATTTATAATAGTGAAATTCTCTCTAATAACTTCACTATTTATAGATGTGATCGATTGGTACGCAGAGGTGGTGGTGTCTTAATAGCTGTTAAGGCCGATATCCTCTCCGAATCATTAAGTTTCACATCACTTCATGATGCTGAAATAATTGGTGTTAAAATAACTTTCCCATCTCTTTGCATATATGTCACTTGCTCATATTTTCGTCCCTCTTCTGATGTACAAGTCTATGCACAACATATAACTTGTATTAAAGAAATTTTTGGACATGTAAATGTAATGACTTATTTATAGTGCTAGGTGACTTTAATATACCTAACACTACTTGGTCGTCAGCTTCCAATTTTAACTACCTTATTCCGTCTACAGATCATTATCTTTTTGATGAACTGTTCAGTCTATTAAAGTTTCAAATGAACTCTATTTTGAATCATTTTCACTTGATCTGGTTTTTATTAATGATGATTCTGTCATTGATGTTACCAGATCAACTGCTATCTGTATTCCAGAAGATTTGAATCATCCCACCTTAGATGTCTTGTTTTCCATAAAGATGTCATCTTTTTCTGCTCCGATTCCTCAAATAAAGCGTCGCAGTTTTTATACCCTGAGCCCATTGAAAATGGGAAATCAGGGTATAATGGTTTTGTTAAATGTATGTAACAGGCAGAAGGAGGCGTGCAGACCCCACAAAGTATATATATTCTTGATCAGGGCGACGAACTGAGTCGATTTAGCCCTGTCCGTCTGTCTGTCTGTCCGTCCGTCCGTCCGTCCGTCCGTCCGTCCGTCCGTCCGTATGTTTGAACGCGTCGATTGAAGCATCTAGACAAGCTAGAGACTTGAATTTTTTTTTGTTGGGTCCGTGGATAGCACGCGCAGGTCAAGTTTGTTACCAAAAAACGATATCTATTTTTGTTGTAATGTTATCGATATTAATCCTTATCGAAAATAGGTTATAAAATTATATCTCCCACACCTTTAGAGTTAGACCCCTCAAATTTTTTTTTATCGACCCATTGAGAGTCGGTTCCAAATATAACCATGTAAATAAATTAGCATTTTATAAAATGTAAAAAATTCAATAGAATCATATGCCGAAAGTTTCCTCAATTTCCGTTAAGTCAGTCCCGATTGTTTAGCTGCACGTAATATTTAGCTGCACGTGGCAAGCAGCGACACGCAGCAAAAAACATTTACATATATTCTCACATACACACATTGAAACGACCAAGCACGTCTGCTTATGCATGTGCACAAATAAATTCAATTCTAGCATATTCTTCAACCAAATCTGTGTTTGAATTGTATTTGTATTTGTCATATATCGCCCTTTACACGCATACTTTGTAACAGACTACCGTTTTTGTATGTACACATACTCATACGTTCATATGCGCGCATTTCAGCATATTCTAAGAATTACAATTGCGATTGATCTGCTTCTTTAGCTTCTTTAGTTTTGTATATGTCACATATCGCCTTGTAGTACTAGTTTGCGTTTTGCCAACAAGAAACGCATTACTGGTGTGGCGTAGTGGGTAGACGCAAAGCGCATAAACGAAAGGTCCCGAGTTCGAAACGCAGTGACGACAACAGCATAACTTTTTTAATTTTTTTCTTTTTTCAAATTTATAAACATGAGGTGGTCGTGCTAGTTGAGATGGCGCGCTTTAACGTTACATATGTAGTAAATAGATGCAGGTTCGAGCCCAGGTGCGGTGATGTTTGTTTTTCTTCTTCTTATACCCTGAGCCCATTGAAAATGGGAAATCAGGGTATAATGGTTTTGTTAAATGTATGTAACAGGCAGAAGGAGGCGTGTCAGACCCCACAAAGTATATATATTCTTGATCAGGGCGACGAGCTGAGTCGATTTAGCCCTGTCCGTCTGTCTGTCCGTCCGTCCGTCCGTCTGTCCGTCTGTCCGTCTGTCCGTCCGTCCGTATGTTTGAACGCGTCGATCTCAGCACGTAGTTGACCTAGAGACTTGAATTTTTTTTCGTTGGGTCCGTGGATAGCACGCGCAGGTCAAGTTTATTTCGTATAAACGATAACTATTTTTGTTGTAATGTTATCGATTTTAATGCTTATCGAAAATACGTTTTTAAGGCATAGTTTGTGTATCGTTTGAGCTAAAGACTTCAAATTTGCTGTGTAGTTGCGTGTAATGAATACGGAGATAACGTTATCTTTAGATTTTGGATGCCACGCCCCATTCGCCCCCAATAGCCCCCTATTTGTAAAAGCGCAAATCAAATACTAGAGACTTGTACTTTGGCACATACACACATATGAATGTCATAAATAAGTTGTGAAAGTTTGATGCACTTAGTCCCTCGCTAAGAAAAGTTATTAAACAATTAAGTTCCCATAGTAATGCCCACATTGCTGCCCAAGCGCAGTCGCTGCGTCAACTGCGCAATTTGCAGAGCGCGCGCTTATGCGTGCGTGCATATGTATGTGTGTATGTGTTGTTTGTATGTATGCATACAAAATCGTAGAATGATTTGATATTTGGCTCTTCACAGGGCTCAGGGTATCCCCTAGTCGAGCAGTCTCGACTAGAGCACTCTTACTTGTTTGTTGTTGATTTGTTTATTTATTTACTTATTTATTGATTTTTGATTTACATATATTCTAGTTGAATAAAATTTCAAAATTATAAATTAATTTTGGAATATTTAATGTTATATGCAAGCTATATAGCGTATTAGACAATGCAAATCGGACGGGGCTCAGGGGATCTCCTAGTCGGGCACCTCCGACTAGAGTTTTCTTACTTGTTATAAATGCAATTTTGTCTTGCTTAATGATTTAATTAATGCAAATGACTGGACGCTTTTATACGAGTCAGTTGATGTTAATTTGGCAGCTAACATTTTTTATGAAACTTTAAGCTCTATCCTTTATGTCTGTGTCCCTTCGTACCACTCTAGGCCTGTTTCTAATAAGCCCCCCCTGGTTTACTCAGACTCTTTCTAATTTTAGAAACAATAAAACCAAATGTTTTAAGAATTTTAAAAAGTCTGGTTCAATCGTTGACTGGTCTAAATACTCAATAGCCAAGTCAAATTTTAATATTTTAAATGCTAGGTGTTATGAGAATTACCTTTTACGTTGCAAAAGGAAATTCGTTCGTGATCCGAAGCAATTTTATTCATTTGTAAACTCGAAGCGTAAATCATACAATTTACCTTCCATGTTTTTCTTTGGAAAGGAAAAAACTGGTAATGATCAAGATTACTCAGATCTTTTTGCAAAAATTTTTCAATCCACTTATTCTTCTAATGACTCCCACACCCCTTCGTACTCATTTGTTAGTCCTGCTACGAATATTATCAATGTTCCTAGTGTTTCCCTCGTTTCTTTGGTTTCAGCCATTCGGACATTGAAATCATCTTTTTCTCCTGGTGCTGATAATATCCCAAGTTGTGCTATAAAGGAATGCAGTGCTTCGTTACAGTTACCTTTATTAAAACCATTCAATTTGTCCCTGGAGACTTCTGTTTTTCCATCTATTTGGAAAGAATTATTTATTATTCCATTACATAAAAAGGTGGATGGTGTGACATTTCAAATTGTAGAGGCATAGCTAAACTGTCTATTATCCCAAAATTATTTTAAAAAATTTTAACATCAAACTTATTACACTTTTGTAAATCGATTATTTCGCCATCTCAACATGGTTTTTTCCAGAATCGATCAACTTCAACTAATTTATTAGAATTTTCTTCTCTAATTAACGATAGCTTTTTAAATAAAATGCAAACTGATGTTATTTATACTTGTTTGTAGAGGGCGTCGCAGATAATTAGAAACACTTTTTTTATGGGTTGATTGAAAATACTTTGCGTTTATTTCAATATGGAAAGTGCACAGTCAACGTTCATACAAGACGAATATAGAAAAAGAGTGATAATAGAAAAGGAAGAGAGGAGGAAAGTACAAAGAAGGCGCCAGAGAACCAGCAGGAGATCTGGGGTTGGAGCTTACGTTATTAACAGCGCTGTTAACAGCATAGCATGGGGATGTGGAGGGAAGAGCAGTTCTGTTTAATGGAATCTGACATAAACATGCTTTGGGCCATTGGAAGGCTGTCGGTGCTGGGAACGATCCCCTGAAGGATGACGTGAGGATACACGTCAGCCCCCAGCACAATTGTCACCGATCCGGGACGTGACCAGGTGCTGTCGGCGAGCGTGATCCCTGGAGGCCCAGCTTCCCGCTCGATGGCCCGGATTGGCGTCCGAGCGTTCAGCTGGGGGTCCAGTTGGAACAACGCGTCGAACTCGAAGCGCAAGGTCTTCGACCGAATGAGACTCGTGCAGACTTTCCCTGGACCAACGCTTGTGACGGAAAGACCCAATGTCTTTGCCAAGGAAGCGTTGATCCGACTGGTGGGACTACACGGGTCAATCAGCGAATGAGACCTTGACTTCGAAGTCGTTTGGAGCACGATGACCGCCGTAGGGAGAATGCTGACCATTTTGTGCTGCATCAGCGTCGTCAGCGGAGGAGCTGCCGCCTGTGTAGGATATGGAGCGGGGCGACTCGTAGGACCTCGTCGCTTCCGGCGCGATCCCGTGAGGTGCAGGAGCGTGTGGTGGGTGTGGCCACACGTCTTGCAGCCTTCGTTGCTGCGGCAGGATTGTCCAGAGTGCTGGTGTGCCAAGCAGTTCACGCAGTACCGGTTGGCTAGAACCGCGCGCAACCGCTTTTCCGCGGGAAGCCCCAGAAAACGCCGGCATTTGCGCAGAGCGCACACACGCGGCACCGGAATGAATCTACACCGGATGGCTGGCTGGCTTGAGGGGATGACATCATAACCTGGAAAGAAGAGACACGTGTGGGGCAATGAATGGTTGGCTTGTCGAACATGGAAGTTAGTTGGATATCACAGGGAACACCGAGGTCGGGACCTGGATGAAGAATATCATCCAGCCCCTTATCATTCAATGCTGGACAGAGTGCATTGCAGCCGACCCTCACTTTGGTAGTGATGCTGTTGGGATCTCGTACTGGGAGAGTTACGGCAGATGAGCCATGTAACCAGATGAGCCATGTAACCTAACGAGATTGTCGGAAACTCAAATTCTTTTTCGGAACGGAAACTTGAGTTGTGAAGGATGAGACCATTTTCGGTGATGTTTGCTGTGGCCGGTGAGTACCCAACCCAACAAACAGTCTCTAAGCCTCTTGTGTGTTAGCAAAGAAATACGTCTGGACATGTGAGACATCTCTGGGCGAATGAAGGGGTACGGCAGCTGCGGATGCAGCGCCATTCTCGGATTCATACTCTCTATGGAGCAGGGTGTTAAGCCGAGTGTTGCATTTCTGACAGCTGTGTGCACTGGTGCATCCGTTCAGCAGATGATCGCGTGCGATGCAGTCCAGGCACAGCTTCTTCTGCTTTATGTAGGCCTCTTGCTGCTGAATAGACATTTGGAGGAAGCGAGGGCAGAGTCGAACTGGGTGGTTCTCCTTTGAACACAAATCGCATTTCTTGCTCTCAGTGGTGACGTGGGCTTCAAAGGAGTTTACCCGTTTGGAAGGGGCAGGGTTCGTGGACCTCGGAGCAGGCGTTGGCCGCGTCAGGACTGGACCTGTCAGCATCTTTAGCTTCGAGTGCTCGCGCAGGCTCGCTGAGGAAGCGACTCACGTCCCGCCAAGCTGGGATTTCTGACTTAGTTGTCAGAAAATGCTCCCAGAGAGATCGAGTGTGCTCTGGCAATTTGGAAGTGCACAGGAACACAAGAATACAGTCCCAATTCTCCGTGGAGATTTGAGCATGCTCGATCGCAGTGACATATCTGTTCACGGTGCTATGCAAATTTCTGAGAGCCGCGCCTGATTCTTTGGGGACCTTGGTTAGGCTGAGAAGGATTTCAATCTGGCTGTTGACTAGCAGCCGCTTGTTCTCGAACCGGTCGCAAAAGGCGCCCCAAGCCGATGCAAAGCCGTCGTTAGTGAGAGGACACTCTGCGACTATAGCATTTGCATCGCCCGCGGTTTTGGAATTCAGGTGGAATATATATGGCTGTGAAGAGGTCGGCCAGCTCAAGTAATCGCCGTGGAACACTTCTGTGTCGATGGGAGGAAGGTGACAGCCGCTCGAAGAAACAATAGCGGACACAGGGGCGGTGCACTTGGTGCGGACACGGCGGCAATTTACCTGCTCAATTGGGCGGCACTCCGCTCATAAACTGTATAGCAGTGGTCGAATTTGGCCTCAACTTCTCCACTGCCTGCCCCCTGACTAAGCGCTTTGGAACACGCTTCGCATTGCAGCTCGGCTTTCTGAGCTGATCTGGAGCTGATCTGCAGGGGTCGAACCAGGCTCTCCGGAATGGTCGATGCAGGCCAAATTTAATGAGCCTGCTCGCAGCAGAAATGAACTCGGACAGCGACATTTTAGTCAACGGAATGGTGGGCTTTGGAGCGGATCGAGTTACCACCGGACTACGCTTGAGTGTGCTGGAAGTCTGCTGTTTCCCGGAAGGAATGGGAGACGCAGAGGAACTGCGCTTGATAAAACGCGAAGGAGGCGCACTCAGTTGCGATCGGATAGAACCATCCGACATGGAGACTAACTAACAGTTAGCTGTCGGAGAGGTTTGCGTTAGGGACAGACGATTACTCTGAGAGTGAGTATGGAAGTTGACGAAATGGCAGGATTTGTCAACCGAACAGGGCACAAATATAGATAAACCGCGTTTTGGAAGCGAAGAGAAGCAATAAGATAAAAAATAAAAACAATAATAGAGAATAAAAAATAAATAAACTGAAAATAAAAATAAAAAATATGTATGTATACAAGAATTTAAACAAAAACAAAAAAATAGTTGAAGAAAACGAAAATATTTATATATTTTTTATTTAGGTATATTTATAAAGAAAGTCGAAAAACCTGTTTATTCTTTTTATTATTTTTATTTGTTCTCAAAGTGTACCTGCTGGAGCAATGACGTCACAAAAAAAAAAAGCCTTCCACACCTGAACTAAGTATCGGATGGATTATCGATATTCGTGTGACGTGCAAGCACGATCGCTAACGCTTGGAACCAAAACAAACGAGCTTACTGAATTTTCTGTGCTTACTTGTGTTATTGTGTTCTTATATGTTCGCATAATATTTGTGGATGTGTTGGTATGAGCTGTGCACAAGGTTGACAACTGCTTTGTGTATTAATTGTGTTGTTGTTGGCTGCGTATGTGCATACGTACATACGAGCAGCCGATAGCACAAACAGCTGACACAATTAGCACATAAATCAACACAACGCTCAAACGAACTTAACGCTTTGAGGAAGCGAAGGAAGCTTGCAGAAAACGAATTTAAAAACTGAAGTTAAATATGTAAATAAAACACAGAGGATACTGTCGTTTTATTTATTAACTTTAGTTGTAGAATGGCATATGTACATATGTACATATGTATGGATAAGTTAACACATAAATACTATAGCAAATAAGCAACAACACATGAATAATGCTGACACGCCAAATTGTGAGTTCAGTGCTCTGCACTGGCAACAATCATGCAGCGATCGCATGACACTTCTTTGCTGGTGTGCCGCGACGCTGAGAATGCTGAGTCGGCATGCCGACTGTGGTCCGATTGCGCGACGCATTGACTTTGCTAAGTAGAATTATATATGTTTTGCATTTGTCTTTAGCTTTAGTTCGCTTTTTAATAAAGAAGACACAAGTTGTCTATTACGTACTCCGGCTCATAACCGTAACATTTGTCCTTCTTGATCATATTATTGCACCACAAGGGCAATAATCACCAAAGGGGAAAAGTAAAGTCCTCCAACGTAATCATCATAAAAATCATATCAGTGTTCACCCTGGATCGACATTCCTCACGGAAGCGACGCTGGACCTGGAATTCACAGTTAGCAGCTACGCGGGATCACCTCAGCTACCTGCTACCACTGTTTGTGTATAGGTCGCCCTGCGGTGTATATATGGCAACTGTAACGTCGGACCAGGAGTAGGAGTGATAATATAGGTGCTATAAATCACACACAAACATAAAGACTTATGGAGAAAGCTATATGTATGTCGATATGGTCAGAGTTACAGACAAACATGAAAACATAAACATATGTACGTTCGTGCAAGTGACAAGTGCGCAACCGTAACAGCTGTGGCTCTGCAATAGCGTGAACAGCTGAGAGCAAGTTTGCATACGCACGGAATAGTTACATATATATGTATATATATGCGCCTGCAAGCTGGCCGGGAATCGGTTAGTTGCGCTTTATTGTCTGACTGCGGTTCGGACTGATATATGGTATAATTCCTATATATCAAGAGTGATAATAGAAAAGGAAGAGAGGAGGAAAGTACAAAGAAGGCGCCAGAGAACCAGCAGGAGAGCTGGAGTTGGAGCTTATGTTATTAACAGCGCTGTTAATAACATAGCATGGGGATGTGGCGGGAGGAACAGTTCTGTTTAATGGAATCTGACGTAAGCAATACAGATTTCATTAAAGCATTTGATTCAGTTAATCATAATATCCCAATTTGCAAAACTTGATTATTTAGGATTTCACCCTAAACTTGTGTCTTTGATTTCATCCTATTTGAAAGGCGGGGCTCAAAGGGTATTGTTGCGGACATCAATTTCGAAGCTTATCTCTGTTTTATCAGGCGTACCTCAGGGCAGTCATTTAGGACCGCTGCTTTTTACACTCTTCATGAATGATCTTCCTAGCTGTATTGTTCACTCCAAAATTTTTATGTATGCAGATGATGTAAAGCTCTGCCTTTCATACTCCAACTTACTCGACCATCTTCTCCTACAAGATGATCTTATTTCCTTTCAGCGTTGGTGTGTGACTAATCAGTTGCATTTAAATTACTCTAAGTGTATGACATGGCCTTCAGTTGTACCATCCCACATATTGTTAATTACACTATTAACAACATTTCCTTGCAACGAATTTTGACTGTCAAAGAACTGGGTGTTATTTTTTACACAAAATTTTCGTTCAATCTTCATGTCTCTACTATCGTAAATGAAGCTAAAGGTGCTCTTGGTTTTATTAAACGTTGGTCAAAGGAGTTTAAAGATCCCTTTATCACAAATTTATTATATATTTCGCTGTTTCGACCTATTTTAGAATATTGTTCAATTATTTGGTCTCCACAGCATAAACTGTATCAGGATCTTATCGAATCGGTCCAGAAACAGATTTTAATTTTTGCGTTGCGTGATTTAAACTGGGATCGTAATCTTCGCTTACCATCTTACCAGAGTAGGCTTCTTCTTATTAATCTTCCTTCATTAATCAAACGTAGAACAATTCTGGGGATTGTTTTCCTACATAATTTGATTATTGGTAAAATTGATTCGCCATGTCTTTTAATTCAGCTTAATTTTTCTGCTCCCTCCAGAGCTACCAGACACTTTCGTCCGTTGTATTTACCTTTATGCACTTCGGATTATTCTTTGCATAGCGCGATTCACGTGTTATGTAGTAATTATAATAAATATTATCATGTGTTCTCCTCTGAAATCTCTCTTCCATTAATAAAATCATTGCTTGCAGGTTATCATTGTAGTAGCCTGTAAATCTTAAATTTGTACTTATATCTAAGACTATAATTAATTTAATTTGTAAGTTTCCCACAAATACTCTCTATCTTGTATAGCTTCAATAATATCACTGACTAAAATGGCTGTGAATTGGGGCATAGCTGGCCGGACTGGCAAATAAAGTATCCCCACCGAATTGGTGGTATTATTGATAATTTATGTTATTTTAGGCTTTATATATACAGTTTGACACGAAAGTGTTTTCACATGGGGAAAAAATTATATTTTTGTTCTTTGACATTAAAAAAAAACTACTAAATGAGATATTTCTAATTTTTTTTAAATCACATATTTTTCAATATGTTATCTTATAATACAGTTAAAAAAAAAATTAAAAAACTATTAACATATGCTTAAAAAACAATAACAACAAAAAAGATATTCAAATTCAACTGACACGAAAGTGTTTGCACATATGCTATTCCTTATTTCTCCTTATTGCTAAATTCGTATTTACCGTTGTTTTCGGCGATTTCAATGTGCTCAGCTGTGGCTAATGCTATGTGCTGAAAAATTTCGTCATATTTTGTAAGAATCGATTCAATCTTGAACAAATTTAAACAAATTAAGAATGCCAGGGAAGCGATTGTCATTTGACATGATTCAATTGGTTTATTATAACCACTCCATAGGAAAATCGGTCGCGGAGATTGCAGAAATGTTTGCAATATCGAAGAGGACCGTTTACAATATTATAAGCCGCGCAGAGAACAATGAAACACTGGAGCCAAAGCGTTCAACTGGACGACCTCGAGCGTAACAGATAGGGCAGAGCGTATTCTGGCAAGGAAAGTTAATGATAACCCAACAATTTCGACCAGAACGCTTGCCAGGGAGCTGCAGGAAGAATGTCGTATTGACATATCCCGCGAAAGCGTCCGCAGAGCTCTAAAAAGGAACGAGTTAACATCGCGAGTTGCGCGGAAAAAACCTTTATTGTCGTCGGATCATGAAAAAAGACGTCTAACATTCGCCAGGATGCATGTGGGACATGTGGAATCATATTGGGATGAAACCATATTTTGCGACGAAACTAAGATGATGTTGTACTACAACGATGGACCCAGCCGTGTTTGGCGAAAGCCGTTGAAAGCCCTTGAACGGAAAAATATAATACCTACAATTAAGTTCGGGAAACTTTCACTGATGGTCTGGGGGTGTATTTCTAGTAAAGGAGTTGGACAATTATGTTTTATTGAAAGTACTATGGATGCCAAGCAGTATTTGGAGATATTACGCACGCATCTAGTGTCCAGTGCGCGCAAGTTTGGATTTTTTAGGGATGGTAAACCAACATATAGGTTTTACCAAGACAATGACCCTAAACACAAGGCTAACATGGTTAGGTGCTGGCTTCTCTATAATTGTGCAAAGGTGTTGGATACTCCTGCGCAAAGTCCCGACCTTAATCCCATAGAGAATCTGTGGGCTGATCTCAAAAAAAGGACAGCCAAGCGAGGCCCAACCAACAAAAGAGATTTGAAAGCTTATATATTAGAGGAATGGAAGAAGACACCAGTGGAATATGTTCAAAAACTAATTAATTCGATGAATAAACGGTTGGAAGCGGTTATTGAAGCCAATGGGGGTCACACTAAATACTAATTTTGATACTTAATATAGTTAATATTGCCTTATTTTGAATAGTTCATTTTTGTGCAAACACTTTCGTGTCAGTTGAATTTGAATATCTTTTTTGTTGTTATTGTTTTTTAAGCATATGTTAATAGTTTTTTAATTTTTTTTTTAACTGTATTATAAGATAACATATTGAAAAATATGTGATTTAAAAAAAATTAGAAATATCTCATTTAGTAGTTTTTTTTTAATGTCAAAGAACAAAAATATAATTTTTTCCCCATGTGAAAACACTTTCGTGTCAAACTGTATATAAATATTTTTATTGTTTACGTTTAAGTTGACTCTAGTTTTGTCAATGTCATTTAAATAATAAATAAATAATATATATATATTTATTTGTTCATTCCTGAACATTCTGCCGGGGCCAAAAAATGTGAAAGTCAGTAATTGCTGTCTCTGGTTTCTTCCCTTAATCATATACAAGACAATTGCAATTATTACTATTCCAATTCTTACATTTTTAATGTTCGTCCCTGAACATTCTGCGGGGTCCAGAAAATGTGATAACCAGATATGGTCGAGTACTCAGCTGCTTCCTTGGTTCTGAGCCGGTGGTGGTTCCCATTCCAAGTGAAGTCGGTTCTCTTTAAAACGCGTACACCCTTTATGTCGTCAATTGTTGAGTGAGTTGAGGCGGTGGCCGCTTGCATCATTGCTGCCGATGCCAAGGCCTCCAAATTACGGTCATCGTCTTTTTGAAGATTATACTGCCTTTGAGTAACTATTGATAATAATTGCCCTTGGGATGCTGCCGAATCCCTTGTAGTGGATTTGGTGTTTTATGGATTGCTTGTTTCTGATTAGTGGTGACGGCGTCCCTTTTAACGGAGGTACTCACGATCTTGCGTATATTGTCTTCAATATTGCTTTTCAGTTCCTTGTTTACTGGCTGGTTACCGGTGATATCCAATAGTTGGCACCTTTTTACATAGCGCTTGCACAAATAGTCCCAAACTTTCATTCTTCGCTGATATCCTTCCTGTTGTGAATCATGTTCGAGAATATCTCGAAGAACGCTTGCCACTTTTTGGGATTTCCATAAAATTGAGGAAGCTTTGGTTTCTGGGGCTTTGGAGCTTGGAACTTTGGAAGGTCTTCTTTTATGTTCTGCGTGTTACTTATTTTTGTGTTAAGTTACTGTTAAGTTCTATTCCTGCCTTACTTTTAGAGATTTTTTATCCACAAGCCTTACCTACTCGTCCTTTGGGCTCGCACAAGTATTATTTCGTATTGAAAGTATTCTTCCCTGGATGTTTCCGGTCACATTTGCCAATTTTTGCTTGTAGATGGTTTATCGGTGTCCATAATGCGGCCGGCAACTTCGACCTTCATCAGGGCCTCTCTGTAGACCCTGATTTTTATCATAATCCAATCATATATTTTCTCTGTAAAATACTGTTGGTTGATGACGCCGATTTCAGTGAATTCTGTTGCCAACTCATCCCCGACTAATTCATTCTTATCAGCTATGGCCTGCAGGATGCTGTCATATATCTCTGATTGTTTCTCTAGAGTTTTTGTTAACAGCATCTCTTTATTCTTTGAATTGACCCGTTGGAGTTTTATTTTTTTTTTGATCACCAGGTTGATCGTCCTGTGCCTCTACTCACAGAGTGGGTTGGTAAGCCAAATATAATTTTTTTTTTTAGTAAACTTGTGGTTTCGGCTTTTATGACCGTGATCGAATACAGAATACACTCAGCTGGAAGAACGCATTACTTGACTACGCTGATTTTCAGTAAATACTACCTCCGGCTCGAAGGACCATGAATGAATACAGTCACTACTAGATCCGGCTCGAAGAACCGTGAGTGTATACAGTGACTACGTTTCTGTTTAGTCTGCCCTGATGAGTAAATACACTGACTATGATGGGGTTTAGTCGACTACTGATCTTTATTCTTCTGAGGCTAGGTTTATATACCCAGCCTCATGCCTAATTTAAACCCTTGAATCTAGTGTGTCTATTGCTAAGTTTGTAAGGCTCAGCATTGGTCTGTTGCATTCTTATATTATTGCTGAGGTTGTAGGGCTCAGCGTTCGTCTATTTATTATTCTTATCCTATCGCTGACGTTGTAAGTGTCAGCGTTCATCTTAGATTCCACACATGTGCCCTTTATCTATCTATCGCTCTGCATGCTAGCCGTTGAGTGCGTAGAAGGCATGTTTACAAATTTATATATATATTTTTATGGTCATGCCTGAACAGTAACTATTCCTGTTTTAGTCTTATTCACCAAAAATTCAATTATTTTAGTAAATCTCCAATCTCTTTAGAGCTAGAGCCTCCAATATTTCTATACCCTGAGCCCATTGAAAATGGGAAATCAGGGTATAATGGTTTTGTGAAAATGTATGTAACAGGCAGAAGGAGGCGTGCCACACCCCATAAAGTATATATATATTTTTGATCAGCGCGACGAGACAAGTCGATATAGACCTGTCCGTCCGTCCTTTCGTGTGAACGCTGAGATGTTTTTAAGTACGCAACGTAGAAACTTGAATTTTACATGAACACTCGATAATACCATACGCTGCACAAGTTTATAAAATTTTTTTCGATAACTCATTCCATTTCGATTTTATGAGCATTTATCGATAATTTTAATGTGTTTTTAAGGCGTAGTTTCTACATCGTTTCAGCTAGAGACTTCAAATTAGCTGTGTAGTTGCGTCTAATGAATACGGAGATAACATAATCTTTAGATTTTGGATGGAATGCCCCATTCGTCTCCAATCGCCCCCTATTTGTAAAAAGCGCAAATCAAATTCTAGAGACTTGTGCTTTGGCAAATACATACATATGAATGCCATTAATAAGTTGTGAAAGTTTGATGCACTTAGTCCATCGCTAAGAAAAGTTATTAAATAATTAAGTTCCCATAGTAATGCCCACATTGCAACCCAAGCGCAGTCGCCGCGACAACTGCGCTGTTGGCAGAGCGCGCGCTTATGCTTGCGTGCATATGTATGTGTGTTGGAAGCCGCCAAGCTTTTTAGGCAACTCTGTCTCCAATCATTTACGAAGGCAAATAATAAAACCACGATTTAATTTAGCATATTATTTATTAATTTAATGTCGAGTCCACGATGATCGTGTAGGCAAAGTTAATACAGTTACAATAGAGATAGGTGTTGCTCGCGTGAAGGTGATTTTCGAACTTAAAGAATAGAATACAAAATGATAAGCAAGCGACTGAGCAGCAGAAATTTACATATGTATGTCTGTCACAGTTTCTTATTGTGCCTAACTGCACTTTGAGCGACTGAGAATGTGATATAGAGCAGATGGCTTAAGAGAAGCTTATTTAAGAGCAATTATTAGCTGCTGCGCCGAACATCCTCCCCCCCGTTGGAAGACCAAGTCTTTTAACAGGATCATCAGCCGGAAGGACGCACAGTTTATTGACAGCTCGACGTGTAGTTCCAGTGGGTGTGCGAAGAACAGCGACTCTCACAGCACCATCCGTTCCAGCGATGGTCTCAACGAGTCGAGCTAATGGCCATTTGAACGGCGGCAAGTTTTCGTTCTTCACACCTACGACATCATTGACCTTAATCGGAGGCTGCAAGGTGACCCATTTTCCACGCTGCTGGAGAATAGTAAGGTACTCCTCACTCCAGCGCTTCCAGAACAATTGCTGTATGTAAGCAATGCGTTGCTATCGACCGAGGCGATTGTGGTCGAGCGCAGTTACGTCTGGCTCGGGAAAAACGATGAGTGGTCAACCAATCAAAAAATGTCCTGGAGTGAGAACTCCAAGATCATCGGGATTTTCTGAAAGTGGAACCAGACGACGAGAATTGATTATAGCCTGGATTTGGCATACCAAGGTGCGAAGTTCATCGAAGCCGAGAAGTGATGATCCCATAGCGCGATATAGATGACTCTTTGCGGTCTTCACTGCTGCTTCCCATAGGCCACCGAAATGTGGCGAGCGAGGAGGTATGAACTTCCAATCAAAACTGTTGTTGATGCAGTAGTTCTGAACTTCGGTGCGATGTTTCTGGCTCAACAATAAACGCTTCAGATCCGCTAGCTCGTTCCGTGCACCCACAAAGTCAGTAGCGTTGTCAGACCAAATGCATCTTGGAATGCCGCGCGTACTGATGAAACGCTTGAGGGCGCCCAAGAAAGCTGCGGTCGACAGATCCTTTGCGAGCTCCAACCATACAGCCTTAGTTGCGAAGCAAACGAATACGCAGATGTAGCATTTTATTGATGTTCTGTTTCGTCCATCGGGTTAGTCCATTCCAGTGACAGTAAATGCCGGTGAGATACATATATACGATCCTTAGGCAAGTCCGCTATTATATGCTTCACTAGACGACGCCGGGATCTATGGCATAAGACACATTTTCGCAATGTTCGGGAGACAGTTTGCATGCCGCCTATGGGCCAAAACTGGAGTCGAATTACTCCAAGCAAGGCCTGCGGTCCTGCATGGTGATGCGCCAGATGAAGATGAGATACTATAGAGAAGGTCAAGGGATGCTCTTTGGGCAAGATAATTGGGTGGCGCGTATCGAAGCCGAGAGTAGAGTGCCGCAAGCGGCCACCAACTCAAAGTAGACCAAAGTCATCCATAAACGGAGAGAGCGAAAGAATGGCGCTTGACGAATGAACATTCTTTCCATAATGTAGTGCAGAGTATTCTCGGTACAGCTGAGTTCTTTGAACAAGACGACACAATATGTGCGATCCTTGACGAAGATCGTCCGTTAACAATCCAGGTGTCTTTGTTCTAATAAATTTGTTAATGTTACCAAAAATGCGCTTCATTGTTCCGAATGAATTTATGTGTTTGAATGACAACGAGGTATCCACATGCTCTGTCGAGAACAGAACTTTTTGACGCATTTCAGGAAGGCATGCTTCAGCCAAGTAGTGCCTAGGCCAACAATGTGTTTCCATTTGCAAAAACGAAGGTCCGTGCATCCATAATCTCGAATGCAAAAGCTCCAACGGTGCTGCTCCTTTTGATAATATATCCGCTGGATTCATCCCAGTTGGCACGTAATGCCACTCCATGCCGGCCGTGAGCTGCTGTATGGCGCAAATCTTATTGGCGACCAATACATTGAATATGGATGGCTCTTCTTTGTATACGCAATGATGAGGTAAGAAATATTTGCATTTATTGATCTCTGCGCTGGGCACCAAAGACATATGATTGAGATCAATATACTCCTTTGTAAATGCTGAGTATTTCTCCCTTAAAGTTTGATTTCGAGCAAACTTACGCTCTAAATTCAACAATCGACGCTTGGCCTGCAAATAGGAATCGCCCAAAGATTCAACGCCTTGCTTTTTTGGCAAACAGACTGAATATTCCCCAGAAGGTAATCGACGATAGTTTGTAATGAAATGCTGCTCGCACTTAAGTTCTTCCTTAGCAATAGACTCTAAAACGTGTTCCACTTCCCAAAACTGACGCACCAACTCATCAAGACGAGTGCCGTGATTGTCGTGACCCGAATTTCTTTTGGTTGCGATAAACGAACAGAGTTTGGGGGCATGTTGCCCGCAACCTGTAATGATCCAGCCGAGCTGCGTTTTCTGCACAACTGGTAATCCAGGTGCTAACTGAATTCGCCCAACACACATCAGCTCGAAGAAGAAACCAGCTCCAATGAGAAGCTCAATCCGTTGTGACTTATGGAGCAAAGGATCAGCTAGCTGTAGGTTTGAGGGTATATTCCAAGTATTAGTAGAAATTGAGATGCCAGGCTGGTTGTCAGTAATAGTCTGGGCGACGATGGCAGTGATGGAGGCAGAATAATCCGAAATCCGCGATTTCAGAACGAGATTGACTGAATATCCTTTAGTTGAGAAGCTGGCATCTCCAATGCCAGACACTGCAGTCAGTGATTTACATTTTCGAAGCTGAAGCTGATTTGCAAACCGACTGGTGACGAAGTGAAGTTGAGATCCTGAGTCCAAGAGTGCACGACACGGAACGAATGTGCCAGCTCGGTTCTTGGCTAGAAGCACAACATCAGACGAGTTAGGAGATATGTGAACTTGAGGTAGAGGTAGAGAAGGTGACATTGCAACCATGGCAGTGGGATGTATTGCATTTGCTTGTTGTTTAAGTTGCGAGACTACGATGGATGTAACTGTTGAAGACTGATTGTAATGCAATAAACTATGGTGCTTCAATTGGCAGGTACGGCAGCAACCAGATTTGCAATCCTTCAGCTGATGTCCTTTTCTTAGGCAATGGAGGCAAAGGGCAAGCCTCTTGGACTCCTTATGCCTTGCAATTGGGGACAATTGCTCAAAGCGCTTACATTGGAATAGCACGTGACTTGGATCGTCACAAAAAACACAACGAATGGGAGTCTTCGAAGCAACAAATGCTTTTCTTAAAGGAGTACTCACGATCTCTCCTGACTTTCCAACCTGACCATCCTGCAAGACTTGATCCACATTTTCAAGGACTCGACACCGTCCTTGCAAGAATTCTGACAATCTCGACCAAGATGGTAACTCATTAGTAGATGAGCCTTCCTCCCATTTAGCCTGAGTAGACTTGTCTAGTTTTTGCAACACTGTTTGCACGATGACACAGTCAGCAACTTCTTCCCTCGATGCTAAAGAATCCATAGCACGAATGTGAGACGTAACTTTATCCACCAACTGCCTCAGCCTGCCCATAGATGCATCAACTTTTTCAAGTCGGAATATTGCTCTGATGTGTGCCTGTACAATAAAACGTTTATTATCAAATCGAAGAGATAGTTGGCTTTGTTGATTTCTAATGAGCTCATGGTATCCAACGCAGAACCGCTTAAGCAGGATCGAAGATGCTGGAACTTCTCAATAGGACTGAGATCCGGATCAGCATCTATTATCGTCTTGAACATAGAGTAGAAGTTTTCCCACTCAGTGTAGACTCCACTAAATTTTGGCAGCTCCAGCTGCGGCAAACGTGATCGATTAGCCATAACGAGTGTTGGATGAGCATTTGAACCACTTGTATTAAGCGTAGACGAAAGTTGTTGATCCGACCGATTTCCTAGTTCACGTTGAGGCAAGGCTTTAAACTTTAACAAGGTTGATTCAAACGGCGCAGGAAAATCACTAGATATGGACTCAAAGTTAGATTCTTCTAGGGTAGTATGGACTGAATCAAAGTTTGACTCTAACTTGGTTAGAGAATCCAAAAGCACACGTAAATCACACGAATCCATGTGGCTTAATTTTCAATGTCCATATCGGAATATAACCTTTCAAGTCTATCAAAAAGCGCGTTTGTTTTCAGTTTTAAGAAAGTAACCTGAGATGCAGGTACTTGATCAATATTCGACTCTGAGTTATTCATTAGAGTTTGTTTACTCGCGAAAAAAACACGTTTGGTTACAGGTCGGTTTGGAAACAGACGATTAAGGAGGAATAAAAAAACTCAAGATAATGCACACACAATTCCATACACTATTGTATACACAATGAAATAACTAACTTGAGCATAAATGTTAATGTTTTACACTCTTGTGTACGACGAGATTTGTTATAATTTTGAATGCACTACTTTGCACAAATTTTAATGTTTTGCACTGTGTACGACGAAGCTTATTGTTAATTTGAATGCACTATTTTGCACAAATGTTAATATTTTACACGGTTTCGTCGTATAACGCGATGTGTTATTAATTTGAATGCACTATTTTGCACAAATGTTTATGATTCACACCGTTGAACTTCGACGAAGTTGAGTAATAACTTGATACACTAAACGAAACACTACGGAGTGTATAGATCACGTCGGGGTCACCAAAATGTTGGAAGCTGCCGAGCTTTTCCGGCAACTCTGGCTCCAATCATTTACGAAGGCAAATAATAAAACCACGATTTAATTTAGCATATTAATTATTAATTTATTGCCGAGTCCGCGATGGTCGTGTAGGAAAAGTTAATACAGTTACAATAGAGATAGGTGTTGCTCGCTTGAAGTTGATTTTCGAACTTAAAGAATAGAATACAAAATGTTAAGCAAGCGACCGAGCAGCAGAAATTTACATATGTATGTGTGTTACAGTTTCTTATTGTGCCTAACTGCACTATGAGCGAATGAGAATGTGATATAGAGCAGATGGCTTAAGAGAAGCTTATTTAAGAGCAATTATTAGCTGCTGCGCCGAACAAACTTAAAACACTATTTAATCGCAATTGTGATTCTTACGATCTGCTAGAATACACGCACATAAACGTTTGTGCGGGTATCCACAGAAAAAGCTGTGCACACGTGCTTTGCGTTGCTCAACGTTGTTTGCCACGTGCGTTTGCTATATGGGCACACAGTTCGTTTAAATATGTTCAGGCACGAACATAGAATACATAAATATGTACACACTCAACGACTAGCACATGTGTGGAATTTAAGAATAGCAGGATGAACGCTGATCCTGACCCCCTGCGATAGATGAAGAAAGGCCACATGTGTGGAATCTAAAAATAGCCAGATGAACGCTGACCCTTACAACGTCAGAGATAGGCTAAGAATAGATAATAGACGAACGCTGAGCCCTACAACCACAGCGATAGTATAAGAATACAATAGACCAATGCTGAGCCTTACACACTCAGCAATTGACACATTAGATTTAAGGGTTGAAATTATGCATGAGGCTGGGTATACAGACATGCTCAAAAGTATTTGAGCAACATGATTTTTTTCTCATTTTGCACTTTAGTGGCTTATATTGTTGTTGTTGTAAGTCGGATGCGCAAAAGGTGCACATCGTTAGAAAGCTTAATCTGTCTAGAAGCATATGAAAGAAACTTGAAAAAAAATAACGGAACATACGACAAAACAAAAGCAAACGAAAGATCGCTTCTTTCTTATCAAAAGTAATTGAGCACATTTTATGCTTATCAAAATTATTTGAGCATAACGTTTAGTTGATTTTTTCTTGTTTTATTAACAACTTTAAAGAAATTTTTGTTTTTAACGATTAAATACATGTTTTAAGAGAAAATTAGAAATGCATAACATCGCCTTGGGCAGCGATAACTTGCTGCAGTCGTGCAGGAATAGAGTTAACCAGATTTTGCGCAAATTCCACGGTCAATGTTGACCAAATGAAATACAGTGTACTTTTTGATCAAAATAAAGGAAGCACAAGGAAATTTGGAGAATTTAAAAAGATCTGGGCGAAAATGTGCACTTGATTCGAAGCAATGCAGACGGCTTTTGGGAGAGATTTCAGAGAATCCCTCAATTAGTCCTGTAAAAGTCGCAGTGGCATCAGAAAATTTAATTGGAAAGAAAGTCAGCGGATGCACAATTTATCGCAGGATGAAGGAAATTAATAAGAAAACGTACGTGGTCAGAAAGATTGTTGACATAAGCCCAGCAAACAAAGCAAAACGGTTAGAGTTTGCCTTGAAATACACACAGAAGCCTGTTCAATTTTGGCGCAACGTATTGTGGACTGATGAGGCGGCTTTCAAATTTCAAGGCTCATTTGGAAAGAGATTTATGCACCTCCGAAAGAGCCAAAAGCACACGGCTGTGCAGCCCTTGAACAAATTGGGAGGAGGTTCAGTATGTTTTGGGGATGTGTCTGTTACTATGGGTTCAGAGATCTTACACCAATCGAAGGAACTTTAAAACAAACGGGATACCTCCACATTTTAAATGATCACGCTTTTCCTTCTGGCAACCGACTGTTTTCAACCACCGACTGGATACTGCAACAGGACAACGCGCCATGTCACAAAGGATGGATTCCAACCGAATTCTTAAGGGGCGCGGGTCAGATTGTGCTGGATTGGCCACCGCAGAGCCCGGACATTAATATTATTGAGAATGTGTGGGCTTTTATAAAGCATCATCGGACCATTGATGCTAATAGGAATCGCGAGGGTGCCATAAAAGAAATCCAAAACAATTGGTCAACATTGACCGTGGAATTTGCGCAAAATCTGGTTAACTCTATTCCTGCACGACTGCAGCAAGTTATCGCTGCCCAAGGCGATGTTATGCATTTCTAATTTTCTCTTAAAACATGTATTTAATCGTTAAAAACAAAAATTTCTTTAAAGTTGTTAATAAAACAAGAAAAAATCAACTAAACGTTATGCTCAAATAATTTTGATAAGCATAAAATGTGCTCAATTACTTTTGATAAGAAAGAAGCGATCTTTCGTTTGCTTTTGTTTTGTCGTATGTTCCGTTATTTTTTTCAAGTTTCTTTCATATGCTTCTAGACAGATTAAGCTTTCTAACGATGTGCACCTTTTGCGCATCCGACTTACAACAACAACAATATAAGCCACTAAAGTGCAAAATGAGAAAAAAATCATGTTGCTCAAATACTTTTGAGCATGTCTGTATATACCCAGCCTCAGAAGAATAAAGATGAGTACAGTACTAAACCCCAACATAGTCAAGTGTATTCATTCATGGTCCTTTAGCCGGATACATTATTGACTGGAAATCAACACAGTCAAGTACTGCGTGCTTCTAGCTGAGTGATTACTGTATTCGATCCGGGTCATAAAAGCCGAAACCACAAATTTACTAAATGTTTGTGGAAAGTGCTTAAATAATATCTTTGGCTTACCAACCCACGCTGTGAGTAGAGGCACAGCACGATCAACCTGGTGATCAAAACAAAAAAAACCTCCAACGGGTCAAGCCAAAGAATAAAGAGATGCTGTTAACGAAAACTCTAGAGAAACAATCAGAGATATATGACAGCATCCTGCAGCCCATAGCTAAAAAGGATGAGTTTGCAGTTGTGGATAAGTTGGCAGTAGAATTCACTGCCAATCATTCACTGCTGAAGAAAATCGGTGTCATCAACCATCAATATTTTACAGAGAAAATATATGATTGGATTATGGAATCAATCAGGAGCTACAAGAAGGCCCTGATGAAGGTCGAAGTTGCCGACCACACTATGGACACCGACAAACCATCTACAAGCAAAAATTGGCAAATGCGACCGGAAACATCCAGGCAAGAAAATACTCAATAGGAAATAATATTTTCACACAGATGTATGAGACTAAAGGATGAGTGGATTAAGCTTGTTGACGAAAAACGTCTTAAAGTAAGGCAGTACATCAAAGAAGTGTATGCCTACCTAAAGTCAAGCAACCAAGAAGAAATCTTTGAACATAAAGATAAGCTAAACTTCCGATTGAACGAAGTCCAGACACTGTTCGCGGGCTTACAGGCAAGATATGGAAAGTCTGCCTACGACAGCGACGATATAGAAGAACTGGAATTCCACGTCGACGGGCTGTCAGATAAACTTAACAAAAGAGTAAGTGACTTGCAGAACATAGAAGAAGACCTTCCGCTGTACGAAGATCCAAAGCCCCAGAAACCAAAACTTCCTCATTTCTCTGGAAATCCCAAAAAGTGGCAAGCGTTCTTCGAGATATTCTCCAACATGATTCACAAGAGGAAGAATGTCAACGACAAAGCAAAGTTGATGTACCTAAAAATGTGTATCAAGGGAGACGCAACAGTGGTTATAAGCCATTTCACAATTGCAGTTGGCAACTACAATGCAACTTGGGACTATTTGTGCAAGCGCTATGCAAAAAGGTGCCAACTATTGGATATCTCCATAAACCAGCCAATGAACAAGGAACTGAAAACCAATTTTGAAGGCAGTATCCGCAAGTTCGAGAGCACCTCCGTTAATAGGGACACCGTCATCGCTGATCAGAAGCTATCAAGCCATAAAACCGCCGCTAAAAAAGAAAATAGTGGTCTGGAACCAGTGCCAGAAAAACGGAACAGCGAGTGGCATTTCATCCCGCCGGCAAGCCCTCACATGGGAGGATTAGGAGAAGATAAAGGGTCAGTGGGAAATATATCTAAAAAGGATCAACCACAAAAGCAGGAGGACATAGAAGATGGGGACGAGTGTGTAATTGCTGTCACATCTTCGATATCGACATCAAAAGATATCCAATTTGAAGATCAGTCGATTGAAGATACTTCCATTGATAGCAGCCCAAAGGATGTCCAGAAAACTTCTGCCGCAACTGAAACTGCAACTGCAACTAGAAGTACAGCTGGAGATAAAAATGATGATATCGTCTCGAATTCTGTAATCTCCGCTTCAGCTACAATCCCAGCAAAACAATTGAAACAACAAATTGCTTCGGAAACCACTAACGCTGCAAATATATTAACGACAATTAAATCGGCCGTCGAAAACTTCATTGAGAGCAGCAACAACACCATTTCAAAGGAAAATATCGTTTCCACTACAAGCGATTCGGTTGCATCCCAAAGGCAATCATTATCAATAGGTGTTCTACGGCAGCATAATCTTCAAAAAGTGGATGACCCTCATTTGGAGGCCTTGACATCAGCAGCAATGATGCAAGCGGCCTCCGCCTCAGCACACTCAACGATTGACGACATCTACAAAGGGTGTACACATTTTAAAGAGAATCGACTTCACTTGGAATGAGAACCGCCACCAGCGCAGAAGACCAAGGCAGCAGCTGAGTACTCGACCATATCTGGCTATCGCATTTTCCGGGCCCCGCAGAATGTTCAGGCACGAACATAAACTATTCAAGGATTGGAATAGTAATAATTGTCATTGTCTTGTATATAATTAAGAAAAGAAACCAGAGACAGCGATTAATGAATGTCACCTTTCTGGCCCCGGCAGAATGTTCAGGCATGAACATAAAAATATATATAAATATGTAAACATATTCTACGCACTTGACGACCAGTATGCAGTGCGATAGATGAAGAAAGGCCACATGTGTGGAATCTTAAAACAGCCAGATGAACGCGGACCCTTACAACGTCAGCGATAGATAATAGACGAACGCTGAGCCCTACAACCTCAGCGATAGTATAAGAATAAAATAGACCAATGCTGACCCTTACAAACTCAGCAATAGACACACTAGTTTTAAGGGTTGAAATTATGCATGAGGCTGGGTATTATACCCAGCCTCAGAAGAATAAAGATCAGTACAGTACTAAACCCTAACATAGTCAAGTGTATTCATTCACTAATTTAAAAATAATCTATAATCACAATAAACTTCACCATCCAACCGGTATCCAAAATATAATAAAACAAGTAAGAAAACTCTAGTCGGAGGTGCCCGACTAGGAGATCCTCTGAGCCCCGTCCGATTTGCATTGTTTAATACGCTATATGGAATGTATGTAAATTAAGAATAAATAAATAATGAAATAAATAAACAAATCAACAAAAAAGAAGAAGCAAAACAAACATCACCGCACGTGGACTCGAACCTGCATCTATTTACTACATATGTAAAGTTAGAGCGCATCATCTCAACTAGCAAAACTATCTAATGTTTATAAATTAAAAAAAAAAAATTAAAAAGTTACGCTGTTATCGTCACTGAGTTTCGAACTCGGGACCTTTCGTTTATGCGCTTTGCGTCTACCCACTACGCCACACCAGTATTGCGTTGCATGTTGGCAAAACGCAAACTAATACTACAAGGCGATATGTGACAAATACAAAACTAAAGAAGCTAAAGAAGCAGATCAATCGCAATTGTAATTCTTAGAATATGCTGAAATGCGCGCATATGAACGCATGAGTATGTGTACATACAAAAACGGTGGTCTGTTTGAATATATGCGTGTAAAGGGCGATATATGACAAATACAAAACTACAGAAGCGGCTGACGCGCTTGCACGTTTCAATGTATGTGTATCTGTAAATGTTTTTTGCTGCGCGTCTCTGCTTGCCACGTGTGTTAATTGGCTAAACATTTTGTTTAATAAATCGGGACTGACTTAACGGAATTTGATGAAACTTTCGGCATATGATTCTATTGAATTTTTTACATTTTATAAAAATGCTAATTTATTCACATGGTTATATTTAGAACAGACTCTCCATGAGGGGCGAAGGGGAGGAGAGGGGTGGGTTAATTAGTAAAAGAGCCGGTATCCAAAAAATAAAAAAATAGAAATTGCATAAAATTCACAATTTATATGCAAAATTTGAGGGGTCTAGCTCTAAAGGTGTGGGAGATATCATTTTATAACCTATTTTCGATAAGTTTTAAAATCGATAACAAAACAACACAAATAGATATCGTTTTTTGGTAACAAACTTGACCTGCGCGTGCTATCCACGGACCCAACAAAAAAAAATTCAAGTCTAGCTTGTCTAGATGCTTCAATCGACGCGTTCAAACATACGGACAGACGGACGGACGGACGGATGGACGGACAGACGGACAGAAAGACAGACGGACAGGAATAAAGTCAAAGTGCTCTAGTCGAAACTGCTCTACTAGGAGATACCCTGGGCCCTGTGAGGCGAATGGGGCGTGGCATCCAAAATCTAATAATTGCGCAATCTCCATATGCATTACACGAAAATTCGCTATCTGTTATGTTAATGTATTCAAATTATATACCTAACCATAAATTGCTAAAAACACAGCTATATTTAAACAACTCAGAATCAGAGGGGAAGTCGACGTGTTGGTCGGGCTGGCCTGACTAAAAAATGGCCTTACCAATCTATATATATAAAAGAAAGTCGCGTTTGTTACAACACTTATAACTCGAGATCTGCTGGACCATTTTTCATGGTTTTTGATTTGTTGGATTTGTCTCCGCCCCGAATAGCAGAACATATCTAAAAATACAGAAAAATTGACGAATACTTGAAAAATCCGCTATTTTCCCTAAAAGTACTTTAATTTCGGAGCTGTCAAATTTTTTTTTCGTTGCCCATTTGTTTATTACATGTCAAACATTTGTTGTCCAATCCTGTCAAATACTGTAACAACTATTTATGTGTGCGTTCAGAAATTTATTTTGAGCAACCGACATGTAACATTTCGAAACACTCCGCAATGGCCAAAGTTTTAGTAGCATCAAAAATTATCATATGAGACGAACGCACATTGGCGCACAAACGCGAATTGGAAGCACTATACCGAACATTAAAATTCAGCGCAATGACTCGAGATGTTTTGGTGGTTCAATGATTTTATTATCGGGCGATTTCCGACAAACACTACCAGTAATTCCAAAATCTACTGCTGCCGACGAAATAAACGTTTGCCTCAAAGCATCAAATCTGTGGCAATATATAAACAAACTTCAACTGTCTGTAAATATGAGAGTTGCATTGTTGAACGATCTATCTGCTGATGATTTCTCGAAGCAATTGTTGAATATCGGTAATGGCCGTGTTCCTGTTGACGAATCGAGCGGTTTGATTTCATTTCCTCGTCTCATCAAAAAATGAGGTTATCAACAAAGTATTTCCGGATATCATTGCAAACCACAAAAATACTAAATGGTTAAGTGAGCGAGCAATATTGGCGGCTAAAAACAAAGATGTATATGACCTCAATTTTATAATTCAAAATCAAATCGTACGTACTCTGTATTCATTCAAATCTATCGAATGTGTAACAAACGAAGAAGAAGCCACTAATTATCCAACTGAATTTTTGAGCTCCTTGGATGTGCCTGGTTTACCACTGCATAATTTACAACTGAAGGTTGGCTCGGTAGTTATCATGCTTAAAAATTTAAATCAACAAAAACTGTGCAATGGAACGCGTTTGGTGATAAGAAAACTGATGAGCAAAGGAAAATTTAAAGATGAGGAAGTTCTTATTCCAAGGATTCCTATGATCCCAACAGATATGCCCTTTGAGCTTAAACGAATTCAATTCCCGATTCGTCTTGCCTTCGCCATGACGAATCGGGAATCCTTGACTATTTTGGCCTCAATCTAGAAAATGCGTGTTTTTCTCATGGTCAATTGTACGTGACATGCTCACGTGTCGGCAAACCATCCGCATTATTTGTTCTTGCATCTGACCAAAAAACTAAGAATGTCGTTTACCACAAAGTGCTTGAATGAAAATCCGATTAATAAATTAATCAGAGTGTATCTCAACCTGAACAACATAGTTTTCAATGACTTTTTTCTGACATGTATTTGGAAAACTTAATTATTTCTTTTTATATTAGTTTCCCATAGGGAAAATGGTATATTGGTTTTGTGCAATGTCCGTCTTGCTGTCCGTCCGTCTGTCCGTCTGGCCGTCTGTCCGTATGAATGCAATATTTTTCTACGCTATTGAAGCTAGAGACTTGAAATATGGAACATATACTCGTGTATACCCTCGAATTATAAAGTGTTAAGATTTTCCCGATACGCCCACTAGGGGCGTGGCAAATCGGAAAATGGTTGCGCCCATAGTTAAGAAATCATATTAGTTGAAGAGCTAGGGAGTTGAAATTTGGAATGTATACTTGCGTTGATCACCCAAGTTCAAAAAGATATGGTGGATATATCTACGCCCATTGGGGGCGTGGCAAATCGGGAAAACTGTAACTTCTACAGTTTTAAAGCTAGAATGCTGAAATTTGGCACGTATCTTAACGCTTCGATTCTATAAAGATTAATAACAAGATTTTATGTCCACGCCCACTGGGGGCGTGGCAAATCGGATCTGAATATAGAGTGATTTTACAAATTCAGCTATATTTTGAGCACTATTGATGCTAGAGACTTGAAATTTAATATATATACTCGGATAAGCAACCCAAGATCAAAAAGATATGGCGGACATACCTACGCCTTCAGGGGGCGTGGCAAATCGCAAAAAGCTTATAGCTCCTAGAGTTTTAGAGCTAGACGCTTCAAAGTGGATGCTTGTGTTAGTGGGGGCTTCCTCTATTGATTCCCCAAAAATAAATCTTATGCCCTTTTGGGGGCGTGGTTCATCGAAAAAAAACCCTGTAACTTTCACATTTTTGGAGTGTAAGCATCCAAACTTTACAGTTACGTTACCCTCGACACCTTCTAAGAACTTGCCAAATATGATAAGTCTTCACCTACTGGGGGCGTGAAAAATTGGCAACATAATTTGTAATGCCCAGCTGCAAAATTCATATGCCTGTGCCACCTATATAAATAAGCTTAATAAGAATTGCTAAGACGACAAACGGCATTTCTGAGAAATATATGTAATTCGATTTAATGTTGAAGTTCTGCAAATAATTTATCTCCTAAAATTATCATTTTTCGTATAGCCTATGTCAGTTATGTTATTTTCTTTTTGTGTGTGACCCTGACCAAAAATATAAATATCAAATATCGATTACACAAATATCGACAAATTCCGAACAAAATTATTTCACACAAAAAAATTGACGATAGGACCCATCATGTATGTATGTATGTAGGCACGAACAGCTGCGCAACTATTTTCATGCCGTCGCCGCAGCGTCTCGAACGCGGACCCTTTTGCTTACACGCTTTTCATCTACCTGCTGCGCCACATCAGTTTTGCATTGCCTGTTGGCAAATCCGAAACTACTTCACTACAAGGGCGACTTTTAACAAATACAAAACTATAGAAGCTGCTGTTAATGCAAACACAATATAAACATAAATCAATCGCAATTGTGATTCTTAGAAAATGCTGAAATGCGCGCATATGAACGTATGCATTTATATATGTACATAAAAAACGGTGGTTGGTTGAATGTATGCGTGTAAAGGGCGATATTTGACAAATACAAAACTAAAGAAGCGGCAGAAAATGCAAACACAGCTTAATAACAATTTTGGTTGAAGAATATTATTTGTGACCATGTATAAGCAAACGCGCTTGCACGTTTCAATGTACATACATATGTGTAAATGTAAATGTATTTTGCTGTCGCTGCTTAACGAGTGCGTGTCATAATTGGCCAAACATTTTGTTTAATAAATCGGGACTGACTTAACGGAATTTGATGAAACTTTCGGTATATGATTCTATTGAATTTTTTACATTATATAAAAATGCTAATTTATTCACATGGTTATATTTGGAACATACTCTCCATGAGGGGCGAAGGGGAGGAGAGGGGTGGGTTAATTAGTAAAAGAGCCGGTATCCAAAAAATAAAAAAATAGAAATTGCATAAAATTCACAATTTATATGCAAAATTTGAGGGGTCTAGCTCTAAAGGTGTGGGAGATATAATTTTATAACCTATTTTCGATAAGTTTTAAAATCGATAACAAAACAACACAAATAGATATCGTTTTTTGGTAACAAACTTGACCTGCGCGTGCTATCCACGGACCCAACAAAAAAAAATTCAAGTCTAGCTTGTCTAGATGCTTCAATCGACGCGTTCAAACATACGGACAGACGGACTGACGGACGGATGGATGGACAGACGAACAGAAAGACAGACGGACAGGGCTAAATCGACTCAGCTCGTCGCCCTGATCAAGAGTATATATACTTTGTGGGGTCTGACACGCCTCCTTCTGCCTGTTACATACATTTAACAAAACCATTATACCCTGATTTCCCATTTTCAATGGGCTCAGGGTATAAAAAGAACAAATTATTAACTAACAAGTCAAAGTGCTCTAGTCGAAACTGCTCTACTAGGAGATACCCTGGGCCCTGTGAGGCGAATGGGGCGTGGCATCCAAAATCTAATAATTGCGCAATCTCCATAGGCATTTCATGAAAATTCGCTATCTGTTATGTTAATGTATTCAAATTATATACCTAATTGAATGAATACACTTGACTATGTTGGGGTTTAGTACTGTACTGATCTTTATTCTTCTGAGGCTGGGTATATATACCCAGCCCCATAAATAACTTCAACCCTTAAAACTAGTGTGTCTATTGCTGAGGTTGTAAGGCTCAGCATTGGTCTATTGTATTCTTATACTATCGCTGAGGTTGTAGGGCTCAGCGTTCGTCTATTATCTATTCTTAACCTATCGCTGACGTTGTAAGGGTCAGCGTTCATCTGGCTATTTTAAGATTCCACACATGTGGCCTTTCTTCATCTATCGCACTACATGCTAGTCGTCAAGTGCGTAGAAGGCATGTTTACATATTTATATATATTTCTATGTTCATGCCTGAACATTCTGCCGGGGCCAGAAAGGTGACAGTCTGTAATCGCTGTCTCTGGTTTCTTTTCTTAATTATATACAATACAATGACAATTATTACTATTCCAATCCTTGAATAGTTTATGTTCGTGCCTGAACATTCTGCGGGGCCCGGAAAATGCAATAGCCAGATATGGTCGAGTACTCAGCTGCTGCCTTGGTCTTCTGCGCTGGTGGCGGTTCCCATTCCAAGTGAAGTCGATTCTCTTTAAAATGTGTACACCCTTTGTAGATGTCGTCAATTGTTGAGTGAGCTGAGAGGGAGGCCGCTTGCATCATTGCTGCTGATGTCAAGGCCTCCAAATTAGGGTCATCCACTTTTTGAAGATTATGCTGCCGTCGAGCAGCTATTGATAATGATTGCCTCTGGGATGCAACCGAATCGCTTGTAGTGGAAACGATATTTTCCTTTGAAATGGTGTTGTTGCTGCTCTCAATGAAGTTTTCGACCGCCGATTTAATTGTCGTTAATATATTTGCAGCCTTAGTGGTTTCCGAAGCAATTTGTTGTTTCAATTGTTTTGCTGGGATTGTAGCTGAAGCGAAGATTACAGAATTCGAGACGATATCATTATTTTTATCTCCAGCTGTACTTCTAGTTGCAGTTGTAGTTTCGGCAGAAGTGTTTTGGACATCCTTCGGGCTGCTATCAATCGAAGTATCGTCAATCGACTGATCTTCCAATTGGATTTCTTTTGATGTCGATATCGAAGATGTGGCAGCAATGGCACTCTCGTCCCCATCTTCCATGTCCTCCTGCTCTTGCGGTTGATCCATTTTAAATATTTTTCTCACTGACCATTTATCTTCTCCTAATCCTCCCATGTGAGGGCTTGCCGGCGGGATGAAATGCCACTCGCTGTTCCGTTTTTCTGGCACTGGTTCCAGACCACTATTTTCTTTTTTAGCGGCGGTTTTATGGCTTGATAGCTTCTGATCAGCGATGACGGTGTCCCTATGAACGGAGGTGCTCTCGAACTTGCGGATACTGCCTTCATAATTGCTCTTCAGTTCCTTGTTCATTGGCTGGTTAATGGAGATATCCAATAGTTGGCACCTTTTTGCATAGCGCTTGCACAAATAGTCCCACGCTGCATTGTAGTTGCCAACTGCAATTGAGAAATGGCTTATGACCACTGTTGCGTCTCCCTTGATACACATTTTTAAGTATATCAACTTTCTTTTGTCGCTGATATCCTTCCTCTTGTGAATCATGTTCGAGAATATCTCGAAGAACGCTGGCCATTTTTTTGGATTTCCATAGAAATGAGGAAGTTTTGGTTTCTGGGGCTTTGGATCTTGGAACAGCGGAAGGTCTTCTTCTATGTTCTGCAAATCACTTACTCTTTTGTTAAGTTTATCTGACAGCCCGTCGACGAGGAATTCCAGTTCTTCTATATAGTCGCTGTCGTAGGCAGACTTTCCATATCTTGCCTGTAAGCCCGTGAACAGTGTCTGGACTTCGTTCATTCGGAAGTTTAGCTTATCTTTATGTTCAAAGATTTCTTCCTGGTTGCTTGAGTTTAGGTAGACATCCACTTCTTGGACATACTGCCTTACTTTTAGACGTTCTTCGTCAACAAGCTTAATCCACTCATCCTTTAGGCTCATACTTCTGTGTGAAAATATTATTTCCTCTTGAGTATTTTCTTGCCTGGATGTTTCCGGTCGTATTTGCCAATTTTTGCTTGTAGATGGTTTGTCGGTGTCCATAGTGTCGGCAACTTCGACCTTCATCAGGGCCTTCTTGTAGCTCCTGATTGATTCCATAATCCAATCATATATTTTCTCTGTAAAATATTGATGGTTGATGACACCGATTTTCTTCAGCAGTGAATGATTGGCAGTGAATTCTACTGCCAACTTATCCACAACTGCAAACTCATCCTTTTTAGCTATGGGCTGCAGGATGCTGTCATATATCTCTGATTGTTTCTCTAGAGTTTTTGTTAACAGCATCTCTTTATTCTTTGGCTTGACCCGTTGGAGGTTTTTTTGTTTTGATCACCAGGTTGATCGTGCTGTGCCTCTACTCACAGCGTGGGTTGGTAAGCCAAAGATATTTTTTAAGCACTTTCCACAAACATTTAGTAAATTTGTGGTTTCGGCTTTTATGACCGAGATCGAATACAGTAATCACTCAGCTGGAAGTACGCAGTACTTGACTGTGTTGATTTCCAATCCGGCTCGAAGGACCATGAATGAATACACTTGACTATGTTGGGGTTTAGTACTGTACTGATCTTTATTCTTCTGAGGCTGGGTATATATACCCAGCCCCATAAATAACTTCAACCCTTAAAACTAGTCTATTGCTGAGTTTGTAAGGCTCAGCATTGGTCTATTGTATTCTTATACTATCGTTGAGGTTGTAGGGCTCAGCGTTCGTCTATTATCTATTCTTAACCTATCGCTGACGTTGTAAGGGTCAGCGTTCATCTGGCTATTTTAAGATTCCACACATGTGGAATCATCGATCGCACTACATGCTAGTCGTCAAGTGCGTAGAAGGCATGTTTACATATTTATATATATTTCTATGTTCATGCCTGAACACTAACCATAAATTGCTAAAAACACAGCTATATTTAAACAACTCAGAATCAGAGGGGAAGTCGACGTGTTGGTCGGGCTGGCCTGACTAAAAAATGGCCTTACCAATCTATATATATAAAAGAAAGTCGCGTTTGTTACAACACTTATAACTCGAGATCTGCTGGACCATTTTTCATGGTTTTTGATTTGTTGGATTTGTCTCCGCCCCGAATAGCAGAACATATCTAAAAATACAGAAAAATTGACGAATACTTGAAAAATCCGCTATTTTCCCTAAAAGTACTTTAATTTCGGAGCTGTCAAATTTTTTTTTCGTTGCCCATTTGTTTATTACATGTCAAACATTTGTTGTCCAATCCTGTCAAATACTGTAACAACTATTTATGTGTGCGTTCAGAAATTTATTTTGAACAACCGACATGTAATATTTCGAAACACTCCGCAATGGCCAAAGTTTTAGTAGCATCAAAAATTATCATATGAGACGAACGCACATTGGCGCACAAACGCGAATTGGAAGCACTATACCGAACATTAAAATTCAGCGCAATGACTCGAGATGTTTTGGTGGTTCAATGATTTTATTATCGGGCGATTTCCGACAAACACTACCAGTAATTCCAAAATCTACTGCTGCCGACGAAATAAACGTTTGCCTCAAAGCATCAAATCTGTGGCAATATATAAACAAACTTCAACTGTCTGTAAATATGAGAGTTGCATTGTTGAACGATCTATCTGCTGATGATTTCTCGAAGCAATTGTTGAATATCGGTAATGGCCGTGTTCCTGTTGACGAATCGAGCGGTTTGATTTCATTTCCTCGTCTCATCAAAAAATGAGGTTATCAACAAAGTATTTCCGGATATCATTGCAAACCACAAAAATACTAAATGGTTAAGTGAGCGAGCAATATTGGCGGCTAAAAACAAAGATGTATATGACCTCAATTTTATAATTCAAAATCAAATCGTACGTACTCTGTATTCATTCAAATCTATCGAATGTGTAACAAACGAAGAAGAAGCCACTAATTATCCAACTGAATTTTTGAGCTCCTTGGATGTGCCTGGTTTACCACTGCATAATTTACAACTGAAGGTTGGCTCGGTAGTTATCATGCTTAAAAATTTAAATCAACAAAAACTGTGCAATGGAACGCGTTTGGTGATAAGAAAACTGATGAGCAAAGGAAAATTTAAAGATGAGGAAGTTCTTATTCCAAGGATTCCTATGATCCCAACAGATATGCCCTTTGAGTTTAAACGAATTCAATTCCCGATTCGTCTTGCCTTCGCCATGACGAATCGGGAATCCTTGACTATTTTGGCCTCAATCTAGAAAATGCGTGTTTTTCTCATGGTCAATTGTACGTGACATGCTCACGTGTCGGCAAACCATCCGCATTATTTGTTCTTGCATCTGACCAAAAAACTAAGAATGTCGTTTACCACAAAGTGCTTGAATGAAAATCCGATTAATAAATTAATCAGAGTGTATCTCAACCTGAACAACATAGTTTTCAATGACTTTTTTCTGACATGTATTTGGAAAACTTAATTATTTCTTTTTATATTAGTTTCCCATAGGGAAAATGGTATATTGGTTTTGTGCAATGTCCGTCTTGCTGTCCGTCCGTCTGTCCGTCTGGCCGTCTGTCCGTATGAATGCAATATTTTTCTACGCTATTGAAGCTAGAGACTTGAAATATGGAACATATACTCGTGTATACCCTCGAATTATAAAGTGTTAAGATTTTCCCGATACGCCCACTAGGGGCGTGGCAAATCGGAAAATGGTTGCGCCCATAGTTAAGAAATCATATTAGTTGAAGAGCTAGAGAGTTGAAATTTGGAATGTATACTTGCGTTGATCACCCAAGTTCAAAAAGATATGGTGGATATATCTACGCCCATTGGGGGCGTGGCAAATCGGGAAAACTGTAACTTCTACAGTTTTAAAGCTAGAATGCTGAAATTTGGCACGTATCTTAACGCTTCGATTCTATAAAGATTAATAACAAGATTTTATGTCCACGCCCACTGGGGGCGTGGCAAATCGGATCTGAATATAGAGTGATTTTACAAATTCAGCTATATTTTGAGCACTATTGATGCTAGAGACTTGAAATTTAATATATATACTCGGATAAGCAACCCAAGATCAAAAAGATATGGCGGACATACCTACGCCTTCAGGGGGCGTGGCAAATCGCAAAAAGCTTATAGCTCCTAGAGTTTTAGAGCTAGACGCTTCAAAGTGGATGCTTGTGTTAGTGGGGGCTTCCTCTATTGATTCCCCAAAAATAAATCTTATGCCCTTTTGGGGGCGTGGTTCATCGAAAAAAAACCCTGTAACTTTCACATTTTTGGAGTGTAAGCATCTAAACTTTACAGTTACGTTACCCTCGACACCTTCTAGGAACTTGCCAAATATGATAAGTCTTCGCCTACTGGGCGCGTGGAAAATTGGCAACATAATTTGTAATGCCCAGCTGCAAAATTCATATGCCTGTGCCACCTATATAAATAAGCTTAATAAGAATTGCTAAGACGACAAACGGCATTTCTGAGAAATATATGTAATTCGATTTAATGTTGAAGTTCTGCAAATAATTTATCTGCTAAAATTATCATTTTTCGTATAGCCTATGTCAGTTATGTTATTTTCTTTTTGTGTGTGACCCTGACCAAAAATATAAATATCAAATATCGATTACACAAATATCGACAAATTCCGAACAAAATTATTTCACACAAAAAAATTGACGATAGGACCCATCATGTATGTATGTATGTAGGCACGAACAGCTGCGCAACTATTTTCATGCCGTCGCCGCCGCGTCTCGAACGCGGACCCTTTTGCTTACACGCTTTTCATCTACCTGCTGCTCCACATCAGTTTTGCATTGCCTGTTGGCAAATCCGAAACTACTTCACTACAAGGGCGACTTTTAACAAATACAAAACTATAGAAGCTGCTGTTAATGCAAACACAATATAAACATAAATCAATCGCAATTGTGATTCTTAGAAAATGCTGAAATGCGCGCATATGAACGTATGTATTTATATGTGTACATAAAAAAACGGTGGTTGGTTGAATGTATGCGTATAAAGGGCGATATTTGACAAATACAAAACTAAAGAAGCGGCAGAAAATGCAAACACAACTCAATAACAATTTTGGTTGAAGAATATTATTTGTGACCATGTATAAGCAAACGCGCTTGCACGTTTCAATGTACATACATATGTGTAAATGTAAATGTATTTTGCTGTCGCTGCTTAACGAGTTCGTGTCATAATTGGCCAAACGTTTTGTTTAATAGATTGCGACTGACTTAACGGAATTTGATGAAACTTTCGGCATATGATTCTATTGAATTTCTTACATTTTATAAAAATGCTAACTCATTCACATAGTTATATTTGCAACAGACCTTCAATTGGCAGTATTTGAGGGGGTAGGTAATTAGTTAAAAAAGCCGGTATCCAAAATGTAACAAAAATTTAAATTGCATAAAATTCACATGAATCTACATAAATGCAAAATTTGAGATATATTATTAACTTGAATATACCAGATGCTCCTATGGGAAACTAGTATCACGCATTAGGTTTCGACCTCATGCAACGTTCTTACTTGTTTTATTTTAATTTTTATTCTCATTCTGTATTTTTTCATCATCATTCATCATAATAAAATACTTTTATATTTCTATCTATATTAATATTGTTTTGTATTATTGTATTACGTTCATTATAGCCTTAATTAGTTCAGTTAAAAGGTAACACGACATTCTTTGACTGTTAGGCGGTACGAAGTTCGCCAGGTCACCTAGTATAATATATTTCAATACAATATATTTTAAATTTAAATATTATTAAATATTTAACGACCATTACGAACATTTAGCAAATGCAAAGCAAGTCTTCATATGTACAAATATCAAATACTTTAGCAGTCCGTATCTGCATATTTGTACATATGAAGACTTTCTTTGCATTTGCTAAATGATCGTTATCTTAATGGTCGTTAAATAATTAATAATATTTTAATTTAAAATATATTATATTGATTTATATTATATTGGTAAGGCCATTTTTTAGTCAGGCAAGCCCGACCAACACGTCGACTTCCCCTCTGATTCTGAGTTGTTTAAATATAGCTGTGTTTTTAGCAATTTATGGTTAGGTATATAATTTGAATACATTAACATAATAAATAGCGAAGTTTCGTGTAATGCATATGGAGATTGCGCAATCATTAGATTTTGGATGCCACGCCCCATTCGCTTCACAAGACCAAATCTTTTAACAGGATCATCAACCGGACGCACAGCTTATTGACAGCTCGACGTGTAGTTCCAGTGGATGTGCGCAGAACATCGACTCTCACAGCACCATCAGCTCCAGCGATGGTCTCAACGACTCGAACTAATGACCATTTAAACGGCGGCAAGTTTTCGTCCTTCACACCTACGACATTATTGACCTTGATCGGAGGCTGCGAGGTGACCCATTTTCCACGCTGCTGGAGAATAGTAAGGTACTCCTCACTCCAGCGCTTCCAGAACAATTGCTGTATGTAAGCAATGCGTTGCCATCGACCGAGGCGATTGTGGTCGAGCCCAGTTACGTCTGGCCCGGGAAAAACGATGAGTGGTCAACCAATCAAAAAATGTCCTGGAGTGAGAACTCCAAGATCATCGGGATTTTCTGAAAGTGGAACCAGACGACGAGAATTGATTATAGCCTGGATTTGGCATACCAAGGTGCGAAGTTCATCGAAGCCGAGATAGCGCGATATAGATGACTCTTTGCGGTCTTCACTGCTGCTTCCCATAACTTCCAATCAAAACTGTTGTTGATGCAGTAGCTCTGAACTTCGGTGCGATGTTCCTGGCTCAACAATAAACGCTTCAGATCCGCTAGCTCGTTCCGTGCACCCACAAAGTTAGTAGCGTTGTCAGACCAAATGCATCTTGGAATGCCGCGCGTACTGATGAAACGCTTGAGGGCGCCCAAGAAAGCTAAGGTCGACAGATCCTTTGCGAGCTCCAACCATACAGCCTTAGTTGCGAAGCAAACGAATACGCAGATGTAGCATTTTATTGATGTTCTGTTTCGTCCATCGGGTTTGTGTAAAATGGTCCACAGTAGTCGATTCCAGTGACAGTAAATGCCGGTGAGAACTGTATACGATCCTTAGGCAAGTCCGCCATTATATGCTCCACTAGACGAGGCCGGGATCTACAGTATATGACACATTTTCGCAATGCTCGGGAGACAGTTTTCATGCCGCCTATGGGCCAAAACTGGAGTCGAATTACTCCATGCAAGGCCTGCGGTCCTGCATGATGATGCGCCAGATGAAGATGAGATACTATAGAGAAGGTCAAGGGATGCTCTTTGGGCAAGATAATTGGGTGGCGCGCATCGAAACCGAGAGTAGAGTGCCGCAAGCGGCCACCAACTCAAAGCAGACCAAAGTCATCCATAAACGGAGAGAGCGAAAGAATGGCGCTTGATGAATGAACATTCTTTCCATTTCGTATTGCACAGTATTCTCGGTGCAGCTGAGTTCTTTGAACAAGACAACACAATATGTGTGATCCTTGACGAAGATCGTCCGTTAACAATCCAGGTGTCTTTGTTCTAATAAATTTGTTAATGTTACCAAAAATGCGCTTCATTGTTCCGAATGAATTTATGTGTTTGAATGACAAACGAGATATCCACATGCTCTGTCGAGAACAGAACTTTTTGACGCATTTCAGGAAGGCATGCTTCAGCCAAGCAGTGCCTAGGCCAACAATGTGTTTCCATTTGCAAAAACGAAGGTCCGTGCATCCACAACCTCAAATGCAAAAGCTTCAACGGTGCTGCTTCTTTTGATAATATATCCGCTGGATTCATCCCAATTGGCACGTAAAGATACTCCATGCCGGTCGTGAGCTGCTGTAAGGCGCAAATCTTATTGGCAACAAATACATTGAATATGGATGGCTCGTCTTTGTATACGCAATGATGAGGTAAGAAATATTTGCATTTATTGATCTCTGCACTGGGCACCAAAGACATATGATTGAGATCAATATACTCCTTTGTAAATGCTGAGTATTTCTCCCTTAAAGTTTGATTTCGAACAAACTTACGCTCTAAATTCAACAATCGACGCTTGGCCTGCAAATAGGAATCGCCCAAAGATTCAACGCCTTGCTTTTTTGGCAAACAGACTGAATATTCCCCAGAAGGTAATCGACGATAGTTTGTAATGAAATGCTGCTCGCAATTTAGTTCTTCTGTGATTACCTTAGCAATAGGCTCTAAAACGTGTTCCACTTCCCAAAACTGACGCACCAACTCATCAAGACGAGTGCCGTGATTGGCGTGATCCGAATTTCTTTGGTTAGCGATAAACGAACAGAGTTTGGGGGCATGCTGCCCGCCACCTGAAATGATCCAGCCGAGCTGCGTTTTCTGCACAACTGGTAATCCAGGTGCTAACTGAATTTGCCCAACACACATCAGCTCGAAGAAGCGACCAGCTCCGATGAGAAGATCAATTCGTTGTGACTTATGGAGCAAAGGATCAGCTAGCTGTAGGTTTGAGGGTATATTCCAAGTATTAGTAGAAATTGAGATGCCAGGCTGGTTGTCAGTAATAGTCTGGGCGACGATGGCAGTGATGGAGGCAGAATATTCAGAAATCTGCGATTTCAAAACGAGATTGACTGAATATACTTCAGTTGAGAAGCTGGCATCTCCAATGCCAGACACTGCAGTCAGTGATTTACATTTTCGAAGCTGAAGCTGATTTGCAAACCGACTGGTGACGAAGTGAAGTTGAGATCCTGAGTCCAAGAGTGCACGACACGGAACGAATGTGCCAGCTCGGTTCTTGGCTAGAAGCACAACATCAGACGAGTTAGGAGATATGTGAACTTGAGGTAGAGGTAGAGAAGGTGACATTGCAACCATGGCAGTGGGATGTATTGCATTTGCTTGTTGTTTAAGTTGCGAGACTACGATGGATGTAACTGTTGAAGACTGATTGTAATGCAATAAACTATGGTGCTTCAATTGGCAGGTACGGCAGCAACCAGATTTGCAATCCTTCAGCTGATGTCCTTTTCTTAGGCAATGGAGGCAAAGGGCAGGCCTCTTGGCCTCCTTATGCCTTGCAATTGGGGACAATTGCTCAAAGCGCTTACATTGGAATAGTGCGTGACTTGGATCGTCACAAAAAACACAACGAATGGGAGTCTTCGAAGCAACAAATGCTTTTCTTAAAGGAGTACTCACGATCTCTCCTGACTTTCCAACCTGACCATCCTGCAAGACTTGATCCACATTTTCAAGGACTCGACACCGTCTTTGCAAGAATTCTGACAGTCTCGACCAAGATGGCAGCTCATTAGTAGATGAGCCTTTCTCCCATTTAGCCTGAGTAGCCTTGTCCAGTTTTTGCAACACTGGTTGCACAATGGCACAGTCAGCAACTTCTTCCCTCGATGCTAAAGAATCCATAGCACGAATGTGAGACGTAACTTTATCCACCAACTGCCTCAGCCTGCCCATAGATGCATCAACTTTTTCAAGCCGGAATATTGCTCTGATGTGTGCCTGTACAATAAAACGTTTATTATCAAATCGAAGAGATAGTTGGCTTTGTTGATTTCTAATGAGCTCATGGTATCCAACGCAGAACCGCTTAAGCAGGATCGAAGATGCTGGAACTTCTCAATAGGACTGAGATCCGGATCAGCATCTATTATCGTCTTGAACATAGAGTAGAAGTTTTCCCACTCAGTGTAGACTCCACTAAATTTTGGCAGCTCCAGCTGCGGCAAACGTGATCGATTAGCCATAACGAGTGTTGGATGAGCATTTGAACTACTTGTATTAAGCGTAGACGAAAGTTGTTGATCCGACCGATTTCCTAGTTCACGTTGAGGCAAGGCTTTAAACTTTAACAAGGTTGATTCAAACGGCGCAGGAAAATCACTAGATATGGACTCAAAGTTAGATTCTTCTAGGCTAGTATGGACTGAATCAAAGTTTGACTCTAACTTGGTTAGAGAATCAAAAAGCACACGTAAATCACACGAATCCATGTGGCTTAATTTTCAATGTCCATATCGGAATATAACCTTTCAAGTCTATCAAAAAGCGCGTTTGTTTTCAGTTTTAAGAAAGTAACCTGAGATGCAGGTACTTGATCAACATTCGACTCTGAGTTATTCATTAGAGTTTGTTTACTCGTGAAAAAACACGTTTGGTTACAAAATAAATCACAAGCTACTATACTCTCTAATGCACTTCGAATTTAGATGGTCTAATATGCAGGCTCACTGCTTCACTGTAAGTGCGAATGTTTGTATGTGTGTGATCGACACAGCTATTTTCGGATTAGCGGGCGTTCTATGCAAACGCTGCACAAAAATCGCCAAAACGCGACGAACAACCGACGAACAAGAAGATGATAGATGATAGAACGCTTATCTAAGCTTTTATATATGTCTGTATGTGTGTCTTCTATGATTGACACAGCTTTTTCGGCATAAACGCGACGGACAAACGACGAACAAGAAGTTGATAAAGATAAGCACAACGCAAGCGCGACCGCAAGCTTATCTGAGCTTTTATATATGTCTGTATGTGTGTCTTCTATGATTGACACAGCTTATTCGGCTTAGCGGTCCCTATATGCAGAAAATGCACAACAGGCGCCAAACGCGACGAACGAAACAGAAGATTAAAGAGGAATAACAAAACTCAAGATAATGCACACACAATTCCATACACTATTGTATACACAATGAAATAACTAACTTGAGCATAAATGTTAATGTTTTACACTCTTGTGTACAACGAGATTTGTTATAATTTTGAATGCATTACTTTGCACAAATTTTAATGTTTTGCACTGCCGTGTACGACGAAGCTTATTGTTAATTTGAATGCACTATTTTGCACAAATGTTAATATTTTACACAGTTTCGTCGTATAACGCGATGTGTTATTAATTTGAATGCATTATTTTGCACAAATGTTTATGATTCACACCGTTGTACTTCGACGAAGTTGAGTAATAACTTGATACACTAAACGAAATACCACGGAGTGTATAGATCACGTCGGGGTCACCAAAATGTTGGAAGCTGCCGAGCTTTTCCGGCAACTCTGGCTCCAATCATTTACGAAGGCAAATAATAAAACCACGATTTAATTTAGCTTATGATTTAATTATTTAATGGCGAGTCCGCGATGATCGTGTAGGCAAAGTTAATACAGTCACAATAGAGATAGGTGTTGCTCGCTTGAAGGTGATTTTCGAACTTAAAGAATAGAATACAAATGATAAGCAAGAGACCAAGCAGCAGAAATTTACATATGTATGAGTGTTACAGTTTCTTTTTGTGCCTAACTGCACTATGAGCGAATGAGAATGTGATATAGAGCAGATGGCTTAAGAGAAGCTTATTTAAAAGCAATTATTAGCTGCTGCGCCGAACAATTATTTTAAAAGTAGTATGTACAGATTTGGTTTTACTTATAATAGCATTGTTTCTATATTTATATTTTATTTTATTTTTATTTAATCTTTTTCATAGGAGGGGGTATGTTTTAGATTTTTTAAGAAGCCCAATTATCTTAGGGATGTTAATCTCGGTTGGGTTTGCTAGGATTGATAAGGGGCAGGTGTTTTGGAAGATTTGGGTATGCAGGTTAGAGGTTGCGGGGCAGTCGCAGAGAATGTGTTTTATATTAATGTTTTGTGGTTGTGTGACAGTTGAGGCAATCATGGGTGTTGTCAGGGTTGTTATAGTGCTGTTGTGTCATTCTTGTGTGGCCTAGTCTTAGCCTTAGAAATTTTTGTGTATATTTTTTAGGTAGTTTGACGTGTTGGATAGGTTTGTATTTAATCTCTGGTACCATCGGTTGCAGAGCTCTATGTTCAGTTTTAGTTTTTTGGATAGTTCGACTTTGAAGAGTTTGTTTATGTCTGTAGTGTTAAAGTTAGTGGTATGGTGAAGGGGCATATAAAATGTGTCTTTGGCTGCACTGTTGGCTAACTCGTTCCCTTTATTCAAAGGAGTTTTATTTTTGAGTCAGATTGGGTAAGCAGGATTCTAATAGTTGCAGGATTCTAATGTTGTTAATATTGCGGATGGATTTTATGGATGCGACGAAGTCGGAGAAATTATATGCTTTTCAAGTCTGTTTTTGATCAGGTTTATTGCATCGAGAATGGCTATGGTTTCAGCTGATAGGATGGATGAATAATGGGGGAGGATGCATCTTTTCAGGATTTCGTTTTCGGTCGTTATCGCAAAAGTGGCTGTGTTGTTTTGTAGAAAGCCGTCTGTGTATATGAATTTCTGGTTGTTGTATTTATCTTTGAGTTCAAGAAATTGTTGTCTAAATGTGCCTGGTGGTGTGTTGGACTTGCTCCGTCTATGTAGTGTGGTATTGATGACAGAGGGGGGGGAATAGCCATTGGGGTGTGGTGGTTTTGCTTGGGAGGGGAAGGTAGGGGTACGTTGTGTTCTTTACATAATGCTATGGTTTTTTCTATTGTTGACGTCAATTTGTTTCTTTTTTGGCTGTCCTTCTGTTTAGCGTATCTGTGAAGCGGTGAGTTTGAGCTATGTAGTAGTGTTTTGAAGGCTTTGGCTGTGATCAGGTCTCTTTTTTGCTCTATTGTAGGTATGTTTGCTTCGAAAAGTAAGTTAGCGATAGATGTTGAGCATAGAGAGCAGCATTAAATAAGGTTTTGAGTTTATTGAGGGTTGATTTGGGAGCATACCCGTAGATGAGAAGTGCGTAGTCAATTTTCGGAATTACTGTAGATTTTGTTACATTTAATATAGTATATGTATAGTAGTTTAGCTTAGAGCTTTCTAGGCATTTAATGATGTTAAGTTTGTTGTTTAAGGCTGGCAGAATTTGTTTGACGTACGCGTCCCATCTATATTTATTGTTAATGGTGAGTCCTAAGATCTTTATATTGGTGACTGACGGGATAGGGGTGTTGTTGCAGATGCAGTTTTGCTTGCGGCAAACATGAAGGTGTTGACACTTTTCTAATGATAGTGATACTCCTGAATATCAACACCACTCGGATATGTTGGAAAAAAGTTGGTCGAGGTTGTAGGATTGATTTTTTTGTTTGCTGAGAGGGATGATAAGGTAAAAGTCGTCGGCGTAGGCGGTGAAATGGATTCCTTTTTGTACGCTGATTATGTGGAAGAGTCTGTTGTAGGCGATTAGGAAAAGGATGACGGATATTGGCGATCCGTGGGGGATGACGTTTTGAAGAGGGTAGGGATTACTTTTGACATTTTTTATTTTAACTACAATTTTCCGGTTTGCCATGAAATTCCGTATAAACTGTATTATTTTAGGTCCAACTTTCCAGCGGTGTAATTGGTCTATTATTGGATGCTTCTTGCTTCTTGACGACTTGGTTATCAAGTGGTCTGCAAAGAGCAGACCGTCTGTTATGGATTTTCCGTATTTGAAGCCTGTTTGGTTGGGATGGATGTAGTTGTTTTTCGATACCAACCACCAATGCCGTTTGGCTATTATTTTTTTCTAAGGTTTTGGATATGCAGCAGTTAAGGGAGATGAGTCTATAGCTGGTTATGAGTGCTTTGTTGGATTTGGGTTTTATTATAGGAATGACAAGGCAGGTTTTGTAGGATTGTGGGATGGTGTTCTTGACTATAGTGTTGAAGAGGTTTGTAATTTGATGTTTGTAATGGCTTTTAGTACATAAGAGGTATTTTTTATCATAGGATAGGAGATTCTGCTTATGCCGGGAGTTGTACCTTTGAAGGTGTGTAACGCTGCTAGTAATTCAAGTATTGTGATGTCAGATTCTATTGCTTGTGCTCTAGGACTGGTTGTGTAATTGATAGAGTTGTCAGCATATTTGCTGAATGAAGCTATTGCTAAAATTTTTGTCATTGGAACAAGAGGGCTCTGTGGTTTGTGTCTGTTGATAGTGAGTTGTTGGTTGTATTTGTAATGCAGTGTAAGGCTTTGGTTGGTTTGGATTAAGCCCGCAGAGCCGTCGGATGTTAGTCCAGATTTTGTCGGAGGGGGTTTTCGGTTCTATTTTGGATGTGAAGTCTGTGGTAGCTTTAGATTTCTTCGGAAGAGGGCGTTAGACCTTTTGTAATTGAGAAGATTGTCGGTAGTGCTATAGCGTTTGAAATTTTTCCAAGTTGTGAATTTGTTGGCCCTAAGTCTGGTCAATGTTGTATTCCACCAGGGAGTGTTTTTGTTGTGGTTTTGAGGGGTTGTTTGGGGTATACTATGGTGAGCGGATTGTAGGATTATTTTATTAATTATTGCAGCTTCTTTATTGATATTGTGGGGTTCTAGGTATAAGTTAATTTAGGTCGTTAGTTCATTTGGTGAATAATGGCCAGTTGGCTTCTTTTATTTTGAAGAGGGGACGGTAGAAGATGTCTGATTGGGGCTGTGGGAATAAGGATAATAAGATTGGTAAATGATCTTTACCATGAAAGTCATTGATTATTTTCCAATTAGTGAAGGGAGTTAATTGAGGGGAACATACTGAGATGTCAATATGTGTGAAGGTGTTGTGAGTGGAGAAGTGTGTTGGTGATCCGTCATTCAGTATAGTGAGATTGACGTTTTGGAGGAACTTTGATAGGGTACCTCCTCTCCGGTTATCTTGGGCTGATCCCCAGCTGTGATGTTTGCTGTTGAAATCGCCTAGGATAATTTGGTTGGTGCTGTTAGTGCGTGGTATAAAGTGGTCGGTTAAGTAATTAGGTGAAAATGTTTTGGTGGGAGGGATATATACAGAAATAATGTTAATTTTCCTATTAGACATAATTTCGATTCCCAGCGTTTCTATGTGTGTAAGTTGAGTTAGTGTCTTATGTTCTATGGATTTGTGGACCAATATGGCTACACCGCCAAATCGGTTGGAAGCTGTATTGGTGTAAATTTGAAAGTTTACTGGGACAGGGGTGGGGATAAACGTGTTGTAAAAGTGGGTTTCTTGGAGACATACTATGTGTGGTGAGTATTTTTTTTATTATTGTTGAGGCATGAACATAAAAATATACATAAATATGTAAACATGCCATTTACGCACTTAACGACTAGCATGCAGTGCGATAGATAGAGAAAGGCCTCATGTGTGGAATCTAAGAATAGCCAGATGAACGCTGACCCTTACAACGTCAGCGATAGGTTAAGAATAGATAATAGACGAACGCTGAGCCCTACAACCTCAGCGATAATATAAGAATGAAATAGACCAATGCTGAGCCTTACACACTCAGCAATAGACACATTAGATTTATGAGTTGAAATTATGCATGAGGCGGCGTATATAAGCGCAGCCTCAGAAGAATAAAGTTCAGTACAATACAGACTAAACAACATCACAGTCGGTGTACTCATTCATGAGTATTCGACTAAACCCCAACATAATCAGTGTATTCATTCATGGTCCTTCGAGCCGGATCCACAGACTACCAAACGTTGTGACAAGTGTATTCAAAAGTGAAAACATTGTATAAAAGAGTTTGTTTTCTTTGGCTTACCAATTCAAGCTGTGAGTAGAGGCACAGCAACATCAACCAGGCGATCAAAACAAAAACACCTCCAACAAGCCAAAGATCAAATCTACAACTACACCAATTATACACAACACAACAACATCAACATGCTGTCCGACAAATCATTAGAGTTGCTTAAGAAGCAATCGGATATATATGACAGTATCCTGCACGCCATAGCTAAAAAGGATGACTGTGCAGTTGTGGATAAGTTGGCAGCAGAATTCACTGCCAATCACTCACTGCTAATCAAAATCGGTGTCATCAAGCATTAATATTTTATTGACAAAGTATATGAAGTCACCATGGAAAAAATCAGGATCCACAAAGAGGCCCTGATGAAGGTCGAAGTTGCCGACCAACCTATGGACACCGATAAACCATCAACGAGCGAGCATGGGCAATTGCGATTGGAAACATCCAGGGAAAGACAAAAAAGTCCATTTTCACAAAGAAGTGCAAACCCAATGGATGTGTTGGTAGACGATGTGGAGAGAAAAGCTCTAAAAGTAAGGGAGCACATGGAAGATGTGTATGCCAACCTAGAGCGCAGCGATCAGGAAGAAACTGTTGTCTTCAAAGAGACATTATCTTTCTGGTGGAAAAAAGTCGAGTCAGCGTTCGCGGATTTAGAGGCAAGATATTGAAAATCTGCCTACGACACCGACGAAATAGAGGAACTGGAGTTCAACGTCGATAAACTGTTAAATAAGCAAGCGCCGTTAACCAACTAGTGGACATGGAACTGCTGAAGAACGATGATGAAGGCAGGATCCGCAATTTCTTGGACACAGCAAATGAGTGCATTCACATCGTTAAACAAGAAGGTCAAATTGGTAATGATGTGGATATAATAATCGCTCAGATTTTGCTAAGAAGATTCTCGACGGAAGTGCTACAACTTTACGATCAACACGTAAAGAAAGTCAAAGAAATCCAGTCTTTGAAGAATGTGCTCGAGTTTATTGATCAACTACACAGTACAGTAGACTCAGTGCAAAAAAGAGCCATCCAGAAGCCTATGGGAGCAAAAAGAACGAGCTACAAAAGATGCCCTTTTTTGCAAACTAGATGGCCACGAAATATCCAGGTGCCAAAAATTTAAAGCCGAACTAGTTATAAAGCGCAAGGAATTTGTAACTAAAAACGCTCTATGCTTTAAATGTCTAGGCACCCATTGCGCTAAAGATTGCAATAAGGATTGGACATGCAACAAATGCGGCAAACCACATAACAATTTGCTGCACGAGAATGCAAATAAAGAGACCTTCAGCAGTAATTGTCTTAAGGAAAACAATGGACAAGATACGTTGCTGGCAACTGCGCTCATTCGGATGAAAAATAAATCCGGAAAATATGAGCAACTAAGGGCCCTCATCGATGGAGGATCACAAAAAACATTAATTTCGGAAAAAGCTGCACAAAAGTTAAAACTTCGCCGAATCAGGGAATTTCACAAAATGTTGAAATTCTGACAAATAGTGTTTACTTGATAATCAAACCAAGAATGTCAGTACATTCATCACCACAACGCAAGCTCTTGTCATGCCACAACTACAAAGAGCTCTACCGAGCAAGAAAATGGACATGGATGTCAATAAAGATTGGATGGGCTGCGAGCTAACAGACCATATTTCAACGAGCCAAGCAGAATTGATGTCATCAATGGCGTAGATCTACTTCCCCAAATAATGCTGGGAAAAGTTAAAAAGATCAACGAAACGCTCGGGCAAAAAACTAAGCTTGGATGGATTGTTTCCGGCAACATAACTAGATCATCAAACAACAACGTGATCAGTGCAGCAACAACGATGTACTGTAGTGTACGGGATTGAGAAGATTCATATTTTGATAACGAAATATAATACACTTCCCCCAGTGGATCGAATTACTGGAAATGAAAATCTGTAGAAGGCTTAGAGGTGCGCACTCTTGCTATGCTCGTCACTAGCTTGTCGTATTGTCGGGGTTCTTCCTTGCCTATCTAACTTGGTGCACTTATATACAGTGCGCATTGCGGAATATACATATATATACATATATATATAAATGTATAAAAAAAACTATAAGTAAAGTGGACGTCGACACGCCATATTTGAAACCCTTCATTGATCTAGACTGGATTGAGAGGACTTAGGTGTTACTGGCCTCTCGTCTTTACCCTCCCTTCCTTGACAATACGGAAAATTTATAGTATGTCCCTAATCAAAGTCTTATCGATTTTGACTATATCTTTTAAGACCCTGGCATGGATGGACGACAGACTAAATTACAAACACTTACGGATTCAAAGAACTTCAACAAAAACTTTTAATTTCATAATATTATCTACTATGATATATAGACGTAGACTAATATTGTTTTGTCTATTTTTCTTAACAATTGGTTTTACTATATCTTATTATTTACAAAATCAGGATTAGTGTTCTCTTTTATATTTAAATTAACATTATATCAAAATTTAAGAAAGTTTTACATTTAATTCATATTTGTTTTCTCGACTTCAAAAAAAATTTAAGAGAACTTCATATATATTCTGTATCTGTTTTACTGACTTCTTCAAAAATTTAAGAGCACTTCATATATATTTCATGTTTTTTTTACTTACACAGCGTGTTTATTTTCTTTATATACGACTGCATGCTGTTGTGATCATTAGGCCCAAGACGACGACGGCATGTTGATAATCTCTTAGAATTAAATAATCGTATATATATGAAGTCTCTAATTTGCTTGGATCAATGTTGTTGTTGCTGTGATGAATATTGTTGTTGCTGTGTAGAATGTTGTTGTCGCTGTGTAGAATGTTGCTGTCGCTGTGTAGAATGTTGTTGTCGCTGTGTAATTTACTTTGCCGCTAGCGTTAGTTTAGCAAGTCCAAAGCAGAAAGAGGCACTTGCTCTACATCGAAGCTTTCGATGTAGAGAAGGCTCTGCCGCTTACACTTATGTACGTCTAAGTGGCAGCCTAAGTTAGAATATAAGTTAAGAATAGTACAAACATTGATGAACTAACCTACCTCTCATACTATGACCCGATAATTATAGAAAGTATTTTCTTTAGTTTTTTTATTCACTTATAGACTCTTTATTGAAATCACACACACGTTTTAGTCTTTGTGGAATTTTATATACTGTGTAAAACAAGCACGTCTGCTTTTGTCAGCGGTCTCTTGAGTAATGTTCTGAATCTCATTTAGTGGCGCTAGGCATAGCTGTACCATTCTCAGGCCTTTGCAGCTTAACCGCTTGCGGTACAATCGTACGATCATAAAATTTACTGCTTACTGTACAATCGTATGATCATAAGCATCTGCAGTTAGTGCGAATGCGAACTAAAAGGTGAACAATAGCTGACCAGCCAAAACATTAGGGTGGCTTATGAAATGAATTGTTGCTAAATAAGAAGAGTAAAAAGTGTTCAGGATACATTAAAACAGCTAACGGAACACAAAGTAAAGTAGTGGCAAAACTTATCAGCCAGATAAAATATCAAGAGAAAAGAGCGGATCTTGAAATGTTTATCATCCCTGAACTGAAACAAGATGTATATTTAGGCATTGATTTTAGGAATAAATTCGGACTTCTGGACAGGATAACATCAGAAGCGAAGGTGTCAGAATTAGACGTTGGTACTACAAATGAAGAGACACCTAATTATCACACATTATCGAAAGAAGAGAAAGCACGACTTGACAAAGTAATAGCAATTTTTCCATCATTTGCCACGGAAGGTCTTGGCCGTACCAACTTAGCAACTCATTCCATAGATGTTGGCTCTGCCATACCTATAAAACAACGTCATTGGCCAGTCTCACCAGCTATCGAAAAAATAATGTTCGCTGAAGTTGACAACATGCTGGCACTAGATGTTATAGAAGAGTCAAACAGCCCGTGGAGTAGCAATTGTGTTTTAGTCAAAAAAGGAGAAAAATATCGACTTTGTTCAGACTCGAGGGAGGTTAATAAGGTTACGAGGCGGGATGCATACCCTTTGCCTCATATCGATGGTATTCTAAGTCGCTTACCACCTGCTCACTATATTAAAGGGTTGGATATGAAACACGCATATTGGCAAATTCCTTTAGATGAACAATCACGGCAATATACAGCGTTCACTTGTCTGGCAGGCTCGCAAGATGGTCCATGAACCTAAGAACGTTTTCATTTAATATTTTGCATAGAAAAGGCTCGCTAAACGTGGTAGCAGACACTTTATCTCGTCAAAACGATCCCGCGATCGACGAAATGACTTCAAACTATCCGATTATAGATTTAACATCTAGTGGATTCAAATCACCTGAATATACAAGTTTGATTGAGAAAATAAAATTGAATCAATCTAGGTTCCCAGATCTAAAGGTAGTTGATAATTTTGTTTATAAGAGAACAGAGTTTGCTTCAGGTGATGAAGAACAAGAAAATCTTGCTTGGAAGCTTTGGGTACCATCGACTATGGTTCCAGAGGTTTTACAGCAGGCACATGACGCACCAAGCTCAGCGCATTGTGGCATGAGTAAAACCGTGGAAAAGATAAAAAGATATTTGTTTTGGCCTAGGATGGTTAGTCAAATTCGGAACTACATATCCGAATGTATCATATGCCGTACAACGAAGAGTCCAAACACCCTTCTTAAACCTCCAATGGGAAAACCATTTTCGTCGGACAGGCCTTTCCAAAAGTTATATATTGATCTATTAGGTCCTTACCCACGTTCCAAAAACGGTAATATTGGGATACTTATAGTGGTTGATCATTTCACAAAATTTCACTTCTTGTGTCCGCTTAAGAAGTTCACTGCTTCTAAAATTTGTGAGTTCTTAGAAGGGAATATATTTTACACCTTCGGAGTTCCAGAAACGATACTCACAGACAACGGCTCACAGTTCAAATCAAATCTATTTCAAGCCTTCTTAACAGGTTTCGGTGTAACTCAAAAGTACACGGCAATGTATTCACCACAGGCTAATGCCAGCGAGCGATTAAACAGGTCCGTTATAGCAGCAATACGAGCCTACATCGTTCATGAACATACCGACTGGGATGCTAACTTAAATGCCATTAGAGGAGCATTAAGAGCTTCATTACACCGAAGTACAGGATATTCTCCTTATTTTCTTGCCTTTGGGCAAAACATGATTTTAAACGGAAAAGATTACTCCCTCCTCAGAAATTTAGATATTATGAATGACGACACCAAATTAAACAATCACGATATATTACAGTTACTACGACAAAAAGCTAAACAAAACGTGAATAAATGCCATGAAACAAATGCCAATAGATATAATTTACGTTGTCGTAAGGTTCAACTGAAGGCAGGAGATCCAGTATATGCTCGGAACTTTACACAGAGTAATGCTATTAAGAGATTTAGTTCTAAGTTGGCACCTGTGTTTATTCCTGCAAAAGTATACCAGAAACGAAGCCCAAATTATTACGTATTGAAAACAGTAGACGGAAAGAACCTAGGGGTTTACCACCTAAAAGATATACAGATTCGAACATAAAAGAATTATATGATCTTCAGATAATGCTTCTTCGAGCAGGTCTAGCTGCATTATCTGAGCTGTAGTGTTCGCAAATTAAATAAATGAACAAATTAAAATAAAATAATATATTTAAAATATAATAGCTAAATAATAATAGAGATAATAGGCAACTTAACTAAATTAGTAACATAAGCAATATATATAGAGATAATAGGCAACTTAACTAAATTAGTAACATAAGCAACACAAACTCAATAAATACTGGAAAGGGACTAATATAATAAAAGTTCAATTCATTTCATGAGCCACCCTAATGTTTTGGCTGGTCAGCTATTGTTCACCTTTTAGTTCGCATTCGCACTAACTGCAGATGCTTATGATTATACGATTGTACAGTAAGCAGTAAATTTTATGATCGTACGAAGCTGCGAAGGCCTGAGAATGGTACAGCTATGCCTAGCGCCACTAAATGAGATTCAGAACATTACTCAAGAGACCGCTGACAAAAGCAGACGTGCTTGTTTTACACAGTATATAAAATTCCACAAAGACAAAAACGTGTGTGTGATTTCAATATAGAGTCTATAAGTGAATAAAAAAAAAACCCAAAGGAAAATACTTTATATAATTATCGGTTCATAGTATGAGAGGTAGGTCCGTTCATCAATGTTTATACTATTCTTAACTTATATTCTAACTTAGGCTGCCACTTAGACGTACATAAGTGTAAGCGGCAGAGCCTTCTCTACATCGAAAGCTTCGATGTAGAGCAAGTGCCTCTTTCTGCTTTGGACTTGCTAAACTTACGCTAGCGGCAAAGTAAATTACACAGCGACAACAACATTCTACACAGCAACAACAACATTCATCAAAGCAACAACAACATTGATCCAAGCACGAAAGCAAATCAATTTTAAACTTAGTCTGACTACGGAGTGATGAAAGCGGTAATCACACCGATCTTTATGTGAACGATTCCAAATCAACTGCATCAGTCTCCGGCTAAGTCCGTAGGTCATTTCAAGCCAAGGATAAAGTAATGTACTCAACCTAAACGTAGGGTATCAGCTGACACTTTAAAAACGTATATTTACGCACGCCAATTTAAACTTGTACAAAAAAAAAAAAAAAAACCTAAAACAAAAAAAAATATATATAAATATAAAAGCAAAATGCGGAACTGATACGTCGTTTACCAAAAAGTGTTCTATTAAAAGTTAAATAAATTAGAGACTTCATATATATATGATTATTTAATTCTAACAGATTATCAACATGCCGTCGTCGTCTTGGGTCCAATGATCACAACAGCATGCAGTCGTATATAAAGAAAATAAACACGCTGTGTAAGTAAAACAAACATGAAATATATATGAAGTGCTCTTAAATTTTTGAAGACGTCAGTAAAACAGAAACAGAATATATATGAAGTTCTCTTAAATTTTTGTGAAGTCGAGAAAACAAATATGAATTAAATGTAGTAGTAGATGTAGGTTAAAATCCAGTGTCAGCGACTTTTGTTTTTTTTCTCTTTATTTTGTTTTTTTAATTATTTATTTAATTATATAATTATATTTGATTAACATACAAATCTCCTAGTCAGACACCCCCGAATAGAGCTTTCTTACTTATACATTATACTTATACATTAAGTATAACATAACGCAAGAGTTTCGCAAGCGTTTCGCACATGGGCAGATAAGTGCATATACATATGCACATGTAAGCAAGCGAATGTAAGTGTAAGTAACGTGTATATCATCACAACAAATTCAAATTCAATTCTTGTGCGCTGCTGTTCGTGCCTACATACATACATACATACATGATGGGCGCTATTGTCAATTTTTTTTGTGTGGAATAATTTTGTTTCTCTGAATGACCAGTCTATGTGAATTCGATAAAAAAATATAGCATGATGGTATGGTCACACACACAAAAAGGAAAATAACATAACTGACGTAGGCTATACGGAAAATGATAATTTTTCAGATAAATTGTTTGCAGAACTTCAACATTAAATCGAATTAAATATATTTCTTAGAAAAGTTACAGGGTATTTTTCGACATGCCACGCACTCAAAAAGGCGTAAGATTAATTTTTGGGTAATCGATAGGGGACGCCCCAGTAACACAAACATCCAATTTTGAAGCGTCTAGCTCTAAAACTGTAGGAGCTATAAGCTTTTGCGATTTGCCACGCCCCCTGAAAGCGTAGGTACGTCAGCCATATCTTTTTGATCTTGGGTTGCTTATCCGAGTATATATATCAAATTTCAAGTCTCTAGCATCTATAGTGCTCAAAATATAGCTGAATTTGTAAAATCACTCTATATTCAGATCCGATTTTCCACGCCCCCACGTGCACGTTAAGATACGTGCCAAATTTCAGCATTCTAGCTTTAAAATTGTAGAAGATACAGTTTTCCCGATTTGCCACGCCCCCAATGGGCATAGATATATCCTCCATATCTTTCTGAACTTGGGTGGTCAACGCAAGTATACATTCCAAATTTCAACTCTCTAGCTCTTCAACTAATATGATTTCTTGACTATGGGCGCAAGCATTTTCCGATTTGCTACGCCTCTAGTGGGCGTATCGGGAAAATCTTGACACTTTAATATTCGAGGGTACACACGAATATATGCTCCAAATTTTAAGTCTCTAGCTTTAATAGCGTAGAAAAATATTGCATTCATACGGACAGACGGACAGACGGCCAGACGGACGGACAGCAAGACGGACATTGCACGAAACCAATATACTCTTTTTCCGTTTAGGAAACGAGTGTAAAAAGAGATGTGTTTTGACGTTGATTGTCAGCCAAATCAGATGCCAGTTTTCTTTTCTGACGAGGTCCAGAATTACTGTATTCAATTGGTGGGTGTCCACATATCTTGATGTTAAACTCTTAGATGACGATGGTATTTCAACTTTAATAATCATCATCATCATCAAAAGCCATTTGCTATGTTTTTTTTTTTTTTTTAATGTCGACATATTTCTGCCGCATTTTGAGAAATACCTTTGTATGTGTAGGTAAAAGCTCCTTAATTTATTATTTATTTCATCTCTTCAGTTCGGTGTGATCTGCCAAACTGTACGCACGTGCGGGCGCATCGCGAAAGCGACATTCCTTATCTCTCACATTAGACTTAAAACAAAAACAAAATTAACAGAGCAGTTAGTTTGGCTGGCGTCGCTATGTCGCCAACACAGGGCAGAATAGTTCCAAAAGCAGACAGTGGTCAACGGTAGAGCAACAACTATTATCATCCGTTACAAGCGCTAGATGACGAAACTGATAACGACAATTGTGATGAAGTAATTGTCAACAAAACCAAAACTCACATTTCTCCTATTACGGTACTTAAAACTAGTGCTGAACAACTGCATGGTATTTGCAAATTACTAAATGTCAAAGACTACTCAATAAGAGAAATTTCTCTTGGAGTTAAATTACACTGCGATGAAGACTTTGGACTTTGCCAATGTCTGCACCCATCTGCAAAACTCTAAACTTGAGTTTTTCTCCTTTGCAAAAAAAACATAATAATCCATACAAAGCGGTGCTTACTGTATGTAGTATGTAGTTTACTTTGTCAACAAATCAACCAGTCTAAACGGGCTGAAGAAAAACTACTCTGTCATTGACCATATCAGAGTCAAATGGCACTATCAAAGACGCAGGCCAAACACCGTTACTCAGTGCTACAACTGCCAGATGTTCAAGCACGGATCGTCCTTTTGTAGTGTAAAACCATATTGTATGAATTGCGCAGGAAATCACAAAACTATTGAGTGCCCAGAAAAATTACCCGTTAAATGTGCAAATTGTCACGGCTCTCATAAGTCTAATTCAGTGCAGTGCCCAGGCAGAATAAACTATAAGAAGGCAAGGGATAAAGACGTCACCAAAGCACGGGTAGTCAGAAAATCATTACAGGCACCGCAGATAAACTGCGTTAAAACTTTCCCAACTCTTAATGGACAGATATCTGAACCATTAAAGACAACCTGGGCCAGGCAATCAGAGTTAAGTAGTGATCTTACTTTTGAGCTCATAAATAATCTCAACTAACTGTAAATCCAAGACTGATCAGTTTGAGGTAATAACCTCATTTGCCATCAAATTTATTTCTTAATGATAGACAAAGTAAAGATCATTGCGTGGAATTCCAGGGGCATTCAAAACAAAAAAGAAGAATTTTGTCACTTCCTGTTTGACAACGACATTGACATCTGCCTTGTATCTGAAACCTGGTTAAAACATTGTATTTCCCTCAAGATTCGTAATTATAGTTGTTACAGGAACGACCGTACGACTAGCAGAGGGGGAGGGGAGCAACCTTTATTAAAAAAATATCCGCCACTCTTTGTTACCTCTCCCAAATACTAAAATTATTGAAACAATTGGCCTAAAAATCTTCATTAGTGATGGCATAGAGACGTCCATTTTCTCATGTTATTTCCCAGGGGGCCGCGAAAATTTCTCTAAAAAAGAGATTTTTCAGGCTGATTTACATAAGTTGTGTAGTGCAAATGGAACATTCATTCTGGGAGGGTATTTTAATTGCAGACATCAGTCATGGGGATGCTCTAGAGCGAACTCGTGGGGTAACCTACTTAAATATAAGGTAGACTTTAGATATTTTCCTTACCAATCGTCCCGGTTATCTAGCTAGCCCACGTGTGTCAATTCTGCCTTTACCGCAAATTACTTTTACTTCGATTTAAACAGAGCAAACTGGGTAAAATTCGCCCGTTTCGTCGAAAATTCGCTTCCGCCCCTAAACTCAAACTTAATGTGACACACAGAAGATGGTGATGATATGATTAACGTTTTTAGTGAAGTACTTCGTGAAGCCAAAGATGTTAGCATCCCAAAGAAACAAATAAAATTTTCTCCAAAACCACTGCGGCAAAACATTCTCAGCCTTATAAAGAGTAGAAACATACGACGGCGCACCTGGCTGAGGTATCGTCACCAGTCCGATCTCATCGTTTTCAAATGGTTAAGTAAACTAATCACCAAGGCGATACTAGAATTTAGAAATAAATACTGGAATATCACTCTTGCAGCCTTAGATAAAGGTCTGATCAAACAGCTGACTTTAGAATGTTGCAAAAATGCCAAAAATGAATTAAAACAAAAAGACTTTTGTTCTTTTTTAATTAAGGTATATACTATTTATATTATATAATGATATGAAATTTTATTAACATAGAAATTTTGATATTTACGTCGAAAAACAGGGTCGCTGGCACAATGGGGACTATTATATATCCTGGTGGTTTCCAGATCGCTTTTATACCCTGAGCCATTGAAAGTCTCTAGCATCTATAGTGCTCAAAATATAGCTGAATTTGTAAAATCACTCTATATTCAGATCCGATTTTCCACGCCCCCACGTGCACGTTAAGATACGTGCCAAATTTCAGCATTCTAGCTTTAAAATTGTAGAAGATACAGTTTTCCCGATTTGCCACGCCCCCAATGGGCGTAGATATATCCTCCATATCTTTCTGAACTTGGGTGGTCAACGCAAGTATACATTCCAAATTTCAACTCTCTAGCTCTTCAACTAATATGATTTCTTGATTATGGGCGCAAGCATTTTCCGATTTGCTACGCCTCTAGTGGGCGTATCGGGAAAATCTTGACACTTTATAATTCGAGGGTACACACGAATATATGCTCCAAATTTTAAGTCTCTAGCTTTAATAGCGTAGAAAAATATTGCATTCATACGGACAGACGGCCAGACGGACAGACGGCCAGGCGGACGGACAGCAAGACGGACATTGCACGAAACCAATATACTCTTTTTCCGTTTAGGAAACGAGTGTAAAAAGAGATGTGTTTTGACGTTGATTGTCAGCCAAATCAGATGCCAGTTTTATTTTCTGACGAGGTCCAGAATTACTGTATTCAATTGGTGGGTGTCCACATATCTTGATGTTAAACTCTTAGATGACGATGGTATTTCAACTTTAATAATCATCATCATCATCAAAAGCCATTTGCTATGTTTTTTTTTTTTTTTTAATGTCGACATATTTCTGCCGCATTTTGAGAAATACCTTTGTATGTGTAGGTAAAAGCTACTTAATTTATTATTTATTTCATCTCTTCAGTTCGGTGTGATCTGCCAAACTGTACGCTCGTGCGGGCGCATCGCGAAAGCGATATTCCTTATCTCTCACATTAGACTTAAAACAAAAACAAAATTAACAGAGCAGTTAGTTTGGCTGGCGTCGCTATGTTGCCAACACAGGGCAGAATAGTTCCAAAAGCAGACAGTGGTCAACGGTAGAGCAACAACTATTATCATCCGTTACAAGCGCTAGATGACGAAACTGATAACGACAATTGTGATGAAGTAATTGTCAACAAAACCAAAACTCACATTTCTCCTATTACGGTACTTAAAACTAGTGCTGAACAACTGCATGGTATTTGCAAATTACTAAATGTCAAAGACTACTCAATAAGAGAAAATTTCTCTTGGAGTTAAATTACACTGCGATGAAGACTTTGGACTTTGCCAATGTCTGCACCCATCTGCAAAACTCTAAACTTGAGTTTTTCTCCTTTGCAAAAAAAACATAATAATCCATACAAAGCGGTGCTTACGGGACTTGATGACACTCCAGCTGATGAGGTTAGAAACAAGCTTGCCCAAATGGGACTTCAATGTACAGATGTCAAGTTTATCCAAAGGAAACGACCCAACAATAGTAATTTCTCGCTGTATGTAGTTTACTTTGTCAACAAATCAACCAGTCTAAACGGGCTGAAGAAAAACTACTCTGTCATTGACCATATCAGAGTCAAATGGCACTATCAAAGACGCAGGCCAAACACCGTTACTCAGTGCTACAACTGCCAGATGTTCAAGCACGGATCGTCCTTTTGTAGTGTAAAACCATATTGTATGAATTGCGCAGGAAATCACAAAACTATTGAGTGCCCAGAAAAATTACCCGTTAAATGTGCAAATTGTCACGGCTCTCATAAGTCTAATTCAGTGCAGTGCCCAGGCAGAATAAACTATAAGAAGGCAAGGGATAAAGACGTCACCAAAGCACGGGTAGTCAGAAAACCATTACAGGCACCGCAGATAAACTGCGTTAAAACTTTCCCAACTATTAATGGACAGATATCTGAACCATTAAAGACAACCTAGGCCAGGCAATCAGAGTTTAGTAGTGATCTTACTTTTGAGCTCATAAATAATCTCAGAAACTGTAAATCCAAGACTGATCAGTTTGAGGTAATAACCTCATTTGCCATCAAATTTATTTCTTAATGATAGACAAAGTAAAGATCATTGCGTGGAATTCCAGGGGCATTCAAAACAAAAAAGAAGAATTTTGTCACTTCCTGTTTGACAACGACATTGACATCTGCCTTGTATCTGAAACCTGGTTAAAACATTGTATTTCCCTCAAGATTCGTAATTATAGTTGTTACAGGAACGACCGTACAACTAGCAGAGGGGGAGGGGAGCAACCTTTATTAAAAAAATATTCGCCACTCTTTGTTACCTCTCCCAAATACTAAAATTATTGAAACAATTGGCCTAAAAATCTTCACTAGTGATGGCATAGAGACGTCCATTTTCTCATGTTATTTCCCAGGGGGCCGCGAAAATTTCTCTAAAAAAGAGATTTTTCAGGCTGATTTACATAAGTTGTGTAGTGCAAATGGAACATTCATTCTGGGAGGGTATTTTAATTGCAGACATCAGTCATGGGGATGCTCTAGAGCGAACTCGTGGGGTAACCTACTTAAATATAAGGTAGACTTTAGATATTTTCCTTACCAATCGTCCCGGTTATCTAGCTAGCCCACGTGTGTCAATTCTGCCTTTACCGCAAATTACTTTTACTTCGATTTAAACAGAGCAAACTGGGTAAAATTCGCCCGTTTCGTCGAAAATTCGCTTCCGCTCCTAAACTCAAACTTAATGTGACACACAGAAGATGGTGATGATATGATTAACGTTTTTAGTGAAGTACTTCGTGAAGCCAAAGATGTTAGCATCCCAAAGAAACAAATAAAATTTTCTCCAAAACCACTGCGGCAAAACATTCTCAGCCTTATAAAGAGTAGAAACATACGACGGCGCACCTGGCTGAGGTATCGTCACCAGTCCGATCTCATCGTTTTCAAATGGTTAAGTAAACTAATCACCAAGGCGATACTAGAATTTAGAAATAAATACTGGAATATCACTCTTGCAGCCTTAGATAAAGGTCTGATCAAACAGCTGACTTTAGAATGTTGCAAAAATGCCAAAAATGAATTAAAACAAAAAGACTTTTGTTCTTTTTTAATTAAGGTATATACTATTTATATTATATAATGATATGAAATTTTATTAACATAGAAATTTTGATATTTACGTCGAAAAACAGGGTCGCTGGCACAATGGGGACTATTATATATCCTGGTGGTTTCCAGATCGCTTTTATACCCTGAGCCATTGAAAGTCTCTAGCATCTATAGTGCTCAAAATATAGCTGAATTTGTAAAATCTCTCTATATTCAGATCCGATTTTCCACGCCCCCACGTGCACGTTAAGATACGTGCCAAATTTCAGCATTCTAGCTTTAAAATTGCAGAAGATACAGTTTTCCCGATTTGCCACGCCCCCAATGGGCGTAGATATATCCTCCATATCTTTCTGAACTTGGGTGGTCAACGCAAGTATACATTCCAAATTTCAACTCTCTAGCTCTTCAACTAATATGATTTCTTGACTATGGGCGCAAGCATTTTCCGATTTGCTACGCCTCTAGTGGGCGTATCGGGAAAATCTTGACACTTTATAATTCGAGGGTACACACGAATATATGCTCCAAATTTTAAGTCTCTAGCTTTAATAGCGTAGAAAAATATTGCATTCATACGGACAGACGGACAGACGGCCAGGCGGACGGACAGCAAGACGGACATTGCACGAAACCAATATACTCTTTTTCCGTTTAGGAAACGAGTGTAAAAAGAGATGTGTTTTGACGTTGATTGTCAGCCAAATCAGATGCCAGTTTTATTTTCTGACGAGGTCCAGAATTACTGTATTCAATTGGTGGGTGTCCACATATCTTGATGTTAAACTCTTAGATGACGATGGTATTTCCACTTTAATAATCATCATCATCATCAAAAGCCATTTGCTATGTTTTTTTTTTTTTTTTTAATGTCGACATATTTCTGCCGCATTTTGAGAAATACCTTTGTATGTGTAGGTAAAAGCTCCTTAATTTATTATTTATTTCATCTCTTCAGTTCGGTGTGATCTGCCAAACTGTACGCACGTGCGGGCGCATCGCGAAACCAGTCTAAACGGGCTGAAGAAAAACTACTCTGTCATTGACCATATCAGAGTCAAATGGCACTATCAAAGACGCAGGCCAAACACCGTTACTCAGTGCTACAACTGCCAGATGTTCAAGCACGGATCGTCCTTTTGTAGTGTAAAACCATATTGTATGAATTGCGCAGGAAATCACAAAACTATTGAGTGCCCAGAAAAATTACCCTTTAAATGTGCAAATTGTCACGGCTCTCATAAGTCTAATTCAGTGCAGTGCCCAGGCAGAATAAACTATATGAAGGCAAGGGATAAAGACGTCACCAAAGCACGGGTAGTCAGAACACCATTACAGGCACCGCAGATAAACTGCGTTAAAACTTTCCCAACTATTAATGGACAGATATCTGAACCATTAAAGACAACCTGGGCCAGGCAATCAGAGTTAAGTAGTGATCTTACTTTTGAGCTCATAAATAATCTCAGAAACTGTAAATCCAAGACTGATCAGTTTGAGGTAATAACCTCATTTGCCATCAAATTTATTTCTTAATTATAGACAAAGTAAAGATCATTGCGTGGAATTCCAGGGGCATTCACACCAAAAAAGAAGAATTTTGTCACTTCCTGTTTGACAACGACATTGACATCTGCCTTATATCTGAAACCTGGTTAAAACATTGTATTTCCCTCAAGATTCGTAATTATAGTTGTTACAGGAACGACCGTACGACTAGCAGAGGGGGAGGGAAGCAACTTTTATTAAAAAAATATCCGCCACTCTTTGTTACCTCTCCCAAATACTAAAATTATTGAAACAATTGGCCTAAAAATCTTCATTAGTGATGGCATAGAGACGTCCATTTTCTCATGTTATTTCCCAGGGGGCCGCGAAAATTTCTCTAAAAAAGAGATTTTTCAGGCTGATTTACATAAGTTGTGTAGTGCAAATGGAACATTCATTCTGGGAGGGTATTTTAATTGCAGACATCAGTCATGGGGATGCTCTAGAGCGAACTCGTGGGGTAACCTACTTAAATATAAGGTAGACTTTAGATATTTTCCTTACCAATCGTCCCGGTTATCTAGCTAGCCCACGTGTGTCAATTCTGCCTTTACCGCAAATTACTTTTACTTCGATTTAAACAGAGCAAACTGGGTAAAATTCGCCCGTTTCGTCGAAAATTCGCTTCCGCCCCTAAACTCAAACTTAATGTGACACACAGAAGATGGTGATGATATGATTAACGTTTTTAGTGAAGTACTTCGTGAAGCCAAAGATGTTAGCATCCCAAAGAAACAAATAAAATTTTCTCCAAAACCACTGCGGCAAAACATTCTCAGCCTTATAAAGAGTAGAAACATACGACGGCGCACCTGGCTGAGGTATCGTCACCAGTCCGATCTCATCGTTTTCAAATGGTTAAGTAAACTAATCACCAAGGCGATACTAGAATTTAGAAATAAATACTGGAATATCACTCTTGCAGCCTTAGATAAAGGTCTGATCAAACAGCTGACTTTAGAATGTTGCAAAAATGCCAAAAATGAATTAAAACAAAAAGACTTTTGTTCTTTTTTAATTAAGGTATATACTATTTATATTATATAATGATATGAAATTTTATTAACATAGAAATTTTGATATTTACGTCGAAAAACAGGGTCGCTGGCACAATGGGGACTATTATATATCCTGGTGGTTTCCAGATCGCTTTTATACCCTGAGCCATTGAAAGTCTCTAGCATCTATAGTGCTCAAAATATAGCTGAATTTGTAAAATCACTCTATATTCAGATCCGATTTTCCACGCCCCCACGTGCACGTTAAGATACGTGCCAAATTTCAGCATTCTAGCTTTAAAATTGTAGAAGATACAGTTTTCCCGATTTGCCACGCCCCCAATGGGCGTAGATATATCCTCCATATCTTTCTGAACTTGGGTGGTCAACGCAAGTATACATTCCAAATTTCAACTCTCTAGCTCTTCAACTAATATGATTTCTTGACTATGGGCGCAAGCATTTTCCGATTTGCTACGCCTCTAGTGGGCGTATCGGGAAAATCTTGACACTTTATAATTCGAGGGTACACATGAATATATGCTCCAAATTTTAAGTCTCTAGCTTTAATAGCGTAGAAAAATATTGCATTCATACGGACAGACGGACAGACGGCCAGACGGACGGACAGCAAGACGGACATTGCACGAAACCAATATACTCTTTTTCCGTTTAGGAAACGAGTGTAAAAAGAGATGTGTTTTGACGTTGATTGTCAGCCAAATCAGATGCCACTTTTCTCTTCTGACGAGGTCCAGAATTACTGTATTCAATTGGTGGGTGTCCACATATCTTGATGTTAAACTCTTAGATGACGATGGTATTTCCACTTTAATAATCATCATCATCATCAAAAGCCATTTGCTGTTTTTTTTTTTTTTAATGTCGACATATTTCTGCCGCATTTTGAGAAATACCGTTGTATGTGTAGGTAAAAGCTCCTTAATTTATTATTTATTTCATCTCTTCAGTTCGGTGTGGTCTGCCAAACTGTACGCACGTGCGGGCGCATCGCGAAAGCGACATTCCTTATCTCTCACATTAGACTTAAAACAAAAACAAAATTAACAGAGCAGTTAGTTTGGCTGGCGTCGCTATGTCGCCAACACAGGGCAGAATAGTTCCAAAAGCAGACAGTGGTCAACGGTAGAGCAACAACTATTATCATCCGTTACAAGCGCTAGATGACGAAACTGATAACGACAATTGTGATGAAGTAATTGTCAAAAAAACCAAAACTCACATTTCTCCTATTACGGTACTTAAAACTAGTGCTGAACAACTGCATGGTATTTGCAAATTACTAAATGTCAAAGACTACTCAACAAGAGAAATTTCTCTTAGAGTTAAATTACACTGCGATGAAGACTTTGGACTTTGCCAATGTCTGCACCCATCTGCAAAACTCTAAACTTGAGTTTTTCTCCTTTGCAAAAAAAACATAATAATCCATACAAAGCGGTGCTTACGGGACTTGATGACACTCCAGCTGATGAGGTTAGAAACAAGCTTGCCCAAATGGGACTTCAATGTACAGATGTCAAGTTTATCCAAAGGAAACGACCCAACAATAGTAATTTCTCGCTGTATGTAGTTTACTTTGTCAACAAATCAATCAGTCTAAATGGGCTGAAGAAAAACTACTCTGTCATTGACCATATCAGAGTCAAATGGCACTATCAAAGACGCAGGCCAAACACCGTTACTCAGTGCTACAACTGCCAGATGTTCAAGCACGGATCGTCCTTTTGTAGTGTAAAACCATATTGTATGAATTGCGCAGGAAATCACAAAACTATTGAGTGCCCAGAAAAATTACCCGTTAAATGTGCAAATTGTCACGGCTCTCATAAGTCTAATTCAGTGCAGTGCCCAGGCAGAATAAACTATAAGAAGGCAAGGGATAAAGACGTCACCAAAGCACGGGTAGTCAGAAAATCATTACAGGCACCGCAGATAAACTGCGTTAAAACTTTCCCAACTCTTAATGGACAGATATCTGAACCATTAAAGACAACCTGGGCCAGGCAATCAGAGTTAAGTAGTGATCTTACTTTTGAGCTCATAAATAATCTCAGAAACTGTAAATCCAAGACTGATCAGTTTGAGGTAATAACCTCATTTGCCATCAAATTTATTTCTTAATGATAGACAAAGTAAAGATCATTGCGTGGAATTCCAGGGGCATTCAAAACAAAAAAGAAGAATTTTGTCACTTCCTGTTTGACAACGACATTGACATCTGCCTTGTATCTGAAACCTGGTTAAAACATTGTATTTCCCTCAAGATTCGTAATTATAGTTGTTACAGGAACGACCGTACGACTAGCAGAGGGGGAGGGGAGCAACCTTTATTAAAAAAATATCCGCCACTCTTTGTTACCTCTCCCAAATACTAAAATTATTGAAACAATTGGCCTAAAAATCTTCATTAGTGATGGCATAGAGACGTCCATTTTCTCATGTTATTTCCCAGGGGGCCGCGAAAATTTCTCTAAAAAAGAGATTTTTCAGGCTGATTTACATAAGTTGTGTAGTGCAAATGGAACATTCATTCTGGGAGGGTATTTTAATTGCAGACATCAGTCATGGGGATGCTCTAGAGCGAACTCGTGGGGTAACCTACTTAAATATAAGGTAGACTTTAGATATTTTCCTTACCAATCGTCCCGGTTATCTAGCTAGCCCACGTGTGTCAATTCTGCCTTTACCGCAAATTACTTTTACTTCGATTTAAACAGAGCAAACTGGGTAAAATTCGCCCGTTTCGTCGAAAATTCGCTTCCGCCCCTAAACTCAAACTTAATGTGACACACAGAAGATGGTGATGATATGATTAACGTTTTTAGTGAAGTACTTCGTGAAGCCAAAGATGTTAGCATCCCAAAGAAACAAATAAAATTTTCTCCAAAACCACTGCGGCAAAACATTCTCAGCCTTATAAAGAGTAGAAACATACGACGGCGCACCTGGCTGAGGTATCGTCACCAGTCCGATCTCATCGTTTTCAAATGGTTAAGTAAACTAATCACCAAGGCGATACTAGAATTTAGAAATAAATACTGGAATATCACTCTTGCAGCCTTAGATAAAGGTCTGATCAAACAGCTGACTTTAGAATGTTGCAAAAATGCCAAAAATGAATTAAAACAAAAAGACTTTTGTTCTTTTTTAATTAAGGTATATACTATTTATATTATATAATGATATGAAATTTTATTAACATAGAAATTTTGATATTTACGTCGAAAAACAGGGTCGCTGGCACAATGGGGACTATTATATATCCTGGTGGTTTCCAGATCGCTTTTATACCCTGAGCCATTGAAAGTCTCTAGCATCTATAGTGCTCAAAATATAGCTGAATTTGTAAAATCTCTCTATATTCAGATCCGATTTTCCACGCCCCCACGTGCACGTTAAGATACGTGCCAAATTTCAGCATTCTAGCTTTAAAATTGCAGAAGATACAGTTTTCCCGATTTGCCACGCCCCCAATGGGCGTAGATATATCCTCCATATCTTTCTGAACTTGGGTGGTCAACGCAAGTATACATTCCAAATTTCAACTCTCTAGCTCTTCAACTAATATGATTTCTTGACTATGGGCGCAAGCATTTTCCGATTTGCTACGCCTCTAGTGGGCGTATCGGGAAAATCTTGACACTTTATAATTCGAGGGTACACACGAATATATGCTCCAAATTTTAAGTCTCTAGCTTTAATAGCGTAGAAAAATATTGCATTCATACGGACAGACGGACAGACGGCCAGGCGGACGGACAGCAAGACGGACATTGCACGAAACCAATATACTCTTTTTCCGTTTAGGAAACGAGTGTAAAAAGAGATGTGTTTTGACGTTGATTGTCAGCCAAATCAGATGCCAGTTTTCTTTTCTGACGAGGTCCAGAATTACTGTATTCAATTGGTGGGTGTCCACATATCTTGATGTTAAACTCTTAGATGACGATGGTATTTCAACTTTAATAATCATCATCATCATCAAAAGCCATTTGCTATGTTTTTTTTTTTTTTTAATGTCGACATATTTCTGCCGCATTTTGAGAAATACCTTTGTATGTGTAGGTAAAAGCTCCTTAATTTATTATTTATTTCATCTCTTCAGTTCGGTGTGATCTGCCAAACTGTACGCACGTGCGGGCGCATCGCGAAAGCGACATTCCTTATCTCTCACATTAGACTTAAAACAAAAACAAAATTAACAGAGCAGTTAGTTTGGCTGGCGTCGCTATGTCGCCAACACAGGGCATAGATCATTGCGTGGAATTCCAGGGGCATTCAAAACAAAAAAGAAGAATTTTGTCACTTCCTGTTTGACAACGACATTGACATCTGCCTTATATCTGAAACCTGGTTAAAACATTGTATTTCCCTCAAGATTCGTAATTATAGTTGTTACAGGAACGACCGTACGACTAGCAGAGGGGGAGGGGAGCAACTTTTATTAAAAAAATATCCGCCACTCTTTGTTACCTCTCCCAAATACTAAAATTATTGAAACAATTGGCCTACAAATCTTCATTAGTGATGGCATAGAGACGTCCATTTTCTCATGTTATTTCCCAGGGGGCCGCGAAAATTTCTCTAAAAAAGAGATTTTTCAGGCTGATTTACATAAGTTGTGTAGTGCAAATGGAACATTCATTCTGGGAGGGTATTTTAATTGCAGACATCAGTCATGGGGATGCTCTAGAGCGAACTCGTGGGGTAACCTACTTAAATATAAGGTAGACTTTAGATATTTTCCTTACCAATCGTCCCGGTTATCTAGCTAGCCCACGTGTGTCAATTCTGCCTTTACCGCAAATTACTTTTACTTTGATTTAAACAGAGCAAACTGGGTAAAATTCGCCCGTTTCGTCGAAAATTCGCTTCCGCCCCTAAACTCAAACTTAATGTGACACACAGAAGATGGTGATGATATGATTAACGTTTTTAGTGAAGTACTTCGTGAAGCCAAAGATGTTAGCATCCCAAAGAAACAAATAAAATTTTCTCCAAAGCCACTGCGGCAAAACATTCTCAGCCTTATAAAGAGTAGAAACATACGACGGCGCACCTGGCTGAGGTATCGTCACCAGTCCGATCTCATCGTTTTCAAATGGTTAAGTAAACTAATCACCAAGGCGATACTAGAATTTAGAAATAAATACTGGAATATCACTCTTGCAGCCTTAGATAAAGGTCTGATCAAACAGCTGACTTTAGAATGTTGCAAAAATGCCAAAAATGAATTAAAACAAAAAGACTTTTGTTCTTTTTTAATTAAGGTATATACTATTTATATTATATAATGATATGAAATTTTATTAACATAGAAATTTTGATATTTACGTCGAAAAACAGGGTCGCTGGCACAATGGAGACTATTATATATCCTGGTGGTTTCCAGATCGCTTTTATACCCTGAGCCATTGAAAGTCTCTAGCATCTATAGTGCTCAAAATATAGCTGAATTTGTAAAATCACTCTATATTCAGATCCGATTTTCCACGCCCCCACGTGCACGTTAAGATACGTGCCAAATTTCAGCATTCTAGCTTTAAAATTGTAGAAGATACAGTTTTCCCGATTTGCCACGCCCCCAATGGGCGTAGATACATCCTCCATATCTTTCTGAACTTGGGTGGTCAACGCAAGTATACATTCCAAATTTCAACTCTCTAGCTCTTCAACTAATATGATTTCTTGACTATGGGCGCAAGCATTTTCCGATTTGCTACGCCTCTAGTGGGCGTATCGGGAAAATCTTGACACTTTATAATTCGAGGGTACACACGAATATATGCTCCAAATTTTAAGTCTCTAGCTTTAATAGCGTAGAAAAATATTGCATTCATATGGACAGACGGACAGACGGCCAGGCGGACGGACAGCAAGACGGACATTGCACGAAACCAATATACTCTTTTTCCGTTTAGGAAACGAGTGTAAAAAGAGATGTGTTTTGACGTTGATTGTCAGCCAAATCAGATGCCAGTTTTCTTTTCTGACGAGGTCCAGAATTACTGTATTCAATTGGTGGGTGTCCACATATCTTGATGTTAAACTCTTAGATGACGATGGTATTTCAACTTTAATAATCATCATCATCATCAAAAGCCATTTGCTATGTTTTTTTTTTTTTTTTTAATGTCGACATATTTCTGCCGCATTTTGAGAAATACCTTTGTATGTGTAGGTAAAAGCTCCTTAATTTATTATTTATTTCATCTCTTCAGTTCGGTGTGATCTGCCAAACTGTACGCACGTGCGGGCGCATCGCGAAAGCGACATTCCTTATCTCTCACATTAGACTTAAAACAAAAACAAAATTAACAGAGCAGTTAGTTTGGCTGGCGTCGCTATGTCGCCAACACAGGGCATAGATCATTGCGTGGAATTCCAGGGGCATTCAAAACAAAAAAGAAGAATTTTGTCACTTCCTGTTTGACAACGACATTGACATCTGCCTTATATCTGAAACCTGGTTAAAACATTGTATTTCCCTCAAGATTCGTAATTATAGTTGTTACAGGAACGACCGTACGACTAGCAGAGGGGGAGGGGAGCAACTTTTATTAAAAAAATATCCGCCACTCTTTGTTACCTCTCCCAAATACTAAAATTATTGAAACAATTGGCCTACAAATCTTCATTAGTGATGGCATAGAGACGTCCATTTTCTCATGTTATTTCCCAGGGGGCCGCGAAAATTTCTCTAAAAAAGAGATTTTTCAGGCTGATTTACATAAGTTGTGTAGTGCAAATGGAACATTCATTCTGGGAGGGTATTTTAATTGCAGACATCAGTCATGGGGATGCTCTAGAGCGAACTCGTGGGGTAACCTACTTAAATATAAGGTAGACTTTAGATATTTTCCTTACCAATCGTCCCGGTTATCTAGCTAGCCCACGTGTGTCAATTCTGCCTTTACCGCAAATTACTTTTACTTCGATTTAAACAGAGCAAACTGGGTAAAATTCGCCCGTTTCGTCGAAAATTCGCTTCCGCCCCTAAACTCAAACTTAATGTGACACACAGAAGATGGTGATGATATGATTAACGTTTTTAGTGAAGTACTTCGTGAAGCCAAAGATGTTAGCATCCCAAAGAAACAAATAAAATTTTCTCCAAAACCACTGCGGCAAAACATTCTCAGCCTTATAAAGAGTAGAAACATACGACGGCGCACCTGGCTGAGGTATCGTCACCAGTCCGATCTCATCGTTTTCAAATGGTTAAGTAAACTAATCACCAAGGCGATACTAGAATTTAGAAATAAATACTGGAATATCACTCTTGCAGCCTTAGATAAAGGTCTGATCAAACAGCTGACTTTAGAATGTTGCAAAAATGCCAAAAATGAATTAAAACAAAAAGACTTTTGTTCTTTTTTAATTAAGGTATATACTATTTATATTATATAATGATATGAAATTTTATTAACATAGAAATTTTGATATTTACGTCGAAAAACAGGGTCGCTGGCACAATGGGGACTATTATATATCCTGGTGGTTTCCAGATCGCTTTTATACCCTGAGCCATTGAAAGTCTCTAGCATCTATAGTGCTCAAAATATAGCTGAATTTGTAAAATCACTCTATATTCAGATCCGATTTTCCACGCCCCCACGTGCACGTTAAGATACGTGCCAAATTTCAGCATTCTAGCTTTAAAATTGTAGAAGATACAGTTTTCCCGATTTGCCACGCCCCCAATGGGCGTAGATATATCCTCCATATCTTTCTGAACTTGGGTGGTCAACGCAAGTATACATTCCAAATTTCAACTCTCTAGCTCTTCAACTAATATGATTTCTTGACTATGGGCGCAAGCATTTTCCGATTTGCTACGCCTCTAGTGGGCGTATCGGGAAAATCTTGACACTTTATAATTCGAGGGTACACACGAATATATGCTCCAAATTTTAAGTCTCTAGCTTTAATAGCGTAGAAAAATATTGCATTCATACGGACAGACGGACAGACGGCCAGGCGGACGGACAGCAAGACGGACATTGCACGAAACCAATATACTCTTTTTCCGTTTAGGAAACGAGTGTAAAAAGAGATGTGTTTTGACGTTGATTGTCAGCCAAATCAGATGCCAGTTTTCTTTTCTGACGAGGTCCAGAATTACTGTATTCAATTGGTGGGTGTCCACATATCTTGATGTTAAACTCTTAGATGACGATGGTATTTCAACTTTAATAATCATCATCATCATCAAAAGCCATTTGCTGTTTTTTTTTTTTTTAATGTCGACATATTTCTGCCGCATTTTGAGAAATACCTTTGTATGTGTAGGTAAAAGCTCCTTAATTTATTATTTATTTCATCTCTTCAGTTCGGTGTGATCTGCCAAACTGTACGCACGTGCGGGCGCATCGCGAAAGCGACATTCCTTATCTCTCACATTAGACTTAAAACAAAAACAAAATTAACAGAGCAGTTAGTTTGGCTGGCGTCGCTATGTCGCCAACACAGGGCAGAATAGTTCCAAAAGCAGACAGTGGTCAACGGTAGAGCAACAACTATTATCATCCGTTACAAGCGCTAGATGACGAAACTCATAACGACAATTGTGATGAAGTAATTGTCAACAAAACCAAAACTCACATTTCTCCTATTACGGTACTTAAAACTAGTGCTGAACAACTGCATGGTATTTGCAAATTACTAAATGTCAAAGACTACTCAATAAGAGAAATTTCTCTTAGAGTTAAATTACACTGCGATGAAGACTTTGGACTTTGCCAATGTCTGCACCCATCTGCAAAACTCTAAACTTGAGTTTTTCTCCTTTGTAAAAAAAACATAATAATCCATACAAAGCGGTGCTTACGGGACTTGATGACACTCCAGCTGATGAGGTTAGAAACAAGCTTGCCCAAATGGGACTTCAATGTACAGATGTCAAGTTTATCCAAAGGAAACGACCCAACAATAGTAATTTCTCGCTGTATGTAGTTTACTTTGTCAACAAATCAACCAGTCTAAATGGGCTGAAGAAAAACTACTCTGTCATTGACCATATCAGAGTCAAATGGCACTATCAAAGACGCAGGCCAAACACCGTTACTCAGTGCTACAACTGCCAGATGTTCAAGCACGGATCGTCCTTTTGTAGTGTAAAACCATATTGTATGAATTGCGCAGGAAATCACAAAACTATTGAGTGCCCAGAAAAATTACCCGTTAAATGTGCAAATTGTCACGGCTCTCATAAGTCTAATTCAGTGCAGTGCCCAGGCAGAATAAACTATAAGAAGGCAAGGGATAAAGACGTCACCAAAGCACGGGTAGTCAGAAAACCATTACAGGCACCGCAGATAAACTGCGTTAAAACTTTCCCAACTCTTAATGGACAGATATCTGAACCATTAAAGACAACCTGGGCCAGGCAATCAGAGTTAAGTAGTGATCTTACTTTTGAGCTCATAAATAATCTCAGAAACTGTAAATCCAAGACTGATCAGTTTGAGGTAATAACCTCATTTGCCATCAAATTTATTTCTTAATGATAGACAAAGTAAAGATCATTGCGTGGAATTCCAGGGGCATTCAAAACAAAAAAGAAGAATTTTGTCACTTCCTGTTTGACAACGACATTGACATCTGCCTTGTATCTGAAACCTGGTTAAAACATTGTATTTCCCTCAAGATTCGTAATTATAGTTGTTACAAGAACGACCGTACGACTAGCAGAGGGGGAGGGGAGCAACCTTTATTAAAAAAATATTCGCCACTCTTTGTTACCTCTCCCAAATACTAAAATTATTGAAACAATTGGCCTACAAATCTTCATTAGTGATGGCATAGAGACGTCCATTTTCTCATGTTATTTCCCAGGGGGCCGCGAAAATTTCTCTAAAAAAGAGATTTTTCAGGCTGATTTACATAAGTTGTGTAGTGCAAATGGAACATTCATTCTGGGAGGGTATTTTAATTGCAGACATCAGTCATGGGGATGCTCTAGAGCGAACTCGTGGGGTAACCTACTTAAATATAAGGTAGACTTTAGATATTTTCCTTACCAATCGTCCCGGTTATCTAGCTAGCCCACGTGTGTCAATTCTGCCTTTACCGCAAATTACTTTTACTTCGATTTAAACAGAGCAAACTGGGTAAAATTCGCCCGTTTCGTCGAAAATTCGCTTCCGCCCCTAAACTCAAACTTAATGTGACACACAGAAGATGGTGATGATATGATTAACGTTTTTAGTGAAGTACTTCGTGAAGCCAAAGATGTTAGCATCCCAAAGAAACAAATAAAATTTTCTCCAAAACCACTGCGGCAAAACATTCTCAGCCTTATAAAGAGTAGAAACATACGACGGCGCACCTGGCTGAGGTATCGTCACCAGTCCGATCTCATCGTTTTCAAATGGTTAAGTAAACTAATCACCAAGGCGATACTAGAATTTAGAAATAAATACTGGAATATCACTCTTGCAGCCTTAGATAAAGGTATGATCAAACAGCTGACTTTAGAATGTTGCAATAATGCCAAAAATGAATTAAAACAAAAAGACTTTTGTTCTTTTTTAATTAAGGTATATACTATTTATATTATATAATGATATGAAATTTTATTAACATAGAAATTTTGATATTTACGTCGAAAAACAGGGTCGCTGGCACAATGGGGACTATTATATATCCTGGTGGTTTCCAGATCGCTTTTATACCCTGAGCCATTGAAAGTCTCTAGCATCTATAGTGCTCAAAATATAGCTGAATTTGTAAAATCTCTCTATATTCAGATCCGATTTTCCACGCCCCCACGTGCACGTTAAGATACGTGCCAAATTTCAGCATTCTAGCTTTAAAATTGCAGAAGATACAGTTTTCCCGATTTGCCACGCCCCCAATGGGCGTAGATATATTCTCCATATCTTTCTGAACTTGGGTGGTCAACGCAAGTATACATTCCAAATTTCAACTCTCTAGCTCTTCAACTAATATGATTTCTTGACTATGGGCGCAAGCATTTTCCGATTTGCTACGCCTCTAGTGGGCGTATCGGGAAAATCTTGACACTTTATAATTCGAGGGTACACACGAATATATGCTCCAAATTTTAAGTCTCTAGCTTTAATAGCGTAGAAAAATATTGCATTCATACGGACAGACGGACAGACGGCCAGGCGGACGGACAGCAAGACGGACATTGCACGAAACCAATATACTCTTTTTCCGTTTAGGAAACGAGTGTAAAAAGAGATGTGTTTTGACGTTGATTGTCAGCCAAATCAGATGCCAGTTTTCTTTTCTGACGAGGTCCAGAATTACTGTATTCAATTGGTGGGTGTCCACATATCTTGATGTTAAACTCTTAGATGACGATGGTATTTCCACTTTAATAATCATCATCATCATCAAAAGCCATTTGCTATGTTTTTTTTTTTTTTTAATGTCGACATATTTCTGCCGCATTTTGAGAAATACCTTTGTATGTGTAGGTAAAAGCTCCTTAATTTATTATTTATTTCATCTCTTCAGTTCGGTGTGATCTGCCAAACTGTACGCACGTGCGGGCGCATCGCGAAAGCGACATTCCTTATCTCTCACATTAGACTTAAAGCAAAAACAAAATTAACAGAGCAGTTAGTTTGGCTGGCGTCGCTATGTCGCCAACACAGGGCAGAATAGTTCCAAAAGCAGACAGTGGTCAACGGTAGAGCAACAACTATTATCATCCGTTACAAGCGCTAGATGACGAAACTGATAACGACAATTGTGATGAAGTAATTGTCAACAAAACCAAAACTCACATTTCTCCTATTACGGTACTTAAAACTAGTGCTGAACAACTGCATGGTATTTGCAAATTACTAAATGTCAAAGACTACTCAATAAGAGAAATTTCTCTTAGAGTTAAATTACACTGCGATGAAGACTTTGGACTTTGCCAAAGTCTGCACCCATCTGCAAAACTCTAAACTTGAGTTTTTCTCCTTTGCAAAAAAAACATAATAATCCATACAAAGCGGTGCTTACGGGACTTGATGACACTCCAGCTGATGAGGTTAGAAACAAGCTTGCCCAAATGGGACTTCAATGTACAGATGTCAAGTTTATCCAAAGGAAACGACCCAACAATAGTAATTTCTCGCTGTATGTAGTTTACTTTGTCAACAAATCAACCAGTCTAAATGGGCTGAAGAAAAACTACTCTGTCATTGACAATATCAGAGTCAAATGGCACTATCAAAGACGCAGGCCAAACACCGTTACTCAGTGCTACAACTGCCAGATGTTCAAGCACGGATCGTCCTTTTGTAGTGTAAAACCATATTGTATGAATTGCGCAGGAAATCACAAAACTATTGAGTGCCCAGAAAAATTACCCGTTAAATGTGCAAATTGTCACGGCTCTCATAAGTCTAATTCAGTGCAGTGCCCAGGCAGAATAAACTATAAGAAGGCAAGGGATAAAGACGTCACCAAAGCACGGGTAGTCAGAAAACCATTACAGGCACCGCAGATAAACTGCGTTAAAACTTTCCCAACTCTTAATGGACAGATATCTGAACCATTAAAGATAACCTGGGCCAGGCAATCAGAGTTAAGTAGTGATCTTACTTTTGAGCTCATAAATAATCTCAGAAACTGTAAATCCAAGACTGATCAGTTTGAGGTAATAACCTCATTTGCCATCAAATTTATTTCTTAATGATAGACAAAGTAAAGATCATTGCGTGGAATTCCAGGGGCATTCAAAACAAAAAAGAAGAATTTTGTCACTTCCTGTTTGACAACGACATTGACATCTGCCTTGTATCTGAAACCTGGTTAAAACATTGTATTTCCCTCAAGATTCGTAATTATAGTTGTTACAGGAACGACCGTACGACTAGCAGAGGGGGAGGGGAGCAACCTTTATTAAAAAAATATTCGCCACTCTTTGTTACCTCTCCCAAATACTAAAATTATTGAAACAATTGGCCTACAAATCTTCATTAGTGATGGCATAGAGACGTCCATTTTCTCATGTTATTTCCCAGGGGGCCGCGAAAATTTCTCTAAAAAAGAGATTTTTCAGGCTGATTTACATAAGTTGTGTAGTGCAAATGGAACATTCATTCTGGGAGGGTATTTTAATTGCAGACATCAGTCATGGGGATGCTCTAGAGCGAACTCGTGGGGTAACCTACTTAAATATAAGGTAGACTTTAGATATTTTCCTTACCAATCGTCCCGGTTATCTAGCTAGCCCACGTGTGTCAATTCTGCCTTTACCGCAAATTACTTTTACTTCGATTTAAACAGAGCAAACTGGGTAAAATTCGCCCGTTTCGTCGAAAATTCGCTTCCGCCCCTAAACTCAAACTTAATGTGACACACAGAAGATGGTGATGATATGATTAACGTTTTTAGTGAAGTACTTCGTGAAGCCAAAGATGTTAGCATCCCAAAGAAACAAATAAAATTTTCTCCAAAACCACTGCGGCAAAACATTCTCAGCCTTATAAAAAATAGAAACATACGACGGCGCACCTGGCTGAGGTATCGTCACCAGTCCGATCTCATCGTTTTCAAATGGTTAAGTAAACTAATCACCAAGGCGATACTAGAATTTAGAAATAAATACTGGAATATCACTCTTGCAGCCTTAGATAAAGGTATGATCAAACAGCTGACTTTAGAATGTTGCAAAAATGCCAAAAATGAATTAAAACAAAAAGACTTTTGTTCTTTTTTAATTAAGGTATATACTATTTATATTATATAATGATATGAAATTTTATTAACATAGAAATTTTGATATTTACGTCGAAAAACAGGGTCGCTGGCACAATGGGGACTATTATATATCCTGGTGGTTTCCAGATCGCTTTTATACCCTGAGCCATTGAAAGTCTCTAGCATCTATAGTGCTCAAAATATAGCTGAATTTGTAAAATCTCTCTATATTCAGATCCGATTTTCCACGCCCCCACGTGCACGTTAAGATACGTGCCAAATTTCAGCATTCTAGCTTTAAAATTGCAGAAGATACAGTTTTCCCGATTTGCCACGCCCCCAATGGGCGTAGATATATTCTCCATATCTTTCTGAACTTGGGTGGTCAACGCAAGTATACATTCCAAATTTCAACTCTCTAGCTCTTCAACTAATATGATTTCTTGACTATGGGCGCAAGCATTTTCCGATTTGCTACGCCTCTAGTGGGCGTATCGGGAAAATCTTGACACTTTATAATTCGAGGGTACACACGAATATATGCTCCAAATTTTAAGTCTCTAGCTTTAATAGCGTAGAAAAATATTGCATTCATACGGACAGACGGACAGACGGCCAGGCGGACGGACAGCAAGACGGACATTGCACGAAACCAATATACTCTTTTTCCGTTTAGGAAACGAGTGTAAAAAGAGATGTGTTTTGACGTTGATTGTCAGCCAAATCAGATGCCAGTTTTCTTTTCTGACGAGGTCCAGAATTACTGTATTCAATTGGTGGGTGTCCACATATCTTGATGTTAAACTCTTAGATGACGATGGTATTTCAACTTTAATAATCATCATCATCATCAAAAGCCATTTGCTATGTTTTTTTTTTTTTTTTTAATGTCGACATATTTCTGCCGCATTTTGAGAAATACCTTTGTATGTGTAGGTAAAAGCTCCTTAATTTATTATTTATTTCATCTCTTTAGTTCGGTGTGATCTGCCAAACTGTACGCTCGTGCGGGCGCATCGCGAAAGCGACATTCCTTATCTCTCACATTAGACTTAAAACAAAAACAAAATTAACAGAGCAGTTAGTTTGGCTGGCGTCGCTATGTCGCCAACACAGGGCAGAATAGTTCCAAAAGCAGACAGTGGTCAACGGTAGAGCAACAACTATTATCATCCGTTACAAGCGCTAGATGACGAAACTGATAACGACAATTGTGATGAAGTAATTGTCAACAAAACCAAAACTCACATTTCTCCTATTACGGTACTTAAAACTAGTGCTGAACAACTGCATGGTATTTGCAAATTACTAAATGTCAAAGACTACTCAATAAGAGAAATTTCTCTTGGAGTTAAATTACACTGCGATGAAGACTTTGGACTTTGCCAATGTCTGCACCCATCTGCAAAACTCTAAACTTGAGTTTTTCTCCTTTGCAAAAAAAACATAATAATCCATACAAAGCGGTGCTTACGGGACTTGATGACACTCCAGCTGATGAGGTTAGAAACAAGCTTGCCCAAATGGGACTTCAATGTACAGATGTCAAGTTTATCCAAAGGAAACGACCCAACAATAGTAATTTCTCGCTGTATGTAGTTTACTTTGTCAACAAATCAACCAGTCTAAACGGGCTGAAGAAATACTACTCTGCCATTGACCATATTAGAGTCAAATGGCACTATCAAAGACGCAGGCCAAACACCGTTACTCAGTGCTACAACTGCCAGATGTTCAAGCACGGATCGTCCTATTGTAGTGTAAGAAGAAGTAAGAAGGCAAGGGATAAAGACGTCACCAAAGCACGGGTAGTCAGAAAACCATTACAGGCACCGCAGATAAACTGCGTTAAAACTTTCCCAACTCTTAATGGACAGATATCTGAACCATTAAAGACAACCTGGGCAAGGCAATCAGAGTTAAGTAGTGATCTTACTTTTGAGCTCATAAATAATCTCAGAAACTGTAAATCCAAGACTGATCAGTTTGAGGTAATAACCTCATTTGCCATCAAATTTATTTCTTAATGATAGACAAAGTAAAGATCATTGCGTGGAATTCCAGGGGCATTCAAAACATAAAAGAAGAATTTTGTCACTTCCTGTTTGACAACGACATTGACATCTGCCTTGTATCTGAAACCTGGTTAAAACATTGTATTTCCCTCAAGATTCGTAATTATAGTTGTTACAGGAACGACCGTACGACTAGCAGAGGGGGAGGGGAGCAACCTTTATTAAAAAAATATTCGCCACTCTTTGTTACCTCTCCCAAATACTAAAATTATTGAAACAATTGGCCTACAAATCTTCATTAGTGATGGCATAGAGACGTCCATTTTCTCATGTTATTTCCCAGGGGGCCGCGAAAATTTCTCTAAAAAAGAGATTTTTCAGGCTGATTTACATAAGTTGTGTAGTGCAAATGGAACATTCATTCTGGGAGGGTATTTTAATTGCAGACATCAGTCATGGGGATGCTCTAGAGCGAACTCGTGGGGTAACCTACTTAAATATAAGGTAGACTTTAGATATTTTCCTTACCAATCGTCCCGGTTATCTAGCTAGCCCACGTGTGTCAATTCTGCCTTTACCGCAAATTACTTTTACTTCGATTTAAACAGAGCAAACTGGGTAAAATTCGCCCGTTTCGTCGAAAATTCGCTTCCGCCCCTAAACTCAAACTTAATGTGACACACAGAAGATGGTGATGATATGATTAACGTTTTTAGTGAAGTACTTCGTGAAGCCAAAGATGTTAGCATCCCAAAGAAACAAATAAAATTTTCTCCAAAACCACTGCGGCAAAACATTCTCAGCCTTATAAAAAATAGAAACATACGACGGCGCACCTGGCTGAGGTATCGTCACCAGTCCGATCTCATCGTTTTCAAATGGTTAAGTAAACTAATCACCAAGGCGATACTAGAATTTAGAAATAAATACTGGAATATCACTCTTGCAGCCTTAGATAAAGGTCTGATCAAACAGCTGACTTTAGAATGTTGCAAAAATGCCAAAAATGAATTAAAACAAAAAGACTTTTGTTCTTTTTTAATTAAGGTATATACTATTTATATTATATAATGATATGAAATTTTATTAACATAGAAATTTTGATATTTACGTCGAAAAACAGGGTCGCTGGCACAATGGGGACTATTATATATCCTGGTGGTTTCCAGATCGCTTTTATACCCTGAGCCATTGAAAGTCTCTAGCATCTATAGTGCTCAAAATATAGCTGAATTTGTAAAATCTCTCTATATTCAGATCCGATTTTCCACGCCCCCACGTGCACGTTAAGATACGTGCCAAATTTCAGCATTCTAGCTTTAAAATTGCAGAAGATACAGTTTTCCCGATTTGCCACGCCCCCAATGGGCGTAGATATATTCTCCATATCTTTCTGAACTTGGGTGGTCAACGCAAGTATACATTCCAAATTTCAACTCTCTAGCTCTTCAACTAATATGATTTCTTGACTATGGGCGCAAGCATTTTCCGATTTGCTACGCCTCTAGTGGGCGTATCGGGAAAATCTTGACACTTTATAATTCGAGGGTACACACGAATATATGCTCCAAATTTTAAGTCTCTAGCTTTAATAGCGTAGAAAAATATTGCATTCATACGGACAGACGGACAGACGGCCAGGCGGACGGACAGCAAGACGGACATTGCACGAAACCAATATACTCTTTTTCCGTTTAGGAAACGAGTGTAAAAAGAGATGTGTTTTGACGTTGATTGTCAGCCAAATCAGATGCCAGTTTTCTTTTCTGACGAGGTCCAGAATTACTGTATTCAATTGGTGGGTGTCCACATATCTTGATGTTAAACTCTTAGATGACGATGGTATTTCAACTTTAATAATCATCATCATCATCAAAAGCCATTTGCTATGTTTTTTTTTTTTTTTTTAATGTCGACATATTTCTGCCGCATTTTGAGAAATACCTTTGTATGTGTAGGTAAAAGCTCCTTAATTTATTATTTATTTCATCTCTTTAGTTCGGTGTGATCTGCCAAACTGTACGCTCGTGCGGGCGCATCGCGAAAGCGACATTCCTTATCTCTCACATTAGACTTAAAACAAAAACAAAATTAACAGAGCAGTTAGTTTGGCTGGCGTCGCTATGTCGCCAACACAGGGCAGAATAGTTCCAAAAGCAGACAGTGGTCAACGGTAGAGCAACAACTATTATCATCCGTTACAAGCGCTAGATGACGAAACTGATAACGACAATTGTGATGAAGTAATTGTCAACAAAACCAAAACTCACATTTCTCCTATTACGGTACTTAAAACTAGTGCTGAACAACTGCATGGTATTTGCAAATTACTAAATGTCAAAGACTACTCAATAAGAGAAATTTCTCTTGGAGTTAAATTACACTGCGATGAAGACTTTGGACTTTGCCAATGTCTGCACCCATCTGCAAAACTCTAAACTTGAGTTTTTCTCCTTTGCAAAAAAAACATAATAATCCATACAAAGCGGTGCTTACGGGACTTGATGACACTCCAGCTGATGAGGTTAGAAACAAGCTTGCCCAAATGGGACTTCAATGTACAGATGTCAAGTTTATCCAAAGGAAACGACCCAACAATAGTAATTTCTCGCTGTATGTAGTTTACTTTGTCAACAAATCAACCAGTCTAAACGGGCTGAAGAAATACTACTCTGTCATTGACCATATTAGAGTCAAATGGCACTATCAAAGACGCAGGCCAAACACCGTTACTCAGTGCTACAACTGCCAGATGTTCAAGCACGGATCGTCCTATTGTAGTGTAAGAAGAAGTAAGAAGGCAAGGGATAAAGACGTCACCAAAGCACGGGTAGTCAGAAAACCATTACAGGCACCGCAGATAAACTGCGTTAAAACTTTCCCAACTCTTAATGGACAGATATCTGAACCATTAAAGACAACCTGGGCAAGGCAATCAGAGTTAAGTAGTGATCTTACTTTTGAGCTCATAAATAATCTCAGAAACTGTAAATCCAAGACTGATCAGTTTGAGGTAATAACCTCATTTGCCATCAAATTTATTTCTTAATGATAGACAAAGTAAAGATCATTGCGTGGAATTCCAGGGGCATTCAAAACAAAAAAGAAGAATTTTGTCACTTCCTGTTTGACAACGACATTGACATCTGCCTTGTATCTGAAACCTGGTTAAAACATTGTATTTCCCTCAAGATTCGTAATTATAGTTGTTACAGGAACGACCGTACGACTAGCAGAGGGGGAGGGGAGCAACCTTTATTAAAAAAATATTCGCCACTCTTTGTTACCTCTCCCAAATACTAAAATTATTGAAACAATTGGCCTAAAAATCTTCATTAGTGATGGCATAGAGACGTCCATTTTCTCATGTTATTTCCCAGGGGGCCGCGAAAATTTCTCTAAAAATGAGATTTTTCAGGCTGATTTACATAAGTTGTGTAGTGCAAATGGAACATTCATTCTGGGAGGGTATTTTAATTGCAGACATCAGTCATGGGGATGCTCTAGAGCGAACTCGTGGGGTAACCTACTTAAATATAAGGTAGACTTTAGATATTTTCCTTACCAATCGTCCCGGTTATCTAGCTAGCCCACGTGTGTCAATTCTGCCTTTACCGCAAATTACTTTTACTTCGATTTAAACAGAGCAAACTGGGTAAAATTCGCCCGTTTCGTCGAAAATTCGCTTCCGCCCCTAAACTCAAACTTAATGTGACACACAGAAGATGGTGATGATATGATTAACGTTTTTAGTGAAGTACTTCGTGAAGCCAAAGATGTTAGCATCCCAAAGAAACAAATAAAATTTTCTCCAAAACCACTGCGGCAAAACATTCTCAGCCTTATAAAGAGTAGAAACATACGACGGCGCACCTGGCTGAGGTATCGTCACCAGTCCGATCTCATCGTTTTCAAATGGTTAAGTAAACTAATCACCAAGGCGATACTAGAATTTAGAAATAAATACTGGAATATCACTCTTGCAGCCTTAGATAAAGGTCTGATCAAACAGCTGACTTTAGAATGTTGCAAAAATGCCAAAAATGAATTAAAACAAAAAGACTTTTGTTCTTTTTTAATTAAGGTATATACTATTTATATTATATAATGATATGAAATTTTATTAACATAGAAATTTTGATATTTACGTCGAAAAACAGGGTCGCTGGCACAATGGGGACTATTATATATCCTGGTGGTTTCCAGATCGCTTTTATACCCTGAGCCATTGAAAGTCTCTAGCATCTATAGTGCTCAAAATATAGCTGAATTTGTAGAATCACTCTATATTCAGATCCGATTTTCCACGCCCCCACGTGCACGTTAAGATACGTGCCAAATTTCAGCATTCTAGCTTTAAAATTGTAGAAGATACAGTTTTCCCGATTTGCCACGCCCCCAATGGGCGTAGATATATCCTCCATATCTTTCTGAACTTGGGTGGTCAATGCAAGTATACATTTCAAATTTCAACTCTCTAGCTCTTCAACTAATATGATTTCTTGACTATGGGCGCAAGCATTTTCCGATTTGCTACGCCTCTAGTGGGCGTATCGGGAAAATCTTGACACTTTATAATTCGAGGGTACACACGAATATATGCTCCAAATTTTAAGTCTCTAGCTTTAATAGCGTAGAAAAATATTGCATTCATACGGACAGACGGACAGACGGCCAGACGGACGGACAGCAAGACGGACATTGCACGAAACCAATATACTCTTTTTCCGTTTAGGAAACGAGTGTAAAAAGAGATGTGTTTTGACGTTGATTGTCAGCCAAATCAGATGCCAGTTTTCTTTTCTGACGAGGTCCAGAATTACTGTATTCAATTGGTGGGTGTCCACATATCTTGATGTTAAACTCTTAGATGACGATGGTATTTCAACTTTAATAATCATCATCATCATCAAAAGCCATTTGCTATGTTTTTTTTTTTTTTTTAATGTCGACATATTTCTGCCACATTTTGAGAAATACCTTTGTATGTGTAGGTAAAAGCTCCTTAATTTATTATTTATTTCATCTCTTCAGTTCGGTGTGATCTGCCAAACTGTACGCACGTGCGGGCGCATCGCGAAAGTGACATTCCTTATCTCTCACATTAGACTTAAAACAAAAACAAAATTAACAGAGCAGTTAGTTTGGCTGGCGTCGCTATGTCGCCAACACAGGGCAGAATAGTTCCAAAAACAGACAGTGGTCAACGGTAGAGCAACAACTATTATCATCCGTTACAAGCGCTAGATGACGAAACTGATAACGACAATTGTGATGAAGTAATTGTCAACAAAACCAAAACTCACATTTCTCCTATTATGGTACTTAAAACTAGTGCTGAACAACTGCATGGTATTTGCAAATTACTATATGTCAAAGACTACTCAATAAGAGAAATTTCTCTTAAAGTTAAATTACACTGCGATGAAGACTTTGGACTTTGCCAATGTCTGCACCCATCTGCAAAACTCTAAACTTGAGTTTTTCTCCTTTGCAAAAAAAACATAATAATCCTTGACACTTGATGACACTCCAGCTGATGAGGTTAGAAACAAGCTTGCCCAAATGGGACTTCAATGTACAGATGTCAAGTTTATCCAAAGGAAACGACCCAACAATAGTAATTTCTCGCTGTATGTAGTTTACTTTGTCAACAAATCAACCAGTCTAAACGGGCTGAAGAAAAACTACTCTGTCATTGACCATATTAGAGTCAAATGGCACTATCAAAGACGCAGGCCAAACACCGTTACTCAGTGCTACAACTGCCAGATGTTCAAGCACGGATCGTCCTATTGTAGTGTAAAACCATATTGTATGAATTGCGCAGGAAATCACAAAACTATTGAGTGCCCAGAAAAATTACCCGTTAAATGTGCAAATTGTCACGGCTCTCATAAGTCTAATTCAGTGCAGTGCCCAGGCAGAATAAACTATAAGAAGGCAAGGGATAAAGACGTCACTAAAGCACGGGTAGTCAGAAAACCATTACAGGCACCGCAGATAAACTGCGTTAAAACTTTCCCAACTCTTAATGGACAGATATCTGAACCATTAAAGACAACCTGGGCAAGGCAATCAGAGTTAAGTAGTGATCTTACTTTTGAGCTCATAAATAATCTCAGAAACTGTAAATCCAAGACTGATCAGTTTGAGGTAATAACCTCATTTGCCATCAAATTTATTTCTTAATGATAGACAAAGTAAAGATCATTGCGTGGAATTCCAGGGGCATTCAAAACAAAAAAGAAGAATTTTGTCACTTCCTGTTTGACAACGACATTGACATCTGCCTTGTATCTGAAACCTGGTTAAAACATTGTATTTCCCTCAAGATTCGTAATTATAGTTGTTACAGGAACGACCGTACGACTAGCAGAGGGGGAGGGGAGCAACCTTTATTAAAAAAATATTCGCCACTCTTTGTTACCTCTCCCAAATACTAAAATTATTGAAACAATTGGCCTACAAATCTTCATTAGTGATGGCATAGAGACGTCCATTTTCTCATGTTATTTCCCAGGGGGCCGCGAAAATTTCTCTAAAAATGAGATTTTTCAGGCTGATTTACATAAGTTGTGTAGTGCAAATGGAACATTCATTCTGGGAGGGTATTTTAATTGCAGACATCAGTCATGGGGATGCTCTAGAGCGAACTCGTGGGGTAACCTACTTAAATATAAGGTAGACTTTAGATATTTTCCTTACCAATCGTCCCGGTTATCTAGCTAGCCCACGTGTGTCAATTCTGCCTTTACCGCAAATTACTTTTACTTCGATTTAAACAGAGCAAACTGGGTAAAATTCGCCCGTTTCGTCGAAAATTCGCTTCCGCCCCTAAACTCAAACTTAATGTGACACACAGAAGATGGTGATGATATGATTAACGTTTTTAGTGAAGTACTTCGTGAAGCCAAAGATGTTAGCATCCCAAAGAAACAAATAAAATTTTCTCCAAAACCACTGCGGCAAAACATTCTCAGCCTTATAAAGAGTAGAAACATACGACGGCGCACCTGGCTGAGGTATCGTCACCAGTCCGATCTCATCGTTTTCAAATGGTTAAATAAACTAATCACCAAGGCGATACTAGAATTCAGAAATAAATACTGGAATATCACTCTTGCAGCCTTAGATAAAGGTCTGATCTGACTTTAGAATGTTGCAAAAATGCCAAAAATGAATTAAAACAAAAAGACTTTTGTTCTTTTTTAATTAAGGTATATACTATTTATATTATATAATGATATGAAATTTTATTAACATAGAAATTTTGATATTTACGTCGAAAAACAGGGTCGCTGGCACAATGGGGACTATTATATATCCTGGTGGTTTCCAGATCGCTTTTATACCCTGAGCCATTGAAAGTCTCTAGCATCTATAGTGCTCAAAATATAGCTGAATTTGTAAAATCACTCTATATTCAGATCCGATTTTCCACGCCCCCACGTGCACGTTAAGATACGTGCCAAATTTCAGCATTCTAGCTTTAAAATTGTAGAAGATACAGTTTTCCCGATTTGCCACGCCCCCAATGGGCGTAGATATATCCTCCATATCTTTCTGAACTTGGGTGGTCAACGCAAGTATACATTCCAAATTTCAACTCTCTAGCTCTTCAACTAATATGATTTCTTGACTATGGGCGCAAGCATTTTCCGATTTGCTACGCCTCTAGTGGGCGTATCGGGAAAATCTTGACACTTTATAATTCGAGGGTACACACGAATATATGCTCCAAATTTTAAGTCTCTAGCTTTAATAGCGTAGAAAAATATTGCATTCATACGGACAGACGGACAGACGGCCAGGCGGACGGACAGCAAGACGGACATTGCACGAAACCAATATACTCTTTTTCCGTTTAGGAAACGAGTGTAAAAAGAGATGTGTTTTGACGTTGATTGTCAGCCAAATCAGATGCCAGTTTTCTCTTCTGAGGAGGTCCAGAATTACTGTATTCAATTGGTGGGTGTCCACATATCTTGATGTTAAACTCTTAGATGACGATGGTATTTCAACTTTAATAATCATCATCATCATCAAAAGCCATTTGCTGTTTTTTTTTTTTTTAATGTCGACATATTTCTGCCGCATTTTGAGAAATACCTTTGTATGTGTAGGTAAAAGCTCCTTAATTTATTATTTATTTCATCTCTTCAGTTCGGTGTGATCTGCCAAACTGTACGCACGTGCGGGCGCATCGCGAAAGCGACATTCCTTATCTCTCACATTAGACTTAAAACAAAAACAAAATTAACAGAGCAGTTAGTTTGGCTGGCGTCGCTATGTCGCCAACACAGGGCAGAATAGTTCCAAAAGCAGACAGTGGTCAACGGTAGAGCAACAACTATTATCATCCGTTACAAGCGCTAGATGACGAAACTGATAACGACAATTGTGATGAAGTAATTGTCAACAAAACCAAAACTCACATTTCTCCTATTACAGTACTTAAAACTAGTGCTGAACAACTGCATGGTATTTGCAAATTACTAAATGTCAAAGACTACTCAATAAGAGAAATTTCTCTTGGAGTGAAATTACACTGCGATGAAGACTTTGGACTTTGCCAATGTCTGCACCCATCTGCAAAACTCTAAACTTGAGTTTTTCTCCTTTGCAAAAAAAACATAATAATCCATACAAAGCGGTGCTTACGGGACTTGATGACACTCCAGCTGATGAGGTTAGAAACAAGCTTGCCCAAATGGGACTTCAATGTACAGATGTCAAGTTTATCCAAAGGAAACGACCCAACAATAGTAATTTCTCGCTGTATGTAGTTTACTTTGTCAACAAATCAACCAGTCTAAACGGGCTGAAGAAAAACTACTCTGTCATTGACCATATTACAGTCAAATGGCACTATCAAAGACGCAGGCCAAACACCGTTACTCAGTGCTACAACTGCCAGATGTTCAAGCACGGATCGTCCTATTGTAGTGTAAAACCATATTGTATGAATTGCGCAGGAAATCACAAAACTATTGAGTGCCCAGAAAAATTACCCGTTAAATGTGCAAATTGTCACGGCTCTCATAAGTCTAATTCAGTGCAGTGCCCAGGCAGAATAAACTATAAGAAGGCAAGGAATAAAGACGTCACCAAAGCACGGGTAGTCAGAAAACCATTACAGGCACCGCAGATAAACTGCGTTAAAACTTTCCCAACTCTTAATGGACAGATATCTGAACCATTAAAGACAACCTGGGCCAGGCAATCAGAGTTAAGTAGTGATCTTACTTTTGAGCTCATAAATAATCTCAACTAACTGTAAATCCAAGACTGACCAGTTCGAGGTAATAACCTCATTTGCCATCAAATTTATTTCTTAATGATAGACAAAGTAAAGATCATTGCGTGGAATTCCAGGGGCATTCAAAACAAAAAAGAAGAATTTTGTCACTTCCTGTTTGACAACGACATTGACATCTGCCTTATATCTGAAACCTGGTTAAAACATTGTATTTCCCTCAAGATTCGTAATTATAGTTGTTACAGGAACGACCGTACGACTAGCAGAGGGGGAGGGGAGCAACCTTTATTAAGAAAATATCCGGCACTCTTTGTTACCTCTCCCAAATACTAAAATTATTGAAACAATTGGCCTAAAAATCTTCATTAGTGATGGTATAGAGACGTCCATTTTCTCATGTTATTTCCCAGGGGGCCGCGAAAATTTCTCTAAAAAAGAGATTTTTCAGGCTGATTTACATAAGTTGTGTAGTGCAAATGGAACATTCATTCTGGGAGGGTATTTTAATTGCAGACATCAGTCATGGGGATGCTCTAGAGCGAACTCGTGGGGTAACCTACTTAAATATAAGGTAGACTTTAGATATTTTCCTTACCAATCGTCCCGGTTATCTAGCTAGCCCACGTGTGTCAATTCTGCCTTTACCGCAAATTACTTTTACTTCGATTTAAACAGAGCAAACTGGGTAAAATTCGCCCGTTTCGTCGAAAATTCGCTTCCGCCCCTAAACCCAAACTTAATGCGCCACACAGAAGATGATGATGATATGATTAACGTTTTTAGTGAAGTACTTCGTGAAGCCAAAGATGTTAGCATCCCAAAGAAACAAATAAAATTTTCTCCAAAACCACTGCGGTAAAACATTCTCAGCCTTATAAAGAGTAGAAACATACGACGGCGCACCTGGCTGAGGTATCGTCACCCCCACAAAGTATATACATATATTCTTGATCGGAGCAACGAGCTGAGTCGATTTAACCCTGTCCGCCCGTCTGTCCATCTGTCCGTATGTTTGAACGCGTCGATTTCATAAATTAGAAAAGTTAAACAGCTGAAATTTTTTTTGTAGGTCCGTGTATAGCACGCATAGGTCAAGTTTGCTTCATATGTTCGATAGCTATTTTTGTTGTAATGTTATCAATTTTAATGCTTATCGACTGCTTATTCTTTAGGCGTAGTTTGTACATTGTTTGATCTAGAGACTTTAGATTAACTGTGTAGTTGCGTGTAATAAATACGGAGATTACGTAATCTTTAGATTTTGGATGCCACGCCCCATTCGCCCGCAATAGTCCCCTATTTGTAAAATGCGTAAATAAAATATTAGAGATTTGTGCTTTAAAAAATATACACATATGAATGCACTTAATAAGTTATGAAAGTTTGATGAAAAACCCCAACAGAAAGAAAAATAATCACATATACTGGTGGAACCCAGAACTTGGAAAAATTAAAAAAAGAAAAAATAAAATGTTTAAATAATTTAAGAAAACATCTATGCACAGAAAACATGCTAATCTACAAAAAAGCGAATGCAAAGTTTAAATATACAGCAAAAATAGCCCAAAGAATAAGCATAGCTAAATTCACAGAAGACATAAGCCCTTGCACAACAACTAAAGCATTCTGGGATAAAGTTCACAAGCACTCGGGGATTCATAAAATCACACACATTTATTCAATACAAACAGAAACAGGAAATACATGCAATCCGGAAAAAATAACCGAAGCATTTTGCAAAACCTGGTCAAATTATTCAAATGACTCAAATTTCTCACAAACCTTCATAAATAATAAACAACAGCACATAGCCCAAACATCCATCACATACACTCCAAGAAATAGAGCTAAAATCATCGAATAACCCATAACACTTTTAGAATTGCAATCCTGCCTAGATACCCTTAAAGGATCCACTACCGGACAGGACAATATCATTTATCAAATAATTAAAAAGCTCCCCCCATCCTCTTAGAGTTTTATAATATCTCATTGTATCATACAGCAACTATATGATTGGAAATTTGGTCTAAAAATCGTCAATTACATTCGAAGCTACCTAAACTACGGTAAAATACGAGTTAAAGACACATCTAAGGAAATGGGCTTAAAAAATGGCATCCCACAAGGTTCCCCACTTTCAGTCACGCTTTTTCTCATTGCTTTTAATAAATTAAATCATTTGATAAACCAAAATTCATTCTTCAAACATACTATGTACGCAGACGACCTTTGCCTCTTTTTCAATCCAAGCCCCAACTATAACACCCAAATAAATAATTTATTTTCTAAAATTCACCACTGGTGCACTATTACAGGAACAAAAATATCAGTAGAAAAATCCACGCACCTTCATATATGTAGAAAACATAATTGCACTAACATAGATATTACAATAAATAATGTAAATACACCAAAAACACAACACCTCAAAATTTTAGGTTTAACATTCGACAGTAAATATGTTGGGTAGAAAGTTTTTTACCCAAAATGGACGGAAGTTATATTTAAATTGAAAGATAAAAAACCGCTCCTGTGTGAGTTCACAACAATGGTTTATTTGTGACTAACTTAGATATGGTACCTATCACATAGATATGGTACACATACTTATCGATACATATCGCATTGCTAAAGATGACATTTTCAACACCTCCTCAATGCGATCATAGTTACAAATTCAAATTAACATAATTCATTTTAAACTTAACATTTGAGTAAATTTAACATGCTTGTTCTTACAAAGATTCTTAGTCATGATATCTGCAATCATGTCTGTTGTACAAGCATACTTTAAGTTAATTTGACCTTCGTCTACTACTTGACGAACAAAATGATATCTTATATCAATATGCTTAGTCCGGGAATGATGAACCGGATTCCTGGCCAACTCCTGTGCGCTCAGATTATCGCCATACAGAGTAGTTGATGTAGATTCATCTCCACATCCAATCTCGATTATTAATCGACGTAAGAATATAGATTCCGACAGTGCCATGTATTCTGCCTCCGTGCTGCTAAGTGCCACGCTGCATTGCTTTTCGGATCGCCATGAAATCGGTCCACGTGCCAGAAAGTATACATAGCCAGTATACGACCTCCGGTCAGAAATCCTCTCTTCGTTTTACGTGGCGTGTACCCCGTTGGGGGTTTACAACCACGGTACACGTTTGTGCCACCTATGTAACACATAGTACAGCGGGTAAATACAATGCGTCCACCAACGCCCTTTTACGTACCAATTCGAATTGTGCTGTCGGACACAATTCCCTCTTGGGTAGAGGCGAGGCCTATCATAACCACTACTGACTACGTGTACCGGGTATCCGGATGTGATTCAATTGACACCTTGAATCGCATCAGTCATGATCCAATGCTACATTGAATCGCGATCATTTAACACCACAGCCACCACGATACTCCCACTAAAGGGGGCCAACCTCAATTGGGCTGGCCTTGGCCACCAGCCCATCCCGTGGTATACCTCCGGGATGAACTTATGCGTAACACGGCCGTGTTCGCTGTCATCCCACCGGAGTTGCCACTCACGCAGTAAGCGTTCGTCCAGCAAGGCTCTCCTCATACTACGGTCAAGGGTGGAAACATCTTGACCGTAGAGCCAATCGCCCTCTTCCATCGAATAACTCCGCTTCAGTTTGAACTGCATGGCGTTGCGTGTAGCAACGAGGTCTAGCGGCGGAGCTCCAGCAAGCACTTCAAGGGCATCCATAGATACCGTTCGGTACGTAGGCAAACATCCAAGCAGGATGAGCCGACGGCAGGACTTGAGCGACCTCCTGGCGGCGACTAGTCTCACCGCCGTCGTGTACCACACCGAGGCACAAAAAAGTGCACAAGGCACCAAGAGTCCGGCATATATCCTTCGCCGTGCGTGCGGACTGAATCCCCCAGTCAACGCGTAGCACACGGGTCAGGGCTCCGACGACTCCGGCCAGCCGATCGCGTAAAGACGCGATATGCGGGAGAAAACTCAACCGCTCGCCAGCCGTGATGCCAAGGTAACGGTATTGCGTCACATACCGTAAGTTTGCTCCTGCAAATCTTACGGTGGGGTTTCTGCCAGCTGACAGTTTTCCCTTAAGGAGCATCGTCACAGTCTTCGTTGCCGAGACTGAGACGCCTACCTCGATACCCCATCCTCCAACAATCTCCATTAGTTGGGCGCCTTTGAGCTCCAATTGGGATCTGGAATTCCCTTCGATGAGCAGCAGCAGGTCGTCAGCGTATGCACTAAACGTACAGTGCTCCTCTAGGCGACGCAAAAAGACATCCATAAGTAGGTTCCATATAAATGGATCACTTATGGAGCCTTGCGGGCAGCCACGTGAAACATCAACGTTGGCTTCGCCAAAACTACTGACGATGCAAGCTTTTCGGTCTGAAAAGAAGCTGCGCCAGATCCCAATTTCCCTGCATCGTAGATCCGATAGTCGACGTTGCACTGCGTTCCATTCGACATGGTCGAATGCTCCCTTGAAGTCAATAAATATCCCGAGCACTTATCGAGCCGGACAGGCTGCGACACTGCTTGTGACATGCCTCCAAGCATCCTCAACGCAGCGTCCGGGGCAAAAGCCGAATTGCCATCGGCTCTCGTCCGTGAGTATCTCCTTCACTCGGTTTACCAGAATCCCTTCCAGTACTTTGCCAAACACGGGCAACAGGCAGATGCCCCGATAGGAAGCTGGATCGCTCCTGTCCTTGTCGAGGCCTTTGAGGAGCGCAACCACACGTGGGCGCTTCCACTCAGTGGGGAAATACCCATCTGCCAGGCAGCGGGAAAACAACGCTGTCATGTACTCCGGGATGGAGTGCCAAGCCGCCTTGACCATACCCCCAGTTATGCCATCTAAACCAGGTGAGCGCCTGCTCCGAACTCTGGCGATGCACGTCTCAACCTCGAAGATTTCGAGGGCTGGGGGTACTTCGCTAGGAACGGGAACGTCCACTGGTCTCTCCGCAGCAGGAAAGAAGCTGCGAAGCAGGACATTCGCACAGTCGTGCCATGTTACGACCTGCTCGTTGTTCCATCGAAGGCAACCGATATCAGTGCACGTCTTGCGGCCTCGGCAAATCCGGTAAACTGGCCCCCATAGGTCATCCTGGTGTTCGCCGACATATCGTCTCCAGTCGTCCTACTTCGCCTTGAGCATCATCCTCTCGTATTCCTTTCGGGTGATCCTGAAATGCGAGGCAAGGGCACTTGCACTCCCACTGTGAGTGCGGCGCGCATGCTGAAGCCTTCGCCGGGCTCTCCTGAGCACACGGCGTGCGTCGGTGAGGGCGGCATTCCACCAACCCACACGACGTCTGGCTCCCGGTTGTGGACGCCCAAACACAGTGTCGCTCACCTGATGTACCAGCGAGCGGAGTGCAGCCACTTGAGCATCAGATGTCATTCGGCGAAACTCGTCCAGAGGAACTTCCATCGATGCAGTCCTAAGACCTCCGGTCAGTTCGATCTCCACCCTAATCCGCATCTACATATTCAGTGAGTGGCGGATGACTACCTGTGTAGTGTAATTTGAAATTTAGCGTCGCTGTCAAATACCTCAAAACGTGCTTTATGCCAGCCAGATACACATATGTACATACATTGAAACGTGCAAGCGCGTTTGCTTATGCACGGTCACAAATAAATTCAGCGCCATTCATTCTAGCATATTCTTCAACCAAAATTGTTATTGAGTTGTGTTTGCATTTTCAGCCGCTTCTTTAGTTTTGTATTTGTCAGTACAAATATAAATACATACGTTCATATGCGCGCATTTCAGCATTTTCTAAGAATCACAATTGCGATTGATTTATGTTTATATTGTGTTTGCATTAACAGCAGCTTCTATAGTTTTATATTTGTTAAAAGTCGCCCTTGTAGTGAAGTAGTTTCGGATTTGCCAACAGGCAATGCAAAACTGATGTGGAGCAGCAGGTAGATGAAAAGCGTGTAAGCAAAAGGGTCCGCGTTCGAGACGCGGCGGCGACGGCATGAAAATAGTTGCGCAGCTGTTCTTGCCTACATTTATACATACATGATGGGTCCTATCGTCAATTTTTTTGTGCGTGAATAATTTTGTACGGACTAAGTCGATTACACAAATATCGATATTTGATATTTACATTTTTTGTCACAAAAAGAAAATAACATAACTGACCTAGGCTATACGAAAAATGATAATTTTTCGTGATAAATTATTTGCAGAACTTCAACATTAAATCGAATTACATATATTTCTCAGAAGTGCCGTTTGTCGTCTTAGCAATTCTTATTAAGCTTATTTATATAGGTGGCACAGGCATATGAATTTTGCAGCTGGGCGTTACAATTTTTTTTGCCAATTCGCCACGCCCCCAGTAGGCGTAGACATATCATATTTGGCAAGTTCCTAGAAGGAGTCGAGGGTAACGTAACTGTAAAGTTTGGATGCTTACACTCCAAAAATGTGAAAGTTACAGGGTATTTTTTCGATATACCACGCCCCCAAAGGGGCGTAAGATTTATATTTGGGGAATCAATAGAGGAGGCCCCCAGTAACACAAACATCCAATTTGGAATCGTCTAGCTCTAAAACTGTAGGAGCTATAAGCTTTTTCCGATTTGCCACGCCCCCTGAAGGCGTAGGTATGTCCGCCATATCTTTTTGATCTTGGGTGGCTTATCCGAGTATATATATCAAATTTCAAGTCTCTAGCATCAATAGTGCTCAAAATATAGCTGAATTTGTAAAATCACTATATATTCAGATCCGATTTGCGTGGACATAAAGTCTTTTTATCAATCTTTACAGAATCGAAGCGTTAAGATACGTGCATTCTAGCTTTAAAACTGTAGAAGTTACAGTTTTCCCGATTTGCCACGCCCCCAATGGGCGTAGATATATCCTCCATATCTTTCTGAACTTGGGTGGTCAACGCAAGTATACATTCCAAATTTCAACTCTCTAGCTCTTCAACTAATATGATTTCTTGATTATGGGCGCAAGCATTTTCCGATTTGCTACGCCTCTAGTGGGCGCATCGGGAAAATCTTGACACTTTATAATTCGAGGGTATACACGAGTATATGTTCCAAATTTCAAGTCTCTAGCTTCAATAGCGTAGAAAAATATTGCATTCATACGGACAGACGGCCAGACGGACCACTATGAATCTTGGATTTGAAGTAAGGAACGGTGAAATTAGGCCAAATTTACGAAAAATTCAGGCTTTGATTGGCTTACCGCCACCACAGAATGTGTCACAGTTAAGACAATTCATCAGTTTGGCCTCTTACTTTTGGCAATTTGTGTTAAACTTCTCACAGACACTTAAGCCCCTGTATCTTCTCACTTCAAAGAAAAACACAGATTTCAAGTAGTTACCAGTGCATGAACAGATACAAATAAAAACAAGTAAGAAAACTCTAGTCGGAGGTGCCCGACTAGGAGATACCCTGAGCCCCGTCCGATTTGCATTGTTTAATACGCTATATAGCTTGCATATAACATTAAATTTTCCAAAACTGAATTATAATTTTGAAATTTTATTCATCTAGAATGTATTTAAATCAAAAATAAATAAATAATTAAATAAATAAATAAATTAACGAAAAAACAGAAGAAAAACAAACATCACCACCCCTGGACTCGAACCTGTGTCTATTTACTACATATGTAACGTTAAAGCGCATCATAATTCATCATTATTAGTAAAAAGACCCGGTATCCAAAAAAGAAAAAAATAGAAATTGCATGAAATTCACATGAACACTATATGCAAAATTTGAGGGATCTTGCCTTAAAGATGTGGCAGATAGAATTTTATAATTTGTTTTCGATAAGGCTTAAAATCGATAACATTACAACAAAAATAGATATCGTTTTTTGGTAACAAACTTGACCTGCGCGTGCTATCCACGGACCCAACAAAAAAAATGTAAGTCTCTAGGTCAACTACGTTCTGAGATCGACGCGTTCAAACATACGGACAGACGGACAGGGCTAAATCCACTCAGCTCGTCGCCCTGATCAAGAATATATATACTTTGTGGGGTCTGACACGCCTCCTTCTGCCTGTTACATACATTTAACAAAACCATTATACCCTGATTAATAATGACTGTATTAACACAGACGTCAGTTCTAATCATATTTGATCCGCAATCCCAATAGAGCTACGTACTGACGCAAGTAGTATTGGCTATGGGGCAATACTGTTGCATTAAATTGACAACAAACCTCATGTAGTAGAATACCATAGTAAGTATACGTCGCCGGCCGAATCTAGATATCATTTGTAGGAACTGGAGACGTTAGGTAAATGCTATTTAAGCACTTCCGACATTATTTACAGGGACGCAAATTTGTTGTTTATATGGACTGCAATTCGTTAAAGTCTAGCCGCACAAAAATGGTTTTAACACCAAGGGTGTATTGATGGTGGGCGTTTTTACAGGCATTGGACTTCGAAATAGAGTATAGAAAGGACGAGCGAATGGCGCATATTGACTTTCTTAGAAATCGAATACTGGATATGGTTGAGATTTGGAATTGAAGGGTACAGATTGAAGATTGAGGCACGAGGATGGAGGATTGAAGGTTGGAGATTTATGATGGAAGATCGATTGATTGAGACCGAAGATTGATTGAGACTGAAGATTGATAAATTCATTTAAGATTTGAGATTGGAGTTTGAAGGTTGGAGGTTGAAGATTGAAGGGAATACATAGAAAAATTAAGATTGAAGGTTGATAATTTATGATATCTGAACGATTGAAGATTGGAGATGGAAGCTAATGATTGAAGATTAAAGATGTTAGATTGAATATAGAGGTGTTAAAGGTTTGACTTACTTTGAATATCGAGAGTTGAATATTGAGAATTGAAGATTAAAGATTTTAGGTTGCAGAAGGAAGAGTAAAGGTTGAAGATTGAAATTATATAAGACTGAAAATGGTATATGGAAGTTTGCAGGTAATATATTGAAGATTGAAGATTGAGTTTGCAAATTGAAGATTGAAAATTAAAGATTGAAAATTGAAGATATAAAATTCTCAGAATCCTGTACTTGAACAACATAAAAGTCTGAATAAAATACCTGAATTGCGAATAAATTTGATTAAAGTATCTGACAACTGGTTGGTTTCAGAATAACAGCGAGATTCTGAAATACATGATATAATACTAAAGTTAAGAAATAATGTGTTGCCAGAAATTCAGGACAAAACATATGAATTGCGAAAAAGAATACCACATAGAAAGATTCAGCGAAATAGTAAAACCAAATGTTTGCCGGTTATCCCAAGAGCTTTTAGATGGGCATCTGGGATGGGAAAAGACGCTAGACCAAGTTTATGGGTATTATTGGTTTGAAAACATGTCAAAGTATGTGCGTGGCTTTGTGGAGAATTGCATTACATGTAAAGTATCAAAATTACCAGTGAGAAAAGTGCAGGCAGAGCTACATCCCATTCCTAAAACAGAAATACCGTGGCATACTATGCACATCGACATAATAGGCAAACTGAGTGGTAAAAAAAAACGATTTGAAGAAATACGTTATCGTCTTCATAGATGCTTTTATCAAGTTTGTGCATTGTTAAGATACACTAAATATGGATTCTGACAGCTGCATTAGGGTTGTGGGATCGGCCATGCCCTTGTTTGGTTTGCCCACTCGAGTTGTCTCGGATCAGGGACGTAGTTTCGCAAGTGTGAGTAGAGCAAACGGTCAGATTGAGCATGTCATGGGTACACCGAAAAGTATGTTGACTGCTGCCGAATCTAGTCAGAGATCATGGCACGATGCGTTGGCTTAAGTACAGCTTGTAATGAATTGTATAATAAATCGTGTGACAAAGCTCTTGGCCCATTGGAGTAGTTAATTGGCAGAGAAGTCAGTCCATTTGGCTTGTTGCCAATAAACGAGAATAGTAATGATGAAATAGATAAAGAAAATTTGAGAAGGAAAGCTAAAGAGAATATGAAAACTCCAGCAACATACGACAAAATAGGTTTGATAAAAATAAAGCTAAAATTGTAAGTTTCAACGTGCGTGATCACGTGTTACTAAGAAATGAAGACCGTTATCAAACTAAACATGATCTTAAGTTTAAAGGGCCATTTAAAGTGGTTGAAGTTTTAGCTGGATATAGATATTTATTAAAATCTTTACGTGTAATTGAAAGTATAAATATCCTCATGAATGTTCAAAAGCAATACCAAATAATCAGATAATCGATGAGTTATGTAAAGATGAAGACCGCACCAAAACAGACTGTACTTGTTATGGCGGGGGTCGTATGTGTATAAGGAATTATACCAATGATAAGTTAAAGTTGAAGGCTGCACCATAGCAGACTGTACTTGTTATGGCGGGAATTACTCAAATGATAAGTTAAAGTTAAAGACCGCACCATAGCAAAATGCACATATTATGGCGAGGGTCGTACGTGTAAAAGAAATTACACAAATGATAAGTTAGAGTTGAAGACCGCACCATAGCAGAATTCACTTGTTATGGCAGGGGTCGTATGTGTAAATGGAATTATACAAATGATGAGTTTAAACTAAAGATCGCACCGTAACAGAATGCACTTGTTATGGCGGGGCTCGTACGTGTAAAAGGAAATGCACAAATTTTAAGTTGCTAATAATTCAGAATGTGTAAAAAGATCAACTCGAATATTAAGTTGCTAATAGTTCATTATGCGTAAAAGAAACTACACAGAGTTTAAGTTGATAATAATTAATTATGTCAAAAAAGAGCTGCACAATTTGATTTCGAAAAATAACATGAAATACATAGGTGTAAAGGAATCACACCAATGAATTATGTTTTAATCTGAAAAATTGGTTTTCGGTTTGTTAAGTATAATGTTAATTTCTGTTTATGAAATGTGACTTGAAAGTATCAAGTAAAGAAATTCCTTAAAGAAAAAGTATAGAGCCGTCTAATCATGAAGTATAGTCACATATGCTGCAATGTCGCGAATGTGACTACAGCGTAGAAGAAGTATCACGCCAGAATACAGTTGGAGTGAGGGAACAGCGCGATAGCGCTGTTGCTAAGTGTAGTCCAGCCGGCGTGAGCAAAGAAGAATTAGATCAATGCGTGAGCAAAGAAGAATTAGATCAATGCGTGAGCAAAGAAGCATAGATGAATGCGAGAGCAGAGAAGTCAGTCGAGTTGAGACGATTGCACGTGCCGGTTGGAATTCGCTTCACTCTCGAAATTACCACGAGTCGATAGGTCAAACCTGCCATAAGAATTTAACCCTTTCTGCGACATATATATATATATATATATATATATATATATATATATATATATATATATATTTTTTTTTTTTTTTTTTTTTTTTTTTTTTTTTTTTCGCCAAGGAAGAGAGACAACGTCTTCTTTTATTTATTTATTTATTAAAAAGTTACAATTAATATAAAATTAACTCTAACCTAAGACTTAGGCACTGGCATCAGAGCACTTAAGCTGGATGGTGTAGTTTATTGTAATTATAAATTATTTTTAAATTAATATGTACAGATTTTGTTTTCGATATAATAACATTATTGTTATATTTACGTATTTACATCTCATTTTATTTATTTTTTAATATTTTTCATAGGGGTATGTTTTTGATTTTTTAAGAAACTCAATTATCTTAGTTATGTTAAGCTCGGTTGGGTTTGCTAGGATTGATAAGGGGCAGGTGTTTTGGAAGATTTGGGCATGCAGGTTAGAGGTTGCGGGGCAGTCGCAGAGAATGTGTTTTATATTAATGTTTTGTGGTTGTGTGACAGTTGAGGCAATCATGGGTGTTGTCAGGGTTGTTATAGTGCTGTTGTGTCATTCTTCTTTGGCCTAGTCTTAGCCTTAGAAATTTTATTTGATCACTGCGTGTGATGCTTTTTTGTGTATATTTTTTAGGTAGTTTGACGTGTTGGATAGGTTTGTATTTAATCTCTGGTACCATCGGTTGCAGAGCTCTATGTTCAGTTTTAGTTTTTTTGATAGTTCGACTTTGAGGAGTTTGTTTATGTCTGTAGTGTTAAAGTTAGTGGTATAGTGAAGGGGCATATAAAATGTGTCTTTGGCTGCACTGTTGGCTAACTCGTTCCCTTTATTCAAAGGAGTTTTATTTTTGAGTCAGATTGGGTAAGCAGGATTCTAATAGTTGCAGGATTCTAATGTTGTTAATATTGCGGATGGATTTTATGGATGCGACGAAGTCGGAGAAATTATATACTTTCCAAATCTGTTTTTGATCAGGTTTATTGCATCGAGAATGGCTATGGTTTCAGCTGATAGGATGGATGAATAATGGGGGAGGATGCATCTTTTCAGGATTTCGTTTTCGGTCGTTATCGCAAAAGTGGCTGTGTTGTTTTGTAGAAAGCCGTCTGTGTATATGAATTTCTGGTTGTTGTATTTATCTTTGAGTTCAAGAAATTGTTGTCTAAATGTGCCTGGTGGTGTGTTGGACTTGCTCCGTCTATGTAGTGTGGTATTGATGACAGAGGGGGTGGAATAGCCATTGGGGTGTGGTGGTTTTGCTTGGGAGGGGAAGGTAGGGGTACGTTGTGTTCTTTACATAATGCTATGCTTTTTTCTATTGTTGACGTCAATTTGTTTCTTTTTTGGCTGTCCTTCTGTTTAGCGTATCTGTGGAGCGGTGAGTTTAAGCTATGTAGTAGTGTTTTGTAGGCTTTGGCTGTGATCAGGTCTCTTTTTTGCTCTATTATAGGTATGTTTGCTTTGAAAAGTAAGTTAGCGATAGATGTTGAGCATAGAGAGCAGCATTAAATAAGGGTTTGAGTTTAGGGTTGATTTGGGAGCATACCCGTAGATGAGAAGTGCGTAGTCAATTTTCGGAATTACTGTAGATTTTGTTACATTTAATATAGTATATGTATAGTAGTTTAGCTTAGAGCTTTTTAGGCATTTAATGATGTTAAGTTTGTTGTTTAAGGCTGGCAGAATTTGTTTGACGTACGCGTCCCATCTATATTTATTGTTAATGGTGAGTCCTAAGATCTTTATATTGGTGACTGACGGGATAGGGGTGTTGTTGCAGATGCAGTTTTGCTTGCGGCAAACATGAAGGTGTTGACACTTTTCTAATGATAGTGATACTCCTGATTATCAACACCACTCGGATATGTTGGAAAAAAGTTGGTCGAGGTTGTAGGATTGATTTTTTTGTTTGCTGAGAGGGATTGTTCGGCGTAGCAGCTAATAATTGCTCTTAAATAAGCTTCTCTTAAGCCATTTGCTCTATATCACATTCTCATTCGCTCATAGTGCAGTTAGGCACAAAAAGAAATTGTAACACACATACATATGTAAATTTCTGCTGCTCGGTCTCTTGCTTATCATTTGTATTCTATTCTTTAAGTTCGAAAATCACCTTCAAGCGAGCAACCTATCTCTATTGTAACTGTATTAACTTTTCCTACACGATCATCGCGGACTCGGCATTAAATTAACAATTAATATGCTAAATTAAATTGTGGTTTTATTATTTGCCTTCGTAAATGATTGGAGCCAGAGTTACCGAAAAAGCTCGGCAGCTTCCAACATTTTGGTGACCCCGACGTGATCGATACACTCCGTGGTGTTTCGTTTAGTATATCAAGTTAGTACTCAACTTCGTCGAAGCACAACGGCGTGAATCATAAACATTTGTGCAAAATAGTGCATATATATAGTGCAAATTAATAACACATCGCGTTATACGACGAAACCGTGTGAAATATTAACATTTGTGCATAATCATTCAAATTAACAATAAGCTTCGTCGTACTCGGCAGTGCAAAACATTAAAATTTGTTCAAAGTAATGCATTCAAATTAATAACAAATCTCGTCGTACACAAGAGTGTAAATCATTAACATTTATGCTCAAGTTAGTTATTTCATTGTGCATACAATAGTGTATGGAATTGTGTGTGCATTATCTTGAGTTTTGTTATTCCTCTTAAATCGTCTGTTTTGTTCGTCGCGTTTGGCGCCTGTTGTGCATCGTCTGCATATAGGGACCACTAAGCCGAAAAAGCTGTGTCAATCATAGAAGATACACATACAGACATAAATAAAAGCTCAGATAAGCTTGCGGTCGCGCTTGCATTGTGCTTATCTCTATCATCTTCTTGTTCGTCGGTTGTTCGTCGCGTTTTGGCGCCTTTTTGTGCAGCGTTTGCATAGGAGGCCCGCTAATCCGAAAATAGCTGTGTCGATCACACACATACAAAACATATGCACCCACAGTGAAGCAGTGAGCCTGCATATTAGACCATCTAAACTCGAAGTGCATTAGAGAGTATATTAGCTTGTGCATTAATTTTGTAACCAAACGTGTTTTTTCGACTCAGAATCGAATATTGATCAAGTGCCTGCATCTCAGGTTACTTTCTTAAAACTCAAAAAAAACGCGCTTTTCGACAGACTAGGAAGGTTATATTCCGATATGGACATTGAAAATTAAGCCACATGGATTCGTGTGATTTACGTGTGCTTTTGGATTCTCTAACCAAGTTAGAGTCAAACTTTGATTCAGTCCATACTAGCCTAGAAGAATCTAACTTTGAGTCCATATCTAGTGATTTTCCTGCGCCGTTTGAATCAACCTTGTTAAAGTTTAAAGCCTTGCCTCAACGTGAACTAGGAAATCGGTCGGATCAACAACTTTCGTCTACGCTTAATACAAGTGGTTCAAATGCTCATCCAACACTCGTTATGGCTAATCGATCACGTTTGCCGCAGCTGGAGCTGCCAAAATTTAGTGGAGTCTACACTGAGTGGGAAAACTTCTACTCTACGTTCAAGACGATAATAGATGCTGATCCGGATCTCAGTCCTATTGAGAAGTTCCAGCATCTTCGATCCTGCTTAAGCGGTTCTGCGTTGGATACCATGAGCTCATTAGAAATCAACAAAGCCAAATATCTCGTCGCTCTGGATATTCAACGTCGATTTGATAATAAACGCTATATTGTACAGGCATCTGAGCAATATTCCGCCTTGAGAAAGTTGATGCATCTGTGGGCAGGCTGAGGCAGTTGATGGATAAAGTTACGTCTCACATTCGTGCTATGGATTCTTTAGCATCGAGGGAAGAAGTTGCTGACTGTGTCATCGTGCAAACAGTGTTGAAAAAGCTGGACAAGGTTACTCAGGCTAAATGGGAGGAAGGCTCATCTACTAATGAGTTGCCATCTTGGTCTAGATTGTCAGAATTCTTGCAAGGACGGTGTCGAGTCCTTGAAAATGTGGATCAAGTCTTGCAGGATGGTCAGGTTGGCAAGTCAGAAAAGATCGTGAGTACTCCTTTAAGAAAAGCATTTGTTGCTTCGAAGACTCCCATTCGTTGTGTTTTTTGTGACGATCCAAGTCACGCGCTATTCCAATGTAAGCGCTTTGAGCAATTGTCCCCAATTGCAAGGCATAAGGAGGCCAAGAGGCTTGCCCTTTGCCTCAATTGCCTAAGAAAAGGACATCAGCTGAAGGATTGCAAATCTGGTTCCTGCCGTACCTGCCAATTGAAACACCATACTTTATTGCATTACAATCAGTCTTCAACAGTTACATCCATCGTAGTCTCGCAACTTAAACAACAAGCAAATGCAATACATCCCACTGCCATGGTTGCAATGTCACCTTCTCTACCTCTACCTCAAGTTCACATATCTCCTAACTCGTCTAATGTTGTGCTTCTAGCCACTGCTATAATCCTTGCCAAGAACCGAGCTAGCACATTCGTTCCATGTCGTGCACTCTTGGACTCAGGATCTCAACTTCACTTCGTCCCCAGTCGTTTTGCAAATCAGCTTCAGCTTCGAAAATGTAAATCACTGACTGCAGTGTCTGGCATTGGAGATGCCAGCTTCTCAACTGAAGGATATTCAGTCAATCTCGTTCTGAAATCGCGGATTTCTGATTATTCTGCCTCCATCATTGCCATCGTCGCCCAGACTATTACTGACAACCAGCCTGGCATCTCAATTTCTACTAATACTTGGAATATACCCTCAAACCTACAGCTAGCTGATCCTTTGCTCCATAAGTCACAACGGATTGATCTTCTCATCGGAGCTGGTCTCTTCTTCGAGCTGATGTGTGTTGGGCAAATTCAGTTAGCACCTGGATTACCAGTTGTGCAGAAAACGCAGCTCGGCTGGATCATTTCAGGTTGCGGGCAACATGCCCCCAATCTCTGTTCGTTTGTCGCACCTATTGTCGATTACCTTCTGGGGAATATTCAGTCTGTTTGCCAAAAAAGCAAGGCGTTGAATCTTTGGGCGAATTCTATTTGCAGGCCAAGCGTCGATTGTTGAATTTAGAGCGTAAGTTTGCTCGAAATCAAAATTTAAGGGAGAAATACTCAGCATTTATATAGGAGTATATTGATCTCAATCATATGTCTTTGGTGCCCAGTGCAGAGATCAATAAATGCAAATATTTCTTACCTCATCATTGCGTATACAAAGACGAGCCATCCATATTCAATGTATTTGTTGCCAATAAGATTTGCGCCTTACAGCAGCTCACGACCGGCATGGAGTATCTTTACGTGCCAATTGGGATGAATTCAGCGGATATATTATCAAAAGAAGCAGCACCGTTGAAGCTTTTGCATTTGAGGTTGTGGATGCACGGACCTTCGTTTTTGCAAATGAAAAGACATTGTTGGCCTAGGCACTGCTTGGCTGAAGCATGCCTTCCTGAAATGCGTCAAAAAGTTCTGTTCTCGACAGAGCATGTGGATACCTCGTTGTCATTCAAACACATAAATTCATTCGGAACAATGAAGCGCATTTTTGGTTACATCAACAAATTCATTAGGAGAACAAAGACACCTGGATTGTTAACGGACGATCTTCGTCAAGGATCGCACATATTGTGTCGTCTTATTCAAAGAACTCAGCTGCACCGAGAATACTGTGCAATACGAAATGGAAAGAATGTTCATTCATCAAGCGCCATTCTTTCGCTCTCTCCGTTTATGGATGACTTTGGTCTGCTTTGAGTTGGTGGCCGCTTGCGGCACTCTACTCTCGGTTTCGATGCGCGCCACCCAATTATCTTGCCCAAAGAGCATCCCTTGACCTTCTCTATAGTATCTCATCTTCATCTGGCGCATCATCATGCAGGACCGCAGGCCTTGCATGGAGTAATTCGACTCCAGTTTTGGCCCATAGGCGGCATGAAAACTGTCTCCCGAGCATTGCGAAAATGTGTCATATGCTGTAGATCCCGGCCTCGTCTAGTGGAGCATATAATGGCGGACTTGCCTAAGGATCGTATACAGTTCTCACCGGCATTTACTGTCACTGGAATCGACTACTGTGGACCATTTTACACAAACCCGATGGACGAAACCGAACTTCAATAAAATGCTACATCTGCGTATTCGTTTGCTTCGCAACTAAGGCTGTATGGTTGGAGCTCGCAAAGGATCTGTCGACCGCAGCTTTCTTGGGCGCCCTCAGGCGTTTCATCAGTACGCGCGGCATTCCAAGATGCATTTGGTCTGACAACGCTACTAACTTTGTGGGTGCACGGAACGAGCTAGCGGATCTGAAGCGTTTATTGTTGAGCCAGGAACATCGCACCGAAGTTCAGAACTACTGCATCAACAACAGTTTTGATTGGAAGTTCATACCTTCTGCCTCGCCACATTTCGGTGGCCTATGGGAAGCAGCAGTGAAGACCGCAAAGAGTCATCTATATCGCGCTATAGCATCATCACTTCTCGGCTTCGATGAACTTCGCACCTTGGTATGCCAAATCCAGGCTATGATCAATTCTCGTCCTCTTGTTCCACTTTCAGAAAATCCCGATGATCTTGGAGTTCTCAATCCAGGACATTTTTTATTTGGTCGACCACTCATCGATTTTCCCGAGCCAGACGTAACTGGGCTCGACCACAATCGCGTCGGTCGATGGCAACGCATTGCTGACATACAGCAATTGTTCTGGAAGCGCTGGAGTGAGGAGTACCTTACTATTCTCCAGCAGCGTGGAAAATGGGTCACCTCGCAGCCTCCGATCAAGGTCAATGATGTCGTAGGTGTGAAGGACGAAAACTTGCCGCCGTTAAAATGGCCATTAGCTCGAGTCGTTGAGACCATCGCTGGAGCGGATGGTGCTGTGAGAGTCGCTGTTCTTCGCACACCCACTGGAACTACACGTCGAGCTGTCAATAAGCTGTGCGTCCTTCCGGTTAACGATCCTGTTAAAAGACTTGGTCTTCCAACGGGGGGGAGGATGTTCGGCGCAGCAGCCAATAATTGCTCTAAATAAGCTTCTCTTAAGCCATCTGCTCTTTATCACATTCTCATTCGCTCATAGTGCAGTTAGGCACAAAAAGAAACTGTAACACACATACATATGTAAATTTCTGCTGCTCGGTCTCTTGCTTATCATTTGTATTCTATTCCTTAAGTTCGAAAATCACCTTCAAGCGAGCAACACCTATCTCTATTGTAACTGTATTAACTTTTCCTACACGATCATCGCGGACTCGGCATTAAATTAATAAATAATAAGCTAAATTAAATCGTGGTTCTATTATTTGCCTTCGTAAAAGATTGGAGACAGAGTTGCCGAAAAAGCTCGACAGGTTCCAACAGCGATGATAAGGTTAAAGTAGGCAGCGTAGGTCGACTTGGACGCTGATTATGTGGGAGAGTCTATTGTAGGCGATTAGAAAAAGGATGACGGATATTGGCGATCCCTGGGGATGGCGTTTTGAAGAGGGTAGGGATTACTTTTGACATTTTTTATTTTAACTACAATTTTCCGGTTTGCCATGAAATTTCGTATAAACAGTATTATTTTAGGTCCAACATTCCAGCGGTGTAATTGGTCTATTAGTGGGTGGACGACGACTCTGTCGAAAGCCCTTGAGAAGTCAAGGGCAATGATAGAGGCGTGCTTCTTGCTTCTTAACGACTTGGTTATCAGATGGTCTGCAAAGAGCAGACCTGTATCGGATTTTCCGTATTTGAAGCCTGTTTGGTTGGATGGTTGTTGTTTTTCGATACCAACCACCAATGCCGTTTGGCTATTATTTTTTCTAAGGTTTTGGATATGCAGCAGTTAAGGGAGATGGGTCTATAGCTGGTTATGAGTGCTTTGTTGGATTTTATTATAGGAATAACAAGGCAGGTTTTGTAGGATTGTGAATTGGTGTTGTTGAATATAGTGTTGAAGAGGTTTGTAATTCTGTCATTTAGGGCGTAAGAGGTATTTTTTTTTTATCATAGTTGGTTGGTTTGGGCCCGCAGAGCCGTCGGATGTTAGTCCAGATTTTGTCGGAGGGGGTTTTGCGTTATATTTTGGATGTGAAGTCTGTGGTAGCTTTAGATTTGGATATTTTAAGCTTTCTCCGGAAGAGGGCGTTAGATCTTTTGCAATTGAGAAGATTGTCGGTAGTACTATAGCGTTTGAAATTTTTCCAAGTTGTGAATTTGTTAGCCCTAAGTTTGGTCAATGTTGTATTCCACCAGGGGGTGTTTTTGTTGTGGTTTTGAGGGGTTGTTTGGGGTATACTATGGTGAGCGGATTGTAGGATTATTTTATTAATTATTGCAGCTTCTTTATTGATATTGTGGGGTTCCAGGTATAAGGTAATTTAGGTCGTTAGTTAATTTGGTGAATAATGGCCAGTTGGCTTCTTTTTTTTTTGAAGAGGGGACGGTAGAAGATGTCTGATTGGGGCTGTGGGAACAAGGATAATAAGATTGGTAAATGATCTTTACCATGAAAGTCATTGATTATTTTCCAATTAGTGAAGGGAGTTAATTGAGGGGAACATACTGAGATGTCAATATGTGTGAAGGTGTTGTGAGTGGAGAAGTGTGTTGGTGATCCGTCATTCAGTATAATGAGATTGACGTTTTGGAGGAACTTTGATAGGGTACCTCCTCTCCGGTTATCTTGGGCTGATCCCCAGCAAACATCACACTGTTGAAATCGCCTAGGATAATTTGGTTGGTGCTGTTAGTGCGTGGTATAAAGTGGTCGGTTAAGTAATTAGGTGAAAATGTTTTGGTGGGAGGGATATATACAGAAATAGTGTTAATTTTCCTATTAGACATAATTTCGATTCCCAGCGTTTCTTTGTGTGTAAGTTGAGTTAGTGTCTTATGTTCTATGGATTTGTGGACCAATATGGCTACACCGCCAAATCGGTTGGAAGCTGTATTGGTGTAAATTTGAAAGTTTACTGGGACAGGGGTGGGGATAAATGTGTTGTAAAAGTGGGTTTCTTGGAGACATACTATGTGTGGTGAGTATTTTTTTTATTATAATTAGCAGTTCGTTGTAGTTGTTTCTGTATCCTTTCATATTCCATTGTATCATTTTAAGCATTTCTATATTTTTTTAATTTGGGGTCTTGGGTTGAGTATTTGGGTTTGTTTTGAGTTAAAGGTTAAATTATAGAGTATGAGTTAGGTATAAAGTTTGTTTCTATTTACTTGTTTTCGTTTTAGATGGATTCGCTGTCACTATTGTTTTTATGTAGGTTTTTGTATGTGGGTTTTGATTTTGTTTTTGGTTTAGAGGGCTTAAAGTTAGTTGCTAATGGGCTAGATTTATCTTTGGTAAATATTCTTAGTTTTTGATCTTCAGTTGACTGTAATAGATATGATTTGTTTTCCGTGTGTGGTTTCCGTCTGTTTCCATATCTTCCGTTACAGTGGGGTTCGGTTGACGCCTTTTTTGTAGATCTGTGAGTACTTTTCCAGAGGGGAGATCGTAGATGGAGTGCTCGCTGCTTGCTGCGTATTGGTGATTTGTGTATGTGAGCATTGTGTTTCGGTTTGATTTTGTGTTGGTGTTGATGTATTTGGCGTTGGTTGTGCAAAAGTTTTAGCATAGCTATTTCTCAACTCTTGATTGTGCCTGTTATGATATATATCGAGTGCTGTTTTGTGATCAACTTTCTCGGTGGTTCTTATTGCAGTTAGCTCTTGTTGTTTGAGGAAGGTGGGGCATTTACGATCGAGTGGGCTATGTTGGTGGCCACTTTGGGGGTTATTTTTGCAGTTTAGGCAGATTTGCGTATTTTTGAAGAGTTCCCCTTCATTTGTGTGTTTTGCTTCTGAGCAGTTTTTGCATGTTTCGGAACTCTTGCAGATAGCGGTAGGGTGTCCAAAGCGGAGACCATTTTTGCACCGCAGCGGGAGTGGGATATAGGGTCGTACACGGATGGTTTTGTAGCCAATTTTTATTGATTCGGGTAGTTTGTGAGTTGAAAATGTAATTTATATGAGACCAGTTTCGACAAGTGAAGTTTGTTCGCGGTTTATGTTGTTTGTTTTTTTTTTATAGAATTTTGCGCAATTCGATTACGTTCTGTGGTTTTAATTCTTCTAGTATTTCGCTTTCGGGTATGTTTCTTAGATCATTGCAATATACTACGCCTTTGGTTGTGTTTAAAAATAATTTTTTTTAGTGCAATTAGTTTTAGTGCTTGCAGTTTGTTTTTAGTTTTAATGAGCAGGGGCCGTCTTTTGTTTTTTACATGTTTCTACTTCTTCTCCGCATGCATAGCCTACGGTTTTTTTTATAATAAACGGTGACACTTATCAAATGATTCGTTGTCGTATTTTGGCTCGTTTAGTTGTGTTTTGTACAGTGTGTAAATGAGCATCCACCGTTTGAAAAACTCAGCACATAACCATTTTGTTTGGGTTTTTTTCGTCTCGATTGCGTCGGGATTTTTATGGTGCAGTCGTGGAAAATAAAAATCTTTTGTGTATGCATGCATGGACATACATTGCGGGGGTTGTTTTTGCTAGCAAATCTATTGCGCTCTCGCTCAAGTGATGTTGAAACTTGCAAAGATCTATGCTGATGCGTAAACCTTCAACTTAATGCAAACTTATACTCAATGTTTGCCATTAAATGTAAATATATTAGAGTTTTTTAATAACTGGACGCTAAAATTGGCTACACTGACAACTCAAGTGTCAGTCATACATGCATTTTCGGCCGTACTTTTAATTTTAAATGAAAGAATCATTTCTTTAAACGATGAAAATATTTACTACTTATTATTGGTATAATAATAATAATGTACAACATATACTTATAATTAAACAAGTAAGATACTCTAGTCGAGACTGCTCGACTAGGGGATACCCTGAGCCCTGTGAAAAGCCAAATATCAAATCATTCTACTCTTTTTTTATGCATACATACAAGCAACACATTTAATTTTAAATGCACGCAAGCATAAGCGCGCGCTCTGCAAACTGCGCAGTTGACGCAGCGACTGCGCATGGGCAGCAATGTGGGCACTACTATGGGAACTTAATGGTTTAATAACTTTTCTTAGCGATGGACTAAGTGCATTCACAACTTATTAATGGCATCCATATGTATGTATTTGCCAAAGCACAAGTCTGGAGTATTTGATTTGCGCCTTTTACAATTAGGAGGCTATTGAGGGCGAATGGGGAATGGCATCCAAAATCTAAAGATTACGTTATCTCCGCATTTATTAGACGCAACTACACAGCAAATTTGAAGTCTCTAGCTCAAACGATGTACAAACCAAGCCTTAAAAACACATTAAAATTATCGATAAATGCTCATAAAATCGAAATGGAATGAGTTACCGGAAAAATTATATAAACTTGAGCAGCGTATGGTAATATCGAGTATTCATGTAAAATTTCAAGTCTTCACGTTGCGTACTTAAAAATATCTCAGCGTTCACATGGACGGACGGACGGACAGACGGACAGACAGACGGACAGAGCTAACTCGACTCAACTCGTCGCCCTGATCAAGAATATATATATTTTGTGGGGTCTGACACGCCTCCTTCTGCCTGTTACATACATTTAACAAAACCATTATACCCTGATTTCCCATTTTCAATGAACTCAGTGTATAAAAACATAAAAAATTAGAAATCATATTCTTTTCCTTACAAGCGTAATTTATTCAAAGAGCATTTAAAATTATCTTTATTATTTTCTATCACTTGCTGAACAAAATGGCGTCACCGAAAAACGTTTCGGTCCCGAGGCGACGCTCGCGCAAAGAGCGAAACGCGAAAGGCTCAACGTAAAACGATCAACTGAAAGCCGAAACGACTCAAAAATAAAAAGCTTGATCAGAGCGGGAGCGAGTGTGAGTGCATTTTTTCGATTGCTGGTTTTGTAAGTTTTATTTCTGTCGGGTGCTTCGTTCATGGTTGTTGTTTTTGGCTGTTGCCCGGTGTAACTGCTTATGGTGTGTTTTTGTATTTGTTTCTGTTTGCTTTTATGGTTGATATTTGTTAGGCGCGCGTTTGCTGATATGCTTTGCGTTTGCGTAGCAGGGTTATGTTTTTGTTTTTTGATGCAGCACGTCTTATCTCTTGAGAAGTTAAAGTGCTACTAACAACGTCTTATTTACCCAAGCTTAAATGATTTTGGTTTTTTTGTTTTGTATGTGTGCAGGCGAGAACATAAATTATATAAGGACTGGAATAGTAATAATTATAATAGTCTTGTATCTAATTAAGAGAATAAACCAGAGACATCGATTACTGACTATCAACTTTTCTGGCCTCGGCAGAATGTTCAGGCATGATCATAAAAAAATACATAAATATGTAAACAACAACAACATGTTGTCCGACAAATCATTAGAGTTTCTTAAGAAGCAATCGGATATATGACAGTATCCTGCACACCATAGCATTTGCAGTCGAGGAAAAGTTAACGGAAGAATTTTCTGCCAGTCACTTAGCATTGCTTAAAATCGGTGTCGTCAAGCATCAAATTTTTACTGATAAAATATATGGTGACACTATGGAAAAAATCAGGATCTAAAAGGAATTTAAGAATAGCAGGATTAACGCTGACCCTGACCCTCAGCGATAAGATAAGAATAACTAATAGATGAACGCTGCGCCCAACAACCTTAGTGATAAGATAAGAATAGATAATAGACGAACGCTGAGCCCTACAACATCAGCGATAGTATAAGAATATAATAGACTAATGCTGAGCTTTACAAACTCAGCAATATACACACTAGATTTAAGGGTTAAAATTATGCATGAGGCTGGGTATATATACGCCGCCTCAGAAGAATAAAGATCAGTACAATACGGACTAAACACCATCACAGTCCGGTTATTCAATCTTCAAGTCGTAGTACAGTTCGGACTAACCATAAACAACATCAAAGTCCGTGTATTCACTCAACCGAGCTGGATCTAGTAGTGATTGTATTCATTCATGGTCCTTCGATCCGTACCACAGACTACCAAACGTTGTGAAAAGTGTTTTCAATAGTGAAAAATTGTATAAGAGTTGTTTTATTTGGCTTACCAATCCACGCTGTGAGTAGAGGCACAGCAAGATCAACCAGGCGATCAAAACAAAAAAACCTCCAACGGGTTCAGCCAAAGATCAACAATACAAGAACAACAAATACACAACAACAACAACAACAACAACAACAACAACAACAAAAATATGCTGTCCGCTAAATCTTTGGAATTGCTCAAGAAGCAAGAGAAGATTTATGAGAGCATTCTACAGGCCATAGCTGATCAGAATGAGCTAGCAGCCCTGGAAAACTAGCGCTAGTTAAAATCGGTGTCATCAAGCATCCATATTTTATGCACAAAGTATATGGTGTCACCATGGAAAAAATCAGGATCTACAAAGAGGCCCTGATGAAGGTCGAAGTTGCCGACCAACCTATGGACACCGATTAACCGTCAACGAGCGAACATGGTAACTGCGGTTGGAAGCATCCAGGGAAAGACAGGAAAGCCCATTTTCACAAAGAAGTGCAAACCCAATGGATGTATTGGTAGAAGATGTGGACAGAAAAGCTCTAAAAGTAAGGGAGCACATTGAAGGTGTGCATGCCAACCTAGAGCGCAGCGATCAGGAAGAAAATGTTGTCTTCAAGGAGGCATTATCTTTCTGGTGGAAAAAAGTCGAATCAGCGTTCGCGGATTTAGAGGCAAGATATTGAAAATCTGCCTACGACAGCGACGAAATAGAGGAACTGGAGTTCAACGTCGATAAACTGTTAGTTAAGCTTAACAGGAAAATAGGCGAGTTCAACAATAAAAATGAAGACGTCCCAGATCTACCCAAATCGGATCTTCCTCATTTTGACGGAAATCCCAAAGACTGGCCAACGTTCTTCAATTTATTCTCCGATAAAATTCACAAAAGGAAGGATATCAGCGACACAAGGAAGCTGAACTACCTCAAATCGTGTTTGAATGGAGAAGCCCAAATGGTAGTAAACCATTAATTAAATGGATCATCCGCTAGCTACAATTCGGCGTGGGTTCTTATATGCAAGCGCTACGAAAATAAGCGCAAAATATTCGCAAACGCCGTTGACCAACTAGTGGACATGGACCTGCTGAAGAACGATGATGAAGGCAGGTTCTGCAATTTCTTAGACACAGCAAATGAGTGCATTTACATCGTTAAACAAGAAGGCCAAATTGGTAACGATGTGGATGTAGTAATCACCCAGATTTTGCTACAAAGATTCTCGACGGAAGTGCTACAACTTTACGAGCAATACGTAAAGAAAGCCAAAGAAATCCAGTCCTTGAAGAATGTGCTCGAGTTTATTGATCAACTGTACAACTCAGTATACTCAGTGCAAAAAAGAGCCACCCAGACGTCTATGGAAACAAAGAGAACGAGCTACAAAAGATGCCGTTTTTGTAAACTAGATGGCCACGAAATATCCAGGTGCCAAAAATTTAAAGCCGAGCTAATTACAAAGCGCAAGGAATTTGTCACTAAAAACACTCTATGCCTGAATTGCTTAGGCACCCATTGCCTGAGAGATTGCAAAAACGATTGGACATTCAACAAATGCAGCAAACCACATAACAATTTGCTTTACGAGAATGCAAATAAAAAAGAGACTTTGTTTTAAGAAAAACAACAACAGGACAAGATACGTTGCTGGCAACTGCGCTCATTCGGATTAAAAAGAAATCCGGAAAATATGAGCAACTAAGGGCCCTCATCGATGGAGGATCACAAAAAACATTAATTTCGGAAAAGGCTGCACAAAAGTTAAAACTTCGACGAATCAAGTGGAACGTGGAAGTTCAGGGAATTTCACAAAATGTAATCCTGAAAAATAGCGTTTACTTGACAATCAAACCAAGAATGTCAAGTCAATTCATCACCACAACGCAGGTTCTTGTCATGCCAAAACTACAGAGAGCTCTACCGAGCAAGAACATTTACATTGATGTCAATAAAGATTGGATGGGCTGCGAGCTAACAGACCCATATTTCAACGAGCCAAGCAGAATTGATGTCATAATTAACGTAGATCTACTTCCCCAAATAATGCTGGGAAAAGTTAAAAAAATCAACGAAACGCTGGGACAAAAAACTAAGCTTGGATGGATTGTTTCCGGCAACATAGCTAGATCGAACAACAAGGTGATCAGTGCAGCAACAACGATGTACAAAGACGACCTCGAACGACGCTGGAAGCTAGGTCGCATGGAACTATTAGACACTATCGGCCAAGGCAAATACTATATGCCACATAGACCAGTAGTTCAACCAAAGCAGAGGATTGTGATGCTAGTCGGGCCCAAAATACAAAAAGAAAATAGTGGTCTGAAATCAGTGCCAGAAAAAGGGAACATCAAAAGGCATTTCATCCAATTCAACACCAATGAAGAAGCTGAGTATTCGCCCATATCTGGCTATTACATTTTCCGGGTCCCGCTGAATGTTCAGGCACGAACATAAATTATACAAGGATTGGAATTATATAATAGTCTTGTATATAATTAAGAGAACAAACCAGAGACAGCGATGACTGACTGTCATTCTCTCTAGCCCCGGCAGAATGTTCAGGCATGAATATAAAAAAAAAAACATAAATATGTAAACATGCCTTCTACGCACTCAACGATTAGCATGCATTCGATAGATAGATAAAGGCCACACGTGTTGAATTTACCCTTAGCGATAGGATAAGAATAGATAATAGACGAACGCTGAGCCCTACAACCTCAGCGATAGGATATGAATGCAATAGACCAATGCTGAGCCTTACACACTCAGCAATAGATGCTTTAGATTTAAGAGTTGAAATTATGCATGAGTCTGCGTATATAAACGCAGCCTCATAAGAACAGACTTCAGTACAGTACAGACTAAACACCACCACAGTCAGTGTACTCATTCATGAGTATTCGAATAAACCTCATTCAGTATGTACACTGAAAGAGATTCTTATGTTGTGTTTTTCCTTTTTTTTATGATGACCATGGTGACGTTTTTAATGATTTTTTCCTCCAAAAGGTTCCAGATGTCCCGGTCGGGAGCTACAATGGCGGCGCAAGGTTCCTTTCACGTCGGGCCTTATGCCATCGGCGGTTACTATGTATCCCAAAAATTCAACCTGAGTAGACAATAAATGTGTTAACCCTTAAGTCGACTTCGCGAAGTGCTTTTATTATATCCCGCAAATGTCCCCAATGGCTCTCATAGCTATCGCTGAAGACGATTATGACGTTAACATATACGTAGCATGACTTTCCAATAAATGGCCTGAGCTTGGGCTTCTTGGGCACCACCCTAATCGGCGAACTGTAAGGGCTCTTTGATGGTGTAATTATACCTTCCTTCTCAAATTCCTCAACCTGTCGCTCCACCTCATGAGACAAGGGGTTCAAAAATGTCCGCGAACTCATCAAGCAACAGGTGCAATGCCTTTCGCACCTCTTTGAAGCGCGTTTCGTCAAGCACGGGTTTGGGTTTCTTAGCGAGCAGAGGGATTCCCACCCCGGGTTCTATTGTGAGGAGGTCGCGTTTTCTGTCTATTACCGTCTATTACCATCAGCTTATCATCACCAATAATGCCGTCAAGCAACTCTAATCCGGGGAGTATATAAAAGGTAAGAGGGGTGTTATTTTCTACTGATTTGAAAAATAACCCTGTCAATTGTTGTCTGATCTCAATGCTTCCCGCAGCAGACTGCAACAAAATAGTTTTGGTAGATTTGTGCAGCCAGCGGCCACCTTGTAGCAAATGAAGTTCTTATTGGTCCAGTGTCGATTAGCGATTGAAGCCCTGACCCGTCTCCCGTACCATATTCTATATATGGTACGCTAGAGAGACATTCGTCAAAAAATTTTTCTGCCCTACATCAAGCTGTACCAATCTCTCCCTAGTCTGGTTCGACTCATCCTCCTGTGATATTCGTTCGGCCAAACCAGTTTCGTTTACCTGGTTGGTTGTTGTATAAGACCCGTTCATCTCGCTGTATCCTCCGTCTTCTGGAATTTCTTCGCCACTGACCGATCATGATGAATCACTTGGGAACTCTAAATGATAAAGCCTTTGTACTTTGCGAAACGGGTTGGAACCTCCGTTGAGAGCTCTCTTAAAGTTGCCTGGCGAAAAGATGTTCGACCTCTGCGGCTGTCTTGATTGGTTGGACTCAATCTTCAAGGCCGATCTTGACGGCTGTTACCCATGTCTTGGAGTGAGCAGCGGCCGAGGAGTAGTATAATGGCTAGCGTATCCTTGCTGTGGTGTAGTGTAGCTATAGTTGTTAGCGTTCAAAAAAGGGCGCGAGGAACTTGACGTTGGGTCCATTGGGCGTGGGTTTTCTGGGCGTAAATGCTGGGCCCGCCCTCAATGAATATACTTCAGGAAGGTCTTTCGGCCTGTGCAGTATGAGGAAGTCGCCCTTCAAGCTAGACTCGAAGACGTCTAATGATTTCTTCCTGTAGAGCGAAGACACGTTTCATTTTGGGCCAGTCGTCATCTAACACGCCGTAGGAAGTCAGAGCTACGTCCGCGTGACGCCTTATCTTCTGCCTGATGTACGTTATTTTTCGGGCTTGACTCTTAGCAGCTCATAGTCGGTCAGCATGTTTTCAATCCTGTTGGCACATAATTCAAACTCGAAGATATTTTCCTCAACGGCCTGCAAATCCTTCACACAATCGGATATTTTACTGTATTCGGCCAAATTGAAAATCGCACGGGGACGAGCTAAGGGTCTTGGTTCTTCTATCATCGGGTTGCGAGACTCTCACTCGCTAGCAAGCTCGTTTTCTAGAGGAATTATTTAGTCAAGAGCCTGCTGTATTTTTTCCTTCTGGGCGGTATTTTGGTTTGTTAGCAACGACAAGGTTACCTCGAACCTCACCATTTACTCTGTCATTGAGGGCAATTCTTGATCAGACATTTCTTTTAAACTGACAACAATAAACTTTTTTTTTTATATACATTTTATTTGCAATCTGTCTTATATAAAACAATAAGCAAATCTTTAAACTATAACTATAAATAACCGGATGGTTTGAACTCCAAAGAGATCAATCCATATATTTACATATTTATAGCTAATCTACTAGTTTAACTCTCTACTAGAGAATAGCTACTTGGCAAATCTAATTCGTGGAATCTTTTTAAGCGCCGTTCGCTGTTATTTGTGTTGTCGAGGAGTCCAGAAGCTAGTCCAGAAGCTGCAACGCGTAGGTCCATATTGGTTTTAAAACAGCCTTATATAGCCGTATTTTGTTTTCAAGGCTTAGCTGCGAGCGCGTTCCTAGTAGTGTACATTTTTGTTGTCTTGATTTTAAGTTGTAATTTCTTTGCATTTATATGCTGTCTCCAGGTAAGCCTCCGATCCATATGCACTCCCAGGTATTTTCGCTAACTGGAATGGTGATTCCATTGAGTGAGACTGTAGGAGAGCGAATGTTACTTGCACAGACTTTTGGGCGTTCACCACAATTATCCATTTGTTTAGCCAAGCTTCAATCAGACCAAGTTCCTCTTGAATAAGATTGGATGCAGCTGTTGGGTCAGTGCTGGTAGCAACGACTGCGGTGTCGTCAGCATATGTTGCTACTTCTACAGCTTTGGTAGAAGGCAAATCGGCTGTAAAAACAGTATAGAGGACTGGGCCTAATACACTGCCTTGAGGGACTCCAGCGTTTGCAGTGCGTATACTGGACGATTCATCCTACTCTTGGACGTAAAAACTCCTGTTTTCCAGATAGGACTTGATAATCAAAAAGTATGGTGCAGGCAACCATTTCTCAATTTTATACAGTAGACCTGCATGCCACACTTTGTCGAAGGCCTGTTTGACATCTAGGAATACTCCTGTGCAATACTTTTTTGATTCAAACGCATTTATAATTATATTTGTGATGCGATGGCATTGCTCTATCGTACCGTGTTCTCTTCTAAACCCAAACTGGTATTCGGGTATGATGTTTAGTTTGTCCAGCACTGGTAACATTTTTCTTAAAAGTATCCTTTCGAATACTTTAGAGAACGTCACCAGCAAACTAATGGGACGGTAGGACGATGTGCAGCCTTGTTGGGCAACAACAATAAACGAGTGCGCAGTTAATAAGAAAGAAATATTCAAGTCAGTGTAGTGACGACAGGAAAGAGGAAAAATAAAATTGGATTGTTTAATAAGAGGTTCTTTATTATTATTTTTTAAAGTTTTCCACAGATATCAGAGTTAAAAAGTAAGAAAACTCTAGTCGGAGGTGCCCGATTAGGAGATAACCTGAGCCTCGTCCGATTTGCATTTTTTAATACGCTATATAGCTTACATATAACATTAAATTTTCCAAAATTAAATTATATTTTTGAATTTTTATTCAACTAGAATGTATGTCAATCAAAAAGAAATTAATAATTAAATAAATAAATAAATAAACAAAAAAAAAGGACGAAAACAAACATCACCGCACCTCGACTCGAGCCTGTGTCCATTTACTACATATGTATCGTTAAAGCGCATCATCTCAACTAGCACAACTACTTCATGTTTGTAAATTAAAAAAAAAAATGAAAAAAGTTACGCTGTTGTCACTGAGTTTCGAACTCGGGACCTTTCGTTTACGCGCTTTGTATCTATCCACTACGCCACACCAGTATTGCATTGCCCGTTGGCAAGTCCCAAAGTAGTACTGCAAGGGCGATATGTGAAAAATACAAAACTAAAGAAGCTAAAGAAGCAGATCAATTCCAATTGTAATTCTTAGAATAGGCTAAAATGCTCGCATATGAATGTATGAGTATGTGTACATATAACAAGTAAGAGTGCTCTAGTCGAGACTGCTCGGGTATCCCCTAGATACCCTGAGCCCTGTGAAGAGCCAAATATCAAATCATTCTACGATTTTGTATGCATACATACAAACAACACATACACACATACATATTGACGCACGCATAAGCGCGCGCTCTGCCAACTGCACAGTTGACGCAGCGACTGCGCTTGGGCTGCAATGTGGGCATTTTAATTTGAAAACTTAATAGTTTAATAACTTTTCTTAGCGATGGACCAGGTGCATCAAACTTTCACAACTTATTAATGACATCCATATGTGTGTATGTGCCAAAGCACAAGTCTCTAGTATTTGATTTGTGCTTTTTACAAATAGGGGGCTATTGGGGGTGAATGGGGCGTTGCATCCAAAATGTAACGTTATCACCGTATGTAACGTTATCACCGTATTCATTACACGGAACTACACAGCAAATTTGAAGTCTTTAGCTCAAAAGATGTACAAACCAAGCCTTAAAAACACATTAAAATTATCGAGAAATGCTCATAAAATCGAAATGGAATGAGTTATCCGAAAAATTTTATAAACTTGTGCAGCGTATGGTATTACCGAGTATTCATGTAAAATTTCAAGTCTCTACGTTGCGTACTTAAAAATATCTCAGCGTTCACACGGACGGACGGACGGACAGACGGACAGGGCTATATCGACTCGTCTTGTCGCGCTGATCAAGAATATATATACTTTATGGGGTGTGGCACGCCTCCTTCTGCCTGTTACATACATTTTCACAAAACCATAATACCCTGATTTCCCATTTTCAATGGGCTCAGGGTATAAAATCGGTGGTCTGTTGGAATTTGTGTATGTGTGTATGTATGTAAATGCGTGTAAAGGGCGATATATGACAAATACAAAACTACAGAATTAGTAAAAAGAACCGGTATCAAAAAATAAAAAAAAATACAACTTGCATAAAATTTACATGAATCTATATGCAAAATTTGAAGGGTTTAGCTTTAAAGGTAAGGGAGATATAATTTTGCAGCCTGTTTTTGATAAGGTTTAAAATCGATAACATTACAACAAAAATAGTTATCGTTCATACGAAGTAAACTTGACCTGCGCGTGCTATACACAGACCCAACAAAAAATTCAAGTCTCCAGGTTGACTACGTTCTGAGATCGACGCGTTCAAACATACGGACAGACGGACGGACAGATAAACGGACAGGGCTAAATCGACTCAACCTGTCGTCCTGATCGAGAATATATATACTTTGTGGGGTCTGACACGCCTCCTTCTGCCTGTTACATACATTTAACAAAACCATTATACCCTGATTTCCTATTTTCAATGGGCTCAGGGTAAAAGAAAACAAGAATGAATATACAATATATATATATATATATATATATATATAAGTTAACACATAACACTTAATATAGGATATTTCATAAGTTTATAACTAACCCTCGCTATCGCGTGCTTCTTAAGTTAAGGAACAGCCCTCGCAATTGCGACACTGCATACTTTGTATCAGCGCGCTATAGCTGCAATGGTCAGCGGCGGTAACCGGACACTTTTGTTATTGCCTAAGACTTTGCTGAGTCGGCTTGCCGACCATGACATTGTGGCGTAATGCCAGTTTTGGCTTAGCTTAAGTGAAATATTCTGTATATTTAGAAGTTTAGTTTGAATACAGCGCTCTTCCAGTAAGTCGCTTAAATAAATATTCACTCCGGCACTTAGCCGTTAAATAATTTGTTTTATTGTCTGAGCCCGAGGCCAGCAATAAGAGGCACAGTTCGCCTCTCAACCTAATCTTCACCCAGAACAGGACTGGAAGGAATATAATTGGCGCCCAACTAGTGGTCGGACTCCACAACCAACAGCAATTAAGACAGCAGCGCGGGAGCTGCGAGTGACCAAACTTATAAATAAATTTATTTTTTGTGTTAGTTGAATCATGTAAGTGGATACTCTAGCCAAAATTTTTAAAGTCTTAATTTTTTATAAAAATTATTTAATACTTGTGAGTATTTTATATTGCAACAGATCATAATTAATAACAATAATCTGAACCAGGTTTCTGAAACACGTGAGAGTAACTGCCTTGAGGATTCTAGTTAAAACAATTTATCATCCAGATCGTTAGTAAAATTACCTTGTGTTACTTTCTGTGTGTCTAAAATTGTGCTGTATCAACGCATACAGTTCTCGTGATTCAGAGCTACGTCGTAATTCGATCCATCTTTTGACGCCCCGCGGCCACTGGCCTGCGCATGTTTCAGTTCAGCCAATATAGAACACCTCGCAAGCAGCTTAGCGACTCAGATTCCGACTGTGACATTCCCATTCGAGCCTCGGCTACAAGACCTCTCCTTGCAGTTTCCCCCCCCCATTAGATAAAATGGATTCAGATCAGCTTAGGGAAATAATAAGGTCGGCTGTCAGCAATGCTTTAGCTGAACAGGCCGCTGCAAACGAGCAGAGGGAGCAAGCATTGACTCAAAGAATTAATGAGTTGGCTCAACAAATAGCAGCAGCAAACGTTGCCGCCCCACAAGTAGTAGCATATGCTACTATAGGAATTAGAAACGACATTCGCTGTGACGAGCCACTAGATGCCGTCAAATGTTTACCTGAGTTTGCAGGAGTACAGGAAGCATATGTATCTTGGAGGCAGGCAGCATTAGCAGCTTACGAGATCTTCAGACCACATAATGGCAGTTCTCGTCATTACCAGGCTGTTATCATTATAAGAAGCAAGATCAGGGGCCCCGCAGACGCGGTCATTTGGTACTGTATTGAATTTTGAAGCGATAATAAATCGCCTAGATTTCACATACAGTGACAAGAGACCAATTCATGTCATTGAACAGGAATTAGGTACCTTGAGGCAAGGTGGCCTGTCCCTGCTCCAGTATTACGACGAGCTAGAGAAGAAACTCACTCTTCTCACTAACAAAGTTAGCATGTCATATGAGCCGGCTTTAGCAAAGGGCCTATGTGAAAAATTCCGTGACGATACGTTGCGTGTGTTCATATCGGGTCTCAAGCGCAGTCTTACAGATGTGCTCTTTGCAGCAAAGCCCAGAGACTTGCCTTCAGCGCTAGCTCTCGCGCAAGAGGTTGAGTCAAATCATGAAAGGTACACATTCCCGGCTAATTTCGCAAGAAATCTAGAGGACAAAGAGCGCAGGCCGCATGCAAAAGCGCACGGTCACCAACAGGAAAGGCATTCGCAACAAGCCGAAATACAAACTATCGGTACCAAGAATCCACACTTCAGCAAGCAAAGCAAGGCCCCAGTGCAGACTGACCAACGAAGCAGCAGGCAGCACAATAGTAATGGCGCACCGGTGCCCATGGAGGTCGATCCTTCCTTCTCAAGGGTATTGCAGCCCACTCAGGCCCCCGCTTACGCGAATAGGAAGAACCCCGCATCCAACCGCACAGGTGGTCAGGAAAATCAACAAAGATTGAATCACGTCACGCAAAATGCGGGATAGGGAGCAGAGGTGTACGCTGATGCCGCCTCTAGCGCAGCGGCACAAATCAATGACGATGCTAGTTATGACTCTGATGCCCTCAATTTTTTAGGAGTAAATCCCTGCTATGCTCAGACGATACTCAGGGCTAGGGAGAACGCAAATCGGCAGAATAGGGTCTTTGACGTTGGTGACAAAGTTTTGGTCAAGTCCAACCGACGACTCGGAAACAAACTCATACCTTTATGTGATGAGAAGGCAGTGGAAGCAGACCTGGGGACCGAGGCCCTCATTAGAGGGAGGGTGGTCCATAAGGACAACCTTGTCTTGTTTTTTTTGTACACCTGTTTTTAAGCCACTAGGCAAACTCGTATAAGTTAGATATAGTTGTTCAACTTACTTTTAGCCACTTGGCATAATTTTTATAAACTTTCTTTGTGGTGGGTACACCCGATGCCGACGATTTAGAGCAGACTAGGTTTACTGAAATGCAATTGATAAATGCCAATAATAGACAAATAGAAATAAACACTAGAGCTCAAGATCAGCTTAACCAGTTAACAACCACTGTCAATTAAATTCTCAAGATAGCCAAAAACTCACAAGTTGACAGTAGCCATTTATTTGAAACACTACTGTCTAGAAACAGAATGCTGACGATGGAGTTGCAAAATTTAATACTTGCTATTACTCTTGCGAAGGCTAATATTGATAGCCCAAACATTTTGGACCGCTAAAATTTGAAATCAATTTGGCTAGAGGAACCCACCAACACTCCCATAGGAGATCTTATGTCCGTTGCGTCCGTCAAAGTTCTCCAATCGATTAACACTATACATTATATAATTAAATTCCCAAAGATTAAAAAAGCTTGCAGAAAAATTACGATTTATCCTGTCGTCCACAAGAACTTCATACTGCGATTGCTTGACAACGTCATAGCCGAATGCGATGGAGAAACCCACACACTGGAAATAATCACCCATGTAGATGACGGAATCATCATCCTCAACGACGGGTCCGCAAGGATTCAGGTGGACAACGGCACTGAAATCCAGGTACAAGGCACACATCTCATCACGTTCGAAGACCGAGTCGCAATTAACGGGACTCTGTCTTACAATCACAACAACGTACGCAATAGAGTCCCAGGTATTGCCAATTCTCCCTTGCTGAACATCACTGCCACTCAAGATGTCCTCAGCCTCCCTTACCTTCATCGTTTGAATGAACGCAATCTGGAGGTGAGTTCGAGAAAAACGCCGGAACTGATCAGGCTTATCGTGTGGCATTCATTATTGGAGCCATATGCTGTGCTCTAATCTGCATTGGCCTCACTCCTAGTCGATTCATCGGTGCAAAGAAGTCCGCAAAGCAGTTACGAGAAGTCGTCGCCGGGATTGGGTCGGCCGAGGGCGGCCTCATACTTGAAGGGGGAGTAGTTAACACATAACACTTAATATAGGATATTTCATAAGTTTATAACTAACCCTCGCTATCGCGTGCTTCTTAAGTTAAGGAACAGCCCTCGCAATTGCGACACTGCATACTTTGTATCAGCGCGCTATAGCTGCAATGGTCAGCGGCGGTAACCGGACACTTTTGTTTTGATGCAAGAGCTTCCGTTATTGCCTAAGACTTTGCTAAGTCGGCTTGCCGACCATGACATTGTGGCGTAATGCCAGTTTTGGCTTAGCTTAAGTGAAATATTCTGTATATTTAGAAGTTTAGTTTGAATACAGCGCTCTTCCAGTAAGTCGCTTAAATAAATAGTCACTCTATATATATATATATATGCGATGCGCGGCCTCAGCAACAGTCATACGAAACCGTTGACGTTGTTGACGCGCTGCCGTCGCGGCGGGCCCAGCAGCGACTATACGGAGGCCGCTGACTCAGCAGCCGCCGCCGAGCTGACCGATTGAGGAGGAGCGCATCAGTTCTGACTGAGCGACCGAATCGACAAGACGAGGATTTCACTATTTGAAGGACGAGCGACTTGTATTCTCTAGCTACTAACTAACAAGAATCAAATATTATAACGAATTTAAAACAATCTACCAAGCGTTATCATTTCAATCGATTATGTTAGTATCAGAAATCTACACATTGTGAGTAACACAAAGATGTGGTCGCCATAGAGAATCAGTGGCGGACACATTCTTAACTGGCGCCCGAGCAGGGATCACTTCTGTCATAAGGTGCGTGATAAAAATGTAAAATAAAGTGCCACAAATCTCTACATGAAAGTGAATTAAAAAATAAGTAATAAGTGGAAATTTTTGTCAGTGTTGTGTCTTGCCTACAAAATAATAAAAATAAACAAGCAAAAAGGAAAAAACCAAAAAGAAAAAAACAAAAAATAATAATAAATAAATAAATGACTAGTTGCAATATAAGACGAAAAAAAAGGAACAAGTGAAAAATAGAGTGAAATATACAAATTTTTGTTCCCCCTTGTTCTTATTTTTCCGCCGGCAAGACACACATACGAAATAATGAAAAATAAATAAAATCAAAACGACAAAAATAACTGCATAACAAAGAATAAAAATGTGATGCAATAATGTGACAAAACCTTTCCACTAAAGTAACCAGAAAATGATATTAAATGAAATAAAAGAATTTGTGAGGGCTAATTATCTAACGAAAGAATGAAAAAGCCTGTGAAAAATGTGTACGCATCCTCTATATTAAGAGATGCTTGGGTTCGACTCCCTTCATAGGCTCAAATAAAAGAAAATAAACAAATCAAAAAAGCCGACGGCAAATTATTGGTGGGCAGTGCACTTGTGATGTCGGGGTTCGACTCCCTGTCGTGCGGTAATATTCGAGTTAAAATATTGAAAATGTTTCATAAAATAAAGCAATTAAGGCCGGTGGCTAAAAAATATTGGTAGACAGTGCATGTCAGGGGTTCGACTCCCCGCCGCCCGACCATTAAACTGATAATTCGCACGCATTTTATGATTGAAAGTGATCTCAGTTCTAATTTTAAGAGATAACCACTGTGGCAGCTTCGACCTGCAAGTGGCATTTTTAAATTTAAGAGCAAAAGAAAAAAGTAATATGAGTGCAGTGAGTGTGAGTGCAAGTGCGTTACGTGCGAATAGTGGTGTGTGATAGTGTACTGTGTTCCGTTGGAAAGGCCTGGCAATCAAATAAAAATACAAATATTGCGTTCGGCTGCCCAACGGCTCGTGGAGTCATCCTTACCTCAGTAGGCTGTAACAGGCTAAAAGGGATAATAAGGACCTCCCGTTAAGTGCAAATTCGCCAGAACCTTGACACACGATCGCTGCAACTCACATCCGTGCAAAAAATAAATGCAATACAATACGATACAATATGACACTGTGAAGATACCCTATAAAAGAAAAATACAATACGATACAATATGACACTATGAAGATACCCTATAAAAGAAAAATACAATACGATACAATATGACACTATGAAGATACCCTAAAAAAAAAAAAAAAAATCGAGTAAATGAAATAAATAAACAAACCAAATAAAAAAGGGGAAAAGAAAAAAATATGCCGTTTTCCTCTCCCAATTGCAACAATTATTTGATCTATTACTAATTCAACTTTATGTCTCAACCATAACAAAAAACGTAAGAAATACGCTCATATACACAATGACAGGAGATATATGTCAAAATAAATAACAGATTAGGAACCAAGTTGTCACCCAGATACAAGAAAGAAATTGTTAAAGAAGATAGAAACACCACTGTACTAACAACTGGAAAAACAATTCACAAGAGTAACATTACAAATTTATAAATTTTACGGGTTGCTTTTCACGATGACAGCAATACCAACGGAAGGGCATTTAGACATTTCCAACTATACCGACGCACAAACTGTTAACGCAATAAAAGAAATAGGGAAGTTGCAGACATCAACAACGCGGATAGTACAGGTCATAGAATTAGCACAGATTAAAGAAGCATTAGACAACCTCCAGCTCCTAACAGAACAAAATCTTAAAACAAACCCCCTATACCATACCTTACACCATGAATTAGCACAGGCAACGGTTACTTTTAGCACAATAGCAACATTCCAGAAACGGCACACTAGAGCCATCAATATACTAGGAAAAGCATGGAAATATGTAGCAGGTAGCCCGGACAACGACGATCTTGTAATGCTGACAGATAACATTAACAAACTGATAAACAACAATAACCAACAGATAATCATAAATAAACAACTAGAAGATAGAATCAATAGACTAACGAAAATCTCAAACGATCTAAATAATAGTGAATGAATACACTTGACTATGTTGGGGTTTAGTTCTGTACTGATCTTTATTCTTCTGAGGCTGAGTATATATACGCAGCCTCATGCATAATTTCAACCCTTAAATCTAATGTGTCTATTGCTGAGTGTGTAAGGCTCAGCATTGGTCTATTGTATTCTTATACTATCGCTGAGGTTGTAGGGCTCAGCGTTCGTCTATTATCTATTCTTAACCTATCGCTGACGTTGTAAGGGTCAGCGTTCATCTGGCTATTTTAAGATTCCACACATGTGGCCTTTCTTCATCTATCGCACTGCATGCTAGTCAAGTGCGTAGAAGGCATGTTTACATATTTATATATATTTCTATGTTCATGCCTGAACATTCTGCCGGGGCCAGAAAGGTGACAATCTGTAATCGCTGTCTCTGGTTTCTTTTCTTAATTATATACAAGACAATGACAATTATTACTATTCCAATCCTTGAATAGTTTATGTTCGTGCCTGAACATTCTGCGGGGCCCGGAAAATGCGATAGCCAGATATGGTCGAGTACTCAGCTGCTTCCTTGGTCTTCTGCGCTGGTGGCGGTTCCCATTCCAAGTGAAGTCGGTTCTCTTTAAATTGTATACACCCTTTGTAGATGTCGTCAATGGTTGAGTGAGCTGAGAGGGAGGCCGCTTGCATCATTGCTGCCGATGTCAAGGCCTTCAAATTAGGGTCATCCACTTTTTGAAGATTATGCTGCGTTATAGCAGCTATTGATAACGATTGCCTTTGGTATGCGAACGAATAGCTTGTAGTGGATCCGATATTTTCCTTTGAAATGGTGTGGCTGCTGCTCTCAATGAAGTTCTCGATCGCCGATTTAATTTTCGTTAATATATTTTCAGCCTTAGTGGTTTCCGAAGCAATTTGTTGTTTCAAAGCCTCTGCTGTGGTTGCTGAAGCGCTGTTTACTGAATTTGAGACGATACCATCATTTTTATCTCCACCTGTACTTCTAGTTGCAGTTGTAGTTTCGGCAGGAGTGTTTTGGACATCCTTCGGGCTGCTATCAATGGAAGTATCGTCAATCGACTGATCTTCCAATTGGATATCTTTTGATGTCTGTATCGAAGATGTGACAGCAATTACACTCTCGTCCCCATCTTCCATTTCCTCCTGCTCTTGCGGTTGATTCTTTTTTGATATATTTCCCACTGACCATTTATCTTCTCCTAATCCTCCCATGTGAGGGCTTGCCGGCGGGATGAAATGCCATTCGCTGTTCCGTTTTTCTGGCACTGGTTCCAGACCACTATTTTCTTTTTTAGCGGCGGTTTTATGGCTTGATAGCTTCTGATCAGCGATGACGGTGTCCCTATTAACGGAGGTGCTCTCGAACTTGCGGATACTGCCTTCAAAATTGGTCTTCAGTTCCTTGTTCATTGGCTGGTTAATGGAGATATCCAATAGTTGGCACCTTTTAGCATAGCGCTTGCACAAATAGTCCCACGCTGCATTGTAGTTGCCAACTTCAATTGAGAAATGGCTTACGACCACTGTTGCGTCTCCCCTGATACACATTTTTAGGTATATCAACTTTCTTTTGTCGCTGATATCCTTCCTCTTGTGAATCATGTTTGAGAATATCTCGAAGAACGCTGGCCATTTTTTTGGATTTCCATAGAAATGAGGAAGTTTTGGTTTCTGGGGCTTTGGATCTTGGAACAGCGGAAGGTCTTCTTCTATGTTCTGCAAATCACTTACTCTTTTGTTAAGTTTATCTGACAGCCCGTCGACGAGGAATTCCAGTTCTTCTATATCGTCGCTGTCGTAGGCAGACTTTCCATATCTTGCCTGTAAGCCCGTGAACAGTGTCTGGACTTCGTTCAATCGGAAGTTTAGCTTATCTTTATGTTTAAGGATTTCTTCCTGGTTGCTTGAGTTTAGGTAGACATACACTTCATGGACGTACTGCCTTACTTTTAGACGTTCTTCGTCAACAAGCTTAATCCACTCATCCTTTAGGCTCATACTTCTGTGTGAAAATATTATTTCCTCTTGAGTATTTTCTTGCCTGGATGTTTCCGGTCGTATTTGCCAATTTTTGCTTGTAGATGGTTTGTCGGTGTCCATAGTGTGGTCGGCAACTTCGACCTTCATCAGGGCCTTCTTGTAGCTCCTGATTGATTCCATAATCCAATCATATATTTTCTCTGTAAAATATTGATGGTTGATGACACCGATTTTCTTCAGCAGTGAATGATTGGCAGTGAATTCTGCTGCCAACTTATCCACAACTGCAAACTCCTCCTTTTAAGCTATGGCCTGCAGGATGCTGTCGTATATCTCTGATTGTTTCTCTAGAGTTTTTGTTAACAGCATCTCTTTATTCTTTGGCTTGACCCGTTGGAGGTTTTTTTGTTTTGATCACCAGGTTGATCGTGCTGTGCCTCTACTCACAGCGTGGGTTGGTAAGCCAAAGATATTTTTTTTAAGCACTTTCCACAAACATTTAGTAAATTTGTGGTTTCGGCTTTTATGACCGGGATCGAATACAGTAATCACTCAGCTGGAAGTACGCAGTACTTGACTGTGTTGATTTCCACTCCGGCTCGAAGGACCTTGAATGAATACACTTGACTATGTTGGGGTTTAGTACTGTACTGATCTTTATTCTTCTGAGGCTGAGTATATATACGCAGCCTCATGCATAATTTCAACCCTTAAATCTAATGTGTCTATTGCTGAGTGTGTAAGGCTCAGCATTGGTCTATTGTATTCTTATACTATCGCTGAGGTTGTAGGGCTCAGCGTTCGTCTATTATCTATTCTTAACCTATCGCTGACGTTGTAAGGGTCAGCGTTCATCTGGCTATTTTAAGATTCCACACATGTGGCCTTTCTTCATCTATCGCACTGCATGCTAGTCAAGTGCGTAGAAGGCATGTTTACATATTTATATATATTTCTATGTTCATGCCTGAACAAATAGCATAAAAAAAAGATTCACTTGTAAGCGACGAACTAGCTGTTAGTTTCCAAAACCAAATCAGGCTGTTTAAAGAAGAAATAATAAACATAAAATATGCCATACAGTGGGCGAAACTAAACTTAATAAATACCTTTTTACTTGGAAAAGAAGAAATACAAATAATTAATCATAAGTTTCAAGAAAGTCACATGCCACCATTATATATCGAAGTAATGTTAGAATTCGCAGACGTTTCCATTTTGCATAATGGGACCACACTCCTATACATTGTCAAAATTCCTAACTTAGAAGAAATAGATTGCAAAAACTCAATCCTCAAACCTGTCATAAAGAACAATAATATCATTAACCTTGATCATAACGAAATTTTCCAATGTAAAGACGAGGTCTATGGAATATTAAATAATTGTAAAAATTATAACATAAAAATTTGCAATAAGAACAAAATTGTTAACATAACTAACAATAGTTGTATACCTAAGATAATCCGGGGAGAACAAGCACTGTGCGACTTTAGTAATGCGAACCACGTACCAGAACTGGAAGAAATCGATGATGGACTAATCCTACTAAACGACTTCAACGGAACCGTTCAAAGCCAGAAAGAAGAAAAACATCTAAGAGGCACGTACTTATTAAACTTTTGGAACGAGACCTTAGTTATCAATGGGAAAACTTTCAGCAATATCGAGATTTCAGTAATGAAACCTGGAAGTCCGATAATACAGATAACACCAATGGAGAGCGAACGGATTAGAATTCTCTCATTGGAGGCGCTCGAAGAGTTGCACACCAACAACATCAAAGCCATACAAAAGATCCAAGTGCATTCAAGCACCAATAGAATAGCACTCGGCGCTCTCTTTATAACCGTCATTCTCATCAGTTTCTTATTGCATTTGATGATACGGAAAAAAAGAGAAAAAGTCATTCTACAACCTGACCAGAAACAAACATACGCCAAAAACAATACAACACAGATCAACATGCAGAAACTCAAAAGCCAAAACCTCCCATTCAACGACATACCATTCTTTTAAGTATCACTTGAGGACAAGTGTAAATCAAAGGGGGAAGAGTTAATGACAAATATATCCAAATAAAAGTAAATAAATAATAAATTGCCGACCTAGCTGCTGGTGCATTTCCTGCACACGCCGACTCGGCCTGCATAATTCTAAGAAGAATAACAACACGCGCAACTCCAAGTTGCCCAACAGGTCGAAGACACCAACGACGACAGAGACGCCAACGTCGCTGCCGCTAAAGCCACAGCTTGTTAGGGATAGATTTGGTTTAAGCTAATTAGTTGCAAATTTGAATAAAATAAAGAAACATCAATAAAGTGAAACTCCAATACTTATATTTTTTTTATCGGTTTTAATTAACGGTAAATTAACTTATATATATATATATATATATATGCGATGCGCGGCCTCAGCAACAGTCATACGAAACCGTTGACGTTGTTGACGCGCTGCCGTCGCGGCGGGCCCAGCAGCGACTATACGGAGACCGCTGACTCAGCAGCCGCCGCCGAGCTGACCGATTGAGGAGGAGCGCATCAGTTCTGACTGAGCGACCGAATCGACAAGACGAGGATTCCACTATTTGAAGGACGCGCGACTTGTATTCTCTAGCTACTAACTAACAAGAATAAAATATTATAACGAATTTAAAACAATCTACCAAGCGTTATCATTTCAAGCGATTATGTTAGTATCAGAAATCTACACATTGTGAGTAACACAAAGATGTGGTCGCCATAGAGAATCAGTGGCGGACACATTCTTAACTGGCGCCCGAGCAGGGATCACTTCTGTCATAAGGTGCGTGATAAAAATGTAAAATAAAGTGCCACAAATCTCTACATGAAAGTGAATTAAAAAATAAGTAATAAGTGGAAATTTTTGTCAGTGTTGTGTCTTGCCTACAAAATAATAAAAATAAACAAGCAAAAAAGAAAAAACCAAAAAGAAAAAAACAAAAAATAATAATAAATAAATAAATGACTAGTTAATGCAATATAAGACGAAAAAAAAGGAACATGTGAAAAATAGAGTGAAATATACAAATTTTTGTTCCCCCTTGTTCTTATTTTTCCGCCGGCAAGACACACATACGAAATAATGAAAAATAAATAAAATCAAAACGACAAAAATAACTGCATAACAAAGAATAAAAATGTGATGCAATAATGTGACAAAACCTTTCCACTAAAGTAACCAGAAAATGATATTAAATGAAATAAAAGAATTTGTGCGGGCTAATTATCTAACGAAAGAATGAAAAAGCCTGTGAAAAATGTGTACGCATCCTCTATATTAAGAGATGCTTGGGTTCGACTCCCTTCATAGGCTCAAATAAAAGAAAATAAACAAATCGAAAAAGCCGACGGCAAATTATTGGTGGGCAGTTCACTTGTGATGTCGGTAATATTCGAGTTAAAATATTGAAAATGTTTCATAAAATAAAGCAATTAAGGCCGGTGGCTAAAAAATATTGGTAGACAGTGCATGTCAGGGGTTCGACTCCCCGCCGCCCGACCATTAAACTGATAATTCGCACGCATTTTATGATTGAAAGTGATCTCAGTTCTAATTTTAAGAGATAACCACTGTGGCAGCTTCGACCTGCAAGTGGCATTTTTAAATTTAAGAGCAAAAGAAAAAAGTAATATGAGTGCAGTGAGTGTGAGTGCAAGTGCGTTACGTGCGAATAGAGGTGTGTGATAGTGTACTGTGTTCCGTTGGAAAGGCCTGGCAATCAAATAAAAATACAAATATTGCGTTCGGCTGCCCAACGGCTCGTGGAGTCATCCTTACCTCAGTAGGCTGTAACAGGCTAAAAGGGATATTAAGGACCTCCCGTTAAGTGCAAATTCGCCAGAACCTTGACACACGATCGCTGCAACTCACATCCGTGCAAAAAATAAATGCAATACAATACGATACAATATGACACTGTGAAGATACCCTATAAAAGAAAAATAAAATACGATACAATATGACACTATGAAGATACCCTATAAAAGAAAAATACAATACGATACAATATGACACTATGAAGATACCCTAAAAAAAAAAAATCGAGTAAATGAAATAAATAAACAAACCAAATAAAAAAAGGGGAAAAGAAAAAAATAAGCCGTTTTCCTCTCCCAATTGCAACAATTATTTGATCTATTACTAATTCAACTTTATGTCTTCAACAGATAGAATGTACCTACACATATACAACAGCACACAAAATCATTATAACAACATCAAACCATCCTACGTACTTGGCAAGTAAGAATTAATAAAAAGGAATTAATAGGACGAAACCTAAAGCGTTATACTCGTTTCCCACAGGGGCATCTGGTATTTTAAATTTAATAATTTATCTCAAATTTTGCATTTATGTAGATTCATGTGAATTTTCTATTAAATCTATTAAACAAAACGTTTGGCCAATTATGACACGCACGCGTTAAGCAGCGACAGCAAAATATATTTACATTTACACATATGTACATACATTGAATAGTGCAAGCGCGTTTGCTTATGCACGGTCACAAATAAATTCAGCGCCATTCATTCTAGCATATTCTTCAACCAAAATTGTTATTGAGTTGTGTTTGCATTTTCAGCCGCTTCTTTAGTTTTGTATTTGTCAAATATCGCCCTTTATACGCATACATTTAAACCGACCACCGTTTTTGTATGTACACATATAAATATATACGTTCATATGCGCGCATTTCAGCCTTTTCTAAGAATCACAATTGCGATTGATTTATGTTTATATTGTGTTTGCATTAACAGCAGCTTCTATAGTTTTGTATTTGTCAAAAGTCGCCCTTGTAGTTAAGTAGTTTCGGATTTGCCAACAGGCAATGCAAAACTGATGTGGCGCAGCAGATAGATGAAAAGCGTGTAAGCAAAAGGGTCCGCGTTCGAGACGCGGCGGCGACGGCATGAAAATAGTTGCGCAGCTGTTCGTGCCTACATACATGCATACCTGATGGGACCTATCGTCATTTTTTTTGTGCGTGAATAATTTTGTTCGGACTAAGTCGATTACACAAATATCGGTATTTGATATTTACATTTTTTGTCAGGGTCACACACACAAAAAGAAAATAACATAACTGACCTAGGCTATACGAAAAATGATAATTTTAGCAGATAAATTATTTGCAGAACTTCAACATTAAATCGAATTACATATATTTCTCAGCAGTGCCGTCTGTCGTCTTAGCAATTCTTATTAAGCTTATTTATATAGGTGGCACAGGCATATGAATTTTGCAGCTGGGCGTTACAAACTTTGTTGCCAATTTGCCACGCCCCCAGTAGGCGTAGACATATCATATTTGGCAAGTTCCTAGAAGGAGTCGAGGGTAACGTAACTGTAAAGTTTGGATGCTTACACTCCAAAAATGTGAAAGTTACAGGGTATTTTTTCGATATACCACGCCCCCAAAGGGACGTAAGATTTATTTTTAGGCAATCAATAGAGGAGGCCTCCAGTAACACAAACATTTTGAAACGTCTAGCTCTAAAACTATAGGAGCTATAAGCTTTTTGCGATTTGCCACGCTCCCTGAAAGCGTAGATATGTCCGCCATATCTTTTTGATCTTGGGTTGCTTATCCGAGTATATATATCAAATTTGTCTCTAGCATCAATAGTGCTCAAAATATAGCTGAATTTGTAAAATCACTCTATATTCAGATCCGATTTGCCACGCCCCCAGTGGGCGTGGACACCAAATCTTTTTATCAATCTATATATAATCTTATAGAATCGAAGCGTTACGTTACATGCCAAATTTCAGCATTCTAGCTTTAAAACTGTAGAAGTTACAGTTTTCCCGATTTGCCACGCCCCCAATGGGCGTAGATATATCCGCCATATCTTTTTGAACTTGGGTGGTCAACGCAAGTATACATTCCAAATTTCAACTCTCTAGCTCTTCAACTAATATGATTTCTATGATTTCTATTTACTATGGGCGCCACCATTTTCCGATTTGCCACGCCCCTAGTGGGCGTATCCGGAAAATCTTGACACTTTATAATTCGATGGCATACACGAGTATATGTTCCAAATTTCAAGTCTCTAGCTTCAATAGCGTAGAAAAATATTGCATTCATACGGACAGACGGACAGACGGCCAGACGGACAGACGGACGGACAGCAAGACGGACATTTCACAAAACCAATATACTCTTTTGCCCTTTAGGAAACGAGTATAAAAAGGAAACAACTGGTTTTAATTCTAAATATTCAATTGCGTCCGCGAGAGATTCTTGCGAGAAACTTGTGTTACCACAAATAATATTACATATTTTCCTTTACTGTCACTTTGCACAGTGGTCTGGCTTGTATGGGATGCGCGGCCGAAAATACTTTTAGTGCAGATATCAATGTGAAATTTTTTTTAAAATTCTATAAAAATATAAAAAGTAATAGCATATGTCTCAATGAGTCAAAAACGACCCCCCACCCCCCTCCCCTCATTATACACACCCTTTTCCCACAAAATAAATATTCGTAAAGTACAAAAATTATATAAATTATATATTATTTATTTTAATAGCTCAAATACAGATTTTTTAAAAATTGATTTGTGCTTTGGTGGTAAATTTCGTTGTCCTGTTACAAACGGATCTGATGTGATAAGTAAGCTATTAAACAAATCTGTGTTTGTCGCCACACGAGAAATTTTTCTGGTATGCTGCATGCGAAATTTTTTAATGTCCTTATTTCTCGATTCTGCAGCTTCTTCGGACAATTCTCCAATCGACACGAGAGCATTTTTAATAACCGCAGGTCCGTGTATTAAAACTTTATGAACGGTAGGTGGGAGGTAGTACCATGGATGTTGAAATCAGCTTCTGTGCTACGTTGAGTGCAAAGTTTTTTAAATAATTCTGTATTTATAGGATATCCTGAAGAAATAGCTTGCAATATAACGGAACAATTTTCGATTAGAACCCTATCAAGGCCAGTTATTTGAGCGGACAAGTCAGTATTATCAAAAAATTTTCTGGCTGTATTTCCATCGTTCGATGTTCCACTACCACAACATTTGGGCTTGTCGACAATCAACCCCATTTTAGATCGAAATTCAGCTTGAATTTTCATTTTTCTTTCCTTAATTTTGACTTTTCCATCGGGCGATCTGACTTGCCAAACTTGTACACCAAGTCTGTACGCTACATAAATAAAATATTCAAAAAATCGTATGTAAGCGTGAAGTGGTGACAATCCAAATTCAAATCGATCCTTTTGAACTTCGATTTGCAAACTTTTTTCTATATTATTAATGTCCTTTGGTTTGGCGTTACAAATATAGCACATTGAGGAAGACGTTTGTGTTAAGGCGTTTCAAATTTTACCGTCTACCATAGTAAGCTGTAATATATGCTGAACGTGTAATATAATATTGCCAATAGATACTTTTGTTGGAATAAGATTTTCTATTTTATTTTTATAATATTTTTCTTCTTCGATGCTGCATTCAGTTGATTCCTTTTTAAATTTAAATCGGATGGAACGACAATATCGTGTTGAAGAGGGTCGAGGATTTTTCCAGATTATTTTTGGATTGTCTTCAATAGTAAATAAAGAGAGGGGCACATATGACGTGACAAACATGTGACTATCTTCCAAATTATTTTTGTCCATTTTTTGTTTATATTCACTATGCCCTGAACTTCCGTCGAAACCCCATTTGCCTATTAGCTTCAGGTTGTTGACAGGATCACTTAAATCAGTATTTATTATGTTTTTCTGCAATTCGATAATACAATTTGCAGTGTGGTCCAGTAAACTTTGTAGCTCTACTTCAGCATGTGATTCGGTAACAGTTATGTTGTCTGGATAACTTTTTTTTTTCTCATTTAAAATTTTACTATAACTGCAAAAAAGCTCAGCAGAAATTTTTCTATTAACGAATTCTCTACCGGACAATTTATAAAAAGAAGTTTCCTTCGTCCGAAAGCAATCAAAATGCTTCTCTAACACAAGTGATTTTTTTCTAAAGCACTCTCGCCAAAATATAGAAAATCTTTTGCAGCAGTAATTAATGCGATTTTCCATTTGCTCCAAATACTGAGTTTCTATTATATGGCCACGACTCTCAATTTCCAATTTCATAAAATTAAATAGGCTTTTCATTTTGATTGCATTTGTACCGGACTCAGAACACCACTTATCAAATATCCACCTTCGGACAAATTCACATTCAAAAGACGAACCTACACGGAAAATAAAAAGCTACAACTTAACAAAACAATAAACGCAGAAACAAACAAACCACATAAAAAGAACAGCTACACACATAAAAACGGCGCCAACAACAGCGAGGCCGCTCTGCTTTTTTGACGATAACGGAGAGAATCGCAAATATTGGCAAATGAAGTTTGTTATTTTATTATCTGTAAATGCTAAGAAATATTTTAAAATTAAGTTGATTGTTAACTTCGATTAACTTCATAGCTAAACGTCTACATGAAGTTTATGTCTACACACGAAATTATATTAAAATAGGGCTTAAGTTACATTAAAAAAAATAAAAATAAACAAAACAGTCTTACACCTTGTATATTATATAAAATAATAGTTAATACCTTTCTTTAATATTTTAAAATCATCCATTGTACCAGCAATATTAATAAACAACGTTTTTGAAATTAGTTTGCGACCTTCACTTGCAAGTTTTGCGCGCCTTATAACAAACAAAATTTCATGCTCTGCTTTTAGCAAGAAAAACTAAAAGCACTGTGAAAAAATTTGATTAATTCTGAGATAAGATTGATATATATCTTACGCAAATTTTTAGTTTTATTTTTATACTCGTTTCCCAAAGGGAAAAAGAGTATATTGGTTTTGTGAAATGTCCGTCTTGCTGTCCGTCCGTCTGTCCGTCTGGCCGTCTGTCCGTCTGGCCGTCTGTCCGTCTGTCCGTATGAATGCAATATTTTTCTACGCTATTGAAGCTAGAGAACATTTGGAACATATACTCGTGTATACCCTCGAATTATAAAGTGTCAAGATTTTCCGGATACGCCCACTAGGGGCGTGGCAAATCGAAAAATGGTGGCGCCCATAGTAAATAGAAATCATAGAAATCATATTAGTTGAAGAGCTAGAGAGTTGAAATTAGGAACGTATACTCGCGTTGACCACCCAAGTTTAAAAAGATATGGCGGATATATCTACGCCCATTGGGGGCGTGGCAAATCGGGAAAACTGTAACTTCTACAGTTTTAAAGCTAGAATGCTGAAATTTGGCATGTAACGTAACGCTTCGATTCTATAAGATTATATATAGATTGATAAAAAGATTTGGTGTCCACGCCCACTGGGGGCGTGGCAAATCGGATCTGAATATAGAGTGATTTTACAAATTCAGCTATATTTTGAGCACTATTGATGCTAGAGACAAATTTGATATATATACTCGGATAAGCAACCCAAGATCAAAAAGATATGGCGGACATATCTACGCTTTCAGGGAGCGTGGCAAATCGCAAAAAGCTTATAGCTCCTATAGTTTTAGAGCTAGACGTTTCAAAATGTTTGTGTTACTGGAGGCCTCCTCTATTGATTGCCTAAAAATAAATATTACGTCCCTTTGGGGGCGTGGTATATCGAAAAAATACCCTGTAACTTTCACATTTTTGGAGTGTAAGCATCCAAACTTTACAGTTACGTTACCCTCGACTCCTTCTAGGAACTTGCCAAATATGATATGTCTACGCCTACTGGGGGCGTGGCAAATTGGCAACAAAGTTTGTAACGCCCAGCTGCAAAATTCATATGCCTGTGCCACCTATATAAATAAGCTTAATAAGAATTGCTAAGACGACAGACGGCACTTCTGAGAAATATATGTAATTCGATTTAATGTTGAAGTTCTGCAAATAATTTATCTGCTAAAATTATCATTTTTCGTATAGCCTAGGTCAGTTATGTTATTTTCTTTTTGTGTGTGTGACCCTGACAAAAAATGTAAATATCAAATACCGATATTTGTGTAATCGACTTAGTCCGAACAAAATTATTCACGCACAAAAAAAATGACGATAGGTCCCATCAGGTATGCATGTATGTAGGCACGAACAGCTGCGCAACTATTTTCATGCCGTCGCCGCCGCGTCTCGAACGCGGACCCTTTTGCTTACACGCTTTTCATCTACCTGCTGCGCCACATCAGTTTTGCATTGCCTGTTGGCAAATCCGAAACTACTTCACTACAAGGGCGACTTTTGACAAATACAAAACTATAGAAGCTGCTGTTAATGCAAACACAATATAAATATAAATCAATCGCAATTGTGATTCTTAGAAAAGGCTGAAATGCGCGCATATGAACGTATATATTTATATGTGTACATACAAAAACGGTGGTCGGTTTAAATGTATGCGTATAAACGGCGATATTTGACAAATACAAAATTAAAGAAACGGCTGAAAATGCAAACACAACTCAATAACAATTTTGGTTGAAGAATATGCTAGAATGAAAGACGAGCTCGCTGCGGAGCGGGAAGCTCGTAATGGTGGCTAAACCAAGACTTTTAGCTCGTCCGCGTAATCTTTTCGACTTGACCGAATGCAATAAGATACCCGAATGTGTGAAAGACCTACAGGTATTCGAGGGGAACGTCTCTGACTTCGAATCATGGGCGAACAGGGTTGAAAACATCCTGGCTGACTATGAGCTGATCAAAGAGAAGCCTCAGTATAGGGCATTAATATTGTACATCAGACAGAAGATAAGAGGTCCCGCGGACGTAGCTCTAACTTCTTATGGTGTGTTAGATGACGATTGGTCAGAAACTAAACGCATCTTAACCATGCATTATGCCGACAAACGTGATTTAGAGACGTTAGAGCGTCAGTTGGGAAAAATGTTTCAAGGAAAAATGTTTCAACTAGCGTTGACGTTTTTTGCAACAAAGTTAATAACCACGTTTCTTTGATATTGAGGAATTGAGGAATGAGCATTACACAACGGAGGTAGCATCTGCCCTAACGGGCATCTATAGGAAGAAGTCGTTGGACGCTTTCATAGGCGGCCTAAATGGCGACTTGCCTGGATTCCTCATGATGCGTGGGCCGAAAGACCTCCCTGAAGCATACTCCTTGTGTAATGAATTACAAAATGTCTGTATGAGGGCTGACCCCACATTTACATCCAGAAAGGTTTTTTCTGGAAACCCACCCATCAATGGGCCTATCGCCAAGTCATTCACCATTCCGCCCCTCGCGCCCCTTCTTGAATTCTAACAGCAATAGTTACGCAATGCCACACCAAGGGTAAGCTAACATCACTCGGCCATCATTCACTCCAAGATATGGGGTACAGCCGACAAGACTTGTCTTGAAGATGGAGTCCAACCAATCTGGGCAATCTTTCAGATCGAACACTTCCTCACCGGGCAATTTCAAAAGAGCTCCCAGCGGAAACTCTAATCCATTCAGAAAGGCACAGAAGCTTTATCATCTTGAGGGCCCAAACGACACACCGTGCTCGGTCGGTAGTGGGGAAATTCAAGAAGATGGAAGTTACACAGATATGAATACGTCTTATGCGCCAACCGACCATGCACATGGGACTGGTCAGGCCGAACACTCATCACAAGAGGATGAGTCGAACCAGACCGTAAAAAGGTTGGAGGAGCTAGACGAGGGACAGGTAAATTTTATGACGAACGCCTCTGTTCGGCGCAGCAGCTAATAATTGCTCTTAAATAAGCTTCTCTTAAGCCATTTGCTCTTTATCACATTCTTATTCGCTCATAGTGCAGTTAGGCACAAAAAGAAACTGTAACACACATACATATGTAAATTTCTGCTGCTCGGTCTCTTGCTTATCATTTTGTATTCTATTCTTTAAGTTCGAAATTCACCTTCAAGTGAGCAACACCTACCTATCTCTATTGTAATTGTATTAACTTTGCCTATACGATCATCGCGGACTAGGCATTAAATTAATAAATAATATGCTAAATTAAATCGTGGTTTTATTATTTGCCTTCGTAAATGATTGGAGCCAGAGTTGCCGAAAAAGCTCGGCAGCTTCCAACATTTTGGTGACCCCGACGTGATTTATACACTCCGTGGTGTTTCGTTTAGTGTATCAAGTTAGTACTCAACTTCGTCAAAGTACAACGGTGTAAATCATTAACATTTGAGCAAAATAGTGCATTCAAATTAATAACACATCGCGTTGTACGACGAAACAGTGTAAAACATTAACATTTGTGCAAAATAGTGCATTCAAATTAGCAATAAACTTCGTCGTACACGACAGTGCAAGGCGTTAAAATTTGTGCAAAATAGTGCATTCAAATTAATAACAAATCTCGTCGTGTAAAACATTAACATTTATGCTCAAGTTATATATTAATTTGTGCATACAATAGTGCATGGAATTGTGCGTACATTATCTTGAGTTTTTCTTATTCCTCTTTAATCGTCTGTTTCGTTCGTCGCGTTTGGCGCCTGCTGTGCATCGTCTGCATATAGGGCCCGCTAAGCCGAAAAAAGCTGTGTCAATCATAGAAGACACACATACAGACATATATAAAAGCTCAGATAAGCTTGCGGTCGGGCTTGCGTTGTGCTTATCTTTATCATCTTCTTGTTCGTCGGTTGTTCGTCGCGGTTTTTTGCGCTTCTTTGTGCAGCGTTTGCATAGAAGGCCCGCTAATCCGAAAATAGCTGTGTCGATCACACACATACAAACACACGCATTTACAGTAAAAGAGTGAACCTGCATATTAGATCAGCTAAACTCGAAGTGCATTAGAGAGTGTATTAGCTTGTGCATTCATTTTGTAACCAAACGTTTTTTCGCGAGTAAACAAACTTAAATGAATAACTCAGAAACGAATGTTGATCAAGTGCCTGCATCTCAGGTTACTTTCTTAAAACTCAAAACAAACGCGCTTTTCGATAGACTAGAAAGGTTATATGCCGATATGGACATTGACAAATTAAGTCACATGGACTCGTGTGATTTACGTGTGCTTTTGGATTCGCTAACCAAGTTAGAGTCAAACTTTGATTCAGTCCATACTAGCCTAGAAGAATCTAACTATGAGTCCATATCTAGTGATTTGCCTGCGCGTTTTGAATCAACCTTGTTAAAGTTTAAAGCCTTGCTTCAACGTGAACTAGGAAATCGGTCGGATCAACAACTTTCGTCTACGCTTAATACAAGTAGTTCAAATGCTCATCCAACACTCGTTATGGCTAATCGATCACGTTTGCCGCAGCTGGAGCTGCCAAAATTTAGTGGAGTCTACACTGAGTGGGAAAACTTCTACTCTATGTTCAAGACGATAATAGATGCTGATCCGGATCTCAGTCCTATTGAGAAGTTCCAGCATCTTCGATCCTGCTTAAGCGGTTCTGCGTTGGATACCATGAGCTCATTAGAAATCAACAAAGCCAACTATCTCTTCGATTTGATAATAAACGTTTTATTGTACAGGCACACATCAGAGCAATATTCCGGCTTGAGAAAGTTGATGCATCTGTGGGCAGGCTGAGGCAGTTGGTGGATAAAGTTACGTCTCACATTCGTGCTATGGATTCTTTAGCATCGAGGGAAGAAGTTGCTGACTGTGTCATCGTGCAAACAGTGTTGCAAAAGCTGGACAAGGCTACTCAGGCTAAATGGGAGGAAGGCTCATCTACTAATGAGTTGCCATCTTGGTCGAGATTGTCAGAATTCTTGCAAGGACGGTGTCGAGTCCTTGAAAATGTGGATCAAGTCTTGCAGGATGGTCAGGTTGGCAAGTCAGGAAAGATCGTGAGTACTCCTTTAAGAAAAGCATTTGTTGCTTCGAAGACTCCCATTCGTTGTGTTTTTTGTGACGATCCAAGTCACGCGCTATTCCAATGTAAGCGTTTTGAGCAATTGTCCCCAATGGCAAGGCATAAGGAGGCCAAGAGGCTCGCCCTTTGCCTCAATTGCCTAAGAAAAGGACATCAGCTGAAGGATTGCAAATCTGGTTCCTGCCGTACCTGCCAATTGAAACACCATACTTTATTGCATTACAATCAGTCTTCAACAGTTACATCCATCGTAGTCCCTCAACTTAAACAACAAGCAAATGCAATACATCCCACTGCCATGGTTGCAATGTCACCTTCACTGCCTCAAGTCCACATATCTCCTAACTCGTCTGATGTGGTGCTTCTAGCCACTGCTATAATCCTTGTCAAGAACCGAGCTGGCACATTCGTTCCGTGTCGTGCGCTCTTGGACTCAGGATCTCAACTTCACTTCGTCACCAGTCGGTTTGCAAATCAGCTTCAGCTTCGAAAATGTAAATCACTGACTGCAGTGTCTGGCATTGGAGATGCCAGCTTCTCAACTGAAGTATATTCAGTCAATCTCGTTTTGAAATCGCAGATTTCTGAATATTCTGCCTCCATCACTGCCATCGTCGCCCAGACTATTACTGACAACCAGCCTGGCATCTCAATTTCTACTAATACTTGGAATATACCCTCAAACCTACAGCTAGCTGATCCTTTGCTCCATAAGTCACAACGAATTGATCTTCTCATCGGAGCTGGTCGCTTCTTCGAGCTGATGTGTGTTGGGCAAATTCAGTTGGCACCTGGATTACCAGTTGTGCAGAAAACGCAGCTCGGCTGGATCATTTCAGGTGGCGGGCAACATGCCCCCAAACTCTGTTCGTTTATCGCAACCCAAAGAAATTCGGATCACGCCAATCACAGCACTCGGCTTGATGAGTTGGTGCGTCAGTTTTGGGAAGTGGAACACGTTTTCGAGCCTATTGCCAAGGTAACCACAGAAGAACTTAATTGTGAGCAGCATTTCATTACAAACTATCGTCGACTACCTTCTGGGGAATATTCAGTCTGTTTGCCAAAAAAGCAAGGCGTTGAATCTTTGGGCAATTCCTATTTGCAGGCCAAGCGTCGATTGTTGAATTTAGAGCGTAAGTTCGCTCGAAATCAAACTTTAAAGGAGAAATACTCAGCATTTATAAAGGAGTATATTGATCTCAATCATATGTCTTTGGTGCCCAGCGAAGAGATCAATGAATGCGAATATTTCTTACCTCATCATTGCGTATACAAAGAAGAGAGTTCGACAACAAAGCTGAGAGTTGTCTTCGATGGCTCGGCAGCTACCACATCTGGTTTCTCATTAAACGATTTGCTTATGTCAGGACCGACTATTTGTTTCACACACTCGTTCGTTTTCGTACATTTTCGATTGCACTTACTGGTGATATTGGTAAAATGTATAGGTGTGTGAAGGTCGTGGAGCCTGATTCTATGCTCCAGTGCATTTTATGGCGAAACTCATCAGACGATGCTATCGAAGTCTTCAAATTGAATACTGTCACTTATGGGACCAAACCCGCTTCATTTTTGGCCATTCGTGCAATGCATCAACTAGCAATAGATGAGTCGTCGGCATACCCATTAGGATCCAAAACGGTTTTGCGAGATTTCTACGTTGATGACCTGATCTCAGGAGGCAATTCAGTTGAAGAAGTTCGCGACATAATGCAACAAACCACAGGTCTTCTTGCTCGAGGAAACTTTAAGTTGAGAAAATGGTGTTCCAATTCAAGAGACGTACTTCACGGAGTTCCAGAAACTGAACAGGAAAGTTTTCTCAAACTCGATGACGGCAGCGACGTAACAAAGGAACCTGGATTGTCAGCGGACGATCTTCGTCAAGGATCACACATATTGTGTCGTCTTGTTCAAAGAACTCAGCTGCACCTAGAATACTCTGCACTACGAAATGGAAAGAATGTTCATTCGTCAAGCGCCATTCTTTCGCTCTCTCCGTTTATGGATGACTTTGGTCTACTTCGAGTTGGTGGCCGCTTGCGGCACTCGACTCTCGGCTTCGATGCGCGCCACCCAATTATCTTGCCCAAAGAGCATCCCTTGACCTTCTCTATAGTATCTCATCTTCATCTGGCGCATCATCATGCAGGACCGCAGGCCTTGCATGGAGTAATTCGACTCCAGTTTTGGCCCATAGGCGGCATGAAAACTGTCTGCCGAGCATTGCGAAAATGTGTCATATGCTGTAGATCCCGGCCTCGTCTAGTGGAGCATATAATGGCGGACTTGCCTAAGGATCGTATACAGTTTTCACCGGCATTTACTGTCACTGGAATCGACTACTGTGGACCATTTTACTACAAACCCGATGGACGAAACCGAACTTCAATAAAATGCTACATCTGCGTATTCGTTTGCTTCGCAACTAAGGCTGTATGGTTGGAGCTCGCAAAGGATCTGTCGACCGCAGCTTTCTTGGGCGCCCTCAAGCGTTTCATCAGTACGCGCGGCATTCCAAGATGCATTTGGTCTGACAACGCTACTAACTTTGTGGGTGCACGGAACGAGCTAGCGGATCTAAAACGTTTATTGTTGAGCCAGGAACATCGCACTGAAGTTCAGAACTACTGCATCAACAACAGTTTTGATTGGAAGTTCATACCTCCTCGCTCGCCACATTTCGGTGGCCTATGGGAAGCAGCAGTGAAGACCGCAAAGAGTCATCTATACCGCGCTATGGGATCATCACTTCTCGGCTTCGATGAACTTCGCACCTTGGTATGCCAAATTCAGGCTATAATCAATTCTCGTCCTCTTGTTCCACTTTCAGAAAATCCCGATGATCTTGGAGTTCTCACTCCAGGACATTTTTTGATTGGTCGACCACTCATCGATTTTCCCGAGCCAGACGTAACTGGGCTCGACCACAATCGCCTCAGTCAATGGCAACGCATTGCTTACATACAGCAATTATTCTGGAAGCGCTGGAGTGAGGAGTACCTTACTATTCTTCAACAGCGTGGAAAATGGGTCACCTTGCAGCCTCCGATCAAGATCAATGATGTCGTATGTGTGAAGGACGAAAACTTGCCGCCATTGAAATGGCCATTAGCTCGAGTCGTTGAGACCATCGCTGGAGCTGATGGTGCTGTGAGAGTCGCTGTTCTGCGCACACCCACTGGAACTACACGTCGAGCTGTCAATAAGCTGTGCGTCCTTCCGGTTAACGATCCTGTTAAAAGACTTGGTCTTCCAACGGGGGGGAGGATGTTCGGCGCAGCAGCCAATAATTGCTCTAAATAAGCTTCTCTTAAGCCATCTGCTCTTTATCATATTCTCATTCGCTTATAGTGCAGTTAGGCACAAAAAGAAACTGTAACACACATACATATGTAAATTTCTGCTGCTCGGTCTCTTGCTTATCATTTTGTATTCTATTCTTTAAGTTCGAAAATCACCTTCAAGCGAGCAACACCTATCTCTATTGTAATTGTATTAACTTTGCCTATACGATCATCGCGGACTAGGCATTAAATTAATAAATAATAAGCTAAATTAAATTGTGGTTTTATTATTTGCCTTCGTAAATGATTGGAGCCAGAGTTGCCGAAAAAGCTCGGCAGCTTCCAACAGCCTCTCTAGAGAACCATATATAGAATATGGGGCAGGACTCCAGTGACACTGGAGCTAATAAGAACTCTAAGTGTCCCAAAGTGGCTGCAGGTTGCACCAATTTACCAAAACCATTTTTGGTACAGTCAGCTGCGAGAAATATCGAAATAAAGCAATAACTGACAGGACCATTCTTCGAATCAGTAGGAAACAGCATGCCCCTTACTTTTTATGTACTCCCAGGGTTAAAATCGTTCGATGGTATTATTGGCGATGATAGCTTGAGAGAGTTGAATGCAGTAATAGACAGGAAACATGACCTTCTTACCATAGAACCTGGGATACGACTCCCATTACTCGCTAAGAAATCAAAATCCGTTAACATTCTGCTTGAAGACTCACACTCAGAAGAAGTGCGAAAAGCAGTCGACCATTTACTAAAAGAATTCGCGGACGTTTTTCAACCTCTCGTCCCAGGTCGCGCAGTTAAGACGACAGTGAGAGCTGAGATTCGGACCACAACTCAAGAGCCCATTTATTCCAAAATTTACCCGTACCCAGCTCATCTGAGAGAAGAGGTAGAACGACAGGTCAAAGAGTTGGAAAAAGAGCGAATAATTAGGCCATCTAAGAGTCTGTATAACTCTCCAATTTGGGTAGATTCCAAGAAACCCAAACCTAATGGGGAAAAACAGTATCGCATGGTAGTTGATTTCAAACGTCTTAATGCGGTAACTATACCAGATACCTACCCCATACCAGACATTACTTCCACTTTGGCTAGTCTTGGAGCAGCAAAGTATGTCACAACGCTTGACCTGAGTTCAGGATTCCACAAAGTGCTAATGAAGGAAGCTGACATGCCCAAGACAGCATTCTCAACCTTGAACGGCAAGTACGAATTAACTAGATTGCCTTTCGGCCTGAGGAATGCTGCCGCCATATTTCAGCGCATGATTGACGATGTGCTTAGATCATTCATAGGTAAAATATGCTACGTTTACGTAGACGATATAATCGTCTTCAGCGATAGCTATGAAAACCACTGGGAGCACTTGCGACAGATCTTCAAAACGCTTCGCGAAGTTGACCTCCTATTATAGGAAGTTTATCCAGGATTATGCGAAAATCGCGAAGCCTCTTACCAATCTGACGCGAGGCGAGGGTGCAGGAGTCATTGCTTCTCAATCAAAGAATGTTCCCATTGAACTAGACGAGTCATGTTTAAAGGCGTTCGAAGAACTAAAAACTTTTCTCTCGTTTTCCGAGGTATTGGCTTTCCCAGACTTCCACAAACATTTTCATTTGACTACCGATGCGTCCAAGTACGCGCTAGGAGCAGTTTTGTCCCAAATTCAGGATGGGAAAGATAAGTCGATAGCGTATATATCCAGGTCCTTGAACAAAACTGAAGAGAGCTATGCCGCCAACGAAAAAGAAATACTGGCGATCATTTCGGCTTTGGATAATTTGCGCTCGTACCTTTACGGTACTGGTTGCATTAAGATCTTTACAGATCATCAGACTCTTACGTATTCCTTAGGGAATCGTAATTACAACGCGAAGTTGAAAAGGGTTACAGGGTTACAGGTTACAGGGCGCGTATTGAAAAATACAACTGTGAATTGTTGTACAAACCAGGAAAGTCAAACGTCGTAGCAGACGCACTTTCACGCCTTCCACCCCAACTAAATGCTCTCGAAACGGATTCTCTCGCCGTTGGTGTTTCACACGCGGATTCAGATTCTGTAGCGCACTCCAAGTCGCAACAGACCTCGTACCGCACGTAGAAGCACCAATTAATGTCTTCAGAAATCAAATAGTGTTTGACCCCGAAGCGAGAACCTATTCTCTCGAAACGCCATTCCCTGGCTACACCAGACACGTTATTCCTTTGACGAGTGACACAATCGAATCTTTAACCGCCACGCTGTGGAAGCACTTACGCCCAATAATCATAAATGGAGAACAAATTCCTGATGATTATTTGCAATCTTTCCAAGAGTGCTATCGGGAGTCATTGTCTCTTTTCAAAACGAGAATAGCGCAAAAACTCGTGAAAGATATCACTGACGAAGACGAGATATCGGCGACCATAGAACGAGAACATTCTCGGGCGCATAAAAACTCACGAGAGGTTAGGCTACAACTTTTAGACAGCTGTTACTTCTTGAAAATGGCTAGTCGTATCAGAGCCTTCACGGCCGCGTGTCAGATTTGTAAATATCAAAAATACGATCGACACCCCAATAAACCACTTTTGCAGCCTACACCGATTCCGACCCATCCATGTGAAATACTACACATAGACGTCTTCATGTTGGAGGGAAAGAAATACCTCAGCTGCCTGGACAAATTCTCTAAATACGCCAAGTTATTCCCAATACAGTCAAAATCAGCGCTGCATTTGCGCGAAGAATTGGTCAAGGTTTTGCACTATTTCACTGCACCAAAAACAATGGTATCCGATAACGAGCGAGGTTTGCTCTGCCCGACGGTTTTGAATTTTCTCAAAACCTTGGGTATAGAAGTTTATCACGCGCCTTCACAAAAGAGTGAAATAAACGGCTAAGTAGAAAGGTTTCATTCCACATTCTTGGAAATATATCGTTGTCTCAGGCAGGAATATCCGACTTACACGGCCGATGAACTTGTCGCTATTCAGTCGATTACGCAGAGGAAACCTACGGAAATTTTCTTTAACCGAGATACGACTCTAGATCTGGAAAAAATGTCAGAGGTGAAACGAAAAGAGCATGAGGATATTCGAGGTTTGCTACAACGTAAGCAGCAGATCTCGAATGATAGCAAGAATAGCAATAGGTCGGCACCGGTAGCCTATCCGACCGGACAGGAAATATTCGTAAGAAATAAACAGATTAAGAGGAAAGAAAAAGGACGTTTCAATAAGGAAACTGTCGAAGAGGATAGGAACATGACAGTGAAAACGCGATCAGGAAAGTTCTTCATAAGTTGAAGAGCAGCTGCCTGCCCCTAACACAAGTTTCATACGCGAGAAGTCTACATACGTCTTAAAGCTGTTGAAGCCATTCTCTTTCATACACAGAGCTAAGCGAAGGACTTCGTGTCCTTATCGGTTTCGTTCACTCACACATTATCATTAGAAAATAAGAATTTAAAAAACTACAATTGTTTGCCTACATTCTCATATACACTTAAGAATAAATTGTTAAATATTAAGCGCAAAACTGTATACTAACACCTCTCTTATCACTAGCATCTCATTATATGCACTACTATGGTTAACGTCAACACGAGCGTTCCACATCTTTAGATACGATGGGCCGTTAGTGACGCTGAGGAAAGGTAGTGGTTGGAGAGTGGATGGATATTTCAACTTAATCCACTTGGTAAAGTTGAATGAGATAGAGAGAGCCATCGAGGAAATACGAGCTGAGGCACGGGAACTGGGCGCTGGACAAACACGAGTCTACCGTTCTACCACTTGGAACAAGCACAACAGATGCTTTCCAAGTTGGCGAGGGTCAGGAGAGCGCGCTCAATCGACTGGCTAGGATCAGCATGGAAATGGATTGCGGGATCACCAGACGCCTCGGACTGGAACTCGATTCTGAACGTGAGGGACAGTCTCATCAAAAACAACAACGAGCAGTATCGGATCAATGACAGGCTGTTCGAAGCGTCGAAGCAGTCTCTGGAGAGACTTAACGCAATGATTGAAAGGGTCAATACCAACGACAACAACGAACAAGCCGCCACGGTTGCCTTGCACAAGGCAATTCTACTGGAAAACCAAGTTGGCGAACTAAGTAGAGCCTGCCAGTTTGCGAAAGTTAGACTGGTGAATAGCAACTTACTGGATGAAGCAGAAATTCGGGCTATTGTCAAGGAAATGGACTCGTTGCCCTATCAGAGCACCGTGGAAGCGACGGAGTTCGCAAAGCCGATAATCGTGACGAACGGCACCACGCTGCTCTACGTATTGGCGCTACCTAAGGTCGTCGCTAGGAATACCAGATGTTGGCCATCCGACCAGCAATCTTTTCAGGAAAACAAATCGACGTCAACTACGGAAACTGCTGGTGGCGCCAGACGAAACCTTAACCATAAAAAAGAGCTGCCTGACGATCGGCAACACTAGCGTCTGCGCGGAAGAACATCTACCTCCATTAAACGAAGCAGACTGCATCCCGAAGATACTAAAGGGAGGCAGCGCCGAGTGTGTATGTGGCTTCCAACCGCCGAATTGTAGAACTGCTGGAGGACGGAACACTATTCCTCACCAACTACAACGGGACTGTAACTGCCGAAGGCAAGAACTACAACCTTGAGGGAACGTTTCTAGTGCTGTTCGCAAATGAATCCATAACAGCGGACAACAAGACGTTCCACAGCCATTCGCACGCTCACCTAGTTGCAATGCCTTCGGTGATCACCAACTCAACCAGCAAGGGATTTCATCTCAACCTGGAACTCGTTCACAGCCATAGCACATGCAACCTGGACCTACTACGGACAATGCGAGGAAGACTCACAACTTCCATGACAACAGAAATCGCCACAATCGTAGTAGTGGTATTCGCCATCATCATAATATGGTGGGGAACAACACGCCAACAAGCACCTGTGACGAACACCGACGGTGCAGAAGCTCATGCCGCACAGGCAGAAGCCACTACGTCGGTCGACCAGAAGGCCAACTGATCTGCGGGACGTAGATATTTGAGGAGGCAGGAGTTTACACCGGCCAATGCGCAACACCTTCTCTTCTCCCCTACCCACGGCTGGACGACTCCATTTACCACTCAGCACCAGCTACTCTCTCGCCGCTCAATCATATTCTCGCCTCGCCACAATATTCACGCCGCTCAAGCCTCAGCCATTCTTGCCTCTCGCCACTTTGCCATGCGCGGCCAGCTAATACAACAAAGTTTTATTTATGCTGACACGCTCAGCTCGGCCGTTCAACCCGCACTCCGCCACTCCAATAAGCGCGCCCAGCTATTGTAACACAGTTGCAGTTATGCTGACACGCTCAAGAGACGGAATGCGGAGTTTTCACCGGAAACCGATGCGCGACCTCAGCAACAGTCATACGAAACCGTTGACGTTGTTGACGCGCTGCCGTCACCGGAGCCGACGCTGCCGTCGCGAGCTCAACAGCGGCCAAGCCGAAACCGTTGACGCGACACCCGCCTCTGCCACCACTATGAGGACGTCGCAGCCGCGACTTCAACTCCAGAACGGACCACTTGGCCAAGAGCGCGACATTTCTGATTGGCCAGCGAACCAACCTAGACGACGACTTCCTTAACTGAATTAAACAACTACTTCATACTTAATAAGAACATACTAAAAAGAAGATTGATTAAAGATTATAACGTTATCAAACCGATCCTTCAAGTGTTATTGTTTCCACAAGCTATGTGTGTATTCAAAAGCTATCTTAGGTAAGTAAACCCTGGGATGTTGTCGCCACAGCGTATCAGTGGCGGCGGCATCGTTAACTTATACATATATATATGTATATATATATATATATGTATATATATATATATATATATATATATGTTTCATTCTCACACACTGAACCACTCTCGACGTCAGTTTATACTGTCGTCGCACTCTTTTAGTGTTATCGATATCAAAATAGAAATTTAATACGCAACACTGACCAATTCTCCTCAAAACTACGCATGTAATTCAAAATATTCCCAATACTTCTTGTGTCATTTCATATGGTGGAAGCAACCCCAACGGACGAGCAACCCCGCTAATAAACAATTCAAAAGGGCTTGCCTTTGTCGCTCGACTTATTCTACAATTTAATGCCAACTGCACCTCGCCCAATGCGTCTTGCCAAGATCGGCTATTAGTCTCAACTGTTAGCTCTACTTGCGCCCGTCGCAACCAAATAAAGTAACTTATTTTCTTTTTGTTGTTACTAAATTGGTACTCAAAACAAGATGCAGACGAAGTCACAGCACCTATGCAATTGTCTGTATCAATCTAAAGGATGTGTGTTAAATAAACAATTTTTCTCTTGCATTACTATACCAATAAAATTTTTGTAATTCATTTACATTTTATCATATATTTCATTTAATTTATCCTACCTTTATTATCTCCAACAACAACAACAACTTCCACAACAACAAACTTCACAATTCATGTAACAACAATAGCCTCCAAATTTGTGTAACTCCAGGACCAGGTTCTACCACAGAGTCATCGACTCTGCATTCCCTCTTTGATAAGAGGAAGTTTGAGGTCTTTATGGATGTCAAAGTGTGTCATATACCATGGAGCACCTGTTATTGTTCTCAGTGTTTTAGACTGATAACGCTGAAGAATTTCAATGTTTGATTTACTGGCTGTTCCCCAAAGGTGCAACGCGTAGGTCCATATTGGTTTTATAACAGCCTTATATAGCCATATTTTGTTTTCAAGGCTTAGCTGCGAGCGCGGTCCTAATAGCCAGTACATTTTTGTTGTCTTGATTTGGAGTTGTAATTTCTTTGAATTTATATGCTGTCTCCAGGTATGCCTCCGATCCATATGCACTCCCAGGTATTTAACCGTTTCGCTAACTGTGGTGATTCCATTGAGTGAGACTGTAGGACAGTTCCCGGGTCAGAGAGCGAATGTTACTTGCACAGACTTTTGGGTGTTCAATCAGACCAAGTTCCTCTTGAATAAGATTGGATGCAGCTGTTGGGTCAGTGCTGGTAGCAACGACTGCGGTGTCGTCAGTATATGTTGCTACTTCTACAGCTTTGGTAGAAGGCAAATCGGCTGTAAAAACAGTATAGAGGACTGGGCCTAATACACTGCCTTGAGGGACTCCAGCGTTTGCAGTGCGTATACTGGACGATTCATCCTACTCTTGGACGTAAAAACTCCTGTTTTCCAGATAGGACTTGATAATCAAAAAGTATGGTGCAGGCAACCATTTCTTAATTTTATACAGTAGACCTGCATGACATACTTTGTCGAAGGCCTGTTTGACATCTAGGAATACTCCTGTGCAATACTTTTTTGATTCAAACGCATTTATAATTATATTTGTGATGCGATGGCATTGCTCTATCGTACCGTGTTCTCTTCTAAACCCAAACTGGTATTCGGGTATGATGTTTAGTTTGTCCAGCACTGGTAACATTCTTCTTAAAAATATCCTTTACTTTAGAGAACGTCACCAGCAAACTAATGGGACGGTAGGACGATGTGCAGTCTTCCGGCTTGTTGAAAATATATATATATATATATATATACATACATATATATATACATATATGTTGGAGAGATAATTGAGTACTGGGAATATTTTGAATTACGTGCGTAGTTTTGAGGAGAATTGGTCAATGTTGCCTTCCTTCTGCCTGTTACATACATTTAACAAAACTATTATATATACAGTGGCTCACAGCTTATTTCAACCAGCACTTTAAAAAAGTTTGTTGGGCTATAAAATCTAAACTATTGGCAATATCCAAAAAATTTAAACGCAGGTTGTTAGTGTGATGTTTTAAATATTACAGATTAATTCATTTATTTTTAAAATATTTTTTCATTACTTAATACTGTTTAAAAACTAAAAAATAAGACCAAGACAGTTCCACAGCTTATTTCAACCACTTATGAAATAACATTATTTAACATTATAAAAACTTAAAATAACAACAAATTAATACTTGGTGTGGCCACCCTTTTGGCTAACTACCATTTTAAGCCTTTTTGGGATAGATTCCACCAACTTTTTGGTGACTTCTGGGGTCATTTTTTCCCATTCCTCAACCAATGCAGTTTTTAGGTCCGATTTGTTTGAAATTTTGTGTTTGCGAATGTTTGTTTCCAAAATCGACCACAAATTTTCGATTACATTTAAATCTGGTGATTGGGCTGGTGTTTTAATAAGGTACGAACATTTCCAGATCAGCCAAGCCTGGACAATTCCCGAAGTGTGTTTCGGGTCATTATCTTGGTAAAACCTGAAGTCTTCCTTTATGCCCAGTTTCTGAGTACTTTGGATTAAATTTGACTTCAAAATATCTAGATATTTAAGTTTATCTATCGTAGTCTCGATGAACTCCAAGTTTCCAACCCCGGCTGCTGACATACAGGCCCAAACCATAACGCTGCCTCCGCCATGCTTTACAGTAGCCCTCAAATTTTGTGCGTCAAGCTCTGTGTTAGGCCTACGCCACACATATGAGGGCCCATCCGACCCAAACAAATTAAATTTGGACTCATCACAAAATAAAACTGTGTTCCAGAATCCAATGTCCTTGTGCAAGTGCTCCTGTGCAAATTTTAAGCGACACTTTTTGTTTTTGTCGCTTATAAAAGGCTTCTTGCGTGGAACTCTACCATTAAAATCATGTTCCCGAAGCACACGGCGAATAGTTTCTGGGTGGCATGACTTGCCCAACTCCTCCTTAACATCATTGGCTACTTGTCTAGCAGATAGCCTTGGGTTATCCCGGATTTTTCTTACAATTTAGCGCTCGTCCGTGGGATTAAAAATTTTGTTTGGAGCATTTCTACCTTTATCGTGGGTTCTATTTTCACGAACAAAACGGTATATGATGCTTTGAACTGTAGAATCACTCAGTCCAACCATATCAGCAATTTTTCTACGGGAATGGCCATTTTTATAGTGTGTCAGAACAAGTTCCCGCTGTTCAATAGGTGTACGTGGTCCCATTTTGCTAAATTAAAATTTCTGCAAGTTCTGCTTTCAAAATTTAGCACAAACTTATTTCATCACATTGCGAAATCAGTGTATAAAGCATAGAACAAGAATCTACCGTTGCATTGCAAAATAACGGGTCTTTCATCAGCTGCAAAGTTTGTGGTTGAAATAAGCTGTGCAACTGTCTTGGTCTCATTTTTTAGCTTTTAAACATTATTAAACAATGAAAAAATATTTAAAAAATAAATTAATTAATTTGTAATACTTAAAACATCACACTAACAACCTGCGTTTAAATTTTTTGGATATTGCCAATAGTTTAGATTTTATAGCACAACAAACTTTTTTTAAAGTGCTGGTTGAAATAAGCTGTGAACCACTGTATATATATATAGAAGGAGGCGTGTCAGACCCCACAAAGAATATATATTCTTGATCAGGGCGATGAGCTGAGTCGAGCTCTGTCCGTCTGTCTGTCCGTCCGTCCGTCCGTCCGTTCGTCTGTCTGTCCGTATGTTTGATTGAAGCATCTAGGCAAGCTTGAGACTTTAATTATTTTTTGTTGGGTCCGAGTATAGCACGCGCAGGTCAAGTTTACTTCGTATGAACGATAATTATTTTTGTTGTAATGTTATCGATTTTAATGTTTATCGAAAATTCATTTTTAATGCGTAGTTTGTACATAGTTTTGAGCTAGAGACTTCAAATTTGCTGTGTAATTGCGTGTAGTGAATACGGAGATTATGCAATATTTAGATTTTGGATGGCACGCTCCATTCGCCCCCAATAGCCCCTATTTGTAAAAAGCGCAAATCAAATACGAGAAACTTGTGCTTTGGCAAATACACACATATGAGTACCATTAATAAGTTGTGAAAGTTTCATGAAGTTAGTCAATCGCTATAAAAAGATATTGAACAATTAATTTCCCATAGTAATGGCCACATTGCAGCTCAACCGCAGTCGCTACGTCAACTGGCAGAGCGCGCGCTTATACGTGCGTGCATATGTATGTATGCATAAAAGAAGCGTAGAATGATTTGATAATTGGCTCTTCACAGGGCTCAAGGTATCTCCTAGTCGAGTAGTCTCGACTAGAGCAATCTAACCTGTTGTTTCTTTTTGTATGTGTTCAGACAAGAACGTAAATTATAAAAGGATTCGAATAGTAATAATTATAATAGTCTTGTATCTAATTAAGAGAAGAAACCAGAGATATACTTGCCTAACTAGAGCGCAGCGATCAGGAAGAAACTGTTGTCTTTAAAGGAACATTATCTTTCCGATGGAAAAAAGTCCAGTCAGCGTTCGTGGATTTAGAGGCAAGATATGGAAAATCTGCCTACGACAGCGACAAAATAGAGGAATTGGAATTTAACGTCAATAAACTGTTAAATAAATTTAACCCAAAAAAAGGCGTATTCAACAATAAGAATGAAGACGGTCCAGATCTACCGAAATCGGATCTTTGTCAATTTGACGGAAATCCCAAAGACTGCCCTACATTCTTCAATTTGTTCTCAGATACAATTCACATAAGGAAGGATATCAGCGACACAAGGAAGCTGAACTACATCAAATCGTGTTTATATGGAGAAGCCCAAATGGTAGTAAACCATTAATTAAATGGATCATCCGCTAGCTACAATTCGGCGTGGGTTCTTATATGCAAGCGCTACGAAAATAAACGCAAAATATTCGCAAACGCCGTTAACCAACTAGTGGACATGGAACTGCTGAAGAACGATGATGAAGGCAGGTTCTGCAATTTCTTGGACACGGAAAATGAGTACATTCACATCGTCAAACAAAAAGACCAAATTGGTAACGATGTGGATGTAGTAATCACCCAGATTTTGCTACAAAGATTCTCGACGGAAGTGCTACAACTTTACGAGCAACAAGTAAGAAAGCCAGAGAAATCCAGTCCTTGAAGAATGTGCTCGAGTTTATTGATCAACTACACAGTACAGTAGACTCAGTGCAAAAATGAGCCATCAAGAAGTCTATGGAAACAACGAAAACGAGCTACAAAAGATGCCGTTTTTGTAAACTGGATGGCCACGAAATATCCAGATGTAACAAATTGTAAGCCGAGCTAATTACAAAGCGCAAGAAATTTGTAACTAAAAACACTCTATGCCTGAATTGCTTAGGCACCCATTGCCTGAAAGATTGCAAAAACAATAGGACATTCAACAAATGCAGCAAACCACATAACAATTTGCTGCACGAGAATGCAAATAAAAAAAACTTTCAGCAGTGATTGTCTTAAGGAAAACAAAGGACAAGATACATTGCTGGCAACTGCGCTCATTCGGATTAAAAATAAATCCGGGAAATATGAGCCGAATCAAATGGAACGTGGAATGCCAAAACTACAGAGAGCTCTACCGAGCAAGAAAATTGACATGGATGTCAATAAATATTGAATGGGCTGCGAGCTAACAGACCTTATTTCAACGAGCCAAGAAGAATTGATGTCATCATTGGCGTAGATCTACTTCCCCAAATAATGCTGGGAAAAGTTAAAAAAATCAACGAAACGCTGGAACAAAAAACTAAGCTTGGACGATTGTTTCCGGCAACATAGCTAAATCATCAAACAACAAGATGATCAGCGCAGCAACAACGATGTACCTAAAAAACCTCGAACGATTCTGGAAGCTAGATCACATGGAACCAGTAGACACTATCGGCCAAGGCAAATACTATATGCCACATAGACCAGTTGTTCGACCAAAGCAGAATAATGTGATGCTATATACAAAAAGAAAATAGTGGTCTGAAATCAGTACTAGAAAAAGGGAACATCAAAAGGCATTTCATCCCGCCGGCAAGCCCCCACATGGGAGGACGAGGAGAAGCTAAATGGTCAATGGGAAACCGATCTAAAACAACTATAAAGGGACAAGAAAATAAAGTTCGAGTAGTAACAACAAAAACAAATATTGCTGGAGTAAAAAGTAACAGCAAAATATCATATCCACTACAAGTAATTTTATTGCATTCCAAACTATCAAAATCACTATCAATAGCTGCTCAAAAATAGAATCATCAAAAAGTCAACGACCCTCATTTGAAGACCTTGACATCGGCACCAATGATGCAACCGGCCACCGCCTCAGCAAACTCAACAATTGACGACATCGGGAAAAGATATACACATTTTGAAGTGAACCGACCCTTGTCAGTCGGGAATTACCACCAACAAAGAACACCAATGAAGAAGTTGAGTACTCGACCATATCTGGCTATTACATTTTCTGGGTCCCGCTGAATGTTCAGGCACGAACATAAATTATACAAGGATTGGAATTGTATAATAGTCTTGTATATAATTAAGAGAAGAAACCAGAGACAGCGATGACTGACTGTCAACCTCTCTGGCCCCGGCAGAATGTTCAGGCATGAATAAAAAAAAAAAAAAACATAAATATGTAAACATGCCTTCTACGCACTTATACCGTACTAATGCCATAAGCCGAGGCATCGATAGTCAGGTCAAACGGCTTTTTGAAGTCTGGGTAAATGAGTATGACACCTTCCGACTCCAAAATGTTGCGCCGACGCTCAAGTGCGTTACGTTGAGTCTCATGAAACTCAATGGGGATTTTCTTTGACATATCTTTACTCACCGAACCGTTCTCCCCCTTTAATATGTCGGTTATCGGACGGGCTATAGCGGCAAATTCTTTGATGAAGACCCTATAATAGTTCGCTAAACCTAGGAAGGCTCGGACGCCGTGGACTTTTTTGGTTCGGGGTATTCCAGCGTTGCTCGGACCTTTTCTGGATCGGAGTTTGTTCCGTTCTTTCTTACTATGAACCCGAGGTATTCAACGCTTTCTTTGAAAAACTTGGTTTTTTTTTGGCTCACTCTCATGTTACCATCGATAAGGCATTTGAGCACAGTATCGATGTGGCGAACGGGGTCTGTCCCATTCTCTGAGAAGACTATGACGTCATCTATATAGACGTAACATATTTGCCCATTTTGCTCCCTCAAAACATCGTCCAATGCCATTTGGAAAATGCTGCTAGCATTTTTTAAGCCAAATAGTAGACGACAAAATTCGTATTTGCCGCCGCTCACTGAAAATTATGTTTTTTCGCGGTCATGTTCCGCAAGGTAAATCTGGTGGCACCCTGACTTTAGGTCGAGGGTGGTAAAAAATTTGGCCTTCTCAAGGCTCGCTAGAATCATGGGAATACTGGGCATTGGGTAACCGTCCGGTATGGTAGGCTCGTTCAGTTTTCTGAAATCGATGGCCAACCTTTTTTTTGGGTTACCCAAGGCATCTGTCCCTTTTTTGTCAACAACAGAGGTGGGGCTGTTGTAGGGCGATCTCGAGGGTCTGATAATGCCGTCTTTTAATATTTGACTTCATTGTTTACAAAGTCGGAAACGCCCCAAAGGTTTGGATAGGCTCTGGAGTATACCGGTTCGTTGTCGACTGTTCGAATCGTGGCAGTGACAGAGGTGTTGAAAGGGGGAGTTTTATTTGCTGTTGATAAAGCGTTTTTATTCTTGAGAATCATGTTCTCGAACTGCTTTTTAAGGGAGGCAGGAACCACGGTGTCGTTCACATCGGTAAAATTTACACTAGCGCAGCTGTGGTATCGAATGTTCTCAGAGGTGCCCTGATACTCTAGAGTATTCTCTGCTAGGTTTAACCTTACCCCGGCCTGTGTTAACAGGTCGAAGACAATAATGGCGTCAAACGAATTGAGAGCGTCTAGTAAAAAGAACGTTTAAGTATGACGATAAATGTTCATCAGACACTTTTGCCTGATTTCGGTAGGGCCGTGTATTGAGTTTACCGAGAAAGGTTTGGTGACGGGCTTTACGGTTTTCAGCTCCTTTACGGGCTTGACGTAATTTTTTGACGCGCCTGTATCAATTAGTATTCTTAGTGTCCTCCCAGCCAACCGTCGTTCAATGAACGGCAACTGGGAGCGTTCTCTAAAAAATGGACTGTGTCTTCACCTGGAGTGTACTCGGCAAGTGGGAGCGTTCTCTAAAAAATGGACTATGTCTTCACCTGGAGTGTACTCGTTGTCGATCTCAAGTACTTCAACTGCAGCCTTTGCTTTGTCTTCCTGAACTATGTTGTTGAGCCGCTGGCGTCTTTGGCCAGTCGCAAGATCTGACGAATTTCTTCGTTTAGCGGCGTTCGATTCGTTTGTCTGGCGCTTATTGTATTCAGCGTTATGTCTGAATTTCGAGGAAGAGTCAACCTCCACTGGCTGAGGGGCTTGCGGTTGACTGTCTCTTTGAATTTGTTCATGAGACCTGTCTTTTTGGCGCATAACAAAGTGTGGGTTCCTGTCCTGGTTTTGGTCTTCCTTACCAAATTTACCTAGCTTGCCACTGGGACGGCTCTTGCTGTTTCCGGCACCTTGAGCCCGCTCTTCTACAGCCTTGGCGTATGAGTTAGCGAACATACTCCTCTCGATACTTGCTTCGGTTTCTCTGTTTACTTGAGTTTGTAACTGAGATTGTTGTTGTGCCAATGCCTGTCTGACGGCATTGTCAATCAGTGCTTCGATCTGAGCGGGGTCCATAGTGCTATCTACCGAGTGACGTGACAGCTGCTGACTTAATGTACAACCAACTTGTTCTGCTTCCCAGCTATCCTCGTTGTCGTATTCAAGTTTCACGTCTCTATATGTGCCTGTCCAACTCATTAGCTGTCGGTTGGCACTACACAAATATTCTTTCGCCGAGCACAAATGATCAGCAGATATATGAGTTTGCGCACTTGGGTCGCTCAAAAGATAGAACGATTAATTTGTTTTGTTTTACTTTTTATAATACGCAAGAGATCCCAGCGTACCTTAGGGTATGCAGTGCAAAAAATTAATTTGACGAAAGTATGCAATATTTTTTTTTGAATTGAAGCAGTTTTTTTTTATTTTTTTAATAAATCTTTATTGCAGCTTCTTGTCTTAGACTCTATAGCGCAGTTATAATTAAACTTTAATCTACATTGTGGGCTAGAAGCCGGTATTTACATTATTTACAGTTAGCTATAATTATTAGTAATTTTGATTAGTTAGTTATTAGTTAATTATTAGTTATAATTATTTATGGAGATCTGTGGTCCAACGAGTGAAGCCTTTTAAGCTTTCGCCTATTGTTGTTGTGTGCCAGGTCAGTAGCCAGTTGATTTGGGTGCACCAAAAGCCTGTCCGCGTACCTTGATTGGTGACGTCCGATCAGTTCAGCAATTGTTGGAATTCTGAGATCGCTGTGCAGCACAGAATTGCGAACGTACCAGCTGGCACCTGTGAATCGCCGTAGCGCTTTGTTTTGCAGGGTTTGCACTTTTTTTATGTGTGTCCTCGCTGCGGTACCCCAAATGGGGATAGCGTATGTGAGTGTTGGGACGACGATGGCATTATAAATTTTTATTTTGCTGCATAGCGACAGTTTGCTGGACGGTCTCAATATCCAATAAGTTTTCTGATTTTTGTCTTGGCTATGTTAACTGTCTGCGTGATGTGCGCACTATAGGTAAATTTTTTATCAAGTGTAACACCGAGATATTTCACTTTGTTGACTTTCGCTATTTGCACTCCCAGAGTTACACCAGGACAGTCTCCTCTTCGCGTTGTGAAACTTGCGTGAGCTGACTTCTGTGCGTTGATGGTTATGCACCATTGTTTTGCCCAACACCCAAATGCGTCCAGGTACCTCTGGAGGCTTTCAGTAGCTTCTTGCACAGAGTGATGGCAGTGTCATCTGCATACGTTGCTATTAGCACTTCCGTGTGTGCAGCTCCGTAGTTGTCCAGTGGAAGTGGCATGTCAGCTGTGTACAGTGTGTACAGTGTTGGCCCCAGTACACTCCCATGAGGGACACCAGCCTTGATAGGTCTTGCCGATGATATAGCCTGTCCCTTAGCCACTTGAAAACTCTTGTTAGTGATGTATGAAGACAGCAGCATACAAATAGAAGCCGGGAGGGCTGTCTTTGCTTTTTGCAACAATCCTAAATGCCATACACGATCGAAGGCTTGCTTGACATCTAAGAATGCGGCAGAACAGTACATCTTCTGTTCGAAGGTGCCAAGGATGTGATCTACAACCCTATGTACCTGTTCCGGCGTTCCGCGCTGCCTCCGGAAGCCAAATTAGTGATTCGGTACGACCCCCCCGCATTCCAGATGCGGCTGTATTCTAGCTAAGAATATTCTTTCGAATGTTTTAGCAAGTACAGGCAACAGACTAATTAGCCTGTACGAGCCGATTTCGTCTAGTGGTTTGCCTGGTTTGGCGATCATCACAATCATAGCCCGCTTCCAGCAAGCTGTAAAATGCCGGATGCGAAAAATGGCGTTGTACAGCATGACGATGTAGTCTATAGTCGAGTCAGGTAGCGATCTTAGGACTCTGGTGTTTATTAGGTCGTGTCCGGGTGCTTTATTTTTCTTAATCCGGCAGATTCCGTCTACGACTTCCTCCTTGGCGCAAGTCCTAATCCCGTCGTCTGCTGGGAGTGGAGAGACTATATTGTTTGCTGTATCTTCTACCTCGTTTGACTCAGCACTGATCAGGGGCGTAAACTGTTGCTGCAGATGGAGAGCAAAAGCTTCAGCTTGTGGCTCATCACCCGTTAGCCAAGCACCAGATATGCTGCGGATAGGGTAACGACGCATTGGTTGCCTTTTAATGCATCGGGAAAACTTCCACAGTTCAAATTCAGCACCGGACGGAGAGTCCGCTTGTTCCAGAGCATTGCTTATTCGTCTGTGTTGAAGCGCACTAAGAGCACTTTTGAGTTGTCTGGTGGTTTCATTGTACCTCGTTTTGTCCATTGACGTTCTTGAGCGCATGCAACGTCGTCTTGTCCACCTTTTGTACGCGAGGAGATTTTGTATTTCCAACGGAAGTGTGATGTTGTGCTGAGGGAGGGGGGCAGAATAGCTAGGAGTGCAGCTTTGACTATTGTTTCTTGCAGCCTGTTTACTGCATTATCTACATCTTCGGGTATGTTAAGTTCCATTTCCGGATATAGCGAACAGTTCAGATGGCTTCTGAAGGCTCCAAGATCGGATCCTGGAGGCAGAAGTCGTTTTCTGGTAGGGAAAAGCTGAGGCTGTGCGTTCACTGTCACTATGAGGGGAAGGTGATCTGAAGACAGTTCTATCCTAATCTGGCGATCGGCGATACCTTTGTAAACAGCAGAGTCAATTGCTGATGGATTATGCCCATTTAATGGATACCGCGTTGGGGCTCCAGTTGCAAGTATTTTGTACCGCATTGCATGTATAGCTTCGAAGGTAGCTTCTCCTCGTGAGTTTGTGCTGTTGCTGCTCCAGAATGGATGACAGCTATTCCCATCTCCTCCGATTAGAGTTTTGTCCTGCCTCTGTTCAAGGAGCTCTCTTACATCATTTTCGCAGAGTCTAGCATTCGGTGGGCAATAGAGCGATGCGATCTCTAGCTCTCCGATGGACGTAGATAGTCGAATGGCTGCAGCTTGCATCGTTGGGTTGGACATTGGGGGTAAAGGTGAATGTGTGAGCGAAGAGCGTACGAGGACCGACGATCCGCCAAACCTGTTTGCTCCTCCACCGTAGGCCTGATGGTGCTCATATCCGAATATTTTGGCGTGAGGACATTCATGTGTTTCTGCAATTAGCATTATGTCAATTTGCTTGTTTGTCAGAAATACTGCTAGTTCCTTAGTTTTGTTTCTGAGGCCATTGGCGTTCCAAATGACCGCTCGTAAAGCCATTATTTAGAAGTTAAATTTGAAACAATAACCATTAGGCTCTGAAGGATTGTTTGTTGCTGTGTATACATTTCGTTCATCCTTTTGAGACCAGAGCAGATTTTATCGAACTGAGCCTGTTGTTTTTGGAGAAGTTCAGCGAGGAAATTCTCATTTGTTGGCTGGATAGGACTTCTAACCTCTCCACGCAAGGCTTGGGAGTAAGATACGCCACCGGCAGGAGGGGCACTTCTGATAAGTGAGTTAATTTGTACTGCTGCAGCAGGTCTGGGATAGGGCCGTTGCGGGCTGAAACAGGGTTTCGTTTTTCTGGTGGAGACTGCATCTTGAGAAGGCGCTTGTAGACGAAACAGCCTTTGTAGTTAGCAGGGTGTTGTTCATTGCAGTGTACACAAGTGGCGGACTGTGACTTCTCTTTAGAGCTGTTTTTGGAGTCGTGATCCTCTGCGCATTTAACACACCTAGGTGCTTTGTGACAGTATCTCTGCGTGTGCCCGAACCCCTGGCAACGATAGCATTGAGTTAGGTCATTGAACTTTCGTGGCAGTTCAACTGTACAGCGCTGTTTGCAGATAATACGTAAATCCAGAATTTGCTTGTTGTTCGGTGCCTGGGTCACATCAACAATGAATATGTTGAACGGCAATTTGTCGATGCGGCTGACTGGGCTGTGCACTCTTTTATGTATAGAGCATTAGTGCTGTGATGAAGACCTTTGAGGCAAACTCGATATGGTTTGTCCTCCTTTAGTTGGTAGCAATGGAACTCTAGTCCTTGCTCTGTGAAGTGCTTCACCACAGCGCGGTAATCATCGCTGTTTCGTGTGAGAACTCCAATATCACTTCGCCTTGCCTTAATTTCGTACGAGTTTCTGGTAATGCATTGCTCGATTAACAGGTGTAAATTACCCACCGAATTGATGTTTGGACACCAAATAGGAGACGGGCGTGGCTTAGGTTTCTCCGTTGGCGCTGCTTCATTCATGGGTACATCTTCAATTTCGTCAGTATCTTCATCCGCTTGTAGGAGTGCGAAACGATTTTGAGATATAGCCGCTTTGCTTGTGCTGGATTCATCTACCAATATCTTTTTCTTCGTTAGTTTTGGAGAAATAGCTAGAAGTTTCCTTTTCGTGTTCGCGTTTCTCGGGGCTTGCACTGACGCAACATCTAATTTGGCTGATTTCTGAGCCATGAAAAGCTTGAGTTGGTCTAGCAAATTTACTGGCTCGTTTGCAGAGGCAGTAGCGAGATCTGCGGTTGCTTAGTTTGGCATTGAGATTTGGGGTGTCACTTTATTAGCCATATTGGCATCTAACCGGGCTTGTATTTCTGCTTGCAGGGTTGGGGACCCGGAAGCTTGCTTGTTGGTAGCGGTGTTGGACATATTAGGTTAGTTTACTTAAGTGCAGTCACACACAGTAAGTTTTTATATTTTTAGCCTAAGATTAAGCCTCTTGATGTTGTTGGTTGCTATCTAGTGCTGGTGGTGTCCGTAGTGATCCCGTGCTGATGGTGTTTGTTGTAATCCAGTGCGCTATGCGCGAAGATTAGGTTGCGAAGGGAACTAGCCTTCGATAATCACTGGCCTTGTGACTCAGCAATAAAAGAGCAATTATGTTCAGTATAACGGTAAGTGCCAAAGTATGTTATGTTTGCTTTAATTTCTTTGCCAGACAATATCAAACTAAAGACTAAATCATATTCAAATATTAATCTACCCTAAGTGTCAATGCATCGCGCCACGAAGTCATAATCGGCAAGCCGACTCACCATTCGTTGTAGCGTAACGCAGCACTCCGAATAGGAGTTAATCGTTCTTAGCGCAGAGCGCTGAACTTAATTTGGGCGCGTCAGCATTGTTTGTACAGAGCTACTTAGTTGCTAGGGCAATACATTATTTCTGTTCCTACTTAGCTGTTAACTTGTATACTCGCCTTGTCCGCTTAATACAAAAAGATATGGCAGATAGATCTATTGGTAATTGGGGGCGTCGTTAATCGGCATAACTGAATCTTCAACAGTTTTAAAGCTAGGACGCTGAAACTCGAAATGTAAATTAATGCTCCTATTCTATAACGAATGATATGTATATGGTATATATCGGATCTGATCTAAAGTGCTTTTATATAGCCATATTTTGAGTATTATTGATGCTAGAGATATTTTCATATCTATACTCATACATATACTCAGAATAACAATCCATGATCAATGAGATATGGTAGATATACCTTCGTATCACGTAGTAAACCGCAAAAGAATATATCTCCTACAGTTTCAGAGCTGGAAGCCTCAAAATTGGATAGTTGAGTTACTGGAAGCCTCTTCATTATATATATAAGCAAATTGAATGACCCACAAATATCTCTTACACCTACTGGGGAATGGCAAATTGGCAACAAAGTTTGTAGCGCCAAGCAGCAAAATGAATAAGCCCCTGCCATCTATATAAATAGGCTTAGTAAAAATTGCTAAGACGGCAAAAAGACTTTCAAAGAAATATTAAAAAATAAGTAAATCGATTTAATGTCTAAGTTCTGCAAATAATTTAGCTGGGGAAATTGTTATTTTCCGTATAGACTAGGCCAATTATGATGTTTTTTTTTTCAACATACAAAGTTGTCATACCGTCAAAAATTTTACATACCAAATTAAATTGCATTCATGCTGTTTTTTTTTTATCGACTGCGCAGTTATTATTTCGAATATACAGTAGATAACATAATAAATATATATAATTATTTAATAAATTAAAAATATAATTATTATTTAATTTGATATTGTTTAGAAATATTGAAATAAAAATATATATATATATTGAAATATATATATACACTTGCCAGAAAAACTATGCGTACAGGCCTAATGATTTGATAGAAAATAAATATGATAAATATTAGTATTTTCATCAATATTATATTTTTTAATGGAAAACAATTTAATAACACACATTTATCAACAACTAATATTAAATCGTTTTTTTAAATAAGAAAAAAACAACGCAAATTCACTTAGAAAAAGTATGCGTACAAACTAAAAAACAAAAGAAAAATAACTTTTTTTCAATGAGAATTTGCAAAATTAATATGAGGTTGGATACCCCTTTCGCTTCTTGGTCTCTTCCAACCGGTTTGGCATCGATGCCACCAATTTCCGGGTGAAATCAACCGGAATTTTTAGCCATTCCTCTATCAGAACCGATTTGAGCATGTCCTTTGATGTAATTATTCGCTCTCTGATCCTGCGCTCCAAAAAATCCCATAAATGCTCTATGGGATTAAGGTCCGGTGACTGGGGAGGCGAATGAAGCTGGTGTCTAGTATTGTAGAGCAACCAGAGCTTGACATCGTGGGCTGTGTGTTTGGGGTCATTGTCCTGTTTGAAGACAAAGTCCTCTCCAAGACCCAATTGTCTGGCGCTTTGGTGCAAATTGTTTTTCAATATATGGAGGTAATCCATATGGTTCATTATGGACTCAATAAAAACCAAATTGCTCACTCCACTTGCTGCCATACACCCCCACACCATTAGATTTTGGATGTCGAACACTGTGCCCCTCTTTCGCCATACAAGCTTTCTCCCGTTGATTCCAAATATACAGAATTGGCTCTCATCACTAAAAATTACTTGGTTCCAATAGTCTGGACTGACTTCCATGTATGTTCTGGCGAAATCCAGCCGCTTGATTTTATTTGGCTCAGAGATGAGCGGCTTTCTTCGAGCAACACGGGCATTTAATTAATTTTTCTTTGAAAATTTTCTTATGCTGTCTTAGTCAAGCTCTTTCTTGTACTTCTCTTTAACTTCCTGATTAATCTTGGTTGCAGTTAATCCAGGGTTTAGCAGCACCGTCTTCAGCACGTCCCTCTTTCCTCTTTTGGCCAGCTTTTCGGGCCTCGCAGAGCGTGGCTTTGACTTAACTGAGCCAGTCAAATTAAAGTTATTGACTACTTTTTGGACAGAAGAATGAGTTCTGCCAACAATTTCGCCAATTTCTCTGAAAGATTTCCCTTCATCGCATAATTTTACGATGAGTTTCCTCAAATCGAGATCAATCTCTTTTGTTTTTCTGCCCATGACGAAATCTATCAACTTAATGACAAAATTTGCAAACCAACGCGTGATTGACATTCTTTAATACTTTTTTTTACCGTAATATGCTAATTAACGGTACTAAAAGCTTCACAACGATTAAGAACAGTGGGTTGTTAGTTTGTACGCATACTTTTGCGAAGTGAATTTTCGTTGCTTTTTTTCTTATTTTAAATATATAAAAAAAACTGTTTAATATTATAAAAAAAAATTGTTGATAATGTGTGTTATTAAATTGTTTTCTATTAAAAAAATATAATATTGATAACAAGTAAGAGTGCTCTAGTCGAGACTGCTCGACTAGGGAATACCCTGAGCCCTGTGAAGAGTCAAGTATCAAATCATTCTACGATTTTGTATGCATACATACAAACAACACATACACACATACATATTGACGCACGCATAAACGCGCGCTCTGCCAACTGCGCAGTTGATGCAGCGACTACGCTTGGGCAGCAATGTTTGCATTACTATGGAAACTTAATTGTTTAATAACTTTTCTTAGCGATGGACTAAGTGCATCAAATGACATTCATATGTGTATATGTGCCAAAGCACAGGTCTCTAATATTTGATTTGCGCTTTTTACAAATAGGGAGCGAATGGGGCGTGGCATCCAAAACCTAAAGATAACGTTATCTCCGTGTTTATTGCACGTAACTACACAGCAAATTTGAAGTCTCTAGCTCAAAAGATGTACAAACCACGCCTTAAAACACATTAAAATTATCGATAAATGCTCATAAAATCGAAATGGAATGAGTTATCGGAAAAATTTTATAAACTAGTGCAGCGTATGGTATTACCGAGTATTCATGTAAAATTTCAAGTCTCTACGTTGCGTACTTAAAAATATCGCAGCGTTCAGACGGACAGAGCTATATCGACTCGTCTTGTCGCGCTGATCAAGAATATATATACTTTATGGGGTGTGGCACGCCTCCTTCTGCCTGTTACATACATTTTCACAAAACCATAATACCCTGATTTCCCATTTTCAATGGGCTCAGGGTATAAAAATACTATTATTTATCATATTTACCCTCTATCAAAGTCGATCATTACCCCTGTACGCATAGTTTTTCTGGTAAGTGTGTATATATATATATATATAATATATATATATATATATATAGATATATATATAGAACGGAAGAAGCTGCTGATACTGTAAACGCAATATAAACACAAATTAATAGAAATTGTGATTCTTAGAATATGCTAAAACGCGCGCTAAGGTTTAATTATAAATGCGCTGTAGAGTCGCAAGACAAGGAGCTGCAATAAAGATTTTTTTTTTAAATTATTTGTTTCGTTTTGAAGTATGATATTGGTTCTACTTTGGTTATATTATTCGTTACGTACATATATATTTTGGGTATAATCTGATAGTCTATTTACGATTGAAATATCATTTATTTGAACGCTACAGTCATATATTTTAATTATGTTTTTTTTTTTATATATATTTTTTATTATTTTGTGTGTAGTAAGTTTCGTACGTGTTCCCTGTTAGGGTATTCATTTGTTCGTCTGGATAAGGCAGAATCTTGTAAAGTGGAGTTTTTGTTATTTGTTTTGGTACGTGCGAAATTATAAGTATTTCATTGATGTCTGATCTAAACCAAGTGGATGTTTTAATATTTAGAATCTTTTCGGAATTTATGTCTAACATGTGTTGATGTTATAGAAGTTTTGGATTGCAAATTCCCAAACTGGTTAGTTGCATACCTAGTTCGATGTCTTCTAGGTATTCAGTGAAATGTTTTATGTTGAATATGAGGTAATTTAGTTTTTTGTCTGCTTCTTGTGAGATGTTTAAGTTATTAAAGAGTTCTATGTTTTTATTTACGGCATCTATTAAGTAACTGAGGTCTTTGTTTTGTGCTAAACTATTAATTTTGAGCTCTAATTCTTCTTTTTCATTTTGGTCTAAAGTGCCAAAAAGATATTTATTTACTGTACGTTTATTAAACCTCGTTTATTTCTTTTAATTATTTGTATTCCGTTCATTTAACGATTCAATTTTTCTATTAGGTACTCTATGTGGGCCATGTTTCCGAAATGATTCTGTTTGTTCAAGAAACTTATTGTATGTCAGTTGCATTTTGGTTATGTTGACTGTTAAGTAGTGGTATTCATAATCAGATGGTAGGTCCATAGTTATCGTCTTGAAAATAAGGTAACCGTTCGGTGCTTGTATTGGGTTGATTTGGTTAATAGTAGAGGGAATCATTGATAGTAGTAAGAGTAGTAAGATGTTCATTTCTGAAATTAGTTGTTATATTTGCTCTTGTTAATTTTCTTTTTATACCCTGAGCCCATTAAAAATGGGAAATGGAAGTATAATGGTTTTGCTAAATGTATGTAACAGGCAGAAGGAGGCGTGTCAGACCCCACAAAGTATATTTATTCTTGATCAGGCCGACTAGCTGAGTCGAGTTAGCCCTGTCCATCTGTCTGTCCGTCCGTCCGTCTGTATGTTTGAACGCTAGAGTCTTGAAGCTGGAGACTTGAATATTTTCGTTTGGTTCGTGTATAGCACGCGCTTACTTACTCATATATATAATTAGATATATGTTACCAGTCGAATAAATGCCGCGACATATGCAGCAACGCTAATTAAAAGACGAAGTCAAAGTAAGATTATGACAACTTGCTTTATTGAACAATAGCTTAAGACTGAAGACAATTTTGTTAAAGGCTATTTTATAGGCTGCTGAAATTACGCAGCAGACAAAGAATGTCGGCGTCAGTTAGACGCGTCGTTCTCACATTTTCGGTTTGCAACATTATTGCTATGCAATAGCAACGTGCAACGGCATTCTGTCCAGCCGGCGCCAGTATTTATGATCAGTCGGACGCGTCGTTCTAAGAATTTCGGCTCGCAACATTATTGCTATGCAATAGCAAAATGCAACGGCATTTTGTCAGGCCGGCGCCACTATTTATGATTTGGCTATTTTTGAACCGCTTTATTCTTGATTTTCGTGATCTAAGAAAATCCAGTATGAACTAGTTTTCAATATTCTGTGTGTTGTGGACGTAATCACTATGATTATGTCACTTCCCTCGCCTTAAGAGGCGAGCCTGCGAGTCAAGGTGACACAGAAGGGTAAAGTGTTGGTAAAGTTGACTGTGTCATCTCTATAGTTGTGTTTTCTTGTTCTTCTTGTTCTTCTAGCTGAATTGATGGTGTTGTTTGGTTGTTGGACTCGTGAATTTGTTTCTTAAATTTTTTATGGATTAGTATTATGGGATTACAAGATACATATTTAGAATATAGGATTACAATTATGAATATGATTATTGTGATTATAATGACTGTATATGTTAAGATATTATTTTGTGATACAAGTTTTACAATGTCATCGTGCTTAACGGGTTTGATTTTAATTATTTCTATTGGGGGATACAATGGTGTAAGGTCAACTTCTGGTTGAAAAGAGTTTTCGCTTATAATTATGTCATTTATTTGTAGTTTGCACTGATTGATACTTATAATTTTATTACCCTCAATATTTAGATTAACATTATTTTTTCTGGCAATTCTGTTTTACAATTGTGGTAGTTATGTTCCAGGTTATAATGATATTTGGTTCGATATACTTTATTATTTCTTTGGAATTTATGTGGTTATAATTACAGATTGGTTTTGTGCGTAATAAAATATTTGTTATGCATTCATCAATTACTGGTTTGTTATCTCGATTAAAGATTTTATTATCTTTTTCATAGTAAGAAGTAGTGCTAGTGTAATCAAGTTGATAGCCATTTTGATCAGGATATGGGATAATTTTAATTGTATTAGTGGATTGAAAGTCAATTGGGATATGGGATATAATTAGTATGATTATGAAGTAGAAACCTGCGGGAATTGAATTTGGTTAATTTTCTTTAATTTTTTAAATTGCGTTTTATAGTAACGTGTAATTCTATTTTTGTTAGTAATTTGGTAATGATCTGGATCTATTTTTTCAACATTTTTATTAGCTTTAAAGGGGTTTTCTAATTTTCCTTTTTGTAAAGGTCCTTTTCGATATCTAGTATCGACTTGGTATTCTTTTCGGTCACTGTTGATTTTATTTATTATTTTTTCTTTTTTTTCTTGAGTGTCTAACTTTGGTTGTCCGGCATATAAGAATACGTGTGCAGGAGTTTGTCCAGTAGTGTCATGTTTTGTTTTGTGATTGTAAATGTAAAGAATGGTTTCTATTTTACTAAGTTTATTTTCTTCGTCATTCAAAGTGTTAATTATTCTTATTTTTTCGTTTATTGTTTTATGAAATCGTTCGATGTCTGCTATTCCTGTTTTTGTAGTGTTTAATTGTATTTCTACTCCTTCATTTTCAAGCCATTTTTTTAGTGCTAAACTGGAAAATGCGCCGTCTCGGTCAGCTTTTAATAATATTGGTTTTCCTAACTGATTAAATATACGCATTAATGCATTTTTGCATTCTATCCAATCTTTTGTTTTAATATTTTCAAGAGTAGCGAATTTTGAATAAGTATCTATGCAACTAAGATAGTGCTTGCCTTCCGAGGAATAAATGTCTATTACAAACTTATCGCGACAATGTTCGGGCATGGGAGTAATTTTCATTGGCATATTTGTGTTTCTGTGTTCAGTTTTTGCTAAGTTGCAAATGTTGCATTCGTTTATTATATTTTGTGTTAGTAATTGGCTGTTAGGAAAATAGTAAGTTTCGCAGAAGAGTTTATTTGTTTTTTGGATACCGGGGTGTAAGAGTTTTTCATGTGTTTTCAAAATAAGTTCTTTAAATTCGGCATATGAGTCTATATTTTTTAATTGAATGAGGCTTCGTAGAATTTTAGTGTGGTTGGTGTTGATAATTTCTTTGTGTGCGTGTTGAATGATTTCAAAATCTGCATCGCTGTCTATAAACATTACGCTAGTCTTTGTGCAAAAGTGGTCAATCAAATATTTTTCGGCTTTGTCTTTAGTCATGTTATCGTATGTAATGTAAATTATTAATTTTTTGAAGTAATTCTGTTTTTTAATATTTGGAATGCCTTTAGAAAATATAATTTGTCTTTTAAATGTGTTTATTGGTTTTTCTGTGAGCCCAATTAAATTACTATTGTCTTCGTCAGCGCTATGTTGTGTTTCTTCTCCGAAATAAGTCTGTTCTATTTTTACTCGTGATAGGGCGTCAGCTATGTGGTTTTCTTTTCCTTTTATGTATTTTATGTCAAAGTCGTATTCTGATAATTTTACTCTCCATCGGGTTAATGTTGAATTTGGTTCTTTTATTTTGTATAACCAACATAATGGTTGATGGTCACTATTGATTTCGAAATGTCGACCTAGAAGGTAGTGTCGAAAGGTTTTTGTTGCCCATACAATAGCTAAAAGTTCTTTTTCTATGGCACTGTAGTTAGTTTCGTGGTCATTGAGTGTTCTACTGATAAAACTAATGGGATGTCCGTCTTGAGAAAGTACAGCTCCAAGAGCTACATTACTTGCGTCAATTGTTAGAATGAATTTATTTTTGAAGTCTGGAATTTTTAAAATCGGGTCATTGGAAATAAGTTGTTTTAATTTTTCGAAAGCTCTAATATATTCTGGATTTTTAATATCTATTTTTGAGTCTTTTCTTAGTACTGTTGTCATGGGTTTGGCTATGTCTGCAAAATTTGGAATAAACTTTCTATAATAACCGGTTAATCCGAGAAAACCTTTTATCTCTTTAGTTTTTGTGGGAATAGGATATTTCAGAATTGCTTTGATTTTATCAGGATTGGGTTTTATTCCATCCTTAGTTATGACATGTCCTAGGAAGGTAGTTTCTTGTTTTAGAAACTCACATTTGTCGAGTTGTAATTTGAGATTGGCTTCAGCAAGCTTCTCGAAAACTAATTGCAATGAGTGTAGATGTTCTTTTAAAGATGTTGAATATACAATTATATCGTCAAGATATACTAAACAGTGTTTATTTAGTAATGGTCGCAGAATATTGTTCATACAACGTTGAAAGGTTGCAGGTGCATTCTTTAATCCAAATGGCATACGAAGATATTCATAGTGGCCATGTTTGGTGGAAAAAGCTGTTTTTTGAATGGACTCTGGATGCATTTCAAGTTGATGGAATCCTTTTGCAAGGTCGATTGTTGTGAAATAGTTGCATCTACCTAGTTTTCCTAAAATCTCATCCATGTTTGGTATTGGGTGTCTGTCATTTATAGTTATGTCATTTAATTTTCTATAGTCAATTACGATTCTAAATTTTTGTTTGCCTGACGCGTCTTGTTTTTTTGGTACAATCCATATGGGACTACAATAAGGGGAATTGCTGGGGCGTATAATGCCTTGATCTAACATGTTCTGAATTTGAGTTTCAACTTCCTGTTCGTATGCTTGTGGATAACTGTATGGTTTTGTGTACAAAGGTGAATTGTGAGTAGTGTTAATAACATGTTTTTCTTGATTACTGAAGCTAAGTTTGTCGCCTTTTCTGAACTGAATGTGTTGATATTGTTTCAACAGGCTCATTAAATTAAATTTTTCTTCTTCGGTTAAGTGTTCTAGTCGGTAAAGGCTTGAGTTCATAGATTCCTCATTTTTTAAATTATCTCTGATTGGATTTTTGAAGTGTTGATTAGATTCAGGGTTTGATTGAACTACGAAATGATTTTGGTTAGTGATTGGAATATCGTTAATTAATTTATACTTTCGATTGTATAAATTTACAGTTTGGGTTTTGTAATCTATGACGGCTTGTGCTTCTGAGAGAAGTTTTCTACCAATTAATAGATCATAATCTGGTGAAAATTGATGTAGAAGAAATTCATTATTACTCTTGAATAGGTTGTTGGAAAGGACATTTATTTTTTTTGTGATAGTTAATGGTCCATTGCTGGTTTGAATAAGACAATAGGTATCATGAATTGGTAAATTGAAAATATTGGATGTCATCATATTTACGGTAGATCCTGTATCTATTAAACATTTCAAATTTTTGCCCTTATAAGTGATAACTATATATTGTTGGTTTCCGAGGCTGGCAGCTGAAAAATTTTCGGCTTTCTCGATTTCTATTTCATTTGGTTGTTCTATCTCATGTTCGGTTGTGGCTGTCTGTATGTATGTGTAATCTGAGTGTTGTGGGTAAGTTTGTTCTTGGTAATATTGAGGATAGTATTCGGGAAAAGAAGCTAATTGATTATAATATTCTTGCTGCATGTAATCGTGATAATTTATTTCTTCTTGGTTTCTAGTCTCTTCGTCTATGCTCATTTTGCTTTGTCGGCTATCTGCAGGTCTAATACGCTTTGTTGGTTGATTAGGTATGCCAGGACGATTGAAAGGGGTTTGTTGTGGAGTTACTTGTCCGAAGCGATTAATGTCAAATTGGCTCTGTCTAAGAAGTGGTCTGACCGGATTAGGTGTTGGTTGTATTGGTCGAGGTGAATAATGATTAGGTGAAATATTGTTATGGTTAGTATAATTAGGTGTTGGTGGAAGATATGGTTGTTGAAAATAGGGTCGATATGGCACATAGGAATGGCTTGGTTGAAGAAATGTGGGAAACTTTTGAATATTGGGATTGGGATTTGATGGCTTGAAGTTTTTACCTTGTTTTACTTTGTTTTGATTTGGAATTAGACAGGGTTCATCATAAAGGTTTTTTTCTTGTAATATGTTTATTAAAGATCTTAAATCGGGAATTTCGCAATTTATTATTCGAATGCAAATGTGTGTGGGTAATTTTTGGATTAAGTTTTCAATACTAGTTTTAATTAATCTTGCATACAATGTTTTTTCGTCTAAATTATTTTCTAATTCTAACTTACTCGTCAATGTCTGCCTACGGTGTTCTGCTTCTTCCAGAAAAGCTTTCACATTGCTTTGAATGGGGTGTTCCTGAATTCCTTCAATAAAACGTGGTTCTGGGTTTGCGTCTTGTAGTTCAAAATTAGTTGTTTCCGAAGATCCGTCCATGTTGTCAAATTATTTATGCCAAGAGATAGCATAACTTCACTGCTGATGCAGCTTTCCACAAGTCCAAAGAGTATTGACCTCTGCCTCGCATCATTGGTGGTGTAGAGTGCCAATATGTAGTCGATCCGGCTAACGAATGTGTACAGACTGTTTTTATCTCCAGTGAACTTCTTAATATTTTTAAGCTGGTTGATCACTTGTGTCATGTTGGCGTCGGAAAGGGGTGCTGTTGCGTCTCCTTCCATTTTGATTATTTGATTAGTTACAATTTAAAGTATATATTTTTTTATTTTATATATTTATATTTTTTTTTTTTTGTAAATTTCTTTTGTTTAAATATATTCACTTAATTTGTTGATTGTTAAAAAAAATTTTTTATTTTGTTTAAGTATGTTCACTTAATTTGTATTCACTTAACTTATTGATTGTTAAAAAAATTTTTATTATGTTTAAGTATGTTCACTTAATTTGTATTCACTTAACTTATTGATTGTTCAGTTTGTTGCGCAGATAGCACTTTCGAATGTTTTTGAGATAACCAGAATCTTCTGGAATTATGTTCTCTTCGAATTCTATCGCGTCTTCTTGAATTATTTTCAAGTTGTTATTTTACAATCACAATCCGCGGCTTTGGCAATTTGCGAATTTCGGTTTACACGTCACTGTCGAGGTTTTATTCTTTTAAAACTTGACGCGATATTGACCGTCGCGTGGGTTGCCTTTGCGTTAGTTGTTTAGCGGATGGCAGTAAACGGGACAAAAAGAATTAATAACTTAGTTATTGCATCAGATGGTCCACAATTTATTGTCATCCTACCGGCTGCGCCAATTAGATATATGTTACCAGTCGAATAAATGCCGCGACATATGCTAACAGCAACGCTAATTAAAAGACGAAGTCAAAGTAAGATTATGACAACTTGCTTTATTGAACAATAGCTTAAGACTGAAGACAATTTTGTTAAAGGCTATTTTATAGGCTGCTGAAACTACGCAGCAGACAAAGAATGTCGGCGTCAGTTAGACGCGTCGTTCTCACATTTTCGGTTTGCAACATTATTGCTATGCAATAGCAACGTGCAACGGCATTCTGTCCAGCCGGCGCCAGTATTTATGATCAGTCGGACGCGTCGTTCTAAGAATTTCGGCTCGCAACATTATTGCTATGCAATAGCAAAATGCAACGGCATTTTGTCAGGCCGGCGCCACTATTTATGATTTGGCTATTTTTGAACCGCTTTATTCTGGATTTTCGTGATCTAAGAAAATCCAGTATGAACTAGTTTTCAATATTCTGTGTGCTGTGGACGTAATCACTATGATTATGTCACTATATATATATATACTCATATATATATATATATATATATATATATATATATATATATATGAATGAATACACTGACTATGTTGGGGTTTAGTAGAATACTCATGAATGAGTACACGGACTTTGGTGGTGTTTATTCCGTACAGTACTGATCTTTATTCTTCTGAGGATGCGTATATATACCCAGCCTTAGGCTCAGCATTGGCCTATTGCATACTTATATTATCGCTGAGGTTATAAGGCTCAGCGTTCTTTTTATCTATCTATCGCCCTGCATGCTAGTCGTTGAGTGCGTAGAAGGCATGTTTATATATATATATATATATATATATATATATATATATATATATATATTTTATGTTCATGCCTGAACATTCTGCCGGGGCCAGAAAAGGTGATAGTCAGCAATCGCTGTCTCTGGTTTCTGCTCTTAATTATATACAAGACTATTATAATTATTACTAATCCAATCCTTCTATTTTTTATGTTCGTGCCTGAACATTCAGCGGGGCCCGGAAAATATGATAGCCAGATATGGTCAAGTCTCAGCTGCTGCCTTGGTCTTCTGCTCCGGTGGTAGTTCCCATTCCAAGTGAAGTCGGTTCTCTTTAAAATGCGTACACCCTTTATAGATATCATCAATTGTTGAGTGGGCTGAGGCGGTAGCCGCTTGCATCCTTGCTGCCGATGCTAAGGCGTCCAAATGATGGTCAGCCACTTTTTGAAGATTATACTGCCGAATCGCTTTTAGTGGATGCGATATTTTCCTTTGAAATGGTGGTATAGCTGCTCTCAATGAAGTTTTCGACGGCCGATTTAATTGTCGTTAATATATTTGTAGCCTTAGTGATTTCCGAAGCAATTTGTAGGTTAAATTGTTTTGTTGGGATTGTAGCTGAAGCGATGACTCCAGAAATCGAGACGATATCATCGTTTTTATCTCTAGCTGTACTTCTAGTTGCAGTTGCAGTTTCAGTTGCGGCAGAAGTTTTCTGGACATCCTTCGGGCTGTTATCAATGGAAGTATCGTCAATCGACTGATCTCCCAATTGGAAATCTGTTGATGTCGATATCGAAGATGTGACAGCAATGGCACTCTCGTCCCCATCTTCTATGTCCTCCTGATTTTGTGGTTGATCCTTTTTAGATATTTTTTCCGCTGACAATTTATCTTCTCCTTATCCTTCCATGTGAGGGCTTTCCGGCGGTATGAAATGACTCTCGCTGGCTGGTTAATGGAGATATCCAATAGTTGGCACCTTTTGACATAGCGCTTGCACAAATAGTCCCACGCTGCATTGTAGTTGCCAACTGCAATTGAGAAATGGCTTATGACCACTGTTGCGTATCAATTGATACACATTTTTAGGTAAATCAACTTAGTTTTATCGCTGATTTCCTTCCTGAATATCTCGAAGAACGCTGGTAATTTTTTGGGATTTCCATAGAAATGAGGAAGCTTTGGTTTCTGGGGCTTTGAAGCTTGGAACTGCGGAAGGTCTTCTTCTATGTTCTGCAAGTCACTTATTCTTCTGTTAAGTTTATCTAATAGCCTGTCGACGAGGAATTCCAGTTCTTCTATATCGTCGCTGTCGTAGGCAGACTTTCCATATCTTGCCTGTAAGTCCGCGAACGGTGTCTGGATGTCGTTCAATAGGAAGTTTACCATATCTTTATGTTCAAAGATTTCTTCCGGGTTGCTTGACTTAAGGTTGGCATACACTTCTTTGATGTACTGTCTTACTTTTGGAGCTTTTTCATCAACAGACTTAATCCATTCATCCTTTAGGGTCACACTTCTGTGTGAAAATATTATTTCCTGTTGAATATTTTCTTGTCTGAATGTTTCCGGTCGCATTTACCAATTTTTGCTTGTAGATGGTTTATCGGTGTCCATAGTGTGGTCGGCAACTTCGACCTTCATCAGGGCCTTCTTGTAGCTCCTGATTGATTCCATAATCCAATCATATATTTTCTCTGTAAAATATTGATGGTTGATGACACCGATTTTCTTCAGCAGTGAATGGTTGGCAGTGAATTCTGCTGCCAACTTATCCACAACTGCAAACTCATCCTTTTTAGCTATGGGCTGCAGGATGCTGTCATATATTTCTGATTGTTTCTCTAGAGTTTTTGTTAACAGCATCTCTTTATTCTTTGGCTTGACCCGTTGGAGGTTTTTTTGTTTTGATCACCAGGTTGATCGTGCTTTGCCTCTACTCACAGCGTGGGTTGGTAAGCCAAAGATATTTTTTAAGCACTTTCCACAAACATTTAGTAAATTTGTGGTTTCGGCTTTTATGACCGATACTGAATACAGTATACACTCAGCTGTCAGTCAATACTACCTCCAGCTCGAAGGACCATGAATGATTCAGTCACTAGATACGGCTTGAAGGACGGATTAATACAATCACTACTAGATCCAGCTCGGTTGAGTGAATAGACGGACGGTGATGTTGTTCAGTCTGTAATGTACTGATCTTTATTCTTCTAAGGCTGCGTATATATACCCAGCCTCATGCATTATTTCAACCCTTAAAAGTAGTGTGTCTATCGCTGAGTTTGTAAGGCTCAGCATTGGTCTTTTGCATACTTATATTATCGCTGAGGTTGTAGGGCTCAGCGTTCGTCTATTATATATTCTTATCCTATCGCTGACGTTGTAAGTATCACCGTTCGTGTTGACATATTTATGTATATTTCCTATGTTCATGCCTGAACATATATATATATAAATTTTCATTTATTGTTCGGTGAAATCTTTCGATGTCTGAAATACCAGTTTTGCTGGTGGTTACATTAATGGTTTCATTTTCGGACTTAAGCCAATTTTGAAGGGCTGCGCATATACACGCAAAGCCTTTGTCTGCTTTTATTTCGGTGGGCCTTCCCAGACTTTCTTTAATGACGTTTATGATTGGTCTTTTAGCTTCCAGCCAATCACGGCTTTTGACTTCTATTAAATTTCCATATTTTGAATATATGTCAATACAGGATAGGAATTGTTTGTTATCATTTAGATAAAAGTCCATGACGTATTTTTCCCTTATGGAGTGATTTCGAAATATGTAACCACACTAATGGTTTATGGTCACTAAGGATTTGGAATTTTCGACCAAAGAGATATGGTCTGAAGAATTTTGTGGCCCACACGATAGCTAATAGTTCTTTTTCTAATGCAAGCATTAAATGGATTACCACCACCCCAAAATGTCTCACAGCTAAAACAATTTATTGGTTAAGCCTCCTATTTTCGGCGATTTGTGTTAAATTTCTCCCAAACACTCAAAACCTCTGTATCTTCTCACCTCTAAGAAAAACACTGACTTTGTTTGATTACCAGTGCATGAACAGATAAGAATAAGAATAATAACTATATTGAGTCAGACGCCCGTTTTAATCATTTTCGATCCGCTATACCCAATAGAGCTACATACTGACGAGCTACATAAAAAATAAATAAACCTCATGTGGTAGAGTACTACTAAGTGTATGTCTCCCGCCGAAATTCTATTAAACACTTCCGACATTATTTGCAAGGACGTAAATTTATAGTTTATACCGACAAAGGCCAGCCGCACGAAACTCGACTTAACACAGAGGGTGCATAGATGGAGGGCGTTTTTTCGAAATTTCTTTTCGAAATAGAGTATAGAAAAGGTGAGCGAATGACGCGTGTTTACTTTCTCTCTCGGAATCCAGTGCTTGAACACCATAAAAGTCAAACTAAAATATCTGAAATACCAATCAATTTGACTGAGGCATCTGACAACTGATTGGTTTCGGAACAACAGCGAGATCCCGAGATACAAGAAATAATCTTAAACTTAAAAAGCAATGAGTTACCTGGAAATCTGGAGAAAACATATGAATTGCGAAAAGGAATATTACATAAAACAATTAAGAAAGTTCTAGTTCGGGGGTGCCCGACTAGGAGGTACCCTGAACCCTACCCGATCTGCATTTTTTTATAAAGTCCATAGCTTGCATATAACATAAGATTTTACAAAATTAAATTAAATTTTTTTTTTAGTGTTTATTTTCACAATCAACTAGAATATATGTCAATCAAAAATAATTATATAATTAAATAAAATAAATATAAAATAAAATAATTAATAAATAAAATTAAAAAAAAAATAAATAAATAAATAAAGAAAAAAAGCAAACATCGCTGCAGCTGGATTTGAACCTAAATCTAGTACATATGTATTGTTAAAACGCATCATCTCAGATAAAACAGCCACTTCTTGTTTATTTAGGGAACAAAAAACTATTCTTACGCGGTCGCCGCGTCTCGAACTTGGACTCTTTCAGATACGCGCTATGCGTCTACCTGCTGCGCCACATCAGTATAACATTGCCCGTTGGCAAATCCCAAACTAGTACATTACAAGGGCGACATTTGACATATATAAAACTAAAGAAGCTGCTGTTAATGCAATCACAATATAAACACAAATTAATCACAACTGTGATGTGTTGTGTATGTGTATATAAAAAAAGGTGGTATGTTTGAATTCATGCATGTAAGCCTTTTACACGCATACATATATGACAAATGCAAAACTAATTGCAAACACAATTCAACCACAGCACAGTGGTCTGGCTTGTATGGGATGCGTGGCCGAAAATACTTTTAGTGCAGATATCAATGTGAAATTTTTTTTAAAATTATATAAAAATATAAAAAGTAATAACACATGTCTCAATGAGTCAAAAACGACCCCCCACCCCCCTCCCCCCATTATACACACCCTTTTCCCCACAAAATAAGTATTCGTAAAGTACAAAGCTTATATAAAATATATATTATTTACTTCAATAGCTCAAATACAGATTTTTTTAAAACTGATTTGTGCTTTGGTGGTAAATTGCGTTGTCCTGATGTCCTTATTTCTCGATTCTTCAGACAACTCTCCAATCGACACGAGAGTATTTTTAATAACCGCAGCTCCGTGTATTAAAACTTTATGAACGGTAGGTGGGAGGTAGTACCAGGGATATTTTGAAATCAGCTTCTGTGCTATGTCGAGTGCAAAGTTTTTAAATAATTCTGTATTTATGGGATATCTTGAAGAAAGAGCTTGAATTATAACCGAACAATTTTCGATTAGATCCCTATCAAGGTCAGTTATTTGAGCGGACAAGTCAGAATTAGTAAAAAATTCTCTGGCAGTATTTCCATCGTTCGATGTTCCACTACCACAACATTTGGGTTTGTCGACAATCAACCCCATTTTTGATCAAAATTCAGCTTGAATTTAACAAAACAACAAACGCAGAAACGAAGACGACAATCACAACAAACCACATAAAAAGAACAGCTTCACACATAAAAACGGCGCCAACCAATAACAGCGAGGCCGCTCTGCTTTTTTTACGATAACGGAGAGAATCGCAAATATTCGCAAATGAAGTTTGTCTTTTTATTATCTGTAAATGCTAAGAAATATTTTAAAATAAAGTTGATTATTAACTTCGATTAACTTCATAACTAAACGTCTACATGAAGTTTATGTCTACACACGAATTAATATTAAAATAGGCCTTAAGTTACATTAAAAAAATAAAAATAAACAAAACAGTCTTACACCTTGTATATTATTTAAAATAATAGTTAATACCTTTCTTTAATATTTTAAAATCATCCATTGTACCAGCAATATTAATAAACAACGTTTTTGAAATTAGTTTGCGACCTTCACTTGCAAGTTTTGCGCGCCTTATAACAAACAAAATTTCATGCTCTGCTTTTAGCACCTATTCTTTAAGCGGACAGCAGGCATAAAGAAAAACTAAAAGCACTGTGAAAAAATTTGATTAATTCTGAGATAAGATTTCAATATATCTTACGCAAATTTTTAGTTTCATTTTTTTATTTTCGGCCAATGGACCAGACCACTGTGCACAGATAGGCTAACTCATTCATATGGTTATATACACAACAGAACTTCAATTGAAGAGGGGGAAAGGGGGGGGAGGGGGGGTAGGTAATTAGTAAAACAGCCTGTATCAAAAATGTAAAATAAAATTGAAACTGCATAAAATTCACATGAATCTATATGCAAAATTTGAGGGGTCTAGCTCTAAAGGTTTACGAGATATAATTTTAAAGCTTGTTTTCGGTAAGATTTAAAATCGATAATATTACAAAAAAAATAGTTATCGATCATACGAAGTAAACTTGACCTGCGCGGTTCTGCAGTTCAGTTCCAATTCAGTTTAAAATCTGTTCAGCTATAACGTTGAACATATTTATATAAATTATTAATTTAATTATTCTTTATTTTATAATCATTTTATAATTTTTAATTTATTATTGCTAGCCCTAGCTTATGGCTATGATGTTGTCGCCTCGAGGTCCAAATTCAAAGAGAGCTTTCTTGTCATGCCTTCCTGCCTGCTTGGCCTGCGTCCACGTGCGTTTATCAGCTGGCAAAGCTTTAAATGATTAAAGCTTTGAGATGAGAAACCAATGGGTGCACGCCACGTCAGAATCCACGTGGATTTATCAGCTGGCAAAGCTTTAAGTTATTAAAGCTTTGGCTGATAGCTTTCGATCTTAAGATCACCTGGTCAGCATGCAGGGCTGCATTACAAAGCTTTGTGCGATGTTGTTTCTAGTCGTGTTAACTCCTCCCTTGGTTAACTGAAAGCCGTCCTCGGCTTTTCTTTAAATCATTTGTGTTGCTTTGCGATATTTCCTTTTTCTCTGCGATGCAGCTTGCAGGTTGGATCTTATCGTAGTCAGCTGTATTGGCGAAGGTCGATGGCAGGAGACTCTGCTTCTTCCAGTCGGTCTCGTGAATACGAGCGGGCTTCACAATGAAGGCATGGCCGCCCAAGTGACCGGACTCAAGTGTAGCATGCTCGTAGTAGCTCTCATCACCAACAGCCACCCATTTGATGTTGTTGTCTTGTAGTCGCGGGCAACCTCTGGCGCATTCCCCAATTCACCAGTACGCTGGTTCTTGATCATGTTTATCTCATTGTTTTCGGAGTCGGTGTTGGAGATGTTGCTGGCACGGTGGACGACAATCTTCAGGTGGACGATCATTCCGTATTCTGGATCGGATACATTATAATCTATTTACAATCTAACTTCGGCTAGGGGTACTCTATAATAAAGTCTTTAAGCTTAACATATATATTACTTAAGTGCTATATAACAATATGTGTAGATTCGACGCTAATATAAGCAAAGTGTTCATTTAATATTTCGCTTACGAGGTACGAGTTCAGTATGGTTGGATTAACAATGTTTATTTTTGCCAAGGAGACTGCCAAAATTAAATATTGGAGTGTGTTAATTTATTGATTCATGTTCTGAGATTGTCCTTATGGACTACCCTCCCTTTTATGAGCACCGTCGTGCCCATGTCGGCCTGAACGACTTCTTCTTCATAGAGGGCGGTTATTTTATTTCCTAACCTTCTATTGCGTTTAACCATTAATTTCTCACCAACCTGGTATGATTTAGACTGTTTTCGTTGTGGTATTCAAGTAAGTCGGATTGAGCCTTTTGAAGCTTAATTCCCACTTCTGCCAGTAGTTCGAATGGCCTACAATGGATTATTTCGGTAGGTGACTTCTTAGTGACTGAATGGATAGAATTGTTATAATGAATATTTGACAGGAGTATGAGCTCAACAGTATCTTGTATATGCCTATCTATCTTTAAGCATCTGGCGATTTCTATCAACGTGCTGTGGAATCTTTCAACTTGCCCATTAGAGATACTGTGCAATGGTGGAGCGTTGCCGATCGAAATTCCGAAGTGATTTTCTAAAAAAGATTTTATTGCCTGTGAGTTGAGAGATCTCTCGTTATCACAATACAATGTGCGAGCATTTGGGAAGAAGTTTATAAGTTGTAAAAGAGTTGGTTTCACATCTACAGTTGCGCGTGAGGAGATTGGCTGGACTATTGCGTATTTTGAGAATTTGTCAATGCAAGTCAAAAAATATTTCCCATCCGTAGAAAAAATATCGACATGTAATATTTCACCTGGTTTATAAGGGATTGGGGTTTTGGCGATTTCATGTTTTTTTGGATGCCTTTCATACTTGGCTCTTTGACAAATTCTACAGTTTGTGACAATTTCGTTGACCAATTTAGTCATTTTTGGGAAAAAATATTCTTTTAAAATCTGTTTAGTATTTTCTTGCGCTGCTCTGTGGGCCCTATTATGTTCTTGGAATACGATTTCCATTTGTTCATCTTTATTGACAACATCTTGTACGAAATTTTTACAATACCAAAAGGTTGTTGATGGGAATTGTTGAATAAGTTGGTGTTGTATTCTGGCTAATACGTGTAAATCGCACTTGATGGCGTTAACGACATTGCAGTTAACCTTGTCTTTCAGGGTATCAAACAATTCTGAATAATTTCGAAATTCTATAGAGTGTCGAGTTTTCTCTCTAAAAAGGATGAAAGATCGGTTTGATGGAATCTCTGCCTGCTGTATGATGATCTGGTTTTTATAACAGTTAATAGGCTTATCAGAGGCTTGAATGGTGTAAGTTAATGACTCCTCACTATGGATTGTGGAACAAATAGAACTTCTGCCGTCTTCTGCTACGTCGGACTTCGCATCGTTTTCCAGCGCATTTAGGTGTTGGCGAGACAGGGCATCAGCCACATTATTTTCTTTGCCGGGTTTGTAAAATATATTGGCATTGTGTTCATCGATAAAGGCTTTCCAGCGTTTTATCTTTGCGTTCGTGTTTCGCTCTGAGACCGCAAATGTAAGCGGTTGGTGGTCAGTAAAGATATTTAAGCTTCGAACGCCGTAAAGATAATTTCTCAAATTTTTCAATGACCAAACGATAGCCAATAACTCCCTTTCGTTCGTGGCGAAATTGACTTCGGGACCCCTAAGTGTCCTGGAGATCATTGTAATTGGTTTTCCTTCTTGAGACAGGACGGCTCCTATGCCTGATGCCGATGCATCGGTAGTGAGATCAAAAGGTTTTGAAAAATCGGGGTATCTTAAGAGGACGTCTTCAGATGCCAATACTGATTTAAGTTTTTCGAATGCCTTTGTTTGTTGTTCATTAAATTTTATGGGGACTTTCCGGGATTGATAAGTGCTGACTTTCCTGTTTTCTCCCTTGAGAAGCTCTGTTATGGGTTTCGCAATTGTGGCAAAATCCCGCACGAAACACCTATAATAGCTTGCAAGCCCGAGAAAAGAACGAACGCTAAATAGGGTTTCTGGAAGTTTATATTGGGTGATTGTTTGTATTTTTTCAGGTGCGGTAGTTATGCCGCCTTTTGAGACGATAAAACCCAGGTATTCAACACTGGTCTTAAAGAAATGAGATTTTTCCTCCGACACTCGCATGTTTGCATCACCTAATCGCTGTAAAACCCAGTCTACGTGCTTTAAATGGTCTTCCTTTGTTTCCGAAAAAATGATTATATCGTCAACATAGACATGGCAAAATTTCCCGATTTGTTCTCTGAGAACATCATCGATTGCTCTCTGGAATATGCTGGGGGCGTTTTTCAGCCCAAAAGGTAATCTACAGAATTCGTATTTTCCATTATTTACGCAAAAGGCAGTTTTTTCCCGATCTTTTTCGGAGAGGTTTATCTGATGGAAGCCAGATTTCAGATCAAGGGTTGTGAAGTAACTTGACTTAACTTGGATAAAATCATAGTCACATTTGGAATTGGGTACTTATCATCTATTGTCATAAGGTTAAGCTTTCGAAAGTCAATCACTAGACGTTTCTTTGTGTTCCCTGACTCGCCAGTTCCTTTTTTGTCAACAACCCAAATTGGGTTGTTGTAAGGTGACCTCGAGGGTCGTATAATTCCGTCAGATAGAAGTTGTTTAACTTCTGAATTGACAAACTCTGCCACACCCATTGGATAGGGATACAATTTTGAAAAAACGGCATCACTACTTGTGGTACGAATTGTAGCCACAATGTTTGTATTATACGGGAGACTTTGTTTCGGATTGGCAAATGCGTTAGCTCGTTTGTCAATAATTTTTTTAAATTCTTTCCTAATGGCAATTGGCACTTCTGCATCATTGATCTTAAGGAAATTCACGTTCTTGCACTTAAGAAATTGGAGCCGCTCAACTCCGTAATTAAACTTGATCTGCTTTTTAGCGAGATCTATGTGGGCGTTGACTTGTGCTAACAAATCGACGCCGATAATGCCTTGAAATGTTTTTAGGCCTGGTAAGATAAAGAAGTCGGACTTTACTCCGAACAGATTGATTTTACACTTTTTATTAATTATATTACATCCGTGTATGGACTCAACTTTAAATGGGGACTCCACCGGTATGACGTCCCTTAGAAAGAGGCCGGGCACTATGTAGTTTTTAGAGGCACCCGTGTCTACTAATAGTCGAATGGTTTTCCCTGCGTAGCTTCTTTCGATGAAGGGCAGCAGGGAGTGTTCCCTAAAAAATTAATGCTGTCAAGATTCTGTGCATCGTCTTCACACTGGGCCGTCTCTATTTCTGCGCGTGTATGATAGCATTCATTGCTTTCCTCAGCTGAGGGTAACATACTTTGTGAGATATGATTGACCCGCTGCTGTTTTGGTCCCGTGAATTTGCCTGTGCCATTACTTGGCCGTTTAAATGTTTGACCTTGATTTTGAGATTGATTATTGTACTGATTGAAATCACCTGATGAGCGTTGATAATTACGGTTGACTTGTGATCCGGTATAAGGAGCGTTAGTTACAGCCTGCGGTTTATATTGGGTGTTTTGCCTAAATCTGGAAGAGGAGTCGACTTCCATTGGTTCGACGGGTTGCTGGTTTTTAAACCGACCGCTATTTACCCCATTCCCTTGACTTTTACTGTAAAATGGATTTTTACTCGAAATTTCTGGCTGTCCCCGATTTGGGTTAGTTTGATGGGCTCTTGACTCAAATTTTTCAACCTTCGCCTCTAGGGCTTTAGCATAACTAGTCGCAAAGGCGTATCTTTCGTGATTCGATTCAACTTCCTGAGCTAGCGCCAAAGCAGACGGAAGGTCTTTGGGACGGGCCGAGAAGAGAACATCGCTTAGGGCCTTTCTTGTTCCTGATATGAACACGCAGAGCGCATCCGCTCGGTATTTTTCGTTCATTGCTACCGCTACACATTGATCGTAACTCATAATTACTTTGTTAGTTATTAGGGCCAATTTTTGTTCAACTTGTTCGTAATATTCCAATAGTGACATATTCCCTTGCCGCAACGTAGATAGATCACGCTCCAGTAAGTAGATAGGCCTTTTATCTGAATAAGTGAAATCTAACCTATCAATAATGGCTTGAAAATTCAAAACTGTATTGAATTATGCTAGAACTATATCTGCCGATCCCTTAACTTTATTTCTTATAATAGCCACCGCCTGATAGTGCCTTGAGCTACTTTCATACCCTTTAAAAATATTATAAGCCACGTGTGCAGCCTTGCGCCAAGCGACATATTTTTCTTGTTTCCCTTCGAAATCCGGAAAAGATTTTACTACGTCTAGCGTTTCATTACAAGTGACCCCTGCAACGATTTCTATTTCCTTATGAGTCTCTACTGTAGGAACACTGACCTTAACGCTTTCTAGCTTTTCAGTAAGCGTTGCAATTTTTTCTTCAAATTCTTGTTTTTGTAATGCGAGGGCGCTGGCAACGGCGCCGCGTACCACGGATTCTAACTGTTTTACATCCATTTCTATGCCTTGTTTAACCCAACAATCGTTTACCCCTTCACAAGAGGCAGTGCGTTTTTCTGCTTTAAGTCTGTCAAAAAAATCACACAGAGACTCTACTATGGGGTCGTTCATAAGAAATTTTCAAATCACACAATTTTACTTTAGGTTTTTTTTTTTAAAACATATTTAATTTTTACACTCTCGTTTGGCAATTTTTTTTAAAGTGAAGATTCAACAAAAAAAATTTGTACGCGAGAAAAAAATTGTAAGCGGAATAAAAAATGGGCACTTAACTCACGTGATTTTCCTTAATATTTAAGAGTATTTGTAGTCCAGTGTATCAGATCCAATACTGCAGTCTGAGATGGCTGCTTTCTTCCTCTTTCTGCTTTCTCCGCTAGTCCAGTGACGTGAATTTTTTGCGATCCAGACAAAAAAAATTGTAATTTTTTATTGGTTGGCTTGTTTAAGCTCAACACAAGTGAAATTAGAGTTTTTTATTGTTATTTTATGCAATTGGGCACTTGAGTTCTTTTTATGCCGTTGGGCGCCAATTATTAATTTAATTATTCTTTATTTTATAATCATTTTATAATTTTTAATTTATTATTGCTAGCCCTAGCTTATGGCTATGATGTTGTCGCCTCGAGGTCCAAATTCAAAGAGAGCTTTCTTGTCATGCCTTCCAGCCTGCTTGGCCTGCGTCCACGTGCGTTTATCAGCTGGCAAAGCTTTAAATGATTAAAGCTTTGAGATGAGAAACCAATGGGTGCACGCCACGTCAGAATCCACGTGGATTTATCAGCTGGCAAAGCTTTAAGTTATTAAAGCTTTGGCTGATAGCTTTCGATCTTAAGATCACCTGGTCAGCATGCAGGGCTGCATTACAAAGCTTTGTGCGATGTTGTTTCTAGTCGTGTTAACTCCTCCCTTGGTTAACTGAAAGCCGTCCTCGGCTTTTCTTTAAATCATTTGTGTTGCTTTGCGATATTTCCTTTTTCTCTGCGATGCAGCTTGCAGGTTGGATCTTATCGTAGTCAGCTGTATTGGCGAAGGTCGATGGCAGGAGACTCTGCTTCTTCCAGTCGGTCTCGTGAATACGAGCGGGCTTCACAATGAAGGCATGGCCGCCCAAGTGACCGGACTCAAGTGTAGCATGCTCGTAGTAGCTCTCATCACCAACAGCCACCCATTTGATGTTGTTGTCTTGTAGTCGCGGGCAACCTCTGGCGCATTCCCCAATTCACCAGTACGCTGGTTCTTGATCATGTTTATCTCATTGTTTTCGGAGTCGGTGTTGGAGATGTTGCTGGCACGGTGGACGACAATCTTCAGGTGGACGATCATTCCGTATTCTGGATCGGATACATTATAATCTATTTACAATCTAACTTCGGCTAGGGGTACTCTATAATAAAGTCTTTAAGCTTAACATTTATATTACTTAAGTGCTATATAACAATATGTGTAGATTCGACGCTAATATAAGCAAAGTGTTCATTTAATATTTCGCTTACGAGGTACGAGTTCAGTATGGTTGGATTAACAATGTTTATTTTTGCCAAGGAGACTGCCAAAATTAAATATTGGAGTGTGTTAATTTATTGATTCATGTTCTGAGATTGTCCTTATGGACTACCCTCCCTTTTATGAGCACCGTCGTGCCCATGTCGGCCTGAACGACTTCTTCTTCATAGAGGGCGGTTATTTTATTTCCTAACCTTCTATTGCGTTTAACCATTACTTTCTCACCAACCTGGTATGATTTAGACTGTCTGTTTTTGTTGTGGTATTCAAGTAAGTCGGATTGAGCCTTTTGAAGCTTAATTCCCACTTCTGCCAGTAGTTCGAATGGCCTACAATGGATTATTTCGGTAGGTGACTTCTTAGTGACTGAATGGATAGAATTGTTATAATGAATATTTGACAGGAGTATGAGCTCAACAGTATCTTGTATATGCCTATCTATCTTTAAGCATCTGGCGATTTCTATCAACGTGCTGTGGAATCTTTCAACTTGCCCATTAGAGATACTGTGCAATGGTGGAGCGTTGCCGATCGAAATTCCGAAGTGATTTTCTAAAAAAGATTTTATTGCCTGTGAGTTGAGAGATCTCTCGTTATCACAATACAATGTGCGAGCATTTGGGAAGAAGTTTATAAGTTGTAAAAGAGTTGGTTTCACATCTACAGTTGCGCGTGAGGAGATTGGCTGGACTATTGCGTATTTTGAGAATTTGTCAATGCAAGTCAAAAAATATTTCCCATCCGTAGAAAAAATATCGACATGTAATATTTCACCTGGTTTATAAGGGATTGGGGTTTTGGCGATTTCATGTTTTTTTGGATGCCTTTCATACTTGGCTCTTTGAGAAATTTTACAGTTTGTGACAATTTCGTTGACCAATTTAGTCATTTTTGGGAAAAAATATTCCTTTAAAATCTGTTTAGTATTTTCTTGCGCTGCTCTGTGGGCCCTATTATGTTCTTGGAATACGATTTCCATTTGTTCATCTTTATTGACAACATCTTGTACGAAATTTTTACAATACCAAAAGGTTGTTGATGGGAATTGTTGAATAAGTTGGTGTTGTATTCTGGCTAATACGTGTAAATCGCACTTGATGGCGTTAACGACATTGCAGTTAACCTTGTCTTTCAGGGTATCAAACAATTCTGAATAATTTCGAAATTCTATAGAGTGTCGAGTTTTCTCTCTAAAAAGGATGAAAGATCGGTTTGATGGAATCTCTGCCTGCTGTATGATGATCTGGTTTTTATAACAGTTAATAGGCTTATCGGAGGCTTGAATGGTGTAAGTTGATGACTCCTCACTATGGATTGTGGAACAAATAGAACTTCTGCCGTCTTCTGCTACGTCGGACTTCGCATCGTTTTCCAGCGCATTTAGGTGTTGGCGAGACAGGGCATCAGCCACATTATTTTCTTTGCCGGGTTTGTAAAATATATTGGCATTGTGTTCATCGATAAAGGCTTTCCAGCGTTTTATCTTTGCGTTCGTGTTTCGCTCTGAGACCGCAAATGTAAGCGGTTGGTGGTCAGTAAAGATATTTAAGCTTCGAACGCCGTAAAGATAATTTCTCAAATTTTTCAATGACCAAACGATAGCCAATAACTCCCTTTCGTTCGTGGCGAAATTGACTTCGGGACCCCTAAGTGTCCTGGAGATCATTGTAATTGGTTTTCCTTCTTGAGACAGGACGGCTCCTATGCCTGATGCCGATGCATCGGTAGTGAGATCAAAAGGTTTTGAAAAATCGGGGTATCTTAAGAGGACGTCTTCAGATGCCAATACTGATTTAAGTTTTTCGAATGCCTTTGTTTGTTGTTCATTAAATTTTATGGGGACTTTCCGGGATTGATAAGTGCTGACTTTCCTGTTTTCTCCCTTGAGAAGCTCTGTTATGGGTTTCGCAATTGTGGCAAAATCCCGCACGAAACACCTATAATAGCTTGCAAGCCCGAGAAAAGAACGAACGCTAAATAGGGTTTCTGGAAGTTTATATTGGGTGATTGTTTGTATTTTTTCAGGTGCGGTAGTTATGCCGCCTTTTGAGACGATAAAACCCAGGTATTCAACACTGGTCTTAAAGAAATGAGATTTTTCCTCCGACACTCGCATGTTTGCATCACCTAATCGCTGTAAAACCCAGTCTACGTGCTTTAAATGGTCTTCCTTTGTTTCCGAAAAAATGATTACATCGTCAACATAGACATGGCAAAATTTCCCGATTTGTTCTCTGAGAACATCATCGATTGCTCTCTGGAATATGCTGGGGGCGTTTTTCAGCCCAAAAGGTAACCTACAGAATTCGTATTTTCCATTATTTACGCAAAAGGCAGTTTTTTCCCGATCTTTTTCGGAGAGGTTTATCTGATGGAAGCCAGATTTCAGATCAAGGGTTGTGAAGTAACTTGACTTAACTTGGATAAAATCATAGTCACATTTGGAATTGGGTACTTATCATCTATTGTCATAGGTTAAGCTTTCGAAAGTCAATCACTAGACGTTTCTTTGTGTTCCCTGACTCGTCAGTTCCTTTTTTGTCAACAACCCAAATTGGGTTGTTGTAAGGTGACCTCGAGGGTCGTATAATTCCGTCAGATAGAAGTTGTTTAACTTCTGAATTGACAAACTCTGCCACACCCATTGGATAGGGACACAATTTTGAAAAAACGGCATCACTACTTGTGGTACGAATTGTAGCCACAATGTTTGTATTATACGGGAGACTTTGTTTCGGATTGGCAAATGCGTTAGCTCGTTTGTCAATAATTTTTTTAAATTCTTTCCTAATGGCAATTGGCACTTCTGCATCATTGATCTTAAGGAAATTCACGTTCTTGCACTTAAGAAATTGGAGCCGCTCAACTCCGTAATTAAACTTGATCTGCTTTTTAGCGAGATCTATGTGGGCGTTGACTTGTGCTAACAAATCGACGCCGATAATGCCTTGAAATGTTTTTAGGCCTGGTAAGATAAAGAAGTCGGACTTTACTCCGAACAGATTGATTTTACACTTTTTATTAATTATATTACATCCGTGTATGGACTCAACTTTAAATGGGGACTCCACCGGTATGACGTCCCTTAGAAAGAGGCCGGGCACTATGTAGTTTTTAGAGGCACCCGTGTCTACTAATAGTCGAATGGTTTTCCCTGCGTAGCTTCTTTCGATGAAGGGCAGCAGGGAGTGTTCCCTAAAAAATTAATGCTGTCAAGATTCTGTGCATCGTCTTCACACTGGGCCGTCTCTATTTCTGCGCGTGTATGATAGCATTCATTGCTTTCCTCAGCTGAGGGTAACATACTTTGTGAGATATGATTGACCCGCTGCTGTTTTGGTCCCGTGAATTTGCCTGTGCCATTACTTGGCCGTTTAAATGTTTGACCTTGATTTTGAGATTGATTATTGTACTGATTGAAATCACCTGATGAGCGTTGATAATTACGGTTGACTTGTGATCCGGTATAAGGAGCGTTAGTTACAGCCTGCGGTTTATATTGGGTGTTTTGCCTAAATCTGGAAGAGGAGTCGACTTCCATTGGTTCGACGGGTTGCTGGTTTTTAAACCGACCGCTATTTACCCCATTCCCTTGACTTTTACTGTAAAATGGATTTTTACTCGAAATTTCTGGCTGTCCCCGATTTGGGTTAGTTTGATGGGCTCTTGACTCAAATTTTTCAACCTTCGCCTCTAGGGCTTTAGCATAACTAGTCGCAAAGGCGTATCTTTCGTGATTCGATTCAACTTCCTGAGCTAGCGCCAAAGCAGACGGAAGGTCTTTGGGACGGGCCGAGAAGAGAACTTCGCTTAGGGCCTTTCTTGTTCCTGATATGAACACGCAGAGCGCATCCGCTCGGTATTTTTCGTTCATTGCTACCGCTACACATTGATCGTAACTCATAATTACTTTGTTAGTTATTAGGGCCAATTTTTGTTCAACTTGTTCGTAATATTCCAATAGTGACATATTCCCTTGCCGCAACGTAGATAGATCACGCTCCAGTAAGTAGATAGGCCTTTTATCTGAATAAGTGAAATCTAACCTATCAATAATGGCTTGAAAATTCAAAACTGTATTGCATTATGCTAGAACTATATCTGCCGATCCCTTAACTTTATTTCTTATAATAGCCACCGCCTGATAGTGCCTTGAGCTACTTTCATACCCTTTAAAAATATTATAAGCCACGTGTGCAGCCTTGCGCCAAGCGACATATTTTTCTTGTTTCCCTTCGAAATCCGGAAAAGATTTTACTACGTCTAGCGTTTCATTACAAGTGACCCCTGCAACGATTTCTATTTCCTTATGAGTCTCTACTGTAGGAACACTGACCTTAACGCTTTCTAGCTTTTCAGTAAGCGTTGCAATTTTTTCTTCAAATTCTTGTTTTTGTAATGCGAGGGCGCTGGCAACGGCGCCGCGTACCACGGATTCTAACTGTTTTACATCCATTTCTATGCCTTGTTTAACCCAACAATCGTTTACCCCTTCACAAGAGGCAGTGCGTTTTTCTGCTTTAAGTCTGTCAAAAAAATCACACAGAGACTCTACTATGGGGTCGTTCATAAGAAATTTTCAAATCACACAATTTTACTTTAGGTTTTTTTTTTTAAAACATATTTAATTTTTACACTCTCGTTTGGCAATTTTTTTTAAAGTGAAGATTCAACAAAAAAAAATTTGTACGCGAGAAAAAAATTGTAAGCGGAATAAAAAATGGGCACTTAACTCACGTGATTTTCCTTAATATTTAAGAGTATTTGTAGTCCAGTGTATCAGATCCAATACTGCAGTCTGAGATGGCTGCTTTCTTCCTCTTTCTGCTTTCTCCGCTAGTCCAGTGACGTGAATTTTTTGCGATCCAGACAAAAAAAATTGTAATTTTTTATTGGTTGGCTTGTTTAAGCTCAACACAAGTGAAATTAGAGTTTTTTATTGTTATTTTATGCAATTGGGCACTTGAGTTCTTTTTATGCCGTTGGGCGCCAATTATTAATTTAATTATTCTTTATTTTATAATCATTTTATAATTTTTAATTTATTATTGCTAGCCCTAGCTTATGGCTATGACGTTGTCGCCTCGAGGTCCAAATTCAAAGAGAGCTTTCTTGTCATGCCTTCCAGCCTGCTTGGCCTGCGTCCACGTGCGTTTATCAGCTGGCAAAGCTTTAAATGATTAAAGCTTTGAGATGAGAAACCAATGGGTGCACGCCACGTCAGAATCCACGTGGATTTATCAGCTGGCAAAGCTTTAAGTTATTAAAGCTTTGGTTGATAGCTTTCGATCTTAAGATCACCTGGTCAGCATGCAGGGCTGCATTACAAAGCTTTGTGCGATGTTGTTTCTAGTCGTGTTAACTTATATATAATAACAACTCTGCGCAAACGATAAAAGAAATACCGCATGCAACTTAATTTGGTACTATTTTTTACGGCAAGACCCACAAAAAAGAAAACAACATAACTGACCTAAACTTTATAATTTTCGTAGCTAAATAATTTGCAGCACTATACGTTAAATCGATTAACATATATATCTTAATATTTTTTTAGAAATGCTTTTCGCCGTCTTAGCAATTCTTATTAAATTTTGCTTGACGCTTCAAACTTTGTTGGCGATTTACATGCCGTAGACATACATATAATATTTTAAAAGTTCTTAGGAGTCAAAGCTAATGTAAATGTAAGAAATGAATGCCTACAGATGCGTAAGATTTATTTTTTTTTGTCATCGATAGAGGAGGCTTTCAATAACTCAACTATCCAATTTTGAAGCATCTAGCTCTAAAGCTGTAGGAGACATAAACTTTTGCGGTTTGCCACGAGACCAGTGGGCGTAGCTATATCCACCATGTCTTTTTGCTCTTGGGTTGTTAATCTAAGTATACATTCCAAATTCCAAACATGCTCTTGCTCTTCAACTAATATGATTTCTCGACTAAGGGCGAAAGCATTTTCCGATTTGCCACGTCCCTAGTGAGCGTATTGGGAAAATCTTGATACTTTATAATTGCAGGAAATATACTAGTATATGTTCCAAATTTCAAGTCTCTAGCTTCAATAACGTGGAAAATATTGTACTCATACGGACAGGAAGACGGACATTACACAAAACCAATATACTCTATTTGCCTTTGAGAATAGAGTATAAAAATTGAAAAATAACAAGTAAGGTTGATCTATTTGAGACTGCTCTACTAGGAGATACCCTGAACTCTGTGAAGAGTCTGTTAGAAATAAATATTTTATACGGCAACATTGCCTCTTCAACATAAGTATACTCTTATACGCGTATAAGTGTTGCCTGCGAGCAACACACGCAATTGAATGATCAAGTTTGCCTGCGCGCGGCTCTCTTCGTTTTTAGTTCTTATTAAACCACACAACGAATATGTTATGGGCCCAGGTCTCCGAACTGCGGCAGTGAAAGAACTTAAAAAGAAATGGAAAAAATAAAGCCACAAAATGAATTCAGCAATGCTATCGATCGAAAAACTGGACGATCAGAATTATAGTGCGTGGGCAGTATAAATGAAAAGTGTACTGATACATGCTGATTTTTGGGCTACATTATGTGGTCGCGTAGTGAAAAACGAGAGTGGTAGTGCGGAGAAAAGAGCTGCGTTTGAGGCCAAAGACGAAAACATATGAGAATGAGGGACGCCGGTGCGGTGGCAGAACATTTGAACAATTTTACTAAGGTTTTGGAGAAACTAAGTGAGGTTAGAGTTTCAATGCCAGATGAGTATTTGTCGATACTGCTGTTATCGAGCTTGTCTGAGGAGTATGAAAATTTTGTGGTGGCGCTCGGAACTCGCGATACCCTTCCAACGCTCAGCTCATTAAAAGTAAAATTGCAGGAAGAAGACAAGAGGCGCCAGTCGGCAGTCGTCAAAAATAACGGAGAAGCAAGAATGTTCTTGTCTCGAGCGCAAAAACAGCGAGGTAACAGCAGCATTAGAAGAAGCAACGGTAACGAAAAGAAGAAAAAGAAAAGAAGAAAAAGAAAACAAAAAACATGGAAAGAAGAATTTTTTGGCATTCACTTCTGCAAATTACAACACAAGCAAACTCGCAAAAACAGTTTGGTGTCTGAACAGTGGCGCCACTGTACATCTATGTTGCGAGCGGTCGTGTTTTGTAAAAGAACAAGTAAGAAAAATCTAGTCGGAGGTGCCCGACTAGAAGATCCCCTGAGCTCCGTCCGATTTGTATTGTTTAATATGCTATATAGCTTGCATATAACATTAAATTTTCCAAAATTAAATTACAATTATGAAATTTTGATCAACTAGGATGTATGTAAATCAAAAATAAATAAATAATTTAAAAAATAAACAAATCAACAAAAAAAAAGAAGAAAAACATCACCGCACCTGGACTCGAACCTATTTACTATATGTAACGTTAGAGCGCATCATCTCAACTATCACAGCCACCTCATGTTTATAAATTAAAAAAAAAATTTAAAAAGTTACGCTGTTGTCACTGAGTTTCGACCCGGGACCTTTCGTTTATGCGCTTTGCGTCTACCCACTACGCCACACCAGTATTACGTTTGTCTTTGGCAAAATGCAATGTTGTACTACAAGGCGATATGTGACAAATACAAAACTAAAGAAGCAGATCAATCGCAATTGTAATTCTTAGAATATGCTGAAATGCGCGTATATGAATGTATGTGTATATGTACATACAAAAACGGTGGTCTGTTTTAATGTATGCGTGTGAAAGGCGATATATGACAAATACAAATACAATTCAAACACAGATTTGGTTGAAGAATATGCTAGAATTGAATTTATTTGTGCACATGCATAAGCAGACGCGCTTGCTCGTTTCAATGTGTGTATGTGAGAATATATGTAAATGTTTTTTGCTGCGCGTCGCTGCTTGCCACGTGCGTGTGATAATTGGCTAAACGTTTTGTTTAATAAATCGGGACTGACTTAACGGAATTTGATGAAACTTTCAGCATATGATTTTATTGAATTTTTTACATATTATAAAAATGCTCATTTATTCACATGGTTACTCTCCGTGAGTGGTGAAGGGGATGGTGGAGGGGGGGGGGGTTAATTAGTAAAAAGAGCCGGTATCCAAAAAATGAAAAAATAGAAATTGCATAAAATTCACATTAATCTATATGCAAAATTTGAGTCTAGCTCTAAAGGTGTGGGAGATATAATTTTATAACCTGTTTTCGATAAGGTTTAAAATCGATAACAAAACAACAAAAATAGATATCGTTTCTTGGTAACAAACTTGACCTGCGCGTGCTATCTACGGACCCAACAAACAAAAATTCAAGTCTCTAGCTTGTCTAGGTGCTTCAATCGACGCGTTCAAACATACGGACGGACGGACGGACAGACGGACGGACGGACAGACAGACAGACGGACAGGGCTAAATCGACTCAGCTCGTCGCCCTGATCAAGAATGGGTCTGACACGCCTCCTTCTGCCTGTTACATACATTTAACAAAACCATTATACCCTGATTTCCCATTTTCAATGGGCTCAGGGTATAAAAAGTCGCTTTAGCTGGAAATAGCTATTTGGTTGCCGATGGATGCGAAACAGTTGAGATAAATATTTGTGGAAATCCGATTCAATTAAACAACGTGTTATATGTAACAGATTTGCAGTATAATTTTGCTGACAAGAGCTGTCCAAAAGGGGTGTTCAGGCACGAACATAGAATACATAAATATGTAACCCTACCTGCTACACACTCAACGACTAGCACATGTGTGGAATTTAAGAATAGCCAGATGAACGCTGACCCTGACCCTCAGCGATAAGATGAGAATAACTAATAGACGAACGCTGAGCCCTACAACCTCAGCGATAGGATAAGAATAACCTCAACGATAATATAAGAATGCAATAGACCAATGCTGAGCCTTACAAACTCTGCAATAGACACACTAGTTTTAAGGGTTGAAATTATGCATGAGGCTGGGTATATAAACCAAGCCTCAGAAGAATAAAGATGAGTACAGTATTCGACTAAACCCCAACATAGTCAAGTGTATTCAATCATGGTCCTTCGATCCGTACCACAGACTACTAAACGTTGTAAAAAGTGTTTTCAATAGTGAAGAATTGTATAAGAGTTGTTTTATTTGGCTTACCAATCCATGCTGTGAGTAAAGGCACAGCAAGATCATCCAGGCGATCAAAACAAAAAAACCTCCAACGGGTTAAGCCAAAGATCAACAATACAAGAACAACAAATACACAACAACAACAACAACAACAACAAAAATATGCTGTCCGCAAAATCTTTGGAATTGCTCAAGAAGCAAGAGAAGATTTATGAGAGCATTCTGCAGGCCATAGCTGATCAGAATGAGCTAGCAGCCCTGGAAAACTTGGAAGCAGAATTCACTGCCAACCAGCTAGCGCTAGTTAAAATCGGTGTCATCAAGCATCCATATTTTATGGACAAAGTATATGGTGTCACCATGGAAAATCAGGATCTACAAAGAGGCCCTGATGAAGGTCGAAGTTGCCGACCACCCTATGGACACCGATAAACCGTCAACGAGCGAACATGGGCAACTGCGATTGGAAGCATCCAGGGAAAAACAGGAAAGTCCATTTTCACAAAGAAGTGCATCCCTAATGGATGTATTGGTAGAAGATGTGGAGAAAAAGGCTATAAAAGTAAGGGAGCATATGGAAGATGTGCATGCCAACCTAGAGCGCAGCGATCAGGAAGAAAATGTTGTCTTCAAGGAGGCATTATCTTTCTGGTGAAAAAAATTCCAGTCAGCGTTCGCGGACTTAGAGGCAAGATATTGAAAATTTGCCTACGACACCGACGAAATACAGGAACTTTAGTTCAACGTCGATAGACTGTTAAATAAGCTTAACAGGAAAATAGGCGAGTTCAACAATAAAAATGAAGACGTCCCAGATCTACCGAAATCGGATCTTCCTCATTTTGACGGAAATCCCAAAAACTGGCCAACGTTCTTCAATTTATTCTCCGATAAAATTCACAAAAGGAAGGATATCAGCGACACAAGGAAGCTGAACTACCTCAAATCGTGTTTGAATGGAGAAGCCCAAATGGTAGTAAGCCGCTTTTAATAAGTGGATCATCCGCTAACTACAATTCGGCGTGGGAACTTATATGCAAGCGCTACGAAAATAAGCGCAAAATATTCGCAAACGGCGTTGACCAACTAGTGGACATGGACCTGCTGAAGAACGATGATGAGGGCAGGATCCACAATTTCTTGGACACAGCAAATGAGTGCATCCACATCGTTAAACAAGAAGGCCAAATTGGTAACGATGTGGATATAGTAATCGCTCAGATTTTGCTAAGAAGATTCTCGACGGAAGTGCTACAACTTTACGAGCAACAAGTAAGAAAGCCAGAGAAATCCAGTCCTTGAAGAATGTGCTCGAGTTTATTGATCAACTACACAGTACAGTAGACTCAGTGCAAAAAAGAGCCATCCAGAAGTCTATGGAAGCAAAGAGATGCTCTTTTTGCAAATTGGATGGCCACGAAATATCCAGGTCCCAAAGATTTAAAGCCGAGCTAATTAGAAAGCGCAAGGAATTTGTAACTAAAAACGTTCTATGCTCTAAATGTAGGCACCCATTGCACTAAAGATTGCAATAAGATTTGGACATGCATCAAATGCAGCAAACCACATAACAATTTGCTTCACGAAAATGCAAATAAAAAAGAAACCATCAGCAGCAATTGTCTTAAAGAAAGCAAAGGACAAGATACGTTGCTGGCAACTGCGCTCATTCGGATTAAAAATAAATCCGGAAAATACAAGCAACTAAGGGCCCTCATCGATGGAGGCTCCCAAAGAACATTAATCTCGGAAGAAGCTGCACAACAGTTAAAACTTCGCCGAATTAAGTGGAACGTGGAAGTTCAGGGAATTTCACAAAATGTAATCCTGAAAAATAGCGTTTACTTGACAATCAAACCAAGAATTTCAAGTCAATTCATCACCACAACGCAAGCTCTTGTCATGCCAAAACTACAGAGAGCTCTACCGAGCAAGAAAATTGACATGGATGTCAATTTAGATTGAATGGGCTGCGAGCTAGCAAACCCAAAACTCAACGAGCCAAGCAGAATTGATGTCATCATTGGCGTTGATCTACTTCCCCTAATAATGTTGCGAAAAGTTAAGAAAATCAACGAAACGCTGGGACAAAAAACTAAGCTTGGATGGATTGTTTCCGGAAACATAGCTAGATCATCGAACTACAAGGTAATCAGTGCAGCAACAACGATGTGCCTAGACGACCTCGAACGATTCTGGGAGCTGGAAAGCAACTCAAGCGATTCAGAAGATAGCAACTTTTGTGAGAAGACGTTCCAGGAAACAACCACAAAAGATAAGGTAGGGCGGTAAGTAGTCACCATACCATTCAAAAAAAACTTCGATTTGGGAAACTCTCGAAAACACGCTATGGCACGTCTACTACAAATGGAAAACAAATTCAAGAAGCATCTGAAAGTCTTCATGGAATACAAGGCCTTCATGGAAGAATACGAAAAGCTAGGTCACATGGAACCAGTGGACACTATCGGCCAAGGCAAATACTACATGCCACATCAAGCAGTAGTGAGACCAAACAGCTTTTCTACGAAATTAAGAGTTGTGTTCGATGCGTAAATAAATAATAATATTAATAAATAATAATCAAAAAAGATGAGTCAATTAAAACCCTCGGTCTACAATGGGACCCAAAAAGGATGTCTTCACATTTGTTGTTGATTGCCCAAAATTAGTACGCATTACAAAACGTCTAATTTTATCCCGATTGGCAAGAATATTTGATCCACTGAGATGGCTAACACCAGTCACACTGCAAGGAAAATGCTTCATCCAAGACCTGTGGAAACTGCCGCTATCTTGGGACGCAGAACTGGAGCCTAGTCTGGTCAACTACTGGCAAGAGTACGCAAGTAAAAGTAAAGAAGCTACTGATAATGCAAACACAAAATAAATACAATTCAATATCAATTGTGATTCTTAGAATATGCTGAAATGCGCGCATATGAACGTATGTGTATGTGCACATACAAATATATATATTATATTGTGTTTGCATTTTCAGCAGCTTCTTTACTTTTGTATTTATCATATGTCTCCCTTGTAGTGAACTAGCTGTGGATTTGCTAAAAAGCAATGAAATGCTGATGTTTCACAGCAGGTAGAGGCAAAGCGCGTAACCGTTATGATTCGAGCTCGTGACCTCGCGGCAGTGGCGTAAAATTTGTTGTTGTTAGAAGATTTATGAGAGCATTCAGCAGGCCATAACTGATAAATATGAGGTAGCAGTTCTGGAAAAGTTGGCAGTCAAATTTTTTACCAATCACCTAGCGCTGGTTAAAATCGGTGTCATCAAGCATCCATATTTTACTGACAAAAAATATGATGTCACTATGAAAAAAATCAGAATCTACAAGGAGACCATGATGAAGGTCGAAGTTGCCGACCACCCTATGGACACCGATAAACCATCAACGATCGAACATGGGCAATTGCAATTGGAAGCAACCAGGGAAAGACAGAAAAGTTTCTTTTCACAAAGTGCAAACCAAATGGATGTATTGGTAGAAGATGTGGAGAAAAAGATCTAAAAGTAAGGGAGCACATGGAAGATGTGCATGCCAACCTACAGCGCAGCGATCAGGAAGAAACTGTTGTCTTCAAAGACAGATCCTTTTGATGGAAAAAAGTCCAGTCAGCGTTCGCGGACTTAGAGGCAAGATATTGAAAATTTGCCTACGACACCGACGAAATAGAGGAACTTTAGTTCAACGTCGATAGACTGTTAAATAAGCTTAACAGGAAAATAGGCGAGTTCAACAATAAAAATGAAGACGTCCCAGATCTACCGAAATCGGATCTTCCTCATTTATACGGAAATCCCAAAGACTGGCCAACGTTCTTCAATTTATTCTCCGATAAAATTCACAAAATGAAGGATATCAGCGACACAAGGAAGCTGAACTACCTCAAATCGTGTTTGAATGGAGAAGCCCAAATGGTAGTAAGCCACTTATTAAGTGGATCATCTGCTAGCTACAATTCGGCGTGGGAACTTATATGCGAGCACTACGAAAATAAACGCAAAATATTCGTAAACGCGTTAACCGTTAACCCGTAAACCAACTAGTGGACATGGACCTGCTGAAGAATGATGTTGAAGGCAGTATCCGCAATTTATAGGACACAGCAAATGAGTGCATTCACATCGTCAAACAAGAAGGTCAAATTGGTAACGATGTTGATATAGTAATCGCTCAGATATTGTTAAGATGATTGTTGACGGAAGTGCTATAACTTTACGACCAACATGTAAAGAAAGCCAGAGAAATCCAGTCCTTTAATAATTTGCTCGATTTTACTGATCAACTTCACAGCACAGTAGAATCAGTGCAAAAAAGAGCCATCCAGAAGTCTATGCAAACAACGAAAACGAGCTACAAAAGATGTCGTTTTTGTAAACTGGATGGCCACGAAATATCCAGGTGCCAAAGATTTAAAGCCGAGCTAATTACAAAGCGCAAGAATTTCCTAACTAAAAACGCTCTATGCTTTTAATGTCGAGTCACCCATTGCACTAAAGATTGCAATAAGAATTGGACATGCAACAAATGCGGCAAACCACATAACAATTTGCTTCTCGAAAATGCAAATAAAAAAGAAACCCTCAGCAGCAGTTATAACTTCACCGAATCAAGCGGAACGTGGAAGTTCAGGGAATTTCACAAAATGTAATCCTGAAAAAAAGCGTTTACTTGACAATCAAACCAAGAATGTCAAGTCAATTCATCACCACAACGCAGGCTCTTGTCATGCCAAAACTACAGAGAGCTCTACCGAGCAACAAAATTGACATGTATGTCAATAAAGATTGGATGGGCTGAGAGCTAGCAGACCCAAAACTCAACGAGCCAAGCAGAATTGATGTCATCATTGGCGTTGATCTACCTCCCCTAATAATGTTGGGAAAATGAAAAAAATTATCGAAACGCTGGGACAAAAATCTAAGCTTGGATGGATTGTTTCCGGAAACATAGCTAGATCATCGAACAACAAGGTAATCAGTGCAGCAACAACGATGTACCAAGATGACCTCGAACGATTCTGGGAGCTGGAAAGCAACTCAAGCGATTCAGAAGATGGCAACGTTTGCGAGAAGACGTTCCAGTAAACAACCACAAAAGATAAGGTAGGGCGGTAAGTAGTCACCATACCATTCAAAAAAAACTTCGATTTGGGAAACTCTCGAAAACACGCTATGGCACGTCTACTACAAATGGAAAACAAATTTCAGAAGCATCTGAAAGTCTTCATGGAATACAAGGCCTTCATGGAAGAATACGAAAAGCTAGGTCACATGGAACCAGTGGACACTATCGGCCAAGGCAAATACTACATGCCACATCAAGCAGTAATGAGACCAAACAGCCTTAGTACGAAATTAAGAGTAGTGTTCGATGCATCAGCGAAAACTTCCAATGGATTAAGTCTAAATGATGTGATGCTAGTCAGCCCCAAAATACAAAAAGTTATTTTCAATATTTTGGTCAAGTGGCGACAATAGAAGTATGTAATGACAGCCGACATCGAAAAAATGTATCGCCAGTTTAAGATTGCTAAAGCTGATCAGGAATATCAGTACATCTTCTGGAGAGACGACCCAAAAATACCAATCAAGGAGTACAAGCTAACTACAGTGACGTCCGGGATTTCAGCTGCATCATTCTTCTGTTCGTTGCCTTAAAGAATTGGCAAATCTACACTGCCAAGGGAACAACCAACTGATGAGAACAATCAAAGAAGACTTCTACATGGATGACCTCATCACTGGTGGCGATTCAACATACGACTGTATTAACACTCAAACAGCACTTTAAAATATCATGGAAAAGGCTGGCATGCACCTACGAAAATGGGTGTCAAATGAGACTCAACAGAAAAAATAATTATCAACAGAGATGAGTCAATGAAAACCCTCGGTCTACAATGGGACGCCAAAAGAGGATGTCTTCACATTTGTTGTCGATTGCCCAAAATTAGTACGCATTACAAAACGTCTAATTTTATCCCAATTGGCAAGAATATTTGATCCACTGATCACACTGCAAGGAAAATGCTTCATCCAAGAACTGTGGAAACTACCGCTAACTTGGGACGCAGAACTAGAGCCTAGTCTGGTCAACTACTGGCAAGAATACGCAAGCGCATTGCCAGAGTTAGCCAAAATTAATATACCACGCTGGTCTGGACAATCAAGCACTCATGCAACGGAACTACATGGGTTTTGCGACGCATCAGAAAAAGCATATGCAGCAGTGGTATATACCCAAGTTGGAGCCAAAGTCACTTTGCTAGCAGCAAAAAGCAAAGTAAACCCAATAAAAAACAAGAAGACAATTCCCAAATTAGAGCTATGTGCAGCTCATTTATTATGCAAGCTATTATCAAAGGTACAAGCAATAGTTGGAAGTCACATCAAATTGCAAGCATGGAGTGACTCGCAAATTACGCTACCTTGGATTAAGAACAAGCGTATCAAAGATAAATTCGTCAAAACTAGAGTCGACGAAATAAACAAAAAACTGCCTCAGGTCGAATGGAAATACGTAAAATCAGCAGACAACCCAGCAGATGTCGTGCCAAGAGGAATTGCCCCGAAGCACTTAGCAGCATGCGACATATGGTGGAATGGGCCTGTGGGGTTGACAAAACACTCAGATCAGTGGCCACAATTTGAAGAGCCAGAATCAGTTATAGTAACAACTATAACATCAAAGAAATACTACCTGCCCCCACTGCTAACGAAATTCTCATCAATGAATAAGCTAAAAAGTGTTGTTGCTTATATATTACGCTTTATAGCAAAATTACGAAGAAAGGAGCACTAGACGACGTAACTCAATGTCGACGAAATAAAGAAGGCCAAAACAGTCTTTGTAAAATTGCAACAAGAACTTGATTTTGGACACGAAATTAATCTGCTCAAGGCTGGGAAATCTCTGGAAGCTAAGAGTCAATTACAAGCGATCAACCTCTTTCTGGATGGTGATGGAGTATGTAGGAGGCCGTCTTCAAAGTACAATAGTACCATATGATGTGAAACACCCAAAAATAGTTGGAAAATCACATCTTGCCTGGCTGATTCTAAACAACGCACACAAAGAAACCTTAAACGGCGGACTGAAACTGATGAGAAACCTTATCCAGCGGGAGTTCTGGATTTTTGGCTTACGAAATGCGTTAAAAAAGTACCTGCGGGAATGTGTTACCTGCATTAGGTACAAACAGGAAATGGATAACTGGCGATTACCCATTTCAAAACACTGGCATTGACTAGGCTGGACCTTTTCAAATTCGCTGTTCGAAAGGAAGGGGTCAAAAATCATACAAAGGATACATATGCCTATTTGTATGCATGACCACAAAGGCAATACATCTGAAGCTGTCAGTGACTTATCATTTGATAAGTTTTTAGAGCCTCTACGTCGATTATTTGCAAGGCGCGGCAAATGTAAACAAATGTACTCAGATAACGGCACAAATTTCGTAGGTGCCGCCAGAATACTTGACAAGGATTTGGTCACCGCTATTAAAGAAAATAGCAGTATTGCACCGGTGCTGGAAAAAGAAGGCATCAAGTGGCACTTCATCCCGCCGGCAAGCCCCCACATGGGAGGATTATGGGAAGCTGGAGTAAAATCAGTAAAACATCATCTAAAGCGGGTCATCGGTGATAACATCTTCACATTTGAAGAATTCTCAACACTAATTGAAGCAGTGTTAAACTCACGCCCATTGGTTACCTTAAATAGTGAAACGGATGGAGACGATATATTGACACCTGGTCATTTTATTGTGGGAAGACCACTCATTGGAGCTCCAGAGCACTTCGATGAGCATACGAAAATTGGATCTTTAGACAGATGGAGACATATACAATGCATTAGAGCAGAATTCTGGAGAAAATGGAAAGATGAATACTTAGCATCACTGCAACAGCGAACCAAATGGCGGCAAGAAAAATCAAACCTTACAGAAGACCAAATTGTTCTATTAAAGCAAGAAAACACGCATCCCGCTAGATGGCCTATGGGAAAGATCACAAAAACTACAAAAGGACAAGAAGATAAAGTTCGAGTAGTAACTATAAAAACAAATATAGGTGAGGTCAAAAGATCAATAAACAAGATCTATTTGTTACTGTTTATGTCAGATTCTATTAAACAGAACTGCTCCTCCCTCCACATCCCCATGCTATGCTATTAACAGCTCTGTTAATAGCGTAAGCTCCAACTCCAGCTCTCCTGCTGGTTCTCTGGAGTTTTTCTGTGTTCTTTTCCTCCTCTCTTCCATCTTGCTTCTTTTCTTATCTTCCTTTCACCGTGTACGCACACTGACTGTGCAATTTTATATTAAAATAAAAAGCGACTTGTTTCAAGTAAACCCAAAAGACAAAAGTGTTTTGTATTTATCTGCGACGCCCCCCTACAAACATTGGTCCTTCGAGCCGGAGATATATCCAACGGATATCAACATCTTTAACCCCAGCGATTCACAGGCAACGAGATAAGTAAAACTTTTCTTTTTCCTCCATTTCCGTGCACAGAGCGAACATATATAGTGGCACCTAATCCGCCATACTCTAAGTCTATATATGCTCATAGTGCAAACGTTTCTATATCTATATATTCTTATAGATATAGGAGCGTATTCAGCTGTGCTAAATTTCTATTTGCATCAGCAATCACTTCTTAGTGTGTGTGTATATACTTCGGTCATTAACCTCGCGTCCGTCAAATACGTATGTATATATTTCTCCACAAATATATATGTACATATGTACTTGATATATAACTCCTATATATCAGTATGAACCGCAGTCCGACAATAAAGTGTATATATATATATATATATATATATATATATATATATATATATATATATATATATATATATATATATTTATTTATATATATACATATATATGCAACTATTCCGTGCATAGGCAAACTTGCTCTCAGCTGTTCACGCAATTGCAGAGCCACAGCTGTTACGGTTGCGCACTTGTCACTTGCACGAACATACATATGTTTATGTTTTTATGTTTGTCTGTAACTCTGACCATATCGACATACATATAGCTTTCTCCATAAGTCTTTATGTTTGTGTGTGATTTATAGCACCTATATTATCACTCCTACTCCTGGTCCGACGTTACAGTTGCTATATATACACCGCAGGGCGACCTATACACAAACAGTGGTAGCAGGTAGCTGAGGTGATCCCGCGTAGCTGCTAACTGTGAATTCCAGGTCCAGCGTCGCTTCCGTGAGGAATGTCGATACAGGGTGAACACTGATATGATTTTTATGATGATTACGTTGGAGGACTTTACTTTTCCCCTTTGGTGATTATTGCCCTTGTGGTGCAATAATATGATCAAGAAGGACAAATGTTACGGTTATGAGCCGGAGTACGTAATAGACAACTTGTGTCTTTTTTATTAAAAAGCGAACTAAAGCTAAAGACAAATGCAAAACATATATAATTCTACTTAGCAAAGTCAATGCGTCGCGCAATCGGACCACAGTCGGCATGCCGACTCAGCATTCTCAGCGTCGCGGCACACCAGCAAAGAAGTGTCATGCGATCGCTGCATGATTGTTGCCAGTGCAGAGCACTGGACTCACAATTTGGCGTGTCAGCATTATTCATGTGTTGTTGCTTATTTGCTATAGTATTTATGTGTTAACTTATCCATACATATGTACATATGTACATATGCCATTCTACAACTAAAGTTAATAAATAAAACGACAGTATCCTCTGTGTTTTATTTACATATTTAACTTCAGTTTTTAAATTCGTTTTCTGCAAGCTTCCTTCGCTTCCTCAAAGCGTTAAGTTCGTTTGAGCGTTGTGTTGATTTATGTGCTAATTGTGTCAGCTGTTTGTGCTATCGGCTGCTCATATGTACGTATGCACATACGCAGCCAACAACAACACATTTTAATACACAAAGCAGTTGTCAAGCTTGGCCACAGCACATATCAACACATCCACAATATTATGCGAACATATAAGAACACAATAACACAAGTAAGCACAGAAAATTCAGTAAACTCGTTTGTTTTGGTTCCAAGCGTTAGCGATCATGCTTGCACGTCACACGAATATCGATAATCCATCCGATACTTAGTTCAGGGGTGGAACGTATTTTTTGTGACGTCATTGCCCCAGCAGGTACACTTTGAGAGCAAATAAAAATAATAAAAAATAATAAACAGTTTTTTTTACTTCTTTTTAAATAAAAAAATAAATAAATATAAATATATAATACATCAATATTTTCGTCTACCATTTTCTTTGTTTTAAATTCTTGTATACATATATATTTGTGTTATTTTCATTTTCAGTTTATTTATTTGTATTCTGTATTATTATTTTTACTTATTTTATCTTATTGCTTCTCTTCGCTTCCGAAACGCGGTTTATCTGTATTTGTGCCCTGTTCGGTTGACAAAGCTTACCATTTCGTCAACTTCTTTACTCACTCTCCGAGTACGTACTCACTCTCCGAGTAATCGTCTGTCCCTAACGCAAACCTTTCCGACAGCTAACTTCTAGTTAGTCTCCATGTCGGATCGTTCTAGCCGATCGCAACTGAGTGCACCTCCTTCGCGTTTTATCAAGCGCAGTTCCTCTGCATCTCCCATTCCGTCCGGGAAACAGCAGACTTCCAGCACACTCAAGCGTAGTCCGGTGGTAACTCGATCCGCTCCAAAGCCCATCATTCCGTTGACTAAAATGTCGCTGTCCGAGTTCATTTCTGCTGCGGACAGGCTCATTAAATTTGAAGCCCGCATCGACCATTCCGGAGAGACTGGTTCGACCCCTGCAGATCAGCTCCAGGCCTTAGAGATCCGACGGGATCGAGTCAAGGTGCTGTGGGAGAAGGCCGAGCTGCAATACAAAGCGTGTTCCAAAGCGCTTAGTCAGGGGGCAGGCAGTGGAGAAGTTGAGGCCATGGAAGCCAAATTCGACCACTGCTATACAGTCTATGAGCGGAGTGCCGCCCAATTGAGCAGGCAAATTGCCGCCGTGTCCGCACCGAGTGCACCGCCCGCTTCTGTGTCCGCTATTGTTTCTTCGAGCGGCTGTCGCCTTCCTCCCATCGACACAGAAGTGTTCCACGGCGATTACTTGCGCTGGCCAACGTTTCGCGACCTCTTCACAGCCATATATATTGACAATCCCCGGCTGACTGCGGTGGAAAAACTCTTCCACCTTAATTCCAAAACCGCAGGCGATGCAAATGCTATAGTCGCAGAGTGTCCTCTCACTAACGACGGCTTTGCATCGGCTTGGGGTGCCTTGTGGACCGGTTCGAGAACAAGCGGCTGCTAGTCAACAGCCAGCTTAAAATCCTTCTCAGCCTAACCAAGGTCTCCAAGGAATCAGGAGCGGCTCTCAGAGATTTCCATGGCACCATGAGCAGATGTGTCACTGCGATCGAGCATGCTCAAATCTCTACGGAGAATTGGGACTGTATCCTTGTGTTCCTGTGCACTTCCAAATTGTCAGAACACACTCGATCTCTCTGGGAGCATTCTCTGACAAATAAGTCAGAAATTCCAGCTTGGCAGGACGTTAGTCGTTTCCTTAGCGAGCGTGCGCGAGCACTTGAAGCTATAGAAACTGACAGGTCCAGTCCTGCCGCGCCAACACCTGCCCCGAGGTACGCGAACCCTGCCCCTTCCAAACGGGTGAACTCCTTTGAAGCCCATGTCACCACTGAGAGCAAAAAATGCGATCTGTGTTCAAAGGAGAACCACCCAGTCCGACTCTGCCCTCGCTTCCTCCAAATGTCTGTTCAACAGCGAGAGGCCTACTTAAAGCAGAAGAAGCTGTGCCTGGACTGCTTCGCACGCAGTCATCTGCTGCACGGATGCACCAGTGCGCACAGCTGCCAGAAATGCAACGGTCGGCATAACACCCTGCTCCATAAAGAGCATGAATCCGAGAATGGCGCTGCATCCGCAGCTGCCGTACCCCTTCATTCGCCCAGAGATGTCTCACATGTCCAGACGTATTTCTCTGCTAACACACAAGATGTCCTTCTTGGTACGGCAATAATCAATATATGCCATCTAGGAGCTACATATCCCGTGCGGGCACTGATCGATTCGGGATCTGAGGCGACTTTCATCTCTGAGCGCCTGTTCCGTCTCATCAAATTGCCCTTCCAGTCGGTGCAGACGCGAGTGTCAAGCTTAGGCCAAGCTATAACAGCCCGATCACAAAAACTTTGCGATCTCCATATTGGAAGTCCGCTGCAACCAGGACTACGGATTGAAGCATCTGCTCTCGTCCTTCCAAGTCTTGCTGGCAACCTCCCTTCGTCTCCAATTCCGCACAACTTGTTGAACAAACTTCCTAATATTCAGCTAGCTGACCCCGAGTTCTACAAGAGTGCGAAAATTGATGTTCTTATAGGCGCGGATATCCTTCCGTCTATTATTCAGGGAGGTTTCCACCCTAATATCTGTTGATCCATTCTTGGCTTAGAGACTGTTTTCGGTTGGGTACTCACCGGCCCTCTTTCGCAAACATCACCGAAAATGGTCTCGTCCTTCACAGCTCAAGTTTCCGTTCCGAAAAGGCCAAAACTTGAGTTTCCGACAATCTCGTCCAGGTTACATGGCTCATCTGTCGTAACTCTCCCAGTACGAGATCCCGACAGCATCACTACCAAAGTGAAGGTCGGCTGCAATGCACTCTGCCCAGCATTGAATGATAAGGGGCTGGATGATATTCTTCATCCAGGTCCCGACCTCGGTGTTCCCTGTGATGTCCAGCTAACTTCCATGTTCGACAAGCCAGCCATTCATTGCCCCACACGTTCCTCTTCTTTCCAGTTTGTGATGTCATACCCTCAAGCCAGCCAGCCATCCGGCGAAGATTCATTCCGGTGCCGCGTGTGCAGAGGTATTCACGCTCTGCGCAAATGCCGGCGTTTTCTGGGGCTTCCCGCGGAAAAGCGGTTGCGCGCGGTTCTAGCCAACCGGTACTGCGCGAACTGCTTGGCACACCAGCACTCTAGGCAATCTTGCCGCAGCAACAAAGGCTGCAAGACGTGTGGCCACACCCACCACACGCTCCTGCACCTCACGGGATCGCGCCGGAAGCGACGAGGCCCTACAACTCCAGATTCTACACAGGCGGCCACTCCTCCGCTGACAACGCTGATGCAGCACAAGATGGTCAGCATTCTTCCTACGGCGGTCATCGTGCTCCAAACGGCGACCAAGGATGTCGAAGTCAAGGCGCTGATTGACCCGTGCAGTCCCACCAGTCGGATCAACGCTTCATTGGCAAAGACATTGGGTCTTTCCGTCACAAGCGTTGGTCCAGGGCAAGTCTGCACGAGTCTCATCCGGTCGAAGACCTCGCGCTTCGAGTTCGACGCGTTGTTCCAACTGGACCCCCAGCTGAACGTTCGGACGCCAATCCGGGCCATCGAGCGGGAAGCTGGGCCTCCAGGGATCACGCTCGCCGACAGCACCTGGTCACGTCCCGGATCGGTGTCAATTGTGCTGGGGGCTGACGTGTATCCTCACGCTATCCTTCCGGGGATCGTTCCCAGCACAGACGTCCTTCCAATGGCCCAAAACACCGTGTTTGGATGGGTCCTCTCGGGCGCCTGCTCATAGACCCAGCGCAGGTCTTGCAATCCTTGCAAGGGGGGGAGTATGTTTATGTCAGATTCCATTAAACAGAACTGCTCCTCCCTTCACATCCCCATGCTATGCTATTAACAGCTCTGTTAATAGCGTAAGCTCCAACTCCAGCTCTCCTGCTGGTTCTCTGGAGTTTTTCTGTGTTCTTTTCCTCTTCTCTTCCATCTTGCTTCTTTTCTTATCTTCCTTTCACCGTGTAAGCACACTGACTGTGCAATTTTATATTAAAATAAAAAGCGACTTGTTTCAAGTAAACCCAAAAGAGAAAAGTGTTTTGTATTTATCTGCGACGCCCCCCTACAAACAGTTACCAACACAAAATAAGGATAAAGGATAAAGTGGAAGTCGTCTCATCAAGCTGGCAGATGCTGGTTTACTACAACATGGAAGCATATTTCGAAGTGTTGAAGCAAGCGGATGAGCTTATGACCAAAACAGATATCATTTGCGAAAAATTGGGTGTATTCAACGACTCCTGTATATCAGCAAGCACCACAGTAAAATTGAAAATAAAAAAGATTAAGGAGAAAAATAAAATCATCACCCAAACGACGAACAGAAACAAACGGTTTATAATGTTCTTCGATATTGGCACTGCAAATAGATTAAAGGAAAACATGCAGACAATCATCAAAAACGAAAAACGCCTGAATGATTATGTCAGCAACCAGACATCAATAATCAATGCAACGACAAACCTTATGCAAGCTACTACAGAAGAGGTGAATAAGAACTTTGAAAAAGTCACAATGGAGATAAACAAGCGGCTTCAATTAATATATAAACTTATGAAAGCACAAGCAATATTTAAAGACAACGTCCTAGTCATAGACGCAAGGTTGCCAATTTATGTAAACCAACATGCCACTTTCTTCGAAACAGTACCTATACCACTCGCACTCAATGGAAGAAAGGTGATTCCGACAATTAAAAGGAAATTCCTGATCTTCAACACTGAGATAAATGCAAACCACTCAATGACTGAAATGGAAGTAAGTCGTTGTCGACATGAAGACGAGCACACATACTTATGCGAAGGAAGTTGGGCATGAGAAGATGCAGATGACGAGAGTTGTGAAATATCGCCTCTTAAGCCAAACAACCAGAGCCCGTGCAAGATGACCGAGTACGAGGAAAATACCTTCATTAAAAGGCTGAACGGAAAAAACAGGTGGCTCTTCAAAATATTTGAGAAGAAGTCAGCCCACATCATATTCGGAAACTATGAGGAGATGACGCTATTACCTAACCAAGGCATTATTGAGCTATATGCTGGATGCTCAGCCAGGATAGGAAAATTCAAAATCGTAACACCGCAGGAATTAGCATCTACAAACACTGTGAAGTACTCGACACTCTTCCTCAAGATAATCGACCACAACAACACATGGGCTCCGACACCACTCCACCACATTGTAGTAAATAATTCAATGGAACTACAACAAGTACAACAAAGCATAAACGAGCTGTACCGTAAAAAAGGTACACATTGAGGATCTGGACTTCCACACTATGAACGCACACATTTCTTTAGGCTTAGTAACAATAATAATAGTTATTCTTGTCATGTATATGATTAAGAGGAGAAACCAGAGACAGCAATTACTGTCGGTCGCATTTTCTGGCGCCCCGCAGAATGTTCAGGCACGAACATAAAATACATAAATATGTAACCCTACCTGCTACACACTCAACGACTAGCACATGTGTGGAATTTAAAAATAGCCAGATGAACGCTGACCCTGACCCTCAGCGATAAGATAAGAATAACTAATAGACGAACGCTGAGCCCTACAACCTCAGCGATAGGATAAGAATAGATAATAGACGAACGCTGAGCCCTACAACCTCAACGATAATATAAGAATGCAATAGACCAATGCTGAGCCTTACAAACTCTGCAATAGACACACTAGTTTTAGGGGTTGAAATTATGCATGAGGCTGGGTATATAAACCTAGCCTCAGAAGAATAAAGATGAGTACAGTATTCGACTAAACCCCAACATAGTCAAGTGTATTCATTCAAGGGGTTTCAAGTCAAGTTCGAGAATAAAAAAGCATCTATAATAGATCGGGACTAAATGGCACAGCCGAATTTTGCAAGCATAAACAAGATGGTTAAGGATGACATGGAGCATGTACTCAAAATTGCCCAATATACAAATACAAGTGTCATTGTGTGTGAGCCATGTGCAAAAGGAAAAATTTGCGTACAGAGATTCTCAAACGCATCAGAGAATCGCAGCACGGGCGTGCTGGATTTGATACACACAGATATTTGTGGTCCAATGAGTATTGCGTCTCGAGGAGGCGCCAAGTATTTTGCCACATTTATTGATGACAGCTCGCGTTACGTTCATATATGTTTCCTTAGAACGCGTGACGAGATATTCGACAAATTCAAAGACTTTAAGGCGTTCGCAGAGAAGCAAACTGGCAAACAAATAAAGAGTCTGCATAGCGATAATCGGCGCGAATATTTAAACGGAGCGATTGAGAAAATCTTGAAAGATAATGGAATAAAACGGCAATTAACTGTACCCCGAGCGAGCGAGCTAATCGAACGCTGGTGGAAATGGCTCGGAGCATGATGGTGCATGCTGACCTCGATGAGGCATACTGGGCAGAGGCTATAAATACGGCGGCATACCTAAGAAATAGATCAGAAACGTCTACGTTGAAAAACATGACACCAATAGAGTATTGGTCTGGAGTGAAGCCAACAGTGTCGCATCGCCGTGTGTTCGGCTCAAAAGCAATTGTTCTAAACAAGACACAGAAGCAAAAATTTCAACCGAAGGGAGTTGAACATGTTATGGTAGGCTACCGCTTGTACAATCCAGAGTCAGGAAATTTGATTGATGCACAGTACACAGTGCGAAGAAGACGAGTGCCAAGATAAAAGTAAAGATAAAAGAAAGTAAGAGTGAAGCTGCAGAAAGTAACAAAAATTGAAACTGCATAAAATTCACATGAATCTATATGCAAAATTTGAGGGGTCTAGCTCTAACGGTTTAAGAATTTTAAGGGAGACATAAACTTTTGCGGTTTGCCACGAGACCAGTGGGCGTACCTATATCCACCATGTCTTTTTGATCTTGGGTTGTTAATCTAAGTATACATTCCAAATTCCAAACATGCTCTTGCTCTTCAACTAATATGATTTCTCGACTAAGGGCGAAAGCATTTTCCGATTTGCCACGTCCCTAGTGAGCGTATTGGGAAAATCTTGATACTTTATAATTGCAGGAAATATACTAGTATATGTTCCAAATTTCAAGTCTCTAGCTTCAATAACGTGGAAAATATTGTACTCATACGGACAGGAAATAATTAGTAAAAAGAGCCGGTATCCAAAAAATAAAAAAAAGAAATTGCATTAAATTCACATGAATCTATGTGCAAAATCTGAGGGGTCTAGCTCTAAAGGTGTGGGATATATAATTTTATAACCTGTTTTCGATAAGGTTTAAAATCGATATCAAAACAACAAAAGTAGATATCGTTTTTTGGTAACAAACTTGACCTGCGCGTGCTATCCACGGACCCAACAAAAAAAATTCAAGTCTCTAGCTTGTCTAGATGCTTTAATCGACGCGTTCAAACATACGGACGGACGGACGAGATTGGCACCAGCAGCAAGAAGGGCCCTGGAAGTCCAAATATGATTCATACGGGCATACGCGGGTGGCCGCGCGAGCAGTACAACATACTGAATGTCATAACAACAAATGATGTCGCTGTTCCTGAGAGCGTTAAGCAGGCGTTGGAAGCGAATGAAGCCCAATTCTGGAGAGAATCAATGTAGGCGGAGATGGACAGTCTGCAAACAAACAAAACTTAGTCATTGGTGGACCTCCCGCCTGGTAAAAGAGCAATCGACAGCAAATGGGTATTTGCGGTAAACGCGACAAGTCTGGTGAAATTGTGCGCTATAAATCTGGTGGCAAAAGGCTGTGCGCAACGATATGGCGTCGACCACACTGACACGTTCTCCCCCGTGGCAAGATATTCAACGATCAAACTGGTTATTGCTCTAGCGGTTGAGCATTGAATGTATATGGATCAACTTGATATTTCTTCTGCTTATCTCAACAGTTAGCTACAAGGCGAGGTGTACTTGCAACAACCTCAAGGGTTTGTTAACTCGGACAACCCGAAGCGCGTCTTAAAGCTGCATTAATCGCTTTATGGACTGAAGCAAAGTGGACGCGAATGGAACGAGAAACTGTACAGCGTCCCTCTGAGCATAGAGTTTAGAGTTCAGTCCATGCCCCAGTGAACCCTGTCTGTACACGCGCCGCAGGGACGGCAAGATGAGCATCATTGTGGTGTACGTGGACGACTTGATTTTGGCGAGCTCATACAAAGACGAGCTGAACGACGTAAAGGTCTACATTGCTAATGAGTTCGATGTCGTTGATGGAGGACAGCTGAATCATTTCCTTGGGATGGAAATAGAGCGCAACGGTGCTACAGGTGATGTTTAAATAGGTCACCTGTAGTTCGTCTAGGGTCTTCTGCTAGAGTATGGCATATCTAGCTATAAGCCCAATGTAACCCCTTTGGAAGCGGGCTTCCAGACGAAATGCATCAACGATAATTTTGAGCGAGTGAACCAGACCAGATACCAACCGCTGATCGGCTCGCTCTTGTATCTGGCAATGACAACACGGCCTGACATCCTCCATTCCGTAGTAAAGCTAGCGCGACACAACGCAGACCCGCATCGTGAGCACGAGATGGGTGCAAAACGGATACTGATATACTTGAAGGGCACCGCACGGCTGGGCCTCCATTACAGACGTACTGGACAGCCAATACATTGCTATATAGATGCGGACTGGGCTGGCGTTAGTAAAGATCGCAAATCATTCAGCGTGCCCAGCCGCTTTTGTTTGCGGTGGGCGCCGTATTCTCATGGGAGTCGAAGAAACAAAGCGTGGTGGCCCTCAGTACCACAGATACCGAGTATGTCGCACTTTCAACCGCAGCGAAAGAGGTAGTATACATCCATGGATTACTGCATGAAATCGGGGAATGTGACGGCACCTCTATGAAGATTTTTAGCGACAATCAGAATGCCCAATGTTTGGTCAAGGAAGCAAGATTCCATTCACGTAGTAAACACATCGATATAAGTATCATCATATAAGAGACTTGTTTATGAAAAATGTTATTGATGTTGAACATGTAAACACAGAAAATATGGTTGCTGATGTCTTGACTAAAAACTTAAGTAAGAATAAATATGAAAAAATTTTTGAACATGATGGGCATGCAATTGCTTGACAAAATGAATGTAAAGAACAAGCAATGTTGAAAAGGAGTGTTGGAAATAAATATTTTGTACGGCAACCTTGCCTCTTCAACATAAGTATACTCTTATACGCGTATATGCAAGTGTTGCCTGCGAGCAACACACGCAATTGAATGATCAAGCCTGCCTGCGCGCGGCTCTCTTCGTTTTTATACCCTGAGCCCATTGAAAATGGGAAATCAGGGTATAATGGTTTTGTGAAAATGTATGTAACAGGCAGAAGGAGGCGTGCCACACCCCATAAAGTATATATATTCTTGATCAGCACGACAAGACTAGTCGATATAGCCATGTCCGTCTGTCCGTCTGTCCGTCCGTGTGAACGCTGAGATATTTTTAAGTACGCAACGTAGAGACTTGAAATTTTACATGAATACTCGATAATACCATACGCTGCACAAGTTTATAAAATTTTTCCGATAACTCATTCCATTTCGATTTTATGAGCATTTATCGATAATTTTAATGTTTTTAAGGCGTGGTTTGTACATCGTTTGAGCTAGAGATTTCAAATTTGCTGTGGAGTTGCGTCTAATGAATACGGAGATAACGCCATCTTTAGATTTTAGATGCCACGCCCCCTTCGCCCCCAATAGCCCCTATTTGTAAAAAGCGCAAATCAAATACTTATGCTTTGGCAAATACATACATATGAATACCATTAATAAGTTGTGAAAGTTTGATGCACTTAGTCCGTCGCTAAGAAAAGTTATTAAACAATTAAATTCTCATAGTAATGCCCACATTGCAGCCCCAGCGCAGTCGCTGCGTCAACTGCGCAGTTGGCAGAGCGCGCGCTTATGCTTGCGTGCATATGTGTGTATGTGTTGTTTGTATGTATGCTTAAAAAAACGTTGAATGTTTTGATATTTGACTCTTCACAGGGCTCAGGGTATCCCCTAGTCGAGCGGTCTCGACTAGAGCACTCTTACTTGTTAGTTCTTATTAAACCACACAAAGAATAGAGCCAATATTTCAATCATTCTGTGCTTTTTTACGCATGAATACAAACAACACACATGTGAACGCGCTCATAAGCGTGCATAAGCATATAAGCGACTGCACTTGGTCTGCATATTTATAGTTGTCAAAACTTATTAATGAAATTCATATGCATGTGTCTGGTGTATGTAGAACGTTTTTAGCAAATCTAAAAAGTACATAATAGCCGTAATCATTACACTCAACTACATAGCAGTTTGGAAATTTACAGCTCAAACGATGTACAAACCACGCTTAAAAACCCAACTCAAATTATCTACATACATACATATGTATAACTGCCGAATAAAAAATGGAATGAGTTATCCACAAGATTTGACAAACTCGTTCAGCGAATGGTATACACAAGTATTTATGTAAAATTTCAAGTCTCAAGGTTGCGTACTTCAGTATATCTCAGCATCCAAATGGTCGGGCGGACGGACGGACGGACGGACGGACGTACAGACGGATAGGGCTATATCGTCTTGTCGAGCTAATCAAGAATATATGTATGTATATATTTTATGGGGTCGATCGATAACTCATTCCATTTCATTTTTATCGACATTTATTGACAATTTTTATTCGTTTTTAAGGCGTAGTTTGTACATCGTTTGACCTAAAGATTTCAAACTTGCTGTGTTGTTGCGTGTAATGAATACAGAGATGATGTAATTTTTAGATTTATGATGCCACGCCTCAAACGCACCCAATTTGAAAAAACCGAAAATTAAATACATATGTACATACATTACACATATACAGTGGTTCACAGCTTATTTCAACCAGCACTTTAAAAAAAGTTTGTTGGGCTATAAAATCTAAACTATTGGCAATATCCAAAAAATTTAAACGCAGGTTGTTAGTGTGATGTTTTAAATATTACAAAATCAATTCATTTATTTAACCAAAAAATAAGACCAAGACAGTTCCACAGCTTATTTCAACCACTTATGAAATAGCAATATTTAACATTATAAAAACTTAAAATAACAACAAATTAATACTTGGTGTGACCACCCTTTTGGCTAACTACCATTTTAATCCTTTTTGGGATAAATTCCACCAAAAAATAAATGAATTGATTTTGTAATATTTAAAACATCACACTAACCTGCGTTTAAATTTTTTGGATATTGCCAATAGTTTAGATTTTATAGCCCAACAAACTTTTTTTAAAGTGCTGGTTGAAATAAGCTGTGAACCACTGTATATATGTATGTAAATACAGGTATATATACATATAGCTAATTAGAGCGGCGACTTTAACGACTTACGATATACATATTATTAAATATAATACACTAGATGCCCCTAAGAACTAACCATACAACACATAGACTCGTCATCTAGAACAAAAATTTTCCACGCAAAGAAAATTGAGCATTGAGTACAACACATCTTCGTTTTTGCTTGACTGAGTCGCTTAATGTTCGGGCAACAAAAATAGCAAGAAGCAGAATACGCATAGAGCGTTCGTCCTAACAGTATCGCACATGTAAGAGTGAGGGAGAAAGAGAGAAATTCTTTACATGTAAATTTTTACATATATATGTACATACATATGTATGTACATATGCATGTGTGTGTGTTTCTATAGGCATTTATAAAGAGCATGCGCAAAAGTGGAGATTGAATTAGCTTACTTCTTCATACATATGTATGTACATACATACATATGTATGTATCATCCGTTGTCCGCGGTCGAACAGTAAATTTGTAATTAATTTTACTTCATAAATATCACTGTATATACATATGTATGACCATACATATGTGTATATGTACATATGTATATCCATTGTGACATGCTAAAAATTTATCGGCACTAGTGTACCGAAAGTTCATGAATAAATTCTTCTTAACCCTGCTTTGAGTAAGCATAACATCAAGCATTAACATCAATATGGCGTTGGAGCACACTTTCCTAGGAACCTGGGAGGTAATTTATTTTAAATTGACATATGTATGTACATGCACAAAGTTTTTAGTCATTAGCTTTATGCACGACACAGGTAATTTCATGTACATTCGAAGGCAAGTGCGAGGTTTCTGGACTAGAAGGGTGAGTATTCTTATACACTTTCAAATATGTACATATGTATAATATAAGACAAGAACGTTTACTTGCCTAGAATAAAATTTCGCCTAGACGATACCAGTGACATTACCTGGTACAATGATTTGGTCAGTCCACTTCCTAAAATGACTGATTGTACCACTTGCAATGATTCAGCAAGTGTTTTATTTAGTTGTGAAACATTTGATGTACATGAGGTTAATCCTCACCTCGTCTTTGCTGCTTTTGCTGGGCACAGTATTGAATTCAATGTGAGTAGTTTATTTCAATCGTTTAAATCAATTATATTATTTTTCTCTTTGTACAATATCTACAGACCAATACTTTAATTCCAACTGATTCACTACTACTTAGTTGCGAAAACTGGTATTCACTTGAATGCAAACGGCTTCAAGATGATAGAGCGAATGGTCAGGAAAGGCAATTCAGTTTTGGCGAAGCACTCTTAGAGCCTTATTTCAGTGATGTGTTGGTGAAAAGTTGTACTGGATTAGAATATGCTCTTCATTCCTCTATACTGCGCCTTAATGGATTTGATTGTAGCATGTGTTTGAACAATACTTTGCTCACAACATCTCAAAGCTTACAGCCTTCGCATTTAACGCCAAATACATCAAATCATAATCCTATAAATATTGCGATTGCTATTGTAGATGTTGGCAAAGAACAACCAAAAAATCTTCAAGGTATTAATTTATCCTCTATATATATGCATCCAATCTGTGATTTTCAACTTTTGGCGCCAACCACAGGATTAGAGACACAGCGTTTACATTATATTGGTAACAGTTTTAACTGTCTAATCAATGGTAAAGAAAAAGATTCAGTTGAAACTGTTAGTAATGCTACGAGTGAACTACTACGTGTAAAAGGTGGTGCTATGTGCCGATTAACATCTACTTCGAATTCAGATTCGCACCTGGACACGTCTCAAAAAGAATCAAAGAATATTTTTAATTTTTGTCAGGACTTGATGTTACAACCTATGTCGTCGGGTATTTTCCAAAGCAGCGGAGGTAATGCCAATCTAACTGCATGCAATACACGTCGACCACCACTATCTCCTTATCGAGTGCGCAGCCCTTTACCGTTTACCAATTCAATAGATACGCCACCGTCTTCACCGTTAACACCAGTTGGAGTCCTTTTTAATCTACCGACATATCTTTTAAACCCGATTTTACATTGGCTGTATACAGAATCATTGCAACCTGAACTGAGTGAAGATGATTGTGACAAGTTGATAAGTTTTTGCGAAACGCAGCCTTCTCTAACAAAACTAATGACGCCAACTCGTACATACCTGCATTTACTGCGGCTTAAGAAATGTGAGTATAATTTTTTAAAGCCAATAATATCTTTAAAACATTTACTTTTTTATATGGAAACTAAAAGTGGTCGTAAATATAACAATGGATCTGCACAACATTATTAACCGCGTAATACAGTATATTGATCCTGTCACAATATCTTACACACCAGCATTACTTTACTCAACTTTCAAAAATGGACTGCGAGAATGTGCAATAGGTAAGAATTTTTTCGAATGATATTATACTACTTTTAACTGCACTCAAAATGCCGGTAAGTGATATATAAAGCTTAACTTATTTGCTAGATGAGAAGTTAACTGATCAAACAAACTAACGTGTTATTATCGATCCAACAGTTAGCTGATTTGGCTGTCGACATAGCTTGTTAGACAACCACTGAGATACTGATCAGCGCAATAAAACAAATGGAAAATTTCGAATATATTCCTTTACATTTGTAAACAGTCGGATATATCTAAGCTCTAACCATACAACACATAGACTGGACATCGGAACAAAATTGCTCAGAGCTCGGAATTTGTATCTTATTTGCTCGGCTCGATTACTGAGGCTCCCGAAAAAAAAAATAGCGCGAAGCAGAATCATTCTGCTTCAAGATATCGGCCGAGCAACAGCGGACAAAAATTGAATTTTGATAACATGCGATTCCATTTCTATGCTGCTGAGTGAAGAGTATGCCGAATTCTTGAAAGCGTTTGCATGCTCATGCAAAATGTTCGCTTTTTCATGATTTTTTTACGCAGGGTATGAAAGTGTTGGTGCGCTTAATAATATGATTTCACGACAAGCATGCACCCATTCTTACAGTCCCTTGCTACATATGTGTGTATTCATGTGCCTATATGTGAAACTTGCTGCCTGTAGAATTAACAGTTGCTAGATCTTGTGGCCTGAGTATGGGATGGCTTAGAAAGTTTTGTATGTGTGCATGTGTGTGCATAATATGTTCGCACAAGCTGCAGCTCCCGAAAATTGTGAAATTTGTTCTTCAAGAGCTCACATTTCTTCCCTACTGAGCAGGTATACCACATTGATGAACGGATTTACCATGGCCCATGCAAAATGTTGAGACTTTTACTATTATTTGTATGAAGGGTACGAAAGCGTTGGTGCGCTTAACGAATATGTTTTTGTAGTCGCTCTGGCTGCCTGTGGAACATTTGTATGCGAATATGTGTGTTCATAGTACGTGATCATTGTCGTGCGCCTACCGCGGGCTTTTAGTTGCGTGAATGATTTTCCATCTATACATGATGTAAATTCTACAGGCAGTAAGTTTCACATATAGGCACATGAATACACACATGTAGTAAAAACAAGTAAGAAAACTATAGTCGGAGGTGCCCGACTAGGAGATCCCCTGAGCCCCGTCCGATTTGCAATGTTTAATACGCTATATAGCTTGCATATAACATTAAATTTTCCAAAATTAAATTATAAGTTTGAAATTTTATTCAACTAGAATGTATGTAAATCAAAAATAAATTAATAATTAAATAATTAAACAAATCAACAAATAAAAAAAGAAGAAAAACAAACATCACCGCACCTGGGCTCGAACCTGCATCTATTTACTACATATGTAACGTTAGAGCGCATCATCTCAACTAGCACAACAACCTCATCTTTATAAATTAAATAAAAAAAATTAAAAAAGTTACGCTGTCGTGTCACCGAGTTTCGAACTCGAGACCTTTCGTTTATGTGCTTTGCGTCTACCCACTACGCCACACCAGTATTGCATAGCTTGTTGGCAAAACGCAAAGTAGTACTACAAGGCGATATGTGCCAAATACAAAACTAAAGAAGCTAAAGAAGCAGATCAATCGCAATTGCAATTATGAGTATGAGTATGTGTACATACAAAAACGGTGGTCTGTTTCAATGTATGCGTGTAAAGGGCGATCTATGACAAATACAAAACTACAGAAGCGGCTGAAAATGCAAGCACAATTCAAACACAGATTTGGTGGAAGAATATGCTAGAATGAATGGCCTTGAATGTATTGGTGCATATGGATAGCAGAGGCGCTTGCACGTTTCAATGTATGTGTATGTGTAAATGTTTTTTGCTGCGCGTCGCTGCTTGCCACGTGCGTGTGATAATTGGCTAAACGTTTTGTTTAATAAATCGGGACTGACTTAACGGAATTTGATGAAACTTTCGGCATATGATTCTATTGAATTTTTTACATTTTATAAAAATGCTAATTTATTCACATGGTTATATTTGGAACAGATTCTCAATGGGTGTAGTGGCAAGGGGGGGGGGGGAGGGGGTAATTAGTAAAAAGAGCCGGAATCCAAAAAATTAAAAAATAGAAATTGCATAAAATTCACATGAATCTATATGCAAAATTTGAGGGGTCTGGGTCTAAAGGTGTGGGAGATATAATTTTATAACCTGTTTTCGATAAGGTTTAATATCGATAACAAAACAACAAAAATAGATATCGTTTTTTGGTAACAAACTTGACCTGCGCGTGCTATCCACGGACCCAACAAAAAAATATTCAAATCTCTAGGTCAACTATGTTCTGAGATCGACGCGTTCAAACATACGGACAGACGGACGGACGGACAGACGGACGGACGGACGGACAGACAGACAGACGAACAGGGCTAAATCGACTCAGCTCGTCGCCCTGATCAAGAATATATACTTTGTGGGGTCTGACACGCCTCCTTCTGCCTGTTACATACATTTAACAAAACCATTATACCCTGATTTCCCATTTTCAATGGGCTCAGGGTATAAAAATCATGAAAAAGCGAACATTTTGCATGAGCATGGCAAACGCTTTCAAGAATTCGGCATACTCTTCACTCAGCAGCAAAGAAATGGAATCGCATGACAGCAAATTTCAATTTTTGTCCGCTGTTGTTCGGCCGATGTCTTGAAGCAGAATGATTCTGCTTCGCGCTATTTTTTTTTTCGGGAGCCTCAGTAACCGAGCCGAGTAAATGCGAAGTTGTCTGGGAGCCCCCATACAAATTCCGAGCTCTGAGCAATTTTGTTCCGATGTCCAGTCTATGTGTTGTATGGTTATTAATATTAGTCAAGTTAGAAAGGTATATAGCAAATTCCATGTACATACATACACTTTTCTGAAAAACTATCCGTATATGCAAGTATCATATAGAAGAATAAAAATTACATCATATAATAAAAGCGATATAATTATAATTTTATAGTTTCGTTTCATTATTATATATGTGATAGTTTTTTAATTCTCACGATATTTAATAAATTTTAAAAAATTTTAAAAATTTGAAATAAAAATGTGGCAATATTGTAACACGAGAAGCATTTTTAAAAATTTGAAATAAAAATGTGGCAATATTGTAACATAAAAAGTTTCCGTACGCATCGAAAAGGGGGCATCCCACGTTATTAACTGACTTTTATTGACTTAATAACAGGTGCACTTTAGGTTTTGGTATTTTTTGGTGTGAATACACTACTTTCAAGATTTTTTACGTATAAAAAGTGAAGAAATTACTGCAGATGAACGATAAATTATTCTAAACCCTAAAAAAGAAGGAAAGTCCAGTAGTTGGAAAGATAATATCTAGATCACACTCCTCTGTGCAGTACGTGGTTAACATCTTCGAAAAAAAGGCTCTGTTCTTTCAAAGCCGCGTTCTGGTCACCACAGCAAGCTGACAGATCAATCCCAGAGTAACTGCTAAACTAAGCAAAAATGTTAAAGATTCGTTTGGTAAAACCATCCATACAGACACTGTTCGCAAAATACTGAAGAAAGATGGTTATCATGGCCGTCTATCATGTAAAAAGCCCTACATGATGTAAAAAGCCCGACAGATGTGAACAGAAATAAAGCAGTTTTGGGAAAGTGTTTTATTCTCGGATGAAAGCAAATATTGCATATTTGGAATTAAGGAAAGAAAACTCGTATGGCGTAAAAGTGGTACTGCTCTGAATAAAGAAATTTTGGACCCACTGTCAAACATGGTGGAGGTGGGGTGATGGTCTGGGAGTCCATGTCAACGGATGGAGGGGATAAACTTGTATTTATAGAATCCATAAGGCGCCAATAAGGGTATTTAAATGTTTTGAAATCTAATTTAAAACGAAGTACTGGGCAATTGTAACTGAGAGACGATTTATATTTCCAACATGATAACAATCCCAAGCATACTGGGCACAATGTGAAACTATGGTTGCTAATTAATACCAATAAAACCATAGATAAACCACCACAACCCCCAGACTTTAACCACATCGAGTATACATGGGATTTACTGGAATGCAAAATCCGTCAGCACACTATTACTTCCAAAGAAAAAACGTTATTTTGACTGAATGGAACAGTATTACCAAAGATGATACAGAAAACTTAGTAAATTCGATGCCCCGTTGACTTGCAGAGATCCTTAACTTCTTTTTATACCCTGAGCCCATTAAAAATGGGAAATCAGGGTATAATGTATGTAATAGGTAGATGTAGGCCATGCAGTATATATATTCTTGATCAGCGCGACAAGACGAGTCGATATAGCCCTGTCCGTCTGTCCGTTCGTCCGTCCGAGTGAACGCTGAGGCACGCAACCTAGAGACTTTAAATTTTAAATGAATAATCGTGTATACCATACTGACTGTGTTGGGGTTTAGTCGAATACTGAAGTTTATTCTTATAAGGTTGCGTTTATATACCCAGACTCACGCATAATTTCAACTCTTAAATCTAATGTATCTATTGCTGAGTTTGTAGGTTTGTAGGTTTCAGCATTGGTCTATTGCATTCTAATTCTATCGCTGAGGTTGTAAAGTTCAGCGTTCGTCTACATATTCTTATTCTATCGCTGAGGTTGTAATGCTCAGCGTTGATCTCTCATATATTCTAAATATATCGCGTCAGGGTCAATGGCCATAGTTGATCTGTCCATTTTTACAGTCCTCCCATGTGGCACTTATCACACTGCATGTTAGCCGTTGAGTGCGTAGAAAGCATGTTCACATAATTTTTATTGATATTCTATGTTCATGCCTGAACATTCTGCGAGGAGCCAGAAAATGCGACTGCCAGCAATTGCTGTCTCTGGTTTCTCCTCTTAATCATATACATGAAAAAAAGAACTATTAATTATAAGCAATAATTATATTGCTAAGCCCAAAGAAATGTGTCCGTTCACAGTGTGGAAGGCCAGATCTTCAATCTTGTAGATTATCTTCAGTAAAAGTGGTGAGTACTTCGCTGTATTTGTAGATTCTAATTCCTGCGGCGCTTTTGAATTTTCCTATCCTGCCTTGGTTAGGTAACAGTGTCATCTCCTCATAGTTTCCGCATATGATGTGGGCTGACTTCTTTTAAAATATTTTGAAGAGCCATCTGCTTTTTCCATTCAGCTTTTTAATACAGATATCTTCCTCGTACTCGGTAATCTTGCACGGGTGTTTGTTGTTTGGCTTTAGAGAGGATATTTCACAGCTCTCGTCATCAAGATACAGGTGGCGAGAGTTGTGAAATATCGCCCGCGCCCAACTTCCTTCGCATAAGTATGTGTCCTTGTGTTCATGTCGACAACGACTTGCTTCCATTTTAGTCATTAAGTGGTATGCATTTCTCTCAGTGTTGAAGAAGGAATTTCTTTTTAATTGTCGGAATTAACTTCCTTCCATTGAGCGCGAGTGGTATGGGCACTGCTTCGAAGACGGTGGTATGTTAGTTTATATATATTGGCAGCCTCGCGTCTATGACTAGTATGCTGTCTTTAAATATTGCTTGCGCCGTCATTAGTTTATATATTAACTGAAGCCCTTTGTAGTTTCTTTTGGATCTCGTCGAGTTCGGTCAACATCTTATTTGGCTCAACCAAGGACGGATGAACTCTTCCTTGGTTGATATCCGTCAAAAGAGCAATCACAACTGAATTTCTTCCGTTTCATCAATTCAGTTTTGCACTTGGGTGATCAACATGAAGAACTTCACGGACTTGTTGACTTTGTTAATCGTGTTTTTCTTTAATCAACACTCCGAAATATGCTTCCATGTTGTAGTAAACCATCATCTGCTAGCTTGATGAGACGACTTCTGCCATTCCAAGTTTGTCCATTATCATCGCTGTCTGCTGATCCATATCCTGAATTTTTATATTGTTTGTGTTTGTAGTTGATATTATGGTGGCACTTGCTACTTGCAATATCATTAGCAGGCTTAAAATTGTCGCTTTTCAAGTCGCAAACTTTGTTGATCGTGTTTTTCTTGAATCTTTTGGAGGGTCGGCTTACTTATTCTTATTTTGAGTTGGTAACAAACAGTTCTTGTTATTGATCTTTTGACTTCACCCATAATTGCTTTTATAATTACTACTCGAAATTTATCATCTGTCTAAAGACCCAATTTTCCTATGCTCATCCAATGAGTAGTCTTCCCCCACAATAAAATGACCAGGTGTCAATATATCGTCTCCATCCGTGTCACTAATGGGCGTCAACCAATGGGCGTGAGTTTAACACTGCTTCAATTTGGCATAGCAGTGTTGAGAATTCTTCAAATGTGAAAATGTTATCACCGATGACCCGCTTTAGATGATGTTTCACTGATTTTACTCCAGCTTCCCATAATCCTCGCTTGTGGGGGCTTGCTGGCGTGATGAAGTGCCACTTGATGCCTTCTTTTTCCAGCACCGGTGCAATACTGCTATTTTCTTTAATAGCGGTGACCAAATCCTTGTCAAGTATTCTAGCGGCACCTACGAAATTTGTGCCGTTATCTGAGGCTCTAAAAACTTATCTAATGATAAGTAACTGACAGCTTCCAGATGTATTGCCTTTGTGGTCATGCATACAAATAGGCATATGTATCCTTTGTATGATTTTTGACCCCTTTCTTTGGAAGGTCCAGCCTAGTCAATACCAGTGTTTTGAATTGGGTAATCGCCAGTTATCCATTTCCTGTTTGCACCTAATGCATTTTACATTCCGTAAGCCAAAAATCAAGAACTCCCGCTGGACAAAGTTTCTCATCAGCTTCAGTCCGCCGTGTAAGGTTTCTTTCTGTGCATTCTTTATAATCAGCCAAGCAAGATGTTATTTTCCAACTATTATTGGGCGTTTTACATCATAGGGCACTATTGCACTTTGAAGACGGCCTCCTATATGTAATACTCCATCTCCATCCAGAAAGAGGTTGAGCGCTTGTGATTGACTCTTAGCTTCTAGAGATTTCCCCAATAGCAAGCTCTTGTTCCAATTTTACAACGACTGTTTTGGCCAAATTTTTTTTCAACAGTGAGATACGTCGGCTGGTTCTGCTCTCCTCGTAATTTTTCTATAAAGCGTAATATATAAGCAACAACACTTGTTAGTTTATTCATAGATGAGAATTTCGTTAGGAGTGGGAGCAGGTAGTTTATTATTATTTGTTTATTGTTATAGGTGTTTCTATACTCATCTGAATGTTTCGTCAACCCCACAGGCCCATTCCACCATATGTCGCATGCTGCTAAGTACTTCGGAGCAATTCCTCTTGAAACGACATCTGCCGGGTTTTATGCTGATTTTACGTATTTCCATTCGACGTGAGGCAGTTTTTTGTTTATTTCATCGACTTCAGTTTTGTCGAATTTATCTTTGGTACGCTTGTTCTTAAGCCAAGCAAGCGTAATTTGCGAGTCCCTTGATAGTTTGCATAATATATGAGCTGAACATGGCTCTAATTTGACAATTGTTTTCTTGTTCTTTATTTGATTCAATTTGATTTTTGTTGCTAGCGATGTGAGTTTGGGTCCAACTTTGGTATACACCACCGCTGCATATGCTTTTTCTGATGCGTCGTAAAACCCATGTAATTCCATTGCATCAGTGCTTGATTGTTCAGACCAGCGTGGTATATTGATTTTAGCTAGCTCTTGCACACTTGAGCTGCACGTGCTATACATGGACCTACAAAAAAATTTCAGCTCTCTAGCTCGTCTAGTTTGCGAAATCTACACGTTCAAACACATACGGATAGATGGATGGATGGACGGACAGGGTTAAATATATATACTTTGTGGGGTCTGCCACGCCTCCTTCTGCCTGTTACATACATTTAACAAAACCATTATACCCTGATTTCCCATTTTCAATGGGCTCAGGGTATAACAAGTGAATAAACTCTAGTCGGAGGTGGCCGACTAGGAGATACCCTGAGCCCCGTCCGATTTGCATTTTTTAATACGCTATATAGCTTACATATAACATTAAATTTTCCAAAATTAAATTATAATTTTGAAATTTTATTCAACTAGAATGTATGTAAATCAAAAATAAATAAATAATTTAATAAATAAACAAATCAAAAAAAAAAAAAAAAAAAAGAAGAAAATAAAACATCACCGCACCTGGACTCGAACCAGCATCTATTTACTACATATGTAACGTTAGAGCGCATCATCTCAACTACCACCTCATCAATTAAAAAAAAAATTTTTTTAAAGTTTACGCTGTTGTCACTGAGTTTCGAACTCGGGACCTTTCGTTTACGCGCTTTGCGTCTACCCACTACGCCACATCAATATTGAGTTGCTTGTTGGCAAAACGCAAAGTAGTACTACAAGGCGATATGTGACAAATACAAAACTAAAGAAGCTAAAGAAGCAGTAAGTAAGACGGACGGACAGACGGACGGACGGACAGACAGGGTAAATCGACTCAGCTCGGTGTCCTGATCAAGAATATATATACTCTGTGGGGTCTACCACACCTCCTTCTGCCTGTTACATACATTTAACAAAACCATCATACCCTGATTTCCCATTTTCAATGGGTTCAGGGTATAACAAGTTAGAAAACTCTAGTCGGAGGTGCCCGCGTAAGCCACGCCCGATTTGCATTGTTTAATACGCTATATAGCTTGCATATAACATTAAATTTTCCAAAATTAATTTATAATTTTGAAATTTTATTCAAGAAGTTAGTTGAAGTGTAGTTGCTTGTAATGAGTACGGAGACTATGTAATTTTTAGAATTTGGGTACCACGCCTTGTAATTGCAGATTTTTGACTCATTTTGAAAAAAAATTTCTGCTAAATTATAAAAAAAAATATCAACAAATCACAGTGAACGAATTCTAAAACTGTCTAAAACAAAAATTCAATTATAAAATTTGTCTGTACCTCCGCAATACATCCAAAATGAACAGCTGTACGATTTTAACTGTCACCACATTTTCATACAGTTTATAGTGTTACCTCGTTTTAAGAAAATCTAATTTTTGTGTTCAAATTAGGCAATATAAAATAACAATATTAAAAAACAATATGTTAAAAAATTTTTGCTATATTAAACTTAAAAGTATGAAATGTTTATCCTTGTGCTTAACATCGTAATTATAAAATATATTAAATTAATTTGTATATGATTCCATCATTTTAAACTATAGTTAACAAAACAAAAATTAACAAGTAAGAAAGCTCTAGTCCGGGGTGCCCGACTAGGAAATACTCTGAACCCCATCCGAACTGCATATTTTTAGCCTGAGCCCATTGAAAATGTTATATCAGGGTATATTGGTTTTTTGAAAATGTATGTAACCGGCAGAAGGAGGCGTGCCACGCCCCATAAAGTATATATATTCTTGATCAGCGCGACAAGACGAGTCTATATAGACCTGTCCGTCTGTCCGTCCGTCCGTCCGTCCAACCGTCCGTGTGAACAGAGATATTTTTTTTTATTACATGCAAGCTATTGAATATATTTAGCAAAAGTGCTCTAGTTGAGAATGCTCGACTAGGAGATACCCTGAGCCCTGTGAAGAGTCAAATATCAAATCATTCCACGCTTTTTTTTTGCATACATGTAAACAACACATACATACAAATATGCACGCACGCATAAGTGCGCTCTCTGCTAACTGCGCAGTTGATGCAGCTATTGCGCTTGGGCTGCAATGTGGGCATTACTATGGGAACTTAATTGTTTAATAATAACTTTTCTTAGCGATGGACTAACTTTATCATACTTTTACAACCTATTAATGACATTCATATGTGTGTATTTGCCAAAGCACAAGTTTCTAGTATTTGATTTTCGCTTTTTACAAATAAGGGGCTTGTAAATAATGGTACAACGTTATAGTTTGAGCACAAAAATTGAACTGTCTTTATTCTTTAAATCTTCCTCCTTAAATACCTAGTTTGAGGAGTAAGAGAGGAGCATCTCTCAATTACATTGACATTTCTTACATTCTAACAACTGTCCTATGCAAACACTTGAGTTCTATTTTAGTCTTATCTTATTTCAGGCGTCTCTTACAAGCATGAAAGAGGATCACACGTACTGAATTTTGTAATGTTTGGTTTACATTATCTTAAGGGTCGTTTACGTTTTGTAATCTATTTTTATGTTATCACCACATGGCGAGATCTGTGTTCATGCTTGAACATTCTGCCAAGGGCCGAGAAAGTGACGGTAACAGAGAGAAGGTTAAAATGTTATATTTGTGGAAAAGCTATGGCTTGTAATCGTCTGCGTACATGTATTTTTCTTACAATATATATTATTATAATTATTATAATTATCATACCAAGTCCTAAGGATATGTGACCGGTCGCGTGATGCCATTTAAGAGCATTTATTTTAAAATTATAATTTTTTATTTGTCTAAGTTCGTTTTTTAATTGATCTAGTTCTGAAGTATGATTAATAATTGGAGTTTTTAGTGGATCCCATACAATTTTGGGTATTTCACTAATATTACTTATATAGGAAATTGATACCGTTTCGTAACTTTCAGAGTGAAGTATGTAATTTGCCATTAGTATTTTGTCCAAAGTTCTAGCCGTACAATCTGATTTTAATGTCAAAATACCTTGTTCTGGCAAGTTTATTATTTCTTGATGTGCATAATTACATTTAATGTTCACTTTTGTATTTGTAGGTATTTTAAATAACCAACTACCTCTTCTGTGTAACTCAACCCAATAATTTGATGAGGTTGAAATCATTTTGTAAAAGCAATTAACTGGTTTGTTAGGCTTAAAGGGTGACACCTCACAAGAGTCGTCATTTGCACTATTCCATGGCCAATTTCCTTCGCAAATACGTGTATAGGTTTGCCAGTGCTTACATTTATTTAATGTTGCTTCTGACATTAAATGATATGAATCTATTGCAAAGTTATAAACTATAAATGGAAGTTTCACTTCTGCTATAATAACCCCCTGTTGGTTTTTAATTGGTAAGGGTATAATTTTAAATACCTGAGATGTGTGTTGACTGAATAATGGTATTTTAGCATTTATAATTATTTTCTTATCTAAATAGAATCCTTTAGCTGTTAACAAAGTGTAAACTTCTTTAAGTTCTGTGCCTGTTCTTTTCCCGGGTAAAACTAAATTGTCGGGTATTTTAGCTTTAATTCGAGAGATTTCATTTTGAAGTTGATTTGCTTTTAAAATATTTGTATTCAACTTTCCATGATTGATGTCGATAAGCAAGCTGATTATTCCAGCTTGAATCTTTTCACATTCATCAAGCAAGGAGTCTAACTGTTTTGTCATCATAAAGAAATTAATTGATTCTTTATAAACAAAAAAACTTTCCTTAAGCGTTTCTGTCATGTTTGCAATACGCACATTTAAGTTAAGAAAGTTATGGTTTATCTCATTAATACTTTGTTTTATAATGTTTTCAGTGGAATCTATTACTGAAGCTTGTTTTTTGGTCAATTCATTTATGTTGTGTTGATTGTCTAAAAGAATTGTCATATTCTCTTCCAAAACCTCTCTGTCATCTGCGTCCATTATACCAAATAAAATATGATAAATTGAGCCAATAAAATTTAAGGGTGAACGTTTCTCTCTTTGGGATTTGTGCACCACGAAAAGTTTGTTATTTTCTTCGAGATCATTTATCTGCCTTTGCATGTTATTTAGAATTATGTTACATTGATTTTCAAAATCCTGGAGTTTGTTACATATTAATTTCATTTTTTGTATTGCGTCTTTACCTTTCTCTATCATGACAAAATACGTGTTTATGTCATAAAATACAACTAAATCCCAAGATGATGTTATAACTTCAATATCTCCCATTGGGTCAAGATAGATTGCAGCTGTGCTGTTGATTTGTTCTACTGTCCATTTCTTTACTTCACTTTTTACGGTAGCTGAATTGGACACTTGACAAAATAGCATTAGCATTAGCAGATATAGAAATGCCTTTAGTTTTGAAGTTCTACCTCCTCTTAGTGGGCGTTCTCTTTTTTCAGTACTATCGTCTGATTCTTGCGTTGCACTGAGTGGACATATTTTAGTAATGGGTCGTGTTACAAATCCTTCTTGAGTTTTAATTTTAGCAACTCTAACCTTGTCGTCAGCGCCTTTGTGAACTTCTTCAATTTTCCCAAGTGGCCATCTAGCTGGATGGCAGTTTTCCGACTTTACTAACACTATTTGACCTTTCTCAATATTTTGACTTCCGCGTTTCCATTTATTTCTTTGTTGTAGAGTATGCAAATAATCTTCTTTCCACTTGATCCAAAATTCCCTTTTCAATTTTTTAATTAGTCTCCATCTATCCACATTGTTAATTTTTTCTTCGTTTACATTTTCTATTGCATCTAAATTCGGTCTACCAATAAGAAAATGCCCTGGTGTTAGTACTTCCAAATCATCTATATCATCTCCTGTTGTGTATAAGGGTCGTGAGTTTAATATCGCTTCAATTTGACATAGTAAGGTTGACATTTCTTCAAAGGTTAAGCTGCTATCACCAATTGTTCGTTTCAAATGATATTTTACCGATTTAACCCCGGCTTCCCAAATACCTCCGAAGTGAGGTCCTGCCAGGAGAATAAAGTGCCAACTAATTCCCTCGTTTTCTAATAAAGGAGCGATTGTATTATACTCTTTATACTCTTGGTCTAGCTTTCTTGCAGCACCTACAAAGTTAGTTCCATTATCTGAATATATATTGGCACATTTTCCTCTTCTAGCAATAAATCTTTTTAAAGCTGCTAGAAAGGCTTCAGTTGTTAGATCACTGACAACTTCAAGGTGGATAGCTTTAGTTGCCATACATACAAATACTGAAATATAACCTTTATATGTTTTTATCCCACGATTTTTAGAACACTTAATATAATAGGGACCTGCATAATCTATTCCCGTATTAAGAAATGGGTAATTCATGTTTATCCTATATTCTGGAAGATTTCCCATTATTTGTTCTATTGTAGTTGTTTTGTATCTAGCACACTTTGTGCATTCTTTTAATTGCTCCTTCAAATTATTTCTAAGTCCAAATATCCAATACTTTCTTTGAATATAGTTTCTCATAAGGTTTAGTGCACCGTGTAATGTTTCCTTATGCGCTTTTCTTATAATAAGATTTGTAACTTACTTTTGTCCAAAATTATCGGGTGTTTAACTTGACAACTTGCATTTGAGTTTCTTAGTCGTCCACCAACCCTTAATAATCCGTTTTTATCTAAAAACGGGTTTAAGCTTAAAATTTTATTTTTAGTATTAATGTCTTTTTTCAGAGCTAAATACTTTATTTCTTCACCGAATTGAAGTGCTTGTTGTTGTTTGATTATTAAATTCCGGGCAGTTTTTATTTCAATGCAGGTTAAAAATGCCGGGAATACTTTGTTTTTTACTTTTTTCTCAATGAATCGTAATACGTAGGCAACTACTCGTTCAAGTTTTCCTATACAAGAGAATTTAGCTGTCAATTCTTGTATTATGTCAGAATTATTTAATACTGTTGTACAAACAACTGTAATTTTATCGCATTTTTCTTCTTTTGGCCAATGTTCTATCGTTTTAGCCAGCCATTGAGGCCCTTTCCACCAAATCTCACAATCTTGAAGTTTGTTAGCATCAATTCCTCTTGACGCTATGCCTGCTGGGTTGTCTTCTGATTTTACGTGCCCCAAATTGTTTCTTTTGTTTTGTGAATGTCATCTACTCTACGCCTAATAAATTTATTTTTATTACCTCCGTTCTTTATCCAAGCAAGAGTTATAGTTGCATCGCTCCAAGCATAGGTTTTTATAGAGTTTCCTAAAGCTTCTCTGACTCTATCAATTAATTTTACTAACAGATGTGCTGCACAAAGTTCCAACTTAGGGATCGTTTTCCTATTTTTCTTTGGATTGACTTTGCTTTTACTTGCTATAATCATCACTGAAGAGTTAACTTTAGCGTATACTATGGCTGCAAATGCTTTTTCAGATGCATCAGCAAAGCCATGTATATGTGTTATTAAACTGTTTTGCATTTTCAACCATCGAGGAGTTCTAATTTTTTCTAATGTTGACAAATTTTGCATAAATAATTCCCAATAATTACTATCGTTAATTGATAAATCTTGATCCCGCTTTAGCTCTGTAAGCCAAAGTTTCTGCATAAAAAATTTACCGACTATGGTTACTGCAGATAGCCAGCCTAATGGATCGTAAATTTTAGCCAATGTGGATAGAACTGATCGTTTATTAATTTTTTGTAATTTTTGGCATTTAAGGTTAAATTTAAATTCATCTAACATAGGTTCCCACTGTAATCCAAGGGTTTTTATTGATTCAAATTCTTCAATATCTAAAACTTTGTTTTCTTCTGTTCGTTCGACACTCTCTATTACTTCTGGTATATTAGAGATCCATTTCCTTAAGTTGAACCCCATTGATTCTAGCTCTAGTGATAATAAATTTACTATGTTTTTAGCTTCTTGTACTGTGTCTGCGCCCGACATTAGGTCATCCATGTAAAAATCGTTTTTAATAATTTCTTTAATGTTTTCATCGCTGCATTTGTTAGCAATTTCTAATAGCGCTCTGGTCGCTAAATATGGGGCAGATGCAGTTCCGTACGTAACAGTCGTGAGTTTAAATGTTTTTAAGGTATCAGATGGAGACTCTCTCCAAAGTATGTTAAGATATTTTTGATCTTCTTCATCAATATTAATTTGTCTATACATTTTTTCTATATCTGCAGAGACTACAACTTGCCATTTACGCATTTTAGCATAATGTCAAATATGTCATTTTGGACTCTTGGTCTGGTCCACATGATATCATTAAGGCTCTTGTTGTTCGTGCTTTTAGCAGAAGCATCAAAGACAACTCTTAATTTTTTTGTTAAGCTACTATCTCTGAGCACTGCTTGATGTGGGAGGTAATATCTTCCCATAGCGTTTGTCTCAACCATGTGCCCTAATTTAATATACTCATTCATAAACTTAACATAATTTTCTTTAAGTGAATGTTTCTTATGTAATTTTTTTTCTAAGTTATGAAAACGTGCCAATGCTTGGGCTTTTGAATTTCCTAATGTTTTATCCTGTTTAAAAGGGATTTTAACGACAAACCTACCATTATTGTCTCTTCTTGTTGTTTCTATAAAATGTTTTTCGCATATTTCAGCTTCTATGTCATCATTATCTTCTTCCATTTCCCAAAATTTTTCTAAATTTTCAATTTTCATAGTGGTTGCTGTTATCACTCTACTTCCTTTTAATTTTGTACACCCTGATATTACCCAACCAAACTCTGTATTCTGTCCAAGAAGTCCATCTATTTTTACTATCCCATTTTTGATGATTTGGGAATATAAGTCGGCTCCTATAATTAAGTCTATTCTACTAGGCGTATTAAATTTGGGATCGGCTAATACGAAATCTTGCCATTTTTGCTTATTAATTGTTACAGTTTTACCAGGCAGGCTTTCATTAATTTTGGCAGAACAATAGCTTCGGTTGAAAATTGTGTGTTTTTTGTGTTAAGCGATTGAATGCATATCTTAACTTTGCACTTTGGAGTACCTGAATTCGTTTCTGATACGCCACCTATTTTTGTGACAGTTTTGATTCTGTATAATTTCAGAATTTGAGATAATAGTGCATTGAGATCCGCTATCGATCAATGCTCTAAAATTTTCATATTCACCATTCTTTGCTCTGATCTTCACTATTGCTGTAGCCAATAGTGCTGCATCTTTTGAAACACATGTGTTCACTTTTTCATTTGAAATGTGAAGCATAGTGTTATGAGCTTTTTTGCAAAACGCACATGAATATTCGCAGGAGCATTTTTTGTGCTTTGATATTTTAAGGCACTTCCAGCACAGCTGCGCTTTTTTTGCCGTCTCGCATCTATCTTTTGGAATCATTGCTTTAAACTTGTAGCATTGTGACACATAGTGTCCAGGTATTCCACAAACTGGACAGCTTTCCTTACCATTTGAATTTTTATTAAATTTATTGTTAGAATTTTTATTTCTTTCTTCATTACTCAATGAAGTTATAGAATTATAACGCTGTTCCAAAAATTCCATTACATCTGACAACTCTTGAATTTCTTTTGTCTTTTTGACGTGAGATTCATAGAGCTGCAGCGTTTCTTTGTTGAACTTTCTCAACAAAGTGTGGGCGAAAATTATGTCCACTTCTGTGGGTAAATTTGTTTTAAATTTTATTATATGTATAGCCTCATTGCTATTATCAATAAAACTTTTAATGTTTTTTGCGGAATCCATATTCAAATTTGGTAATTCAATTAATCGATTCATTTCATCGGAAAAAATTTTCCTTTCATTTTCGAATCGCTTAATTAATAATTCCCAAACTGAATGGTAATTCCCAACTGAGCCAGTGAGCAAATGAGAAACCGTGCTCTTGGCTTCACCCTTTAATGCCGTTTTTAAATAATTAAATTTTACTGGCATACTTAAATCTTCCCTATTATGAATTATTTCTGTAAATAATTCATAAAAAAGATCCCACTCTTTGGGTTCACCAAAAAATGTGGGTATTTGAATTTTAGGTAGCGTCGGAAGATCCTCCGTTTTTACGTCTACCTTCAATGGTTTTGTATCCTGAGATACGCGCTCTAAAGTGTCTACCATATTCTGAGCATCGAATTTCAACTCATCAACATTTTCGTTTAGTGAATATTTTAACGAAGTAAAATAATTTATTTTTTCTTGGATCCTACTCCACAGAAAATTAATTTTGTTTTTTCTGATGTTACTCCATCTCAAGGTAGAATTATTCAACCCCTTTTCGGTTTCTTCTAAATATACCCTGAGCTGATTTAAATTTTGTTCAAAATTGTCGGCTTGTTTCTGTACTTCGCTTTTCTCTGACATTATTACTGTCCCGGTATCAACAACCTGTTTTGAACACGACTGTATTTCAATGATACTTTTAATTTTACCTATTGTTTTTTCATATAAATTTTTGTTGAAATATTCATGATCTACTATTCCGATTTTTAATAGTGACTTATGATTGTTCATAAATTTCGATCTAATGGTTTCTAATTTTTGAACCTCCTCACTACTTATTATACCAGCTTCCATTTGCTGGATTTCTGTCATCAGTGTCGACTGATTATTTAGTACCTGAATTGTCGCCTCGGACATCATTTTTCTTATTTATACTATTTATCTCTAAACTTATCTGGAAATGATGTCCTTTTGCTGCTCCTCGGTTGCTCCCTGGATGCTGCTTCTCGGCTGCTTCTTCTCGGCTACTTCTTTGGATGCTGCTTCTCGGTTGCTCCCTGGTTGTAGATTCTCGGTTGCTCCGTGAATGCTGCTTCTTTGATGCTGTTTCTCGGTTGCTCCCTGGTTATAGATTCTCGGTTGCTCCGTGAATTTTCTTTTCCGATGTTTTTAGCCTCGGAACGCTTTCTAATTATATATATATATATATATATATATATATATATGTGGGGTTTTTGTATTCAAATCCCGATTAGGGTTTTAATTATATTTATTAACAGAGATATTTATATAATTATTCTTGATTTGAAAGTAAGACAACTTAAACAAATAGCCACACAGGCAACTTCAAACAATAGCCACACAGGCAACTTTAAACAATAGCCACACAGGCAACTTTAACTAGAAGGTCGGTTTAGCCACACAGGCAAGTTGGACCTCACTCGCATCGATATCGAACCGTCGAGTTTCGCTCTCGGTAGCAAACTAAAAACTTCTCGTCTATCGGATCCTCTCCTATCGATATCCTTCTATGTCCGATTGTCGTTGTCTAGGGTTTTAATGTATTTGTGGCAGTTGGCAGCACCAACCCACATTCGGCCGTCCTGACTAAGCATTCGACCCGGATGCTTCATGGTCTTCGTCATCCTCGTCTTCGTTGTTGCCGGTTACCCAAGGCTTCATATATTCCGCACACGTTGCAGAATTCTTCGGGCCGTCGCAATTGCCTAACTTTTGAACGTCATAGGCGTTGTTGTGCTTCACCTTCACTACTTGATAGGGACCCAAGAACTTTGGCTTCAGTTTTAAGCCATTGCCAAACTGCGTCCGTTTGATGGCTATTAGGTCGCCAACGTTGTAGCGGCGTGCCTGCTTGCGTCGCAGATTGTACGTCGTTTTGTTTTCATTCTGAAGTTTCAGAATCTGAGCCTTCGCCTTGGTGCGTAGCTCGATACGTTCGTCGTTAAAAAGTGCCATTGCCTCTTTGTCGATCAGCTCTCTGAGTTGGTTGTCATCTTTGGTACGAAGTTTCACACCAACTAGCATTTCGAACGGTGTCGCTGCAATGCTTCTCGAAAACGTTGAGTTTATCGCCTGCTGGACTTTGTTGACATGTCGTTACCATTTAGTCGGGTCGTCGACACTCAGCTTTGCGAGTACTGAAATTATAAGAGAATTTAGCCGCTCAACCTGACCATTTACCCTTGGTAAGCCTGTCGTCGTCTTCACCAGCTTTATGCCTTCATTGTCGCAGTAACTGATAAAATCTTGTGAAGTGAATGCGGAACCTCTGTCTGTGATGATGAATGCCGGATTAGCAAACACGCTACTTTGACCGCTGAGTTTTAAAATGATCTCGTTGCTAGTAGTAGACTTCGTAGGATAGAGCCAGCAAAATTTGGTAAATGAGTCGATTACCGCCAATATATGTTTGTAATCCTTATGCGTCGACTCCAGTGGACCCAAGAAATCAATGTGGTATGTGTACAATGGGATGTCTTCCTTCTGTAGAGGGTGCAGTAATCCTTCCTGTTTTCCCCGTTTACGGTTTATTAAAATACACGGTATGCAGCATTCGATGTATTTTTTAATTTTCTCTTCGACGTTTGGTATGTAATATTCTTGCTCGATCAAATCCTTCGTCTTTTTGATAGCAAAGTGTCCTCTGTCATGAGCATTTCCTATGATACGCTTCTGCATCTCATTGGGTACCACGATCAGCTCCTCATCTTTGATTATTTTATACAAAATGTCGTTCTTCAGAAAATAGTCATTGTATGTTTTGTCTTTGTCGCTGAGTACCTCTTTGATAGCTTTAATCTTTTCGTCACGTGCCTGTGCATCTTTCATAGCAATACTTATGCTATCCTGGCCGATGCTCATTATTGGATTTCTGCTGAGAGCATCTACGTGTTTCATGCTTGTACCTGCCCTATGTTCAACAGTATAATTGTATTCTTGCAGAGACAATATCCAGCGAGCTACTCTAGTGCACAAACTTTGCTTTTCTAAGGTTTTTGTAAAAGCGTTGCAATCTGTAACTAGTTTAAAGGGAACACCTAGCAAATATACCCTAAACTTAGTCAATGCCTCAATAACTGCTAGTATCTCCAGTTCACAGCTGCTATACTTTCGCTGTGCATCTGTGGTTTTCTTGGACATATAATAAACTGGATGCAAATGGCCATCGTCTGGGGACCTCTGCAACAAAACTGCTCCAAAACCGTCAATCGAAGCATCTGTGTGCACTTCCGTCTGATATGTCTGGTTATAAATATTAAGAACTGTTGTTTCTGTTAACATCTTTTTCAGAACCTTGACTGCGTTTTCTGCTGCTGCATCAAATTCAAACTTTGTCGTCTTCTTTGTTAATTCCGTCAATGGTCTAGCTATGACTGCATAGTTTTGTATAAATTTCCTAAAATACCCTGTCAGTCCTAAAAAGCTTTCAACCTGTTTGACCGTCTGCGGCATTTTAAATTTTGAGACTGCATCAATTTTTTCTGGTGACGGAGACAAACTACGATTTTCTATTACATGGCCTAGGAACTGAATACGTGTATGCAAAAATTTGCATTTTTTGAGGTTAAGTATTAAACCATACTGTTCACACGTTGCAATAACCTCCTTCAGATTCAGAACAGCTTCTTGTTCGCACTTTGCCGGTATTATGACGTCATCCACATACGGTAATGCAATGCCTTTGCGCGACAGCACCCTGAATATCGCATTGACATGGCGTTGAAAAACACCGGGTGAATTGGAAAATCCAAAAGGAACCTTTCGAAATTGGTACTGGCCTCGATGGGTGACAAACGACGTATACTTTCTACTCGATTCAGCCACTGGAACATGGAAGAAACCATTCTTCAGATCGATGGTGCTGAATACTGTCGCTTCTTGCAGTCGGTCCAACTGATCCTCAATGAGTGGCAACGGAAAGTGGTCTTTTACTACAACTTTATTGATTCTTCGAAAGTCTATACAAAGTCTGGCAGAACCATCGTGTTTCTTCACGAGCACAACAGGGCTTGTGTACTCCGATGTCGACTCTTCAATTATTCCCTTCTCTAACCACTCTTCGATTTGCTCATCGACAACATGCGATTCGGAAAATGCCAATCTGCGGGGACGAGAAAATATGGGAGTATCGTCTTTGAGCACAATGCGCATTTCAACATTTGTTGACTTTGAATTAATCGGCTTATAATTTGATATTAACTCGTTCACCACACTTTTTGCATTTTCACTTGCAGCTTCATTAATGTCATATAATTCATTTTCGACTTCAGCGCAAATTTTTAGAATACTTTGTTCATCACTATGTGTCTCTTTCCGCACCTGTAGTCCATCACGATTAAAAACAATTTCCGCATACAAACAAATTTCTTCGCCTATGATCAGCTTAATATCAGCGCACATAACTGGAACTACATAAAAATCCAGTTGGAATTCAACATCGTCAACTAAAACAGTGTGCTTCACATGTCCACTAGGTCGCACTTTATTGGAATGTCGATCACCAAATCCAATTAAAACCACATTACTGTTTTCTAATTTTGGCTTTCCTATCTCGACGTAGAAGTCTTCTCGCATAATATTAAATTTGCTGCCCGTATCAAAAAGCGCGATACATTTCTTATTAGCAATTTCGACTTCTTTGCTTGTTAAGCCGCATTTAGGTTTTAGACTATGCACGTTTGTTTTTATTTCACCACTGCTCATATCTTGCTTGCAATGTTTTGCAATATGTCCGAACTGATTACATTTGTAACATTTTCTACCACTGTTTTTGTTTTCGCACTTGCTGGAAACATGCCCTTTTTCACCACAGTTGTAACACCTTATTTCTTTTTTCACTTCTTTATTTTAATTTTGCATTTTTCTTTCTTTGTCCTTTGCACTGTTTTCGTTTCGTTTCGCCTTTTCTTTCTCAAACTGATTTTCTTTTTCAATAATTGTTTTAAAACATTGTAACTTTTCTTTAAATTGATTTACATTTTTCGCACCGTACAAAATTGTTTTGTTATTATTTCTGTCGTCAATGCCGTCAATTATATATTGCATAAACGCGTTGTCTGACACTTTACCTCTCGCTGCTATGTCTTTCATTCTATAAAAATATTCATAAACACATTCGCCGTATTTTCGTTTTTCTTGCGCAAGTTGTTCATGTATTTGCTTGCTACTGATGCTCGACTTAAACTCAGCGAGCAATGCTCTCTTCAGCAAAATCCACGAAACCAACCCTCTCTCACTTGACACGAACAATTTAGCAAGTCCCGTTAGCGATTTCTTTGCGAACAGAAACTTCTGGAAGTCGTTCCAATACATCAGCGCAGCTTGCTCTTCAAATTCTTCTATCCACACTTCTACTTGAGTCGTATTAGTGCCGTCAAATTTACGAATACTCTCCTCTACATCACGGAAACTTAACGCAAAACGCGGTGCCGACGCGATGTCGCCTTCGTTGTTTCTCTCTCCGTCTGTACGCCTGTTTTGCACAATTACATCGTTTGCTTCGATCGGTCGTTCTCTATGCGGCGTACAAAAGTTGTTGCTTGCGTCGTCTTCGTCTATTTCATCGTCTCCTTCGCTTTCCGATGAATCGTCGTCTTCTTCGTGTACTGACAAGAAACTGTCGCTATGTAGATTTTGAAAAATGAACACATGCAAGTCGTCGTGATCGTAACCAATGCCCGACACATTGCATATAGCTACAAGGTCAGCTTGCGTCAAATTATTCACTACATACTCCTTCTTTTCACCGTACTTCTGGTCATTTTGTGAAAAATTGAAACCAGAAAATTCACGGAGAAGCCGTCTGTTATTTCTGTCTCCTTCACACTCGAACACAAACTTATGTAGAGCCGTTATGCTAGCCTTCTTACTTGTGCGTAGACTGGCATTTATTAAATCGTTTAAGCACGTCATGTTGAAAAAATTTAATTTTTTATCTCACTTTATATCTCACAAAAATGTTGGTTATCCGGGACGAGCTCCCAAAAATGTGGGGTTTTTGTATTCAAATCCCGATTAGGGTTTTAATTATATTTATTAACAGAGATATTTATATAATTATTCTTGATTTGAAAGTAAGACAACTTAAACAAATAGCCACACAGGCAACTTCAAACAATAGCCACACAGGCAACTTCAAACAATAGCCACACAGGCAACTTTAACTAGAAGGTCGGTTTAGCCACACAGGCAAGTTGGACCTCACTCGCATCGATATCGAACCGTCGAGTTTCGCTCTCGGTAGCAAACTAAAAACTTCTCGTCTATCGGATCCTCTCCTATCGATATCCTTCTATGTCCGATTGTCGTTGTCTAGGGTTTTAATGTATTTGTGGCAGTTGGCAGCACCAACCCACATATATATATATATATATTTTTTTTTGTAGACACTCACTTTCCGATGTTTTAGCCTCGGAACGCTTTATAATTTTTTTTTTTTATACCCTGAGCCCATTGAAAATGGGAAATCAGGGTATAATGGTTTTGTTAAATGTATGTAACAGGCAGAAGGAGGCGTGTCAGACCCCACAAAGTATATATAGTCTTGATCAGGGCGACGAGCTGAGTCGATTTAGCCCTGTCCGTCTGTCTGTCTGTCCGTCCGTCCGTCCGTCCGTTTTGCACAATTACATCGTTTGCTTCGATCGGTCGTTCTCTATGCGGCGTACAAAAGTTGTTGCTTGCGTCGTCTTCGTCTATTTCATCGTCTCCTTCGCTTTCCGATGAATCGTCGTCTTCTTCGTGTACTGACAAGAAACTGTCGCTATGTAGATTTTGAAAAATGAACACATGCAAGTCGTCGTGATCGTAACCAATGCCCGACACATTGCATATAGCTACAAGGTCAGCTTGCGTCAAATTATTCACTACATACTCCTTCTTTTCACCGTACTTCTGGTCATTTTGTGAAAAATTGAAACCAGAAAATTCACGGAGAAGCCGTCTGTTATTTCTGTCTCCTTCACACTCGAACACAAACTTATGTAGAGCCGTTATGCTAGCCTTCTTACTTGTGCGTAGACTGGCATTTATTAAATCGTTTAAGCACGTCATGTTGAAAAAATTTAATTTTTTATCTCACTTTATATCTCACAAAAATGTTGGTTATCCGGGACGAGCTCCCAAAAATGTGGGGTTTTTGTATTCAAATCCCGATTAGGGTTTTAATTATATTTATTAACAGAGATATTTATATAATTATTCTTGATTTGAAAGTAAGACAACTTAAACAAATAGCCACACAGGCAACTTCAAACAATAGCCACACAGGCAACTTCAAACAATAGCCACACAGGCAACTTTAACTAGAAGGTCGGTTTAGCCACACAGGCAAGTTGGACCTCACTCGCATCGATATCGAACCGTCGAGTTTCGCTCTCGGTAGCAAACTAAAAACTTCTCGTCTATCGGATCCTCTCCTATCGATATCCTTCTATGTCCGATTGTCGTTGTCTAGGGTTTTAATGTATTTGTGGCAGTTGGCAGCACCAACCCACATATATATATATATATTTTTTTTTGTAGACACTCACTTTCCGATGTTTTAGCCTCGGAACGCTTTATAATTTTTTTTTTTTATACCCTGAGCCCATTGAAAATGGGAAATCAGGGTATAATGGTTTTGTTAAATGTATGTAACAGGCAGAAGGAGGCGTGTCAGACCCCACAAAGTATATATAGTCTTGATCAGGGCGACGAGCTGAGTCGATTTAGCCCTGTCCGTCTGTCTGTCTGTCCGTCCGTCCGTCCGTCCGTCTGTCCGTATGTTTGAACGCGTCGATTGAAGCATCTAGACAAGCTAGAGACTTGTATTTTTTTTGTTGGGTCCATGGATAGCACGCGCAAGTCAAGTTTATTTCGTATGAACGATAACTATTTTTGTTGTAATGTTATCGATTTTAATGCTTATCGAAAATACGTTTTTAAGGCGTAGTTTGTGTATCATTTGAGCTAGAGATTTCAAATTTGCTGTGTAATTGCATTGAATGAATACGGAGATTACGTAATCACTAGATTTTTGATGCCACGCCCCATTCGCCCCCAATAGCCCCTATTTGTGAAAGGCGCAAATTAAATACTAGAGAATTGTGCTTTGGCAAATACAAATATATGAATGCCATTAATAAGTTGTGAAAGTTTGATGCACTTAGCCCATCGCTAAGAAAAGTTATTAAGCAATTAAGTTCCCATAGTAATGCCCACATTGCAGCCCAAGCACAGTCGCTGCGTCAACTGCGCAGTTGGCAGAGCGCGCGCTTATGCGTGCGTGCATATGTGTGTGTATGTGTTGTTTTTATGTATAACAAAAGCGTAGAATGATTTGATATTTGGCTCTTCACAGGGCTCAGGGTATGCCCTAGCCGAGCAGTCTCGACTAGAACCCTCTTACTTGTTTTTGTATAAAAAATTTTGATACATAAACCTTTTTTTGTTTTTTGTTTCTTTAAAACAACTCTTAGGGGTTTTTTTATTTTTTACCCTTGAGTGTTAATTGTTATTTTCTATGTTTCTTACCACGGGTGGGGGAAAACGACAGAATATTTTATTTTGCTACCTTAGCTACAGAACTGTAGAGTCTAAGGAGCTGGTTAAAAATTCTAAGTCTCTTACCACTGGTGGGGGAGACAATAGAATGCTCGAAGGACCAAAATGTAAATAATGGTACAACGTTATAGTTTGAGCACAAAAATTGAACTCTCTTTATTCTTTAAATCTTCCTCCTTAAATACCTAGTTTGAGGAGTAAGAGAGGAGCATCTCTCAATTACATTGACATTTCTTACATTCTAACAACTGTCCTATGCAAACACTTGAGTTCTATTTTAGTCTTATCTTATTTCAGGCGTCTCTTACAAGCATGAAAGAGGATCACACGTACTGAATTTTGTAATGTTTGGTTTACATTATCTTAAGGGTCGTTTACGTTTTGTAATCTATTTTTATGTTATCACCACATGGCGAGATCTGTGTTCATGCTTGAACAGGGCTATTGGAGGCGAATGGGGCGTGGCAAACCAAAATCTAAAGATAACATAAACACCATATTCATTACACGCAACTACACAGCAAATTTGAAATCTCTTGTAGTGTATCTACTCTAACATTATTATAAATTAAAGGGTGTAACAATTAATTTATATATTGTGACACTGTCATAAAATATAAAAATATATAAATACCCAAAGTAAGAGATATACAAACATACCAGCGCATATGTAATACGATCCATTGCATATATACAAGCCGATCGTAGAAATGATGAGTATGCACTTTGGAGCTCAAATGAGTTAAAACACACATAACGTATGTATGCCTTCCGCATATATATTCATACCAATATATGTATATATAACATACATGTAGATATAAGCACTTTATGTATTAGACTTAAGCAAATCAAATTATTATTGAATAGAATCAGAAATAAACTGCCTGCCGAATGGAGCAGACATAAAACTAAAGTTTTTCCTTTTAATTTTGATGATATAAATAAAATATATGGCGACCATGACAAGTGTCACGAATATGTTATTACAATATTTAACGAAAGTGAACAGCTTAACGAAATTCAATTACATGGTCTGGCAATTAACAATAAAAATGCAATGGAAACTTCGGCAACTTGGTATGCGACAAAATGTTCGCCAAAGGCAACATCAAATCACTCACTTATCATTTTACAAAGACATAGAGAATACATAATGAATACATAGAGAATAGTTAATGAATTTGCACATTAATATATTTTAAATTTTATCAAGTGGTCAGTCCACTGATGGAGTGCTCTACAGTCGAGAAAGTTTTAAATACCTTGCCTTATGTATCAATAAAAACTCAAACAGAAGAACATCAGCATCTATATTGTGGGTGCGATTGCACCGATAATAGTACCTGATCATACTACACATTATGGAATAGAAAGTAATAGCGCAACAACTAATTACGCACAGAGAAAAATTCGAAAAATCGTATAAATATGTCAATAAAGACACAGCAATAAAAGTTGATACGCTTATACACCATATCTATATCCATATTAACTGACGAATATAATAACATTTAACGAATACAATCTGTGAACATAAAATTGAAAAATATTGTTATTAGACGAAACATCGAAATAGATGTTCCTGACGAACTAAATCTGTTTGCTAAGTTTAACGAAAACTTGAGTTTAAAGATTTAGATGAATCAAAGCCTATATTCGAAGAAGATATCGGATAGTCACATAGAAACGTTAGAAGAAAACACTGAAACATGCATGGCAAATCAGATCGCTTTAGACTGGGAATATGTGAAACTAGTATCTGCTTCCATTCCTAAATTCGATGGTAAAAAGTTATCATTGAACTGCCTTAAGACTTGATGAAAGACCTAAAGGTGACCAAGAGGATATAGCGGTTGATGTTATTAAAGCAAAGATAACCGGCACAATATTGTACAAAGTACAAAACGATATCATAATATCATAAGTAAACTAAAAGGTAACATAAAAGGGGAATCTACCGAAGTACTAAAAGCCAAATAATTAAACATAAAACAAAAAGGCAAAACAGCAACCCAATATACGGCCGCTATTGATAGCTTGCTGAAGCAGATAGAAGCAGCGTATATTGACGATGGTCTAGATCCCGACAATGCAGAAAAATTCGCTACAAAAGAGTCTATTGCTGCAATCACCAAGAACCGCGAGTATGAAAAACAATATAATTCTAGAAGCTGGTAATTTCGATACTTTCAATGATGTAATGGGTAAATATATTCATTGCAGCACTGAAATGACTGGAAGCTCTAGCACAGTGTTATTCCAGGAAAGCCGCAACAATAGAGGAGGTGGTTACCGATACCAAAAAGGTAGAGGCAATGGCTGCGGTAACTACAACTCCAACGACAATAACGACAGGTCGAGGTTACAACCGGAGAAGGAGCTATTCCAACCGAGACAATGATCAAAACCAAAATTACCACAATAACAGTAATTCTGTCAGAGGTACCCAAAGTAATTCGGGAAACGGGCAAAGCCTTTCAGATACTCAGAGCACCTTGATAAAAAATAAATACACTCACTTTCAGTTTTTACATTTTTATAAAAATGAATAATGAAAATACAGGAAACGCATATACCTTGCTAATATACACTGGTGCAGATATATGTATCAATTCTATAACAAAATATTTATATATTTGAAAATGTCAATACAAATATATCAACACAAATATCAGGCATTGGTAAAGGCTCAGATTTTTTAATAGGTTTACCATTAGTAGAATTATCTACAGGAAAACGTGTAATACCACATTATTTCCATTTAGCTGATCAAGACTTTTCAAAGAGCGAGTTCTCAGAATGTTGACGCGTCTTTTTGTGCTCTTGGAGTTTTAATTAATATATCGGTTATTCTTTCACTATAATTATAAAATTGTCGCGGTCAGTTAACTTTGGATAAATATCTTTACATTGCTGTCCAATGTTTCATCCGTTGTGCTCTGTGCTTCAATTATTACTGCTTTTTATTTTCGGTGCTGGTGCATTGGCTATTTGATTTTTTGTATCATTTTTGCTTTGTGTCACTGTTTGCCGCCTTTCTGTTCATCTGCTTTAATTTATTGTTGCATATTACATTTTGTTTGCATTCACACTTGTGTCTCTATTTGTTCTCATAAGTTTTTTTTGTGCCCGGTATTCTTATTTGTGCGCGATTCTTACTAATATTGTCGCTCTTTTTATTGTTGTTTGTTTTCATTGCTCTCAACGCGTTCTTATCTCTTTTAGTTTTTTCATTTCAATTTTGTTTGAGCGCAATTGCCAAAATGATATGCTGTAATAAGTCATATTCTTTTAGACAGGTTGTTGATTCTGCACAAGCACAATTTGCAGAGCTCGCATAAAAAGGTCGACTGTTTGAAACTCTCTGCATATAACCTTTTCTCGCCGACCCTTTCGATAAAACTCAGCGAGAAACCGATTGCAGCGGTCGCCGAACGATTTCGCTCGCGCTCAGTCAAAACCTCTTTCTTTGAGTTTTTTTTCGTTTCGGTTGCGTGGGGACTTTTATGATTGAGTCGCGGAAAATACAAATCTTGTTTGTGCATGCATGGACATGCATGCGGGGGTTGTTTTCGCTAGATCTATTGCGCTCTTGCACAAGTGCATGTTGAAACTTGTCAAGATCTATGCTGATGCGTAAAACTTGAACTTAATGCAAATATCTACTAAATGTTTGCCATTAAATGTAAATATATTAGACTTTTTTTTTAATTTGACGAAATTTCGAAAAAATCATTTTTTAAAGCGATGAAAATATTTACTACTTATTATTGGTAAAAATATATATTAGAGATATTACAAGATATACTTGTAATTAAACAAGTAAAACTTGTAAGACCAGGGGATACCCTGAGCTCTGTGAAGAGCCAAATATCAAATCATTCTACGCCTTTTTTATGCATACATGCAAACAACACATGCACACAAATATGCACGCACGCATAAGCGCGCTCTCTGCCAATTGCGTAATTGACGCAATGTGGGCATTACTATGGGAACTTAATTGTTTAATAACTTTTTTTAGCAATGCACTAAATTTATCAAACTTACACAACTTATTAATGACGTTCATATGTGTGTATTTGCCACAGCACAATTCTCTGGTATTTGATTTGCGCTTTTTAAAAATAGGGGGCAAATGGGGCGTGGCATCCAAAATCTAAAGATAACATAATCTCCGTATTCATTACACGCAACTACAAAGCAAATTTGAAGTCTTTAGCTCAATCGATGAACAAACCAATCCTTAATAACACATTAAAATTATCGATAAATGCTCATAAAATCGAAATGGAATGAGTTATCGAAAAAAATTATAAACTTGTGCACCATACCATAAAAGAGTATTAATGTAAAATTTCAAGTTTCTACGTTTCGTACCCTAAAACATCTCAGTGCTCACACGTACGGACTTCTCGTCGCGCTCGTCTTGTCGCGCTGATCAAGAATATATATACTTTATGGGGTGTGGCACGCCTCCTTCTGCCTGTTACATACATTTTCACAAAACCATTATACCCTGATTTCCCATTTTCAATGGGCTCAGGGTATAAAAAGGATGACTGCGCAGTTGTGTATAAGTTGGCAGCAGAATTTACTGCTAATCAAAATCGGTGTCATCAAGCATCCATATTTTATTGGCAAAGTATCACCATGGAAAAAATCAGGATCCACAAAGAGGCCCTGATGAACGTCCGATAACACCGATAAACCATCAACGATCGAACATGGGCAATTGCGATTGGAAGCATCCAGGGAAAGACAGAAAAGTTTATTTTCACAAAGAAGTGCAAACCCAATCGATGTATTGGTAGAAGATGTGGACAGAAAAGCTCTAAAAGTAAGGGAGCACATTGAAGATGTGCATGCCAACCTAGAGCGCAGCGATCAGGAAGAATCTGTTGTCTTCAAAGAAATATTATCTTTCTGGTGGAAAAAAGTCCAGTTAGCGTTCGTGGATTTAGAGGCAAGATATGGAAAATCTGCCTACGACAGGAATTTGTAACTCAAAACGCTTTATGCTTTAAATGCCTGGGCACCCATTTCATTAATGATTGCAATAAGGATTGGACGTGCAACAAATGCGGCAAACCTCACAACAATTTGCTGCACGAGAATACAAATAAAGATAACTTCAGCAGTAATTGTCCTAAGGAAAATAAAAGACAAGATACGTTGCTGGCAACTGCGCTCATTCGGATTAAAAATAAATCCGGAAAATATGAGCAACTTAGGGCCCTCATTGATGGAGGATCACAAAAAACATTAATTTCGAAAGAAGCTGCACAAAAGTTAAAACTTCGCCGAATCAAGAGGAACGTGGAAGTTCAGGGAATTTCACAAAATGTTGTAATCCTGAAAAATAGCGTTTACTTAACAATCAAACCAAACATGTCAAGTAAATTCATCACCACAACGCATGCTCTGATTATGCCAAAACTACAGAGAGCTTTACCGAGCAAGAAAATTGACATGGATGTCAATAAAGATTGGATGGGCTGCGAGCTAGCAGACCATATTTCAACGAGCCAAGCAGAATTGATGTCATCATTGGCGTAGATCTACTTCCTCAAATAATGCTGGGAAAAGTTAAAAAAATCAACGAAACGCTGGGACAAAAAACTAAGCTTGGATGGATTGTTTCCGGCAACATAGCAAGATCATCAAACAACAAGGTGATCAGTGCAGCAACATCGATGTACCAAGACGACTTCGATCAATTTTGGAGGCTAGGTCACATGGAACCAGTAGACACTATCGGCCAAGGCAAATACTATATGCCACATAGAGCAGCAGTTCGACCAAAGCAGAGGAATGTGATGCTAGTCGGACCCAAACTACAAAAAGTAAATAGTGGTCTGAAACCAGTACCAGAAAAAGGGAACATCAGAAGGCATTTCATCCCGCCGGCAAGCCCCCACATGGGAGGATTAGAAGAAGCTAAATGGTCAATGGGAAAATGATCTGAAACAACTATAAAGGGACAAAAAATAAAGTTCGAGTAGTAACAACAAAAACAAATATTGGTGGAGTAAAAAGTAATAGCAAAAATACCATATCCATATCTACAAGTAATTCGGTTACATCCCAAATCAAATCACTATCAACAGCTGCTCAAAAACAGCATCATAAAAAAGTGAATGACTATCATTTGAAGACCTGTTCGTCCGTCCGTCCGACCGTCCGTCCGTCCGTCTGTCCGTATGTTTGAACGCGTCGATCTCAGAACGTAGTCGACCTAGAGACTTGAATTTTTTTTTGGGTCGTGTATAGCACGCGCAGGTCAAGTTTATGATCGATAACTAACTTTTTTGTAATTTTTTTTTTCGATTTATCGAATTGTTTAAAAATTATATCTCTTAAACCTTTAGAGCTAGACCCCTAAATTTTGCATATAGATTCAGATGAACTTTCTGCTATTTCAATTCTTCTTACATTTTGGATACAGGCTCTTTTCACTAATTACCTAACACCCCATCATCCACCGCATTGAATATAACCATGTGAATAAATTAGCATTTTTATAAAATGTAAAATATTCAATAGAATCATATGCTGAAAGGACCATCAAATTCCGTTAGGTCAGTCCCAATTTATTAAAGAAAACGTTCAGCCAATTATCACACGCACGTGGCAAGCAGCGACGCGCAGCAAAAAACATTTACACATACACATACATTTAAACGTGCAAGCGCGTCTTCTATGCATGTGCACAAATATTTCAAGGCTATATGTTCTAGCATATTCTTCAACCAAATATGTGTTTAAATTGTGTTTGCATTTTCAGCCGCTTCTTTAGCATTGTATTTGTCATATATTGCCCTTTACACGTATACATTCAAACAGATCAGCGTTTTTGTATGTACAAATACACAACGTTCATATGCGTGCATTTCAGCATATTCTAAGAATCACAATTGCGATTGATCTGCTTCTTTAGCTTCTTTAGTTTTGTATTTGTCACATATCGCCTTGTAGTACTACTTTGCGTTTTGCCAACAAGCAACGCAATACTGGTGTGGCGTAGTGGATAGACGCGAAGCGCGTAAACGAAATTTTCCGAGTTTGAAACTCAGTGACGACGGCATAACTTTTTTAATTTTTTTTTAAATTTATAAATATGAAGTGGTTATGCTAGTTTAGATGATGTGCTTGACGTTACATATGTAGTAAATAGATGCAGGTTCGAGTCCAGGTGCGGTGATGTTTGTTTTTCTTCTTTTTTGTTTATTTATTTATTTAATTAAATAAATTAAATTAATTGACATACACTCTAGTTGAATAAAATTTTATAAATATAATTGAATTTTGGAAAATTTAATGTTATATGCAAGCTATGGAGCGTATTAAACAATGCAAATCGGACGGGACTCAGCGTATCTTCTTGTCGGGCATCCCGACTAGAATTTTTTTGTTGTTATTAATGATATTCCTAGCTTTATTGTTAATTCCAAAATTTTTATGTGTGCAGATGATGTTAAGCTCTGACTTTCATACTCCAACTTACTTAATCATCTTCGCCTACAAGATGATCTTTATTCCTTTCAGCTTTGGTCTGTAACTAATCAGTTGCATTTGAATTGCTCCAAGTGTATGACAATGACTTTCAATCGTACCATTTTACATATTGTTAATTACACTATTAACAACAACATATCCTTACAACGACTGTCAAAGATCTGGGGTTTTTTTTTAACACAGAAATTTCTTTCAATCTTCAAGTCTCTACTATCGTAAATGAAGCTAAATGTGCTCATTGTTTTATTAAACTTTGCTGAAAGGAGTTTTTAGATCCCTCTAGCTCCAAACTATTATATACCTAGTTGGTTCGACCTATTTTAGAATATTGTTAAACTATTTGGTCTCCACAGCCTAAATTCTATCAGGACCGTATTGAATCGGTCCAGAATCAGTTTCTCATTTTCGAGATGCGTGATTTAAACTGGGATCGTAATCTTCGCTTACCATCTTACCAGAGAAGGCTTCTTCATATTAATCTTCCATCATTAATCAACCGTAGAACAATTCTGGGGATTGTTTTCCTACATAATTTGATTATTGGTAAAATTGATTCACCATGTTTGTGAGTGCAGCTTAATTTTTCTGTTCAGAACAACCAGACACTTTCGGCCGTTGTATTTACCTGTATGCACATCGGATTATTCTTTGCATAGCGCGTTTCACGTGTTATGTAGTAATTATAATAGATTTTATCATGTGTTCTGTGAACTCTCTCTCCCCTTAATAAAATCCTTGCTGACAGGTCATGTTCGAGGTATCACTGATAGTGCCCATGAGTGAGCCTGTAATCTTTAAATTTTTACTTATATCTAAGATTTTAATTTATTTAATTTGTAAGTTCTCTGCAATTACTCTTTTATAGCTTCAATAATATCACTGACTAAAATGGCTATGAATTGGGGCATTGCTGGCCGTACTGGTACCCCCACCGAGTTGGTGATATTATTGATGATTAAAATAAATATTTTCATTGTTTACGTTTAAATTGACTCCAGTTTCGTTAATATTTTTAATAATGATTAAATAAATACCAAGCAATGGCATTATTGGTATTCGTTGTGTAGTTTAATAAGAACTAAAAACGAAGAAAGCCGCGAGCAGGCAGGCTTCATCAATAAAATTGTTGCAGTACTAAATATTTATTTCCAACAATTGGTATAGATTTCATTAAAAAATATAATTGCTAATAAGATATTGCACAATCAGGTGATTCTCTAATACTTCGACCAAACAATTTAAATAATCAAAAAGCCAATAAATACACCAATTATCCACACTTGTGATAATAATGCCACAACACTTCCAACTTGGATCACAAGCTTTCTTGTACATGGATGACTTAATTGTAATCGGCTTTTCGGAAAAGCAAATGATAAAGAAATTAACAAATGTTTTTGACTTGTGCAGGAAACACAACCCTAAACTACATCCAGAAAAATGGTCTACCAGATGACAAAAAGTATGATATCATTGCAAAATACCCAGTCCCCACGGGCGCTAATAGCGCTAGGAGATTTGTTGCATTTTGCAATTACTATAGACGTTTTATTAAAAATTTCACCGACTATTCACGGCACATAACTAGATTATGTAAAAAGAATGTCTATTTCCAATTGCAATATTCCGATTTCAGTACAGAATTTTGCATAATTACTGATGCAAGTAAATATTCCTGTGGAGCTGTACTAACACAAAATTATGGAGATCAGCAACTTCCAGTTGCATATGCTTCACGCTCACTCACCAAAGGTGAAAGCAACAAATCAACAAAAGAACAAGAATTAGCAGCAATCCACTGGGCAATCACACATTTTAGACCAGATATTTATGGCAAACACTTTACTGTAAAAACAGACCGTAGACCATTAACTTACTTGTTCTGAATGACAAATTCCAGAACAAAACTGACAAGAATGAGATTCGATTTACAGGAATACGACTTTACTGCCGAGTATCTAAAAGGAAAAGATAATGTTGTAGCCGATGCGCTTTCAAGCATTACTATTCAAGACTTAAAGAATATCACAAAAACTATATATATAAAGTCACTACAAGAAAACAAAGTAAACAGAAAAACTCCTGCGCAGGAAATGCTCAAGAAGATTTGATAACGTTTCTAAGCTCAAAGTATATGAAGTCATTTGTAATGAAGAAATACGAAAAGTAATGGCCTTGCACATAATGAACAATACATGTTTTTTTTTAACATGGAAAGAAAATTATTGCAATAATTGATGTTGACGATCTGTATATACGATACGATCGTCTGTATACGATCTATATACAGCCAAGGGGCTTAGGTCAAATCTTCCAAAGGCTTGAAAAGCAAGCCGATATATTTGGTATAAGCCAAATTAAAAATGGCACTATGAAAAAATCTTTGAATCAATTTCAATCGAAGCATTTTAGAATATTGGCAATAAAACACTGAAAACATTAAGAGTAGCGCAACCCAAACCGGTGACCATAAAAAGTAATAAACAGTAAGAGTTCTCTAGTCGATTCAACAAATTTTACGCTTTTTTTTATGCATACATACAAACAACACATACACACATACATATGCATGTACGCATACGCGCGCGCTCTGCCAACTGCGTAGTTGACGCAGCGACTGTGCTTGGGCTACAATGTTTATTACTATGCTAACTTAATTTTTGAATAACTTTTCTTAGCGGTGGACTAACATCAAACTTACACAACTTATTAATGGCATACATATGTGTGTATTTTGTAAAGCACTTGTCTCTATTACTTAATTTTCCCTTTTACAAATAGGGGGCCATTGAGGGCGAATGGTCCGTGGCATCAAAAATCTTAAGATTATGTAATCTCTGTATTCATTACACGCAACTACGCAACAAATTTTAAGTCTCTAGCTCAAACGATGTACAAACTACGCCTTAAAAACACATTCAAATTATCGATAAATGCTCATAAAATCGAAATGCAATGAGTTATCGAAAAAAATTAATAAACTTGTGCAGCGTACAAAAACCACAAAACCATTAAAATGGGATTTCCCGTTTTCAAAGCTGTCAGGGAATACAAAAATTTACGCCGTCGCCGCTGGGTCTTAATCTAGGACCCTTTTGTTGTTGACATTGCAACATCAGTGTTGCGCAACCTATTGGCAAATCCAAAGTTAGTTCACTACAAAGGAGACATTTGAAAAATACAAACCTAAAGAAGCTACTGATAATGCAAGCACAAAATAAATACAATTCAATATCAATTGTGATTCTTAGAATATGCTGAAATGCGCGCATATGAACGTATGTGTATGTGCACATACAAATATATATATTATATTGTGTTTGCATTTTCAGCAGCTTCTTTACTTTTGTATTTATCATATGTCTCCCTTGTAGTGAACTAGCTGTGGATTTGCTAAAAAGCAATGAAATGCTGATGTTTCACAGCAGGTAGAGGCAAAGCGCGTAACCGTTATGATTCGAGCTCGTGACCTCGCGGCAGTGGCGTAAAATTTGTTGTTGTTAGAAGATTTATGAGAGCATTCAGCAGGCCATAACTGATAAATATGAGGTAGCAGTTCTGGAAAAGTTGGCAGTCAAATTTTTTACCAATCACCTAGCGCTGGTTAAAATCGGTGTCATCAAGCATCCATATTTTACTGACAAAAAATATGATGTCACTATGAAAAAAATCAGAATCTACAAGGAGACCATGATGAAGGTCGAAGTTGCCGACCACCCTATGGACACCGATAAACCATCAACGATCGAACATGGGCAATTGCAATTGGAAGCAACCAGGGAAAGACAGAAAAGTTTCTTTTCACAAAGTGCAAACCAAATGGATGTATTGGTAGAAGATGTGGAGAAAAAGCTCTAAAAGTAAGGGAGCACATGGAAGATGTGCATGCCAACCTACAGCGCAGCGATCAGGAAGAAACTGTTGTCTTCAAAGACAGATCCTTTTGATGGAAAAAAGTCCAGTCAGCGTTCGCGGACTTAGAGGCAAGATATTGAAAATTTGCCTACGACACCGACGAAATAGAGGAACTTTAGTTCAACGTCGATAGACTGTTAAATAAGCTTAACAGGAAAATAGGCGAGTTCAACAATAAAAATGAAGACGTCCCAGATCTACCGAAATCGGATCTTCCTCATTTATACGGAAATCCCAAAGACTGGCCAACGTTCTTCAATTTATTCTCCGATAAAATTCACAAAATGAAGGATATCAGCGACACAAGGAAGCTGAACTACCTCAAATCGTGTTTGAATGGAGAAGCCCAAATGGTAGTAAGCCACTTATTAAGTGGATCATCTGCTAGCTACAATTCGGTGTGGGAACTTATATGCGAGCACTACGAAAATAAACGCAAAATATTCGCAAACGCGTTAACCGTTAACCCGTAAACCAACTAGTGGACATGGACCTGCTGAAGAATGATGTTGAAGGCAGTATCCGCAATTTATAGGACACAGCAAATGAGTGCATTCACATCGTCAAACAAGAAGGTCAAATTGGTAACGATGTTGATATAGTAATCGCTCAGATATTGTTAAGATGATTGTTGACGGAAGTGCTATAACTTTACGACCAACATGTAAAGAAAGCCAGAGAAATCCAGTCCTTTAATAATTTGCTCGATTTTACTGATCAACTTCACAGCACAGTAGAATCAGTGCAAAAAAGAGCCATCCAGAAGTCTATGCAAACAACGAAAACGAGCTACAAAAGATGTCGTTTTTGTAAACTGGATGGCCACGAAATATCCAGGTGCCAAAGATTTAAAGCCGAGCTAATTACAAAGCGCAAGAATTTCGTAACTAAAAACGCTCTATGCTTTTAATGTCGAGTCACCCATTGCACTAAAGATTGCAATAAGAATTGGACATGCAACAAATGCGGCAAACCACATAACAATTTGCTTCTCGAAAATGCAAATAAAAAAGAAACCCTCAGCAGCAGTTATAACTTCACCGAATCAAGCGGAACGTGGAAGTTCAGGGAATTTCACAAAATGTAATCCTGAAAAAAAAGCGTTTACTTGACAATCAAACCAAGAATGTCAAGTCAATTCATCACCACAACGCAGGCTCTTGTCATGCCAAAACTACAGAGAGCTCTACCGAGCAACAAAATTGACATGTATGTCAATAAAGATTGGATGGGCTGAGAGCTAGCAGACCCAAAACTCAACGAGCCAAGCAGAATTGATGTCATCATTGGCGTTGATCTACCTCCCCTAATAATGTTGGGAAAATTAAAAAAATTATCGAAACGCTGGGACAAAAAACTAAGCTTGGATGGATTGTTTCCGGAAACATAGCTAGATCATCGAACAACAAGGTAATCAGTGCAGCAACAACGATGTACCAAGATGACCTCGAACGATTCTGGGAGCTGGAAAGCAACTCAAGCGATTCAGAAGATGGCAACGTTTGCGAGAAGACGTTCCAGTAAACAACCACAAAAGATAAGGTAGGGCGGTAAGTAGTCACCATACCATTCAAAAAAAACTTCGATTTGGGAAACTCTCGAAAACACGCTATGGCACGTCTACTACAAATGGAAAACAAATTCAAGAAGCATCTGAAAGTCTTCATGGAATACAAGGCCTTCATGGAAGAATACGAGAAGCTAGGTCACATGGAACCAGTGGACACTATCGGCCAAGGCAAATACTACATGCCACATCAAGCAGTAGTGAGACAAAACAGCTTTTCTACGAAATTAAGAGTTGTGTTCGATGCGTAAATAAATAATAATATTAATAAATAATAATCAAAAAAGATGAGTCAATTAAAACCCTCGGTCTACAATGGGACCCAAAAAGGATGTCTTCACATTTGTTGTTGATTGCCCAAAATTAGTACGCATTACAAAACGTCTAATTTTATCCCGATTGGCAAGAATATTTGATCCACTGAGATGGCTAACACCAGTCACACTGCAAGGAAAATGCTTCATCCAAGACCTGTGGAAACTGCCGCTATCTTGGGACGCAGAACTTGAGCCTAGTCTGGTCAACTACTGGCAAGAGTACGCAAGTAAAAGTAAAGAAGCTACTGATAATGCAAACACAAAATAAATACAATTCAATATCAATTGTGATTCTTAGAATATGCTGAAATGCGCGCATATGAACGTATGTGTATGTGCACATACAAATATATATATTATATTGTGTTTGCATTTTCAGCAGCTTCTTTACTTTTGTATTTATCATATGTCTCCCTTGTAGTGAACTAGCTGTGGATTTGCTAAAAAGCAATGAAATGCTGATGTTTCACAGCAGGTAGAGGCAAAGCGCGTAACCGTTATGATTCGAGCTCGTGACCTCGCGGCAGTGGCGTAAAATTTGTTGTTGTTAGAAGATTTATGAGAGCATTCAGCAGGCCATAACTGATAAATATGAGGTAGCAGTTCTGGAAAAGTTGGCAGTCAAATTTTTTGCCAATCACCTAGCGCTGGTTAAAATCGGTGTCATCAAGCATCCATATTTTACTGACAAAAAATATGATGTCACTATGAAAAAAATCAGAATCTACAAGGAGACCATGATGAAGGTCGAAGTTGCCGACCACCCTATGGACACCGATAAACCATCAACGATCGAACATGGGCAATTGCAATTGGAAGCAACCAGGGAAAGACAGAAAAGTTTCTTTTCACAAAGTGCAAACCAAATGGATGTATTGGTAGAAGATGTGGAGAAAAAGCTCTAAAAGTAAGGGAGCACATGGAAGATGTGCATGCCAACCTACAGCGCAGCGATCAGGAAGAAACTGTTGTCTTCAAAGACAGATCCTTTTGATGGAAAGAAGTCCAGTCAGCGTTCGCGGACTTAGAGGCAAGATGTTGAAAATTTGCCTACGACACCGACGAAATAGAGGAACTTTAGTTCAACGTCGATAGACTGTTAAATAAGCTTAACAGGAAAATAGGCGAGTTCAACAATAAAAATGAAGACGTCCCAGATCTACCGAAATCGGATCTTCCTCATTTATACGGAAATCCCAAAGACTGGCCAACGTTCTTCAATTTATTCTCCGATAAAATTCACAAAATGAAGGATATCAGCGACACAAGGAAGCTGAACTACCTCAAATCGTGTTTGAATGGAGAAGCCCAAATGGTAGTAAGCCACTTATTAAGTGGATCATCTGCTAGCTACAATTCGGTGTGGGAACTTATATGCGAGCACTACGAAAATAAACGCAAAATATTCGTAAACGCGTTAACCGTTAACCCGTAAACCAACTAGTGGACATGGACCTGCTGAAGAATGATGTTGAAGGCAGTATCCGCAATTTATAGGACACAGCAAATGAGTGCATTCACATCGTCAAACAAGAAGGTCAAATTGGTAACGATGTTGATATAGTAATCGCTCAGATATTGTTAAGATGATTGTTGACGGAAGTGCTATAACTTTACGACCAACATGTAAAGAAAGCCAGAGAAATCCAGTCCTTTAATAATTTGCTCGATTTTACTGATCAACTTCACAGCACAGTAGAATCAGTGCAAAAAAGAGCCATCCAGAAGTCTATGCAAACAACGAAAACGAGCTACAAAAGATGTCGTTTTTGTAAACTGGATGGCCACGAAATATCCAGGTGCCAAAGATTTAAAGCCGAGCTAATTACAAAGCGCAAGAATTTCGTAACTAAAAACGCTCTATGCTTTTAATGTCGAGTCACCCATTGCACTAAAGATTGCAATAAGAATTGGACATGCAACAAATGCGGCAAACCACATAACAATTTGCTTCTCGAAAATGCAAATAAAAAAGAAACCCTCAGCAGCAGTTATAACTTCACCGAATCAAGCGGAACGTGGAAGTTCAGGGAATTTCACAAAATGTAATCCTGAAAAAAAAGCGTTTACTTGACAATCAAACCAAGAATGTCAAGTCAATTCATCACCACAACGCAGGCTCTTGTCATGCCAAAACTACAGAGAGCTCTACCGAGCAACAAAATTGACATGTATGTCAATAAAGATTGGATGGGCTGAGAGCTAGCAGACCCAAAACTCAACGAGCCAAGCAGAATTGATGTCATCATTGGCGTTGATCTACCTCCCCTAATAATGTTGGGAAAATTAAAAAAATTATCGAAACGCTGGGACAAAAAACTAAGCTTGGATGGATTGTTTCCGGAAACATAGCTAGATCATCGAACAACAAGGTAATCAGTGCAGCAACAACGCTGTACCAAGATGAGCTCGAACGATTCTGGGAGCTGGAAAGCAACTCGAGCGATTCAGAAGATGGCAACGTTTGCGAGAAGACGTTCCAGTAAACAACCACAAAAGATAAGGTAGGGCGGTAAGTAGTCACCATACCATTCAAAAAAAACTTCGATTTGGGAAACTCTCGAAAACACGCTATGGCACGTCTACTACAAATGGAAAACAAATTCAAGAAGCATCTGAAAGTCTTCATGGAATACAAGGCCTTCATGGAAGAATACGAAAAGCTAGGTCACATGGAACCAGTGGACACTATCGGCCAAGGCAAATACTACATGCCACATCAAGCAGTAGTGAGACCAAACAGCTTTTCTACGAAATTAAGAGTTGTGTTCGATGCGTAAATAAATAATAATATTAATAAATAATAATCAAAAAAGATGAGTCAATTAAAACCCTCGGTCTACAATGGGACCCAAAAAGGATGTCTTCACATTTGTTGTTGATTGCCCAAAATTAGTACGCATTACAAAACGTCTAATTTTATCCCGATTGGCAAGAATATTTGATCCACTGAGATGGCTAACACCAGTCACACTGCAAGGAAAATGCTTCATCCAAGACCTGTGGAAACTGCCGCTATCTTGGGACGCAGAACTGGAGCCTAGTCTGGTCAACTACTGGCAAGAGTACGCAAGTAAAAGTAAAGAAGCTACTGATAATGCAAACACAAAATAAATACAATTCAATATCAATTGTGATTCTTAGAATATGCTGAAATGCGCGCATATGAACGTATGTGTATGTGCACATACAAATATATATATTATATTGTGTTTGCATTTTCAGCAGCTTCTTTACTTTTGTATTTATCATATGTCTCCCTTGTAGTGAACTAGCTGTGGATTTGCTAAAAAGCAATGAAATGCTGATGTTTCACAGCAGGTAGAGGCAAAGCGCGTAACCGTTATGATTCGAGCTCGTGACCTCGCGGCAGTGGCGTAAAATTTGTTGTTGTTAGAAGATTTATGAGAGCATTCAGCAGGCCATAACTGATAAATATGAGGTAGCAGTTCTGGAAAAGTTGGCAGTCAAATTTTTTACCAATCACCTAGCGCTGGTTAAAATCGGTGTCATCAAGCATCCATATTTTACTGACAAAAAATATGATGTCACTATGAAAAAAATCAGAATCTACAAGGAGACCATGATGAAGGTCGAAGTTGCCGACCACCCTATGGACACCGATAAACCATCAACGATCGAACATGGGCAATTGCAATTGGAAGCAACCAGGGAAAGACAGAAAAGTTTCTTTTCACAAAGTGCAAACCAAATGGATGTATTGGTAGAAGATGTGGAGAAAAAGCTCTAAAAGTAAGGGAGCACATGGAAGATGTGCATGCCAACCTACAGCGCAGCGATCAGGAAGAAACTGTTGTCTTCAAAGACAGATCCTTTTGATGAAAAAAAGTCCAGTCAGCGTTCGCGGACTTAGAGGCAAGATATTGAAAATTTGCCTACGACACCGACGAAATAGAGGAACTTTAGTTCAACGTCGATAGACTGTTAAATAAGCTTAACAGGAAAATAGGCGAGTTCAACAATAAAAATGAAGACGTCCCAGATCTACCGAAATCGGATCTTCCTCATTTATACGGAAATCCCAAAGACTGGCCAACGTTCTTCAATTTATTCTCCGATAAAATTCACAAAATGAAGGATATCAGCGACACAAGGAAGCTGAACTACCTCAAATCGTGTTTGAATGGAGAAGCCCAAATGGTAGTAAGCCACTTATTAAGTGGATCATCTGCTAGCTACAATTCGGCGTGGGAACTTATATGCGAGCACTACGAAAATAAACGCAAAATATTCGCAAACGCGTTAACCGTTAACCCGTAAACCAACTAGTGGACATGGACCTGCTGAAGAATGATGTTGAAGGCAGTATCCGCAATTTATAGGACACAGCAAATGAGTGCATTCACATCGTCAAACAAGAAGGTCAAATTGGTAACGATGTTGATATAGTAATCGCTCAGATATTGTTAAGATGATTCTTGACGGAAGTGCTACAACTTTGCGACCAACATGTAAAGAAAGCCAGAGAAATCCAGTCCTTTAATAATTTGCTCGATTTTACTGATCAACTTCACAGCACAGTAGAATCAGTGCAAAAAAGAGCCATCCAGAAGTCTATGCAAACAACGAAAACGAGCTACAAAAGATGTCGTTTTTGTAAACTGGATGGCCACGAAATATCCAGGTGCCAAAGATTTAAAGCCGAGCTAATTACAAAGCGCAAGAATTTCGTAACTAAAAACACTCTATGCTTTTAATGTCGAGTCACCCATTGCACTAAAAATTGCAATAAGAATTGGACATGCAACAAATGCGGCAAACCACATAACAATTTGCTTCTCGAAAATGCAAATAAAAAAGAAACCCTCAGCAGCAGTTATAACTTCACCGAATCAAGCGGAACGTGGAAGTTCAGGGAATTTCACAAAATGTAATCCTGAAAAAAAAGCGTTTACTTGACAATCAAACCAAGAATGTCAAGTCAATTCATCACCACAACGCAGGCTCTTGTCATGCCAAAACTACAGAGAGCTCTACCGAGCAACAAAATTGACATGTATGTCAATAAAGATTGGATGGGCTGAGAGCTAGCAGACCCAAAACTCAACGAGCCAAGCAGAATTGATGTCATCATTGGCGTTGATCTACCTCCCCTAATAATGTTGGGAAAATTAAAAAAATTATCGAAACGCTGGGACAAAAAACTAAGCTTGGATGGATTGTTTCCGGAAACATAGCTAGATCATCGAACAACAAGGTAATCAGTGCAGCAACAACGATGTACCAAGATGACCTCGAACGATTCTGGGAGCTGGAAAGCAACTCAAGCGATTCAGAAGATGGCAACGTTTGCGAGAAGACGTTCCAGTAAACAACCACAAAAGATAAGGTAGGGCGGTAAGTAGTCACCATACCATTCAAAAAAAACTTCGATTTGGGAAACTCTCGAAAACACGCTATGGCACGTCTACTACAAATGGAAAACAAATTCAAGAAGCATCTGAAAGTCTTCATGGAATACAAGGCCTTCATGGAAGAATACGAAAAGCTAGGTCACATGGAACCAGTGGACACTATCGGCCAAGGCAAATACTACATGCCACATCAAGCAGTAGTGAGACCAAACAGCTTTTCTACGAAATTAAGAGTTGTGTTCGATGCGTAAATAAATAATAATATTAATAAATAATAATCAAAAAAGATGAGTCAATTAAAACCCTCGGTCTACAATGGGACCCAAAAAGGATGTCTTCACATTTGTTGTTGATTGCCCAAAATTAGTACGCATTACAAAACGTCTAATTTTATCCCGATTGGCAAGAATATTTGATCCACTGAGATGGCTAACACCAGTCACACTGCAAGGAAAATGCTTCATCCAAGACCTGTGGAAACTGCCGCTATCTTGGGACGCAGAACTGGAGCCTAGTCTGGTCAACTACTGGCAAGAGTACGCAAGTAAAAGTAAAGAAGCTACTGATAATGCAAACACAAAATAAATACAATTCAATATCAATTGTGATTCTTAGAATATGCTGAAATGCGCGCATATGAACGTATGTGTATGTGCACATACAAATATATATATTATATTGTGTTTGCATTTTCAGCAGCTTCTTTACTTTTGTATTTATCATATGTCTCCCTTGTAGTGAACTAGCTGTGGATTTGCTAAAAAGCAATGAAATGCTGATGTTTCACAGCAGGTAGAGGCAAAGCGCGTAACCGTTATGATTCGAGCTCGTGACCTCGCGGCAGTGGCGTAAAATTTGTTGTTGTTAGAAGATTTATGAGAGCATTCAGCAGGCCATAACTGATAAATATGAGGTAGCAGTTCTGGAAAAGTTGGCAGTCAAATTTTTTACCAATCACCTAGCGCTGGTTAAAATCGGTGTCATCAAGCATCCATATTTTACTGACAAAAAATATGATGTCACTATGAAAAAAATCAGAATCTACAAGGAGACCATGATGAAGGTCGAAGTTGCCGACCACCCTATGGACACCGATAAACCATCAACGATCGAACATGGGCAATTGCAATTGGAAGCAACCAGGGAAAGACAGAAAAGTTTCTTTTCACAAAGTGCAAACCAAATGGATGTATTGGTAGAAGATGTGGAGAAAAAGCTCTAAAAGTAAGGGAGCACATGGAAGATGTGCATGCCAACCTACAGCGCAGCGATCAGGAAGAAACTGTTGTCTTCAAAGACAGATCCTTTTGATGAAAAAAAGTCCAGTCAGCGTTCGCGGACTTAGAGGCAAGATATTGAAAATTTGCCTACGACACCGACGAAATAGAGGAACTTTAGTTCAACGTCGATAGACTGTTAAATAAGCTTAACAGGAAAATAGGCGAGTTCAACAATAAAAATGAAGACGTCCCAGATCTACCGAAATCGGATCTTCCTCATTTATACGGAAATCCCAAAGACTGGCCAACGTTCTTCAATTTATTCTCCGATAAAATTCACAAAATGAAGGATATCAGCGACACAAGGAAGCTGAACTACCTCAAATCGTGTTTGAATGGAGAAGCCCAAATGGTAGTAAGCCACTTATTAAGTGGATCATCTGCTAGCTACAATTCGGCGTGGGAACTTATATGCGAGCACTACGAAAATAAACGCAAAATATTCGCAAACGCGTTAACCGTTAACCCGTAAACCAACTAGTGGACATGGACCTGCTGAAGAATGATGTTGAAGGCAGTATCCGCAATTTATAGGACACAGCAAATGAGTGCATTCACATCGTCAAACAAGAAGGTCAAATTGGTAACGATGTTGATATAGTAATCGCTCAGATATTGTTAAGATGATTCTATGCTACAACTTTGCGACCAACATGTAAAGAAAGCCAGAGAAATCCAGTCCTTTAATAATTTGCTCGATTTTACTGATCAACTTCACAGCACAGTAGAATCAGTGCAAAAAAGAGCCATCCAGAAGTCTATGCAAACAACGAAAACGAGCTACAAAAGATGTCGTTTTTGTAAACTGGATGGCCACGAAATATCCAGGTGCCAAAGATTTAAAGCCGAGCTAATTACAAAGCGCAAGAATTTCGTAACTAAAAACACTCTATGCTTTTAATGTCGAGTCACCCATTGCACTAAAAATTGCAATAAGAATTGGACATGCAACAAATGCGGCAAACCACATAACAATTTGCTTCTCGAAAATGCAAATAAAAAAGAAACCCTCAGCAGCAGTTATAACTTCACCGAATCAAGCGGAACGTGGAAGTTCAGGGAATTTCACAAAATGTAATCCTGAAAAAAAAGCGTTTACTTGACAATCAAACCAAGAATGTCAAGTCAATTCATCACCACAACGCAGGCTCTTGTCATGCCAAAACTACAGAGAGCTCTACCGAGCAACAAAATTGACATGTATGTCAATAAAGATTGGATGGGCTGAGAGCTAGCAGACCCAAAACTCAACGAGCCAAGCAGAATTGATGTCATCATTGGCGTTGATCTACCTCCCCTAATAATGTTGGGAAAATTAAAAAAATTATCGAAACGCTGGGACAAAAAACTAAGCTTGGATGGATTGTTTCCGGAAACATAGCTAGATCATCGAACAACAAGGTAATCAGTGCAGCAACAACGATGTACCAAGATGACCTCGAACGATTCTGGGAGCTGGAAAGCAACTCAAGCGATTCAGAAGATGGCAACGTTTGCGAGAAGACGTTCCAGTAAACAACCACAAAAGATAAGGTAGGGCGGTAAGTAGTCACCATACCATTCAAAAAAAACTTCGATTTGGGAAACTCTCGAAAACACGCTATGGCACGTCTACTACAAATGGAAAACAAATTCAAGAAGCATCTGAAAGTCTTCATGGAATACAAGGCCTTCATGGAAGAATACGAGAAGCTAGGTCACATGGAACCAGTGGACACTATCGGCCAAGGCAAATACTACATGCCACATCAAGCAGTAGTGAGACCAAACAGCTTTTCTACGAAATTAAGAGTTGTGTTCGATGCGTAAATAAATAATAATATTAATATAAATAATCAAAAAAGATGAGTCAATTAAAACCCTCGGTCTACAATGGGACCCAAAAAGGATGTCTTCACATTTGTTGTTGATCGCCCAAAATTAGTACGCATTACAAAACGTCTAATTTTATCCCGATTGGCAAGAATATTTGATCCACTGAGATGGCTAACACCAGTCACACTGCAAGGAAAATGCTTCATCCAAGACCTGTGGAAACTGCCGCTATCTTGGGACGCAGAACTGGAGCCTAGTCTGGTCAACTACTGGCAAGAATACGCAAGCGCATTGCCAGAGCTAGCCAAAATTAATATATCGATGATGCAACGGCACTACATGGGTTTTGCGACGCATCAGAAAAAGCATATGCTGCATATGGTATATACCAAAGTTTTAGCCAAAGTCACTTTGCTAGCAGCAAAAAGCAAAGTAAACCCAATAAAGAACTAGAAGACAATTTCCAAATTAGAGCTATGTGCATCTCATATGCAAGTTATCAGCAAAAGTACAAGCAATAGTTTGAAGTCACATCAAATCGCAAGCATGGAGTGACTCGCAAATTACGCTACCTTGGATTAAGAACAAGCGTATCAAAGATAAATTCGTCAAAACTAGAGTCGACGAAATAAACAAAAAACTGCCTCAGGTCGAATGGAAATACGTAAAATCAGCAGACAACCCAGCAGATGTCGTGCCAAGAGGAATTGCCCCGAAGCACTTAGCAGCATGCGACATATGGTGGAATGGGCCTGAGTGGTTGACAAAACACTTTGATTAGTGGCCACAATTTGAAGAGCCAGAATCAGTTATAGTAACAACATCAAAAGAAAACTACCTGCTCCCACTGCTAATGAAATTCTCATCAATGAATAAGCTAACAAGTGTTGTTGCTCATATATTACGCTTTATAGCAAAATTACGAAGAAAGGGGCACTAGACGACGTATCTCAATGTCGACGAAATAAAGAAGGCCAAAACAGTCGTTGTAAAATTGCAACAAGAACTTGATTTTGGACACGAAATTAATCTGCTCAAGGCTGGGAAATCTCTGGAAGCTAAGAGTCAATCACAAGCGATCAACCTCTTTCTGGATGGTGATGGAGTATTACGTGTAGGAGGCCGTCTTCAAAGTGCAATGGTACCATATGATGTGAAACACCCAAAAATAGTTGGAAAATCACATCTTGCCTGGCTGATTGTAAACAACGCACACAAAGAAACCTTACACGGCGGACTGAAGCTGATGAGAAACCTTGTCCAGCGGGAGTTCTGGATTTTTGGCTTACGGAATGCAAAAAGAAGGACCTACGGGAATGTGTTATCTGCATTAGGTACAAACAGGAAATGGATAACTGGCGATTACCCATTTCAAAACACTGGCATTGACTAGGCTGGACCTTTTCAAATTCGCTGTTCGAAAGGAAGGGGTCAAAAATCATACAAAGGATACATATGCCTATTTGTATGCATGACCACAAAGGCAATACATCTGAAGCTGTCAGTGACTTATCATTTGATAAGTTTTTAGAGCCTCTACGTCGATTATTTGCAAGGCGCGGCAAATGTAAACAAATGTACTCAGATAACGGCACAAATTTCGTAGGTGCCGCCAGAATACTTGACAAGGATTTGGTCACCGCTATTAAAGAAAATAGCAGTATTGCACCGGTGCTGGAAAAAGAAGGCATCAAGTGGCACTTCATCCCGCTGGCAAGCCCCCACATGGGAGGATTATGGGAAGCTGGAGTAAAATCATTAAAACATAATCTAAAGCGGGTCATCGGTGATAACATCTTCTCATTTGAAGAATTCTCAAAAATTCTATGCCAAATTGAAGCAGTATTAAACTTACGCCCATTGGTTACCTTAAATAGACACCTGGTCATTTTATTGTGGGAAGACCATTCATTGGAGCTCCAGAGCACTTCGATGAGCATAGGAAAATTGGATCTTTAGACAGATGGAGACATGTACAATGCATTAGAGCAGAATTTTGGAGAAAATGGAAAGATGAATATTTTGCATCACTGCAACAGCGAACCAAATGGCGGCAAGAAAAAACAAACCTTACAGAAGACCAAATTAATCTATTGGAGACAGAAAACATGCATCCCGCTAGATGGCCTATGGGAACGATTACAAAAACTACAAAAGAACAAGATGATAAATTTCGAGTAGTAACTATAAAAGCAAATATGGGTGAAGACAAAAGATCAATAACAAGAACTGTTTGTTACCAACTCAAAATAAGAATAAGTAAGCCGACCCTCCAAAAGATTCAAGAAAAAGACGATCAACAAAGTTTGCGACTTGAAAAGCGACTGCCTCAGAAGAATAAACTCCAGTACTGCACGGACTAAACACTAGCACAGTCCGTGTACTCATTCAGTTGAGATGATGCGTTTTAACGATACTTATGTTATGAATGAATACACTGACTATGTTTGGGCTTAATCGAATACTGTAGTCATTTTATTCTTCTGAGGCTGGGTAAATATACCCAGCCTCATGCATTATTTCATCTCTTAAAACTAGTGTGTCTATTGCTGAGTTTGTAAGGCTCAGCATTGGTCTATTGCATTCTAATTCTATCGCTGAGGTTGTAGGGCTCAGCGTTCGTCTATTATCTATTCTTATCCTATCGCTGACGTTGTAAGTGTTACCGTTCATCTGACTATTCTTAGATTCCACACATGTGGCCTTTCTTCATCTATCGCCCTGCATGCTAGTCGTTGAGTGCGTAGAAGGCATGTTGACATATTTATGTATATTTCTATGTTCATGCCTGAACATATATATATATATAATTTTTCATGTATTGTTCGGTGAAATCTTTCGATGTCGGAAATACCGGTTTTGCTAGTGGTTACACTAATGGTTTCATTTACTAAGTTTGTCGTGCCTCTACTCACAGCGTGGATTGGTAAGCCAAATAAAACAACTCTTATAGAATTTTTCACTATTGAAAACACTTTTCACAACGTTTGGTAGACTGTGGTACGGATCGAAGGACCATGAATGAATACACTGACTATGTTGGGGTTTAGTCGAATACTCATGAATGAGTACACGGACTGTGATGTTGTTTAGTCTGTATTGTACTGATCTTTATTCTTCTGAGGCTGGGTATATATACCCAGCCTCATGCATAATTTCAACCCTTAAATCTAATGTGTCTATTGTTGAGTGTGTAAGGCTCAGCATTGGTCTATTGTATTCTTATACTATCGCTGAGGTTGTAGGGCTCAGCGTTCGTCTATTATCTATTCTTATCCTATCGCTGAGGTTGTAAGGGTCAGCGTTCATCTGGCTATTCTTAGATTCCACACATGAGGCCTTTATCTATCTATCCACTTTTTGTTAGTCGTTTAGTTCGAAGAAGGCATGTTTACATATTTATGTATGTGTATGTGTATGTTTGTTTATTGTTTTGTTTTTTTGTTTATATACTTATTTTTGATTGACATACATTGTAGTTGAATAATAGCTAAAAAATGTAATTTAATTTTGTAAAATTTTATGGTATATGCAACTTATTGATTGTATTAAAAAATGCAAGTCGGGTGGGGTTCAGGGTATCTCCTAGTCGAGCACCTCCGACTAGAGTTTTCTTATATTATTTTATGTTATATGCAAGCTAAGAAGTATATTAAAAAATGCAGATCATCGGGCACCGCCGACAAGAGCTTTCTTACTTGCTTTCGTTTGAAAGTTAAGATCAGCTGGAACTCATTAAATTAAACATAAAGTTTTTTAAATACAAACTTGTCTAAAGCAATTGTATTTTTTATTTTTTACTTCTATAGGCTTCGCTAAAGTGTTGCAATTTTGCAAAATCTTTATAAAAGATGCCACCCATCTGGCTCGCTATCAAAAAAATGAAATCGTAAAATTTGTGCGAACCCGCATACCAATATTTATATCGCAAGTACTTCAATTACTGCGAAATACTCTGCAAGTATTCATAGGATTAACCATCGATGAGAAAGACGAGTTGGTGAAATATCTTGTACCTGAGGTAAGGTCCTATGCTATTATTCTTATCTTCATATTTAAAACTTTCATCTATATTAGATTGAGTCTACTTTACTGATTTTAACTACTGTGATAGAGGAAATCAAAAAGTCTTTGGAGACTATGTGTAAGGTAAGAGCAAAATTGTTTCTTGCTAATATTATTTAAAAAATAGATTTGAAATACTTATAGCTAGAAATTAAATATCTTAAAACAGCTAACATTCTAAACTGACTACAATTTTGTTCTTCAATTTATGGCAAATTAAAAAAAAGAACTTTCTAATTGGGAGTGAACAACTAGGTAAAACGCTTAACCCCGTGCTTGGCGTTAAGTGTAATGAACTCTTACTAATAGCCAAGAGTTTTTATACCCTAAGCATACTGAAAATGAGAAATCTGTCCGACTGTTCGAAGAAGATCTTGAACATCTACAGATATATATATTTTAACTAGCGTCGAAATAGTTTGCGTTCATACTGACAAAGTGACAGTAGGACCTATAGACGGGCAGCATGACGGACATTGCAAAAAACTAATACACTAATTTTATTTTCGTAAATGAGTATAAAATCAAGTAAGAAGCCTCTAATCGGGTGTGCCCGACTGGAAACCTCGTCCTATCTGCGCTTTTAGTTTACTAAAAAGGCGCCATCTATCAAATACAAAATTAAAGAATCGGCTTAAAATTTAAACACAATGTAAACACAAATCAATCGTAATTGTGATTCTTATCATATACTGAACTACAGACATATATGTGTATGTGTATATGTGTGTGTATGTGCATAGAAAAACTGTTTTCGCTGCTGAGATCTGCTTGCCACGTCCGTGGTTAAACAATTTAAAATATGAATTGAATTATGAACGTTGGATTTATTTGCAGCTGACCTTCAAAGAAAAGTTTTGTGAAAGTTAGAGCCGGCATCCAAAATATAACATAAATTAAAATATATAGATTCAAATGAATCTATATGCAAACTTTTGAGGTTTTTAGCTATAAAGGTGTATAAGATATAAATTGAAAACGTATTTCCGAATGATCTTATTATTTTAACAAACTTGACCTGTGCGTGCTATACACGGACCTTCAAAAAAAACAACAAGTCGAGACTGCTCGACTATGAGATACCCTGAACACGGTGAAGAGTCAATAATCAAATCATTCTACGCTTCTATTATACATGCATACAAACAACACATACACACACACATATGCACGTACGCATAAGCGCGCGCTCTGCTAATAGCACAGTTGACGCAGCGACTGAGCTTGGGCTGCAATGCACTTTGGTTGCGCTTGTATGGAGTGAGCCGTCAAAAATACTTCTAGTAGACATATCGAGCCAAAAATTTTACTGCAAGGTTTATAGATGATTGTAAAGGTTATATATAAAAATGGATTGATTTGGACACGCGCACTCCCATCTGTGCGCCCACTACCACCCACAGAAAATATATATTTGTTTTGTAGTACGAGAACCCTTGTGATTCGTTTGAAAGTTCTTTATTGAATGAATATAATTGAAAATCAAATGAAGTCTTAAGCTAAAGTACATATGTATATTTCTTATTATATATCTCTGCCGCGGAAGGCAGCAGAGCGAGAGAGCGTAGTATGTGTGTATGTTTATGCAAAGGGCATATACATTAGTTTTGCAATATGAGCCTCTGCTCGTGAGCATACATATATATATATATATATGTGAGCATATATATATATGCATGCTAGCGGCGGTCGTAGGCTTGCAAGGCGGTCAAGTGCTGACGCGGCTATTCTCACGCCTCTTGTATATAGGCGGTTCATATATATAATTGGCCGTTCTTCTCAATCGTTATTATGTTTACTTGATCGCGTCTTGTATATGTACATAGCAACGAAGTGTCGCTATGTGTACAGTTGTGTATTAGTTGTCTGGTATATATTTGTTATATGAAACATACTACACCTCCCTTTTTTAAAAAATAACGTAATATATGGAGTTATTTAATTAAAAAATATATATATATATGACAAAAATTTTTTTTTTTTTTTTTTTTTTTTTTTAATTTGATTAAAAATATAATTTTTCTGAATATATTTTTCAATATAATTATGGTTGTGGCTTTATGAAATTAGAAGGTAGGAAAGTCAATGTTTATATAGTGGAATAAAATGAAAATGAAACAAATGAACCATCAAAAAAAAATTTTTTTTCTTTTTTTTTTTTCGTTTTATTTTATTTTATTTGGTTGATCAGACCGATTTCATGAATTTTTTTTTTTTTTTTTTTTTTTTATTATTGTATTTCTTTAACCTATCCTTATGTACTTTCTGTTTTTTATTATTACTATCCCTAATAAAAACATTATTATTATCTTCTATTTTCTCTACTATGTATGGTCCTTCATATGCTGGGTCTAATTTATGCCCTGTTTCGTTTCTTATAAGTACTTTATCGCCTACATTTAAACTCAAATTCTTAGCATTTTTATCATATTCTAATTTTCTATAAGCCTTGGCTTTTTCTAACATAATTCTAGTTCTTTTATAAGCAACTTCTAATCTAAATTTTATTTCCTTAGCATAGTCATCTAAATTATATAAAGGATCTATATTATCTGTTTTATTAAAGTCTACGAACTGTCTTGGTAGTCTACCAAACACTAGTTCGTATGGACAATATTCATGCGTTGCTGATGGTGTAGTGTTGAAACAATATGTAAAATATTGTATCCAAACATCCCAATCAGTTTTGTCCGCAGAGATGTATGAACGAACATATTCATTGAATGTTCGATGACTTCGTTCTATTGTCACTAAGGTCTGGTGGTGATGTGCAGTAGACGTTATGTTGTCTATTTTTAAATACTTGCACAAGTCATTTATAATCGAATTCTTATATTCTGTTCCCATGTCCGTAATGAACGTCTTCATTGGACCGTACTTCAGAATAAAGTTTTCAAATATAGCTTTGGCAACGGTTGTTGCACTTTTGTTCGGAATTGGAATGGCTACTAAATATTTTGTTAAATCACATATTAGCGTAACAGCGTATTCATTGCCGTTTTCCGAGCGTGGTAGTGGACCAATCGTGTCTACTATCACTCTGTCGAAAGCATATTGTGGTGTTTTAGTTATAGCCATTGGTGATCTTGTATGTTTTGTTGTTTTTGACATCAGGCATTTTGGACATTTATTTATGTACTCTTTAATATGACGTGTCATATTTTTCCAATAATAATATCTTTTCACTTTGGCCAAAGTTTTTGTAATGCCTGTATGACCTCCTTGAATTGGATCGTCATGGTATGTAAACAGTATCGCTTCTTGATCTTTTTTATTATTTATTACGGTCACCGGCTTGAGTAGCGCTACTCTTAATGTTTTCAATATTTTGTTGCCCATATTTTTGAAAGATTCTATTGAAATTAATTCAAAGATCTTTTCGCACGGTGCCACTTTGAGTTAACTAATCCCAAGTATACCGGCTTGCTTTTCAAGCCTTTGGAAGAGTTGACCTAAGTCAAAGGTTCCATTGGTGTACAGATCGTCAACATCAATTCTTGCAATAATTTTCTTTCCATGTTTCAAAAAACATGTATTATTTGTTATGTGCAAGGCCACTACTTTTCGTATTTCGTCATTACAAATGACTTCATATACGTTGGGCTTAGAAGCGTTGTCAAGAGTTTGCATAGGCAAATCTTCTTGAGCATTTCCTGCGCAGGAGTTTTTCTGTTTACTTTGATATCTAGTAGTGACTTTGAGAATCGTCTTTGTTATATTTTTTAAATCTTTGATAGTGATGCGTGATAGCGCATCAGCTACGAAATTGTCTTTTCCTTTCAGATACTCAACAGTAAAGTCATATTCTTCTAATTCTAATCTCATTCTTGTAAGTTTTTAGCTTGGGTTTGTCATTGAGAACAAGTATGTTAACGGTCTATGATCTGTTTTTACAGTAAAGTGTTTGCCATAAATATATGGTCTAAAATGTGTAATTGCCCAGTGGATTGCTGCTAATTCTTGTTCTGTTGTTGATTTGTTGCTTTCACCTTTAGTGAATGAGCGTGAAGCATATGCAACTGGGAGTTGTTTATCTCTATAATTTTGTGTTAGAACAGCTCCACAGGCGTATTTACTTGCATCTGTAATTATGCAAAATTCTTTATTGAAATCAGGGTATTTCAATAATGTTGGCTTAGTTAAAGCTTGTTTTAAGTAATCGAATGCGTTTTGGCATTCGTCGGACCATTGAAAATTTACATTCTTTTTGCATAATCTAGTTATGTGCCGTGAATAGTCGGCGAAATTTTTAATAAAACGTCTATAGTAATTGCAAAATGCAACGAATCTTCTAGCACTATCTGCGTCATACTTTTTGTCATCTGGTAAAATACCATTATCAGTACACTTATGACCTAGGAATGTCACTTCGTGCATGAAGAAAGAGCATTTTTCTGGATGTAGTTTAAGGTTGTGTTTTCTGCATAAGTCAAAAACATTTGTTAAGTTTTTGATCATGTGTTTTTCCGAGCAACCGATGACAATTAAGTCATCCATGTACAAGAAAGCTTGTGAAGGGTTTAATCCAGAAAAAGCTATTGTCATCATTCTTTGAAAAGAATTTTGTGCTATTTTTAAACCATAAGGTAATTGTGTAAAACGATATGAACCATTGCTGGTCGAAAAGGACGTTAAATTTCTAGAGTGTTCTTTTAACTCTATTTGATGAAATCAAGACATTAAGTCTAGGCATGAAAAATATTTCGCTCTTCCTAGCTGGTCAAGAATATCATCGATTCTTGGAAGTGGGAATTTATCGGATAATAGTTTTTTATTAATTTGACGATATTCTATTACTAATCGCCATCTTTTTGTTTGGGAACCTGGTAGACCTTTCTTAGGTACTAGTAATATTGGACTGTTATATTCTGAAACTGAAGGTTCTACTACATTTCTGTTTACTTCGTCTTTATGAGCATGCGGTATTCTATAGTTTTTAATATACAGTGGTTCTTTGTCTGTCAATCTTAGTTCTTGTTTATAAAAATTGTTTGTAGTTATTGATTCGGTTTCTAGTCCGAATATGTCTGTATATTTGGTGCAGAGGTTTGTTAACATGGGCTTAAATAATGGCGGAAAGTTCTGAGTTAGTTTTTTCATGACAGTATTTTGTCTTTCTTCGCTAGTTTCTTGGACTATCTCGTAGTCACTCAGCGTTTCCATTTTTATTTTATTAAGGTTTACTATTTTAGTTGAATTGGTTGTGTTTAATATTCGGACAAATGTATTATTTTTATTGGAAATTGTGTTTCCAATGAAAATTCCTTCCTCAATTTCTTGATTTGGAATTAGAACATTTTGTTCTTTTAAAATTATTTTAATTTGACGGACTACTTCAGCACGAGCTGGAAGTATTGTGGCATTATTATCGCAAGTGTGGATAATTGGTATATTAATTTGATAATTTAAATTGTTTGGCCGTAGTATTAGAGTGTCACCTGATTGTGTGCAATCTAATTGGAAATTATATTTTTTAATGAAGTCTATACCAATAATGCCATTGCTTGGTATAAGAAAGTCTTGATTGACTAAATGGAAATTATGTGGGATTACATGTTTTTCTGTAGATAATTCTACGAATGCTAAACCTTTTGAAAAAACTGAACCTTTGCCAATACCTGATATTTTTGTTGAAATGTTTGTATTTATATGGTCAAATATATCTATATTTTCTTTTAAAATTGATATGTCTGCACCAGTGTCTATTAGTAAGGTATATGATTTACCTGTCCTTTCGTTATTAACTTTTATAAACATGCTTTGACTGAGATTGAGTGTGTATATTTTTGTATTTAATTGCTCTGAGTATCTGAAGGAGTTTGTCCGTTTCCCGAATTGCTTTGGGTAACTCGGACATAGTTATTGCTGTTGTTGTTATTATTTCTACTTGGATAGTTGCCTCGGTTGGGGTTACTCCTACCTCGTTTATAACTGCGTCCACCTCTATTATTGTTTCTATTATTGTTGTAATTATTGTATAGGTGTAGGAATTGGAGTTACCGCGGCCATTGCCTCTCCCTCTTGGGTATCGGTAACCACCACCTCTATTGTTGCGACTTTGCTGGAATAATATTGTGCTAGAGCTTCCAGTCATTTCAGTACTGCAATGGATATATTTACCCATTACATCATTGAAAGTAACGAAGTTACCTGCTTCTAATATTATTTTCAGCTTATCATGCTCCCAATTTCTTGTCATAGCAGTTATTGATTCTTTTGTGGAGAATTTTTCTGCATTTTCTGGGTCTAGGCCATCATCAATATACGATGCTTCCAATTGCTTTCGCAAACTGCCTATTTCCATTGTATATTGTGATGCAGTTTTTCCCTTTTGTTTAGTGTTTGCCAATTTAGCTTTGAGTACGTCAGAAGATTCTCCTTTTACGTTACTTTTCAGCTTGTTAATGATTCCGGATATAGTAGTTTCATTCTGTACTTGGTACAAAATTGTGCCGGTTATTTTCGATTTAATAACCTCAACTGCTATATCCTCTTGGTCACCTTTAGTTCTTTCTACAAGTCTTAAGGCTGTTAGGAATCTATTCAATGATAATTTTTTACCATCGAATTCAGGGATGGAAGCGGATACTTGCTTCACATATTCCCTGTCTAAAGCGACTTGATTTGCCATATTTGTATCTGTGAGTAAATTAGGTTTTATATCTACTAATTTACTTGTTTTGTCTTCTAGTGTTTCTATATCACTATCAGATTCGGCATCGCTTGACTGTATATATTAGTCTAAATCTTTTAATTGACTGTCATTAAAGTCTGCCAATTGGTTTAGACTTTTTGGTACTGTTATTTGAACGTGTCGTCTGCTAGCGACAGTGAGTAATCTTGCGTTTAGAGATTTTAAGACTCTTAAGCATTTCTCTTTATGTTCGGCTGTAAATCTACTCTCGTACCTTTTTACTATCGTTACAATATGATTGTATTCTCTTACTATTATGTCTATATGGTGTATTAATGTGTTTGTTTTTATAACTGCATCTTTATTGATGCATTTGTATGATCTTTCAAATTTATAACGAAATGTGTCTATGTTTTTTGCTATTTCGTTCCATTCCATTCTTTAATGGAACTTTACCTTTGTAAACGAACTAACCATATAGTTGTTATTCCTAGTAGTAGATTATATTCCTTAAATAATTTAACTCTAACATACGGCAGTGTGGCTAGCACCATTGCCTTTTCTGCTGTATTGCAGTGTATTAATGGACTATAGTCTTCATTATAAGCTTCTATATACTCATTTTCAAATTGGTATATAGGTATGTATTCTTTATGTAAATGTAAAATTCTTATTGCATTAATGCGAAAATTTGGAAAGTTCTCATAAATTTGATCTATTCGATTAACATTCATTGTTTAAATTTGATTCAATTGGTTTGCCCTATTTAAATATCTTCTCTTTATGATCTTATTGTGTTTTACATATACAGTCAATAAGAATTGACAAACTGCAACTATTGTTAAGATCAGAAGTAGATTCCACAATGATTGAATATCATCTGTGTGATCCACTATTTTGACATTATTGACCACATTGGCCGTATTGTCTTTTGCTTGGTTCTCGTCGCTTCCGAACCAACCCATTTTGAAGAATTAATAAAAAGTTTAGATGAAAATTTTCTATAACCTATGCTTGCTTTCTAATAATTTCATGGAATCGGTATTAATAAGAAAAATTTCTCTTTTTTTAAAAAAAAAAAAAAAATTTTTAACGGTTACATTTATTTTCCTTCCATTTAATAAAAATTAATCTTTAAAGAAAGAAACTTTGTTTTTTTTTCGCTGCTATTTTCATAGCGCCACGCACATGGAAGTATTAGTTTGTTATTACACACGATTGGCTGACATATTTTTATTTAAACAATTAATTGTCCAATCGTGTGTGTTAGTATAAAGCCTAACAGTGGTTAGTAGTTTCGCAAGTTGCACTTTCGTGCTTCAACTTGCTGGTGGAACTTAAATTATGGCAAGTTAAGGCTTGCGCATTTTTGCGGCCCCCTTGCGTTTCTTCGCTCTTTGGCGAAGTTCAGCTTTAATTTCTCCTGTGTCCTTGCGGTGACAAGCAAATCCTCCTGTAGTCGCTTCCGCTGTAGTAGTTTGCGGACCTGGCCTGCAATTTTTTCTATGCTATTGAAGCTAGAGACTTGAAATTTGGAACATATACTCGTGTATACCCTCGAATTATAAAGTGTCCAGATCTCCCCGATACGCCCACTAGGGGCGTGGCAAATCGGAAAATGCTTGCGCCCATAGTCAAGAAATCATATTAGTTGAAGAGCTAGAGAGTTGAAATTTGGAATGTATACTTGCGTTGACCACCCAAGTTCAAAAAGATATGGCGGATATATCCACGCCCATTGGGGGCGTGGCAAATCGGGAAAACTGTAACTTCTACAGTTTTAAAGCTAGAATGCTGAAATTTGGCACGTAACGTAACGCTACGATTCTATAAAGATTCATAAAAAGATTTGATGTCTACGCCCACTGGGGGCGTGGCAAATCGGATCTGAATATATAGTGATTTTACAAGATCAGCTATATTTTGAGCACTATTGATGCTAGAGACTTGAAATTTGATATATATACTCGGATAAGCAACCCAAGATCAAAAAGATATGGCGGACATACCTACGCCTTCAGGGGGCGTGGCAAATCGCAAAAAGCTTATAGCTCCTACAGTTTTAGAGCCAGACGATTCCAAATTGGATGTTTGTGTTATTGGGGGCTCCTCTATTGATTCCCCAAAAATAATCTAACGCCCCTTCGGGGGCGTGGTATATCGAAAAAATACCCTGTAACTTTCACATTTTTAAAGTGTAAGCATCCAAACTTTACAGTTACGTTACAGTTAACCCTCGACTCCTTCTAGGAACTTGCCAAATATGATATGTCTACGCCTACTGGGGGCGTGGCAAATTGGCAACAAAATTTGTAACGCCCAGCTGCAAAATTCATATGTCGTGCCACCTATATAAATAAGCTTAATAAGAATTGCTAAGACGACAAACGGCATTTCTGAGAAATATATGTAATTTGATTTAATGTTGAAGTTCTGCAAATAATTTATCTGCTAAAATTATCATTTTTCGTATAGCCTAGGTCAGTTATGTTATTTTCTTTTTGTGTGTGTGACCCTGACAAAAAATGTAAATATCAAATACCGATATTTGTGTAATCGACTTAGTCCGAACAAAATTATTCACGCACAAAAAAATTGACGATAGGTCCCATCAGGTATGCATATATGTAGGCACGAACAGCTGCGCAACTATTTTCATGCCGTCGCCGCCGCGTCTCGAACGCGGACCCTTTTGCTTACACGCTTTTCATCTACCTGCTGCGCCACATCAGTTTTGCATTGTCTGTTGGCAAATCCGAAACTACTTCACTACAAGGGCGACTATTGACAAATACAAAACTATAGAAGCTGCTGTTAATGCAAACACAATATAAACATAAATCAATCGCAATTGTGATTCTTAGAAAAAGCTGAAATGCGCGCATATGAACGTATGTATTTATATGTGTACATACAAAAACGGTGGTCGGTTGAATGTATGCGTATAAAGGGCGATATTTGACAAATACAAAACTAAAGAAGCGGCTGAAAATGCAAACACAACTCGATAACAATTTTGGTTGAAGAATATGCTAGAATGAATGGTGCTGAATTTATTTGTGACCGTGCATAAGCAAACGCGCTTGCACGTTTCAATGTATGTGTAAATGTAAATGTATTTTGCTGTCGCTGCTTAACGCGTGCGTGTCATAATTGGCCAAACGTTTTGTTTAATAGATTGCGACTGACTTAACGGAACTTGATGAAACTTTCAGCATATGATTCTATTGAATTTTTTAAATTTTATAAAAATGCTAATTCATTCACATAGTTATATTTGCAAAAATTGAAATTGCATAAAATTCACATGAATCTACATAAATGCAAAATTTGAGATAAATTATTAAATTTAAAATAACAGATGCCCCTGTGGGAAACGAGTATCACGCTTTAGGTCTCGCCCTAAGGCAACGTTCTTACTTGTTTTTTTATTGTTTTTGTCTGCCGAGCCGATTTCGATTGGGGCAGGAAACAGGTGCAACAGCCCTGTGACGCTGTTTATCCTGTCACTTCTTTTATTAATTCAAATCACTCTTTAAACTTTTTATAAAACACATCGTTCGTGACACTTGTCACGGTCGCCATGTAGTACGAGAACCCTTGTGATTCGTTTGAAAGTTCTTTATTGAATGAATATAATTGAAAATCAAATGAAGTCTTAAGCTTAAGTACATATGTATATTTCTTATTATATATCTCTGCCGCGGAAGGCAGCAGAGCGAGAGAGCGTAGTATGTGTGTATGTTTATGCAAAGGGCATATACATTAGTTTTGCAATATGAGCCTCTGCTCGTGAGCATACATATATATATGTGAACATATTTATATATGCATGCTAGCGGCGGTCGTAGGCTTGCAAGGCGGTCAAGTGCTGACGCGGCTATTCTCACGCCTCTTGTATATAGGCGGTTCATATATATAATTGGCCGTTCTTCTGAATCGTTATTATGTTTACTTGATCGCGTATTGTATATGTACATAGCAACGAAGTGTCGCTTTGTGTACAGTTGTGTATTAGTTGTCTGGTATATATTTTATTATATGAAACATACTACAGTTTGTTTTTTTTTTGTTTTTATTGTTTTTATTGTAAATTTTATTTTTTAAATTGTGTATTCTAATAAGTCGATAGCAGACCTTTATAGCATTACCCTGTGTTTATTGGAAAGTTTTCTGATCCCTGAAATTAACGGATCTGAGCTTAAAAGTAATCTATTTATTAAGTCAGTATTGGTTATTACTCTTGAAAGTTTACGGGTGTGCTGCAATCTGAATGTTTTAATATTTGTATTTCTTGCCTCTGCGGCTTCTTCAGAAAGCTTTCCGATTGATACCAAGCAATGTTTTATTGTTATTACTTTAGAGCCCTTAGAATTTAAGTTTATTAGATATTAATTCCGCTTCTATGAATGTGCACTATCAGAAAAATTAAATTATTTTAAAGAATTTTTATATTTTTATCGTTTATCTATTAATCTTTAAGATTATTAAAAAAAAAATAGTTTCCAACAAAACAAAAACATTTTTTCATAAAAAAACATGTTTTTTTTATTAAAATTTCATTTTTCATGTTTGACACTAAACTGTGAAGTACCCTGTTGACGTATTCCTCTGTGCATAGATTCATTTGAAAGCTTGAAGAATTCTCTGTAAAATGCTTTTTAAATTTTTTAATTGCTTGAACAAAAAGTTATAATTTTTCAAACACAAAATGAGTACAGGCTCCACTGCACAACGCACCGTCACTTTATTTACGTTTATACACACATGCGCAAATTTCGGCAATTAAACGTAACATTTTTAATACCTTAAAACCGAGAAAATTACAATAATATACCACTTATTTGGGGAATTCGGGGGGATCACAACCCAAACTCAATCTAAACATGAAAAAAACGCTCACAAAACACATAAAAAAGATAGAATCAATTAAATCAATTTAACAAGAACAATTTATTAAGTTGGTTAATTATTTATATTTTAAATTAAAGTAAATACCTTGCACTTCAAAACACTTAAACTGATTTCAATGCTATTTTTAGAATATACCGTTACAAATCCAGAAAAAAAACGGTTTCCCACCAAGAAATTTGGACGTTAATGAGACAATTTGTGTACAGTTTGTCATAAAATTTTATAACGGATTTTTCGATTTTTGGCGTATGGGCGCAACCACTGTGCAATGTGGGCATTCCTTAATTGTTGAATAACTCTTCTTAGCGATGGACTTTCTTCATCAAACTTCCACAACTTTTAAATAACATTCATATTTGTGTATTTGCCAAATCAAAAGTCTCTAGTATTTAATTTGCATGCTGTGTAAATTGGGGCGATTGTAGGCGATTGCCCCATTCGTCTACAATCCACAATCTAAAGATTATGTAATCATCAGGGTATAAAAAGGATATTATGCTTGCTAAATTTATCATTTTCCGCATAGCCCAGCTCAGCTATTTTTTTTTCTTGTTTGTGTGTGTGGCCACGCCATCAAAAATTGTACAAACTAAATTAAATTGCATTCGTGCGATATTTTTTTATCCAATGCACAGAGTTGTTTTTTCGAATTTCGGTAATTATAACCTGAGCCCATTGAAAATGGGAAATCAGGGTATAATGGTTTTGTTAAATGTATGTAACAGGCAGAAGGAGGCGTGTCAGACCCACAAAGTATATATATTCTTGATCAGGGCGACGAGCTGAATCGATTTAGCACTGTCCGTCTGTCGATTGAAGCATCTAGACAAGCTAGAGACTTGATTTTTTTTTTTTTTGTTTTTTGTTAGGTCCGTGGATAGCACGCGCAGGTCAAGTTTGTTACCAAAATACGATATCTATTTTTGTTGTATTGTTATCGATTTTAAACTTTATCGAAAACAGGTTATAAAATTATATTTCCCACACATTTAGAGGCTGACCCCTCAAATTTTGCATATAGATTCATGTGAATTTTATACAGTTTCTATTTTTTTTTTATTTTGGATACCGGGTCTTTTTACTAATGTTTCTTTTTCTTTTATTTTTTTCTTGTTAATTTGTTTATTTTTTTAACTATTTATTTATTTTTGATTTACATACATTCTAGTTGAATAATTTTACAAATGTAATTTAATTTTGGAAAATTTAATGTTATATGAAGGCTATATAGCGTATTAAACAATGCAAATCGGACGGGGTTAAGGGTATCTCCTTCTCGGGCACCTCCGACTAGACTTTTCTTGTTTAATCAATCAATTTAATTATTAAACAAGTAAGAAAACTCTAGTCGGAGGTGCCCGACTAGGAGATACCCTGAGCCCCGTCCGATTTGCATTGTTACGCTATACGCTATATAGCTTGCATATAATATTAAATTTTCCAAAATTAAATTATAATTTTGAAATTTTATTCAACTAGAATTTATGTAAATAAAAAATAAATAAATAATTAAATAAATAAACAAATTATAAAAAACAAAAGAAGATAAACACACATCACCGCACCTGGACTCGAACCTGCATATATTTACTACATATGTAACGTTAAAGCGTGTCATCTCAACTAGCACGACCACCTCATGTTTATAGATTTAAAAAAAAAAATTAAAAAAGTTACGCTGTCGTCACCGAGTTTCGAACTCGGGACCTCTCGTTCACGCGCTTCGCGTCTACCCACTACACCACACCAGTATTGCGTTGCTTGTTGGCAAAACGCAAAGTGGTACTACAAGGGCGATATATGACAAATACAAAAGTAAAGAAGCAGATCAATCGCAATTGTGATTCTTAGAATATGCTGAAAAGCGCGCATATGAATGTATGAGTATGTGTACATAAAAAAACGGTGGTCTGTTTGAATGTATGCGTGTAAAGGGCGATATATGACAAATACAAAACTACAGAAGCGGCTGAAAATGCTCAGAAGCGGCTGTGCACTATGCATAAGCAGACGCGCTTGCACGCTTCAATGTATGTATATGTGTAAATGTTTTTTGCTGCGCGTCGCTGCTTGCCACGTGCGTGTGATAATTGGCCAAACGTTTTGTTTAATAACTCGGGACTGACTTAACGGAATTTGATGAAACTTTCGGCATATGATTCTATTGAATTTTTTACATTTTATAAAAATGCTAATTTATTCACATGGTTATATTTGCAACAGACTCTCAATGGGTTGAGTAGGAGAGGGGGGGGGGGGGAATTAGTAAAAAGAGCCGGTACGCAAAAAATAAAAAAATAGAAATTGCATAAAATTCACGTGAATCTATTTGCAAAATTTTTGGGTCTAGCTCTAAAGGTGTGGCAGATAGAATTTTATAACTTGTTTTCGATAAGGTTTAAAATCGATAACAAAACAACAAAAATAGATATCGTTTTTTGGTAACAAACTTGACCTGCGCGTGCTATCCACGGACCCAACAAAAAAAATTCAAGTCTCTAGGTCAACTACATTCTGAGATCGACGCGTTCAAACATACGGACAGACGGACGGACGGACAGACGGACGGACAGACAGACGGACAGGGCTAAATCGACTCAGCTCGTCGCCCTGATCAAGAATATATATACTTTGTGGGGTCTGACACGCCTCCTTCTGCCTGTTACATACATTTAACAAAACCATTATACCCTGATTTCCCATTTTCAATGGGCTCAGGGTATAAAACCAGAGCTCGCAAATAACTGCTAACCGTTTGCGATCCGTTCACGAGAGCAACCGAAAAAATGCACACGCACCGTTCTGAGCAAGATTTTTATTTTTGAGTCGTTTCGGTTTTCGGTCGATCGTTTTTCGTTGAGCCTTTCGCGTTTTCCTCTTTTCGCGAGCGTGGCTCCGGAACCGAAACCGGTATTTTTGACGGCATGGCCGCACACAAAAAAAAAAAAAAAATCAACATAACTGACCAAGGGAAATGCGGGAAATGATAATTTTAGCAGATAATTAACAAAAGCTTATTCGAGCGGCGACTTAAGATATATTATTAAATTTAATATATCGGATGCTCTAAGGGAATAGAGTTGCCCAAATGCAACGTTTTTACTGTTTACTGTTTTTCTGATGTCTGTTTGTATGTATGTATATATAAACAAGTAAGTATGCTCTAGTCAAGACTGCTCGACTAGGGGATACCCTGAGCCCTTTGAAGAGCCAAATATCAAATCATTCTACGCATCTTTTATGCGCATATAAACAACACATACACACACACACATATGCACCCAAGCAAACGCGCGCAGTTGACGCAGCGACCGCGCATGAGCAGTAATGTGGGCATTACTATGGGAACTTAATTGTTTAATAACTTTTCTTAGCGATGGACTTTCGGCATCAAACTTTCACAACTTATTAATGGCATTCATATGTATGTATTTCCCAAAGTATACGTCTCTAGTATTTTATTTGCGCTTTTTACAAATAGGGGGCGATTGGGGGCGAAGGGGGCGTGGCATCCAAAATATAAAGATAACAATATCTCCGTTTTCATTACACGCAACTACACAGCAATTTGAAGTCTCTAGCTCAAACGATGTATCTCGACTAGAGCACTCTTACTTTTTTAACACTGAAAAATATCGAGAATCGCTGAAAATACATAACCATCGCAGAAAACCACCGGCTTAATACGTTTAATCAGCGATACCAATTCAATAATTAACGGCGTCGATAAAGGGTGTACGTACTTTAAAGAGGCTTGACTTCACTTGAAATGGGAACCGCCATCGGCGCAAAAGGCCAAGGATAGATAAGTACTCAGTTTATCTGTCTGTAACAGCTTCTAGGTCCCGAAGAATGTTAAGCATGAACACAAAATATACAGGGATTTTATTAGTAATAATTATAATAACTTTTATGCTGTATATAATTAAGAGAAAAAACTCAAAGAACATCTTTTTTCCACACATAATGTTCAGGCATGAACATACCATGGATTATGACGTTAGCATTTATTAATTATACATATTATTTTGCTTGATTAATAGTTAAGCTTTGTTCTTTTTCAACAGAACTTTAAATCCACTAATTTAGATAAATCCCAGGAGCAAGAACATATGAGCGATGATATTGACTTGCAGGTGCAATTTGTTAACGAGGCACTAAACTCGTCCCGCCCACGCCATTGTCCACCGTTCGGCTCTGCACTATATGACAATCATTCAGAGCAATGCTTCGGTTCTGCAGAAAACGATCTAAAGTTTGTACTCTACATGTACGAAGTACGAAAGATGCGTGATATTTATGGACGCATCACTTCTGCCCTGGAAATAATAAAATACAAAAAGTAAGCAATGTCTTATAATATATATTTAAGCAAATTTTGTATATTCAAATTTATATACGTCGTTGTTCTTTTAAGAAGCGCCTTTTGTGAAATGGACGTCCTTAGTAAGCGCAGCACAATTAAGCAAAATCTTGAAAAGCTTATTGTGGACATACCTACCTATATATCTATTATAGAGAATCTTTCAGGTAACCTAGATGAGAAACTGGGATGGAAACAATTTAAATTCTGCTTTAAATTGGCTACGAGTCAAATAGTGAGTGTTAGCTTTATAATACATAAACTTGATACTGAACTCTTCATAATTCACTAGTTGAATATAGTATGCGTCATCACATCCGCTTTATCGTCTTTATATAAAATATATACGTACCTTATATTTTTTACAATAAAAACAAACAAGTATATTTTGATTGTTTGTAACCACCTTAATAATACTTGTTAACTGTCCTCAAATAGCAATAAGTATTTCCAACTTATATATGAATGGATCTACGATGGATGTTAACAGTTAACAAAATTTAAAAAGCTATATCTTAAGTGCAAAATATATTTCTTCCGTTTCAAGAATCTTATCTTTTTTGGTAAACACTAACAATACACACGCAAGGAACCGTTCCAAATTGTATGAGATATAAACTTTTTAAGTTTGTGACGTCCCCTGAAGGCGTAGATATATTTACCACATGTTTTTTATCTTACCCTGAACCTATTAAAAACAAGTAAAAACGTTAGATTAGGGCGGAACCTAATGCGTGATACTCGTTTCCCATAGGGGCATCTGCTATTTTAAATTTAATAATAAATCTCAAATTTTGCATTTATGTAGATTCATGTGAATTTTATGCAATTGAAATGTTTGTTACATTATGGATACCGGTTCTTTTTACTAATTACCTACGCCCCTCATACACTGCCAGTTGTAGGTCTGTTGCAAATATATATATATGAATGAGTTAGCATTTTTATAAAATGTAAATAGAATCATATGCTTAAAATTTCATCAAGTTCCGTTAAGTCAGTCCCAATCTATTAAACAAAACGTTTGGCCAATTATCACACGCACGTGTTAAGCAGCGACAGCAAAATACATTTACATTTACACATACGTTGAAACGTGCAAGCGCGTTTGCTATGCATGGACACAAATAAATTCAAGGCCATTCATTCTAGCATATTCTTCAACCAAAATTAATTTTGAGTTGTGTTTGAATTTTCAGCCGCTTCTGTAGTTTTGTATTTGTCAAATACCGCCCTTTACACGCATACATTCAGACAGACCAACGTTTTTGTATGTACACATACACATACATTCATATGCGTGCATTTCAGCAATTTCTATGAATCACAATTGCGATTGTTTTGTGTTTATATTGTGTTTATTGTTATTGTGCATTAATAGCAGTTTATTTGTCAAAAGCAGTATCAAAAATCGCCCTTGTAGTGAAATAGTTTGGGATTTGCTAACAGGCAATGCAAAACTGATGTGGCACAGCAGGTAGGTAAGGGTCCGTTTTTTATACCCTGAGCCCATTGAAAATGGGAAATCAGGGTATAATGGTTTTGTTAAATGTATGTAACAGGCAGAAGGAGGCGTGTCAGACCCCACAAAGTATATATATTCTTGATCAGGGTGACGAGCTGAGTCGATTTAGCCCTGTCCGTCTGTCTGTCTGTCCGTCCGTCCGTATGTTTGAACGCGTCGTTTGAAGCATCTAGACAAGCTAGAGACTTGAATTTTTTTGTTGGGTCCGTGGATAGCACGCGCAGGTCAAGTTTGTTACCAAAAAACAATATCCATTTTGGTTGTTTTGTTATCGATTTTAAACCTTATCGAAAACAGGTTATAAAATTATATCTCCCACACCTTTAGACCTAGACCCCTCAAATTTTGCATATAGATTCATGTGAATTTTATGCAATTTCTATTTTTTTATTTTTTGGATACCGGCTCTTTTTACTAATTAACCCCCCCCCCCCCCCCCTGCCATAAAACACCCATTGAGAGTCTGTTGCAAATATAACCATGTGAAAAAATTAGCATTTTTAAAAAATGTAAAAAATTCAATAGAATCATATGCTGAAAGTTTCATCAAATTCCGTTAAGTCAGTCCCGATTTATTAAAGAAAACGTTTGGCCAATAATCACACGCACGTGGCAAGCAGCGACGCGCAGCAAAAAACATTTACACATACACATACATTGAAACGTGCAAGCGCGTCTTCTATGCATGTGCACAAATACATTCAAGGCCATTCATTCTAGCATATTCTTCAACAAAATCTGTGTTTGAATTGTGTTTGCATTTTCAGCAGCTTCTGTGTTGGATAGAAAACCTTTTTCTACCCAAAATGGACGGAAGTTATATTTAAATTGAAAGATAAAAAACCGCGCCTGTGTGCTTTCACAACAATGGTTTATTTGTGACTAAAAGAGATATGGTACCTATGACATAAATATGGTACACGTACTTATCGATACATATCGCATTGCTAAAGATGACATTTTCAACACCCTTCCTCAATGCGATCATGGTTACAAATTCAAATTAACATAATTCATTTTAAACTTAACATTTCAGTAAATTTAACATGCTTGTTCTTACAAAGATTCTTAGTCATGATATCTGCAATCATGTCTGTTGTACAAGCATACTTTAAGTTAATTTGACCTTCGTCTACTACTTGACGAACAAAATGATATCTTATATCAATATGCTTAGTCCGGGAATGATGAACCGGATTCCTGGCCAACTCCTGTGCGTTCAGTTAATGCGATACCGATGGGAGCAACCTTTTGCCACCAATCGTGCCTTGAATCGTTCAACATGTTCATCTTTGTCACGTTGCAGACCCATTTGCATCCTACAGCCCGCTGTCCTTCCGGCAAGTCTGCTAACTGCCATGTCTGGTTCGCCATTAGTGCGTCATATTCTCGTTTCATCGCATCACACCAATCTGATGCATGAACACTCCTCAACGCTTCCTCATAGGATGATGGCACCTTCACGTTGGTAGCAACCAGAGCCCCAAGAACGTTGTGCTGCTTTCGAGGCCGGCCTGGCTTGCCAGTTCGAATCAGCCTTGGTCTGCCTGGACCAATGCGGGGAACTGTGTCATGCTCAACTTTCACAGTTGCGTCCTCGCTTCCTTTGTTCTTGCTATCTCCGTTGCTGCTGCGTCCCTTGCTGCTGCGCCTCTCGCTACTGCGTCTCTCGCTGCTGCCTCCAACGCTGCTGTCCCGATCGCTGCTGCCTCTAACGCTGCTATCCCGATCGCTGCTGCCTCCAACGCTGCTGTCCCGATCGCTGCTGCCTCTAACGCTGCTATCCCGATCGCTGCTGCCTCTAACGCTGCTGTTCCGATTGCTGCTGCGTCCCTCGCTGCTGTCCCGATCGCTGCTGCATCCCTCGCTGCTGTCCCGATCGCTGCCAGAGCCATCACTCTCGTTACCAGGCTGCATGGTAACTTTAGACGTTGGCAGCTCAGTTACAGATGAATAGTTGTCATCTCTGTCCTCATTGAAAAGAACATCTCGCCTCTCAATCACCTGACGAGATACTGGGTCGTACAAACGATAGCCTTTGCTTGCTACCGAATACCCAATCATGCGGTATTCTTTGCCCTTTGCTTGCAGTTTGCTCTTCCTTGGACCCTTGTCCAAAGCTACTGCAATTGAAGCAAAAACTTTTAGATGGTCAACAAAAGGTTTCTTACCAGTCCACGCTTCCATAGGCGTCATACTGCCTAAAGCACTGGTTGGCGATCGATTCCGTACATATACGGCTGCGTTGACTGCTTCAGCCCACAAAGATTCGCCCAATCCTGATTGAAGCAACATACACCTTGACATCTCCACCAGAGTGCGGTTTGCCCTCTCAGCCACACCATTTTGCTGAGGAGTGTATGCTACTGTCAGCTGCCTCTTGATCCCTTGACTCTTCAGGTATTCGTCAAACGGCTTATTGACGAATTCACCTCTATTGTCGCTCCGGATACATTTGAGACACTTTCCTGTTTGCCGTTCAACTAACGTTTTGAACTTGACGAACTTCTTGAAGACTTCATCCTTCCTCCGAAGGAAATATACGAAGATCCGCCTTGACTTGTCGTCAATAAAGGTTAAGAAATACCTCTATCCAGCCAAAGACTGTGTGCTAAAAGGCCCGCACACATCAGCATGGACCAACTCCAATATGCCTCGCGCTCTATTGGCAGTTGCGTCAGGAAATGGCTGCACATGAATTTTGCTTAGCATGCAAAATTTACAATTCATGTTCTCCTTGAAAACCATGTTTTCAATACCACGCACCATTCCTTTCTTGATCAGGTCTTTTAAGCTGTTGACATTCAAATGTCCATACCGTTTATGCCACAGCACACCATCTGCCTTAGCGGCAGCATAGCAGCTATTTTGCTTTCCTTGAAACATATACAAGTCTTCCACCTTGTTTGCTTTTACCATGCAAAAACCTTTTTGCATTACTTTTGCATACTCTTGCCCAAAAGTTACAAAGCAATTATGTTTCACAGCGCTGCTCACTGAGAAAAAGTTTCCGCTCATTTTCGGCACATAGAGAACATCGTTTAACAGCAACGTGCAGCTTTACTTCTCCTTTTCCTTTTGCTTTCAGGAAACCAGAGTCAACCAGACTAATCATTTCTGTGTGTTTAACAAACTTTGTGAATAACTTTTTATCACAACACATATGGCTTGTTGCGCCATTATCCAAACACCACATACTCTTTTTCAAATGATCTGCGCTCAACGTATTTAATAAACTGCACTGCTTGTTCTCTCTTTTACTTGCCTTTTTCTCATTAGCGCTCTCTTTCTTACACTCAGCCTTCATATGCCCGCGCTCGCCACACTTGAAACATATCATATTTTTGTTTCCCTGCTTTTTCGCTCTCTGCGCGGCTGGCTTGTGTGTTGCACAAAATGCTTTTATGCATTCGTTCTTTTCTTCTGCGTTCTCCCTCCGCTGGCTCTCTTCCATCACTTTGATGCACAGAGCGTTGAAGGGCGGCAGACTGTCGCGCGTCTCTATGGTGACAACGAAATTTTCGTAACTTTCTGGAAGACTCGACAGCAAAATAATTGTGCGCAATTCGTCGCATAGCTCAATTCCTACTGTCCCGAGGCTATCCAGAATTCCAACGAATTCATTTATATAACTCGAAATGCTTTGCCCTTGCTCCATGCGCTTGAAAAGCAATTTCTTGTAGAGCTGAACCTTACGTGTTGGTCCACTCGGCTGATGGACATCTCTTAGCTGATTCCATGCCTCGGACGACGTCTTGCAATCCTTCAAATAGCCCAAATGTGAAGGTTTCACACTTAACGTGATCACTGACAGCGCCTTCTCATCTTTGGCCTGCCAATTCACGTTCTCAGGAGTATCCGTTGATAGCAATCCACCTGATGCTACACTCCACAGCTCCTGGTGCACCAACACACTCCGCATTTGAACGCGCCAGGTTTCATAATTGCCTTCGTCCAAATTTTCTATTTGATAAATTCCGCTCATAGCTATTATCAATTAGTTCCTGAGTCACACCGATGTTAATAGTTCGTAACTAAAAACAAACACTTTATATTTCAATTAAACATCCGCGCCTGGGCTCATAACCTTTGTTGGATAGAAAACCTTTTTCTACCCAAAATGGACGGAAGTTATATTTAAATTGAAAGATAAAAAACCGCGCCTGTGTGCTTTCACAACAATGGTTTATTTGTGACTAACTTAGATATGGTACCTATGACATAGATATGGTACACGTACTTATCGATACATATCGCATTGCTAAAGATGACATTTTCAACATTCTGTAGTTTTGTATTTGTCATATATCGCCCTTTACACGCATACATTCAAACAGACCACCGTTTTTGTAAGTACACATATTCATGCGCTCATATGCGCGCATTTCAGCATATTCTAAGAATTACAATTGCGATTGATCTGCTTCTTTAGCTTCTTTAGTTTTGTATTTGTCACATATCGCCTTTGTAGTACTACATTGCATTTTGCCAAAAAGCAACGCAATACTGGTGTGGCGTAGTGGGTAGGCGCAAAGCGCATAAACGAAAGGTCCCGAGTTCGAAAATCAGTGACAACAACAGCGTAACTTTTAAAATTTTTTTTTTTTAATTTATGAACATGAAGTGGTTGTGCTAGTTGAGATGATGCGCTCTAACATTACATATGTAGTAAATAAATGCAGGTTCGAGTCCAGGTGCGGTGATGTTTGTTTTTCTTCTTCTTTTTTTTGTTGATTTGTTTATTTCTTAAATTATTTATTTATTTTTGATTTACATACATTCTAGTTGAATAAATTTTCAAAATTATAATTTAATTTTGAAAAATTTAATGTTATATGCAAGTTATATAGAGTATTAAACAATGCAAATCGGACGGGGCTCAGGGGATCTCCTAGTCGGGCATCTCCGACTAGAGCTTTCTTACTTATTCTTTCTTTTTTCCTTTAATAAATAGGAAGTGGCTTTGCTAGTTGAGATGGTGTGCTTTAACGATACATATACATATATTAGATGTAGGTTAAAATCCAGCGGCAGTGATATTTGTTTTTCTTCTCTTTATTTCGTTTATTTAATTATTTAATTATTTTTGATTGACATACAAATCTCCTAGTCAGGCACCCCCGATTAGAGCTTTCTTACTTATACATTATACTTATACATTAAGTGTAACATAATGCAAGCGTTTCGCAAGCGTTTCACACATGGGCACATAAATGCACTTATATATGTACATGTAAGCAATGGACTGTAAATTCAAATTCAATTTTTGTGCGCTGCTGTTCGTGCCTACATATATAGATACATACATATATGACGATAGGGCCGTCAATTTTTTTGTGTGGAATAATTTTGTTCTGAATGACGAGTCTATGTGTAATCGATAAAAAATATAGCATGCAATTTAATTTGGTAATTTCGTCACACCTACAAACAAGAAAATAACATAACTGACCTAGGCTATACGAAAAATGATAATTTTAGCAGATAAATTATTTGCTGAACTTCAACATTAAATCGAATTACTTATATTTCTCAATATTTCTTAGAAATGTCGTTTGTCGTCTTAGCAATTCTTATTAAGCTTATTTATATAGGTGGCACGACATTTGAATTTTGCAGCTGGGCGTTACAAATTTTGTTGCCAATTTGCCACGCCCCCAGTAGGCGTAGACATATCATATTTGGCAAGTTCCTAGAATGAGTTGAGGGTAACGTAACTGTAGAATTTGGATGCTTACATTCAAAAATGTGAAAGTTACAGGGTATTTTTCGATATACCACGCCCCTAATAGGGCGTAAGATTTATTCTTGGGTTATCGATAGGGGAGGCCTCCAGTAACACAAGCATCCTCAATCTTTATAGAATCGTTGCGTTAATTACGTTCTAAATTTCAGCATTCTAGCTTTAAAACTGTCGATATCAAAAATATGTATGTAAACAACGCTGAATATCTATCTCTTTTTGCTAACATTATTCCCATGTTCAGTTCTATGAATTGTAACGGACATTCTTTTGTTTATGCTTTAAGTTTCTTTTTTCGGCTGCCTGCGCTGCAGCGTATATTCTTATGTATTTTTAGTCTCTAATAAACCGCTGAATCGAATAGGTTATGGGCCCATGCAGCAGAAAGTGAAAGCTGTGCTGGTGATTGAAAAAATCACATATGAGACTCGATTTATTAGTTAAAGCGTGTGCTAAACTAATTTGTGCAAAATGAGTTCAACGTTTGCAATTGAGAAACTAGATAGATGCAAATTATAGTGCTTGGTCAGTGTAGACGAAAAGTCTGTTGATTCATTCTGACTTGTGGTCGGTTAATGAAAAATGAGAACGATACAGTGGAACAGAAAGCGTTGTTTGACAGCAAAAATGAGAAGACTAGTATTTTCTTGTATGTAGCGTCGCAGATAATTTTTATCAAGCACTGTGGATCCGCGAGAGAAGCGTGGAGAAAGTTATCCGAGATCTACATGCTTTCGGGACCCGCGCGTAAAGTGCAGTTGTTCAAGCAATTGCTGTATATTAAAATGTCAGCTACAGACAGTGTTCGTGAACAATTGAATAATTTTTCTAATGTCGTAGAAAAATTAAATGAAATACAAGTGGAGGAGGCTGATGAAATGCTTGTAATAATATAACTAGCAAGTTTATATGATGAGTTGGACACTTTCGTTGTTGCTATCGAAACACGGGACACGTTGCCTTCATTTAGCGCTCTAAAAATCAAATTGTTGGAAGAAGGAGAGAGGCGCAACATAGGCGAAGTGGGTGAAAAAAGCGAGAGTAAAATGTTTTCGTCGCGTCCAGCAAACGGTAAAAGAAATAAGACAAGGAAAGACCCGAAAGGTATCAAGTGTTAATTGTGCGGGCAAAACGGGTATTTCGCGGCGAAATGCAGATTGAGAGAGAAAAAGGTTGAAAAAGACAACGAAAGCGAAAAAACGATCGAAAAGACTAATAAGCTCATTTGTGTACAGACAAATCAATGTTTATATATATGCGTGAGCACAAAGAGAAAATAAAGCTAGCAGGCGATAATTACATAGAAACCGAAGGTTGGGGGACAGTGTTGCTTAAGTGCAAAAATAATACGATCGAGTTTGTCGACGTTTTATATGTGAAAGAATTACAGTGCAATTTTATATATGTGTCAAAGGCAACTGAGAAAGGGTTGAAAGTAATTTTTGTGAAAAACAAAGTGTATGTTAAAGACAGTAGCAATGACAATTGGCTGTTTGCAGAAAAACATAACGATTTGTTCTTATTTGAAAGTAGCACGAAAACAGTAGTTGCAGCTAATGTAAATGCAAATATGAATCAATTGGTGAAATGGCATGATCCTGATGAGCAGCAGCAAAGTCAAACTGTTGATAGGCAGTGGCAAAACGTGACGAAGAAGATGCTGAGGAGGAGCAACCGAGAGGCAAAAGGGGTCCAGGGAGACCACGAATTGTTCGGCGTTCAGGTCATCTACGAAAAGAGCACAATGTTCTGAATATACTAGATGCTCGAAATGTTGTTGTGCCCACATGTGTTAGTGAGGCATTTCAGTCAGAACAATCTACAAACTGGAAATCGGCGATGCAGAAGGAGTATGACAACCTGAAACACATTGAGACATGGAGTCTGGTCGATCTTCCTGTATATGTATATGTTGACGATTTTATACTTGCATGTACCAGAGAAGAAGATGTGGCCCACATTAAGCAGCTCATATCAAACAAACCTCTGAATTGAATAGTAGAAGATACAGTTTTCCCGATTTGCCACGCCCGCAATGGGCGTAGATATATCCACCATATCTTTTTGAGCTTGGGTGGTCAACGGAATTATACATTCCAAATTTTAACTCTTTAGCTCTTCAACTAATATGATTTCTTGACTATGGGCGCAAGCATTTTCCGATTTGCCACGCCCCTAGTGGGCGTATCGGGAAGATCTGGACACTTTATAATTCGAGGGTATACATGAGTATATGTTCCAAATTGCAAGTCTCTAGCTTCCATAGCGTAGACAAATATTGCATATGTCACATAATAGACACAGCTAGACCACGGTGCAGGCGTCTGCATGTCGCTGCAGCAATACGTTTGGCATATTGTGAAATAATTAATGCTAATGCGCATTTTGGAAATTCCAAGAATCTCGACGTAGAATGTTGTCGACAGCATAGTACCGTTAAGCGAGGCGACGGCGGGGTGCGCTGAGTGTAGTCTAACTTGCGTTTGCAGAGAAACAGAAGCGCAGATCAGTGCGTAATAATAGAGGACAGTTCAGTTGTGTCCTGACATTTGCACGCAGAAGTTAGAATTCGCTCCGCTCAACAATTTGAAGACAATAATACGGCAGATCGGCCAACCGAAATAAGTGTATCTCCGACATCAGAAGTGGGATCTGCTTCGCCTACAAACAATACCATCGATGCATATTTGGATTTGGCCGCTTTACAAGTGTAAAGTTTACCATTTTCTAGCAGTTGCCTGCTGACGTTCGTTTTCTTTTATGTTTTGTTTCGCGTTCTCGTGTCGAGTACATACATAGGGACATTGTGTGTGATAAAGAAAGAAAGAGACTGATATGCCTATTCATTAGTGCGCGTGTGTGTCTGTGTGTTGTTTTCGGTTTGGCTCAGTTTGAGTCGATTTCAATTCTAGTTGGAAACGAGGCGCACAACTGTTGAAAACTGAATGCTACGTTCAAATTTGGAATGCTGCTGCCGGCCGACAAGAAGTAAAACAAAGCAAACAGTTACAAGCGCACACAAAAGTTAAAAAGGAAGCGGAACTTAGATGACGACGCAACTACAACAGTTCAAGCATCCCTCTCAAGTTAAAAAAATGTTTCAAATGCGACGAATTTGGACACTTCGCATCCTCCCAAAGGGACGAACCCGAGAAGGCGACCGTGTGATCGAGAAGCGAGTAGACATTTGTGCTGTAGCTCCACCAACAGGAACTATAAGTAGTTCAACCGGTGAGTTCGTTCCATTTTGTTTTGAGTTTGGAGCCGAGTGTTCCTTGGTCAAAAAATTAGATGCCGATAAATTTAGAAGCATACGAATTATTAACATCGTTAAATTGAATGGCATATGTAATAATTCAATATGTAGCACTCAACAACTATTATGTAATATAAACATGGATGAATATTATTTAGAGATTTCGTAATATGTTATTTTGAATAAGTTTTTAAAACATGAATGTACTAATAGAACACGAAATTCTTAGCCAAGAGTTTGGCGTAACAATGGACGCTGACAAATTTGAAGTTTACAAAACGGAAAGGGCAGAATCTTAAAAAGTAGCAAATTATTAAGAGGTCATTGAATCGAATAATGAATTAAATGATTCGGATAAGTCAGCATTGATACATATTCTAAAATGTTATTCTGATTGGTTTATTGAACGAACACCGAAGATTGGATTCAATATTAGTTCTTTGCGATGCTGTTTGATTTGAAAAAAAAAAATGCACCATCAGTGTTCCAGCATGCAAGAATGAAGGCTTTAGTGGACTTAGCCTACACTTATGCGATAGTGTATATAGATGATGTTCTCATAATAGCTGAAAGTAAAGAAGATGCGTTAGTAAGACTGCAGAAAGTACTAGAGGCTTTATGAAAGGCTGGATTTTCATTCCATGTCACCAAATGCTCCTTTCTTACAACTAGTATAGAGTATCTTGGATTTGAAGTAAAGAACGGCGAAATTAGGCCACATTTACGAAAAATTCAGGCTTTGATTGGCTTACCGCCACCACAGAATGTGTCACAGTTAAGACAATTCATCGAGTTGGCCTCTTATTTTCGACAACTTGAGTTAAACAGGCACTTAAGCCCCTGTATCTTCTAACTCCAAAGAAAAACACTATTTGATCCGCAATAACCAATAGAGCTACATACTGACGCAAGTAGTATTGGCTATGGGGCAATACTGTTGCATAAAATTGACAACAAACCTCATGTAGTAGAATACCATAGAAAGTGTACGTCGCCCGCTGAATCTAGATATCATACAAACTGGAGACGTTAGCAGTGGTAATTGCTATTAAGCATTTCCGACATTATTGCAGGGACGTAAATTTGTCGTTTTACGGACTGCAATTCGTTAACGTCTAGCCGCACAAAAATAGATTTAACACCAAGGGTGTATAGATGGTGGGCGTTTTTACAGGCATTTTACTTCGAAATAAAGTATAGAAAGGGCGTGCGAATGGCGCATATTGACTTTCTTAGAAATTGAACATTAGATAAAATTAAGATTTAAATTGAAAAGTACAGATTGAAGATTAAAGCTCGAGAATGGAGGATTGAAAATTAAAGATTTATGATAAAAGATCGATTGATTGAAGATTGATTGAAGTTTGATTGAGACTGAAAATTGATAAATTTATTTAAGATTTGAGATTGGAGTTTAAAAATTAAAGGTTGAAGATTACAGATTTCAAGGGATACATAGAATAATGAAGATCGAAAGTTGATAATTTATGATATCTGAACGATTGAAGATTAAAGATGGAAGCTAAAGATTGTAGATTAAATATGTTAGATTGAATATAGCGGAGTTAAAGATTTGACTTACTTTGAATATCGAGAATTGAAGATTAAAGATTTTAGATTACAGAAGGAAAAGTAATGGTTAAAGATTGAAATTATATAAGACTGAAAATGGTATATGGAAGTTTGCAGGTAACATATTGAAGATTGGAGATTGAGTTTGAAAATTAAAGATTGAAAATGAACGATTGAAAATTGAATATATAAAATTTTCAGAATCCAGTACTTGAACAACATAAAAGTCTGAATAAAATACCTGAATTGCGAATAAATTTGATTAAAGTATCTGACAAATGGTTGGTTTCAGAAGAACAGCGAGATTCTGAAATACATGATATAATACTAAAGTTAAGAAATAATGAGTTGTTAGAAAATCGGGACAAAACTTATGAATTGTGAAAAAGAATACTACATAGAAAGATTCAGCGAAATAGTAAGACCAAATGCTTGCCAGTTAGACAAAGTTTATGGGTATTATTGGTTTGAAAACATGTCGAAGTATGTACGTAAGTTTGTGGAAAATTGCATTACATGTAAAGTTACCAGTGAGAAAAGTGCAGGCAGAGCTGCATCCCATTCCTAAAACAGAAATACCGTGGCATACATCGAAACATCGACATAACAGACAAAGTGAGTGGTAAAAAAACGATTTGAAGAAATGTGTTCTCGTCCTTATAGATGCTTTGGCCAAGTTTGTGGATTGTTACGATACACTAAACATGGATTCTGACAGCTGTGTTAGGGCTGTAGGATCGGCCGTGTCCTTGTTTGGTTTGCTCACTCGAGTTGTCTCGGATCAGGGACGTAGTTTCGCAAGTGCAAGTAGAGCAAACGGTCAGATTGAGCGTGTCATGGGTACACCGAAAAGTATGTTGACTGCTGCCGAATCTAGTCAGAGATCATGGCACGATGCGTTGGCTTAAGTACAGCTTGTAATGAATTGTACGATAAATCGTGTGACAAAGCCCGATAGAGTTGTTAATTGGTAGAGAAGCCCGTCCTTTTGGTTTGTTGCCTATAAACGACGAAGGTGGTGGAGAAGTAGACAAAGAAAATTTGAGAAATGAGGCTATGAAAAACATGGAGTCTCAGGCAAGATATGACAAAAATAGATTTGATAAAAATAAAGCTAAAATTGTAAGTTTCAACGTGGGTGATCACGTGTTACTAAGAAATGAAGAACGCCAACAAACAAAAATTGATCCTAAATTTAAAGGGCCATTTGAAGTGGTTGAAGTTTTGGCTGGAGATAGATTTTTGCTAAAATCTTTAACAGGTAATCGAAAGTATAAATATCCTCATGAATGTTTAAGAGCAATACCAAAACAACCAAATAATTGATGAATTAAGTAAAGATATAGACAGCACAATGGAAGTTGCGTCTATTGCCCAATAGGGAAACTGAAGACTGCACCATAACAGAAGAGACTTGTTATGGCGGGGATCGTATGTGTTAAAGGAATTACACAAATGTTGAGTTTAAACTATTAATACTATTATTTATCATATTTATTCTCTATCAAAGTCGCTCATTAGGCCTGTACGCATATATATATATATATATATATATATATATATATATATATATATATATATATATATATATATATATATATATATATATATATATATATATATATATATATATATATATATATATATATATATATATATATATTTATATAAATAATAGTATTTTTATCAATATTATATTTTTTAATGGAAAACAATTTAATAACACACATTTATCAACAATTTTTTTTATAATATTAAACCGTTTTTTGTAAATATTTAAAATAAGAAAAAAAAACTACGAAAATTCACTTAGAAAAAGTATGTGTACAAACTAAAAAACAAAAGAAAAATTTTTTCAATGAGACTTTGCAAAATTAATATGAGGTTGGATACCGCTTTGCTTCTTGGTCGATGCCACCAATTTCCGTGTGAAATCAACCGGAATTTTTAGCCATTCCTCCATCAGAACCGATTGGAGCATGTCCTTTGATGTAATTATGTGCTCTCTGATCCTGCGTTCCAAAAAATCCCATAAATGCTCTATGGGTGACTGAGGAGGCGAATGAAGCTGGTGTCTAGTATTGTAGAGCAACCAGAGCTTGACATCGTAGGCTGTGTGTTTGGGGTCATTGTCCTGTTGGAAGACAAAGTCCTCTCTAAGACCCAATTGTCTGGCGCTTTGGTGCAAATTGGTTTTCAATATACGGAGGTAATCCATATGGTTCATTGTGGACTCAATAAAAACCAAATTGCTCACTCCACTTGCTGCCATACACCCCCACACCATTACGTAGCCTCCGCCGTGCTTAACGGTTGGAGCTAGATTTTGGACGTTGCACGCTGTGCCCCTCTTTCGCCACACAAGCTTTCTCCCGTTGATTCCAAATATACAGAATTGGCTCTCATCACTAAAAATTACTTGGTTCCAATAGTCTGGACTGACTTCCAAGTATTTTCTGGCGAAATCCAGCCGCTTGATTTTATTTGGCTCAGAGATGAGCGGCTTTCTTCGAGCAACACGGGCATTTAATTCATTTTTCCTTAAAAATCTTCTTATGCTGTCTTCGTGATCACCGGACGCTTTCTGTGCCGCGACTTACATGTTCTTCTTGACAACTCTCTGCTCTTGTCTGTGTAGTCGCATACATTCTCGCTCACATATATTGGAGTTCTTCTTGTCTCGTTCAAACTTACTGTCAGGCCCAGACTGCGTCAGACAGAGCTGGTTAGGATAACTGTATCAGAAGAGAAACGAACGGAACTGAGACAACGGCAGTCGTATAGACACACGAAGCATTAACCATTATTATTGTGACCGTTCCTACTTTATATATACATATATATGTCGCAATATGAACGTATCCTGACCACTGTACGTTTCTGTCACATTATAATCATTGTTTGACATCTGTGCTTGCAAGGCACCGCTGTGTAACGGTTTGGCTGTCGCGAATGTGACTACAGCGTAGAAGAAGCATCACGCCAGAATACAGATAGAGTGAGGCAACAGCGCGATAGCGCTGTTGCTAAGTGTAGTCCAGCCGGCGTGAGCAAAGAAGAATTAGATCAATGCGTGAGCAAAGATGAATTAGATCAATGCGTGAACAAAGAAGCATAGATGAATGCGAGAGCAGAGAAGTCAGTCGAGTTGAGACGATTGCACGCGCCGGTTGGAATCCGATTCACTCTCAAAGTTACTATAAGTCGAAATGTCAGACCTGCCATAAGAATTTAATCAATTCTGCGACATCAGAAGTGGGATCTGCTTCGCCTACAAACAATACCATCGATGCATATTTGGATTTGGCCGCTTTACAAGTGTAAAGTTTACCATTTTCTAGCAGTTGCCTGCTGACGTTCGTTTTCTTTTATGTTTTGTTTCGCGTTCTCGTGTCGAGTACATACATAGGGACATTGTGTGTGATAAAGAAAGAAAGAGACTGATATGCCTGTTCATTAGTGCGCGTGTGTGTCTGTGTGTTGTTTTCGGTTTGGCTCAGTTTGAGTCGATTTCAATTCTAGTTGGAAACGAGGCGCACAACTGTTGAAAACTGAATGCTACGTTCAAATTTGGAATGCTGCTGCCGTTGCCGGCCGACAAGAAGTAAAACAAAGCAAACAGTTACAAGCGCACACAAAAGTTAAAAAGGAAGCGGAACTTAGATGACGACGCAACTACAACAGTTCAAGCATCCCTCTCAAGTTAAAAAAATGTTTCAAATGCGACGAATTTGGACACTGCGCATCCGTCCAAACGGAGGAACCCGAGAAGGCGACCGAGTGATCGAGAAGCGAGTAGACATTTGTGCTGTAGCTCTATACTATACTATAAGTTGTTCAACCGGTGAGTTCGTTCCATTTTGTTTTTACTTTGTAGGCGAATGTTTCTTGGTCAAAGAAAGCGTTGGCGATAAATTTAGAGGCAAATGAATATATAACTTTGTTAAATTGAATGGCATATGTAATGATTCAATATGTAGCACTCAACAACTATTATGTAATATAAACATAGATGACTATTATTTAGAGATTTCGCAACATGATATTATGAATAAGTTTTTGAAACATGAATGTACTAATAGATCGTGAAATTCTTAGCCAAGAGTTTGGCGTAACAATGGACGCTGACAAATTTCAGGTTTACAAAACGGAAAGGGGAGAATCTTAAAAAGTTGCAAATTATGAAGATGTTATCGAATCGAATAGGGAATTAGATCATTCGGATAAGTCAGCATTGATACATATTCTAAAATGTTATTCTGATTGGTTTATGGAAGGAATACCTAGGGTCACTACAGGGCAGTTGGAAATTAAAATAAAAGATCAGCAAAAAACAGTTCAGCGGCGACCATATAGACATAGTGAGGAAGAAAAAAAATAATGTGCGATGTAAAATTCACGATTTTCTACAAGCTAAATTTATTCGTCCAAGTTGTTCACATTTTGCTAGCCCTAAGATGTTAGTTAAGAAGAAAAATGGTACCGATCGACTGTGCGTGGACTTTTGCATGTTGAACGAAAATACTATTGCTGATAAGTACCCATTGTCCCTCATCTCAGACTAAATTTCCAGACTTCGGGGTGCTAAACATTTTTCGTGTATAGATATGGCAAGCGGCTTTTATCAAATTCCAGTGTCCGAGGGTCAATATGAGTTCTTGACGATGCAATTTGGTTTGAAAAATGCACCATCAGTGTTCCAGCCTGCAAGAATGAAGGCTTTAGGGGACTTAGCCTACACATATGCGATAGTGTATATAGATGATGTTCTCATAATAGCTGAAAGTAAAGTAGATGCGTTAGTTAGACTGCAGACAGTACTAGAGGCTATAAGAAAGGCTGGATTTTCATTCAATGTCACCAAATGCTCCTTTCTTACAACTAGAGAGTATCTTGGATTTTAAGTAAGGAACGGAAAAAATTAGGCCACATTTACGAAAAATTCAGGCTTTGATTGGCTTACCGCCACCACAGAATGTGTCACAGCTAAGACAATTCATCGGGTTGGCCTCTTATTTTCGGCAATTTGTGTTAAACTTCTCATAGACACTTAAGCCCCTGTATCTTCTCACTTCAAAGAAAAACACTGACTTCAAGTTGTTACCAGTGCATGAACAGATACAAATAAAAATAATATCTGTATTAATACAGACGCCAGTTCTAATCATATTTGATCCGCAATACCCAATAGAGCTACGTACTGACGCAATACTGTTGCATAAAATTGACAACAAAGCTCATGTGGTAGAATACCATAGTAAGTGTACGTTGCCCGCTGAATCTAGATATCATTCGTACGAACTGGAGACGTTAGCAGAGGTAAATGCTATTAAACACTTCCGACATTATTGCAGGGACGCAAATTTGTCGTTTATACGGACTGCAATTCGTTAAAGTCTATCTGCACAAAAATAGATTTAACACGAAGGGTGTATAGATGGTGGGCGTTTTTACAGGCATTTTACTTCGAAATAAAGTATAGAAAGGGCGAGCGAATGGCGCATAATGACTTTCTTAGAAATTGAACATTAGATAAAATTAAGATTTAAAATTGAAAAGTACAGATTGAAGATTAAAGCACGAGGATGGAGGATTGAAAATTAAAGATTTATGATAAAAGATCGATTGATTGAGACTGAATATTGATAAATTCATTTCAGATTTGAGATTGGAGTTTAAAAATTAAAGGTTGAAGATTACAGATTTCAAGGGATACATAGAAAAAAAAAGATTGAAGGTTGATAATTTATGATATCTGAACGATTGAAGATTGAAGATGGAAGCTAGAGATTGAAGATTATCAAGTAAGAGTGCTCTAGTCGAGACTGCTCGACTAGGGGATACCCTGAGCCCTGTGAAGAGCCAAATATCAGATCATTCATACAAACAACACATACATGTTGAAAATGTCATCTTTAGCAATGCGATATGTATCGATAAGTACGTGTACCATATCTATGTCATAGGTACCATATCTAAGTTAGTCACAAATAAACCATTGTTGTGAAAGCACACAGGCGCGGTTTTTTATCTTTCAATTTAAATATAACTTCCGTCCATTTTGGGTAGAAAAAGGTTTTCTATCCAACAAAGGTTATGAGCCCAGGCGCGGATGTTTAATTGAAATATAAAGTGTTTGTTTTTAGTTACGAACTATTAACATCGGTGTGACTCAGGAACTAATTGATAATAGCTATGAGCGGAATTTATCAAATAGAAAATTTGGACGAAGGCAATTATGAAACCTGGCGCGTTCAAATGCGGAGTGTGTTGGTGCACCAGGAGCTGTGGAGTGTAGCATCAGGTGGATTGCTATCAACGGATACTCCTGAGAACGTGAATTGGCAGGCCAAAGATGAGAAGGCGCTGTCAGTGATCACGTTAAGTGTGAAACCTTCACATTTGGGCTATTTGAAGGATTGCAAGACGTCGTCCGAGGCATGGAATCAGCTAAGAGATGTCCATCAGCCGAGTGGACCAACACGTAAGGTTCAGCTCTACAAGAAATTGCTTTTCAAGCGCATGGAGCAAGGGCAAAGCATTTCGAGTTATATAAATGAATTCGTTGGAATTCTGGATAGCCTCGGGACAGTAGGAATTGAGCTATGCCGCGCAGCCGCGCAGAGAGCGAAAAAGCAGGGAAACAAAAATATGATATGTTTCAAGTGTGGCGAGCGCGGGCATATGAAGGCTGAGTGTAAGAAAGAGAGCGCTAATGAGAAAAAGGCAAGTAAAAGAGAGAACAAGCAGTGCAGTTTATTAAATGCGTTGAGCGCAGATCATTTGAAAAAGAGTATGTGGTGTTTGGATAATGGCGCAACAAGCCATATGTGTTGTGATAAAAAGTTATTCACAAAGTTTGTTAAACACACAGAAATGATTAGTCTGGTTGACTCTGGTTTCCTGAAAGCAGAAGGAAAAGGAGAAGTAAAGCTGCACGTTGCTGTTAAACGATGTTCTCTATGTGCCGAAAATGAGCGGAAACTTTTTCTCAGTGAGCAGCGCTGTGAAACATAATTGCTTTGTAACTTTTGGGCAAGAGTATGCAAAAGTAATGCAAAAAGGTTTTTGCATGGTAAAAGCAAACAAGGTGGAAGACTTGTATATGTTTCAAGGAAAGCAAAATAGCTGCTATGCTGCCGCTAAGGCAGATGGTGTGCTGTGGCATAAACGGTATGGACATTTGAATGTCAACAGCTTGAAAGACCTGATCAAGAAAGGAATGGTGCGTGGTATTGAAAACATGGTTTTCAAGGAGAACATGAATTGTAAATTTTGCATGCTAAGCAAAATTCATGTGCAGCCATTTCCTTAAGCAACTGCCAATAGAGCGCGAGGCATATTGGAGTTGGTCCATGCTGATGTGTGCGGGCCTTTTAGCACACATTCTTTGGCTGGATAGAGGTATTTCTTAACCTTTATTGACGACAAGTCAAGGTGGATCTTCGTATATTTCCTTCGGAGGAAGGATGAAGTCTTCAAGAAGTTCGTCAAGTTCAAAACGTTAGTTGAACGGCAAACAGGAAAGTGTCTCAAATGTATCCGGAGCGACAATAGAGGTGAATTCGTCAATAAGCCGTTTGACGAATACCTGAAGAGTCAAGGGATCAAGAGGCAGCTGACAGTAGCATACACTCCTCAGCAAAATGGTGTGGCTGAGAGGGCAAACCGCACTCTGGTGGAGATGTCAAGGTGTATGTTGCTTCAATCAGGATTGGGCGAATCTTTGTGGGCTGAAGCAGTCAACGCAGCCGTATATGTACGGAATCGATCGCCAACCAGTGCTTTAGGCAGTATGACGCCTATGGAAGCGTGGACTGGTAAGAAACCTTTTGTTGACCATCTAAAAGTTTTTGCTTCAATTGCAGTAGCTTTGGACAAGGGTCCAAGGAAGAGCAAACTGCAAGCAAAGGGCAAAGAATACCGCATGATTGGGTATTCGGTAGCAAGCAAAGGCTATCGTTTGTACGACCCAGTATCTCGTCAGGTGATTGAGAGGCGAGATGTTCTTTTCAATGAGGACAGAGATGACAACTATTCATCTGTAACTGAGCTGCCAACGTCTAAAGTTACCATGCAGCCTGGTAACGAGAGTGATGGCTCTGGCAGCGATCGGGACAGCAGCGAGGGATGCAGCAGCGATCGGGACAGCAGCGAGGGACGCAGCAGCAATCGGAACAGCAGCGTTAGAGGCAGCAGCGATCGGGATAGCAGCGTTAGAGGCAGCAGCGATCGGGACAGCAGCGTTGGAAGCAGCAGCGATCGGGATAGCAGCGTTAGAGGCAGCAGCGATCGGGACAGCAGCGTTGGAGGCAGCAGCGAGAGACGCAGTAGCGAGAGGCGCAGCAGCAAAGGACGCAGCAGCAACGGAGATAGCAAGAACAAAGGAAGCGAGGACGCAACTGTGAAAGTTGAGCATGACACAGTTCCCCGCATTGGTCCAGGCAGACCAAGGCTGATTCGAACTGGCAAGCCAGGCCGGCCTCGAAAGCAGCACAACGTTCTTGGGGCTCTGGTTGCTACCAACGTGAAGGTGCCATCATCCTATGAGGAAGCGTTGAGGAGTGTTCATGCATCAGATTGGTGTGATGCGATGAAACGAGAATATGACGCACTAATGGCGAACCAGACATGGCAGTTAGCAGACTTGCCGGAAGGACAGCGGGCTGTAGGATGCAAATGGGTCTGCAACGTGACAAAGATGAACATGTTGAACGATTCAAGGCACGATTGGTGGCAAAAGGTTGCTCCCATCGGTATCGCATTAACTGAACGCACAGGAGTTGGCCAGGAATCCGGTTCATCATTCCCGGACTAAGCATATTGATATAAGATATAATTTTGTTCGTCAAGTAGTAGACGAAGGTCAAATTAACTTAAAGTATGCTTGTACAACAGACATGATTGCAGATATCATGACTAAGAATCTTTGTAAGAACAAGCATGTTAAATTTACTGAAATGCTAAGTTTAAAATGAATTATGTTAATTTGAATTTGTAACCATGATCGCATTGAGGAAGGGTGTTGAAAATGTCATCTTTAGCAATGCGATATGTATCGCTAAGTACGTGTACCATATTTATGTCATAGGTACCATATCTCTTTTAGTCACAAATAAACCATTGTTGTGAAAGCACACAGGCGCGGTTTTTTATCTTTCAATTTAAATATAACTTCCGTCCATTTTGGGTAGAAAAAGATTTTCTATCCAACAATACATACATACATATGCACGCACGCATAAGCGACAGCGACTGCGCTTGGGCAGCAATGTGGACATTACTATGGGAATTTAAGTGTTTAATAACTTTTCTTAGCGATAGACTTTCGGCATCAAACTTTCACAACTTATTAATGGCATTCATATGTGTCTATGTGCCAAAGCACAAGTCTCTAGTATTTCATTTGCGCTTTTTACAAATGGGGGCTATTGAGGCTGAATGGGGCGTGGCATCCAAAATCTAAAGATTACGTAATCTCCGTATTTATTGCATGCAACTACACAGCAAATTTCAAGTCTCTAGCTCAAATGATGTACAAACCAAGCCTTAAAAACACATTAAAATTATCGATAAATGCTCATAAAATCGAAATGGAATTAGTTATCGGAAAAATTTTATAAACTTGTGCAGCGTATGGTATTATCGAGTTTTCATGTAAAATTTCAAGTCTCTACGTTGCGTACTTAAAAATATCTCAGCGTTCACACGGACGGACGGACGGACTGACAGACAGACAGACGGACAGGGCTATATCAACTCGTCTTGTCGCGCTGATCAAGAATATATATACTTTATGGGGTGTGGCACGCCTCCTTCTGCCTGTTACATACATTTTCACAAAACCATTATACCCTGATTTCCCATTTTCAATGGGCTCAGGGTATAAAAATGTTAGATTTAATATAGAGGTGTTGCCTTACTTTGAATATTGAGAGTTGAATATTGAGAATTGAAGATTACAGGCATTTGACTTCGAAATAGAGTATAGAAAGGACGAGCGAATGGCGCATATTGACTTTCTTAGAAATCGAATACTGGATATGGTTGAGATTTGGAATTGAAGGGTACAGATTGAAGATTGAGGCACGAGGATGGAGGATTGAAGGTTGGAGATTTATGATGGAAGATCGATTGATTGAGACCGAAGATTGATTGAGACTGAAGATTGATAAATTCATTTAAGATTTGAGATTGGAGTTTGAAGGTTGGAGGTTGAAGATTGAAGGGAATACATAGAAAAATTAAGATTGAAGGTTGATAATTTATGATATCTGAACGATTGAAGATTGGAGATGGAAGCTAATGATTGAAGATTAAAGATGTTAGATTGAATATAGAGGTGTTAAAGGTTTGACTTACTTTGAATATCGAGAGTTGAATATTGAGAATTGAAGATTAAAGATTTTAGGTTGCAGAAGGAAGAGTAAAGGTTGAAGATTGAAATTATATAAGACTGAAAATGGTATATGGAAGTTTGCAGGTAATATATTGAAGATTGAAGATTGAGTTTGCAAATTGAAAACTGAAAATGAAAGATTGAAGATATAAAATTCTCAGAATCCTGTACTTGAACAACATAAAAGTCTGAATAAAATACCTGAATTGCGAATAAATTTGGTTAAAGTATCCGACAAATGGTTGGTTTCAGAGTAATAGCGAGATTCTGAAATACATGATATAATACTAAAGTTAAGAAATAATGAGTTGCCAGAAAATCAGGACAAAACTTATGAATTGTGAAAAAGAATACTACATAGAAAGATTCAGCGAAATAGTAAGACCAAATGTTTGCCGGTTACCAAAGAGCTTTTAGATGGGCAGTTGTAAATCACGTTCATGAAGCAATCATGTATCTGGGATGGGAAAAGATGATAGACAAAGTTTATGTGTATTATTGGTTTGAAAACATGTCGAAGTTTGTGCGTAAGTTTGTGGAAAATTGCATTACATGTAAAGTATCAAAGTTACCAGTGAGAAAAGTGCAGGCAGAGCTGCATCTCATTCCTAAAACAGAAATACCGTGGCATACCATGCACATCGACATAATAGGCAAACTAAGTGGTAAAAAAAACGATTTGAAGAAATACGTTATCGCCTTCATAGATGCTTTTATCAAGTTTGTGCATTGGTAAGACACACTAAATATGGATTCTGACAGCTGCGTTAGGGTTGTAGGATCGACCGTGTCCTTGTTTGGTTTGCTCACTCGAGTTGTCTCGGATCAGGGACGCAGTTTCGCAAGTGCAAGTAGAGCAAACGGTCAGATTGAGCGTGTTATGGGTACACCGAAAAGTATGTTGACTGCTGCCGAATCTAGTCAGAGATCATGGCACGATGCGTTGGCTTAAGTACAGCTTGTAATGAATTGTTTGATAAATCGTGTGACAAAGTTTGGCCCATTGGAGTTGTTAATTGGCAGAGAAGTCAGTTCATTTGGCTTGTTGCCAATAAACGAGAATAGGAATGATGAAATAGATAAAGAAAATTTGAGAAGGAAAGCTAAAGAGAATATGAAAACTCCAGCAAAATACGACAAAATAGGTTTGATAAAACTAAAGCTAAAATTGTAAGTTTCAACGTGGGTGATCACGTGTTACTAAGAAATAAAGACCGTTATCAAACTAAACATGATCTTAAGTTTAAAGGGCCATTTGAAGTGGCCGAAGTTTTGGCTGGATATAGATATTTATTAAAATCTTTACGTGTAATCGAAAGTATAAATATCCTCATGAATGTTCAAAAGCAATACAAAATAATCAGATAATCGATGAGTTATGTAAAGATGAAGACCGTACCATAACAGACTGTTCTTGTTATGGCGGGGGTCGTATGTGTAGAAGTGTACACAAGTGATAAGTTTAAACTCAAGACCGCACCATTACAGACTGTACTTTTATGGCGGGGATCGTATGTGTAAAAGGAATTACACATTTGTGTAAGTTAAATAAGTTAAAGTTGAAGACCGCACCATAGCAGAATGCACTTGTTATGGGGGGGGGTCTTACGTGTAAAAGAAATTACACAAATGATAAGTTCAAGTTGAAGACCGCACCATAGCAGAATGCACTTGTTATGGCGGGGGTTGTACGTATAAATGGAATTACACAAATGATGAGTTTAAACTAAATATCGCACCATAGCAAAGAAAGTCCATCTAGAAGAAAAGTTATTCAACAATTAAGTTACGATAAGAAAGTCCATTAGCGCAGGCGAAGGGCTGTCGCTGCAGGATGAACAGAGTGTGTTTGATTATATATGTGTATATATATATATATATATATATATATATATATATATATATATATATATATATATATATATATACATACATATATACATATATATATACACATATATATAATCAAACACACTCTGATCATCCTGCAGCGACAGCCCTTCGCATGCGCTAATGGGTTTTCTTATGGTAACTTAATTGTTGAATAACTTTTCTTCTAGATGTGTTGTTTGATATGTATGTTTAAGTAAAAGTGGAGTAGAAGGATTGAAATATTAGCTCTTCGCAGCTTACTGGGTATTTGACAGTCAAGCACTCCCGACTAGAGAACTTTAACTTGTTCATTTTTTATTTGGCCAATTTCGTTAACGCTTTACTGTTGCCCTATATAACAACAATGTACGTAATTAATCAAATACCTTTAGGTTGTGTCAGTGAAAAGTATTTATTTTGCAAACATTTGCGTGCTATTAATATTGTAGGTCAATATATAATATATGTATATATAACAATCAACTAAAGCACATATATATATATTATTATAAAAAATTGCTCAAGCATGACAGACAAATGAGCGAGAGAGTGAGAGAGAGAGAGAGAGAGACTGAGAGGAGTGTTATGGTGGGGGTCGTACGTGTAAAAGGAAATGCACAAATTTTAAGTTGCTAATAATTCAGAATGTGTAAAAGGAACAACACAAATATTACATTGCTAATAGTTCATTATGCGTAAAAGAAACTACACAGAGTTTAAGTTGATAATCATTAACTATGTCAAAAAAGAGCTACACAATTTGATTTCGAAAAAGGAATCACACCAATGAATTATGTTTTAATCTGAAAATTGTGTTTCGGTTTGTTAAGTATAATGTTAATTTCTGTTTATGAAATGTGACTTGAAAGTATCAAATAAAGAAATTCCTTAAAGAAAAGTATAGAGTCGTCGAATCATGAACTATAGTCACTTTCATGTATGCTGCAGAGTTAAGATAACACACGAGGACGTGTGATTTGTCAGGAAGGCCGTGTCGCAATATGAATGTATTCTAACCACTGTACGCCTATTATAATCATTGTTTGACCACTGTGCTTGCAAGTCACCGCTGTGTAACGATTTGGCTGTCGTGAATGTGACTACAGCGTAGAAGAAGCATCACGCCAGAATACAGATAGAGTGAGGCAACAGCGCGATTGCGCTATATATATATATATATATATATATATATATATATATATAAATAAATATATATGTAAATATATAAACCGGGTAAATTCATGAATCTTTTTAAGGCCGCAATGAATTTGTCAGTGGTCAGATCACTTACTGTCTCCATGTGGACAGCAACAACATCTGAGCGTTTGCCTTGAACTTTATGATGAATAGACTACGTGGCAAGCAGCGACGCGCAGCAAAAAACATTTGCACACACACATACATTGAAGCGTGCAAGCGCGTCTGCATGTGCACAGCCGCTTCTGTAGTTTTGTATTTGTCATATATTGCCCTTAACACGCATACATTCAACAGACCACCGTTTTTGTATGTACACATACTCATACATTCATATGCGCGCATTTCAGCATATTCTAAGAATCACAATTGCGATTGATCTGCTCTTTAGCTTCTTAGTTTTGTATTTGTCACATATCGCCCTTGTAGTACTATTTTGCGTTTTGCCAACAAGCAATGCAATACTGGTGTGGCGTAGTGGATAGATGCAAAGTGCTAAGTTCTCAGTTGAGAGTGTTCACGCGTTTTGTTTTGTGCTCTTGAGTTTTAATGAAGTTATCACTTATTATTTCAGTATAATTGTCACACTATGGCGTTCGGTTAACTTTGGATAACTATCATTACATTGCTGTGCAAGGTTTGATCCGTTGTGCTTTGTGCTTCAGTTATTACCGATTTTTTGGTTTTTTTTTTTTTGGTTTTGGTGCATCGGCGATTTTGATTTCTATTATCGTTTTTGTTTTCCGTCGCTGTTTTGCCGGCTTTCTGTTTCATCTGCTCTCACTTGTTGTTGTATGGTACATTTTGCTTGCATTCACACTTGTGTCTGGATTTGCTCTCATTAGTTTTTTTTGTGCACGGTATTCTTATTTAGTCGCGATTCTTATTAGTGTTGTCGCTCTTTTTGTTGTTGTTTGTTTTTAGTGCTCTCAACGCGTTCTTATCTCTTTTAGTTTTGCATTCTTTCGCTTTTTGTTTTTTTCTCGCTTCAATTTTATTTAACCACAATTGCCAAAATGACATGCTGTAAGAAATAATTTTCTTTTAGGCAGGTTGTTGATTCTGCGCAAGCACAATTTGTTAATTGCTGGTTGTGTGAGAACTTGATGCACACTAAATGTGCTGGCCTAACTGGGCGTGACTATGACAAAATCATGTCCACTACCAAAATTGGTTGCGGTGGTTTACGTTGGTCTTGCCCGAGTTGCGTGGAAAAACAAATTAATATTTCCAAGATGTATAATTCGGTAAGAGTTCAATTTTTAAAACTGTGCAATATTTTAAAACAGCTTTCTAGTGATATAGAAGCTGGTGAAGAAATATTAAAACAGTATAATTTTGAAACTCCACACAATCTAATGGAGACTACAACATTATTGGTACCAGCTTCTGTACCAATGTTGTCTCCAAATTCTTTAGCTCAGTTCGGTGTGATCTGCCAAACTGTACGCACGTGTGAGCGCATCGCGATAGCGAAATTCTTATCTTTCACTTTCGACTTAAAACAAAAACAAAATTAATAGTTAGTCTGGCTGGCGTCGCTATGTCGCCAACACTGAGCAGAAAAGTTCCAAAAACGGACACTGGTCAACAGCAGAGCAACAACAACTATTTTCAACCGTTACAAGCGCTGGATGATGAAACTGATAACGACAATTGTGAGGAACAAAGCCAAAACTCACATTTCTCCTATTACGGTACATAAAACTAGTGCTGAACAACTGCATGGTATTTGCAAATTACTGAATGTCAAAGACTACTCAATTAGAAAAATTTCTCTTGGAGTTAAATTACACTGCGATGAAGACTTTGGACTTTGCCAATGTCTGCACCCATCTGCAAAACTCTAAACTTGAGTTTTTCTCCTTTGCAAAAAAAACATAATAATCCATACAAAGCGGTGCTTACGGGACTTGATGACACTCCAGCTGATGAGGTTAGAAACAAGCTTGCCCAAATGGGACTTCAATGTACAGATGTCAAGTTTATCCAAAGGAAACGACCCAACAATAGTAATTTCTCGCTGTATGTAGTTTACTTTGTCAACAAATCAACCAGTCTAAACGGGCTGAAGAAAAACTACTCTGTCATTGACCATATCAGAGTCAAATGGCACTATCAAAGACGCAGGCCAAACACCGTTACTCAGTGCTACAACTGCCAGATGTTCAAGCACGGATCGTCCTATTGTAGTGTAAAACCATATTGTATGAATTGCGCAGGAAATCACAAAACTATTGAGTGCCCAGAAAAATTACCCGTTAAATGTGCAAATTGTCACGGCTCTCATAAGTCTAATTCAATGGAGTGCCCAGGCAAAATAAATTATATAAAGGCAAGGGATAAAGGCGTCACCAAAGCACGGGTAGTCAGAACACCATTACAGTCTCCACAGATAAACTGCGTTAAAACCTTCCCAACTCTTAATGGACAGATATCTGAACCATTAAAGAGAACTTGGGCCAGGCAATCAGAGTTAAGTAGTGATCTCTTTTCGCTAGACGAGTTAAAAAGTCTTACTTTTGAGCTCATTAGTAATCTTAGAAATTGTAAATCCAAGACTGATCGGTTTGAGGTAATAACCTCACTTGCCTTCAAATTTCTTTATTAATGATAGACAAAGTAAAGATCATTGTGTGGAATGCCAGGGGCATTCAAAACAAAAAAGAAGAATTTTGTCACTTCCTGTTTGACAACGGCATTGACATCTGCCTTGTATCTGAAACCTGGTTAAAACATTGTATTTCCCTCAAGATTCGTAATTATAGTTGTTACAGGAACGACCATACGACTAGCAGAGGAGGAGGGGAGCAATCTTTATTAAAAAAATATCCGCCACTCTTTGTTACCTCTCCCAAATACTAAAATTATTGAAACAATTGGCCTAAAAATCTTCATTAGTGATGGCATAGAGACGTCCATTTTCTCATGATATTTCCCAGGGGGCCGCGAAAATTTCTCTAAAAAAGAGATTTTTCAGGCTGATTTACATAAGTTGTGTAGTGCAAATGGAACATTCATTCTGGGAGGGTATTTTAATTGCAGACATCAGTCATGGGGATGCTCTAGAGCGAACTCGTGGGGTAACCTACTTTAATATAAGGTAGACTTTAGATATTTTCCTTACCAATCGTCCCGGTTATCTAGCTAGCCCACGTGTGTCAATTCTGCCTTTACCGCAAATTACTTTTACTTCGATTTAAACAGAGCAAGCTGGGTAAAATTCGCCCGTTTCGTCGAAAATTCGCTTCCGCCCCTAAACTCAAACTTAATGTGACACACAGAAGATGGTGATGATATGATTAACGTTTTTAGTGAAGTACTTCGTGAAGCCAAAGATGTTAGCATCCCAAAGAAACAAATAAAATTTTCTCCAAAACCACTGCGGCAAAACATTTTCAGCCTTATAAAGAGTAGAAACATACGACGGCGCACCTGGCTGAGATATCGTCACCAGTCCGATCTCATCGTTTTCAAATGGTTAAATAAACTAATCACCAAGGCGATACTAGAATTTAGAAATAAATCCTGGAATATCACTCTTGCAGCCTTAGATAAAGGTTCTTCCCCTTTTTGGAAAGTCTCCAAAATTGTTAGAAAGAAACACTTAAATATTCCAACATTAGCCAATAACAACATCAGTCACACGACAGAAGAAGAAAAGGCTGAGGCGTTAGCTCAATCCTTTCGACTAAATCATATCGTAGCTGCTGGGCTCGGTGATCCGCTAGCTGTCGATGCCTCAATCCTCTCAGTCGCGCAATTATCTATAGAGCCGCTGAATGATTACTTTGTTAGCTCCAGCGTCATAAAATATATACTGAAAAGGCTGAAGAAGAAGAAATCTCCAGGTATTGATAAAATTGACAATCTATGCTTAAAAAGCCTTCCTACGAAGGGAATAAAGTTTATTACTTGCAGAGTCAATAATTGCCTAGAGCTATGTTATTTCCTGTCTGGAAATGTGCTAAAGTTGTTCCTATTCCAAAACAAAATAAGTCTGTCTAGTTGCTCTCATCCTACAGGCCTATTAGTCTTTTGTCGGCAGTCAGCAAAATACTAGAGAAGGTTATCCATGATAAATTAACTCATTTTGTTGAATCCAATAATATCCTTCCAAGTCACCAGTTTGGATTTAGAAGCGAACATAGCGATACTGTTCAGCCCCTTTGTAGAATTAAAAAAATTATTAAAGATAATTTTTTTTAGTTCTATGTCAACGGGAATGGTACTGCTAGATATCAAAGCCGCATTTGATTCAGTGTGGCATGACGGCCTAATACACAAAATGTTACATCTTAATTTCCCACCTGCGACCATAAAGATAATCCAAAGTTATCTAAAAAACAGATCTTTTATAGTATATTTAGGAAATGCTTCATCCACAGCAGTTAATATTTCAGCAGGCTGTCCCCAAGGCTCATGCATATCACCTATTCTATATAATATATATACCTCTGATCTCCCAATATTACCTCAATGCACAACCTCGGTTTTTGCGGACGACACAGCAATTCTTTGTGGTTTAATTCTTTCTGCAAATATAGTTCGAAACCTCCAAGCAGCATATGACTCTTTAGGTACATATTTCTCCCAATGGAACATTTTAGTCTGCCCAGAAAAGACCAAGGCAATATTTTTCACAAAAAAACGAAAGGACATCTACGTGCCAATAACAGACATCAGATTGGGCTCGGAATATATAAAGTGGGATCCAAATGTCAGGTACTTGGATATTACACTGGACAAAAGACTTACATTCAAGAAACTCGAGGCTAAGCATAGAAAACAAAATATTTTTGTTTAGGTCAATTTTCCAATTAGTTACTTTTTACGGTGCACCTGTCTGGTCAGATATAGCCAAATGTCACATAAGTCAATTGCAAATCGCACAAAATAAAGTCTTGAAGCTTATTTTGAATCTTCCTTGGCATCATTCCACGTTAGATCTATACTGTCGAGCCAATGTTGAATTGGTAGATATTAGATTATCGCGACTATCGCAAAATTTCATAACCAAGTGTCATGAATCAACATATTCACATATAAATGAACTGGCATAGCCATTTAATTTTAAGTATTATTTAGTGTTTAAGTTAGTTTGTAATAAATAACCTCGGGGTTTTCTATTTCTTTGATTTTTATCACAAATAATTAAGTCATATTATATACCATGTCATATTTCTAAGTAAATATCTAAGCAGAAAAGGCCTAGTTCTTAGTCTAAACTCTTTAATTATTGAAAGATACCATTCACAAAAAAAAGCTGTAATTATAACAAAGAGTGAAATAAATTGAAATTGAAATTGAAAATTCTTTAGCTGCTACTTCACCTAATCCAGACTCAATTTCCAATCCACCTTCTGTATACTTGGCTACACCACCTGGGGCTACTGGTACTTGTAATAGAACTGTCGAGCCTAATCAAAGTCCTACTATAAAAGTAAGAGCGACCCGGTTGTTGTTCAAACTGTGAATAACAATCTGTTAGCGACCTCTGAACCCATGGTGTCCACTTTATCAGTTGTGTCTCCTCGAAAGCAGGTTTTCTTATCCAGGCTTTCATCTGACACGACATGCGAAGCAATATCAGCGTTTATTGCTAGTAAGTCTGCAGCTAAAGTTTTTATCTCGAAGTTTAATTTCGCAACACCTCGTGAAATTGCTTCGTTTAAAATCAGTGTGCCGGTTGAACACTTCACAACTATATGTGATGCCAAGTTTTGGCCACAGCATATAGTTGTACATGAATTCAAGCCAAAGAATCGAAACCGATTACCTCCACTATCATTGAACCCTACTTCGGTAAAATCTTCAGCTAATATTGTATCGAAAAACTAAATTGTATAAATTCTTCACCGAATCTGTCTTTGGGATATCAAAACGTTCGAGGCCTAAATTCTAAACTAAATGGTCTATTTTTGAGCAGTTTCAGTTTTCAATATGATGTAATTGTCTTCACTGAAACGTGGCTGAGTCCTACAATTTATAATAGTGAGATTCTCTCTAATAACTTCACTATTTATAGATGTGATTGATTGAGGTGGTGGTGTCTTAATAGCTGTTAAGGCTGATATCCTCTCCAAATTATTAAGTTTCAAAGCACTTCATGATGCTGAGATTATTGGGGTTAAAATAACTCTCCCATCTCTTTGCATATATGTCACTTGCTCATATGTTCCTTCCTCTTCTGATGTACAAGTCTATGCTCAACATATAACTTGTATTAAAGAAATTTTTGAGCATGTAAATGATAATGACTTATTTATGGTGCTAGGTAACTTTAATATATCTAACACTACTTGGTCGTCAGCTCCCAAATTTAACTACCTTATTCCGTCTACAGAACATTATCTTTTTGATGTACTGCTCAGTCTATCAATGAACTCTATTTTGAATCATTTGAATCGTTCACTTGATCTGGTTTTTATTAATGATGATTCTGTCATTAATGTTACCAGATCAGCTGCTATCTGTATGCCAGGAGATTTGCATCATCCCACCTTAGATGTCTTGTTTTCCATAAAGATGTCACCTATTTCTGCTCCGATTCCTCAAAAAATCGTCGCTGTTTTTATAAATGCAATTTTGTCTTGCTTAATGATTTAATTAATGCAAATGACTGGACGCTTTTATACGACTCAGTTGATGTTAATTTGGCAGCTAACATTTTCTATGAAACTTTAAGCTCTATCCTTGATGTCTGTGTCCCTTCGTACCACTATAGGCCTGCTTCTAATAAGCCCCCCTGGTTTACTCAGACTCTTTCTAATTTTAGAAAAAATAAAACCAAATGTTTTAAGAATTTTAAAAAGTCTGGTTCAATCGTTGACTGGTCTAAATACTCAATAACCAAGTCAAATTTTAATCTTTTAAATGCTAAGTGTTATGAGAATTACCTTTTACGTTGCAAAAAGAAATTCGTTCGTGATCCAAAGCAATATTATTCATTTGTAAACTCGAAGTGTTTCCCTTGTTTCTCTGGATTCAGCCATTCGGACATTGAAATCTCACTTTTTTTTATACCCTGAGCCCATTGAAAATGGGAAATCAGGGTATAATGGTTTTGTTAAATGTATGTAACAGGCAGAAGGAGGCGTGTCAGACCCCACAAAGTACATATATTCTTGATCAGGGCGACGAGCTGAGTCGATTTAGCCCTGTCCGTCTGTCTGTCTGTCCGTCCGTCCGTCTGTCCGTCCGTCCGTATGTTTGAACGCGTCGATTAAAGCATCTAGACAAGCTAGAGACTTGAATTTTTTTTGTTGGGTCCGTGGATAGAACGCGCAGGTCAAGTTTGTTACCAAAAAACGATATCTATTTTTGTTGTTTTGTTATCGATTTTAAACCTTATCGAAAACAAGTTATAAAATTATATCTCCCACACCTTTAGAGCTAGACTCCTCAAATTTTGCATATAGATTAATGTGAATTTTAAGCAATTTCTATTTTTTTATTTTTTGGATACCGGCTCTTTTTACTAAGTAACCCCCCCCCCCCTCCCACCCACCCCATCACTACTCATGGAGAGTAACCATGTGAATAAATTAGCATTTTTATAAAATGTAAAAAATTCAATAAAATCATATGCTGAAAGTTTCATCAAATTCCGTTAAGTCAGTCCCGATTTATTAAACAAAACGTTTGGCCAATAATCACACGCACGTGGCAAGCAGCGACGCGCAGCAAAAAACATTTACATATATTCTCACATACACACATTGAAACGAAAAGCGCGACTGCTTATGCATGTGCACAAATAAATTCAATTCTAGCATATTCTTCAACCAAATCTGTGTTTGAATTGTATTTGTATTTGTCATATATCGCCCTTTACACGCATACATTGAAACAGACCACCGTTTTTGTATGTACACATACTCATGCGTTCATATGCGCGCATTTCAGCATATTCTAAGAATTACAATTGCGATTGATCTGCTTCTTTAGCTTCTTTAGTTTTGTATTTGTCACATATCGCCTTGTAGTACTACTTTGCATTTTGCCAACAAGCAACGCAGTACTGGTGTGGCGTAGTGGGTAGACGCAAAGCGCATAAACGAAAGGTCCCGGGTTCGAAACTCAGTGAAAACAGCACAACTTTTTAATTTTTTTTTTTTTTAATTTATGAACATGAAGTGGTTGTGCTAGCTGAGATGATGCGCTTTAACATTACATATGTAGTAAATAGATGCAGGTTCGAGTCTAGGTGCGGTGATGTGTGTTTTTTTCTTTATTTTTGTTGATTTGTTTATTTATTTAATTATTTATTTATTTTTGATTTACATACATTCTAGTTGAATACAATTTCAAAATTATAATTTATTTTGGAAAATTTAATGTTATATGCAAGCTATATAGCATATTAAACAATGCAAATCGGACTGGGCTCAAGGGATCTCCTAGTCGGGCACCTCCGACTAAAGTTTTCTTACTTGTTTTCTTTATTTTTGTTGATTTGTTTATTTATTTAATTATTTATTTATTTTTGATTTACATACATTCTAGTTGAATACAATTTCAAAATTATAATTTATTTTGGAAAATTTAATGTTATATGCAAGCTATATAGCATATTAAACAATGCAAATCGGACTGGGCTCAAGGGATCTCCTAGTCGGGCACCTCCGACTAGAGTTTTCTTACTTGTTTAAATCTATAAACATGAGGTGGTTGTGCTAGTTGAGATGACGTGCTTTAACGTTACATATGTAGTAAATAGATGTAGGTTCGAGTCCAGGTGCGGTGATGTTTGTTTTTCTTCTTTTTTTTTGTTTTGTTATTTTGTTATTTTGATTATTTATTTAATTATTTATTTATTTTTGATTAACATACATTCTAGTTGAATAAAATTTTAAAATTCTAATTTAATTTTGCAAAATTTAATGTTATATGCACGTGTTATATCGGACGTGGCTCAGGGGATCTCCTAGTCGGGAGAGGTGCGTGTAGGTAGGTGTAGGTGCGTGTAATGAATACGGAGATTACGTCATCTTTAGATTTTGGATGCCACGCCCCATTCGCCCCCAATAGTCCCCTATTTATAAAAAGCGCAAATGAAATACTAGAGACTTGTGCTTTGACAAGTACACACATATAAATGCCATTAATAAGTTGTTAAGGAAAGTTATTAAGCAATTAAGTCGCTGCGTCAACTGCGCAGTTGGCAGAGCGCGCGCATATGCGTGTATACATATGTATGTATGCGTGTGTATATCTTGTTTATATGCATGCTTAAAAAGAGCGTAGAATGATATAACATTTGGCTCTTCACAGGGCTCAGGGTATCTCCTAGTCAAGCAGTCTCGACTTGAGCAGTCTTGCTTGTTGAGGCCTTTAAAAATAGGAATTCAAGGTATAATGTTTTTGTTAAATGTTTTTAACAAGGAGCTTGGCAGACCCCACAAGGTATATATATTTTCGATCAGGGCGACGAGTTGAGTCGATTTAGCTCTGCCTAGCTAGTTTTATTTGAAGGTCCGTGTATAACACGAGTATGTCAAGTTTGTTAATAAAAAACGATAGCTGCTTTTGTTGTAATTTTATCGATTTTAAAGCTTATGGGAAATATATTTTGAAATAATATCTCCTACACCTTTAAAGCTGGATCCTGTAAAAAATGCAATAGAATCGAATGCAAAAAAAAACAATTATTTGAATTGTGTTTGCATTATCAGCAGCTTCTTTAGTTTTGTATTTGTCAAACGTCGCTCTTGTAGTGAACTAGTTTCGGACTTGCCAATAGGCTACGCAATACTGATGTGGCACAGTAGGTAAACGCAAAGTGCGTAACCGTTAGAATCCGAGTTCGAGACCCGGCGGCGGAGTACAGTTTTGTTTATTTATTTTTTTTTTTTAAATGTAGTAGTTGTGCTAGTTGAGATGATGCGCTTTAACGATTCTTTCTTATTAATTTTTTTCGTATATGTAAATTTGTATTATTTGTATAATACATTTAGCATAATTAATAATAAGTAGTTAATATTTTTACTATTTTAAAAACTTTTTATGCTTAAAATGAAAAGTATGTCTAAAAATGCCCGATCGACTGATATTTTAATTTTCGGTGTAGCACGCACAACCTGCACACTCAAATGTATAACTTCGAACTTCACATTATCATCGAAACTGCTCGACTAAGAGATACACTGAACATACATACAGCATACATAAAACAAGTAAGAACGTTGCCTTAGGGCGAGACCTAAAGCGTGATACTCGTTTCCCACAGGGGCATCTGGTATTTTAAATTTAATAATTTATCTCAAATTTTGCATTTATGTAGATTCATGTGAATTTTATGCAATTTCAATTTTTGCAAATATAACTGTGTGAATGAATTAGCATTTTTATAAAATGTAAAAAATTCAATAGAATCATATGCTGAAAGTTTCAGCAAGTTCCGTTAAGTCAGTCGCAATCTATTAAACAAAACGTTTGGCCAATTATGACACGCACGCGTTAAGCAGCGACAGCAAAATACATTTACATTTACACATACATTGAAACGTGCAAGCGCGTTTGCTTATGCACGGTCACAAATAAATTCAGCACCATTCATTCTAGCATATTCTTTAACCAAAATTATTATTGAGTTGTGTTTGCATTTTCAGCCGCTTCTTTAGTTTTGTATTTGTCAAATATCGCCGTTTATACGCATACATTCAAACCGACCATCGTTTTTGTATGTACACACAATTGCGATTAATTAATGTTTATATTGTGTTTGCATTAACAGCAGCTTCTATAGTTTTGTATTTGTCAAAAGTCGCCCTTGTAGTGAAGTAGTTTCAGATTTGCCAACAGGCAATGCAAAATTTATATGGCGCAGCAGGTAGATGAAAAGCGTGTAAGCAAAAGGATCCGCGTTCGAGACGCGGCGGCGACGGCATGAATTATATAGGTGGCATAGTCATATGAATTTTGCAGCTGAGCGTTACAAATTTTGTTGCTAATTTGCCACGCACCCAGTAGGCGTAGACATATCATATTTGGCAAGTTCCTAGAAGGAGTCTAAGGTAACGTAACTGCAAAGTTTGGATGCTTACACTCTAAAAATGTGAAAGTTACAGGGTATTTTTTCGATATACCACGCCCCCAAAGGGGCGTAAGATTTATTTTTGGCGAATCAATAGAGGAGGCCCCCAGTAACACAAACATCCAATTTGGAATCGTCTAGCTCTAAAACTGTAGGAGCTATACGCATTTTTTACCTACGCCTATAGAGGGGATGGGAAACTGCAAAAGTTTATATTTCCTATAGTATTAGAGCTAGAAGCTTCAAAATTCGATAGTTGAGTTACTGGAAGCCTACTCTATCGATGTTTTTTTGAGTGTATGCATCCAAAATTTCACAGTTACATTACCCTGGTCTCCTTCTAAGAACTTACTAAATATTAAATTATATTCTTGATCAGTGCGACAAGACGAGTCGATATAGCCCTGTCCGTCCGTCCGTGTGTTTTTACATAAATACCATACGCGGCACAAGTTTATCAAATTTTTTTCGACAACTCATTCTATTTGGATTTTTGTAGAATTTATCTATAATTTTCATTTCTTTTTAAGGCGTTTTTTGTATTGTTTTAGCTAGAGATTTCAAATTTGCTGTGTAGTTGCGTGTAATGAATACAGAGATTATGTAATTTTTAGATTGATGATGCCACGCCCAAATTGCCCTCAATTTGCAAAAATTTTAAATCAAATACTAGAAACTTGTGCTTTGGCAAATACACACATATGAATGTCATTAATAAGTTCTAAAAGTGTGATGAAGATAGTCCATCGCTAAAAAGTAGTTATTTAATGATGTGCACATTGTAGCCCAAAGACAATCCCTGCGTCAACTGCGCAGTTAGCAGAGCGCGCGCTTATGGGTGCTTGCATATGTATGCGTGTGTATGTGTTTGTATGAAAGCATAAACGAAGCATAGAATGATTTGGTTTGGTTCTTCAGAGGGCTCAGAGTATCTCCTAGTCGATCAGTCTCGACTAGAGCACTCTTACTTGTTGATCTTCGGTTGTTAATTTGAGTATATATTCCGAATTATATATACTCAAATTATTATATTATATATAGCCGAATTTGATTCAGATCCAGTATGCCACGCCCCTAGTGGGTGTAGACATATAATTTTTCATTAATCTTTATCGAATCGGAGCATAATCTTACTTGCCGAATTTCAGCTTCCTAGCTTTAATACTGTTGAAGATACGGTTATACCTAATTTGCCACGCCCCCAATAAGGCCATATTTTTTTTATCTTGAGTGATCAACGCGAGTATACAAGTTAACAGCTAAGTAGGAACAGAAATAATGTATTGCCCTAGCAACTAAGTAGATCTGTACAAACAGTACTGACGCGCCCAAATTGAGTTCAACAGCGTAAGCGGAACGATCAACTCCTATTCGGAGTGCTGCGTTACGCTGCAACGAATGCTGAGTCGGCTTGCGGATCATAACTTCGTGGCGTAATGCATTGACACTTAGGGTATATTAATACTTGAATATGATTTAACTTTTAGTCTGATATTGTCTGGCAAAGAAATTAAAGCAAGCATAACATACTCCGGCACTTGCCATTATTCAGAACATAAGTACTGTAAAGAAAATATAGCACTCTTCGCGCATAGCGCATTTCATTACAACAAACACCACCAGTACAGGATCACTACAGACACCACCAGCACTGGATAACAACCAACAACATCAAGAGGCTTAATCTACGACATTACTGCGGAAGCTGAGAATCGGGATCATCTCTCCATAAGATAGAACAACATAATTGGTGCCCAATCATAGAAGAACCTAGAATATATAAAAAAGCATGTAAGTTCGAAAGTGAATTTTTGAAGGCATGTCTCAAGATTTTTTAAAGTAAAAAGTTCACACCAGTTGCCAGCCACGTGTTGATTGCGGCTGCATGTCTATAAAAGTAACATTCTTTATTTACTAAATTATGATTGCATACTTTTGTCAAATAAAAATGTTTTGATTACATACTTTAAGCTGCTTCTATTTAAAAAAAAATATTGCATATATTGCATATTCGTCAAAATAATTTTTTGCTCTGCATACCCTAAGGTACGCTGCGTATAATAAAAAGTAAAACAAAACAAATAAATCGTTCTATCTTTTGCGCGACACAGGTGCGCAAACTCATATATCTGCCGATCATTTGTGCTCGGCGAAAGAATATTTGTGTAGTGCCAACCGACAGCTAATGAGTTGGACAGGAACATATAGAGACGTAAAACTTGAATACGACAAAGACGCTAGCTGGGAAGCAGAACAAGTTGGTTGTACATTAAGTTAGCAGCTGTCAGGTGACTCGGTAGATAGCACTATGGACCCCGCTCAGATCCAAGCACTCATTGACAATGCCGTCAGACTGGCATTGGCACAACAACAATCTCAGTTACAAACACAGATAAACGCGTTAGTTACTCAGTTGCAGAGCTTGCAGGTGGAGGAACCTGAAATTATCACATACGAAAAAATAGTAGTTAGGCCTGATGTTAGGTGTGATATTCCACTTGACATAATCAAATCCGTACCAGAGTTCACGGGTATCCAGGATGAATATGTAGCATGGAGGCAGTCGGCCTTATATGCGTACGAGCTCTTCAAGCCCTATAACGGCAGCAGTGCGAACTACCAAGCTATTGCAATCATAAGGAACGAAATCCGGGGCGCAGCTGGAGCTCTGCTTGTGTCACACAATACTGTGCTAAACCTTGATGCCATAATGGCCAGATTAGATTGCACCTACTCTGATAAAACATCTTTGCGTTTACTAAGGGAAGGCCTAGAAATGGTCAGACAGGGTGACCTGTCACTGATGCAATACTACGACGAGTCGAGCAGAAGCTAACACTGGTTACCAATAAGATCGATATGTCACACGAGCAGGAGGGCGCCGATCTGCTCAACGCCGAAGTAAAAAAAATCGCTCAGAGCTGTGGTGTTCCCAGCACAACCCAAAGACCTACCGTCTGCTCTGGATCTGGCCAGAGAAGCCGAAGCAAGTATCGAGAGGAGTATGTTCGCCGACTCATACGACAAGGCTGTAGAGGAGCGGGTTCAAGGTGTCGGAAACAGCAAGAGCCGTCCCAGTGGCAAGCTAGGTAAATTTGGTAAGGAAGACCAAAACCAGGACAGGAACACACATTTTAAGCGCCAAAAAGACAGGTCCCATGAACAAACCCAGAGAGACTGCCAACCGCAAGCCCCTCAGCCAATGGAGGTTGACTTTTCCTCGAAATTCAGACATAGCACTGAATACAATAAGCACCAGACAAACGAATCGACCACCGCTAAACGAAGAAATTCGTCAGATCTTGCGACTGGCCAAAGACGCCAACGGCTCAACAACATAGTTCAGGATGACTCTAAATACCAGGCAGATTAAGAAAAGGCAGCAAAGGCTGCAGTTGAAGAACTCTAGAGCGACAACGAGTACACTCCAGGTGAAGACACAGTCCATTTTTTAGAGAACGCTCCCACTTGCCGAGTACACTCCAGGTGAAGACACAGTCCATTTTTTAGAGAACGCTCCCACTTGGCGAGTACACTCCAGGTGAAGACACAGTCCATTTTTTAGAGAACGCTCCCAGTTGCCAATCATTGAACGACGGTTGGCTGGGAGGACACTAAGAATACTAATTGATACAGGCGCGTCAGTAAATTACGTCAAGCCCGTAAAGGAGCTAAAAACCGTAAAGCCCGTCGTCAAACCTTTCTCGGAAAACTCAATACACGGCTCTACCGAAATCAGGCAAAAGTGTCTGATGTACATTTTTCGTCATACTTAAACGTTCTTTTTACTAGACGCTCTCAATTCGTTTGACGCCATTATTGTCTTCGACCTGTTAACACAGGCCGGGGTAAGGTTAAACCTAGCAGAGAATACTCTAGAGTATCAGGGCACCTCTGAGAACATTCGATACCACAGCTGCGCTAATGTAAATTTTACCGATGTGAACGACACCGTGGTTCCTGCCTCCATTAAAAAGCAGTTCGAGAACATGATTCTCAAGAGTAAAAATCTTTCTCAACAGCAGCAGTCGACAACGAACCTGTGTACTCCAGAGCCTATCCAAACCTTTGGGGCGTTTCCGACTTTGTAAACAATGAAGTCAAATATTAAAAGACGGCATTATCAGACCCTCGAGATCGCCCTACAACAGCCCCACTTCGGTTGTTGACAAAAAAGGGACAGATGCCTTGGGTAACCCAAAAAAAAGGTTGGCCATCGATTTCAGAAAACTGAACGAGCCTACCATACTGGACGGTTACCCAATGCCCAGTATTCCCATGATTCTAGCGAGCCTTGGGAAGGCCAAATTTTGTACCACCCTCGACCTAAAGTCAGGGTGCCACCAGATTTACCTTGCGGAACATGACCGCGAAAAAACATAATTTTCAGTGAGCGCCGGCAAATACAAATTTTTTTGTCATCTACCATTTGGCTTAAAAATTGCTAGCAGCATTTTCCAAATGCCATTGGACGATGTTTTGAGGGAGCAAATTGGGAAAATATGTTACGTCTATATAGATGTCGTCATAGTCTTCTCAGAGAATGGGACAGACCCCGTTCGCCACATCGATACTGTGCTCAAATGCCTTATCGATGGTAACATGAGAGTGAGCCAAGAAATCCCAAGATGGCAGACCAATTACTATGATAACTCGTACCCTAAAACAGGCCGAGCTGAATTACGCCACCAATAAAAGAGAACTGTTAGCTATTGTATGGGCACTGGGAAAATTGCAGACCTTTCTGTACGGCTCCAGGGAAATAAATATTTTCACTGATCACCAGCCCCTCACGTTTGCGGTAGCCGATAAAAACACGAACTCAAAAATAAAGGGTTGGAAGGCATACAACGACCAGCACAATGCCAAAGTGTTTTACAAACCAGGCAAGGAAAATTTTTTGCCGACACCCTCTCCTGGCAGAACCTTAACGCATTACAAGACGAAGCCCAGGCGGACGTTGCTACTACTCACAGCGAACTGTTACTGACCTACACGGTCGAGGCTACTGATAAGCCCCTAAACTGCTTCAAAAACCAGATCGTTCTGGAGAAAGCATGTTTTCCTTTAAACCGGATTGTAGTGCTGTTTCGCAGCAAAACGCGCCACTTGATCAGCTTCACTGACAAGAGCGGAATTTTTAATACACTTAAAGAGGTCGTGAATACGGAGGTCGTAAACCCGATACACTGCCACCTATCCACTCTAGCGAGCTTCCAGCACGATTTAGTTGCACACTTCCCGGCCACCCAGTCCCGTTATTGTAAGAACTTCGTTCAAGACATTACCGACAGAAATGAGCAGGCAAAGGTAAGCAGCAAATAGGCCCCCCTTTTACGATTAGCCAGTAAGATTCGAATATTAAATTAATATGGTGGTTGCAGGAACACCACAGATTTCCTAAAAATCAAAATCATTGAGGCCCAACTAGTGGAGTCGAACTCTAGGCAGATAACCAAAAATTCTGAGACGCAGAAACAAATAAACAAGTTTTCTGACACTATTAATAAAATTATCAATGCCCAACGAGTTGGTTGACACCCCACATCCATTCGAAGCGCTGTTGGCAAGAGATAGAATGTTCAACACAAATATCCAGAATTTAATCCTCACCATCACTTTGGAGAAAGCTACTATAGTAAACCCTACGATCCTTCATCATGCCGATCTAAAATCACTTATCGAACAAGATATTCCGATAGTTAGCTTAATAGAAGCTTTCAGAATAAGAATCCTTCAGTCCGAAAATATAATTCACATACTAATAGCTTACCTAAGAGTTAAATTCAGATGCAAGAAGGTCAACGTCTACCCGGTATCTCTCAAATAAATCATCCTACGTCTCGACGAAGGTACATTAGTAGAATGCGAAGACGACACGTTTGCGGTCACTAAATGCACAGAGACCACACAAAACCTTTGTGAACAGTCTCGACGAGAAACATGTGCGCGCTCTCTCCACGCGGGAAACACGGCCCACTGCCACACTTAACCCAGCCACCTAAGGGCAATAATTCCCATAGGTGCTGGCGTTGTAGTTATCAATAAAGCTACTACCAACATCCGAACGGACGACGGCCCTGAAGTTTCCGTAACCGGAACACACCTGGTTACCTCTGAACGTTCAGCCACTATCAACGGAACCGATTTCACGAACTTGCGAAGGGCGCCAAGCAAGCAGCCAGGCATTGTCAGATCACCACTTATGAACATCGTTGGACATGACCCGATTTTTAGCATACCCCTCCCACACCGCATGAACAACGACAACTTGCATTTCGACCAAGGTTTTAAGGAGGATATAAACGCGGCAGGTTCACCCAAACTCTGGTTCGCAGCTGGCGTAGTGTTAAATGTCGGCCTGATAGGTTCACTCATCCTTCTTCTGGTACTAAGGAGAAGACGAGCCTCCCTACAGATACAAAGACGATTGATAATTTCTGCATAACCACGGACGGTCATCATCCTGAGGGGGAGTCACCATACTCTTACTACTTATATTAATTAATTGACTATAAATAAAGTATTACTAACTTAAGTTACAAACTCAGTATTGAGCAGGATATCCCTTCATTTTAATCACTTCTTCGAGGTTTGGCTTTGACATCACAAGTTTTTCGATATAATCGTTGGCAAGTCTGCAACAGTCATCATGCAATGCCTCTTTCAGCAGGTTTTTGCTTTGATGTGGTGCTTTTAGATTTTTATTTCAAGCATATCCACAATGATCTATAGGGCTTATGACTGGACTCTGTAGTAGCGTCTGCAATAAATGATACGGGTGCTAAGTCGGGTGTTAATGGCCTTAAGCTTGGGCCCTTGTGTGGTTGGAAGTATAAATCCTATACCAAATTCTTCAAATTTCTTTTGAGAATATCAATGTATTTATATTAGTCCATAGTCCCGTTAATTAAGACCAAGATTCCAGTGCCCTATGTAACTATGCATCCCATGGGAACAGAGGATCACGCAGTCAGTCGCTCCCGTCAAAATCGTTCTTACTTAATGAGAGATTGTGCTTGCAAATGTATATTTCTTATCTCTAGTTTCAATTAATTAATTTTTAATAAGTTAACTTATTTCACATGTTTTACCTATTATTTAACAAAAACTATTGTCAAACTGTGATTAATATTAAACAAGACACGAATATTCACTTAAAAAATTAGTGCACGTGCTTGGTAGCTCAAGCTAATTACGGAAAATGATTACGAACAGAAATGTCAAAATACTTTTGTCCACCCAAAGAATGGCAAACTGCCATGCAAATAATTATATAAAATAAATGTGCAACGGTATCATTGCAACCTTTTGCTCTCTAAAAGCTATTGATTTATTTTTTCTTTTAAAAATTAAATGGATATTGTAACTTCTCTCAAAATGCAGAAATCAGCGGTTAAAGTTTTTGCACTGTGTTGTCAAAATATTTTTGGCCACCATTGTATGTATCTCATGAATTTTAAAGTTTTATTTAATTATTTGAATAAATGTTATAAAAAATATCGCTTTTCAAATAAAACTTAAAATATCCCTATTGAAAAAACTAATGGGGTATAGACTCGAACTTAGTTGTATTCGATATACGACTTATCAAACTGACAATAAATGCTTTATAGCAAACAATTGATGGTCGCACGAGTAATTGTACTTGTAATTTTGACTCCTATATCACAATAGGAGATAACTGTTTTCACTCTGTAAATAAGCGTTAAGCAGTCGATTCAATGGGTTAATGGTAGAAAAAAGTTTATTTCACTAATAATGCAAACGAGTTGTGACAATATAAATTTCAGTACTTAAAAATTTTTATAGAATGGTGTTTTTGTGAAGCTACTGGATCACAAGTCAGCGCTTCGACAAGCTATTGAACAAATATGTAAGATAGTCCAAAAACCAGAATTTTTGAAGTCGGTTATTGAGCTCGACCTTTTGGAGTCATCTAGCCATCTACTACATGAAGTTAAGCTTGCTGACAACGACAATAATGTGGATATAGATCAGAGTAGAAAAACGACAAAACCATTGTTTCAATATCACGACTACATAAATGTTCAGGTATATGCTTACAAATATTTAATTCGTAATATATAACATAGGAAGCTTATTTAACGTCATACAGCTTAACTTAATAAGACATTTGTGTGAGCCGCCCATTGCAGCCCACAGCAACCTATCAAAAAATGCATTACGGTTACTTCACTCAGCGCAAATGGTGGATATGGAATTTGAAGTTCACACATATGCGTCATCCACATCAACCGACAATGGCTGGGCTACATTGATGGTGACGCATATTGAAGATAAAAATGTGTTACTTCAAGTTCATAGCTTTAAGGCACATCGTGCAATTGTGGCTGCTCGGTGTGAATGGTTTAAGAAAGCGCTTATGTCCGGAATGCAGGAATCGATCAACAGAAAGGTTATCATTGCAGACACTACGCCGGTAATCTTTCGAAGACTTCTTCTTTACATTTATGGTGCCCCTATAGATCGAACTGTAGGAGCTGAACAAATATGCGAACTAATGCTGCTGGCCGATAGATACTCCATTGATAATTTAAAGGTAGTTTGATCTAGCTTTGAATTAGTTTACTTTATTTCTCTTTATATATTTATTACTTTTGTACTGTTTTTTTTTTATATACATACATATATATAAATATTTATTGTATTACTATTTTAATATTATTGACTTTCCATATCCTTATAGGAAATATGCGAAAATACCCTGAATGCATTGATAGATGAAGATTCCGTTGTCTGTTTACTAGGTATAGCAGATCGATACGTTGCAACAGTGCTCAAGTCCAATTGCATTTCTTTTTTATCGCAACACGCTCATCTTACTAACTCTGAAATATTCAAGGAACTGCCGAAAGTTCTTCAAGTAACCAATGCTTTGAAATTAATTATTCCTTTTATAAAAAATCCTAATTGCAGTTAGAGGTGATTGACTTAGTAAACTGGATCGGACGCGCACCGGAACCATGGAACGACTATTGTGTTAATCCACGCAGTACTTCACGTAACAGTCTAAGAAGCCCATCTGCGCCCCATTCACGATCCCGTAAATCTGCACCTTCATTTATGTGACGTTGACAATTTGCTTGCACTGAAACCAATGTGATGATCATTCTATTCCTCTAACAATGTTATAAAATGAAAACAGTATAAATATAGTCCTTATTACAAATATATATATATATATATATATATATATATATGTCGGAGAGTACTGCATGCACGCACTGAGTATTCTGTTTTGGGTATTTCACCAGAAGTATAATTTCATCATATTGCATCAGCCTCTAATTATGTATGTCGGTGCGTATGAAATTTGTTGTGTGTGGTTGTAGTTTTCGGCTACTTCACAACAATGGTAGTTTCATCATATTGCATCAGTTTCTAACATCTAACATCATAGTGCTTTAAACTCTGACCAGGTTATTTCAGCGCAGCACACTTACGTAAACCATTGCGAAGCGCTTCCCTCTAATGCTGAGCTTAACGCCACAACCAACGCACTGCCTTTTAACGGATTTTCTTTTAGAATAATTTCAACGGTAGTACACCACGATGAAGCCTTCACGAGCGACTTGTCTGAGTTTAATTTGGGTAGTTGCATCGATTTACTCTGCACTGTCTTTGATGTCGTTGCTTGTAAGGCCTGAACCAGTTCAATTAAATTTGTATTTTATAATTCCATTATGGTCCTCCATGATGCATCTACTGTTGAAGGTAGAGGGCCAGATCCCACTTTTGATGTCGAAACATTAATTATTTTCTTCTTTGAACATTATTATTTTCTGCCATTGTCTTAGCGCAGCGAGTTTCGACCGCACTTGAATCTCGAAGACAACTGACTCTACTCAATCTCTTATTCTTTGTGCATACCATCGAACCACATTCGGCGACAGCGACACAGCGGCTGTTGCACCGCTAAGCGCAGGATGTTAGATGTTAGAAACTGATGCAATATGATGAAATTACCATTGTTGTGAAGTAGCCGAAAACTACAACCACACACAACAAATTTCATACGCACCGACATACATAATTAGATGCAATATGATGAAATTATGCTTCTGGTGTTAAATATATATATATATATATATATATATATATATATATATATATATATATATATATATATATATATTATACCTATTGTACTTTCCTTTATACTACTGAGGCTGCGTTTATATACGCAAACTTATGCATAATTTCAACTCTTAAATCGAATGTGTCTATTGCTGAGTGTGTAAGGCTCAGCATTGGTCTATTGCATTCTTATATTATCGCTGAAGTATGAAGTATGAAGTATGAAGTATGACGTATGAAGTATGTAATACGAAGTATGAATTATTAATTATGAAAAGGAATTGATAGTTCATTCAAAAACTTATTTGGTTGAATTGGAAAGTAAAAGTAGATGGATATATAAGGTCCCTATTAATGAAAAACTCAGCATGCAAAGGAGCACAGAAAGAGCTTATAGAATTACCAGAGCAGGGTATGTTAAATATTTAGTCAGCTTGCACCGCACGATGAGGAGACAAAACCATAGTAGCCCATGCTAATAATATCCACTCTGAAAGGCACGAAGAAATTGTACCCTCATTGACCCTTGTTGACATTCCAAAAATATTTTGAAACCAATTACAACTATCAAGAATTAACCATACCAAAGATAGAACATTTACAAGCAGCAATACAGCAAATGAAGGAAGGCCATTTAGAATTAAAGAGTCATCATTTTCACCATATATCGGTATAAAGAGTTCAGTCTAAATCTTGAATTCGGAAAATGTGGAGTTGTTTTTATTTAACGCTCTTGCACAAGCAAACCAATTTTTTATTTATTTATTTTTTGTTAATTATAGATTTTAAATAAAAAGAAAAAAGCTGCAAGAAAAAATTAGCTGAATTAAAAAAGTTTGAAAGAAACAAGAGTGCTTTAGTCGAGACTGCTCTACTAGGAGATACCCCGACCCCTGTGAAGAGCAAAATATCCAATAATTCTAAGCTTTTCTTATGCATACATACAAACAACACATACATACATGTGTACGCACACATAAGCGCGCGCTCTGCTAACTGCGCAGTTGACGCAGCGATTTCGCTTGGGCTGCAATGTGAGAATTACTATGGTAACTTAATTGTTGAATAACCTCTTTTTTGCGTTGGACTTTCGGCATCAAACTTTCACAACTTATTAATGGCTTTCATATGCGTGTATTTGCAAAAGCACAATTCTCTAGTATTTGATTTGCGTTTTTTACAAATAGGGGGCGATTGGGGCGTGGCATCCAAAAGATTAAGTTATCTCCGTATTCATTACACGTAACTACACATCAAATTTAAAGTCTCTAGCTCAAATGATGTACAATCCACGTCTTAAAAACACATAAAAATTATCGATAAATGCTCATAAGATCGAAATGGAATGAGCTATTGAAAAAACTTTATAAACTTGTGTATGGTATTAAAGAGTATTCATGTAAAATTTCAAGTCTCTACGTTGCGTATTTTAGAATACCTCAGCGTTCACACGGACGGACGAACGGACGGCCGGACAGACGAAGAGAGCTATATCGACTCGTCTTTGTCGCGTTGATTAAGAATATATATACTTTATGGGATATGGCACGCCTCCTTCTGCCTGTTACATACATTTTCACAAAACCATTCCCATTTTCAATGGGCTCAGGGTATAAAAATACAAATTTATTAATATGGAAGTGGGTAATCTGCTAATCATAGTGATCGGTTGTGTCGCGCTTGCAAAATCGTATCATCTATTCTGTTTTACTTGTGCATTCTCGAGTGTATTAAAAATAGCCCACGTCATAAAATTTGGACGCTGCTTTGCGCGGTGTCGGCAATTGGACAAAAATAAAAACAACAAGACAACTGCGGTATTACGGCATTCTCTTGCCCCTCTTCCCGCGCATTGCCGCTAAAGAGGGGCAATAAAAACTTTTCCTATCAGTAAAGTTGATATTCTGTGCACTGTTTCAAAGACATTTTGGTGCATAAATTATATACTTCATATTACAGAAATTGTAGTATAAATTAAAACAATGGATAAACATATTCTCTCTGGCTCTCGGCTTAGTAATAAGTCGATTGATCATGAGAAAATGCTTTTAATAGCAGGAAAACTATCTTCTGTGATTCGATCTGAGTGTTGCTCAGAACTTCAACGATCATCACACATTGTAACCCAAGCAACTGCACAACAACAACAACTGTAATATTTACCACTGCCTACAGTAACACCAATTACACAATGGCAACTACTACAATAAGTAGTACATGCCATACAATAAGTAATAACACAAAACTTTAAACGCTGTCGAAAGATTGTTGAATCCACAAAATAGGCGCTCAAGTAAAAGAAAAAATGACAAGCCTATGTCACCTATTTCCAACTCTAAGTGAGTGAGTGCTGCTCGAATTCGGGACAAAGTCCAACAATAGATTTGCCACTCTCGACATGGACATCTCAAGCGATGAAGAGGAAGAGGTAGACACGTTACATGTAGACGCAGTCGCTCGCAGCAGCAATGATACAAATGAACATCATCAGACACTTAATACTCAGCCAAAAGAGCCTACCAGTGATAAGCAACTTAAGGGACCCACAATACCACCTCAAATTGTTCTCAATATTAGCAACTTAAATTAGCCTTTCGAGCTTATAAGCGAAGTGACAAGTTTGAAATATTATTGTCAAAACTAATCAAGGGGAAACGGTCAGAATCTAACCTAATGACAGTGACACCTACTGGAAGAAACAGGAATAGAATTCCACACATATCAAATGCAGTCAGAAAAGCCATACAGAATAGTTGTAAGAGATTTAGACACCAGCACTTTAAATAAAAATATCACTGCCGATTTTAAAAGACAGGACCTTGCTTGAGGTTCTCCATATCCATAACCCAAGCTCATGGATAAATAAAGATGAAAAACTTCATGTTTTTTCATTAATACGTAAATTAATGATATTTATCAAATTAAGACTCTTTGCCGCCAAAAAATAGAATCGAGAGAATGCGAAAAATTGCAAAATGGCGTAGATGCCAGGATTACGACCACACTGCAAAATATTGCCGACGACAGCGCAATTGTAGCCGATGTGGTGAAAACCACTAAACAATACAATGTACATGTCCCCAGATTCACAGCCCAAATGCATACATTGCTCCTGCAGCCACATGGCTAGTTATAAAAGATGTGAATGGTATCAGGAATATCTTCGTCGATCTATAGGCCAAGACACGATCCTTTAAATGCACAGACAGATTCTACTCACTCTCCCTCGCTTTCTACATCGCATCAACAATTTCCTATCTTGAGCTCTAGTCGTAAACAAGGGGCTAACAGGCAGACAACACAGCAAGAGCCGCAGCTAACTCAACATCAGCCCACGATAGGTACTGGAAGCAATACAGAAGTCTCTTATGCTGCAATAGTAATAAGAAATGCTATTGCAACACGTTGTAAAAATTGACTTTGATCAGCATCGTCTCCATAGTCCTCTAGTGCATCAAATTTCTCAGCAACATGGATTGAATAATTTGCAACAGAGCCCTTATAAATTCCAGGCAGTACTGCAACAGCAGCAGGAACAGTTTCAGCAGTGGCAACAGCAACTCCATCAACAACAACAACCAGTTTCTTGTGTGCTTGCAGCAGCAACATAACAGGAAAGTAAACCAACGTATTCAAAAACTTGGGAGTATAGTACTTGAGCTGACCAATATGATTAAGGATTGGACTGGAGAAAGATCTAATCTTCAGTCTCAAAACAACGTTGGAGTTTCGCAATGAATCCACTAAAGGCTCTTATCTGGAATGCTAACGGAATTTCATTAAAAGTTAAAGAAGTTGAGTTCTTTGCACACAATAACAGCGTCGACGTGGAGATACTAAAAAAATATATGGATATTCCTGCTATCCAGCTTTCAGACCATCATGAAATAATAAAAGTGTTGGCGCAGCGGCGGTATTGCTCAGGACCACTGTTCGCCATTTCCCTCAAAGCGTCATTGAAACCCGTAACATTCAAATGTCATCAGTAAAAGTAGCTACGGTCCTGGGAAACGTGGAGTTCAGCGCTGTTTACTGCCCTCCAAGGGTCAGGATTGAGGAAATGCATTTCATCAATACACTTCGCGCTTGCGGCGAAAGGTACTTAATTGGTGGCGATTGGAATTCCTGTCATCGGTTGTGGGGAGACACTTACAACCAAATTTTATGGAACCGGGCTGCTAAGCAACTACGAAATGTATTGAGAGAGCATCGAAGCAACTTCTTCGAGTAGAAGCTTGCTGCACCTGGTTGTGACAGAGTATGTAATGCAACGCTAAAAGCCCTCCTTACTCGGGCGATCATCTTTCTAGCTCTATTATTTAACGCTATGCTGAGGGTGCATTCTTTCCTAAGCAGTGGAAGATGACAGCAATTCTAACATGGAACATGGGACATGAAACTGTGGAGCAGGTTCACATGCTGACGAAGCACATTTTTCAGGTCTTTAATGATCTGGAATACTGCAATGCAGTTTTCGTTGATATGGAGCAAGCATTAAATAGGGTCTGGCATATAGGGCTTCTAAGCAAAATAAAAAAGCTCTTCCCAGCACCTAACTTTGGGATCCTACGATTGTACCTGAATGGCCGACAGTTTATGGTCAGAGTACGGAGCATCTACTCGACTCCTTCTCAGAAGAGATCTTGAGTTTCAGAGGGTAGCATATTAGAGCCGCTGCTGTACTCCATATACGCAGCTGATTTACCCTCTCCTAGCGTGCACCACATGAAGACTCCTAGTAAAGCTCTTCTCGCTACATATGCAGACGACATTGTAGTGCTCTACGGCTCAAAATGCCCCGCTGAGGCAGCAAACGGAGTGCAAAGCTACCTTTATACACTGGCAGCTTGGTGTAAAAGATGGAATATGAAAATAAACCCACGGAAGACCACCAATCTATTCTTTACCTTGAAGACACTCATCAGTCACTCCCCGTCTATACGGTTAGATAGTGTAACACTGGACCAACCTTCGCAGGCAAAGTACCTTGGCACTACCCTTGACAATCGCCAAACATTTGGTCCTTACCTAAAGGCTACGGCCAAGAGATGTGGGCAACGCATACAACAACTGCGTTGGCTGATCAATAGACGAAGCACCATGTCACTTAAAGCTAAGAGAGCGGTCTATGTCCACTGTATAGCCCCGATTTGGCTATACGGTGTGCAGACTTGGGGAATATCCGCCAAATCTAATTATAAACGCAACCAGGTCCTGCAAAATTAAGTATTGCGACAAATAACAAACTGCACAAACTAGCGGGACGATTGCTCCCTGCGAGGCAACTAAGGCGACTAAAACGCCTGGGTTTTGTCAAAAATATTAGAAACCTTTAATGTACTGGTATTTTGAATAGTTATATGTCCTTTTGTGCATATCAGAAGGCTAGGCTTTTTATCTTATTATAGCCTGAGCCCATTAAAAATGGGAAATCAGGGTATAATGGTTTTGTTAAATGTATGTAACAGGCAGAAGGAGGCGTGCCACACTCCACAAAGTATATATTCTTGATTAGGGCGACGAGCTGAGTGTATAGCACGCGCATGTCAAGTTTGCTTCGTATGAACGATAACTATTTTTGTTGTAATATCGACTTTAATGCTTATCGAAAATACGTTTTTAAGGCGTAGTTTGTACATTGTTTGAGCTAGAGAAATTTAGCTGTGTAGATGCGTGTAATTTGCAGCAAGTTAAAAATAATTTGCAGCAAAAGTTTGCAGAAATGTTCACACCAATGCAAATATTGCATGCAAATTACTTGCTGCAATCAATTTTTTTTTGCATGAAAACTTTTGCATGCCTATTTCGTGCAATATATTGTGTTAATGTCTACACGTGTTTTCATTTTTTCTTGGCAATGGTTTGGTTTTTACTTCATCATCACTTTTTCCTAATTTTTCAGCAATTTCGCGATAAGCATTTTGTTTTTTATACTTATTTTTATAATCTGCTGACGAAACATCTCATAAAACTGAAAAATTCTCGTATAATTGAATTAATTCAGTCGTTTTCTTGCGATCCCACATTTTGATTTGCTTGCTGCAATATTGCGACTAAAAGCAACAGCACAAACAAGCAAGCAACTGACGTAACCAAGTTAACAGTAAAATTCTATATTCAGACGACAGGCAACAAAAGTTGCCGCAAACAGTTATTGCAAATTTTTTGTTTGCGGCAAAATGTTTGCACTCGTGTTCAAACGTGCAAATTTGATTGCAGCAATCAACATGCTGCAAATTGATTGCATCGTGTGTACCTAGCTTAATGAATACAGAGATTACGTAATCTTTAGTATTTGGATGCCACGCCGTATTCGTCCCCAATAGCCCAATTTTGTAGAAAGCGCAAATCAAATACTAGAGACTTGTGCTTTGGCAAATACACACATATGAATGCCATTAATAAGTTGTGAAAGTTTGATAAAAAAAAGTCCAGCACTAAGAAAACTTATGCAACAATTAAATTCCCATAGTAATGCCCACATTGCAGCGACTGCGCTTGTCGCTGCGTCAACTGCGCAGTTGGCAGAGTCCGCTCTTATGCGTGCGTGCATGTGTGTGTGTGTGTATGTGTTGTTTGTATGTATGCCTAAAAGATGTGTAGAATGATTTGGTATTTAGCTCTTCACAGGGCTCAGGGTATCCCCTAGACGAACAGTCTCGACTAGAGCACTCTTACTTGTTTTCTAAATGTGTTGTTAAGTTACTACATTTTCATTGTAAGTATTCGACGCTTTAATAAATAAACAAAAAAAAATCAAAAAATTCATTTGATCATCTATCAGCTATTATATACAATAAGATATAACATATATATCTAGGGGAAGCGTAATACTGGTAAAGGATATAAAGTGATTAATAAAATTTGAAAGGATTTAGATCAAGACACAGTCAATCAGGTCTTGAAGGTGGTAGCGTCTGAGTCTTCTCCTCATATGCATGTGGGGGCTGCGAGAGTTTTTAACTACAGTATCTTATCAACTGGCCTGTGAATTTGTTCTTATTATATATTTTTTGGTAACCTCCTGAGTCTCGTCGCCAAATTTAGGGACCTTGAGGTCGCGCTCCAATAGTTACAACTCGCGCATCCAGAGAGCGAGTATAGAAAAGCGAGAAGAGCGGTAGATCAACACTAACCGCTCTCACCACAGCTCTTTACTGTTATTGCTTATAATCTACATTGTTTTTTAAATGCATAATACTTCATTACATAATAATATGTAATATAATATATGTATATATAATATAACTTAACAGAACCCCAGTGATCTTCCTCAGCGTCTTTGCTGAGCCTAGAACAGACCAGCAGCTAGAATGATCTTGAAGATTTTTACTTTGTTTCCTGGCGAAAGTTTGTTACGAGCTGCAAGTGGCGAAGACACTTTTTGCAGATTTGGACCTAAATGAATGCTGCAGCAACAAGCACATATACAGCGAAGAACGAATGTACGGTGCGGTCAAGGACGCTGTCTTCCGGAACTCCGGCTGTTATAGTTTAAACAGAGGAGTTGCACCTGTCACGCAAGTTGAGCAACTTCAATTCACTTATCCATCCTACATGTTTTATAACTTGAAGTGGGGCGCCAATTATATCTATTCAGTTGCTTGTACAAATGTGACAGTAATGTCGACTCATGGCCCACCAATGTTTCCTTTTGGATACTTGTCTTAAGAAGATTATATTGGAGGCCTTGATTTTGTTTGACTTTGTTTACGAAATGTAAGAGTTAGATATAATAATTTTAACTATGCAGCATGCTGGAGTAGAGTGGTTTATTTTTAAACGTCCAATATAAAACTTAATAAAAAATCAAAAGCTTAAAGCTTAAGCCTACCCTGAGCGTCAACACATCGCAGCACAAATTCACATTCAACAAGCTGACTTAGCATTCCGTGCAGCGCGATGCAGTACTTCTAATTGGAAGCCCACTTACCACTGCTGGCCGTTCCTAGCGCAAGGCGCTGATATAAATCCAGGTGCTATATCGAAAATTCGTTTTTTGGTAATGAATACGGAGATTATGTCATTTTTAGATTTGGGATCCCAAACCGCCTTCGCTCAAAATATGCAAGAAACATATTTTAAATATTAGAGACTTGTACTTTGGAAAATACACACATATGAACGTCATTATTAACTTCTGAAAGGCTAATGTAGATAGTACATCTCTAAGAAAATTTATTCGACAATTAAGTTCCCATAATAATGCCAACATTATATCCCATGCGCAGTCGCTGCGCAGTTAGCAGTGCGCGTGCATATATGTGTATGAATGTGTTGTTTGTGTGTAACGTAAGCAGTTCTGAACTGGTCCGTAATCTGCGTCCACTAGAGATGATCGGGCCTTTAGTTCAGGTGGTGCTGCACTGCACGTATTGTTGACGCACAGAGATAAAGATTATCTTTTGCTTGGTTTTCGCAATTTACGAAGTATTGCTGGGGTTCCTTTTATGGATCCAATTGTTAGCCTTGTGGCGTAGCATAGAAAGAATGTGATTTTTATACCGGCGACTGCCAGAGCAAATTATTTGTTTTACCTTTATGCGCGGTCGCGCTTTATACAGAGCTGATTACAATATTCTTCTTTAGCAATAACATGAGCGGCTCTGATTATATAATAAGACTAAACTAAAGCTACATATAAGAGCCCAAAGGATCTGACTCAGCATTAGCTAGAAGGTTTCAGCCGGCGAACTGACTCAGCATAAGCGATAACATATGTAAGAGATCAGGTTACCACCGCCGACTGTTATGATCAGGGTGCTGAGCTAAGGCATTCGCTCCGTCAACACCATACGCGCAACCGTTGGCTAGCGAAAGATTAAATGTAGTCTTAACTACTGCCCCCTTAGAACTATGACCATCCTCGTTAATTTTTAAGCTCTCGACGACCCTTTTCATCTCCCTCGAAGTTCGTCTTCTTCTCAATGCTTGGTTGAGCAGAATGGAACCACAAGCAAGGAGGCTGAGTCCGACTCCAACACTGAACCATACCTTAGGCGATCCTGCTGACTTTACCCTTTCTTCTAACTCCCGCATGATTTGCAGATTATTGTTGTTCATTCTGTGCAGTAAAGGCATACTGAGCAGTAAAGGCATACTGAGCACTAACGGAGAAGCCGCTATGGCCGCAATCTTGTCTAGAGCTTCGCGCCGATTTGAATACGTTGTGCCGTTTTCGATGGCCAACCGTTAAAATGAAACAAGATAGGTGCCATTGGATTGCATCTCTGGGCCGTCATCGGTACTAATGTGTACTGGGCTGTTGTTCACTACCATGATGGGTGATGGGTGATGATGGGTGTCAGATAACTGGGTTGTGTGTGGCAACGTGCTTTACTACCCGCTGCATAAGTGTCGTATGATGTTATCTGGCAGAAGGAGAGGTAGGTCGTAGTGACGCAGCTAGTGATTCTACAATGTCGTCATCACAGTCCACAACGGATCTAAAGTACGGTGTGCTCAATGGAAACCGGAATGATGCTGATCTTCTTACATACAAATTTAACTCTATTACATGAATTATGTTTTCGGAATGAATAACTTTTTTGTTGTATTTAATTACTATCTGACTTAAAGCGCATCGAATTAATGTGGGACTAAGGCATATAGTGAAGTTTTTCCGTATCTTCTACTATCTTCGAAAATGCGAATAATCAGAAATCCGAGCATTCACCACCGTTAGTACACATAAATTGGAGGAAAAAGTATTAAATCTATCTCTTAACGTTATTACTACTAAACATTTGATTTTTTAATGTTGCTTTAGTTTGCCTTTGTGCATCACCATCGCTTTAACAAGTATCGGTACAAAGAGATGTCAATTTGTTACCTAATCTTCTGTTAGTCTTAACAAATACATTTTCTCCTATCTCAAATACTCTGTTCTGCCTGTCAGGGTTGCTTCTGAAAAGCTGTACATGTTGGGTTTTCTCAAACTTGTTCTTGACAGTTTTTATGGATTCTTCTTTTGACCATGTATTATTTCGATTGGTTTTTTTTTTATACCCTGAGCCCATTGAAAATGGGAAATCAGGGTATTATGGTTTTGTTAAATGTATGTAACAGGCAGAAGGAGGCGTGTCAGACCCCACAAAGTATATATATTCTTGATCAGGGCGACGAGCTGAGTCGATTTAGCCCTGTCCGTCTGTCTGTCCGTCCGTCCGTCCGTCCGTCTGTTCGTCTGTCCGTATGTTTGAACGCGTCGATTGAAGCATCTAGACAAGTAGAGACTTGAAATTTTTTTGTTGGGTCCGTGGATAGCACGCGCAGGTCAAGTTTGTTACCGAAAAACGATATCTATTTTAGTTGTTTTGTTATCGATTTTAAACCTTATCGAAAACAAGTTATAAAATTATATCTCCCACACCTTTAGAGCTAGACTCCTCAAATTTTGCATATAGATTAATGTGAATTTTAAGCAATTTCTATTTTTTTATTTTTTGGATACCGGCTCTTTTTACTAAGTAAATTCAATTCTAGCATATTCTTCAACCAAATCTGTGTTTGAATTGTATTTGTATTTGTCATATATCGCCCTTTACACGCATACATTGAAACAGACCACCCTTTATGTATGTACACATACTCATGCGTTCATATGCGCGCATTTCAGCATATTCTAAGAATTACAATTGCGATTGATCTGCTTCTTTAGCTTCTTTAGTTTTGTATTTGTCACATATCGCCTTGTAGTACTACTTTGCATTTTGCCAACAAGCAACGCAGTACTGGTGTGGCGTAGTGGGTAGACGCAAAGCGCATAAACGAAAGGTCCTGGGTTCGAAACTCAGTGAAAACAGCACAACTTTTTAATTTTTTTTTTTTTAATTTATGAACATGAAGTGGTTGTGCTAGCTGAGATGATGCGCTTTAACATTACATATGTAGTAAATAGATGCAGGTTCGAGTCTAGGTGCGGTGATGTGTGTTTTTTTCTTTATTTTTGTTGATTTGTTTATTTATTTAATTATTTATTTATTTTTGATTTACATACATTCTAGTTGAATACAATTTCAAAATTATAATTTATTTTGGAAAATTTAATGTTATATGCAAGCTATATAGCATATTAAACAATGCAAATCGGACGGGGCTCAGGGGATCTCCTAGTCGGGCACCTCCGACTAGAGTTTTCTTACTTGTTTCTTAATGCAGAGTGGAGCGATCAGTTGTATTTTACTGCGGCGTCTAAGGTCACTTCGACTGTGTCATCGATTCTTTTCTCAATTTTTAGACATGTAGCCATTTCCAACAGGTGACCGTGGAAACGCTCTACTTGACCATTGATGGTGCTGTGAAGCGGTAGTGCGTTCACAATTCACAATTACGTCAGCTGTTGTGAAAGACATTTTGCAAAGTTAGAGAACTTGTCGATACAAGTTAAAAACTGCTTCGCCTTGGTATGAGGTGATCGGCGTTTCACCAATAATGTGCTCCTTTTGGTGCCCATGTACTTGGCCTTAGTGCAGGTTTTGCACCTCTCGCTAGTTTGATCATTTTTGTGAAGTAGTATTTCGCTAGTGTCTACTTAATATTCTCTTGGGCGGCTTATGCTCTGCTATGACTATTTCTCTTGGTTCATCCCTATTTGTTATATCGAATACTACACTTTTGCAGTATCGAAACTTGGTTGTCGAGAAACTTTTTACCAACATGGCGAGTTTTCTTGCCGAAAAGAATAAAAGTGAAAATGAGAGGGAAACGTGACACTTCCAGAATTATTTTGTTTCTGAAACAGTATAGCGGGTTGTCTGTCGAGTCTATCGTGTAAGAAGGGAGAATTCACTGTTGATTGTGGTCACGTTTGAAGATTAGTCGCCTTGGAGAGAGTTTATATTTGTCGAGACAGAGCTTCTGCAACATGATTTTCCTTACCAGATTTGTAGGGGCTTTAAGAGTTATGATCATCGACTAACGCTTTTCATTTCTTGATCTTTGCATTAGGATTCTTATAGAATATGGAAAAGATGAGTAATTCCTGGTCTGTGTAGAGTAGTATTGTACTGGTCTGAGTAGAGTAGTATTGATATCTCCATAAAAATAGTGGTGTAACTTGCCTAACGCCCATACGATAACCAACAACTCTCTTTCGTTGGTGGCGTAGTGGGTTTAGGCATCTTTGAGGGCTCTAGATATCTTGTAATGGGTCTGCCACCTTGCAACAACACTGTCCCAGTCTCGATATATGAGAATGACGTCTTCTGAAGCTATGTTATGATAATAAAAACATGTATAGAACCGATCGCGCCTTTCAGGATGTATGATAACGGCTTTGCTATTACTGCAAAGTCTTTAATAAAGCACCTGTGTCCATACCTAGGAACTACCTTAACTCATTGGGGTTTTTTGTTCCGGATACTCTTCGACAGCCTTTACTTTCTCTGGGTCGGTTTTGCTCCCTCCTCAGTCACTATGATTCACATCTACTACTCCACACTACTACTCCACACATTTTTACAGAAGTACATTTTTTCTCAAGAGTCTGTTGAAACCAAATCTATATGCTTAAAATGGTCTTTTTCACTCTCTAAAAAAATTATGACGTCGTCCACGTAAACATAGCAGGTCTTGCCAATTTGTTCACGCAGTACGTCATCAATTGCTCTTTGGAAGACGCTTTCAACATTCTTCAACCGAAACACTTATTGACAAAACTCATATTTTCCTCAATTTACGGAGAAAGATTTTTTTGTTGCAGTCGTGTTCTGTAAGGAAAATTTGGTGATAGCTAGATTTGAAATCTTGCGTTGTAAAGTACTTGGCTTTATCAAGATTGGCTAAAATTATGGGAATGCTCGGAAGTGGGTATTTGTCTGCAATGGTTCATTCGTTTAATTTCCTAAGCTCGGTGACCAGGTGTTTGTTTTTATTTCCATTTTCATTACGACCTTTTTTTATCCACAGCCGAAGTGGGGTTGGTGTATGGTGACTAATACCATTTCGCAATGACTCTTTGATTTCTTCGTTAAAGAAATCGGACACGCCCATGGGATGCGGATACAATTCCAAATAAACTGGCTCATTATCCTTATTACGAATTGTGGCTACGTCGATAGAAGTCTAGAATGCCTTTACTATATTTAAGATAAATTTTTTTTTAAATCAAAATTTTGGTACGACAATATCATTGACTTTTGTAAAGTTTACGTTGTCGCAAAGACGGCGCTGTAGCTTTTCAGATACAGTTCAATAATTTATTATTCTATTTCAGGCGTTCAAGGCTGCTTCGACCTGTTTATTATACTGTCAAACGGTTTCAAGTCTGATAAGAAAAAATTTGCTATTACACCAACAATATGAATTTGGCACTTCTGGCTTACCTCGTCAGAACCATGAATGCAACTAACTTTAAAAGGGGGAGCTGACCTTATTCACATGTTTTAGCTCTGTTAACCGTCTAATGTAAGTTTTTACCGCACCTGTGTCTATTCAAATTTTTCAACTCTCCCAGCCGACTGCCGTTCGATAAACGGTAGCTGGGAGCGTTCCCTAAAATATCGACTGAGTCATCCCATCCTAGAGAGTCAGAATCATCAGCAGCCACGGCCACCTCTTTGGCGGCCGTTTGTTCGTTACTGTCGTCAGATGCCAGTTGCACAGTTTTTTGCGCACACTAACGTAGAGAAGGATATCGATAGTGGGCGCCATCGATATTCGGCTACTGTTTTTTTCAGAACAATCGATAGTGGCGATAGTACTAGACGACACTATCGCTAGTGCCGTCGATAGTGTAGCCCGACAAACAAATTAATTTTCACCAAATATAAGAAATTTATGGTTTATTACAGCCAAAAGTTTTGATTAAGAAACAAAAGAATGTTTACATTTGCTTCTTTAAGGCGTGTTCACCTCTCCGAAATTATTTGGCCAGCCTCGCTGAATGTTTTTTTCGGGGTTGTTGGGTCCGTGGATAGCACGCGTAGGTCGTTACCAAAAATTGATATCTATTTTGTATTGTTATCGATTTTAAACCATATCGAAAACAGATTATAAAATTATATCTCGTACACCGTTAAAGCTAGACCACTCAAATTTTGCATATAGATTCATGTGAATTTTATGCAATTTCTATTTTTATACCCTGAGCCCATTGAAAATGGGAAATCAGGGTATAATGGTTTTGTTAAATGTATGTAACAGGCAGAAGGAGGCGTGTCAGACCCCACAAAGTATATATATTCTTGATCAGTGCGACGAGCTGAGTCGATTTAGCCCTGTCCGTCTGTCTGTCCGTCCGTCTGTCCGTCTGTCCGTATGTTTGAACGCGTCGATCTCAGAACGTAGTTGACCTAGAGACTTGAATTTTTTTTGTTGGGTCCGTGGATAGCACGCGCAGGTCAAGTTTGTTACCAAAAAACGATATATATTTTTGTTGTTTTGTTATCGATTTTAAACCTTATCGAAAACAGGTTATAAAATTCTATCTGCCACACCTTTAGAGCTAGACCGCTCAAATTTTGCATATAGATTCACGTGAATTTTATGCAATTTCTATTTTTTTAATTTTTGGGGTCCGGCTCTTTTTACTAATTAACCCCCCCCCCCCCCCTGCCATCAAACACCCATTGAAAGTCTGTTGCAATCATAGCCATGTGAATATATTAGCATTTTTATAAAATGTAAAAAATTCAATAGAATCATATGCCGAAAGTATCATCAAATTCAGTTAAGTCAGTCCCGATTTATTAAACAAAACGTTTGGCCAATTATCACACGCACGTGGCAAGCAGCGACGCGCAGCAAAAAACATTTACACATACACATACACTGAAACATGCAAGCGCCTCTGCTATGCATATGCACCAATACATTCAAGGCCATTCATTCTAGCATATTCTTCAACCAAATCTGTGCTTGAATTGTATTTGTATTTGTCATATATCGCCCTTTACCCGCATACATTGAAACAGACCACCGTTTTTGTATGTACACATACAAATAAATTCATATGCGCGCATTTCAGCATATTCTAAGAATCACAATTGCGATTGATCTGCTTCTTTAGTTTTGTATTTGTCACATATCGCCTTGTAGTACTACTTTGCGTTTTGCCAACAAGCAACGCAATACTGGTGTGGCGTAGTGGATAGACGCAAAGCGCGTAAACGAAAGGTCCCGAGTTCGAAACTGAGTGACAACAGCGTAACTTTTTTCATTTTTTTTCAAATTTATAAACACGATGTGGTTGTGCTAGTTGAGATGATGTGCTTTAACGATACATATGTAGTAAATAGATGCAGGTTCGAGTCAAGGTGCGGTGATGTTTGTTTTTCTTTTATTTTTTTTTTTTGTTAATTTGTTTATTTATTTAATTATTAATTTATTTTTTATTTACATACATTCTAGTTGAATAAAATTTCAAAATTACTTGTTTTTTTTAAATCTATAAACATAAGGTGCTCGTGCTAATTGAGATGACGCGCTTTACCGTTGCACATGTAGTAAATAGATGCAGGTTCGAGCAAAGGTGCGGTGATGTTTGCTTTCTTTTCATTTTTTTGTTTATTTATTTAATTATTAATTTATTTTTGATTTACATACATTCTAGTTGAATAAAATTTCAAAATTATAATTTAATTTTGCAAAATGTAATGTTATATGCAAGCTACATAGCGTATTAAACAATGCAAATGGGACGGTGCTCAGGGTATCTCCTAGTCGGGCACCTCCGACTAGAGTTTTCTTACTTGTTTTTATACCCTGAGCCTATTGAAAATGGGAAATCAGGGTATAATGGTTTTGTTAAATGTATGTAACAGGCAGAAGGAGGCGTGTCAGACCCCACAAAGTATATATATTCTTGATCAGGGCGACGAGCTGAGTCGAGCTGTCCGTCTGTCTGTCCGTCCATCTGTCCGTCCGTCCGTCTGTCCGTCTGTCCGTCTGTCCGTATGTTTGAACGCGTCGATCTCAGAACGTAGTTGACCTAGAGACTTGAATTTTTTTTTGTTGGGTCCGTGGATAGCACGCGCAGGTCAAATTTATTTCGTATGAACGATAACTATTTTTGTTGTAATGTTATCGATTTTAATGCTTACCGAAAATACGTTTTTAAGGCGTAGTTTGTGTATCGTTTGAGCTAGAGACTTCAAATTTGCTGTGTAATTGCGTTGAATGAATACGGAGATTACGTAATCATTAGATTTTTTATGCCACGCTCCATTCATCCCCAATAGCCCCCTATTTGTAAAAAGCGCAAATTAAATACTAAAGACTTGTGCTTTGGCAAATACACACATATGAATGCCATTAATAAGTTGTGAAAGTTTGATGAAGTTAGTCAATCGCTTTAACAAAGTTATTAAACAATTAAGTTTCCATAGTAATGCCCACATTGCAGCCCAAGCGCAGTCGCTGCGTCAACTGCGCAGTTGGCAAAGCGCGCACTTACGCGTGCGTGCATATGTATGTGTGTATGTGTTGTTTGTATGTATGCATAACAAAAGTGTAGAATGATTTGATATTTGGCTCTTCACAGGGCTCAGGGTATCCCCTAGTCGAGCAGTCTCGTCTAGAACCCTCTTACTTGTTTTATTATATTTTGGATACCTTTTTACTAATTACCCCCCTCTCGACCCATTGAGAGTCTGTTCCAAATATAATCATGTCAATAAATTAGCATTTTTATAAAATGTAAAAAATTTAATAGAATCATATGCCGAAAGTTTCATAAAATTCCGTTAAGTCAATCCCGATTTATTAAACAAAACGTTTCGCCAATTATCATACGCACGTGGCAAGCAGCGACGCGCAGCAAAAAACATTTACATATGTATATTCTCACATACATATATTGAAACGTGCAAGCGCGTCTGCTTATGCATATGCACAAATAAATTCAAGGCTATTTATTCTAGCATATTCTTCAACCAAATTTGTGTTTGAATTGTGTTTGCATTTTTAGCCGCTTCTTTAGTTTTGTATTTGTCATATATCGCCGTTTATACGCATACATGCAAACAGACCAACGTTTTTGTATGTACACATATACATACATTCATATGCGCGCATTTCAGCATTTTCTAAGAATCACAATTGCGATTGATATACTTCTTTAGCTTCTTTAGTTTTGTATTTGTCACATATCGCCCTTGCAGTACTACTTTGCATTTTGCCAATTGGCAATACAATACTGGTGTGGCGTAGTGGATAGACGCAAAGCGCGTAAACGAAAGGTCACAGCGTACCTTTTTTAATTTTTTTTTCCCAAAGGGAAAAAGAGTATTTTGGTTTTGTGCAATGTAAGTCTTGCTGTCCGTCTGTCCGTCCGTATGAATGCAATATTTTTCTACGCTATTGAAGCTAGAGACTTAAAATTTGGAACATATACTCGTGTATACCCTCGAATTATAAAATGTCAAGATTTTCCCGATACACCCACTAGGAGCGTGGCTAATCGGAAAATGCTTGCGCCCATAGTCAAGAAATCATATTAGTTGAAGAGCTAGAGAGTTGAAATTTGGAATGTATACTTGCGTTGACCACCCAAGTTCAGAAAGATATAAAGGATATATCTACGGGGGCGTGGCAAATCCGGAAAACTGTATCTTCTACAATTTTAAAGCTAGAATGCTGAAATTTGGCACGTATCTTAACGCTACGATTCTATAAAGATTGATAAAAAATTTTATGTCCACGCCCACGTGGGGGCGTGGCAAATCGGATCTGAATATCGAGTGATTTTACAAGATCAGCTATATTTTGAGCACTATAGATGCTAGAGACTTGAAATTTGATATATATACTCGGATAAGCAACTCAAGATCAAAAAGATATGGCGGACATACCTACGCTTTCAGGGGGCGTGGCAAATTGCAAAACCTTATAACTCCTACAGTTTTAGAGCTAGACGCTTCAAAATTAGATGTTTGTGTTACTGGGGCGTCCCCTATCGATTACCCAAGAATAAATCTTACGCCCCTTTGGGGGCGTGAAATGTCGAAAAATACCCTGTAACTTTCACATTTTTTGAGTGTAAGCATCCAAGTTTTACAATTACGTTACCCTCAACTCATTCTAGGAACTTGCCAAATATGATATGTCTACGCCTATTGGGGGCGTGGCAAATTGGCAACAAAACGCTTGTAACGCCCAGCTGCAAAATTCATATGTCGTGCCACCTATATAAATAAGCTTAATAAGAATTGCTAAGACGACAAACGGCATTTCAAAGAAATAGTAAGAAATATAAGTAATTCGATTTAATGTTGAAGTTCTGCAAACAATTTATCTGCGAAAATTATCATTTTTCGTATAGCCTAGGTCAGTTATGTTATTTTCCTTTTTGTGTGTGTGACCATACCCTCATGCTATATTTTTTTTATCGAACTCACATAGACTGGTCATTCAGAACAAACAAAATTATTCCACACCAAAAAAGGACAAAAGCGCCCATCATGTATGTATGTAATTTGAATTTGTTGTGAATATATACACGTTACTTACACTTACATGTATATGTATTATGTATATGTATTTATCTGCCCATGTGCGAAACGCTTGCGAAACTCTTGCATTATGTTATACTTAATGTATAAGTATAATGTATAAGTAAGAAAGCTCTATTCGGGGGTGCCTGACTAGGAGATTTGTATGTCAATCAAATATAATTAATTATATAATTAAATAAATAATTAAATAAACAAAAAAAAGAAAAACAATCACTGCCGCAGGATTTTAACCTACATCTACTACATACATATGTATCGTTAAAGCACACTTTTAATTGCCTGTTGGCAAATCCGACTCTAGTTCACTACAAGGGCGACTTTTGACAAATACAAAACTATAGAAGCTGCTGTTAATGCAAACACAATATAAACACAAATCAATCGCAATTGTGATTCTTAGAAATTGCTGAAATGCGCGCATATGAATGTATGTGTATGTCTACATACAAAAACGTTGGTCTGTTTGCATGTATTCGTCTAAAGGGCGATGTTTGACAAATACAAAACTAAAGAAGCGGCTGAAAATGCTAACACAACTCAATAATAATTTTGGTTGAAGAATATGCTAGAATGAATGACGTTGAATTTATTTATGCCCATGCGTAGCAAACGCGCTTGCACGTTTCAATGTATGTGTAAATATAAATGTATTTTGCTGTCGCTGCGTAACACATGCGAAACGTTTTCTTTAATAGATTGGGACGTACGTAATGAAACTTGATGAAACTTTCAGCATATGATTCTATTAAATTTGTTACATTTTATAAAAATGCTAATTCATTCACATGGTTTTATTTGCAAAAATTGAAATTGCATAAAATTCACATGAATTTACATAAATGCAAAATTTGAGATATATTATTAAATTTAATATACATGATGCTCCTATGGGAAACGAGTATCACGCATTAGGTTTCGCCCTAAGGCAACGTTCTTACTTGTTTAAAATTAGTTTTGTAAGAAGATGGGCTTGATGGTTTTCCCGTTTTCTGTGGATTTACTTTACTTTTACTAGCTACTATAATAACTGAATTGCCTAATTTGGTATATACTACTGCTGCATATGCTTTTTCAGAAGCAACAGCAAACCCATGAAATTGCACTTCAACGTCTTCTTGTGTTTTGACCCACCTAGATATTCTTGTTTTGTAGATGTTTTAAACTGTCTTAATACAATCACCACTCTTTGCTTGCTTCTTCAGATAATTATTCATCCCATGATCTGATCCGTTAGCCATAGCTTTTGCCTAAATAGTTTTCCAATTATGGCTTTACTGCAGATAAACACCCTAAAGGATCATAAATTTCAGGTAGTGTTGATAGTTGTTTTTTTATTTACTGCTTTTATATTGTTGCTGGTGAAATTGAATTTAAATTCATCTTTGAGGGGGTCCCACTGATGACCTAATATTTCTATCGATTCACTCTCTTCAATAACACCTTATTTTTCTCACTTTTGTTTATTTTTATACCCTGAGCACATTGAAAATGGGAAATCAGGGTATAATGGTTTTGTAAAAATGTATGTAACAGGCAGAAGCAGGCCTGCCACATCTCATAAAGTATATATATTCTTGATCAGGGCGACAAGACGATTCGATATAGCCCTGTCATTCTGTCTGCCCGTTCGTCCGTGTGAACGCTGAGATATTTTTAAATACGTAACGTAGATACTTGAAATTTTACATTAATACTCATTATTACCATACGTTGCACAAGTTTATTTATTTTTTCGATAATTCATTCCATGTCGATTTTATGAGCATTTATCGATAATTTAAATGTATTTTTAAGGTGTGGTTTGTACATCGTTTGAGCCAGATACTTCAAATTTACTGTGTAGTTGCGTATAATGAATACACATATTCTTTAGATTTTGGATGACATGCCCCATGCGCCCCTAATACCCCCAATAGCCCCCTATTTGTTAAAATCCCAAATCAAATACTAGAGACTGTGCTTTGGCAAATAAACACATATAAATGCCAATAATAAGTCGTGAATGTTTGATGAAAAAATTCCAGCGCTAAGAAAACTTATGCAATAATTAAGTTCCCACATTGCAACGCAAGCGCAGTTGCTGCGTCAACTGTGCAGTTGGCAGAGCGCGCGCCTAGGGTATCTCCTAGTCGAGCAGTCTCGACAGGCTACCAAATAATTCAGCGAATAATTCTCAATCTTTGGCACCTTCAAAAAAATTTTGGGACCTAAATTTTGTTTTCTTTTTTCGAATATCGAAAATTCCTATGTTTGCCTTTGCAATGTCCTCATATACTTCTACCAAATATACTTTTAGCTGTTCGACTCTGTTTTCGAGCTCTGCTTCTTCCTTAGGGACTTCATGAACTGTAACTGTTCTTTCCTGTTTTACCTCTTCTTTTGCTTCCTCTTTTTCAGCACTCATCTCTAATTTCATATATTTTATAATTTTTACCGCTTTATCAAATTCCTTATTGTTTAAATATGCATGGTCTATTACCCCCACTTTTACCAGTAAAATATGATTATTTTCTAGCTCTTTTTTATTTTCATTTATTTATTTCATTTCACTAGGTGGTCTAATCTCCTCGGAAGAGTCTAATTGTTTTTATCTTTTACCAAAAATTTTATAACTTTATCCGACAGCATTTTATTTATATAACAAAAGTAAAATTAAAATACGACTTATCTTATCTCAACAGATCTGTCCTTCTGTTTCTCCAGTCCTCTTAGAAGGGACTTCTGTTGAGTTGATAAGAGTCCGTTCGTCTTCAAGATAGCTCATGTCGTCTGTTGTTTTTTTTTACTCCGTCTCAGCTCCCTTTTTTTTGTAGAGAGAGAGAGAGAGAGAGCTTTCACTTCGTTTGTTTTTATACCCTGAGCCCATTGAAAATGAGAAATCAGGGTATAATGATTTTGTTAAATGTATGTAACAGGCAGAATGGGGTGTGTCAGACCACACTAAGTATATATATTCTTGATCAGGGCGACGAGCTGAGTCGATTTAGCCCTGTCCGTCTGTCTGTCTATCCGTCTGTCCGTCCGTCCGTATGTTTGAACGCGTCGATTGAAGCATCTAGACAAGCTAGAGACTTGATTTTTTTTTGTTGGGTCCGTGGATAGCAAGTTTGTTACCAAAAAACGATATCTATTTTTGCTGTATTGTTATCGATTTTAAACCTTATTGAAAACAGGTTATAAAATTATATCTCCCACACCTTTAGAACTAGACCCCTCAAACTTTGCATATAGATTCATGTGAATTTTATGTAATTTCTATTTTATTTATATTTTAGATACCGTCTCTTTTTACTAATCACCCCCTTCTCCCCCTCCCCTTATCTAGCAAATGAGAGTCGGTTGCAAATATAACCATGTGAATAAATTAGCATTTTTATAAAATGTAGAAAATTCAATAGAGTCAAATGCTGAAATTTTCATTAAATTTCGTTAAGTCAGTCCCGATTTATTAAACATAACGTTTGGCCAATTATCACACGCACGTGGCAAGCAGCGACGCGCAGCAAAAAACATTTCCACATACACATACATTGAAACGTGGAAGCGCCTCTACTATGCATGTGCACCAATACATTCAAGGCCATTCATATAGCATATTCTTCAACCAAATCTGTGTTTGAATTGTGTTTGAATTTTCAGTCGCTCTGTTTTGTATTTGTCATATATCGCCCTTTACACGAATACATTGAAACAGACCACCGTTTTTGTATGTACACATACTCATACGTTCATATGCGCGCTTTTAAGCATATTCTAAGAAATACAATTGCGATTGATCTGCTTTTTTAGCTTCAGTAGTTTTGTATTTGTCACATATCACCCTTGTAATACTACTTTGGGATTGCCAACAATCAACGCAATACTGGTGAGGCGTAGTGGATAGACGCAAAGCGCTTAAACGAAAAGTCCCGAGTTCGAAACTCAGTGACGACAGCGTAACTTTTTTAATTTTTATACTCGTTTCCTAAATGGAAAAAGAGTGTATTGGTTTTATGAATTGTCCTTCTTGCTGTCCGTCCGTCTGTCCGTCTGGCCGTCTGTCCGTCTGTCCGTCTGTCCGTATGAATGCAATATTTTTCTACGCTATTGAAGCTAGAGACTTAAAATTTGGAACATATACTCGTGTATACCCTCGAATTATAAAGTGTCAAGATTTTAGAAGAAATCATATTAGTTGAACAGCTAGAGAGTTGAAATTTGGAATGTATACTTGCGTTGACCACCCAAGTTCAAAAAGATATGGGGGATATATCTACGCCCATTGGGGCGTGGCAAATCGGGAAAACTGTAACTTCTACAGTTTTAAAGCTAGAATGCTGAAATTTGGCACGTATCTTAACGCTACGATTCTATAAAGATTGATAAAAATTTTATGTCCACGCCCACTGGGGGCGGGGCAAATCGGATCTGAATATCGAGTGATTTTACAAATTCAGCTATATTTTGAGTACTATTGATGCTAGAGTCTTGAAATTTGATATATATACTCGGATAAGCAACCCAAGATCAAAAAGATATGGCGGACATACCTACGCCTTCAGGGGGCGTGGCAAATCGCGAAAAGCTTATAGCGCCTATAGTTTTAGAGCTAGACGCTTCAAAATTGGATGTTTGTGTTACTGGAGGCCTCCTCTATCGATTACCCAAAAATAAATCTTACGCCCCTTTGGGGGCGTGGTATATCGAAAAAATACCCTGTAACTTAAGATGCAAAATTTGAGATAAATTATTAAATTTAAAATACCAGATGCCCCTGTAGGAAACGAGTATCACGCTTTAGGTTTCGTCCTAAGGCAACGTTCTTACTTGATTTTTTTATACCCTGAGCCCATTGAAAATGGGAAATCAGGGTATAATGGTTTTGTTATATGTATATAACAGGCAGAAGGAAGCGTGGCAGACCCCACAAAGTATATATATTCCTGATCAGGGCGACGAGCTGAGTCGATTCAGACCAGTCCGTCTGTCTGTCCGTCCGTCCGTCCGTCCGTCTGTCCGTCCGTCCGTCTGTTCGTCTGTCCGTATGTTTGAACGCGTCGATCTCAGAACGTCGTTGACTTTGTAACTTGATTTTTTTTTGTTGGGTCCGTGGATAGCACGCGCAGGTCAAGTTTGTTACCAAAAAACGATATCTATTTTTGTTGTTTCGTTATCGATTTTAAACCTTATCGAAAACAGGTTATAAAATTATATCTCCCACACCTTTAGAGCTAGACCCCTCAAATTTTGCATATAGATTCACGTGAATTTTATGCAATTTCTATTTTTTTATTTTTTGGATACCGGCTCTTTTTACTGATTACCCCCCACCCCCCACCCCCTGCCTTCAACACCCATTGAGAGTCTGTTGCAAATATAATATAATATAATAAATTAGCATTTTTATAAAATGTAAAAAATTCAATAGAATCAAATGCTGAAAGTTGCATCAAATTCCGTTAAGTCAGTCCCAATCTATTAAACAAAACGTTTGGCCAATTAACACACGCACATGGCAAGCAGCGACGCGCAGCAAAAAACATTTACACATACACATACATTGGAACGTGCAAGCGCGTCTGCTTATGCATGTGTACAAATAAATTCAAAGCTATTTATTCTAGCATATTCTTCTACCAAATCTGTGTAAATTCTGTTTTTGCATTTTCAGCCGCTTCTGTAGTTTTGTATTTGTCATATATCGCCCTTTACAAGCATACATTGAAACAGACCACCGTTTTTGTATGTACACATACTCATACGTACATATGCGCGCATTTCAGCATATTCTAAGAATTACAATTGCGATTGATCTGCTTCTTTAGTTTTGTATTTGTCATATATCGCCCTTGTAGTACTACTTTGGGTTTTGCCAACGAGCAACGCAATACTGGTGTGGCGCAGTGGATAGACGCAAAGCACGTAAGCAAAAGGTCCCGAGTTCGAATCTCAGTGACAACAGCGTAACTTTTTAAATTTTTTTTTTAAATTTATAAACAGGAGGTGGTTGTGCTAGTTGAGATGATGCGCTCTATCGTTAAATATGCAGTAAATAAATGTTTGTTTTTCTTCTTCTTTTTTGTTGATTTGTTTATTTATTTAATTATTTTTTTTTATTTACATATATTCTAGTTGAATAAAATTTCAAAATTATAATTTAATTTTGGAAAATTTAATGTTGTATGCAAGCTATGGACGTATTAAAAAATCCAAGTCGGACGGGGCTCAGGGTATCTCCTAGTCGGGCACCTCCGACTAGAGTTTTCTTACTTGTTTTTTTTTTTTTTTTTTTTTTTTAACACAACGAGCTCTTTTATTTTATTCTGTTAATTTTATTTTTTTTTTGTTCTGTCCGGAATACAGACTCCCTAACACACCAAATTCTTGTTATCTCAAATATATTTCCAGTCCGATCCACTTTTTATGAATACGGACCCGCTAACACAACACAACAAATTATTTCATATATTGAGTATGTTCAAATATATATTTTCCGTCCGATCCACTTTTTTTTGGGAATGGGGACCCACTAGCACTGCAAATTTTGTATCTTTACCTTTAGCACCACATTAATATATACTCTCTCTTACCTCTGGTGGGGGAGAACAGAAGTATTATAGAAATTTTTGTCTTATGCTGAGGTTTTTATAAAAACTCACTTTCTCTGTGACTCCTATCACGGGTGGGGGAAAACAACGCCGAAGGTTAAACGCCGAGCGATAAATAAAAACAACTCCAAATTTGCCGAATTCAAGATGTAGACTGAACTCATTATTGCTTAAAATCCTAGCTCTAATATACCTAACATAATCATCTTAAAACTACTTCCAGGCACTGGAAGGGAACATTTCCATGCACACAAGTGCACAGATGTGTAGTCAAGTGTCCCTTTTTTAGATCGTTGAGCCGCTGTTTAGGTTTACGTTACATTTGTATTAGTTGTTGCGTTGGTCACTGCAACTAAGGGATGACATATTTATTACTTGGCTTCATATAACACGCAAGCTATCGAGTATTTTGACATATTTGTATTTATGACTTGAACAGCTTGTTTGTTTTTTTTATGAGCAACGAAAGTCAAATTTGTGAGCATCACCTTTGCTCGGTACCGTATATTCTTGATCAGCACGACAATACGGGTCCTCATAGCCCTGTCCGTCTATTCATTCGTGTAAATGCTGAGATCTTCGGAAGTATATAAGCTGGAAACAAATTTTACATGAATACTTGTGTATATCATAGGTTGAACGAGTCTATTAAAATTGTTAACAATTTTAAAAACAAATATAATCAAATATAAAATAACTGCAATTGTAGTGTAATACAATTGCAGTGTCTTCTTCAAGAGTAGTTCAAGTAAGAGTGCTTTAGTCGACACTGCTTGACTAAGAAATACCCTGAACCCTGTGAAGAGCCAATATTACAATCATTCTAGGCTTCTACAATACTAACAAGTTAACGAGTGCCCCTCACACTCAACTGTTTAAGACTACATTTAAACTTTCGATTGTGCGCAAGGTGCTGACGGAGCGAATGCCTTAGGTCAGCACCCTGATCATAACAGTCGGCGGTGGTAACCTGATCTCTTGCTTGTGTCGAAAAAGCAACATTATCGCTTATGCTGAGTCGGTTCGCCGGCTGAAACCTTCTAGCTAATGCTGAGTCAGATCCTTTGGGCTTTTATATGTAGCTTTAGTTTAGTCTTATTATATAATCAGAGCCGCTCATGTTATTGCTAAAGAAGAATATTGTAATCAGTTCTGTATAAAGCGCGACCGCGCATAAAGGTAAAACAAAAAATTTGCTCTGGCAGTCGCCGGTATAAAAATCATATTCTTTCTATGCTACGCCACAAGGCTAACAATTGGATCCATAAAAGGAACCCCAGCAATACTTCGTAAATTGCGAAAACCAAGCAAAAGATAATCTTTATCTCTGTGCGTCAACAATACGTGCAGTGCAGCACCACCTGAACTAAAGGCCCGATCATCTCTAGTGGACGCAGATTACGGACCAGTTCAGAACTGCTTACGTTACACACAAACAACACATTCATACACATATATGCACGCGCACTGCTAACTGCGCAGCGACTGCGCATGGGATATAATGTTGGCATTATTATGGGAACTTAATTGTCGAATAAATTTTCTTAGAGATGTACTATCTACATTAGCCTTTAAAATACGTTTCTTGCAAATTTTGAGCGAAGGCGGTTTGGGATCCTAAATCTAAAAATGACATAATCTCCGTATTCATTACCAAAAAAACGAATTTTTGATATAGCACCTGGATTTATATCAGCGCCTTGCGCTAGGAACGGCCAGCAGTGGTAAGTGGGCTTCCAATTAGATTAGACACTTGCAGCTCGTAACAAACTTTCGCCAGGAAACAAAGTAAAAATCTTCAAGATCATTCTAGCTGCTGGTCTGTTCTAGGCTCAGCAAAGACGCTGAGGAAGATCACTGGGGTTCTGTTAAGTTATATTATATATACATATATTATATTACATATTATTATGTAATGAAGTATTATGCATTAAAAAAACAATGTAGATTATAAGCAATAACAGTAAAGAGCTGTGGTGAGAGCGGTTAGTGTTGATCTACCGCTCTTCTCGCTTTTCTATACTCGCTCTCTGGATGCGCGAGTTGTAACTATTGGAGTGCGACCTCAAGGTCCCTAAATTTGGCGACGAGACTCAGGAGGTTACCAAAAAATATATAATAAGAACAAATTCACAGGCCAGTTGATAAGATAGTTCAAAACTCTCGCAGCCCCCACATGCATATGAGGAGAAGACTCAGACGCTACCACCTTCAAGACCTGATTGACTGTGTCTTGATCTAAATCCTTTCAAATTTATTAATCACTTTATATCCTTTACCAGTATTACCCTAGATATATATGTTATATCTTATTGTATATAATAGCTGATAGATGATCAAATGAATTTTTTGATTTTTTTTTTGTTTATTTATTAAAGCGTCGAATACTTACAATGAAAATGTAGTAACTTTACAACACATTTAGAAAACAAGTAAGAGTGCTCTAGTCGAGACTGTTCGTCTAGGGGATACCCTGAGCCCAGTGAAGAGCTAAATACCAAATCATTCTACACATCTTTTAGGCATACATACAAACAACACATACACACACACACATGCACGCACGCATAAGAGCGGACTCTGCCAACTGCGCAGTTGACGCAGCGACTGCGCTTGGGCTGCAATGTGCATAAGTTTTCTTAGTGCTGGACTTTTTTTATCAAACTTTCACAACTTATTAATGGCATTCATATGTGTGTATTTGCCAAAGCACAAGTCTCTAGTATTTGATTTGCGCCTTCTACAAAAATTGGGCTATTGGGGACGAATACGGCGTGGCATCCAAATACTAAAGATTACGTAATCTCTGTATTCATTAAGCTAGGTACACACGATGCAAACAATTTGCAGCAAGTTGATTGCTGCAATCAAATTTGCACGTTTGAACACGAGTGCAAACATTTTGCTGCAAACAAAAAATTTGCAATAACTGTTTGCGGCAACTTTTGTTGCCTGTCGTCTGAATATAGAATTTTACTGTTAACTTGGTTACGTCAGTTGCTTGCTTGTTTGTGCTGTTGCTTTTAGTCGCAATATTGCAGCAAGCAAATCAAAATGTGGGATCGCAAGAAAACGACTGAATTAATTCAATTATACGAGAATTGTTCAGTTTTATGAGATGTTTCGTCAGCAGATTATAAAAATAAGTATAAAAAACAAAATGCTTAACGCGAAATTGCTGAAAAATAAGGAAAAAGTGATGATGAAGTAAAAACCAAAATTCATCATTTGCGCACTCAATTTTTGCAAGACGTGCGCAGAGGGAAGCAAAAAAAGACTGGCCAGGGTACAGCGGACAACTATACCAGCAAATGGGAGTTTTTCGATGCGCTTAAATTCTAAAAATTTGGAAAGTAATACAATTTATTGAAAATATCAGAGTAATTGCTTATTTCATATATTGGAACCATTTGTCATTAGAAATCCATTCTTTCACCCAACTTTTTCTTTTTTTTTGGCAGACTTTGATCTTCTCACTTTTTTACGTTTTATCAAAATTGGTAATATAGCAACAGCAGAAACTCTCTATTTTTTGCCGACATAATATAAGCACGTCGTTATTCCTTGACTTTTTCAAAACAACAGAACTTGCAAACGACTGTCACTTGCAAGCATTGCCAAGAAAAAATGAAAACACGTGTAGACATTAACGCAATATATTGAACGAAATAGGCATGCAAAAGTTTTCGTGCAAAAAAAAAAATTGATTGCAGCAAGTAATTTGCATGCAATATTTGCATTGGTGTGAACATTTCTGCAAACTTTTGCTGCAAATTATTTTTAACTTGCTGCAAATTACACGCATCTACACAGCAAAATTTCTCTAGCTCAAACAATGTACAAACTACGCCTTAAAAACGTATTTTCGATAAGCATTAAAGTCGATATTACAACAAAAATAGTTATCGTTCATACGAAGCAAACTTGACCTGCGCGTGCTATACACTCAGCTCGTCGCCCTGATCAAGAATATATACTTTGTGGAGTGTGGCACGCCTCCTTCTGCCTGTTACATACATTTAACAAAACCATTATACCCTGATTTCCCATTTTTAATGGGCTCAGGCTATAATAAGATAAAAAGCCTAGTCTTCTGATATGCACAAGAGGACATATAACTATTCAAAATACCAGTACATTAAAGGTTTCTAATATTTTTGACAAAACCCAGGCGTTTTAGTCGCCTTAGTTGCCTCGCAGGCAGCAATCGTCCCGCTAGTCTGCTGCGGTGGCTTACCAGTCTGTCACTATATCTGCTAGTGTGTCTTCCAATCTGTTCCTCCACTGTATAAAGTTTCAGATCTCGATGTAGGGTAGAGCCGCGCACATACCCTGGGCAGTTTTCATTTGTCGCAATGCTTGATTTGCAGGACCTGGTTGCGTTTATAATTAGATTTGGCGGATATTCCCCAAGTCTGCACACCGTAGAGCCAAATCGGGGCTATACAGTGGACATAGACCGCTCTCTTAGCTTTTAGTGACAGGGTGCTTCGTCTATTGATCAGCCACCGCAGTTGTTGTATGCGTTACCCACATCTCTTGGCCGTAGCCTTTAGGTGAGGACTAAATGTTTGCCGCTTGTCAAGGGTAATGCAAAGGTACTTTGCCTGCGAAGGTTGGTCCAGTGTTACACTATCTAACCGTATAGACGGGGAGTGACTGATGAGTGTCTTCAAGGTAAAGAATAGATTGGTGGTCTTCCGTGGGTTTATCTTCATATTCCATCTTTTACACCAAGCTGCCAGTGTATGGAGTACAGCAGCGGCTCTAATATGCTACCCTATTGAACTCCAGATCTCTTCTGAGAAGGAGTCGAGTAGATGCTCCGTACTCTGACCATAAACTGTCGGCCATTCAGGTACGATCGTAGGATTCCAAAGTTAGGTGCTGGGAAGAGCTTTTTTATTTTGCTTAGAAGACCCTGCCAGACCCTATCAAATGCTTGCTCCATATCAACGAAAACTGCATTGCAGTATTCCAGATCATTAAAGACCTGAAAAATGTGCTTCGTCAGCATGTGAACCTGCTCCACAGTTTCATGTCCCATGTTCCATGTGTTCAAGCATGAACACAGATCTCGCCATGTGGTGACAACATAAAAATAGATTACAAAACGTAAACGACCCTTAAGATAATGTAAACCAAACATTACAAAATTCAGTACGTATGATCCTCTTTCATGTTCGTAAGAGACGCCTGAAATAAGATAAGACTAAAATAGAACTCAAGTGTTTGCATAGGACACTTGTTAGAATGTAAGAAATATCAATATATTTGAGAGATGCTCCTCTCTTACTTCTCAAACTAGGTATTTAAGGAGAAGGATTTAAAGAATAAAGTCAGTTCAATTTTTGTGCTCAAACTATAACGTTGTACCGTTATTTCCATTTTGGTCCTTCGAGCATTCTATTGTCTCCCACACCAGTGGTAAGAGACTTAGAATTTTTAACCAGCTCCTTAGACTCTACAGTTCTGTAGCTAAGGTAGCAAAATAAAATATTCTGTCGTTTTCCCCCACCCGTGGTAAGAAACACAGAAAATAACAATTAACACTCAAGGGTAAAAAAAAACCCCTAAGAGTTGTTTTAAAAAACAAAATTAAAAAAAAAAAAACCTATAAAAAGGTTTATGTTTCAAAATTTTTTTTTTATACACAAAAAATTATAAAGCGTTCCGAGGCTAAAACATCGGAAAGTGAATGTCTACAAAAAAAAAAAAAAATAAGAAAGCGTTCCGAGGCTAAAAACATCGGAAAGTGAAAAAGAAAAAATTCATCTGAGAAGCAGCCGAGAAGAAGCAGCCGAGAAGCAGCATCCAGGGAGCAACCGAGAAGCTACAACCAGGGAACAGCCCAGAAACGACATCCAAAGAAGCAGCCGAGAAGCAGCATCCAGGGAGCAACCGAGAAGCAGCAAAAGGACATCATTTCCAGATAAGTTTAGAGATAAATAGTATAAATAAGAAAAATGATGTCCGAGGCGACAATTCAGTTACTAAATAATCAGTCGACACTGATGGCAGAAATCCAGCAAATGGAAGCTGGTATAATAAGTAGTGAGGAGGTTCAAAAATTAGAAACCATTAGATCGAAATTTATGAACAATCATAAGTCACTATTAAAAATCGGAATAGTAGATCATGAATATTTCAACAAAAATTTATATGAAACAAGTAAGAGTGCTCTAGTCGAGACTGCTCGACTAGGAGATACCCTGAGCCCTGTGAGCCAAATATCATATCATTCTATGCTCTTTTTAAGCATGCATAAAAAAAACATATACACACGCTTACATACATATGTACGCACGCATAGGCGCGCGCTCTGCCAACTGCGCAGTCGACGCAGCGACTTAACTGCTTAATAACTTTCCTTAGCGATTGACTAACTGCATAAAACTTTTACAACTTATTAATGGCATTTATATGTGTGTATTTGCCAAAGCACAAGTCTCTAGTATTTTATTTACGCTTTTTACAAATAGGGGACTATTGGGGGCGAATGGGGCGTGGCATCCAAAATCTAAAGATTACGTAATCTCCGTATTCATTACACGCATCTACACAGCAAATTTGAAGTGTCTAGCTCAAACAATGTACAAACTACACCTTAAAAACTTATTTTCGATAAGCATTAAAATCGATAACATTACAACAAAAATAGTTATCGTTCATACGTAGCAAACTTGACCTGCGCGTGCTATACACGGACCTACAAAAAAAATTTCAGCTGTCTAGCTCGTCTACGTTCTAAGATCGACGCGTTCAAACATACGGACAGACGGACGGACGGACGGACGGACGGACGGACAGACGGACAGACAGACAGACGGACAGGGCTAAATCGACTCAGCTCGTCGCCCTGATTAAGAATATATATACTTTGTGGGGTCTGACACGCCTCCTTCTGCCTGTTACATACATTTAACAAAACCATTATACCCTGATTTCCCATTTTCAATGGGCTCAGGGTATAAAAACAGTACGTAAAATTAAAAGTATCATTGAAATACAGTCGTGTTCAAAACAGGTTGTTGATACCGGGACAGTAATAATGTCAGAGAAAAGCGAAGTGCAGAAACAAACCGACAATTTTGAACAAAATTTAAATCATCTCAGGGTATATTTAGAAGAAACCGAAAAGGGGTTGAATAATTCTACCTTGAGATGGAGTAACATCAGAAAAAACAAAATTAATTTTCTGTGGAGTAGGATCCAAGAAAAAATAAATTATTTTAATTCGTTAAAATATTCATTAAACGAAGATGTTGATGAGTTGAAATTCGATGCTCAGAATATGGTAGACACTTTAGAGCGCGTATCTCAGCATACAAAACCATTTAAGGTAGACGTAAAAACGGAGGATCTTCCGACGCTACCTAAAATTCAAATACCCACATTTTTTGGTGAGCCCAAAGAGTGGGATCTTTTTTATGAATTATTTACAGAAATAAGTATGCCAGTAAAATTTAATTATTTAAAAACGGCATTAAAGGGTGAAGCCAAGAGCACGGTTTCTCATTTGCTCACTGGCTCAGTTGGGAATTACCATTCAGTTTGGGAATTATTAATTAAGCGATTCGAAAATAAAAGGAAAATTTTTTCCGATGAAATGAATCGATTAATTGAATTACCAAATTTGAATATGGATTCCGCAAAAAACATTAAAAGTTTTATTGATAATAGCAATGAGGCTATACATATAATAAAACTTAAAACAAATTTACCCACAGAAGTGGACATAATTTTCGCCCACACTTTGTTGAGAAAGTTCAACAAAGAAACGCTGCAGCTCTATGAATCTCACGTCAAAAAGACAAAAGAAATTCAAGAGTTGTCAGATGTAATGGAATTTTTGGAACAGCGTTATAATTCTATAACTTCATAGAGTAATGAAGAAAGAAATAAAAATTCTAACAACAAATTTAATAAAAATTCAAATGGTAAAGAAAGCTGTCCAGTTTGTGGAATTCCTGGACACTATGTATCAAAATGCTACAAGTTTAAAGCAATGAATCCAAAAGATAGATGCGAGACGGCAAAAAAAGCGAAGCTGTGCTGGAAGTGCCTTAAAATATCAAAGCACAAAAAATGCTCCTGCAAATATTCATGTGCGTTTTGCAAAAAAGCTCATAACACTATGCTTCACATTTCAAATGAAAAAGTGAACACATGTGTTTCAAAAGATACAGCACTATTTTCTACAGCAATAGTGAAGATCAGAGCAAAGAATGGAATGAAAATTTTAGAGCATTGATCGATAGCGGATCTCAATGCACTATTATCTCAGAAGAGGCAGCTCAAATTCTGAAATTATACAGAATCAAAACTTTCACAGAAATAAGTGGCGTATCAGAAAGGAAGTCAAGTACTTCAAAGTACAAAGTTAAGATATGCATTCAATCGCTTAACACAAAAAACACACAATTTTCAACCGAAGCTATTGTTCTGCCAAAATTAATGAAAGCCTTGCCTGGTAAAACTCTAACAATTAATAAGCAAAAATGGCAAGATTTCGTATTAGCCGATCCCAAATTTAATAAGCCTAGTAGAATAGACTTAATTATAGGAGCCGACTTATATTCCCAAATCATCAAAAATGGGATAGTAAAAATAGATGGACTTCTTGGACAGAATACAGAGTTTGGTTGGGTAATATCAGGGTGTACAAAATCAAAAGGAAGTAGAGTGATAACAGCAACCACTATGAAAATTGAAAATTTAGAAAAATTTTGGGAAATGGAAGAAGATAATGATGACATAGAAGCTGAAATATGCGAAAAACATTTTATAGAAACAACAAGAAGAGACAATAATGGTAGGTTTGTCGTTAAAATCCCTTTTAAGCAGGATAAAACATTAGGAGATTCAAAAGCCCAAGTATTGGCAAGTTTTCATAAAAAAAAATTACATAAGAATCATTCATTTAAAGAAAATTATGTTAAGTTTATGAATGAGTATATTAAATTAGGGCACATGGTTGAGACAAACGCTATGGGAAGATATTACCTCCCACATCAAGCAGTGTTCAGAGATAGTAGCTTAACAACAAAATTAAGAGTTGTCTTTGATGCTTCTGCTAAAAGCACATACAACAAGAGCCTTAATGATATCATGTGGACCGGACCAAGAGTCCAAAAAGACATATTTGACATTATGCTTAAATGGCGTAAATGGCAAGTTGTAGTCTCTGCAGATATAGAAAAAATGTATAGACAGATTAATATTGATGAAGAAGATCAAAAATATCTTAACATACTTTGGAGAGAATCTCCATCTGATACCTTAAAAACATTTAAACTCACGACAGTTACATACGGAACTGCATCTGCCCCACATTTAGCGACCAGAGCGCTATTAGAAATTGCTAACAAATGCAGCGATGAAAACATTAAAGAAATTATTAAAAAAGATTTTTACATGGATGACCTAATGTCGGGCGCAGACACAGTACAAGAAGCTAAAAACATAGTAAATTTATTATCACTAGAGCTAGAATCAATGGGGTTCAACTTAAGGAAATGGATCTCTAATATACCAGAAGTAATAGAGAGTGTCGAACGAACAGAAGAAAACAAAGTTTTAGATATTGAAGAATTTGAATCAATAAAAACCCTTGGATTACAGTGGGAACCTATGTTAGATGAATTTAAATTTAACCTTAAATGCCAAAAATTACAAAAAATTAATAAACGATCAGTTCTATCCACATTGGCTAAAATTTACGATCCATTAGGCTGGCTATCTGCAGTAACCATAGTCGGTAAATTTTTTATGCAGAAACTTTGGCTTACAGAGCTAAAGCGGGATCAAGATTTATCAATTAACGATAGTAATTATTGGGAATTATTTATGCAAAATTTGTCAACATTAGAAAAAATTAGAACTCCTCGATGGTTGAAAATGCAAAACAGTTTAATAACACATATACATGGCTTTGCTGATGCATCTGAAAAAGCATTTGCAGCCATAGTATACGCTAAAGTTAACTCTTCAGTGATGATTATAGCAAGTAAAAGCAAAGTCAATCCAAAGAAAAATAGGAAAACGATCCCTAAGTTGGAACTTTGTGCAGCACATCTGTTAGTAAAATTAATTGATAGAGTCAGAGAAGCTTTAGGAAACTCTATAAAAACCTATGCTTGGAGCGATTCAACTGTAACTCTTGCTTGGATAAAGAACGGAGGTAATAAAAATAAATTTATTAGGCGTAGAGTAGATGACATTCACAAAACAAAAGAAACAATTTGGGGGCACGTAAAGTCAGAAGACAACCCAGCAGACATAGCGTCAAGAGGAATTGATGCCAACAAACTTCAAGATTGTGAGATTTGGTGGAAAAGGCCTCAATGGCTGGCTAAAGCGATAGAACATTGGCCAAAAGAAGAAAAGTGCGATGAAATTACAGTTGTTTGTACAACAGTATTAAATAATTCTGACATAATACAAGAATTGACAGCTAAATTCTCTTGTATAGGAAAACTTGAACGAGTAGTTGCGTACGTATTACGATTCATTGAGAAAAAAGTAAAAAACAAAGTATTCCCGGCATTTTTAATCTGCATAGAAATAAAAACTGCCCGGAATTTAATAATCAAACAACAACAAGCACTTCAATTCGGTGAAGAAATAAAGTATTTAGCTCTGAAAAAAGACATTGATACTAAAAATAAAATTTTAAGCTTAAACCCGTTTTTAGATAAAAACGGATTATTAAGGGTTGGTGGACGACTAAGAAACTCAAATGCAAGTTTTCAGGTTAAACTCCCGATAATTTTGGACAAAAGTTACTTAACAAATCTTATTATAAGAAAAGCGCATAAGGAAACATTACACGGTGGACTAAACCTTATGAGAAACTATATTCAAAGAAAATATTGGATATTTGGACTTAGAAATAATTTGAAGAAGCAATTAAAAGAATGCACAAAATGTGCTAGATACAAAACAACTACAATAGAACAAATAATGGAAATCTTCCAGAATATAGGTTAAATATGAATTACCCATTTCTTAATACGGGAATAGATTATGCAGGTCCCTATTATATTAAGTGTTCTAAAAATCGTGGGATGAAAACATATAAAGGTTATATTTCAGTATTTGTATGTATGGCAACTAAAGCTATCCACCTTGAAGTTGTCAGTGATTTAACAACTGAAGCCTTTCTAGCAGCTTTAAAAAGATTTATTGCTAGAAGAGGAAAATGTGCCAATATATATTCAGATAATGGAACAAACTTTGTAGGTGCTGCAAGAAAGCTAGACCAAGAGTATGAACAGGCTTTAGTAGACAATAATACAATCGCTCCTTTATTAGAAAACAAGTAAACTCTAGTCGGAGGTGCCCGACTAGGAGATACACTGAGTCCCGTCCGATTTGCATTGTTTAATACGCTATATAGCTTGCATATAACATTAAATTTTCCAAAATTAAATTATAATTTTGAAATTTTATTCAACTAGAATTTATGTAAATAAAAAATAAATAAATAATTAAATAAATAAACAAATTATAAAAAACAAAAGAAGATAAACAAACATCACCGCACCTGGACTCGAGCCTGCATCTATTTACTACATATGTAACGTTAAAGCGCGTCATCTCAACTAGCACGACCACCTCATGTTTATAGATTTTAAAAAAAATTAAAAAAGTTACGCTGTCGTCACCGAGTTTCGAACTCGGGACCTCTCGTTCACGCGTTTCGCGTCTACATACTACGCTACACCAGTATTGCGGCGCTTGTTGGCAAAACGCAAAGTAGTACTACAAGGGCGATATGTGACAAATACAAAACTAAAGAAGCTAAAGAAGCAGATCAATCGCAATTGTGATTCTTAGAAAAAAGCTGCTGAAAAGCGCGAATATGAATGTATGAATTGTGTACATAAAAAAACGGTGGTCTGTATGAATGTATGCGTGTAAAGGGCGATATATGACAAATACAAAACTACAGAAGCGGCTGAAAATGCTCAGAAGCGGCTGTGCACATGCATAAGCAGTCGCGCTTGCACGCTTCAATGTATGTGTATGTGTAAATGTTTGTTGCTGCGCGTCGCTGCTTGCCACGTGCGTGTGATAATTGGCCAAACGTTTTGTTTAATAAATCGGGATTGACTTAACGGAATTTGATGAAACTTTCGGCATATGATTCTATTGAATTTTTTACATTTTATAAAAATGCTAATTTATTCACATGGTTATATTTGCAACTCTCAATGGGTCGAGTAGGAGCGGGGGGGGGGGGGGGGGGGGTAATTAGTAAAAAGAGCCGGTACGCAAAAAATAAAAAAATAGAAATTGCATAAAATTCACGTGAATCTATATGCAAAATTTGAGGGGTCTAGCTTTAAAGGTGTGGCAGATAGAATTTTATACCCTTTTTCGATAAGGTTTAAAATCGATAACAAAACAAAAAAATAGATATCGTTTTTTGGTAACAAACTTGACCTGCGCGTGCTATCCACGGACCCAACAAAAAAAATTCAAGTCTCTAGGTCAACTACGTTCTGAGATCGACGCGTTCAAACATACGGACAGACGGACAGACGGATGGATGGACGGACAGACAGACGGACAGGGCTAAATCGACTCAGCTCGTCGCCCTGACCAAGAATATATATACTTTGTGGGGTCTGACACGCCTCCTTCTGCCTGTTACATACATTTAACAAAACCATTATACCCTGATTTCCCATTTTCAATGAGCTCAGGGTATAAGGAGAGGATTAGTTGGCAATTTATTCCCCCGGCAGGACCTCACTTCGGAGGTATTTGGGAAGCCGGAGTTAAATCGGTAAACTATCATTTAAACTGAACAATTGGTGATAGCAGCTTAACTTTTGAAAAAATGTCAACCTTACTATGTCAAATTGAAGCGATATTAAACTCACGACCCTTATACACAACAGGAGATGATATAGATGATTTGGAAGTACTAACACCAGGACATTTTCTTATTGGTAGACCGAATTTAGATGTAGTAGAAAATGTAAACGAAGAAAAAATTAACAATTTGGATAGATGGAAACTAATTAAAAAATTGAAAAGAGAATTTTGGATCAAGTGGAAAGAAGATTATTTGCATACGCTACAATAAAGAAATGGACAGTAGAACAAGTCAACAGCACAGCTGCAATCTATTTTGACCCAATGGGAGATATTGAAGTTATAACATCATCTTGGGATTTAGTTGTATTTTATGTCATAAACACGTATTTTGTCATGATAGAGAAAGGTAAAGACGCAATACAAAAAATGAAATTAATATGTAACAAACTCCAGGATTTTGAAAATCAATGTAACATTCTAAATAACATGCAAAGGCAGATAAATGATCTCGAAGAAAATAACAAACTTTTCGTGGTGCACAAATCCCAAAGAGAGAAACGTTCACCCTTAAATTTTATTGGCTCAATTTATCATATTTTATTTGGTATAATGGACGCAGATGACAGAGAGGTTTTGGAAGAGAATATGACAATTCTTTTAGACAATCAACACAACATAAATGAATTGACCAAAAAACAAGCTTCAGTAATAGATTCCACTGAAAACATTATAAAACAAAGTATTAATGAGATAAACCATAACTTTCTTAACTTAAATGTGCGTATTGCAAACATGACAGAAACGCTTAAGGAAAGTTTTTTTGTTTATAAAGAATCAATTAATTTCTTTATGATGACAAAACAGTTAGACTCCTTGCTTGATGAATGTGAAAAGATTCAAGCTGGAATAATCAGCTTGCTTATCGACATCAATCATGGAAAGTTGAATACAAATATTTTAAAAGCCAATCAACTTCAAAATGAAATCTCTCGAATTAAAGCTAAAATACCCGACAATTTCGTTTTACCCGGGAAAAGAACAGGAACAGAACTTAAAGAAGTTTACACTTTGTTAACAGCTAAAGGATTCTATTTAGATAAGAAAATAATTATAAATGCTAAAATACCATTATTCAAATTATACCCTTACCAATTAAAAACCAACAGGGGGTTATTATAGCAGAAGTTAAACTTCCATTTATAGTTTATAACTTTGCAATAGATTCATATCATTTAATGTCAGAAGCAACATTAAATAAATGTAAGCACTGGCAAACCTATACACGTATTTGCGAAGGAAATTGGCCATGGAATAGTGCAAATGACGACTCTTGTGAGGTGTCACCCTTTAAGCCTAACAAACCAGTTAATTGCTTTTACAAAATGATTTCAACCTCATCAAATTATTGGGTTGAGTTACACAGAAGAGTTAGTTGGTTATTTAAAATACCGACAAATACAAAAATGAACATTAAATGTAATCATGCACATCAAGAAATAATAAACTTGCCAGAACAAGGTATTTTGACATTAAAATCAGATTGTACGGCTAGAACTTTGGACAAAATACTAATGGCAAATTACATAATTCACTCTGAAAGTTACGAAATGGTATCAACTTCCTATATAAGTAATATAAGTGAAATACCCAAAATTGTATGGGATCCACTAAAAACCCCAATTATTAATCATACTTTAGAGCTAGATCAATTAAAAAACGAACTTAGACAAATAAAAAATCATAATTTTAAAATAAATGCTCTTAAATGGCATCACGCGACCGGTCACATATCCTTAGGACTTGGTATGATAATTATAATAATTATAATAATATATATTGTAAGAAAAATACATGTACGCAGACGATTACAAGCCATAGCTTTTCCACAAATATAAGTAACATTTTAACCTTCTCTCTGTTACCGTCACTTTCTCGGCCCTTGGCAGAATGTTCAAGCATGAACACAGATCTCGCCATGTGGTGATAACATAAAAATAGATTACAAAACGTAAACGACCCTTAAGATAAAGTAAACCAAACATTACAAAATTCAGTACGTGTGATCCTCTTTCATGTTCGTAAGAGACGCCTGAAATAAGATAAGACTAAAATAGAACTCAAGTGTTTGCATAGGACACTTGTTAGAATGTAAGAAATATCAATGTATTTGAGAAATGCTCCTCTCTTACTTCTCAAACTAGGTATTTAAGGAGAAGGATTTAAAGAATAAAGTCAGTTCAATTTTTGTGCTCAAACTATAACGTTGTACCATTATTTACACCATGTTAGAATTGCTGTCATCTTCCACTGCTTAGGAAAGAATGCACCCTCAGCATAGCGTTAAATAATAGAGCTAAAAAGATGATCGCCCGAGTAAGGAGGGCTTTTAGCGTTGCATTACATACTCTGTCACAACCAGGTGCAGCAAGCTTCTACTCGAAGAAGTTGCTTCGATGCTCTCTCAATACATTTCGTAGTTGCTTAGCAGCCCGGTTCCATAAAATTTGGTTGTAAGTGTCTCCCCACAACCGATGACAGGAATTCCAATCGCCACCAATTAAGTACCTTTCGCCGCAAGCGCGAAGTGTATTGATGAAATGCATTTCCTCAATCCTGATCCTTGGAGGGCAGTAAACAGCGCTGATCTCCACGTTTCCCAGGACCGGAGCTACTTTTACTGATGACATTTGAATGTTACGGGTTTCAATGACGCTTTGAGGGAAATGGCGAACAGTGCTCCTGACCAATACCGCCACTTTTATTATTTCGTGATGGTCTAAAAGCTGGATAGCAGGAATATCCATATTTTTTTTTAGTATCTCCACGTTTAATCCTGATCTCCGTCATTAGAAGAATGTCGACGCTGTTATTGTGTGCAAAGAACTCAACTTCTTTTACTTTTATTGAAATTCCGTTAGCATTCCAGATAAGAACCTTTAGTGGATTCATTGCGAAACTCCAACGTTGTTTTGAGACTGAAGATTATATCTTTCTCCAGTCCAATCCTTAATCATATTGGTCAGCTCAAGTACTATACTCTCAAGTTTTCGAATACGTTGGTTTACTTTCCTGTTATGTTGCTGCTGCAAGCACACAAGAAACTGGTTGTTGTTGTTGATGGAGTTGCTGTTGCCACTGCTGAAACTGTTCCTGCTGCTGTTGCAGTACTGCCTGGAATTTATAAGGGCTCTGTTGTAAGTTATTCAATCCATGTTGCTGAGAAATTTGATGCACTAGAGGACTATGGAGACGATGCTGATCAAAGTCAATTTTTACAACGTGTTGCAATAGCATTTCTTATTACTATTGCAGCATAAGAGACTTCTGTATTGCTTCCAGTACCTATCGTGGGCTGATGTTGAGTTAGCTGCGGCTCTTGCTGTGTTGTCTGCCTGTTAGCCCCTTGTTTACGACTAGAGCTCAAGATAGGAAATTGTTGATGCGATGTAGAAAGCGAGGGAGAGTGAGTAGAATCTGTCTGTGCATTTAAAGGATCGTGTCTTGGCCTATAGATCGACGAAGATATTCCTGATACCATTCACATCTTTTATAACTAGCCATGTGGCTGCAGGAGCAATGTATGCATTTGGGCTGTGAATCTGGGGACATGTACATTGTATTGTTTAGTGGTTTTCACCACATCGGCTACAATTGCGCTGTCGTCGGCAATATTTTGCAGTGTGGTCGTAATCCTGGCATCTACGCCATTTTGCAATTTTTCGCATTCTCTCGATTCTATTTTTTGGCGGCAAAGAGTCTTAATTTGATAAATATCATTAATTTACGTATTAATGAAAAAACATGAAGTTTTTCATCTTTATTTATCCATGAGCTTGGGTTATGGATATGGAGAACCTCAAGCAAGGTCCAGTCTTTTAAAATCGGCAGTGATATTTTTATTTAAAGTGCTGGTGTCTAAATCTCTTACAACTATTCTGTATGGCTTTTCTGACTGCATTTGATATGTGTGGAATTCTATTCCTGTTTCTTCCAGTAGGTGTCACTGTCATTAGGTTAGATTCTGACCGTTTCCCCTTGATTAGTTTTGACAATAATATTTCAAACTTGTCACTTCGCTTATAAGCTCGAAAGGCTAATTTAAGTTGCTAATATTGAGAACAATTTGAGGTGGTATTGTGGGTCCCTTAAATGTGCGTATTGCAAACATGACAGAAACGCTTAAGGAAAGTTTTTTTGTTTATAAAGAATCAATTAATTTCTTTATGATGACAAAACAGTTAGACTCCTTGCTTGATGAATGTGAAAAGATTCAAGCTGGAATAATCAGCTTGCTTATCGACATCAATCATGGAAAGTTGAATACAAATATTTTAAAAGCCAATCAACTTCAAAATGAAATCTCTCGAATTAAAGCTAAAATACCCGACAATTTCGTTTTACCCGGGAAAAGAACAGGAACAGAACTTAAAGAAGTTTACACTTTGTTAACAGCTAAAGGATTCTATTTAGATAAGAAAATAATTATAAATGCTAAAATACCATTATTCAAATTATACCCTTACCAATTAAAAACCAACAGGGGGTTATTATAGCAGAAGTTAAACTTCCATTTATAGTTTATAACTTTGCAATAGATTCATATCATTTAATGTCAGAAGCAACATTAAATAAATGTAAGCACTGGCAAACCTATACACGTATTTGCGAAGGAAATTGGCCATTGAATAGTGCAAATGACGACTCTTGTGAGGTGTCACCCTTTAAGCCTAACAAACCAGTTAATTGCTTTTACAAAATGATTTCAACCTCATCAAATTATTGGGTTGAGTTACACAGAAGAGTTAGTTGGTTATTTAAAATACCGACAAATACAAAAATGAACATTAAATGTAATCATGCACATCAAGAAATAATAAACTTGCCAGAACAAGGTATTTTGACATTAAAATCAGATTGTACGGCTAGAACTTTGGACAAAATACTAATGGCAAATTACATAATTCACTCTGAAAGTTACGAAATGGTATCAACTTCCTATATAAGTAATATAAGTGAAATACCCAAAATTGTATGGGATCCACTAAAAACCCCAATTATTAATCATACTTTAGAGCTAGATCAATTAAAAAACGAACTTAGACAAATAAAAAATCATAATTTTAAAATAAATGCTCTTAAATGGCATCACGCGACCGGTCACATATCCTTAGGACTTGGTATGATAATTATAATAATTATAATAATATATATTGTAAGAAAAATACATGTACGCAGACGATTACAAGCCATAGCTTTTCCACAAATATAAGTAACATTTTAACCTTCTCTCTGTTACCGTCACTTTCTCGGCCCTTGGCAGAATGTTCAAGCATGAACACAGATCTCGCCATGTGGTGATAACATAAAAATAGATTACAAAACGTAAACGACCCTTAAGATAAAGTAAACCAAACATTACAAAATTCAGTACGTGTGATCCTCTTTCATGTTCGTAAGAGACGCCTGAAATAAGATAAGACTAAAATAGAACTCAAGTGTTTGCATAGGACACTTGTTAGAATGTAAGAAATATCAATGTATTTGAGAAATGCTCCTCTCTTACTTCTCAAACTAGGTATTTAAGGAGAAGGATTTAAAGAATAAAGTCAGTTCAATTTTTGTGCTCAAACTATAACGTTGTACCATTATTTAAACCATGTTAGAATTGCTGTCATCTTCCACTGCTTAGGAAAGAATGCACCCTCAGCATAGCGTTAAATAATAGAGCTAAAAAGATGATCGCCCGAGTAAGGAGGGCTTTTAGCGTTGCATTACATACTCTGTCACAACCAGGTGCAGCAAGCTTCTACTCGAAGAAGTTGCTTCGATGCTCTCTCAATACATTTCGTAGTTGCTTAGCAGCCCGGTTCCATAAAATTTGGTTGTAAGTGTCTCCCCACAACCGATGACAGGAATTCCAATCGCCACCAATTAAGTACCTTTCGCCGCAAGCGCGAAGTGTATTGATGAAATGCATTTCCTCAATCCTGATCCTTGGAGGGCAGTAAACAGCGCTGATCTCCACGTTTCGCAGGACCGGAGCTACTTTTACTGATGACATTTGAATGTTACGGGTTTCAATGACGCTTTGAGGGAAATGGCGAACAGTGCTCCTGACCAATACCGCCACTTTTATTATTTCGTGATGGTCTAAAAGCTGGATAGCAGGAATATCCATATTTTTTTTTAGTATCTCCACGTTTAATCCTGATCTCCGTCATTAGAAGAATGTCGACGCTGTTATTGTGTGCAAAGAACTCAACTTCTTTTACTTTTATTGAAATTCCGTTAGCATTCCAGATAAGAACCTTTAGTGGATTCATTGCGAAACTCCAACGTTGTTTTGAGACTGAAGATTATATCTTTCTCCAGTCCAATCCTTAATCATATTGGTCAGCTCAAGTACTATACTCTCAAGTTTTCGAATACGTTGGTTTACTTTCCTGTTATGTTGCTGCTGCAAGCACACAAGAAACTGGTTGTTGTTGTTGATGGAGTTGCTGTTGCCACTGCTGAAACTGTTCCTGCTGCTGTTGCAGTACTGCCTGGAATTTATAAGGGCTCTGTTGTAAGTTATTCAATCCATGTTGCTGAGAAATTTGATGCACTAGAGGACTATGGAGACGATGCTGATCAAAGTCAATTTTTACAACGTGTTGCAATAGCATTTCTTATTACTATTGCAGCATAAGAGACTTCTGTATTGCTTCCAGTACCTATCGTGGGCTGATGTTGAGTTAGCTGCGGCTCTTGCTGTGTTGTCTGCCTGTTAGCCCCTTGTTTACGACTAGAGCTCAAGATAGGAAATTGTTGATGCGATGTAGAAAGCGAGGGAGAGTGAGTAGAATCTGTCTGTGCATTTAAAGGATCGTGTCTTGGCCTATAGATCGACGAAGATATTCCTGATACCATTCACATCTTTTATAACTAGCCATGTGGCTGCAGGAGCAATGTATGCATTTGGGCTGTGAATCTGGGGACATGTACATTGTATTGTTTAGTGGTTTTCACCACATCGGCTACAATTGCGCTGTCGTCGGCAATATTTTGCAGTGTGGTCGTAATCCTGGCATCTACGCCATTTTGCAATTTTTCGCATTCTCTCGATTCTATTTTTTGGCGGCAAAGAGTCTTAATTTGATAAATATCATTAATTTACGTATTAATGAAAAAACATGAAGTTTTTCATCTTTATTTATCCATGAGCTTGGGTTATGGATATGGAGAACCTCAAGCAAGGTCCAGTCTTTTAAAATCGGCAGTGATATTTTTATTTAAAGTGCTGGTGTCTAAATCTCTTACAACTATTCTGTATGGCTTTTCTGACTGCATTTGATATGTGTGGAATTCTATTCCTGTTTCTTCCAGTAGGTGTCACTGTCATTAGGTTAGATTCTGACCGTTTCCCCTTGATTAGTTTTGACAATAATATTTCAAACTTGTCACTTCGCTTATAAGCTCGAAAGGCTAATTTAAGTTGCTAATATTGAGAACAATTTGAGGTGGTATTGTGGGTCCCTTAAGTTGCTTATCACTGGTAGGCTCTTTTGGCTGAGTATTAAGTGTCTGATGATGTTCATTTGTATCATTGCTGCTGCGAGCGACTGCGTCTACATGTAACGTGTCTACCTCTTCCTCTTCATCGCTTGAGATGTCCATGTCGAGAGTGGCAAATCTATTGTTGGACTTTGTCCCGAATTCGAGCAGCACTCACTCACTTAGAGTTGGAAATAGGTGACATAGGCTTGTCATTTTTTCTTTTACTTGAGCGCCTATTTTGTGGATTCAACAATCTTTCGACAGCGTTTAAAGTTTTGTGTTATTACTTATTGTATGGCATGTACTACTTATTGTAGTAGTTGCCATTGTGTAATTGGTGTTACTGTAGGCAGTGGTAAATATTACAGTTGTTGTTGTTGTGCAGTTGCTTGGGTTACAATGTGTGATGATCGTTGAAGTTCTGAGCAACACTCAGATCGAATCACAGAAGATAGTTTTCCTGCTATTAAAAGCATTTTCTCATGATCAATCGACTTATTACTAAGCCGAGAGCCAGAGAGAATATGTTTATCCATTGTTTTAATTTATACTACAATTTCTGTAATATGAAGTATATAATTTATGCACCAAAATGTCTTTGAAACAGTGCACAGAATATCAACTTTACTCTTTAGCGGCAATGCGCGGGAAGAGGGGCAAGAGAATGCCGTAATACCGCAGTTGTCTTGTTGCTTTTATACTCGTTTCCCAAAGGGAAAAAGAGTATATTGGTTTTGTGAAATGTCCGTCTGTCTGTCTGTCCGTCTGTCCGTCTGTCCGTATGAATGCAATATTTTTCTACGCCATTGAAGCTAGAGACTTGAAATTTGGAACATATACTCGTGTATACCCTCGAATTATAAAGTGTCAAGATTTTCCGGATACGCCCACTAGGGGCGTGGCAAATCGGAAAATGGTTGCGCCCATAGTTAATAGAAATCATAGAAATCATATTAGTTGAAGAGCTAGAGAGTTGAAATTTGGAATGTATACTTGCGTTGACCACCCAAGTTCAAAAAGATATGGCGGATATATCTACGCCCATTGGGGGCGTGGCAAATCGGGAAAACTGTAACTTCTACAGTTTTAAAGCTAGAATGCTGAAATTTGGCACGTATCTTAACGCTTCGATTCTATAAAGATTGATAAAAAAATTTTATGTCCACGCCCACTGGGGGCGTGGCAAATCGGATCTGAATATAGAGTGATTTTACAAATTCAGCTATATTTTGAGCACTATTGATGCTAGAGACTTGAAATTTGATATATATACTCGAATAAACAACCCAAGGTCAAAAAGATATGGCGGACATACCTACGCCTTCAGGGGGCGTGGCAAATCGGAAAAAGCTTATAGCTCCTACAATTTTAGAGCTAGACGATTCCAAATTGGATGTTTGTGTTACTGGGGGCCCCCTCTATTGATTCCCCAAAAATAAATCTTACGCCCCTTTGGGGGCGTGGTATATGGAAAAAATACCCTGTAACTTTCACATTTTTGGAGTGTAAGCATCCAAACTTTGCAGTTACGTTACCCTAGACTCCTTCTAGGAACTTGCCAAATATGATATGTCTACGCCTACTGGGGGCGTGGCAAATTGGCAACAAAATTTGTAACGCCCAGCTGCAAAATTCATATGCCTGTGCCACCTATATAAATAAGCTTAATAAGAATTGCTAAGACGACAAACGGCATTTCTGAGAAATATATGTAATTCGATTTAATGTTGAAGTTCTGCAAATAATTTATCTGCTAAAATTATCATTTTTCGTATAGCCTAGGTCAGTTATGTTATTTTCTTTTTGTGTGTGTGACCCTGACAAAAAATGTAAATATCAAATACCGATATTTGTGTAATCGACTTAGTCCGAACAAAATTATTTACACACAAAAAAATTGACGATAGGTCCCACCAGGTATGTATGTATGTAGGCACGAACAGCTGCGCAACTATTTTCATGCCGTCGCCGCCGCGTCTCGAACGCGGACCCTTTTGCTTACACGCTTTTCATCTACCTGCTGCGCCACATCAGTTTTGCATTGTCTGTTGGCAAATCCGAAACTACTTCACTACAAGGGCGACTTTTGACAAATACAAAACTATAGAAGGTGCTGTTAATGCAAACATAATATAAACATAAATCAATTGCAATTGTGATTCTTAGAAAATGCTAAAATGCGCGCATATGAACGTATGTATTTATTTATATGTGTACATACAAAAACGGTGGTCGGTTGAATGTATGCGTATAAAGGGCGATATTTGACAAATACAAAACTAAAGAAGCGGCTGAAAATGCAAGCTCAATAACAATTTTGGTTGAAGAATATGCTAGAATGAATGGCGCTGAATTTATTTGTGACCATGCATAAGCAAACGCGCTTGCACGTTTCAATGTATGTACATATGTGTAAATGTAAATATATTTTGCTGTCGCTGCCTAACGCGTGCGTGTCATAATTGGCCAAACGTTTTGTTTAATAGATTGCGACTGACTTAACGGAACTTGATGAAACTTTCAGCATATGATTCTATTGAATTTTTTACATTTTATAAAAATGCTAATTCATTCACATAGTTATATTTGCAAAAATTGAAATTGCATAAAATTCACATGAATCTACATAAATGCAAAATTTGAGATAAATTATTGAATTTAAAATACCAGATGCCCCTGTGGGAAACGAGTATCACGCCTTAGGTCTCGCCCTAAGGCAACGTTCTTACTTGTTATTTTTGTCCAATTGCCGACACCGCGCAAAGCAGCGTCCAAATTTTATGACGTGGGCTATTTTTAATACACTCGAGAATGCACAAGTAAAACAGAATAGATGATACGATTTTGCAAGCGCGACACAACCGATCACTATGAGAGCAGATTACCCACTTCCATATTAATAAATTTGTATTTATATACCCTGAGCCCATTGAAAATGGGAATGGTTTTGTGAAAATGTATGTAACAGGCAGAAGGAGGCGTGCCATATCCCATAAAGTATATATATTCTTAATCAACGCGACAAAGACGAGTCGATATAGCTCTCTTCGTCTGTCCGGCCGTGCGTCCGTCCGTCCGTGTGAACGCTGAGGTATACTAAAATACGCAACGTAGAGACTTGAAATTTTACATGAATACTCTTTAATACCATACACAAGTTTATAAAGTTTTTTCAATAGCTCATTCCATTTCGATCTTATGAGCATTTATCGATAATTTTTATGTGTTTTTAAGACGTGGATTGTACATCATTTGAGCTAGAGACTTTAAATTTGATGTGTAGTTACGTGTAATGAATGCGGAGATAACTTAATCTTTTGGATGCCACGCCCCAATCGCCCCCTATTTGTAAAAAACGCAAATCAAATACTAGAGACTTGTGCTTTTGCAAATACACGCATATGAAAGCCATTAATAAGTTGTGAAAGTTTGATGCCGAAAGTCCAACGCAAAAAAGAGGTTATTCAACAATTAAGTTACCATAGTAATTCTCACATTGCAGCCCAAGCGAAATCGCTGCGTCAACTGCGCAGTTAGCAGAGCGCGCGCTTATGTGTGCGTACACATGTATGTATGTGTTGTTTGTATGTATGCATAAGAAAAGCTTAGAATGATTGGATATTTTGCACTTCACAGGGGTCAGGGTATCTCCTAGTCGAGCAGTCCCGACTAAAGCACTCTTACTTGTTTCTTTCAAACTTTTTTAATTCAGCTAATTTTTTCTTGCAGCTTTTTTCTTTTTATTTAAAATCTATAATTAACAAAAAATAAATAAATAAAAAATTGATTTGCTTGTGCAAGAGCGTTAAAAAAAAACAACTCCACATTTTCCGAATTCAAGATGTAGACTGAACTTTTTATACCGATATATGGTGAAAATGATGACTCTTTAATTCTAAATGGCCTTCCTTCATTTGCTGTATTGCTACTTGTAAATGTTCTATCTTTGGTATGGTTAATTCTTGATAGTTGTAATGGGTTTCAAAATATTTTTGGAATGCCAACAATCTTTTCTTCATATGAGGGTGCAATTTCTTCGTTCCTTTCAGAGTGGATATTTATCATGAGCTACTATGGTTTTGTCTCCTCATCGTGCGGTGCAAGCTGACTAAATATTTAACATACCCTGCTCTGGTAATTCTATAAGCTCTTGCTGTGCTCCTTTGTATCGTATCCTGAGTTTTTCATTAATAATTCAACCTAATAAGTTTTTGAATGAACTATCGTTTTATAGATACAGTTTGATCGTCGGTTTGGCTTAAATGGCGATATTTCACAACTGTTATCGTTGGCATTATCCCAAGTCCAGTTACCTTCACAGACTCGTTTGTTTGTCTGCCATTTTTTGCATTTGTTAAATGTAGCTTCAGACATTAGATGATAAGAATCGATTTCGTAGTTATACACTAAATATTCTGTTCTTTGGTGTTCCATTATCATTTGGTCGTCATGGAAGACTGGTATTGGAATACCCTTATATGAATGAGATGGATATTTGCTAAAGAGCGGAATCTTAGCCGAGACTGTTATTTTGTTACATGTTGTTAGTAACTGATAGATTTTCACTACCTGTCCTTTTCCCTGGTAGGACTAAATTCTCAAACGAACTTTCTTTAATCATGGCTATTTCTTCTCCAAATTGATTAGGCTTCAATATAAAATGGCTTAATCTGCTATGCTTGATATCAATTAGCATATTTATTACACCTGTTTGAATCTTGTCACATTCATTCAATCAAAGAAATTAGTTTATTTATTATCATGAAAAAATTAATTGCTTCTTTGTACACATAATATGATTCTGGCATATTGTCTACATTAATTTCTTTAAAATCAATATTAATATCATCAGTGGATCTTTTGAAAATATTTGCTGTGGAATCCTATAATTGATGTTTGTTTCTCACTCAACTTTTTGATGTTAATAAATTGGTCATGTTTTCTTCTATTTGTTCTCTATCATCTGAATCGATTATCCCAATAGTAAGTGAAATAATGATCCCATGAATTCGAAGAGTGAACGTTTAGGTCTCGGTTTATTTTGTACTATGACAAGTTTGTTATTGTAATTCTGCTATTCATCTTATTTAATTGTATTATTGAGGATTATATCGCATTCATCTTCTTCTCAATTATGCTTCTAATTCACTTCCATTCTTTTGTAGTATGCATACATATTGAATATCCACTGTAACAAGAGTACTTAAAGAATACACACTGTAACACTTTGTTGCAGTGTTTATGTAAACAGAGTCCCGGTCTTTAACCCGGAATATGAGTCGGTCGTCGCTCTCCCAGAATATGCAAGTGTCAGCATTCTGCTCAAACGCGCCGACCACTTGACAGAACCCAAGTGTATGCATATGCACTATCGCTCCAGTTTAAGAGAGCATAAATTCACATATAACATATACATATATAATATATAAGTAATCTCTAGAGCCTAAGTAGAATATTTAAGGTCAGATACAACTGAGCGTTGGAAGCGGCAACACTGCTGCCTCCTCAACCTTTAAATAAATTCAAACCAATACAAAATACAAGAAGTGTCAATCATTACATGGCGACTGTGACATAGTCACAAGCCTGTGAGGACAAAAATCATCATCAACAACAACGCCAATGGATCATCGTTGGATTTAGATTGCTGAACGAGTGATCCAGTGTCCACGCAACCATCGAACGGCAACAATGGACAAGGAAAAGTCTGAGTGAGTAGAGTGTGAATATGGCTAATAAAAAAAAGGGTAGCCAGCCTAAATTGGCAGCTATATATACAACAACCTCCACCAGCCTGGTCAACAGCTCAGAAGCTACAAGCAGAGCTTGACCATTTGCAAGAATACTTGCAAAATACAAAAGCAAAGCCATGTTCCACTCTCTCACATATTCAAAATATACACAATACTAAAAAAATTCAACCTCCATCCGAGAAACAAATACCCAAGAGAATCGAGGAGTGCCCAAAGGACTGCGAGGGAGTCTGGCACATGCAGCAGGAATACAGCCTGTGCGATGACCAGCACCGGCAACGCCTGAGCTCATAGGCCCCGGACAACAGCAGCAGCCAGCAACAACGACAACAGCAGCAGCAACAACGACAACAGCAGCAGCAACAACGACAGCAGCAGCAGCAACAAACTAAGGACCGACAGCGTTTCCAAGGACGCCCACCAATTTTTTTTTAAATTTAAAAATGCACTGCGCTGCATAAAAACTAATCTTAATACCGAAATTTTTAAAATTGAGCGGAAACATTTCTGCCCGATTAGAAGTATAGCCTGTAACGCTATACGAACCAATAGGCAGATACATGTAAAATTTTTTTTTTTAATGAACGACAACAGAATTAGTAAATCTGTTGAAAATTTATGTAACATACAACATTTTGAAAGTATACATAAAAAACTCACAAAAATGGGTTTAGTAGACTTAAAAACAGTAGACTCTACAGCCAATGTAATTAATAAAGTAGAGACAAATAGTGCTGATTTAGAATTAATTAAAATATTATTAATAATAATTGTTGTCATAATGAGCGCAAATTGTATTTATAAATTATATAAATTACACAACAAATGTCTGAAGAAAAAATTTATGAGCCAAGCAAATGATTTGGACAAAATATAAACAAATTAAAAAAAAAAGCAATATATTTAAGTTTGTAACACAAAAAAAAGAAACAATAAATTACAAATATATATGTGAAATTGCAAATATACAAAAATTTTACATTATCTAAAGTATGGTTAGGCTGAAAACAATTAAAGAAATAGATAGAGTAGAAAAACACTTCATGTCCAAAAATAATGGAATGGAATGATTTATATAAAGAAATAAATAACATAAAAGTTGACTTTGATAAATCATATAAGTCACTTACACAAAACAGGCCGATTCAAAAAAAACACAATTAAAAAACATGTAGAAATATTAGTAAATTGCTTTAATGAAGCACGTATACTAATACATGGCCAGAGAGAAAAATTAAATCAAAATCATTGGTCACAAGTATCAAAATTTTTGATCAGACTACGATCTAATTTAATATCCATTAAACTAAAGTACAATTTAGATATATTGGTACCAACCATACTTAACACTTCTTCATCGATTGAAACTGGTGATGAACCACAATCGACAGAAAAAGCTAACACTGACCAGATGGAGTCAGAAGAGCTAACCACAAACCTCAAAATAGAAGAACAGGATTTAAATAATCTTACTGTTCCAGCTGTTTTGATAATAATCTGGATAATTCTACAGATTCTGATACTTCTTCAAGTATAATAGAGAATAAACCAGATAACAATACCACAATGGCACAAACAAATATTGAATTCATTAATACAGCAACTAAGCTTATACCAGTTTTTGACGGTAAAGCTGAAAATTTGCAAAGTTTTGTAGATGCATTGCAAATATTGAATTTAATAACAGGCGAACACGAAGAATTAGCAATTTCGATCATAAAATCAAGGCTAAAAGGTGTCGCTAGAAATTTAGTAGGAAATGAAACAACAATACTTGAAATCATTTCTAAATTAAAAATCAATGTCAAAGGCGAAACTGTACAGGTATTGTCAGCAAAACTGATGAACATACAGCAACGCAACAAAACTCCTAACCAATACACACAAGAGGTTGAGCAGATGACAAAAATGTTAGAAGGTGCATATATAAACGACGGCTTATCTCTAGAGCTAGCCAGAAGTTATTCTACTCAGCATGCCGTCAAAGCAATTACTACAAATTGCACAATAGATAAGGTAAAACTTATCATGCAAGCTGGTACCTTCAACAATATGAATGAGGCCGTCTCTAAATTTGTAAATTGTTGAACAGAGCCAACCGGGCAGCAAAACACTGTCCTATATTACAATAATAATTCACAGCGCGGCGGAAACCGCGGACGCGGAAATTATAAAGGTAATTTTCGCGGTCGCAACTACAATAATTACAACAACAATAATTATAATAACAATAATTATAATAACAATAATGGACGAGGCCAATATAGAGGAAACTCAAAAGGCCGTGGCAACTCGAATCGAGGCCACAACAATAATAACCAGGGCAATATCAGAGTTACCAATAATACATCGGAAAACTCGAATCCCCCTTTAAATGCTCAACAGTAGAAAATGCAAGGGTTCATACAATTAATCTCAGTCAGAACATATTTGTATCATTCAACCATGTGCCTACAGGAAAAGAAATTGGTGCAGACATTTCAGTAGTTAAAGAAAATTTGGATGTCTTTCATGACATACAAAGCAATTATATTATAGACATAAAAGGAATAAGTCAAGAAGTAACCAAATCCAAGGGGTTAACTTCTATTGAGATACAGACCGCTAAATACATAATCCAACACGATTTTCATATCGTAGATCTACAATTCGCTATTCCTTGTGATGGCATATTAGGAATCGATTTTATAAAAAAATACAACTGTCAATTAGACTTCAAGCCATCTGAAGATTGGCTTATAATTAGACCTAATAACCTAAAATTTCCAATTTATGTTCCAATAACATACAGTTCTGGCAACAACTCAATACTTCTGCCAGCAAGATCCCAAGTTATTAGAAAAATCGATATAAATTCAATAGACAGTGTATTGATTCCAAATCAAGAAATTCAGCATGATATTTACATAGCAAGTACCATAGCTACACCTAAGAACGCTTTTATAAGACTACTAAATACAACAAATAAAGATCAAGTAGTCAGTACAAATAATTTAGCGTTTGAATCACTTTCAAACTAGATCAAGTAGTCAGTACAAATAATTTAGCGTTTGAATCACTTTCAAACTACGAAGTAGTCAAAACTAATATTGAAAATAGAAAGCAATCTGTATTATCTCAACTAAAAAAAAACTTTCCTTCACAATTCAAATCGCAGCTTTCAAGCTTATGCACCCAATATACTGATATATTCGGATTGGAATCCGAACCAATTAGCACAAATAACTTTTATAAACAAAAACTGAGATTAAAAGATGATGAACCAGTGTACACAAAAAATTATAGAAGCCCACACAGTCATGTTGACGAAATACAGAAACAAGTTGGAAAATTGATCACAGACGGAATTGTCAAACAATCTGTATCTGAATATAATAGCCCATTATTACTTGTCCCTAAAAAATCATCACCAGCATTCTCTGGATTAGAACATTCACAAGCATTCCTTTATATGGATCACTTAATAGTTATAGGTTGTTCCGAAAAACATATGCTTAAAAACTTAACAGACGTTTTTGAGAAATATAGGAAATACAATCTAAAGTTACATCCAGAAAAATGCTTAGTTTTTTATGCATGAGGTGACTTTTCTTGGTAATAAATGCACAGATAAAGGAATACTTCCGGATGACAAGAAATATGATGTCATTAGGAATTACCCGACGCCACACAATGCGGACAGCGCTAAACGTTTCATAGCATTTTGCAATTATTATAGACGTTTTATACAAAATTTCGCCGAATATTCAAGGCACATAACAAGATTATGTAAAAAGAATGTTCCTTTCGAATATCAGAGGAGTGCCAAAATGCATTCCAATATTTAAAAACAAAACTCATGGAACCTACTTTACTACAATATCCTGATTTCAGCAAAGAATTCTGTATAATAACTGACGCAAGTAAGAAAGCGTGCGGAGCGGTTTTAACTCAAAACCATAACGGACTCCAACTTCCCATTGCATACGCGTCAAGAGCTTTTAGTAAAGGAGAAAGTAATAAATGTACAACTGAGCAGGAATTAGCTGCAATACACTGGGCAATATTACATTTTCGACCATATATTTATGGAAAACACTTTACGATCAAAACAGATCACAGATCTTTAATATATCTATTCTCAATGATCAATCCGAGTTCTAAACTGACACGTATGAGGCTAGAATTAGAAGAGTACGATTTCACAGTCGAATATTTAAAGGGAAAAGACAATCATGTAGCTGATGCGTTATCAAGAATAGCCATTAAAGATCTACAAAATATAACAGGAAATATAATGAAAGTCACTACTAGATATCAAAATAGACGAAAATCCGCGCGGATAAGAAAGAAATAGATTGCCTAGGCAATCTATAGAGAAAGCTTCAAAGCCCAATGTATATAAAGTTATAAACAATGACGAAGTACGTAAAGTAGTGACCTTGCATGTAAAGAATATGCTATGTTTATTTAAACATAGTAGGAAGATTACTGCAAGATATGATGTTAGCGATTTATATACCAATGGAATCCTAGACCTAGGTCAATTTTTCCAAAGGCTTGAAATGCAAGCCGGTATAAACAAAATCAGCCAACTCAAAATGGCACCGTGGGAAAATATCTTTGAACATTTTTCACTAGATAATTTTAAACAAATGGACTAGCTAAAATAACAAAGCACAATAAGACTCCATTGATAATATCTGATACGCCAATAAATTCTTTCGACAGGGTGATAGTAGTCACTATTGGTCCACTACCAAAATCAGAAAATGGCAACGAATATGCAATCACTCTAATATGTGACCTAACTAAATATTTAGTTGTCATACCAATTCCAAATAAGAACGCGAACACTGTCGCTAAAGCAATTTTTGAATCATTTATTTTAAAGTACAATGAAGACGTTCATTACCGATATGGGAACAGAATATAAGAATTCAATTATAAATGATCTATGCAAATATTTAAAAATTGAAAATATAACATCTACCGCACACCACCACCAGACAGTTGGAACAATAGAACGCAGTCATAGAACTTTCAATGAATACATACGCTCTTATATATCGGTTGATAAAACTGATTGGGACGTATGGCTTCAATATTTCGTTTTCTGTTTCAACACGACACCCTCAATGGCACATAATTACTGTCCATATGAGTTAGAATTTGGTAAAACAAATAATTTACCAAAACAATTTAATAGTATAGATAATATAGAAACCATATACAATATAGATGACTATGCTAAAGAAAGTAAATATAGATTAGAAGTAGCATATAAAAGAGCTAGAATAATGTTAGAAAAAAATAAGAAAAATAATAAGATACTATATGATCAGAAAGTAAACAACATAGATATATTAGTAGGAGATAAAGTCTTATTAAGAAATGTAAAAGGTCATAAGTTAGATTGTAAATATACTGGTCCGTATAAAGTATCAGAAATAGGAGATAAAAATAACATTATAATAACAAATAATAAAAACAAAAAACAAACAGTACATAAAGATAGGTTAAAAATGTTTATTTCATAATTGTGTTTAGTATGGCCATGCTAAGACAAAAACACTACTTTAAATTTGAATATTATTTGTAATTTCAAATTTAAATATTATTTGTAATTTCATATATACACAAAAACAAAATAACAAAAAAAAATATTGAATAAACTATTCATTTGTTAGTTAAAAACCAATCTCTCAAGTAAAATCTTATAAAATAACTCCATAATATTACGTTATTTTTCAAAAGGAGGGAGATGTAGTATACATACATATGAATATCCACTGTAACAAGAGTACTTAAAGAATACACACTGTAACACTTTGTTGCAGTGTTTATGTAAACAGAGTCCCGGTCTTTAACCCGGAATATGAGTCGGTCGTCGCTCTCCCAGAATATGCAAGTGTCAGCATTCTGCTCAAACGCGCCGACCACTTGACAGAACCCAAGTGTATGCATATGCACTATCGCTCCAGTTTAAGAGAGCATAAATTCACATATAACATATACATATATAATATATAAGTAATATACATAACCGTCTCTAGAACCTAAGTAGAATATTTAAGGTCAGATACAACTGAGCGTTGGAAGCGGCAACACTGCTGCCTCCTTAACCTTTAAATAAATACAAACCAATACAAAATACAAGAAGTGTCAATCATTATACTCGTTTCCCAAAGGGAAAAAGAGTATATTGGTTTTGTGAAATGTCCGTCTGTCTGTCTGTCCGTCTGTCCGTCTGTCCGTATGAATGCAATATTTTTCTACGCTATTGAAGCTAGAGACTTGAAATTTGGAACATATACTCGTGTATACCCTCGAATTATAAAGTGTCAAGATTTTCCGGATACGCCCACTAGGGGCGTGGCAAATCGGAAAATGGTTGCGCCCATAGTTAATAGAAATCATAGAAATCATATTAGTTGAAGAGCTAGAGAGTTGAAATTTGGAATGTATACTTGCGTTGACCACCCAAGTTCAAAAAGATATGGCGGATATATCTACGCCCATTGGGGGCGTGGCAAATCGGGAAAACTGTAACTTCTACAGTTTTAAAGCTAGAATGCTGAAATTTGGCACGTATCTTAACGTTTCGATTCTATAAAGATTGATAAAAAAAATTTTATGTCCACGCCCACTGGGGGCGTGGCAAATCGGATCTGAATATAGAGTGATTTTACAAATTCAGCTATATTTTGAGCACTATTGATGCTAGAGACTTGAAATTTGATATATATACTCGAATAAACAACCCAAGGTCAAAAAGATATGGCGGACATACCTACGCCTTCAGGGGGCGTGGCAAATCGGAAAAAGCTTATAGCTCCTACAATTTTAGAGCTAGACGATTCCAAATTGGATGTTTGTGTTACTGGGGGCCCCCTCTATTGATTCCCCAAAAATAAATCTTACGCCCCTTTGGGGGCGTGGTATATGGAAAAAATACCCTGTAACTTTCACATTTTTGGAGTGTAAGCATCCAAACTTTGCAGTTACGTTACCCTAGACTCCTTTTAGGAACTTGCCAAATATGATATGTCTACGCCTACTGGGGGCGTGGCAAATTGGCAACAAAATTTGTAACGCCCAGCTGCAAAATTCATATGCCTGTGCCACCTATATAAATAAGCTTAATAAGAATTGCTAAGACGACAAACGGCATTTCTGAGAAATATATGTAATTCGATTTAATGTTGAAGTTCTGCAAATAATTTATCTGCTAAAATTATCATTTTTCGTATAGCCTAGGTCAGTTATGTTATTTTCTTTTTGTGTGTGTGACCCTGACAAAAAATGTAAATATCAAATACCGATATTTGTGTAATCGACTTAGTCCGAACAAAATTATTTACACACAAAAAAATTGACGATAGGTCCCACCAGGTATGTATGTATGTAGGCACGAACAGCTGCGCAACTATTTTCATGCCGTCGCCGCCGCGTCTCGAACGCGGACCCTTTTGCTTACACGCTTTTCATCTACCTGCTGCGCCACATCAGTTTTGCATTGTCTGTTGGCAAATCACTACAAGGGCGACTTTTGACAAATACAAAACTATAGAAGCTGCTGTTAATGCAAACATAATATAAACATAAATCAATCGCAATTGTGATTCTTAGAAAATGCTAAAATGCGCGCATATGAACGTATGTATTTATTTATATGTGTACATACAAAAACGGTGGTCGGTTGAATGTATGCGTATAAAGGGCGATATTTGACAAATACAAAACTAAAGAAGCGGCTGAAAATGCAAGCTCAATAACAATTTTGGTTGAAGAATATGCTAGAATGAATGGCGCTGAATTTATTTGTGACCATGCATAAGCAAACGCGCTTGCACGTTTCAATGTATGTACATATGTGTAAATGTAAATATATTTTGCTGTCGCTGCCTAACGCGTGCGTGTCATAATTGGCCAAACGTTTTGTTTAATAGATTGCGACTGACTTAACGGAACTTGATGAAACTTTCAGCATATGATTCTATTGAATTTTTTACATTTTATAAAAATGCTAATTCATTCACATAGTTATATTTGCAAAAATTGAAATTGCATAAAATTCACATGAATCTACATAAATGCAAAATTTGAGATAAATTATTGAATTTAAAATACCAGATGCCCCTGTGGGAAACGAGTATCACGCCTTAGGTCTCGCCCTAAGGCAACGTTCTTACTTGTTACACTTTAACATTTCGAAATATGATTCTAAGTTATAGAAAATAATTAGATCTCTCGATGACGTTACTATTTCCACTTCACCCATTGGGTCTAAATTAATTGCCGAGTTGTTACCTAATTTGCACCTGCCTACTAGAAAGAGTAATGCTAAATTGCTTGATCCTCTCTTCTCTCTACTAGTTTTTATCTTTGCTCTGAGTTTTCATTTTGTCTTGGTCTCATTTTTTAGTTTTTAAACATTATTAAATAATGAAAAAATATTTAAAAAATAAATGAATTGATTTTGTAATATTTAAAACATCACACTAACAACCTGCGCTTAAATTTTTTGGATATTGCCAATAGTTTAGATGTTATAGCCCAACAAACTTTTTTTAAAGTGCTGGTTGAAATAAGCTGTGAACCACTGTATATATGTGTGTGTGTGCGTGCATGTGTTGTTTGTACGTATGAGATATCTGCATGGATACATCCAAATGGGCAAATTCATTATAAAAACCTGTACACTTTTTTTGTGTACAGCTTAAATGAGTGTGAGTGAATGTTGTATAAAGTATTTGTATCGACATCTAGTTAATTTTATTTTAACAAAAACATACACTTTCATTAACATTTAATGCGCGCGCATCGTTTTCTTTACCACCCATGGTCATGTTGTTTCTTACAGCATAGTACTATACAGTAGAATAGTGTTCCTAAAATACTGCACCCATTTCATTTCTGTACAGTATTGTCCAGTCTACAGAAGAATCGAGTACAACTATTCTACTGTTCTCACACTAGTTAAGTTTGGTATTTTCTAGAATTGCTTTTTATACTCGTTTCCCAAATGGAAAAAGAGTATATTGGTTTTGTACAATGTCCGTCTTGCTGTGCGTCCGTCTGTCTGTCTGACCGTCTGGCCGTCTGTCCGTATGAATGCAATATTTTTCTACGCTATTAAAGCTAGAGACTTAAAATTTTGAACATATACTCGTGTATACCCTCGAATTATAAAGTGTCAAGATTTTCCCGATACGCCCACTAGGGGCGTGGCTAATCGGAAAATGCTTGCGCCCATAGTCAAGAAATCATATTAGTTGAAGAGCTAGAGAGTTGAAATTTGGAATGTATACTTGCGTTGACCACCCATGTTCAGAAAGATATGGAGGATATATCTACGCCCATTGGGGGCGTGGCAAATCGGGAAAACTATATCTTCTACAATTTTAAAGCTAGAATGCTGAAATTTGGCACGTATCTTAATGCTTCGATTTTATAGAGATTGATAAATAGATTTTATGTCCATTCCCACGTGGGGGCGTGGCAAATCGGATCTGAATATAGAGTCATTTTACAAATTCAGCTATATTTTGAGCACTATAGGTGCTAGAGACTTGAAATTTGATAGATATACTCGGATAAACAACTCAAGATCAAAAAGATATGGCGGACATACCAACGAATTCAGGGGGCGTGGCAAACCGCAAAACCGTATAGCTCCTACAGTTTTAAAACTATACGCTTCAAAATTGGATGTTTGTGTTACTGGGGCCTCCCCTATCGATTACCCAAAAATAAATCATACGCCCCTTTGGGGGCGTGAAATGTCGAAAAATACCCTGTAACTTTCACATTTTTTGGGTGTAAGCATCCAAGTTTTACAATTACGTTACCCTCAACTCATTCTAGGAACTTGCCAAATATGATATGTCTACGCCTACTGGGGGCGTGGCAAATTGGCAACAAGATATGTGGCGCCCAGCTGCAAAATTCATATGTCTGTGCCACCTATATAAATAAGCTTAATAAGAATTGCTAAGACGACAAACGGCATTTCAAAGAAATAGTAAGAAATATAAGTAATTCGATTTAATGTTGAAGTTCTGCAAACAATTTTGTGGGAACCAGCACCAAGATGCTAAGCGGCCACCGACGCCTACAAAAGAGAGCGACTTAACTCTCGTTTAATTATCTCTTTTCTTCATTCTTGTTCCATAGTTTAGTTCAAATGTGACAATTGAAGCGGCCGCATTGAAGCGGAAAAACATATATATTTTTGTAAATTACTGAGCTAAAGTCACCGCGTTTTAATTGAAGTACCGGGTTATTACATTGGCGACGAGGTGAAAAAAATAACAATAATTATAATACATAGGCAAATAAATAGTGGCATTAAAACAAACGAAGTGTCATTTTAAAAAAATAAAAATAAAAAAAGAATATAATAGCAGCGTGGCTGCGTGCGTGCATAGGCAAAGTGAAAAGTTATCTTGCTTAGATCCGTTAGTTTTTGTGTCTCTTTTGTGTGCATTCCTTTTGCTTATGAGTGCAAAAAGGGGATTTGGAGTCTGAACTCAACGAGACGAAGAGATACTTAAAAAAAAAAAAAAGAGAACCCGAAGAGAGAGAACATTTTAAGAGAAACGCTAGTGCGGTGTAAGCACAGTTAACATAAAATAAGAAGCTGTACAGGGTACACTGCACATGTATGCTGGTAGATTTAATTAAAAAAAAAAATGTGAATATGTGTTGTGCGTGACGCACATTTGAAAATAAAAGAAAGAGACAGAAATAAGAGATATGACAAAGGTCAAAGGCAAAATGCCTGTATAATATTAAACATATATATATTATTATATATATATAAACTATCTGACAGTGGTCAGAGGCAAAATGCCGGTGAAATACTAAACAAAGAAAAAAATATATATATATATATTAAGAAAAAAAAAACAACTATCTGACAGAGGTCAGAGGCGAAATGCCGATAAATTGTTAAACAAATGTTTAATAAACAAATGTGAATTAATCTGACAGTGGTCAGTGGCGAACAGCCGATAGAAAAAAAAAATAGAACAAATGTTTTGAAGTAGTTGTTTACATAAAACGATAACTTCCTCGACAGAAACATGTAATGAATAGTTGACTCTTTTCCAGATCTGCTTACTAATCTGCAATGACGGAGAGCGTCATTAAACCTTTTCTGTGTGAGAGTTTGGCAAATTCACTGCTCCAAAGTGAATGGGAGAAATGGCTACGAGCTTTCAAGATCTATTTAGAGGTGGAGGAAGTCAAATCAGTGACTCAGAAGAGAACAAAGTTGTTACACCTGGGTGGGACGCAATTGCAGACGGTAGCATACGCATTGCCGGGCGCCATAGTCGAATTTAACGAAAATGATCAAACGGATGTGTTTTCAGTACTTGTCGATAAATTAACGGCTTACTTCTCACCCAAGCAAAATTCCACTTTTGAAAGACACCTTTTTAGGAAGATAACTCCTGAGGAAGGGGAAACATTTGGAAAGTTTATACTGCGATTGCGACAACAAATTCAAAAATGTAATGTAGGGTCTACGAGAGCCGAAATAGAAGAAATATGTCTAAAGGACAAAATCATTGACACGTGGGCTAGTATTGAACTTAAAAAGAAATTGTTGGAGAAAGAACACACCTTAAGTGAAATCATTGAAGCCTGTCAAGTGGACGAGGAAATTAATAAACAATCGCAGCTAATGCAGAAGTCATTGCCAGAAACCATAAATAAAATATCCAATTGGAAACCAACAAAAACTAATCAAAGCGATTGTGGAAGATGCGGTAGATCAGGGCACAAGGAAGACAGTCAGATGTGCCCGGCACGTCAGAACAAGTGCAATCGTTGCTCTCGTTTGGGTCATTTCGCCCGTAGATGTCGAACAAACTTAAAACGCCCATATCCACAATCGAATGGTAAAGAAGCTATGGGATTTTCCAAGCGCAAATATGTAAATAGAATTGAAGACGGAAACTCAAAAGAAAATAAGATAGTCCAGCGAAATTGTTTTAAAATAAACAGTGACGATGAGTATGACGAGCTGATGCAATGCCGAATTGGAGGTGCAGATGTTTCTTTAGTAATCGATTCGGGATCCCGATTTAATCTCAAATCGCAAGACGATTGGTTAACTCTTCAGTCAAAGAAGGCAACATTTTTTAATCTTTGCGGAAATTTGCAAAGTCAATTTAGGGGATACGCCTCAGATGAAATCCTTCATTGTATTTGTATGTTCGAGGCACAAATATCGATCAAGCAGAGCCCCGAGCTAATTGCATCCTTTTTCGTAATTGAAAAAGGACGGCAGTCGCTACTGGGACGGGAAACAGCTACGAAGTTAAATGTTCTGCGAGTAGGATTTCCGGTTAACAGCATTGATATCGTACCACCATTCCCTAAATGGAAGGGTATTCCCGTAAAATTAACGATCGACCCGTATGTTGATCCTGTAATACAGCCAATGCGGCGCATTCCTGTTGCGCTTGAAGACAAAGTCAATGCTAAGTTAGAGGAAGCCTACAATCTGGGTATTATTGAACCAGTCAAGGGCCACAGCCCCTGGATCTCTCCCATTCTGATTGCCTTCAAAGAGAACGGTGATATTCGACTGTGTTTGGATATGAGACGGGCCAGCCGTGCGATTCTTCGTGAAAACTATCCTCTGCCCACATTTGAGTCTTTTATGACTAAGTTGAGAAACGCTAAGATATTTTCACGACTGGATCTCAAAGACGCGTATCATCAATTGGAATTAGATGAAGCAAGTAGGCAGATAACCACCTTCATTACACCCCGAGGGTTATTCAGGTACAAGCGACTAATGTTTGGCATAAATTCGGCGCCGGAAATCTTCCAACGACGAATGGAGGAACTCTTAGCATCGTGCGATAACGTCATGAATTATATCGACGACGTTATAATTTTTGGAAGTAGCAAAGAAGAACATGATAAAGCACTTGAGAAGGTTCGAAACGTGTTTAAAGATAATAATGTGCTCCTTAACAACGAGAAATGTATTTGGGAGACAAATAAAATTAAATTTTTGAGACACATTTTAATAGACAAAGGAATTGAAGTAGATCCGGAATTGAATCTATTACATTCTTTCGGCCTCCCAAAAATAAAGAAGAGACACGTAGTTTCTTAGGATTGGTAACTTATGTAGGGAAATTTATTGCAGACCTAGCGGACCAAACAGATCCTTAACGTGAACTGTTAAAGAAGGATCGGAAGTTTATTTGGGGACCAGCAGAGGAAAAGTGTTTCCAAAGGCTAAAGGCAGCTTTAACTAAGATTCCGAGTCTCTCGTACTTCGACCCCAAAAATAAAACAAGATTAATTGCTGACGCTAGTCCGGTTGCGTTAGGTGCAATTTTACTACAATTCAACGATGAGGGCGATCCCAATATAACTGCATTTGATAGTAAGAGTTTGACAGATGTAGAAAAGCGATACTCACAAACGGAAAAGGAAAGTTTAGCTTTGGTTTGTGCAGTAGAGAAATACTATTTCTATTTAATAGGACTAGAGTTTGAGTTAGTGACTGACCATAAGCCACTAGAAACCATTTTCAAGCCAACAGCAAAGCCTCCAGCGCGTATCGAGAGATGGCTCCTGCGTCTCCAGGCGTATAAATTTAAAGTTATTTACAAATCAGGAAAGGAGAACATAGCTGATAGTTTGTCCCGTTTGTGTGAGCGAACGCCTTCAAACTGCTACGATATCAAGGGTGAGCACAGCATCTTGCGAATTATTGAAAACGCTACACCAGTATCAATTACTATATCCGAGATAGCGGAAGACAGCTCGAAAGATGAAGAAATTGTCGACGCTATGATGTGTCTCCAACAGGGTTCTTGGGACCCAGCACGGTCAAATAAACTATACCCATTCCGGCATGAATTGTCAACTATTGGAACAATTATGCTACGAGGAGTTCGGATTATTATTCCATCGACATTGAAACAGAAAGTATTGGGTTTGGCACACGAAGGGCATCCTGGCGAATCGGTTATGAAGCGGAGATTGAGATCTAAAGTATGGTGGCCCCAAATTGACAGAGATACCGAGAAATTTGTAAAGGATTGTTTTGATTGTATTTTGGTATCTCAGGCGACAAATCCACCGCCAATGAAGAGAACAGAATTTCCGAGCGGCCCATGGATTTCGGTCGCTACAGATCTATTAGGACCACTTCCCAACAATGAATACATCTTAGTTTTAATAGACTATTACTCAAGGTATATGGAGTTTAAATTCCTTTGGTCTATCACATCAGAATCAATTATTGGGGCGTGTAAGGAAATCTTCAGTAGACTGGGTTTCCCAAAAGAATTACGAACTGATAATGGACGACAATATGTAAGCGTTGAGTTCAGGAACTATTGTAAGTTATGCGGCATCGAACAAATAACAACTCCACCTTATTGGCCGCAGGCTAACGGTGAGGTAGAAAATATGAACAGGGCTCTAGTCAAACGTTTGAAGATAGCTCACCAAAACAAGAGAAATCTTAAGGACGAAATTCAAGCTTTCACTTTGATGTATAATGTAACACCTCATGGGACCACAGGCACGGCCCCAACAGAGCTTATGTTCAATCGAGTCATTCGGGATAAAATTCCAGGAATACAAGATTTGGTGGGAGAGTTTACAGAGTCAGCAGAAAGAGATAATGACGGTATAAATAAACAAAAGGGAAAGGAAATTGCTGATAAAAGAAGAGGAGCTAAGGAAGTTGATATCAATGTAGGAGACAGGGTTGTTCTCAAGAATTTAGTGTTTCCTCATAAACTAACACCAAACTTTGACATCACCGAATATGAAGTCTTGAAAAGGGAAGGGAATATAGTTCAAGTAGGTGCGGGAGGCAAAACGCTCATAAGAAATGCAAACCACCTAAAAAAGGTTCCTGGTGAAATGAAATCGTCCGATGCTACCAACACGAAATCGGTCCCAATACCGTTCGCAGGTCAAGTCCCCGATCCTGAAACACAACCTGTGCAGCAGACACCAACAGAGGATGGCACAAACTCCACGGAGGGATTGAAGCTCAAGCTCGTGAGAAAAGAAGGGATGTGGGAACCAGCACCAAGATGCTAAGCGGCCACCGACGCCTACAAAAGAGAGCGACTTAACTCTCGTTTAATTATCTCTTTTCTTCATTCTTGTTCCATAGTTTAGTACAAATGTGACAATTGAAGCGGCCGCATTAAAGCGGAAAAAAATATATATTTTTGTAAATTACTGAGCTAAAGTCACCGCGTTTTAATTGAAGTACCGGGTTATTACAAATTTATTTGCGAAAATTATCATTTTTCGAATAGCCTAGGTCAGTTATGTTATTTTCTTTTTGTGTGTGTGACCATACCATCATGCTATATTTTTTTTATTGAATTCACATAGACTGGTCATTCAGAACAAAATTATTCCACACAAAAAATTGAATATAGCGCTCATGTATGTATGTATGTATGTAGGCACGAACAGCAGCGCACAAGAATTGAATTTGAATTTGTTGTGATGATATACACGTTACTTACACTTACATTCGCTTGCTTACATGTGCATACGTATATGCATTTATCTGCCCATGTGCGAAACGCTTGCGAAACTTGCCACAAAAAAAAAACTATTTTCATGCCGTCGATGTCACGTCTCGAGCTCGGACCCTTTTGATTACGCGGTTTGCATTTACCTGCTGCACCACATCAGCTTTTCATTGCCTGTTGGCAAATCCGACTCTAGTTCACTACAAGGGAGACTTTTGACAAATACAAAACTATAGAAGCTGCTGTTAATGCAAACACAATATAAACACAAATAAGTCGCAATTGTGATTCTTAGAAATTGCTGAAATGCGTGCATATGAATGTATGTGTATGTGTACATACAAAAACGTTGGTCTGTTTGCATGTATGCGTGTAAAGCGCGATATTTGCCAAATACAAAACTAAAGAAGCGGCTGAAAATGCAAACACAACTCAATAATAATTTTGGTTGAAGAATATGCTAGAATGAAAGACGTTGAATTTATTTGTGCCCATGCGCAGCAAACGCGCTTGCACGTTTCAATGTATGTGTAAATATAAATGTATTTTGCTGTCGCTGCGTAACACGTGCGTGTGATAATTGGCCAAATGTTTTGTTTAATAGATTGGGACTGACTTAACGAAACTTGATGAAACTTTCAGCATATGATTCTATTGAATTTTTTACATGTTATACAAATGCTAATCCATTCACATGGTTTTATTTGCAAAAATTGAAATTGCATAAAATTCACATGAATCTACATAAATGTAAAATTTGAAATATATCATTAAATTTCATATACATGATGCCCCTATGGGAAACGAGTATCACGCATTAGGTTTCGCCCTAAGGCAACGTTCTTACTTGTTTAAATTCTTTTTCTATCTGCTCCTACTAAATTTGTACCATTATCTAAATATATGTTTCTTCTCATTGCAGCTAAAAATGCGTCTGACGTTAAGTCACTAACTGCTTCTAAGTGTATAAGTTAACACATCCGGCCAGCAAAAGTCAACGATCAGCAGAATTGAGTCAATGCGTAGTGCCAACTGTGCCAAACGCTGCGCTGCGTCAACATTCTATGCGTCGATGTGCCGCTGCGTCGTTGCGACGTCGAAACATAATACAATCAGCATAATCGCTGATTCAGCGATTGTAGGTCAGGGCTAGCTTGGTGTAAGAATATTTTGTACTTTAGAGTTTAGTTTGAATTTACCCCATAAAGGAACAAGTTGCGATTTATATTGCTGGTTTTATTCAGTGCGTTGCTCACGAGTAAACAGTAACATTATAAAATCTTAATTGGCGCCCAACCGTGGTAAATCCACTCACCCTAAACTCAACGTCTCAAGCTGCAACATTATAAACAAAGTGACAAGTTTAACAACAACAAAAACGAATCTCGCACCCCTGCCATAGCAAAGTAAAAAAGGCTAACTCTCGTTAACACCCAAACCAAGTTGAAAAACATTACATTCTTCACCTTGCTAAACAAGTGAAAGTGAAAACAAGTAAGAAAACTCTAGTCAGAGGTGCCCGACTAGGAGATCCCCTGAGCCCCGTCCGATTTGCATTGTTTAATACGCTATATAGAATGTATGTAAATCAAAAATAAATAAATAATTAAATAAATAAACAAATCAACAAAAAAGAAGAAGAAAAACAAACATCACCGCACCTGGACTCGAACCTGCATCTATTTACTACATATGTAAAGTTAGAGCGCATCATCTCAACTAGCACAACCACCTAATGTTTATAAATTTAAAAAAAAAAAACTAAAAAAAAAACGCTGTTCTCACTGAGTTTCGAACTCGGGACTTTTCGTTTATGCGCTGTGCGTCAACCCACTACGCCACACCAGTATTGCGTTGCTTGTCGGCAAAACGCAAAGTAGTACAATACAATAGACAAATACAAAACTAAAGAAGCAGATCAATCGCAATTGTGATTCTTAGAATATGCTGAAATGCGCGCATATGAATGTATGTGTATGTGTATATACAAAAACGGTGGTCTGTTTGAATGGATATGTAGGGCGATATATGACAAATACAAAACTACAGAAGCGGCTGAAAATGCACAGAAGCGACTTTGCACATGCATAAGCAGACGCGCTTGCACGTTTCAATGTATGTGTATGTGTAAATGTTTTTGCTGCGCGTCGCTGCTTGCCACGTGCGTGTGATTATTGGCCAAACGTTTTGTTTTATAAATCGGGACTGACTTAACGGAATTTGATGAAGCTTTCAGCATATGATTCTATTGAATTTTTTACATTTTATAAAAATGCTAATTTATTTACATGGTTATATTTGGAACAGACTCTCCATGATGGGCGAAGGGGAGGAGGGGGGGGGGTTCATTAGTAAAAAGAGCCGGTATCCAAAAAATAAAAAAATAGAAATTGCATAAAATTCATATTAATCTATATGCAAAATTTGAGGGGTCTAGCTCTAAAGGTGTGGGAGATATAATTTTATAACCTATTTTCGATAAGGTTTAAAATCGATAACAAAACAACAAAAATAGATATCGTTTTTTGGTAACAAACTTGATCTGCGCGTGCTATCCACGGACCCAACAAAAAAAATTCAAGTCTCTAGCTTGTCTAGATGCTTCAAACGACGCGTTCAAACATACGGACGGACGGACGGACGGACGGACGGACAGACAGACAGACGGACAGGGCTAAATCGACTCAGCTCGTCGTCCTGATCAAGAATATATATACTTTGTGGGGTCTGACACGCCTCCTTCTGCCTGTTACATACATTTAACAAAACCATTATACTCTGATTTCCCATTTTCAATGTGCTCAGGGTATAAAAAAGAGACAATAACAGCAGAAACCAGAACCGATAGTGAAAATCGGAACCAGCAAGATCAGCAGCCACTAGTGAAAACACACTATCCAGGACATCAACCAGCAACAGCGGAAATCAGAATAAATAGCAGAAACCGGAAAATAAAACAACACACACAACACAAAACATGTAAGTGGAGTGCTTATTTGAAATAAATAAAACAAACAAATAAATAAAGAAAGAGCTAAAAGAAAAAAAAAACGAAAAGTGCTTATAATAAATATTATTGCGACACAAAATTTAAAGTAATAAAAAGAACAAACGAAATAAATCTTATGAGTAAAGGTGAAGTAGAAGAGTTAGACTCAGAGTTAGAGGAACTAATAAAAGACATAAATAATAAATTAATGCCGGATAACATACAAAAGAAAATGGCAGTGAGTGAAGAAAATTTAAAAGCGCTGCTTGAGTATGCAGTAAGCAGTGCACTACAATGTCAAGCACAGATATTCGAAAAAAAAAGTGGACGAAATTAGAAGCGAGTTTAAAAGCTTATCAGTGTCCGTACCCGAGTGTGTTTAAAGATGCGGAAATAATTCCAGGTGTCCAATGCGATGAAGCGCCAGATATAGTGAAATCAGTCCCGGATTTTGAGGGAAAGCTCGAGTCTTATGTCTCATGTCGGAAAGCCGCACACACTGCATACAAAATCTTCGAAAGCTATGCAGGAAGTTCAAAGCACTATCAGACACTGGGCATAATTAGGAACAAAATAAAAAGCCCTGCTAATATGGTACTGTCATCTTATGATACACCACTAAATTTCAAAGCCATCGTAAACAGACTCGATTCTACGTACGCTGATAAACGCCCTATTTATATAATAGAACAAGAGTTGTCCGTTCTACGACAGGAAACCTCAACAATAATACAGTAATATGAGTAAATTGAAAAGAAATTGACACTGCTTATAAATAAAACAATTATGACATATGATTCTAGTTTAGCTACTTATCTTAATGAAAAGTACAGAGCAGATGCACTGAGAGTGTTTATCTCAGGCACAAAGAAGTCTCTTAGTGATATTCTCATCTTAGCAAGACCCAAAGATTTGCCATCAGCTTTGGCTCTAGCACAGGAAGTTGAGTCTATTCACGAACGATTTGAATTTGCTAGTAGTTTCGCACGAAATAGTGAAGAAAAAGCTCAACGCTACGAACAGAGACAGCAGAAACAACCTATTATAGAAAGTAACTACCGAAATCAGGCAAAAACTCCGTTTTATAAACAAAAACCATAATCCAATAACCAAGGCCCTCAACAAGAACCGCCTCAGCCAATGGAAGTCGATACTTCCTCGCGATTCAGACAACCGACCCAGTCAAATCAAGCTTTTGTATCGTCTCAAAATCAGGTTCTGAAAATAGCAAATAGTGGAACAGCCAGGTACACAGACCCAAAATAGCAGAGAGTAAACCACATCTCACAAGAGGAAAACCCTGAAAACGCAGAACAAGAATATCAGGGAAATGCAGAAGCCGAAGTATCAGACATTGACGATGAGTATGAACTCCAAGAGCTAAATTGAAACGAACGACATGTTAAAGGATAATATTATCAGACCCTCCAGATCACCGTATAACAATCCGGTGTGGGTAGTCGATAAAAAAGGAGTAGATGAGCAGGGAAACAGAAAAAAAACGTCTTGTCATTGATTTTAGAAAACTAAATTCGAAAACAATCGATGACAAATTCCCCATACCCAATATAGTAGCTATCCTCTCAAATCTAGGGAAAGCCAAGTATTTTACAACACTGGACTTGAAATCGGGATTCCACCAAATCCTTCTTGCAGAAAGAGACAGAGAAAAAATCGCATTCTCAATAGGAAACGGAAAGTACGAATTCTGCAGACTTCCATTTGGTAAAAAACGCCCCTGGAATATTCCAGCGAGCAATTGATGATGTTCTTAGGAAACAGATTGTTAAGACATGATACGTCTACGTAGATGATGTAATCATATTCTCTGAGGATATGGAAAACCATGTTCATCACATTGCCTGGGTATTGGAAACACTGTATTTCACAAAACCAATATACTCTTTTTCCCTTTGGGAAACGAGTATAATGATTGACACTTCTTGTATTTTGTATTGGTTTGTATTTATTTAAAGGTTAAGGAGGCAGCAGTGTTGCCGCTTCCAACGCTCAGTTGTATCTGACCTTAAATATTCTACTTAGGTTCTAGAGACGGTTATGTATATTACTTATATATTATATATGTATATGTTATATGTGAATTTATGCTCTCTTAAACTGGAGCGATAGTGCATATGCATACACTTGGGTTCTGTCAAGTGGTCGGCGCGTTTGAGCAGAATGCTGACACTTGCATATTCTGGGAGAGCGACGACCGACTCATATTCCGGGTTAAAGACCGGGACTCTGTTTACATAAACACTGCAACAAAGTGTTACAGTGTGTATTCTTTAAGTACTCTTGTTACAGTGGATATTCATATGTATGTATACTACATCTCCCTCCTTTTGAAAAATAACGTAATATTATGGAGTTATTTTATAAGATTTTACTTGAGAGATTGGTTTTTAACTAACAAATGAATAGTTTATTCAATATTTTTTTTTGTTATTTTGTTTTTGTGTATATATGAAATTACAAATAATATTTAAATTTGAAATTACAAATAATATTCAAATTTAAAGTAGTGTTTTTGTCTTAGCATGGCCATACTAAACACAATTATGAAATAAACATTTTTAACCTATCATTATGTACTGTTTGTTTTTTGTTTTTATTATTTGTTATTATAATGTTATTTTTATCTCCTATTTCTGATACTTTATACGGACCAGTATATTTACAATCTAACTTATGACCTTTTACATTTCTTAATAAGACTTTATCTCCTACTAATATATCTATGTTGTTTACTTTCTGATCATATAGTATCTTATTATTTTTCTTATTTTTTTCTAACATTATTCTAGCTCTTTTATATGCTACTTCTAATCTATATTTACTTTCTTTAGCATAGTCATCTATATTGTATATGGTTTCTATATTATCTATACTATTAAATTGTTTTGGTAAATTATTTGTTTTACCAAATTCTAACTCATATGGACAGTAATTATGTGCCATTGAGGGTGTCGTGTTGAAACAGAAAACGAAATATTGAAGCCATACGTCCCAATCAGTTTTATCAACCGATATATAAGAGCGTATGTATTCATTGAAAGTTCTATGACTGCGTTCTATTGTTCCAACTGTCTGGTGGTGGTGTGCGGTAGATGTTATATTTTCAATTTTTAAATATTTGCATAGATCATTTATAATTGAATTCTTATATTCTGTTCCCATATCGGTAATGAACGTCTTCATTGTACTTTAAAATAAATGATTCAAAAATTGCTTTAGCGACAGTGTTCGCGTTCTTATTTGGAATTGGTATGACAACTAAATATTTAGTTAGGTCACATATTAGAGTGATTGCATATTCGTTGCCATTTTCTGATTTTGGTAGTGGACCAATAGTGACTACTATCACCCTGTCGAAAGAATTTATTGGCGTATCAGATATTATCAATGGAGTCTTATTGTGCTTTGTTATTTTAGCTAGTCCATTTGTTTAAAATTATCTAGTGAAAAATGTTCAAAGATATTTTCCCACGGTGCCATTTTGAGTTGGCTGATTTTGTTTATACCGGCTTGCATTTCAAGCCTTTGGAAAAATTGACCTAGGTCTAGGATTCCATTGGTATATAAATCGCTAACATCATATCTTGCAGTAATCTTCCTACTATGTTTAAATAAACATAGCATATTCTTTACATGCAAGGTCACTACTTTACGTACTTCGTCATTGTTTATAACTTTATATACATTGGGCTTTGAAGCTTTCTCTATAGATTGCCTAGGCAATCTATTTCTTTCTTATCCGCGCGGATTTTCGTCTATTTTGATATCTAGTAGTGACTTTCATTATATTTCCTGTTATATTTTGTAGATCTTTAATGGCTATTCTTGATAACGCATCAGCTACATGATTGTCTTTTCCCTTTAAATATTCGACTGTGAAATCGTACTCTTCTAATTCTAGCCTCATACGTGTCAGTTTAGAACTCGGATTGATCATTGAGAATAGATATATTAAAGATCTGTGATCTGTTTTGATCGTAAAGTGTTTTCCATAAATATATGGTCGAAAATGTAATATTGCCCAGTGTATTGCAGCTAATTCCTGCTCAGTTGTACATTTATTACTTTCTCCTTTACTAAAAGCTCTTGACGCGTATGCAATGGGAAGTTGGAGTCCGTTATGGTTTTGAGTTAAAACCGCTCCGCACGCTTTCTTACTTGCGTCAGTTATTATACAGAATTCTTTGCTGAAATCAGGATATTGTAGTAAAGTAGGTTCCATGAGTTTTGTTTTTAAATATTGGAATGCATTTTGGCACTCCTCTGATATTCGAAAGGAACATTCTTTTTACATAATCTTGTTATGTGCCTTGAATATTCGGCGAAATTTTGTATAAAACGTCTATAATAATTGCAAAATGCTATGAAACGTTTAGCGCTGTCCGCATTGTGTGGCGTCGGGTAATTCCTAATGACATCATATTTCTTGTCATCCGGAAGTATTCCTTTATCTGTGCATTTATTACCAAGAAAAGTCACCTCATGCATAAAAAACTAAGCATTTTTCTGGATGTAACTTTAGATTGTATTTCCTATATTTCTCAAAAACGTCTGTTAAGTTTTTAAGCATATGTTTTTCGGAACAACCTATAACTATTAAGTGATCCATATAAAGGAATGCTTGTGAATGTTCTAATCCAGAGAATGCTGGTGATGATTTTTTAGGGACAAGTAATAATGGGCTATTATATTCAGATACAGATTGTTTGACAATTCCGTCTGTGATCAATTTTCCAACTTGTTTCTGTATTTCGTCAACATGACTGTGTGGGCTTCTATAATTTTTTGTGTACACTGGTTCATCATCTTTTAATCTCAGTTTTTGTTTATAAAAGTTATTTGTGCTAATTGGTTCGGATTCCAATCCGAATATATCAGTATATTGGGTGCATAAGCTTGAAAGCTGCGATTTGAATTGTGAAGGAAAGTTTTTTTTTAGTTGAGATAATACAGATTGCTTTCTATTTTCAATATTAGTTTTGACTACTTCGTAGTTTGAAAGTGATTCAAACGCTAAATTATTTGTACTGACTACTTGATCTAGTTTGAAAGTGATTCAAACGCTAAATTATTTGTACTGACTACTTGATCTTTATTTGTTGTATTTAGTAGTCTTATAAAAGCGTTCTTAGGTGTAGCTATGGTACTTGCTATGTAAATATCATGCTGAATTTCTTGATTTGGAATCAATACACTGTCTATTGAATTTATATCGATTTTTCTAATAACTTGGGATCTTGCTGGCAGAAGTATTGAGTTGTTGCCAGAACTGTATGTTATTGGAACATAAATTGGAAATTTTAGGTTATTAGGTCTAATTATAAGCCAATCTTCAGATGGCTTGAAGTCTAATTGACAGTTGTATTTTTTTATAAAATCGATTCCTAATATGCCATCACAAGGAATAGCGAATTGTAGATCTACGATATGAAAATCGTGTTGGATTATGTATTTAGCGGTCTGTATCTCAATAGAAGTTAACCCCTTGGATTTGGTTACTTCTTGACTTATTCCTTTTATGTCTATAATATAATTGCTTTGTATGTCATGAAAGACATCCAAATTTTCTTTAACTACTGAAATGTCTGCACCAATTTCTTTTCCTGTAGGCACATGGTTGAATGATACAAATATGTTCTGACTGAGATTAATTGTATGAACCCTTGCATTTTCTACTGTTGAGCATTTAAAGGGGGATTCGAGTTTTCCGATGTATTATTGGTAACTCTGATATTGCCCTGGTTATTATTGTTGTGGCCTCGATTCGAGTTGCCACGGCCTTTTGAGTTTCCTCTATATTGGCCTCGTCCATTATTGTTATTATAATTATTGTTATTATAATTATTGTTGTTGTAATTATTGTAGTTGCGACCGCGAAAATTACCTTTATAATTTCCGCGTCCGCGGTTTCCGCCGCGCTGTGAATTATTATTGTAATATAGGACAGTGTTTTGCTGCCCGGTTGGCTCTGTTCAACAATTTACAAATTTAGAGACGGCCTCATTCATATTGTTGAAGGTACCAGCTTGCATGATAAGTTTTACCTTATCTATTGTGCAATTTGTAGTAATTGCTTTGACGGCATGCTGAGTAGAATAACTTCTGGCTAGCTCTAGAGATAAGCCGTCGTTTATATATGCACCTTCTAACATTTTTGTCATCTGCTCAACCTCTTGTGTGTATTGGTTAGGAGTTTTGTTGCGTTGCTGTATGTTCATCAGTTTTGCTGACAATACCTGTACAGTTTCGCCTTTGACATTGATTTTTAATTTAGAAATGATTTCAAGTATTGTTGTTTCATTTCCTACTAAATTTCTAGCGACACCTTTTAGCCTTGATTTTATGATCGAAATTGCTAATTCTTCGTGTTCGCCTGTTATTAAATTCAATATTTGCAATGCATCTACAAAACTTTGCAAATTTTCAGCTTTACCGTCAAAAACTGGTATAAGCTTAGTTGCTGTATTAATGAATTCAATATTTGTTTGTGCCATTGTGGTATTGTTATCTGGTTTATTCTCTATTATACTTGAAGAAGTATCAGAATCTGTAGAATTATCCAGATTATTATCAAAACAGCTGGAACAGTAAGATTATTTAAATCCTGTTCTTCTATTTTGAGGTTTGTGGTTAGCTCTTCTGACTCCATCTGGTCAGTGTTAGCTTTTTCTGTCGATTGTGGTTCATCACCAGTTTCAATCGATGAAGAAGTGTTAAGTATGGTTGGTACCAATATATCTAAATTGTACTTTAGTTTAATGGATATTAAATTAGATCGTAGTCTGATCAAAAATTTTGATACTTGTGACCAATGATTTTGATTTAATTTTTCTCTCTGGCCATGTATTAGTATACGTGCTTCATTAAAGCAATTTACTAATATTTCTACATGTTTTTTAATTGTGTTTTTTTTTGAATCGGCCTGTTTTGTGTAAGTGACTTATATGATTTATCAAAGTCAACTTTTATGTTATTTATTTCTTTATATAAATCATTCCATTCCATTATTTTTGGACATGAAGTGTTTTTCTACTCTATCTATTTCTTTAATTGTTTTCAGCCTAACCATACTTTAGATAATGTAAAATTTTTGTATATTTGCAATTTCACATATATATTTGTAATTTATTGTTTCTTTTTTTTGTGTTACAAACTTAAATATATTGCTTTTTTTTTTAATTTGTTTATATTTTGTCCAAATCATTTGCTTGGCTCATAAATTTTTTCTTCAGACATTTGTTGTGTAATTTATATAATTTATAAATACAATTTGCGCTCATTATGACAACAATTATTATTAATAATATTTTAATTAATTCTAAATCAGCACTATTTGTCTCTACTTTATTAATTACATTGGCTGTAGAGTCTACTGTTTTTAAGTCTACTAAACCCATTTTTGTGAGTTTTTTATGTATACTTTCAAAATGTTGTATGTTACATAAATTTTCAACAGATTTACTAATTCTGTTGTCGTTCATTAAAAAAAAAAATTTTACATGTATCTGCCTATTGGTTCGTATAGCGTTACAGGCTATACTTCTAATCGGGCAGAAATGTTTCCGCTCAATTTTAAAAATTTCGGTATTAAGATTAGTTTTTATGCAGCGCAGTGCATTTTTAAATTTAAAAAAAAAATTGGTGGGCGTCCTTGGAAACGCTGTCGGTCCTTAGTTTGTTGCTGCTGCTGCTGTCGTTGTTGCTGCTGCTGTTGTCGTTGTTGCTGCTGCTGTTGTCGTTGTTGCTGGCTGCTGCTGTTGTCCGGGGCCTATGAGCTCAGGCGTTGCCGGTGCTGGTCATCGCACAGGCTGTATTCCTGCTGCATGTGCCAGACTCCCTCGCAGTCCTTTGGGCACTCCTCGATTCTCTTGGGTATTTGTTTCTCGGATGGAGGTTGAATTTTTTTAGTATTGTGTATATTTTGAATATGTGAGAGAGTGGAACATGGCTTTGCTTTTGTATTTTGCAAGTATTCTTGCAAATGGTCAAGCTCTGCTTGTAGCTTCTGAGCTGTTGACCAGGCTGGTGGAGGTTGTTGTATATATAGCTGCCAATTTAGGCTGGCTACCCTTTTTTTTATTAGCCATATTCACACTCTACTCACTCAGACTTTTCCTTGTCCATTGTTGCCGTTCGATGGTTGCGTGGACACTGGATCACTCGTTCAGCAATCTAAATCCAACGATGATCCATTGGCGTTGTTGTTGATGATGATTTTTGTCCTCACAGGCTTGTGACTATGTCACAGTCGCCATGTAATGATTGACACTTCTTGTATTTTGTATTGGTTTGAATTTATTTAAAGGTTGAGGAGGCAGCAGTGTTGCCGCTTCCAACGCTCAGTTGTATCTGACCTTAAATATTCTACTTAGGCTCTAGAGATTACTTATATATTATATATGTATATGTTATATGTGAATTTATGCTCTCTTAAACTGGAGCGATAGTGCATATGCATACACTTGGGTTCTGTCAAGTGGTCGGCGCGTTTGAGCAGAATGCTGACACTTGCATATTCTGGGAGAGCGACGACCGACTCATATTCCGGGTTAAAGACCGGGACTCTGTTTACATAAACACTGCAACAAAGTGTTACAGTGTGTATTCTTTAAGTACTCTTGTTACAGTGGATATTCAATATGTATGCATACTACAAAAGAATGGAAGTGAATTAGAAGCATAATTGAGAAGAAGATGAATGCGATATAATCCTCAATAATACAATTAAATAAGATGAATAGCAGAATTACAATAACAAACTTGTCATAGTACAAAATAAACCGAGACCTAAACGTTCACTCTTCGAATTCATGGGATCATTATTTCACTTACTATTGGGATAATCGATTCAGATGATAGAGAACAAATAGAAGAAAACATGACCAATTTATTAACATCAAAAAGTTGAGTGAGAAACAAACATCAATTATAGGATTCCACAGCAAATATTTTCAAAAGATCCACTGATGATATTAATATTGATTTTAAAGAAATTAATGTAGACAATATGCCAGAATCATATTATGTGTACAAAGAAGCAATTAATTTTTTCATGATAATAAATAAACTAATTTCTTTGATTGAATGAATGTGACAAGATTCAAACAGGTGTAATAAATATGCTAATTGATATCAAGCATAGCAGATTAAGCCATTTTATATTGAAGCCTAATCAATTTGGAGAAGAAATAGCCATGATTAAAGAAAGTTCGTTTGAGAATTTAGTCCTACCAGGGAAAAGGACAGGTAGTGAAAATCTATCAGTTACTAACAACATGTAACAAAATAACAGTCTCGGCTAAGATTCCGCTCTTTAGCAAATATCCATCTCATTCATATAAGGGTATTCCAATACCAGTCTTCCATGACGACCAAATGATAATGGAACACCAAAGAACAGAATATTTAGTGTATAACTACGAAATCGATTCTTATCATCTAATGTCTGAAGCTACATTTAACAAATGCAAAAAATGGCAGACAAACAAACGAGTCTGTGAAGGTAACTGGACTTGGGATAATGCCAACGATAACAGTTGTGAAATATCGCCATTTAAGCCAAACCGACGATCAAACTGTATCTATAAAACGATAGTTCATTCAAAAACTTATTAGGTTGAATTATTAATGAAAAACTCAGGATACGATACAAAGGAGCACAGCAAGAGCTTATAGAATTACCAGAGCAGGGTATGTTAAATATTTAGTCAGCTTGCACCGCACGATGAGGAGACAAAACCATAGTAGCTCATGATAAATATCCACTCTGAAAGGAACGAAGAAATTGCACCCTCATATGAAGAAAAGATTGTTGGCATTCCAAAAATATTTTGAAACCCATTACAACTATCAAGAATTAACCATACCAAAGATAGAACATTTACAAGTAGCAATACAGCAAATGAAGGAAGGCCATTTAGAATTAAAGAGTCATCATTTTCACCATATATCGGTATAAAAAGTTCAGTCTACATCTTGAATTCGGAAAATGTGGAGTTGTTTTTTTTTTAACGCTCTTGCACAAGCAAATCAATTTTTTATTTATTTATTTTTTGTTAATTATAGATTTTAAATAAAAAGAAAAAAGCTGCAAGAAAAAATTAGCTGAATTAAAAAAGTTTGAAAGAAACAAGTAAGAGTGCTTTAGTCGGGACTGCTCGACTAGGAGATACCCTGACCCCTGTGAAGTGCAAAATATCCAATCATTCTAAGCTTTTCTTATGCATACATACAAACAACACATACATACATGTGTACGCACACATAAGCGCGCGCTCTGCTAACTGCGCAGTTGACGCAGCGATTTCGCTTGGGCTGCAATGTGAGAATTACTATGGTAACTTAATTGTTGAATAACCTCTTTTTTGCGTTGGACTTTCGGCATCAAACTTTCACAACTTATTAATGGCTTTCATATGCGTGTATTTGCAAAAGCACAAGTCTCTAGTATTTGATTTGCGTTTTTTACAAATAGGGGGCGATTGGGGCGTGGCATCCAAAAGATTAAGTTATCTCCGCATTCATTACACGTAACTACACATCAAATTTAAAGTCTCTAGCTCAAATGATGTACAATCCACGTCTTAAAAACACATAAAAATTATCGATAAATGCTCATAAGATCGAAATGGAATGAGCTATTGAAAAAACTTTATAAACTTGTGTATGGTATTAAAGAGTATTCATGTAAAATTTCAAGTCTCTACGTTGCGTATTTTAGTATACCTCAGCGTTCACACGGACGGACGGACGCACGGCCGGACAGACGAAGAGAGCTATATCGACTCGTCTTTGTCGCGTTGATTAAGAATATATATACTTTATGGGATATGGCACGCCTCCTTCTGCCTGTTACATACATTTTCACAAAACCATTCCCATTTTCAATGGGCTCAGGGTATATAAATACAAATTTATTAATATGGAAGTGGGTAATCTGCTCTCATAGTGATCGGTTGTGTCGCGCTTGCAAAATCGTATCATCTATTCTGTTTTACTTGTGCATTCTCGAGTGTATTAAAAATAGCCCACGTCATAAAATTTGGACGCTGCTTTGCGCGGTGTCGGCAATTGGACAAAAATAACAAGTAAGAACGTTGCCTTAGGGCGAGACCTAAGGCGTGATACTCGTTTCCCACAGGGGTATCTGGTATTTTAAATTCAATAATTTATCTCAAATTTTGCATTTATGATTCATGTGAATTTTATGCAATTTCAATTTTTGCAAATATAACTATGTGAATGAATTAGCATTTTTATAAAATGTAAAAAATTCAATAGAATCATATGCTGAAAGTTTCATCAAGTTCCGTTAAGTCAGTCGCAATCTATTAAACAAAACGTTTGGCCAATTATGACACGCACGCGTTAGGCAGCGACAGCAAAATATATTTACATTTACACATATGTACATACATTGAAACGTGCAAGCGCGTTTGCTTATGCATGGTCACAAATAAATTCAGCGCCATTCATTCTAGCATATTCTTCAACCAAAATTGTTATTGAGTTGTGCTTGCATTTTCAGCCGCTTCTTTAGTTTTGTATTTGTCAAATATCGCCCTTTATACGCATACATTCAACCGACCACCGTTTTTGTATGTACACATATAAATACATACGTTCATATGCGCGCATTTCAGCATTTTCTAAGAATCACAATTGCGATTGATTTATGTTTATATTATGTTTGCATTAACAGCAGCTTCTATAGTTTTGTATTTGTCAAAAGTCGCCCTTGTAGTGATTTGCCAACAGACAATGCAAAACTGATGTGGCGCAGCAGGTAGATGAAAAGCGTGTAAGCAAAAGGGTCCGCGTTCGAGACGCGGCGGCGACGGCATGAAAATAGTTGCGCAGCTGTTCGTGCCTACATACATACATACCTGGTGGGACCTATCGTCAATTTTTTTGTGTGTAAATAATTTTGTTCGGACTAAGTCGATTACACAAATATCGGTATTTGATATTTACATTTTTTGTCAGGGTCACACACACAAAAAGAAAATAACATAACTGACCTAGGCTATACGAAAAATGATAATTTTAGCAGATAAATTATTTGCAGAACTTCAACATTAAATCGAATTACATATATTTCTCAGAAATGCCGTTTGTCGTCTTAGCAATTCTTATTAAGCTTATTTATATAGGTGGCACAGGCATATGAATTTTGCAGCTGGGCGTTACAAATTTTGTTGCCAATTTGCCACGCCCCCAGTAGGCGTAGACATATCATATTTGGCAAGTTCCTAGAAGGAGTCTAGGGTAACGTAACTGCAAAGTTTGGATGCTTACACTCCAAAAATGTGAAAGTTACAGGGTATTTTTTCCATATACCACGCCCCCAAAGGGGCGTAAAATTTATTTTTGGGGAATCAATAGAGGGGGCCCCCAGTAACACAAACATCCAATTTGGAATCGTCTAGCTCTAAAATTGTAGGAGCTATAAGCTTTTTCCGATTTGCCACGCCCCCTGAAGGCGTAGGTATGTCCGCCATATCTTTTTGATCTTGGCTTGCTTATCCGAGTATATATATCAAATTTCAAGTCTCTAGCATCAATAGTGCTCAAAATATAGCTGAATTTGTAAAATCACTCTATATTCAGATCCGATTTGCCACGCCCCCAGTGGGCGTGGACATAAATTTTTTTTATCAATCTTTATAGAATCGAAGCGTTAAGATACGTGCCAAATTTCAGCATTCTAGCTTTAAAACTGTAGAAGTTACAGTTTTCCCGATTTGCCACGCCCCCAATGGGCGTAGATATATCCGCCATATCTTTTTGAACTTGGGTGGTCAACGCAAGTATACATTCCAAATTTCAACTCTCTAGCTCTTCAACTAATATGATTTCTATGATTTCTATTAACTATGGGCGCAACCATTTTCCGATTTGCCACGCCCCTAGTGGGCGTATCCGGAAAATCTTGACACTTTATAATTCGAGGGTATACACGAGTATATGTTCCAAATTTCAAGTCTCTAGCTTCAATAGCGTAGAAATATATTGCATTCATACGGACAGACGGACAGACGGACATTTCACAAAACCAATATACTCTTTTTCCCTTTGGGAAACGAGTATAAAAACAAACATCACCGCACCTGGACTCGAACCTGCATCTATTTACTACATATGTAACGATAGAACGCATCATCTCAATTAGCACAACCACCTCATGTTTATAAATTAAAAAAATTAAAAAGTTACGCTGTCGTCACTGAGATTCGAACTCGAGACTTTCGTTTACGCGCTTTGCGTCTATCCACTACGCTACACCAGTAATGCGTTTCTTGTTGGCAAAACGCAAAGTAGTACTACAAGGGCGATATGTGATAAATACAAAACAAATGAAGAGGGAAGGGGGGGGGGGGTGTTAATTAGTAAAAAGATCCGGTATCCAAAAAATAAAAAAATAGAAATTGCATAAAATTCACATGAATCTATATGTATAATTTTAGAGGTCTAGCTCTAAAGGAGTGGGAGATATAATTTTATAACCTGTTTTCGATAAGGTTTAAAATCGATAAAAAAAAAAAACAACAAAAGTAGATATCGTTTTTTGGTAACTAACTTGAGCTGCGCGTTCTATCCACGGACCCAACAATAAAAATTCAAGTCTCTAGCTTGTCTAGATGCTTCAATCGACGCGTTCAAACATACGGACTGACGGACGGACAGACGGACAAACGGACAAACGGACGGACAGACAGACGGACAGGGCTAAATCGACTCAGCTCGTCGCCCTGATCAAGAATATATAAACTTTGTGGGGTCTGACACGCCTCCTTCTGCCTGTTATATACATTTAACAAAACCATTATACCCTGATTTCCCATTTTCAATGGGCTCAGGGTATAAATAGGCGAATTCAACAATAAAAATGAAGACGTCCCAGATCTACCGAAATCGGATCTTCCTCATTTTGACGGAGATCCCAAAGGCTGGACAACGTTCTTCAATTTATTCTCCAATACAATTCACAAAAGGAAGGATATCAGCGACACAAGGAAGCTGAACTACCTCAAATCGTGTTTAAATGGAGAAGCCCAAATGGTAGTAAGCCACTTAAGTGGATCATCCTTTAGCTACAATTCGGCGTGGGAACTTATATGCAAGCGTTACGAAAATAAGCGCAAAATATTCGCAAACGCCGTTAACCAACTAGTGGACATGGACCTGCTGATGAACGATGATGAAGGCAGGATCCGCAATTTCTTGGACACAGCAAATGAGTGCATCCACATCATTAAACAAGAAGGCCAAATTGGTAACGATGTGGATATAGTAATCGCTCAAATTTTGCTGAGAAGATTTTCGACGGAAGTGCTACAACTTTACGAGCAACACGTAAAGAAAGTCAGAGAAATCCAGTCCTTGAAGAATGTGCTCGAGTTTATTGATCAACTACACAGTACAGTAGATTCAGTGAAAAAAAAGCCATTCAGGAGCCTATGAAAACAACGAGAACGAGCTACAAAAGATGTCGTTGGATGGCCACGAAATAACCAGGTGTCAACGATTTAAAGCCGAGCCAATTACAAAGCGCAAGGAATTTGTAACTCAAAACGCTTTATGCTTTAAATGCCTGGGCACCCATTGCATTAATGATTGCAATAAGGATTGGACATGCAACAAATGCGGCAAACCACACAACAATTTGCTGCACGAGAATGCAAATAAAGAGACCTTCAGCAGTAATTGTCTTAAGGAAAACAAAGGACAAGATACGTTGCTGGCAACTGCGCTCATTCGGATTAAAAATAAATCCGGAAAATATGAGCAACTAAGGGCCCTCATCGATGGAGGATCACAAAAAACAGTAATTTCGGAAAAAGCTGCACAAAAGTTAAAACTTCGCCGAATCAAGCGGAACGTGGAAGTTCAGGGAATTTCACAAAATATTGAAATCCTGAAACAATCAAACCAAGAATGTCAAGTAAATTCATCACCACAACACAGGCTCTGATCATGCCAAAACTACAGAGAGCTCTACCGAGCAAGAAAATTGACATGGATGTCAATAAAGATTGGATGGGCTGCGAGCTAGCAGACCATATTTCAACGAGCCAAGCAGAATTGATGTCATCATTGGCGTAGATCTACTTCCTCAAATAATGCTGGGAAAAGTTAAAAAAATCAACGAAACGCTGGGACAAAAACTAAGCTTGAGTGGATTGTTTCCGGCCACATAGCTAGATCATCAAACAACAAGGTGATCAGTGCAGCAACAACGATGTACCAAGACGACTTCGATCAATTTTGGAAGCTAGGTCACATGGAACCAGTAGACACTATCGGCCAAGGAAAATACTATATGCCACATAGAGCAGCAGTTCGACCAAAGCAGAGGAATGTGATGCTAGTCGGGCCCAAGCTACAAAAAGTAAATAGTGGTCTGAAACCAGTACCAGAAAAAGGAAATATCAAAAGGCATTTCATCCCGCCGGCAAGCCCCCACATGGGAGGATTAGAAGAAGCTAAATGGTCAATGGGAAACCGATCTAAAACAACTACAAAGGGACAAGAAAATAAAGCTCTAGTTGGAAAAACAAAAATAAATATTGGTGGAGTAAAAAGTAACAAAAATACCATATCCACTACAAGTAATTCGGTTGCATCCCAAATAAAACCACTTTCAATAGCTGCTCAAAGACAGCATAATCTTGAAAAAGTGGAAGACCCTAATTTGGAGGCCTTGACATCGGCAGCAATGATGCAAGCGGCCTCCCTCTCAGCTCACTCAACCATTGACGACATCTACAAAGGGTGTATACAATTTAAAGAGAACCGACTTCACTTGGAATGGGAACCGCCACCAGCGCAGAAGACCAAGGAAGCAGCTGAGTACTCGACCATATCTGGCTATCGCATTTTCCGGGCCCCGCAGAATGTTCAGGCACGAACATAAACTATACAAGGATTGGAATAGTAATAATTGTCATTGTCTTGAATATAATTAAGAGCAGAAACCAGAGACAGCGATTACTGACTGTCACCTTTCTGGCCCCGGCAGAATGTTCAGGCATGAACATAGAAATATATATAAATATGTAAACATGCCTTCTACGCACTTGACGACTAGCATGCAGTGCGATAGATGAAGAAAGGCCACATGTGTGGAATCTTAAAATAGCCAGATGAACGCTGACCCTTACAACGTCAGCGATAGGTTAAGAATAGATAATAGACGAACGCTGAGCCCTATAACCTCAGCGATAATATAAGAATGCAATAGACCAATGCTGAGCCTTAAACACTCAGCAATAAACACATTAGATTTAAGAGTTGAAATTATGCATGAGGCGGCGTATAAAAACGCAGCCTCAGAAGAATAAACTTCAGTACAATACAGACTAAACAACATCACAGTCCGTGTACTCATTCATGAGTATTCGACTAAGCCCCAACAAAGTCAGTGTATTCATTCACCTAGACAGCGGCTCAAAGATCTAAAAAAGGGATACTTGACTAAACATCTGTAAATATTGTGTAAATGCATTTATATATTTATATAGAAATGTGGTGCTCAAGTTTAAAAAATTAAATTTTGCAGTGACAGTGGGTCCGTATTCCCGGACGAAAAATATATATTTTAATAAATTTAATATAAACAAGTAAGAAAACCCTAGTCGGAGGTGCCTGATTAGGAGATACCCTGAGCCCCGTCCGATTTGCATTGTTTAATACGCTATATAGCTTGCATATAACATTAAATTTTCCAAAATTAAATTATAAGTTTGAAATTTTATTCAACTAAAATGTATGTAAATCAAAAATAAATAAATAATTTAATAAATAAACAAATTAACAAAAAAAAATGAAGAAAATAAAAAATCATCGCACCTGGACTCGAAGCTGCATCTATTTACTACATATGTAACGTTAAAGCGCATCATCTCAACTAGCACAAGCACTTCATGTTTATAAATATAAAAAAAAGCAAGTGGGCTCTAGTCGAGACTGCTCGACTAGGGGATACCCTGAGCCCTGTGAAGAGCCAAATATCAAATCATTCTACGCTTTTGTTATGCATTCATACAATCAACACATACACACACATATGCACGCAAGCATAAGTGCGCGCTCTGCCAACTGCGCAGTTGACGCAGCGACTGCGCTTGGACTGCAATATGGGCATTACTATGGGAACTTTATTGTTTATTAACTTTTCTTAGCGATGGACTAAGTGCATCAAACTTTCACAACTTATTAATGGCATTCATATGTGTGTATTTGCCAAAGCACAAGTCTCTAGTATTTAATTTGCGCTTTTTAAAAATAGGGGGCTATTGGGGGCGAATGGGGCGTGGCATCAAAAATCTAATGATTACGTAATCTCCGTATTTATTCAACGCAATTACACAGCAAATTTAAATTCTCTAGCTCAAACGATACACAAACTACGCCTTAAAAACGTATTTTCGATAAGCATTAAAATCGATAACATTACAACAAAAATAGTTACCGTTCATACGAACAAACTTGACCTGCGCGTGCTATACACGGACCCTACAAAAAAAATTCAAGTCTCTACCTTGTCTAGATGCTCCAATCGACGCGTTCGAACATACGGACAGACAGACGGACGGACGGACGGACAGACGGACGGACAGACAGACAGACAGACGGACAGGGCTAAATCGACTCAGCTCGTCGCCCTGATCAAGAATATATATACTTTGTGGGGTCTGACACAGGCAGAAGGCTGTTACATACATTTAACAAAACCATTATACCCTGATTTCCCATTTTCAATGGGCTCAGGGTATAAAAAGTTATGCTGTCGTCACTGAGTTTCGAACTCGGGACCTTTCGTTTTCGCGCTTTGCGTCTATCCACTATGCCACACCAGTATTGTGTAGTCAATTGTCAAAACGCAAAGTAGTACTACAAGGGCGATATGTGAGAAATATAAAACTAAAGAAGCTAAAGAAGCAGATCAAGAATATGCTAAAAAGCGCGCATATGAACGTATAAGTATGTGTACATACAAAAACGCTGGTCTGTTTGAATGTATGCGTGTGATGGGCGATATATGACAAATACAAAACTAAAGAAGCGGCTGAAAATGCAAACACAATTCAAACACAGATTTGGTTGAAGAAAATTTTGTGTCAGATCTTTGAAAGTCAAAATTCGTTGCAAGGAAATGTTGTTAATAGTGTAATTAACAATATGTGGGATGGTACGACTGAAGGTCATTGTCATACACTTAGTGCAATTTAAATGCAACTGATTAGTCACACACCAACGCTAAAAGGAATTAAGATCATTTTGTAGGAAAAGATGGTCAAGAAAGTTGGAGCATGAAAGGCAGAGCTTTACATCATCTGCATACATAAAAATTTTGGAGTGAACAATACAGCTAGGAAGATCATTGAAAAAGAGGGTAAAAAGCAGCGGTCCTAAATGACTGCCCTGCGGTACGCCTGATGAAACAGAGATAAGCTTCGAACTTGATGTCCGCAACAATACCCTTTGAGTTCTGCCTTTCAAATAGGATGAAATCCAAGACACAAGTTTAGCGTGGAATCCTTAGTAATCAAGTTTGCAAATTAAGATATTATGATTAACTGAATCAAATGCTTTGCTGAAATCAGTATAAATAACATCAGTTTGCATTTTATTTAAAAAGCTATCGTTAATTAGAGAAGAAAATTCTAATAAATTAGTTGAAGTTGATCGATTCTGGAAAAAACCATGTTGAGATGGCGAAATAATTGATGTACAAAATTGTTGTAAGTTTGATGTTAAAATTTTTTCAAATAATTTTGGGATAACAGACGGTTTAGCTATGCCTCTATAATTTGAAATGTCAGATCTTCCACCTTTTTTATGTAATGGAATAATAAATGATTCTTTCCAAATATATGGAAAAACAGAAGTCTCCAGGGACAAATTGAATAGTTTTAATAAAGGTAACTGTAACGAAGCACTGCATTCCTTTCTAACACAACTTGGAATATTATCAGCACCAGGAGAAAAAGATGATTTCAATGTCCGAATGGCTGAAACCAAAGAAACAAGGGAAACACTAGGAACATTGATAATATTCGTTGCAGGACTTCCAAACGAGTACGACGGGACGTGGGAGTCATCGGAAGAATAAGTGGATTGAAAAAATTTTGCAAAAAGATCTGAGGAATCTTGATCATTACAAGTTTTTTTTTTCTCCAAAGAAAAACATGGAAGGTAAATTGTATGATTTACGCTTCGAGTTTACAAATGAATAAAATTGCTTTGGATCACGAACGAATTTCTTTTTGGAACGTAAAATAACACTTAGCATTTAGAAGATTAAAATTTGACTTGGTTATTTAGTATTTAGACCAGTCAACGATTGAACCAGACTTTTTAAAATTCTTAAAACATTTGGTTTTAATGTTTCTAAAATTAGAAAGAGTCTGAGTAAACCAGGGGGGCTTATTAGAAGCAGGCCTATAGTGGTACGAAGGGACACAGACATCAAGGATAGAGCTTAAAGTTTCATAGAAAATGTTAGCTGCCAAATTAACATCAACTGAGTCGTATAAAAGCGTCCAGTCATTTGCATTAATTAAATCATTAAGCAAGACAAAATTGCATTTATAAAAACAGCGACGCTTTATTTGAGGAATCGGAGCAGAAATAGGTGACATCTTTATGGAAAACAAGACATCTAAGGTGGGATGATGCAAATCTTCTGGCATACAGATAGCAGTTGATCTGGTAACATTAATGACAGAATCATCATTAATAAAAACCAGATCAAGTGAACGATTCAAATGATTCAAAATAAAGTTCATTTGAAACATTGATAGACTGAGCAGTTCATCAAAAAGATAATGATCTGTAGACAGAATAAGGTAGTAGAATAAGGGAGCTGACGACCAAGTAGTGTTAGGTATATTAAAGTCACCTAGCACTATAAATAAGTCATTATCATTTACATGCTCAAAAATTTCTTTAATACAAGTTATATGTTGTGCATAGACTTGTACATCAGAAGAGGGAGGAACAAATGAAGAAGTTATATATGCAAAGAGTTGGGATAGTTATTTTAACCCCAATAATCTCAGCAATATGAAGTGTCTTTGAAACTTAATGATTCGGAGAGGATATCGGCCTTAACAACTATTAAGACACCCCCTCCCCTACGAATCAGTCGATCACATCTATAAATAATGAACTCAGCCACGTTTCAGTGAACACAATGACATCATATTGAAAACTAAAACTGCTTAAAAATAAACCATTAAGTTTAGAATTTAGGCTTCGAACGCTTTGATATCCCAAAGAAAGATTCGGTGAAGAATTTATACAATTTAGTTTTTTGATACAATATTAGCTGAAGATTGTACCGAAGTAGGGTTCAATGATACTGGAGGTAATCGATTTCGATTCATAGGCTTAAATTCATGTACAACTATATGCTGTGGCTAAAACTTGGCATCACATATAGTTGTGAAGTGTTCAACCGGCACACTGATTTTAAACGAAGCAATTTCACGAGGTGTTGCGAAATTAAACTTCGTGATAAAAACTTTAGCTGCAGACTTACTAGCAATAAACGCTGATATTGCTTCGCACGTCGTATCAGATGAAAGCCTGAATAAGAAAACCTGCTTTCGAGGAGACACAACTGATAAAGTGGGCACCATGGGTTCAGAGGTCGCTAACAGATTGTTATTCACTGTTTGAACAACAACCGGGGACGCTCTTACTTTTATAGTAGGACTTTGATTAGGCTCGACAGTTTTATTACAAGTACCAGTAGCCCCAGGTGGTGTGGACAAGTCTACAGAAGGTGGATTGGAAATTGAGTCTGGATTAGGTGAAGTCGGAGCTAAAGAATTTTGAGACAACATTGGTACAGAAGCTGGTACCATTAATGTTGTATTCTCCATTAGATTGAGTACAGTTTCAAAATTTTACTGTTTTAATATTTCTTCACCAGCTTCTATATCACTAGAAAGCTGTTTTGAAATATTGCACCATTTTAAAAATTTAGCTCACCGAATTATACATCTTGGAAAAATTAATTTGTTTTTCCAAGCAACTCGGGCAAGACCAACGAAAATCACCGCAACCAATTTTGGTAATGAACATGATTTTGTCATAGTCACGCCCAGTGAGGCCAGCACATTTAGTGTGCATCAAGTTCTCACACAACCAGCAATTAACAAATTGTGCTTGCGCAGAATCAACAACTTGCCTAAAAGAACATGATTTCTTATAGCATGTCATTTTGGCAATTGGGGTTAAACAAAATTGAAGCGAGAAAAAGAAAAAAACAAAAAGCGAAAGAATGCAAAACTAAAAAGATAAGAACGCGTTGAGAGCACTAAAAACAAAAAGAATCACGCACAAATAAGAATACCATGCACAAAACAAACTAATGAGAGCAAATCCAGACACAAGTGTGTATGCAAGCAAAAATTTAACATACAACAACAAGTGAGAGCAGATGAACAGAAAGCCGGCAAACAGCGACGCAAAACAAAAACGATGATAGAAATCAAAATCGCCGATGCACCAAAACCGAAAATGAAAATCGGTAATAACTGAAGCACAAAGCACAACGGATCAAACCTTGTACAGCAATGTAATGATAGTTGTCCAAAGTTAACCGAACGCGATAGTGTGACAATTATAGTGAAATAATAAGTGATAATTTAATTAAAATTCAAGAGCACAAAAAAAAAAAAACGCGTGAACACTCTCAACTTAGAACTCTCTTATTGAAAAGAATGAATCGATAAAAACATTAAGTCTTCAGTGAGAACCCTTCAAAGATGAATTTAAATTCAATTTCACTAGCAACAATATACAAACAGTAAATAAAACAGTTCTACCAACACTAGCTAAAATATATGATTCTTTAGGGTGGTTGTCTCCAATAACCATAATTGGAAAACTATTTATGCAAAAGCTATGGCTAAGGAATCAAAAAATGGATAAAGAACTATCCGAAGAAGAAAGCTAAGAGTGGAGATTGTATCAAGATAGTTTAACACATCTACAAAACATAAGAATATCTAGGTGGGTCAAAACATATGAAGACTTTGAAGTGCAATTTCATGGAATTGCTGATGCTTGAAAAAAATAATATGCAGCAGTAGTATATGCCATAGTAGGCAATTCAGTTATGACATTGCTAGTAATAGTAAAGTAAATCCAAAGAAAACCCGGAAAGCTATTCCCAAGTTAGAAAATTAATGTTGAAATATTCGCATGGAGTGATTCAACTATCACATTAGCGTGGATTGAAAATGGATAGAATAAAAATAAATTAATCCGAGATGTGGATGAAGAATATTTATTTGCTAGCAGAATAGAACAAATTACGGAAATTAATATAACACCATTCTTGTATGCAAAAATTACAAAAAGTAATAGCCTTTCTTTTTAGATTTATTACAACAGTCTTCGACTAACACTCATCGCGATCGGTTGTCTGTTCTGATAAGCTCGTCTCACTCAGTTTCTATACACCTCTTCGTTCTCTCTTCCCTTTCTTGCTCGTTCTTTTGCACGCGGTCACATTCACACGAATAAGTCTGCGTACGCATAATACAGCCATGGCCCCGGGGCCACCTAACATAATGGAAAACAGATTTTCACTACTAAGTGATAGTCCAAAAGCCAAAAAGAAAAGACACAACCAAAAAATCCCGTTTGACTTCCCCGAACTCCCCGAAAATACACCACCCGCACAGAACCCCAAATATATAACTTTGTCTGCTAAGAATGAGGAGAAACCTTTATCTGAATATTCTTGCTTCGCCATAAATAGGGCAATAAAGCTCATTAGTCCTGAAGTCCTTTCCATTTCGTCATTACGTGATGGCAGTCTTCTTTTACTGGTAAAAAGCAAAGAAGTCGCTGATAGATTTATCACAACAAAACACTTACCGGGTATTTGTGAGGTTAACTGTAAACTGCACGACTCCCTCAATAATATAAAGGGCACAATCTATGCTCCGTTCCTCAACAATGTACCAGAAGAAGAAATTGTACAAGAATTAAAACTTCAAAATGTGGTCTCAGTATACAAATTTACCAAAAAATTCGATGGAAAAGTGAAACCTTCCGGTGTGGTACTAGTCACCTTCGAGTTATTTACACTTCCAAACAAACTTTCTATTGCCTGGAATAATGTTAAGGTAAGGGAGTATATTCCCAACCCTATGCGGTGTAAAAACTGCCAACTTCTCGGTCATACTGTTAAACATTGCAAAAATTCTGCTATTTGTGTTAACTGCAACCTCCCACCCCACCCTAATGATGAATGCTCCCGGACACAATGCGCAAATTTGTTGTGCTGGCCATCCCGCCTCGTCGCCTACGTGCAATAAATATGTTGAACAAAGAGAAATTCTGAAAATTAAAACTCGTAATAAGTGCAGCATACGTGAAGCCAAAACATTGCTTAACCAAATCAGCCCCTCTATCACTTCTTTATCTTTCGCCAAAGTAGCCGCCTCTGCGATCTCCACGCAAGCTAAAGATAACGCACACACAAAAACCATCATAAACAAAGATAACAACTTTACAACTGTAAACGAAAAGTCAATGCAGACAAATACCAACCAAAAATCTCTTTCATCTCCCTTATCTCCCCCCTCCACTTCAACACCAAAAACTTACGTACCAAAACAAAACAAACAATACGATAGTGAAACAGCTACCGTTAACCAAAGCACACAGCATAATAATGATCTAGTTAATTCCAGATCTACATACGTACAAAACCAAACAAATGAAATAAATTCGGCAATTCTATTGCCCACACGTCTTGAATCGATTAATACAGTTTCGGACGAGTCAATGGATGACTCTTCCTCTTAACTTCTACTTCTCTTATCATAATTTTTTCTACACATAACATCTGCTTCTCTTTTATATCCCAATGTCTATTAAAATTCTAAATTGGAACATAAATGGATATATTAATAATTACCATGAACTTATTATATTAATTAAAGAAAAAAACCCAGATGTTATGTGCATACAAGAAACTCATTTAGCTAACACCGCTAAAAATATAATTTTCCCTAAACCATATATTGGTTATTTTAAAAACTCGAGTTCCATGCAAAAAGAAGGCATTTGCTTTCTAATTAAACGCCACATTCCCCATAAAAATATCGCTATTAGGAGTAACATTCTCTGTGATGCTCTCCAATTAGATCTCAACAATAAAATTACTCTAATCAATGTATACATACCACCAATTAAATATTTTCATGAAAACGACCTTTTGGGTTTACTTGTTAATATTCGCACTCCATTGCTAATTAATGGAGATTTTAATTCCTGGAGCCCTCTATGGGGATCTGCATGCCTAAACGCACGCGGCAAAAAAGTGGAAAAATTTATCTCTCAATCAAATCTCTCAGTTTTAAATAATGGATCACCAACCCACTTCTCAACCCACTCCACTTTTACTTGTGTTGATATTACCCTGGTTTCAGCTGATATTCTACACCGGTGCTCTTGGTCAATTGATAAGTTTTTACACGGCAGCGACCACTTCCCCAGCATAACCAATATTATCACACAATTTCGGCCCGAAAAAACAATTCCCACTGCAAAATACAAAACTGATGCAGCAAATTGGGACAAATTTAAGTTAAGCCTCTCTTCCAGTTTAACAGATTGCTCATATGTCAACATCCATCATGGCGTAGCCAAGCTAACCAAAGCCATTCGCAAGGCAGCAAATGAGTCTATCCCCCAAACTAAAGGTATACCCCTTAGAGTTAGCCCTGTCTGGTGGAATAAGGACACAAAAAAATTGCGCGATAAAAAACAAAAACTGTGGCAGATCTTTAAGCGCAACATGAATACCATTAACTTAATTGCTTATAAAAAAGCCAACGCATTATTCAAAAGAGAAACAAAAATCGCTAAAAGATCAGCTCTGTTTAACTTCACATCCCGGATCTCGCCAAAATCCTCTATGACCCAAATCTGGTCTGACGTAAAGCGTCTAACTGGCTCGCCCAGCGTACCACTGAAAAGCCTTAAAGTTGGCGAACTTGTATTAACATCTGCACAAGATATTTCAGAAGCGCTCGGCGTTATGTGGTCAAATCTTTCCAAAGACAATAACTTTTCGCCCGAATATATTCTTAATAAAGATATGACAATCAATAGAACTTACACCCCTACTAGTGTTAACCCTAAAGCTAAATATTTAGAGTCAAACATATCCCTATCCGAACTGAATGCATCACTTGTGCATACTAAAGGTAAAACACCCGGTTTCGACCGCATCTCATACCCTATCATAAAAAACCTCACTGATAACGCTAAACTCATGTTAATTAATATCTATAACGATATGCTACACAACGGTTCCTACCCCCACACATGGAAAATGGCAATCGTGTTACCTATTCCGAAACCAAAGAAGCCTGCGCATCATATTAATAGCTTTCGTCCAATATCTCTTCTCTCCTGCCTTGCCAAGCTTTTTGAAAAAATTCTCTCTCGCCGCCTAATGTGGCTCGTCACAAAAAATAATCTTATTTCCCACAATCAAAATGCTTTTAAACGCAAACACGGAACGATCGACTCTCTCCTGCAGATCCATCATTTCGTGTCGGATGCCCTTTCAGAAAAAAATCATGTCTCCATTTTGGGAACTGATTTCGAAAAGGCATTCGATCGCGTTGGTATACATGCTGTTCTTAATCAACTTGACCTATGGAAAGTTGGTCCAAGGGTCTTTAATATAGTAAAGGCCTTTATGGCTCAACGCTCCTTTAGAGTTCGAGTTAATAATAAGTTATCAAATACCTACTGCTTATACAACGGCATCCCACAAGGCTCCCCACTCTCGGTATCTTTATTCATAATCGCCTTTGAAAAATTAAACTCGATTGTTCGTAATCACAAAAATATAAAACTCACAGCATATGCAGATGATGCTATCATTTATACGAAGATAAAAGACACTGTTGCCGCAAATAACGCTCTTAGCCGAGTCCTTAATGATATTAAAACGTGGGGAGACTTATCGGGTGCCACCCTCTCAATAGAAAAATGCAAATTACTGCATATTTGCAGAAAGCGTAATTGTTCCATTGGACAAATATCCTTTAATAATAATAATATAGAGTTAGTTAATAGCCTAAAAATACTTGGAATTTTGTACAACACTGCCTAGAATTAAGATCAAACTTAGAATCTAGAATAAATATTATTAAATTTTTAAGTTCAAAATTTTCAAATATTCATATAAACACGCTAACATACATAACAAAAGCTCTTATCCTCTCCAAATTGGATTATGGTCTGCCAATCTACGGTTGTTGCTCCGACTCCACCCTCAAAAAAATTATGCCTCCATACCACACAGCCGTCCGGCGTAGCATTAATGCGTATCCAACCTCACCGATCAAATGTATCCTTGCGGAAGCTGGACTGCCCTCTATCAAAGATAGGTTGGTGTTATCTACAACAAAACTCTCAGCCAAACTCTGCACCACGCCAAATTTTCTACTACTAAAATGCTTCAAGAGCGCTATTGCAGCCAAAAAAAATTACAAAACAATGTCCACTATAAGAAGATGTGCAGCTATCCTACGCAAGTCAAATATCCTCATACCATGTCATCCCAAGAAACCACCATGCAAGCCCCCTTGGCTACTGGAAGATGTTAATATCAATCTCGTCATCCACGCTCATAAAAAGAAGAACACCAGCAGCGATACTTTCAAGCAACTTTATCGACAGGAAAGAGATAAATACCGAAACCGGACCTGGCTGTTCTCAGACGCTTCGAAATCTGGAGACTACACATCCTTTGCAGTGGTCTGTAATCAAAATGTTACCATAGCCCACGGCCTACTTCCAAATTACTACTCCATCTTCACGGCAGAGGCTTTTGCTGTTTTAAAAGCTTGTCATTTCGCTCAGAAAAACAAAGGCAAATCTATTATCTGCACAGACAGCTTGTCCACACTAACTGCAGTACAAAATCTCAACTGCTATAACGATGTTATCAGTGACATCCGCAGCTTATGCATCGCAAACAATGTTGTGCTTATTTGGGTACCCAGTCACCAAGGAATCCCTGGCAATGAAAACGCGGATACAGCTGCTAATTTAGTTGCACAATACCCAACCATCATGCATATTCCATTAGCTGAGACTGACATCCGCTTACAACTTATCCGGCACGCCAACATAACTTCATGCGACTGGAATAACTTCCACCATCGCTACAAAACGTACAACGCTACTGGACTTGGCAGCAAATATCCCCCCAATACCCGAAAACAGGAGTGGTCAACTTTTGTTCGTCTGCGTATTGGACACACACAATTTTCACACGGTCACCTACTTACGGGCTCTGCGCCTCCTCTTTGCAGCTGTAACAACAACAGCAACACACGTAAAACGGTAGACCATATACTTGACCAATGCCCAACCTACCAACGGGAGAGGATAAGACTCTTCGGCAACAGACCTCCTACCACACTACTTAGCGAACCTACAGCTGTAAATATTAATTTAATTGTTAAGTTTATAAATCTTTGTAATATTTTTCATCCAATTTAACTTCCAACATTCACGTCGATGGCCCTCGTAGCTAGCACGTTTAATAATTTTTAGATTTATATTTTTTATATATTATCTAATAAATAAATAATAATAATAATAATGAGATAAATTATTGAATTTAAAATACCAGATGCCCCTGTGGGAAACGAGTATCACGCCTTAGGTCTCGCCCTAAGGCAACGTTCTTACTTGTTTTTTCTTCTTCTTTTTTTGTTGATTTGTTAATTTATTAAATTATTTATTTATTTTTGATTTACATACATTCTAGTTGAATAAAATTTCAAACTTATAATTTAATTTTGGAAAATTTAATGTTATATGCAAGCTATATAGCGTATTAAACAATGCAAATCGGACGGGGCTCAGGGGATCTGCTAGTCGGGCACCTCCGACTAGAGTTTTCTTACTTGTTATACCCTGAGCCCATTGAAAATGGTAAATCAGGGTATAATGGTTTTGTTAAATGTATGTAACAGGCAGAAGGAGGCGTGTCAGACCCCACAAAGTATATATATTCTTGATCAGGGCGACGAGCTGAGTCGATTTAGCCCTGTCCGTCTGTCTGTCTGTCCGTCTGTCCGTCCGTCCGTCCGTCCGTCCGTCCGTCCGTCCGTCCGTCCGTCTGTCCGTATGTTTGAACGCGTCGATCTCAGAACGTAGACCAGCTAGACAGCTGAAATTTTTTTTGTAGGTCCGTGTATAGCACGCGCAGGTCAAGTTTGCTTCGTATGAACGATAACTATTTTTGTTGTAATGTTATCGATTTTAATGCTTATCGAAAATAAGTTTTTAAGGTGTAGTTTGTACATTGTTTGAGCTAGAGACTTCAAATTTGCTGTGTAGGTGCGTGTAATGAATACGGAGATTACGTAATCTTTAGATTTTAGATGCCACGCCCCATTCGCCCCCAATAGTCCCCTATTTGTAAAAAGCGTAAATCAAATACTAGAGACTTGTGCTTTGGCAAATACACACATATAAATGCCATTAATAAGTTGTGAAAGTTTGATGCAGTTAGTCAATCGCTAAGGAAAGTTATTAAGCAATTAAGTCGCTGCGTCGACTGCGCAGTTGGCAGAGCGCGCGCCTATGCGTGCGTACATATGTATGTATGCGTGTGTATATGTTGTTTTTATGCATGCTTAAAAAGAGCATAGAATGATATGATATTTGGCTCACAGGGCTCAGGGTATCTCCTAGTCGAGCAGTCTCGACTAGAGCACTCTTACTTGTTTTCTGTTAAGTTTATTTAACAGTTTATCGACGTTGAACTCCAGTTCCTCGATTTCGTCGCTGTCGTAGGCAGATTTTCCATATCTTGCCTCTAAATCCGCGAACGCTGACTGGACTTTTTTCCACCAGAAAGATAATGTCTCCTTGAAGACAACAGTTTCTTCCTGATCGCTGCGCTCTAGGTTGGCATGCACATTTTCCATGTGCTCCCTTACTTTTAGAGCTTTTCTCTCCACATCGTCTACCAATACATCCATTGGGTTTGCACTTCTTTGAGAAAATGGACTTTCTTGTCTTTCCCTGGATGCTTCCAATCGCAATTGCCCATGCTCGCTCATTGATGGCTTATCGGTGTCCATAAGTTGGTCGGCAACTTCGACCTTCATCAGGGCCTCTTTGTAGATCCTGATTTTTTCCATGATGACATCAAATACTTTGTCCATAAAGTATGGATGCTTGATGACACCGATTTCAACTAGCGCTAGGTCGTTGGCAGTGAATTCTGCTTCCAAGTTTTCCAGGGCTGCTAGCTCATTCTGATCAGCTATGGCCTGTAGAATGCTCTCATAAATCTTCTCTTGCTTCTTGAGCAATTCCAAAGATTTAGCGGACAGCATATTTTTGTTGTTGTTGTTGTTGTTGTTGTTGTTGTTGTTGTTGTGTATTTGTTGTTCTTGTATGGTTGATCTTTGGCTTAACCCGTTGGAGGTTTTTTTGTTTTGATCGCCTGGTTGATCTTGCTGTGCCTCTACTCACAGCGTGGATTGGTAAGCCAAATAAAACAACTCTTATACAATTTTTCACTATTGAAAACACTTTTCACAACGTTTGGTAGACTGTGGTACGGATCGAAGGACCATGAATGAATACACTGACTATGTTGGGGTTTAGTCGAATACTCATGAATGAGTACACGGACTGTGATGTTGTTTAGTCTGTATTGTACTGATCTTTATTCTTTGAGGCTGGGTATATATACCCAGCCTCATGTATAATTTCAACCCTTAAATCTAATGTGTCTATTGCTGAGTGTGTAAGGCTCAGCATTGGTCTATTGTATTCTTATACTATCGCTGAGGTTGTAGGGCTCAGCGTTCGTCTATTATCTATTCTTAACCTATCGCTGCCGTTGTAAGGGTCAGCGTTCATCTGGCTATTTTAAGATTCCACACATGTGGCCTTTCTTCATCTATCGTACTGCATGCTAGTCGTCAAGTGCGTAGAAGGCATGTTTACATATTTATATATATTTTTATGTTCATGCCTGAACACTTGGCTTAAGGGTGATAATGTTGTCCCTAGGGAAAATTACTGCGTATAGCTGCTTAAGACTGTCGTTTCCTAGAATGGCGTCGAATGATTTTAGAGTAGGCAAGAGGAACAATTTTATTTTTACGTCTGTAATGTCAAACAGATTCGCTGGTCTGCGCTGAGCTATTTTTATACCCTGAGCCCATTGAAAATGGGAAATCAGGGTATAATGGTTTTGTTAAATGTATGTAACAGGCAGAAGGAGGCGTGTCAGACCCCACAAAGTATATATATTCTTGATCAGGGCGACGAGCTGAGTCGATTTAGCCCTGCGCGTCTGTCTGTCTGTCCGCCTGTCCGTCCGTCCGTCTGTCCGTATGTTTGAACGCGTCGATTGAAGCATCTAGACAAGCTAGAGACTTGAATTTTTTTTGTTGGGTCCGTGGATAGCACGCGCAGGTCAAGTTTATTTCGTATGAACGATAACTATTTTTGTTGTAATGTTATCGATTTTAATGCTTATCGAAAATAGGTTTTTAAGGCCTGGTTTGTACATAGTTTGAGCTAGAGACTTCAAATTTGCTGTGTAGGTGCGTGTAATGAATACGGAGATTACGTAATCTTTAGATTTTTGATGCCACGCCCCATTCGCCACCAATAGCCCCCTATTTGTAAAAAGCGCAAATCAAATACTGAAAACTTGTGCTTTGGCACATACACACATATGCCATTAATAAGTTGTGAAAGTTTCATGCAGTTAGTCCAACACTAAGAAAAGTTATTAAGCAATTAAGTTCCCATAGTAATGCTCACATTGCAGCTTAAGCGCAGTCGCTGCGTCAACTGCGCAGTTGGCAGAGCGCGAGCTTATGCGTGCGTGCATATGTATGTGTGTATGTGTTGGTTATATAGGATGATTCCAAATTTGGCTCTTCACAGGGCTCAGGGTATCCCCTAGTCGAGCAGTCTCAACTAGAGCACTCTTACTTGTTATATTATATCCTACAGGGATTGCATCGAATGGTTCTATATTTTGTTCCGGTTTTCTTACTAAGTTTGGTTTGATATAATTGTTGTTTTGAACCAGTGTCTATTTAAATCTTTAGGGACTTTCCTCCTCCAAGCTCGCATTATATGGTAGTGAGTATGGTAGGAGGACATTATTTTAAAAAATTTATGTCCGAGTTGTCTGTTCTCTATGTTCTCTACGTCCGCATAGTATTCGTTAGCGTATTGTTCTAGTTCTGCCTGGCTTGGTTCTTCTATGTAAGCATGATTTTCGTTTTCTTGGGCTGTTTCCATATTAAAATTTAGTTCTTGTGCTGAGTTCTACGGAGGACGTTTTCCTATGTAGAAATTGGGTGCATATAATTAACCTGCTTTGTTTGGATTCGGGACGAGGGTTAGGTTTTGGTCCGAACGGACGTGGGGGTGCTACAGGAAAATTGTAATTTGGATTTGAAAGAATTGTTGTCCATTGCTGTCATTCTATTTTGTGGTAAACTGGGGTGTGGTCTATTGTTATTGGAGTGATCGGAATGATTGCAGATGAACTTTCTGGTTGGCTTGGGAGGCAACATATTTTTGATTCTTTAATTTGAGGAATAAATGAATGGCTTTTGGCAAATCAGTGGGCTCTTTGGAAATCACCTTGGACTCCTCTAACGAAGGTGGCAAGTGCCTTGTCACGATATTCTTTGGTCAATAATCGCTCAGATTTTTTGGTCACGTTCATACAACCCACTTTAATAAGAATAAGTGACAAATGTTTATAGACGGCTGAATGAAACCTTGCGTAAGTCCGGTCATCTGATATTCTAGGGTTGTTATATCCCTCTTATCAGCATAGTGTAGGGTCAAGCACTTGGCATTCCACTCAAGTGATACGTTGTAGGGTTCTAATGCTGTATCTGCTAGTCCACTTACTTTGTTTCTTATGGTATGAAGGATGCAGAAATATCTAGGGCAGCCTACCTGTCCTGCATAGATTTGCATTATTCTGTCAGCTAGATTTCCGTTAAATCCTCTTAAGATTTTGACTATATCTGCAACTTTGTCTAATTCAGATATTCTATTACTATACTCAGATCTGATTAATACGTCAGGGATATCGAAGGGGCATGTGATTGGTCTGATTGTTATTATTTAGTTCTAGAGTCACAATGACAATTTTAGAAATTAGCTGTGTCAGTTGGTCTATATTTATTTTAGATTTAATAGGAACTGCTGGTCGTGAGGATGACGCATCATCGGACAACAATGATGGTCTTATTAGATTACTTGGGCTTGTCACGGAGGAATGCAATGGTAAATTTTCTCTTTTTTGTTAAATTGTTTTTTTTATCTAACTTGCAATTACTTATTTGATTTGATTTGATAACAATTTTTTTATCCCCTGAGCCCATTGAAAATGGGAAATCAGGGTATAATAGTTTTGTTAAATCACTAACCATACAACACATAGACTGGACATCGGAACAAAATTGCTCAGAGCTCGTAATTTGTACCGGGGCTCCCAGACAACTTCGTATTTGCTCGGATCGGTTACTGAGGCTCCCGAAAAAAAAAAATAGCGCGCAGCAGAATCATTCTGCTTCAAGACATCGGCCGAACAACAGCGGACGAAAATTGAAATTTGCTGCCATGCGATTCCATTTCTTTGCTGCTGAGTGAAGAGTATGCCGAATTCTTGAAAGCGTTTGCCATACTCATGCAAAATGTTGCCTTTTTCATGCTTTTTTGTTACGCAGGGTATGAAAGCGTTGGTGCGCCTAACAATATGATTACACGACAAGCATGCACACATTCCTACAATCCCTTACTACATATGTGGGTATTCATGTCCCTATATGTGAAACTTGCTGCCTGTAGAATTTACAGTTGCTAGATCTTGTGGCCTGAGTATTGGATGGCTGAGGAATTTTTTTATGTGTGCATGTGTGAGCATAATATGTTCGCACAAGCAGCAGCTCCCGAAAATTGTAAAATTTGTTCTTCAAGAGCTCGCATTTCCTCCCTACTGAGCAGGTATAGCACATTAATGAATGGGTTTACCATTGCTTATGCAAAATGTTCAGACTTTTACTATTATTTGTATGAAAGGAATGAAAGCGTTGGTGCGCTTAACGAACATGTTTTTTAGTCGTTCATGCTGCCTGTGGAACATTTGTATGCGAATATGTGTGTTCATAGTACATGAGCATTGGCGTGCGCCTACCACGGGCTTTTAAATGCGTGAATGATTTTGCATTAGAATTGCAGAGAGAGTATTAAAGACCTTTTATTATTAATTAAGCGTTTTCTATTGTTACAAAATTAATTCCTTAAATTATTAATATTATTACCAACAATTTTTTCTGTTTGCCAATAATAATTCTTATCAAAATTAAAACATACTGATTATGAATTAATCTTCTATTTGGAAAACAAGGGTGGGCGGGGAAATCCATTTACTATTTAAAGTTGAAAGTTTTGAACAAAAAGGTCTTTAATGGTTAATGCTTAATGCGAGCTCTTGAAGAACAATTTTTACAATTTTCGGGAGCTGCTGCTTGTGCGAACATATTATGCACACACATGCACACATAAAAAAATTCCTCAGCCATCCAATACTCAGGCCACAAGATCTAGCAACTGTAAATTCTACAGGCAGCAAGTTTCACATATAGGGACATAAATACACACATATGTAGTAAAGGATTGTAAAAATGTGTGCATGCTTGTCGTGTAATCATATTGTTAAGCGCACCAACGCTTTCATACCCTGCGTAACAGAAAAGCATGAAAAAGGCAACATTTTGCATGAGTATGGCAAACGCTTTCAAGAATTCGGTATACTCTTCACTCAGCAGTAAAGAAATGGAATCGCATGACAGCAAATTTCAATTTTCGTCCGCTGTTGTTCGGCCGATGTCTTAAAGCAGAATGATTCTGCTGCGCGCTATTTTTTTTTCGGGAGCCTCAGTAACCGAGCCGAGCAAATACGAAGTTGTCTGGGAGCCCCGGTACAAATTCCGAGCTCTGAGCAATTTTGTTCTGATGTCCAGTCTATGTGTTGTATGGTTAGTGGTTAAATGTATGATCGATAACTATTTTGGTTGTAATGTTATCAATTTATCGAAACGTTAACCGTATATCTCCTAAACCTTTAGAGCTAGACCCCTTAAATTTTGCATAAAGATTCACATCAATATTATGCAATTTCCATTTTTGTTACATTTTGGATACCGGCTCTTTTTACTAAAATTACCTACCACCAAAACGTTTGGCCAATTACCACAGGCACGGGGCAAGTAGCGACGCGCAGCAAAAAACATTTTCATTCTCATATATATTGAAACGTGCAAGCGCGTCTTCTATGCATGTGCACAAATAAATTCAAGGCCATTTATTCTAGCATATCCTTCAACCAAATTTGTGTTTGAACTGTGTTTGCATTTCCAGCCGCTTCTGTAGTTTTGTATTTGTCATATATCGTCCAGCACACGCATACATTCAAACAGTCCACCGTTTTTGTATGTACACATACTCATACGTTCATATGCGCGCCTTTCAGCATATTCTAAGAATCACAATTGCGATTGATTTGCTTCTTTAGCTTCCTTAGTTTTGTATTTGTCACATATTGCCCTTGTAGTACTACTTTGGATTTTGCCAACAACCAATGCAATACTCTTGTGACGTAGTGGATAGACGCAAAGCGCGTAAACAAACAAACTTACAATAAGATAGCAGCTATGGTCATCCTTTGTGGAAGTTCAAAAGTCTACTGTTTGGGTCGTCCGAGTCCTACTCAGGTTTCGAGGTCTTCGCTTCAGTCCAGTGGTTGGCTAGGAGCTGATCTTGTAGCCGTGACACTTGCTGTTTGGCGCGTAATAATTGTTTTGTTGCTGTGTTTTTTTTTTTTTTTTTTTTTTTTTTATTTTGACACGTAATAATTGTTTTATTGTTGTGCTTTTAGATTTCTTTTTAATTTCCACAGCCACAAATTAATTTAAGGGAGTTTCACTGTAGGAATTAGTTGAACCAGAGACGGTGTCAACGTATGATTATTGTACCGGGTACGCATTTAGAAACTGTGTCTTCTATTGTACGTGGTGGTCCCTGCTCGGGCGCCAGTTAAAAAAACGTTTTAAATAAATTTCTTTGTCGCAGCGAAGCTACTTATTTGTTTCGATATTAACTGCGGACGCGCCACCGGTTTCGCTTGTTGCTGTCGCAACAATAATTTTTAAGAATTGTTTGTGCCGGTCGGAGCGGATGCAATGCAGACAGTAGGTCAGCATTTTACGGCGCAGCGTTTTGCAACGGGGCAATATCCTGCTTTTGACTTTGCTTATGTCAACTTGCACAATCAAAAGAGTTTTATTTTCGGCGAACGCAAAAAAAAAGGTTTCTGTCTGAGCGCGAGCAAAATCGTTCGAGGACCGCGGCGAATGGCTGCTCGCTAAGTTTATTTTAAAGGGTCAACGAGAAAAGGTTATTTGCAGAGAGTTTCAAACGGTTTTTTATTTACGAGCTTTACCAATAATTCAATAAGGACGATGCATTTGGGCGGTTTTTTATTTACGAGCTTTACCAATAATTCAATAAGGACGATGCATTTGGGCGCAACCAAATGCGTAGTAGGATCTCATGGGGGCACATCAAATTTAAAGTCGTATATATATATATATATATATATATATATATATATATATACATATATATATATATATATATATATATATATATATATATATATATATATATATATATATATATATATATATATATATATATATATATATAAATGCCGCGACATATGCAAACGGCAACGTTAATATAATTATTATATATAATTTTTTTTATTATATATTATAGGCTGCTGAAATTACGCAGCAGACAAAGAATGATGCTATTGCATGTCGGCGTCAGTTGAACGCGTCGTTCTTACATTTTCGGTTTGCAACATTATTGCTATGCAATAGCAACGTGCAAGGGTATTCTGTCAAGCCGGCGCCACTATTTATGATCAGTTGGACGCGTCGTTCTAAGAATTTCGGCTCGCAACATTATTGCTGTGCAATAGCAATGTACAACGGCATTCAAGCCGGCGCCACTTTTTATGATTTGGCTATTTTTTTTTTTTTTAGCCGATTTATTCTGGATTTTCGTGATCTAAGAAAATCCAGTATGAAATAGTTTTGACTATTCTGTGTGTTGTGGACATTGTCAGTATGAATATATCACTTCCCTTTCCTTAAGAAGTAATCCTGCGACTCAAGAAGACACTTAAGATAGTTTTGGTGATTTTTATATGATTTTGTGTTTGTGTTTTTTATACATGTACTTATTTATAATACAATATTCTTCAATTCATTCTTAATAGTTTATGTGTTTGTAGCCATTATTATCGAGGGTATGACATAGTTTGAATAATATTAGTGGATAAAAATCAATTGGAATATAGGATGTGAATGTCATTAATATTATGAAATTATTTGGATTTGATTTATTTTCTTTCGTTTTTAAAATTGTGTTTTATAGTACCATGTAATTCTATTTTTGTTAGTAATTTGGTAATGATCTGGATCTAATTTTTTAACATTTTTATTGGCTTTAAAGGGATTTTCTAGTTTGCCCTTTTGTAACGGTTCTTTTCAATACCTGGTATCGATTTCGTATTCTTGTCGGTTACTGTTGATTTTATTTATTACTTTTTCTTTTTTTTTTGAATGCCTAATTTTGGTTGTCCAGCATATAAGAATATGTGTGCAGGAGTTTGTCATGTTTTGTTTTTTTGATTGTAAATGTAAAGAATGGTTTCTATTTTACTGAGTTTATTTTTTTCGTCATTTAAAGTGTTGATTATTCTATCGTTCGATGTCTGCTATTCTTGTTTTTGTTGTATTTAATTGTAATTCTACTCCTTCACTTTCGAGCCATTTTTTAATTGCTATGCTGGAAAATGTACCGTCTCGATCAGCTTTTAATATTATTGGATTTCCTAACTAATTGAATATACGCATTAATGCATTTTTACATTCTCTCCAATCTTTTGATTTAATATTCTCGAGAGTAGCGAATTTTGAATAAATGTCTATGGAACTAAGATAATGTTTGCCTTCAGAGGAATAAATGTCTATTACAAATTTATCGCGACAATAATCGGTTTTGTCGGTAATTTTCATCGGCATGTTTGTATTTCTGTGTTCGGTTTCTGTTAAATTGCAAATGTTACATCCGTTTATTATATTTTGTATTAGTAATTCACTGTTAGGGAAATAGTGAGTTTCACAGAAGAGTTTATTTTTTTTTTTTAATTCCGGAGTGTAAGAGTTTTTCATGGGTTTTTAAAATAAGTTCTTTAAATTCGGCATATGAGTTTATATTTTTTAATTGAATGAGACTTCTTAGTATTTTGGTATGGCTATTGTTGATAATTTTTTTGCGTGCGTTTTGAATTATCTCAAAATCTGCATCACTCATCATCAATTTTGTACAAAAATAGTCAATCAAATATTTTTCGGCCTTGTCTCTTTTCTTTAGTCATGTTATTTTATGTGGATTATTAGTTTTTTTAAGTAATTCTGTTTTTTATATACCTGGAATGCCTTTAGAAAATATAATCTGTCTTTTAAATGAGTTTATTGATTAACATTTTTTGTCACAAAAAGAAAATAACATAACTGACCTAGGCTATACGAAAAATTATAATTTTAAATTAAAAATTATTTGCAGAACTTCAACATTAAATCGAATTACATATATTTCTCAGAAATGCCGTTTGTCGTCTTAGCAATTCTTATTAAGCTTATTTATATAGGTGGCACAGGCATATGAATTTGCAGCTGGGCGTTACAAATTTTGTTGCCAATTTGCCACGCCCCCAGTAGGCGTAAACATATCATATTTGGCAAGTTCCTAGAAGGAGTCGACGGTAACGTAACTGTAAAGTTTGGATGCTTACACTCCAAAAATGTGAAAGTTACAGGGTATTTTTTCGATATACCACGCCCCCAAAGGGCGTAAGATTTATTTTTAGGGAATCAATAGAGGAGACCTCCAGTAACACAAACATCTAATTTTGAAGCTTCTAGCTCTAAAACTATAGGAGCTATAAGCTTTTTACGATTTGCCACGCCCCCAATGGGCGTAGATATATCCGCCATATCTTTTTGAACTTGGGTGGTCAACGCAAGTATACATTCCAAATTTCAACTCTCTAGCTCTTCAACTAATATGATTTCTTAACTATGGGCGCAAGCATTTTCCGATTTGCCACGCCCCTAGTGGGCGTATCGGGAAAATCTTGACACTTTATAATTCGAGGGTATACACGAGTATATGTTCCAAGTTTTAAGTCTCTAGCTTCAATAGCGTAGAAAAATATTGCATTCATACGGACAGACGGACGGACAGCAAGACGGACATTTCACAAAACCAATATACTCTTTTTCCCTTTGGGAAACGAGTATAAAAACTTATTCATAATAACATGTAACGAAATTTCTAAATAATAGTCATCTATGTTTATATCACATAATAGTTGTTGAGTGCTACATATTGATGTTGGATAGAAAACCTATTTCTACCCAAAATGGACGGAAGTTATATTTAAATTGAAAGATAAAAAACCGCGCCTGTGTGCTTTCACAACAGTGGTTTATTTGTGACTAACTTAGATATGGTACTTATGACATAGATATGGTACACGTACTTATCGATACATATCGCATTAGTATTTTGGCATGGCTATTGTTGATAATTTTTTTGCGTGCGTTTTGAATTATCTCAAAATCTGCATCACTCATCATCAATTTTGTACAAAAATAGTCAATCAAATATTTTTCGGCCTTGTCTCTTTTCTTTAGTCATGTTATTTTATGTGGATTATTAGTTTTTTTAAGTAATTCTGTTTTTTATATACCTGGAATGCCTTTAGAAAATATAATCTGTCTTTTAAATGAGTTTATTGGTTTCTCTGTAATGCAAATTAAGGTGCTAGGGGGTTCGTCAGCGCTATGTTATGTTTCTTTTCCAAAATAAGTTTGTTATATTTTTACTCGCGATAGAGCGTCAGCTATGTGGTTTTCTTTTCCTTTTATGTAGTTTATATCAAAGTCGTATTTTGATCATTTTATTCTCCATCTGTTTAGTTTTGAATTTGGTTCTTTCATTGTATACAACCAACATAATGGTTTATGCTGACCATTGATTTCGAAATGTCGACCTAGAAGGTAATGTCGAAAAGTTTTTGTTGCCCATACAATAGCTAAAAGTTCCTTTTCTATGGCGCTATAGTTGGTTTCGTGGTCATTAAGGGTTCTGCTAATAAAACGTAGCCGGGGTTTCTTTCCGTCTTAAGAAAGTACAGCTCCAAGAGCTACATTACTTGCGTCAGTTGTTAAAATGTATTTTTTTTAAATGTGGAATTTTAAAAATTGGGTCGTTGGAAATAAGTTGTTTTAGTTTTTCAAAAGCTCCAATGTATTCTGGATTTTTAATGTTTATTTTTTAATCTTTTCTAAGTACTGTTGAGGATATTTATACTTTCGATTACACGTCAAAGATTTTAGTAAATATCTATCTCCAGCCAAAACTTCAACCACTTCAAATGGCCCTTTAAACTTAAGATCAAGTTTAGTCTGATAACGGTCTTCATTTCTTAGTAACACGTGATCACCCAAACTTATAATTTTAGCTTTATTTTTATAAAACCTATTGTTGTCGTTTTCATATTCTCTTTTGCTTTCTTTCTAAAATTTTCTTTATATATTTCATCATTACTATCCTCGTTTATTGGCAACAAGCCAAATTGACTGGCTTCTCTGCCAATTAACAACTCCAACAGGCGAAACTTTGTCACACAATTTATCATACAATTCATTACAAGCTGCACTTCAGCCAACGCATCCTGCCATGATCTCTGACTAGATTCGGCAGCAGTCAACATACTTTTCAGTGTACCCATGACACGCTCAATCTGACCGCTTGCTCTACTCGCACTTGCGAAACTATGTCCCTAATCGGCCACAAATCGAGTGGGCAAACCAAACAAGGACACGGCCGATCCTATAGCCCTAATGCAGCTGTCAGAAATCATCTATAAGGACGATAACGTATTCCTTCAAATCGTTTTTAACACTCAGTTTGCCTGTTATGTCGATGTGCATGGTATGCCACGGTATTTCTGTCTTAGGAATGGGATGCAGCTCTGTCTCTCTTTTCCCACTGGTGGCTTTGATGCTTTACATGTAATGCAATTCTCCACAAAGCCACGCACATACTTCAACATGTTTTCAAACCAATAATACCCATAAACTTTGTCTAGCGTCTTTTCCCATGCTAGATGATTGCTTCATGAACGTGATTTACAACTGACCATCTAAAAGCTCTTGGGATAACCGGCAAACATTTGGTCTTACTATTTCGCTGAATCTTTCTATGCAGTATGCATTTTCACAATTCATAAGTTTTGTCCTGATTTTCTGGCAACTTATTATTTCTTAACTTTACTATTATATCATGTATTTCAGAATCTCGCTGTTGTTCTGAAACCAACCAGTTGTCAGATACTTCTGTCAAATTTATTCGCAATTCTGGTATTTTATTCAAACTTTTATGTTTTTCAAGTACTGGATTCTGAGAATTTTATATCTTCAATTTTCTATCTTTCGTTTTCAATCTTCAACCTTTAGTTTTCGTTCTGTAACCTGAAATCTTTAATCTTCAATTCTAAATATTCAACTCTCAATATTCAAAGTAAGTCAAATCTTTAACTATAATCTTTAGCTTTCATCTTCAATCGTTCAGATATCATAAATTATCAACCTTCAATTTTCATTTTTCTATGTATCCCCTTCAATCTTCAACGTCCAACCTTCAAACTCCAATCTCAAATCTGAAATGAACTTATCAATCTTCAGTCTCAATCAATCTTCGGTCTCAATCAATCGATCTTTTATCATAGATCGTTAATTTTCAATGCTCCATCCTCATGCTTTAATCTTCAATCTGTACTTTTCTATTTTTAATCTTAGTTTTATCTAATATTCTATTTCTAAGAAAGTCAATATGCGCCATTCGCTCGCCCTTTCTATAATCTATTTCGAAGTCAAATGCCTATAAAAACGCCCACCATATATACACCCTTGGTGGTAAATCTATTTTTGTGAGGCTAGACTTTAACGAATTGCAGTCCATATAAACGACAAATTTGCGTCCCTGCAAATAATATCGGAAGTGTTTAATAGCATTAACCACTGCTAACGTCTCCAGCTCGTACGAACGATATCTAGATTCAGCGGGCGACGTACACTTACTATGGTATTCTACCACATGAGCTTTGTTGTCCATTTTATGCAACAGTATTCAAATATGATCAAATATGATCAGAACTGGCGTCGGTGTTATATTGTGTTTGTTTTGTTTATATTGTGTTTGCATTAACAGCAGCTTATATAGTTTTGTATTTGTCAAAAGTCGCCCTTGTAGTAGTAGTTTCGGATTTGCCAACAGGCAATGCAAAACTGATGTGGCGCTGCAGGTAGATGAAAAGCGTGTAAGCAAAAGGATCCGCGTTCGAGACGCGGCGGCGACGGCATGAAAATAGTTGAGCAGCTGTTCGTGCCTACATATGTACATACATACATGATGGGTCCTATCGTCAATTTTTTTGTGTGGAATAATTTTGTTCGGATTAAGTCGATTACACAAATATCGATATTTGATATTAACATTTTTTGTCACAAAAAGAAAATAACATAACTGACCTAGGCTATACGAAAAATTATAATTTTAAATTAAAAATTATTTGCAGAACTTCAACATTAAATCGAATTACATATATTTCTCAGAAATGCCGTTTGTCGTCTTAGCAATTCTTATTAAGCTTATTTATATAGGTGGCACAGGCATATGAATTTTGCAGCTGGGCGTTACAAATTTTGTTGCCAATTTGCCACGCCCCCAGTAGGCGTAAACATATCATATTTGGCAAGTTCCTAGAAGGAGTCGACGGTAACGTAACTGTAAAGTTTGGATGCTTACACTCCAAAAATGTGAAAGTTACAGGGTATTTTTTCGATATACCACGCCCCCAAAGGGCGTAAGATTTATTTTTAGGGAATCAATAGAGGAGACCTCCAGTAACACAAACATCTAATTTTGAAGCTTCTAGCTCTAAAACTATAGGAGCTATAAGCTTTTTACGATTTGCCACGCCCCCAATGGGCGTAGATATATCCGCCATATCTTTTTGAACTTGGGTGGTCAACGCAAGTATACATTCCAAATTTCAACTCTCTAGCTCTTCAACTAATATGATTTCTTAACTATGGGCGCAAGCATTTTCCGATTTGCCACGCCCCTAGTGGGCGTATCGGGAAAATCTTGACACTTTATAATTCGAGGGTATACACGAGTATATGTTCCAAGTTTTAAGTCTCTAGCTTCAATAGCGTAGAAAAATATTGCATTCATACGGACAGACGGACGGACAGCAAGACGGACATTTCACAAAACCAATATACTCTTTTTCCCTTTGGGAAACGAGTATAAAAACTTATTCATAATAACATGTAACGAAATTTCTAAATAATAGTCATCTATGTTTATATCACATAATAGTTGTTGAGTGCTACATATTGATGTTGGATAGAAAACCTATTTCTACCCAAAATGGACGGAAGTTATATTTAAATTGAAAGATAAAAAACCGCGCCTGTGTGCTTTCACAACAGTGGTTTATTTGTGACTAACTTAGATATGGTACTTATGACATAGATATGGTACACGTACTTATCGATACATATCGCATTGCTAAAGATGACATTTTCAACACCCTTCTTCAATGCAATCATGGTTACAAATTCAAATTAACATAATTCATTTTAAACTTAACATTTCAGTAAATTTAACATGCTTGTTCTTACAAAGATTCTTAGTCATGATATTTGCAATCATGTCTGTTGTACAAGCATACTTTAAGTTAATTTGACCTTCGTCTACTACTTGACGAGCAAAATGATATCTTATATCAATATGCTTAGTCCGGGAATGATAAACCGGATTGCTGGCCAACTCCTGTGCGCTCAGATTATCGCCATACAGAATAGTTGATGTAGATTCATCTCCACATCCAATCTCGATTATTAATCGACGTAAGAATATAGATTCCTTACAAGCCGCCGACAGTGCCATGTATTCTGCCTCCGTGCTGCTAAGTGCCTCACTGCGTTGCTTTTCGGATCGCCAAGAAATCGGTCCACCTGCCAGAAAGTATACATAGCCAGTATACGACCTCCGGTCAGTTCGATCTCCACCCCAATCCTCATCTACATATCCAGTGAGTGGCTGATGACTACCTGTGTAATGTAACTTGAAATTTAGCGTCGCTGCAAAATACCTTAAAACGTGCTTTACGCCAGCCAGATGCTCGACGTGCGGATCTTGGTTCCTCTGAGCCAACTTCGCAACTGAGTGTAAAATGTCTGGTCTAGTCGTGAGTGCCAGCCACATCAGCTCACCAATCATTGATTGATACTTGACAGGGTCAACCTTTTGACACTGTCCATCGGTGTAATTTACTTGGAAACCTGCATCCAGCGGAGTTGCTACTGGTCTACAATTGTCCATACCGTGAGTTCGCAATAATTCCTTGATATATTGCGAATGGCCTATGGTGATAGGTCCAAGCTCATCTTCACGCTGCACCTCCATGCCCAAAAACAGTTCAGGCACGCCTTTGTCGACACATTCAAACGCATTTGAAATCGCCGCTTTGATTTTAACCAGGTCTTCCTTGGATTAACATGCTATGAGCAAATCGTCAACATATACCAGGATTAACGACAAATTATCCTTTTCCATATGTTGGTAGAGACAGTCAATCCATATATCGCCTTCTTCAATAGCAAAGCCTTAGCTGGTTGATCTCGATCAGTGTATCCTTGGGGTTGCTATATACACAGTATCGCTCAGATCACTATTGAGGTATGCCGTGTATACATCCATTTGGTGCACATACAATTTCAATTTCGCTGCCAGTGCAAAGATGAATCGCAAGCTCTCCAGTCTGCACAACGGAGAAAAAGTTTCCGCATAGTTAATGCCATACCGCTGGGAGCAACCTTTTGCCACCAATCGTGCCTTGAATCGTTCAACATGTCCATCTTTGTTACGTTACAGACTGTATACCCATTTGCATCCTACAGCCCGCTGTCCTTCCGGCAAATCTGCTAACTGCCATGTCTGGTTCGCCATTAGTGCGCTATATTCCCGTTTCATCGCATCACACCAATCTGATGCATGAACACTCCTCAACGCCTCCTCATAGGATGATGCATTACTTTTGCATACTCTTGCCCAAAAGTTACAAAGCAATTATGTTTCACAGCGCTGCTCACTGAGAAAAAGTTTCCGCTCATATTCGGCACATAGAGAACATCGTTTAACAGCAACGTGCAGCTTTACTTCTCCTTTTCCTTCTGCTTTCAGGAAACCAGAGTCAGTCAGACTAATCATTTCTGTGTGTTTAACAAACTTTGTGAATAACTTTTTATCACAACACATATGGCTTGTTGCGCCACTATCCAAACACCACATACTCTTTTTCAAATGATCTGCGCTCAACGCATTTAATAAACTGCACTGCTTGTTCTCTCTTTTACTTGCCTTTTTCTCATTAGCGCTCTCTTTCTTACACTCAGCCTTCATATGCCCGCGCTCGCCACACTTGAAACATATAATTTTTTTGTTTCCCCCAACAAGCCGGAAGACTGCACATCGTCCTACCGTCCCATTAGTTTGCTGGTGACGTACTCTAAAGTATTCGAAAGGATACTTTTAAGAAGAATGTTACCAGTGCTGGACAAACTAAACATCATAACCGAACACCAGTTTGGGTTTAGAAGAGGACACGGTACGATAGAGCAATGCCATCGCATCACAAACATAATTATAAATGCGTTTGAATCAAAAAAGTATTGCACAGGAGTATTCCTAGATGTCAAACAGGCCTTTGTCAAAGGCATGCAGGTCTACTGTATAAAATTAAGAAATGGTTGCCTGCACCATACTTTTTGATTATCAAGTCCTATCTGGAAAACAGGAGTTTTTACGTCCAAGAGCAGGATGAATCGTCCAGTATACGCAATGCAAACGCTGGAGTCCCTCAAGACAGTGTATTAGGCCCAGTCCTCTATACTGTGTTTACAGCCGACTTGCCTTCTACCAACGCTGTAGAACTAGCAACATATGCTGACGACACTGCCGTCGTTGCTACCAACACTGACCCAACAGCTGCATCCAATCTTATTCAAGAGGAACTTGGTCTGATTGAAGCTTGGCTAAACAAATGGATAATTGTGGTGAACGCCCAAAAGTCTGTGCAAGTAACAGACCCGCTCTCAGACCCGGGAACTGTCCTACAGTCTCACTCAATGGAATCACTATTCCAGTTAGCGAAACGGTTAAATACTTGGGAGTGCATATGGATCGGAGGCTTACCTGGAGACAGCATATAAATTCAAAGAAATCACAACTCCAAATCAAGACAACAAAAATGTACTGGCTATTAGGACCGCGCTCGCAGCTAAGCCTTGAAAACAAAATACGGCTATATAAGGCTGTTTTAAAACCAATATGGACCTACGCGTTGCACCTTTGGGGAACAGCCAGTATATCAAACATTGAAATTCTTCAGCGTTACCAGTCTAAAACACTGAGAACAATAACAGGTGCTCCATGGTATATGACAAACTTTGACATCCATAAAGACCTCAAACTTCCTCTTATCAAAGAGGTAATACAAAAAAGCGCAGAGAGGTATTTAAATAGGCTACATGACCACTGCAATGCTCTAGCTTCTGGACTCCTCGACAACACAAATAACAGCAAACGGCGCTTAAAAAGATTCCACATATTAGATTTGCCAAATAGAGAATAGACTAGTAGAGAGTTAAACTAGTAGATTAGCTATAAATATGTAAATATATGGATTGATCTCGTTGGAGTTCAAACCATCCGGTTATTTATAGTTATAGTTTAAAGATTTGCTTATTGTTTTGTACAAGACAGATTGCAAATAAAATATATATAAAAAAAAAAAAAAATTTTTGTTTGTTTCCCTGCTTTTTCGCTCTCTGCGCGGCTGGCTTGTGTGTTGCACAAAATGCTTTTACGTATTCGTTCTTTTCTTCTGCGTTCTCCCTCCGCTGGCTCTCTTCCCTCACTTCGATGCATAGAGCGTTGAAGGGCAGCAGACTGTCGCGCGTTTCTATGGCGACAACGAAATTTTCGTAACTTTTTGGAAGACTCGACAGCTAAATAATTGTGCGCAATTCGTCGCACAGCTCAATTCCTATTGTCCCGAGGCTATCCAAAATTCCAACAAATTCATTTATATAACTCGAAATGCTTCGCCGTTGCTCCATGCGCTTGAAAAGCAATTTGTTGTAGAGCTGAACCTTACGTGTTGGTCCATTCGGCTGATGGACATCTCTTAGCTGATTCCACGCCTCGGACGACGTCTTGCAATCCTTCAAATAGCCCAATTGTGGTTTTACACTTAACATGATCACTGACAGCGCTTTCTCATCTTTGGCCTGCCAATTCACTTTCCCAGGAGCATCCGTTGGTAGCAATCCACCTGATGCTACACTCCACAGCTCCTGGAGCACCAACACACTCCGCATTTGAACGCGCCAGGTTTCATAATTGCCTTCGTCCAACTTTTCTATTTGATAAATTCCGCTCATAGCTATTATCAATTAGTTCCTGAGTCACACCGATGTTAATAGCTCGTAACTAAAAACTAACACTTTATATTTCAATTAAACATCCGCGCCTGGGCCCATAACCTTTGTTGTATAGAAAACCTTTTTCTACCCAAAATGGACGGAAGTTATATTTAAATTTAAAGATAAAAAAACGCGCCTGTGTGCTTTCACAACAATGGTTTATTTGTGACTAACTAAGATATGGTACTTATGACATAGATATGGTACACGTACTTATCGATACATATCGCATTGCTAAAGATGACATTTTCAACAATTGAATCATTATATATGCCGTTCAATTTAACAATGTTATAAATTCGTTTGCCTCTAAATTTTTCGGCAACGCTTTCTTTGACCAAGGAACATTCGGCTCGAAAGTCAAAACAAAATGGAACGAAAAAATGGAACAACTTATAGTTCTCGATGGTGGAGCTACAGCACAAATGTCTACTCGCTTCTCGATCACTCGGTCGCTTTCTCGGGTTCCTCCGTTTGGACGGATGCGAAGTGTCCAAATTCGTCGCATTTGAAACATTTATTTCACTTGAGAGGGACGCTTGAACTTTTTGCGCTCGGAGCCTGTTGTAGTTGCATCGTCATCTAAGTTCCGCTTCTTTTTTAACTTTTGTGTGCGCTTGTAACTGTTTGCTTTGTTTTAGTTTTTGTCGGCCGGCAACGGCAGCAGCATTCCAAATTTGAACGTTGAGTTTTCAACAGTTGTGCGCCTCGTTTCCAACGAAAATTGAAATCGACTCAAACTGAGCCAAACAGAAAACAACGCACAGACAGACACGCACACTAATGAACAGTCATATCAGTCTCTTTCTTTCTTTATCACGCGAAACAAAACATAAAAGAAAACGAACGTCAGCAGGCAACTGCGAGAAAATGGCAAACTTTACACTTGTAAAGCTGCCAAATAGGCATCGATAGTATTGCTTGTAGGCGAAGCAGATCCCACATCTGATGTCTTAAAATTGATTAAATTCTTATGGCAGGTCAGACATTTTCAATTTGTTTTCGACGCACTTTTTATTTAATTTTGCCTTGGGAAGGTGCCAAGTTACAATTATATTATATCTATGAATGAAGTTTGATACTTTTTGTATGTCTAAGTAGATTTACATGATGTTTCAGTTTGATTAAATATTCCTAAGAAACATGGGTTATTATACTCGTTTCCCAAAGGGAAAACGAGTATATTAGTTTTGTGAAATGTCCGTATTGCTGTCCGTCCGTCTGTCTAGAGACTTGAAATTTGGAACATATACTCGTGTATACCCTCGAATGATAAAGTGTCAAGATTTTCCCGATACGCCTACTAGGGGCGTGGCAAATCGGAAAATGCTTGCCCCCATAGTCAAGAAATCATATTAGTTGAAGAGCTAGAGAGTTGAAATTTGGAATGTATACTTGCGTTGACCACCCAAGTTCAGAAAGATATGGAGGATATATCTACGCCCAGTGGGGGCGTGGCAAATCGGGAAAACTATATTTTCTACAATTTTAAAGCTAGAATGCTGAAATTTGGCACGTATCTTAACGCTACGATTCTATAAAGATTGATAAAAAGATTTTATGTCCACGCCCACGTGGGGGCGTGGCAAATCGGATCTGAATATAGAGTAATTTTACAAATTCAGCTATATTTTAAGCACTATGCTAGAGACTTGAAATTTCGTATATATTCTCGGATAAGCAACCCAAGATGAAAAAAAATGGCGGACATACCTACGCTTTCAGGAGGCGTGGCAAATCGCAAAACCTTATAGCTCCTACAGTTTTAGAGCTAGACGTTTTAAAATTGGATGTTTGTGTTACTGGGGCCTCCCCTATCGATTACCCAAAAATAAATCTTACGCCCCTTTGGGGCGAGGTATGTCGAAAAATACCGTGTAACTTTCACATTTTTGTAGTATAAGCATCTAAGTTTTACAGTTACGTTACCCTCAACTCCTTCTAGGAACTTGCCAAATATGATATGTCTACGCCTACTGGGGGCGTGGCAAATTATCAACAAAATTTGTAACGCCCAACTGCAAAATTCATATGTCTGTGCCTCCTATATAAATAAGCTTAATAAGAATTGCTAAGACAACAAACGGGATTTCAAAGAAATAGTAAAAAATATAAGTAATTCGAATTAATGTTGAAGTTCTGCAAACAATTTATCTGCGAAAATGATCATTTTTCGTATAGCCTAGGTCAGTTATGTTATTTTCCTTTTTGTGTGTGTGACCATTCCGTCGTTCGATATTTTTTTTATCGATTACACATAGACTCGTCATTCAGAACAAAATTATTCCACACAAAAAAATTGACCATAGCGTCCATCATGTATGTAGGTATGTATGTATGTATGAAGGCACGAACAGCAGCGCACAAGAATTGAATTTGAATTTGTTGTGATGATGTACACGTTACTTACACTTACATTCGCTTGCTTACATGTGCATATGTATATGCATTTATCTGCCCATGTGCGAAACGCTTGCGAAAGTCTTGCATTATGTTATACGTAATGTATAAGTATAATGTATAAGTAAGAAAGCTCTAGTCGGGGGTGTCTGACTAGGAGATTTGTATGTCAATCAAATATAATTATATAATTAAATAAATAATTAAATAAAAAAAATAAAGAGAAGAAAAACAAACATCACTGCCGCTGGATTTGAACCTACATCTACTACATATGTATCGTTAAAGCACACCATCTCAACTAGCAAAGCCACTTCCTATTTATTAAGGGGAAAAAAAGAAAAAAAAAACTATTTTAATGCCGTCGCCTGTCACGTCTCGAACTCTGACCCTTTTGATTACGCGCTTTGCATCTACCTGCTGCGCCACATCAGCTTTTCATTGCCTGTTGGCAAATTCGACTCTAGTTCACTTCAAGAGCGACTTTTGACAAATACAAAACTATAGAAGCTGCTGTTAATGTAAACACAATATAAACACAAATCAATCGCAATTGTGATTCTTAGAAATGGGTGAAATGCGCGCATATGAACGAATGTGTACGTGTACATACAAAAACGTTGGTCTGTTTGAATGTATGTTTGTAAAGGGCGATATTTGACAAGTACAAAACAACAGAGCGGCTGAAAATGCAAACACAATTCAAACACAGATTTGGTTGAAGAATATTCTAGAATGAATGGAGTTGAATTTATTTGTGCCCATGCGTAGCAAACGCGCTTGTACGTTTCAATGTATGTGTAAATGTAAATGTATTTTGCTGTCACTGCGTAACACGTGCGTGTTGTTTAATAGATTGGGACTGACTTAACGAAACTTGATGAAACTTTCAGCATATGATTCTATTGAATTTTTTACATTTTATAAAAATGCTAATTCATTCACATGGTTTTATTTGCAAAAATCAAAATTGCATAAAATTCACATAAATCTACATAAATGAAAAATTTGAGATATATTATTAAATTTAATGTTGCGAAATAGCAAAAGCAACATTAAGAACAGAAGATAAAGCAAATAGACGAAAGGTAACGGGATTAGCCGAACATCGTCTTAGCTTACACACGCAATACTTCATCTGCTTTATATCTCCTCAGTTCAATTCACGTTAAGCGACGAGAGCGTACAGTCGAAAAGAATTCATTAATGAACAATATATATATTCCAACATAAAACCACCGCCTTATTATTTAATATAATATTATTAACTGCCTGCTATATAATTCAATAGGTTATGGGCCCAGGCATTGAAAAATAATAAGGTGTATCGGTTTTATTAAATGTGTTTATGTGTACATATATTAATGTGCATATGTACATATGTATATTGGTGTATGTATATATGTATGTATGTACATAAGTGCAGGAACGAACGAAAGCGGCAAGCAGAAAATAAGTCTCCGTACAGCACATAACGGAACTTGTTGAATATCACCATAGAACACCGAGCGTCGAAAACGAGCGAGGAAAAGCAGAAAGCAAACAGCAAATTTTCAGTGAAAATTTATATTGAGTGAAACTTAGTTTTTGTGCAAAATTAGAAATTGTGTTTAGTTGCGAATATGGAAAAAGTACAAAGGAATATAAAACCGTTCGACGGTGACAAATACTCAATGTTCAGGCACGAACATAAACTATTCAAAGATTGGAATAGTAATAATTGTCATTGTCTTGTATATAATTAAGAAAAGAAACCAGAGACAGCGATTACAGACTGTCACCTTTCTGGCCCCGGCAGAATGTTCAGGCATGAACATAAAAATATATATAAATATGTAAACATGCCTTCTACGCACTTGACGACTAGCATGCAGTGCGATAGATGAAGAAAGGCCACATGTGTGGAATCTTAAAATAGCCAGATGAACGCTGACCCTTACAACGTCAGCGATAGGTTAAGAATAGATAATAGACGAACGCTGAGCCCTACAACCTCAGCGATAGTATAAGAATACAATAGACCAATGCTGAGCCTTACACACTCAGCAATAGACACATTAGATTTAAGGGTTGAAATTATGCATGAGGCTGCGTATATATACTCAGCCTCAGAAGAATAAAGACCAGTACAGCACTAAACCCCAACATAGTCAAGTGTATTCATTCACTCAATTTGGAAGTTTCGGATTAGAGCGCTTCTTGAAGAAAAAGATCTTTTGAGTGTTTTGAATGTGGAAAAAGAAAAAATGACAGAAGAGTTGAAGAAGGCTGATAGGCGTGCTAAAAATATAATTATTGAATTTCTAAGTGACTCGTTTTTGGTTTTTACTAACGCTGACAAAAGTGCAAAAGAAATTTTTGAAAGCTTAGATTCAATATATGAGAGAAAAAGTTTGGCATCACAACTTTCATTGAGGAAACAGTTGTTAGCATTAAGATTAAAAGGAGATTCGTCACTTGTTAATCATTTCCATATATTTGATGATTTAATTACTGAGCTTATTGCATCAGGAGCTAAGATTGATGAAATGGATAAAGTTTCTCATCTACTTTTAATTCTTCCGTTTAGCTTTGATGGAGTCATCACAGCCATTGAGACATTGTCAGAGAGTAATCTAACTTTAAGTTTTGTTAAAACCATGAAATTAAATTGAAATCCATAAACAAAGATACAAGTATCAAAGTTTTGCAAGCTGTGAAGTAGAGAAAACAAAAAGTTTTTTTTCCACACATAAAGTTAGTTTTAAAAAATAAAGTGAAGCAGAGAAAAAAGTGCTTTCATTGTGGAAAGCCCGGTCATTTGAAAAAAGATTGCTTTATTTTCAAAAGATCAAATGTCGCCACTAATGTCAATGAAAATAAGCAAGCGCAGGTAGCAACAGCTCAAACAGGTCGTGGCTTTGCCCTTATGATAAAACAAGTAGCAAATATATCGAATAGTAGCGAAGTTTCATTCATATTAGACTCAGGAGCTTCAGACCACATAATAAAAGGTAAGGAATTGTTTGCTCACCATGTTATCTTGGAGAATCCTGCAGAAATAGCCATTGTCAAATGCGGAGAATGCATCTATGCAACAGCTAAAGGAGTTGTTCAATTGAGAAGCCAGAGCACTAACATAACATTGGAGAACGTGCTATTTTGCAAGGATGTGCCACATAATCTCTTATCAGTTCGGAAAATGCAAAATGCTGGGATGACAGTGGAATTCAATTCTGAAGGTGTGAAGTGGTAAAATGGTATTTGCTGGAGCATGTGAGTATAATGTTCCATTTGTAAAATTTAAATTGAATAAAACAGCTTATTCAGGTAATTCGAATATAACCAAAAATGCAGAGTATCGCTTGTGGCATGAAAGATTGGGTCACATTAGTTTTGGAAATAAAGAGAAACAATTTGTTTGAAGAGATTAATCTACTAAGTAAAGTAGATTTAAATAAAGAATTATGCGAAACGTGCATTAATGGAAAAATGTCAAGATTGAGATTTGAAAAATTCAAAAATAAAGATCATATTAATAGGCCATTGTTTGTAGTACACTCAGATATTTGTAGTCCGATAACTCCCAGTTCCATTTTTTTTTTATAACAATAAGCAAATTGTTTAAAATACTATACTAACTAACCGTATGGTTTAAGCTCCAGTGAGCTTAATCCATATATTTATATATATACATATTTACAGAAAACCTATTTTTTTTTTTTTTTTTTTTTTTTTTTTTATAGTCTGGGAGATCCAGGACATGGAATCTTTTTGGGCGTCGTGGACTGTCATTTGAGTTCTCTAGAAGTCCCAGTGCTAAGGCGTTGCTGTGACCATGTAACCTTTTTATGTATCTTTCTGTGCCCGCCTTTACTTCGTCTTTGACAAGAGGGAGTTTAAGGTCTTTGTGGATATCATAATTGGTTATATACCAACGTGCACCTGTAATTGTTCTGAGTGTCATAGACTGGTATCAGCTATCATTTGACAGTGCCTCACACTCCACAATTAAACGGTGTTTCTGAACGAATGATCAGAACTATCACAGAAAAGGCTCGATTTATGGTGTTTCATTCAAGGTCTGTAGAAGATTGTGTTGTACAATCTGAAGACTCAGTGTTCCAAAATGAAATGACGGAACAGTATGATAACTCTTGTTTGGAAAATGAGAATGAAAAACAAGAAGTTGATTTTCAGAATGCAAATTCTGAAAATATAGAGTCTTGCTTTCCATTGGATGAAATGGAAAATATGGAAACTGTTGATGAAAATTCCAATACTGTTGTACAGCCTTGTGAAAATTCCACAAATCTGGAGAATACCGATCCAGTGGAAATTACTGGTGAGAACAAGAAATTCGACGCAGTGAAAGATTAAAAGACAAACCTAAATGTTCATATAGATTAATGACAAAAATGTTTGATGAATTCCTATACATATTTTAGCAATATTCCAAATTGCTTTGAAGAAATTAAGAGTAGAGATGACAAAATTAATTGGGAAAAAGCAGTACAGGATGAACTAGATTCATAGTCAGATACAAAGCCAGACTTGTAGCTCGTGGTTTCACGAAAAATATTTAACTGATTACGAAGAAACATTTGCACCAGTTGCACGTATTTCCAGTTTTCGATTTATACTAGCGCTTGCAAATCAATACGATTTAAAGGTTCATCATATGGATGTTAAACAAGTAAGAGTGCTCTAGTCGAGACTGCTCGACTAGGGGATACCCTGAGCCCTGTGAAGAGCCAAATTTGGAATCATCCTATATAACCAACACATACACACATACATATGCACGCACGCATAAGCTCGCGCTCTGCCAACTGCGCAGTTGACGCAGCGACTGCGCTTAAGCTGCAATGTGAGCATTACTATGGGAACTTAATTGCTTAATAACTTTTCTTAGCGTTGGACTAACTGCATCAAACTTTCACAACTTATTAATGGCATCCATATGTGTGTATGTGCCAAAGCACAAGTTTTCAGTATTTGATTTGCGCTTTTTACAAATAGGGGCTATTGGGGGCGAATGGGGCGTGGCATCAAAAATCTAAAGATTACGTAATCTCCGTATTCATTACACGCACCTACACAGCAAATTTGAAGTCTCTAGCTCAAACTATGTACAAACCAGGCCTTAAAAACCTATTTTCGATAAGCATTAAAATCGATAACATTACAACAAAAATAGTTATCGTTCATACGAAATAAACTTGACCTGCGCGTGCTATCCACGGACCCAACAAAAAAATTCAAGTCTCTAGCTTGTCTAGATGCTTCAATCGACGCGTTCAAACATACGGACAGACGGACGGACGGACAGACGGACAGACAGACAGACGGACAGGGCTAAATCGACTCAGCTCGTCGCCCTGATCAAGAATATATATACTTTGTGGGGTCTGACACGCCTCCTTCTGCCTGTTACATACATTTAACAAAACCATTATACCCTGATTTCCCATTTTCAATGGGTTCAGGGTATAAACAGCATTCCTAAATGGCAATTTGAAAGAGGATACTCACATGAAGATTCCTCTTGGACTGAGTCATGGTGATGATACAGTTTGTAAGTTAAATAAAGCTATTTATGGTCTAAAGCAAGCAGCTAGGTGTTGGTTCGAAGCTTTGTAAATCTTGGAGTTGACCGATGTATATACCTCATAGATAATGGGGATATATCTTCTAACATTTATGTGCCTTTGTATGTGGATGATGTTGTCATCGTAACAAAGAATATTGAAACAATGTCTGAGTTTAAATCTTATTTAATGAATAAATTTAAAATGAGTGATTTAAAAGACATTTTATTGGCATTAAAATAGACAGGAAAGAAGATCAATTACAGCTTAGTCAATCAGTATACATAAGTAATGTTTTAAGGAAATTTAATATGGAAAATTGTAATCCAGTCAGCACACCATTACCAAGTAAATTAAACTATGAAGCCTTAGAATCTAAAGAAACTTTTGATGCTCCGTGTCGTAATTTGATCGGTTGTTTGATGTACATTATGTTATGTACTCGGCCAGATTTGAGTAGGGCAGTAAGCATATTAAGTACATATACCAATAAAAACAACAAAGAACTATGGCAGTGCCTAAAAAGGCTACTAAGGTATCCGAAAGGTACGGTTAAATTAAAATTAACCTTTACAAAAAGCATTAGTTTTGAAAGTGTTGTTGGTTATGCAGATTCTAATTCGGCAGGTAATGAAACAGATAGACGGAGTACTGCTGGTTACTTATTTAAGTTATTTGATAGTTGTTTAATTTGCTGAAGTATCATGAAATAAAATATCACTTCACTCGTGAGCAAATAGAAAAGAAAATAATTTCCATTAAGTATATTTCCACAGATGAACAGTTGGCTGATGTGCTTGCGAAACCGCTACCAGCAGCAAGATTCCTGAATCTTCGAGATCAATTGGGACTCACTAATGAAGTCATCAACAGTTTTTTTATTATTAAATATTAAATTACCTTCTGAATTTAAAAATATTAATTTAAAGTAATCTTTACGTAATTACTAAATAATTGAAACTTGATTTGAATTTAATACGTAAATTGACGTGTTCTATTTTGATATATTAACTGAATATTATAGTTTTTAATTTTGAACGGTTTGATTAAGTTTCACTGGGTTTCCTTCATCATTGCAGCAAATGCTGAACCATGTTTTTGTATATTTCCCCAGAGTACGCCTCTTGTCAGATAAGAAATTTATGTAATTTAATTTTGGATTTATTTAATGTTACTTTTGAGGAAGAGTATTTCGAAATAGCAAAAGCAACATTAAGAACAGAAGATAAAGCAAATAGACGAAAGATAACGGGATTAGCCGAACATCGTCTTAGCGTACACACGCAATACTTCATATGCTTTATGTCTCCTCAGTTCAATTCACTTTAAGCGACGAGAGCGTACAGTCGAAAAGAATTCATTAATGAACAATATATATATTCCAACATAAAACCACCGCCTTATTATTTAATATAATATTATTAACTGCCTGCTATATAATTCAATATTTAATATACAAGATACCCCTATGGGAAACGAGTATCACGCATTAGGTTTCGCCCTAAGGCAACGTTCTTACTTGTTCTCTATTGCTTTAGTGTTATAATTGAATAAGACTTCTTTATTAAAATAGTATTTGTCATTACAATTTTCTGTTAATATATTCTTATCTTCGTCTGGATATGGAAGTATCTCAAAAATAGGGACTTAGTTATATTTTGTGGAATATTTTAAATTATCAATATTTCGTTAGTATCTTGTTTAAACCAAGTCGAAGTTTTTATGTTTAATAGTTTTCTGAATTAACTTCTTTTAGATAATTATGTTTTAAAAATTTTTGGTTAAAAGTTTCTAATCTTGTAAGTTGCATACCCATTTCTATGTCTTCTATATATTCTGTAAAATGATCTAGATTGAATATTAAAGTTTCTAATCTTATTAATTTTTCGTTTTCTGCCCTTATAGAATTTAGTAATTTGAATCCTTCATTAATGGTGTCTATTATGTGATTTAACTCATTGACCTGTACATTGTTTTCTGACAAGTTCAGTATTTTTTTTTCCAATTTTTCTTTATCTTCTTGGCTTAGAGTTCCGAAAAGATATTTATAAACTGATCCTACAACATTTATTAAACCGCGTACATTTCGCTTAATTATTCGAATTCCGTTAATTTCTCTTTTTAATTTATTTACTAGGTACTGGAATTGTGTTACGTTAATGTATTCTTGAGTTTGTTTTAGTAGATTATTATATGTAATATCGATTTTAGTTAGATTTACTTTTAAGTAATGATGTTCAAAGTCGGTTGGTAAGTACCTGTTTTAAATATTAGGCAACCATTCGGAGCTTTTATTGGGTTTATTTAAATACTTTGCGCATTTGATGAGTTGGTTTTCAGTAATAGGATGATTGATATAATGTTTATGACGGTCAACTTAAGATGTTGACCTGTAATTAATTATCGTGTTTGCTTTTGTTATTTACCTTTTTATACCCTGAGCCCATTGAAAATGGGAAATCAGGGTATAATGGTTTTGTTAAATGTATGTAACAGGCAGAAGGAGGCGTGTCAGACCCCACAAAGTATATATATTCTTGATCAGGGCGACGAGCTGAGTCGATTTAGCCCTGTCCGTCTGTCTGTCCGTCCGTCTGTCCGTCCGCATGTTTGAACGCGTCGATTGAAGCATCTAGACAAGCTAGAGACTTGAATTTTTTTTTGTTGGGTCCGTGGATAGCACGCGCAGGTCAAGTTTGTTACCAAAAAACGATATCTATTTTTGTTGTTTTGTTATCGATTTTAAACCTTATCGAAAACAGGTTATAAAATTCTATCTGCCACACCTTTAGAGCTAGACCCCTCAAATTTTGCATATAGATTCACGTGAATTTTATGCAATTTCTATTTTTTTATTTTTTGGATACCGGCTTTTTTTACTGATTACCCCCCACCCCCCACCCCCTGCCTTCAACACCCATTGAGAGTCTGTTGCAAATATAACCATGTGAATAAATTAGCATTTTTATAAAATGTAAAAAAATCAATAGAATCATATGCTGAAAGTTTCATCAAAATCCGTTAAGTCAGTCCCGATTTATTAAACAAAACGTTTGGCCAATATTCACACGCAGCAAAAAAACATTTACACATACACATACATTGAAACGTGCAAGCGCGTCTACTATGCATGTGCAGAAATACATTCAAGGCCATTCGTTCTAGCATATTCTTCAACCAAATTCTGTTTGCATTTTCAGCCGCTTCTGTAGTTTTGTATTTGTTATATATCAGCCCTTTACACGCATACATTGAAACAGACCACCGTTTTTGTATGTACACATACTCACACGTTCATATGCGCGCATTTCAGCATATTCTAAGAATTACAACTGCGATTGATCTGCTTCTTTAGCTTCTTTAGTTTTGTATTTGTAACATATCGCATTGTAGTACTACTTTGCGTTTTGCCAACAAGCAACGGAATACTGGTGTAGCGTAGTGGATAGACACAAAGCGCGTAAACGAAAGGTCGCGGGTTCGAAACTCAGTGACAACAGCGTAACTTTTTTTATTTTATTTTTTTTTAAATCTATAAACATAAGGTGGTCGTGCTAGTTGAGATGACGCGCTTTAACGTTACACATGTAGTAAATAGATGCAGGTTCGAGCCCAGGTGCGGTGATGTTTGCTTTCTTTTCATTTTTTTGTTTATTTATTTAATTATTAATTTATTTTTGATTTACATACATTCTAGTTGAATAAAATTTCAAAATTATAATTTAATTTTGCAAAATGTAATGTTATATGCAAGCTACATAGCGTATTAAACAATGCAAATGGGACGGGGCTCAGGGTATCTCCTAGTCGGGCACCTCCGACTAGAGTTTTCTTACTTGTTCTTCTTGAATTTTTATTTATAATGTATTACTTTTCGCCCTCTATTTGTTTCTTCGAAATTTTTATCGTCAATTGGTTTTATTTCTCCAGTCTTTTTGAAAGGATTTGTTGTTTTTGATTTGATCAATGGGGCTTGTTTATATCTAGTATCTGTGTCAAAATTCTGTCTAATTTTATTCAATTTAGTTCTTTGATTTCTTTTGTTCTCTTGTGTATTATATTCGGGTGTTCCTGCATAAATAAATATATCTGCTGGTGTCCTATTAGTCGTGTTATGTTTAGTCTTGTGATTATATATATAAAGTATTATTTCGAATTTTGTTAATTTATCTTCGATGTTATTTTCATTCATGACAATTCTTAATTTTTCATTAATAGTTTTGTGAAGTCTTTCTATATCTGTAATTCTGTTTTTGCTTGTTGTTATAATTATTTGTACCTTTTTTTCTGCGCATATAAATGCTAAATCTTTGTCTGCTTTAATTTCTATAGGTTTCCCCATGTCGTTAAATATTTTCATTATAGCTCTTTTTGCTTCTAACCAATCTCTATATTTAACTTCTATTAATGTTGCAAAGTTAGAATAAATATCAATGCATGAAAGGAATTGTAAATTATCTATCTATCATGTAAAAGTCCATTACGTTTTCTCTGATATTAAATGTTTCTGGTATTGTTTCTATAGTTAACTTTGTGTTTCTGTGTTCCGTTTTTGCAATGTTGCATATTAAACATTCATTGACAATATTTTGAATTAAATTTTGATAGTCTGGATAATAGTATTTTTCTTTAAACCAATTTATTGTTTTGCCTATTCCTGGGTGTAATAATTTTTTATGTTTCTTTAATATAATTTCTTTGAACTGTGCATATGTTTCTATGTCGGTTAGTTTAATAGTGGATTTCATTGTTTTTGTTGTTGTATTTTAATTTATTATTTCAACGTATGCTTGTTGGAATACAGGGTAATCATTTTCGTTATAAAAGTATAAAACATTGTTTTTACTACAAAAATATTGTTTGATTATATCTTTTGCATAAGTGTTTGTCATTTCTTTGTATATTATTTTAATATTGGTTTTATCGAAATAATTTGTTATATTTACTTTATATTCGGTACCTTTAATAAATTCTATTTGCCTATTATAGTAATTTATTGGTCTTTCTGACAGTTGTATGTAATTGTTATTATCTTCATAGGCGCTATGTATTGTTGCTGCTGTGCTTTCATTTTCTCCTAAGAAATTTTCATTTAATTTTACTCGTGATAGAGCGTCGGCTACATAACTTTCTTTTCCGGGTACATATTTTATATGGTAATTTCATGTTGGGCTCTTTTATATAATTAAGCCACAGTGGTTTGTGATCACTAAGGATCTCGAATTTTCGACCGAATAAATATGATCTAAAGTATTTTGTAGCCCACACAATGGCTAATAATTCTTTTTCGATCGCTGAGTAATTTATCTCGTGTTCGTTCAAAGTTCTGCTGGCATAGCAGATTGGCTTATGGTTTTGGGATAGGACGGCTCCTACAGCTGCCTAGGAATTCAGTCTCTTTCTTTATGAATCCACACTTGTCGAGTTGTATTTTTAAATTAGCTTCCCTAAGTTTACTAAATACTGGCGTGTCAGACCCCACAAAGTATGTATATTCTTGATCAGGACGACGAGTTGAGTCGATTTAGCCCTGTCCGTCTGTCTGTCTGTCCGTCTGTCCGTCCGCATGTTTGAACGCGTCGATTGAAGCATCTAGACAAGCTAGAGACTTGAATTTTTTCGTTGGATCCGTGGATAGCACGCGCAGGTCAAGTTTGTTACCAAAAAACGATATCTATTTTTGTTGTTTTGTTATCGATTTTTAACCTTATCGAAAACAGGTTATAAAATTATATCTCCCACGCCTTTATAGCTAGACCCCTCAAATTTTACATATAGATTAATGTGAATTTTATGCAATTTCTATTTTTTTTTTATATTTTAGATACCGTCACTTTTTACTAATTGCCAAATATAACCATGTGAATAAATTAGCATTTTTATAAAATGTAAAAAATTGAATAAAATCACATGCTGAAAGTTTCATCAAATTCCGTTAAGTCGGTCCCGATTTATTAAACAAAACGTTTGGCCAGTTATCACACGCACGTTGCAAGCAGCGACGCACGTCGTGTTTAGTTAGTACAGTACTGAAGTTTATTCTTCTGAGGCTGCGTTTATATACGCAGCCTCACGCATAATTTCAACTCTTAAATCTAATGTGTTTATTGCTGAGTGTGTAAGGCTCAGCATTGATCTATTGCATTCTTATATTATCGCTGAGGTTGTAGGGCTCAGCGTTCGTCTATTATATATTCTTATACTATCGCTGAGGTTGTAAGGGTCAGCGTTCATCTGGCTACTCTTAGATTCCACACATGAGGCCTTTCTCTTTCTATCGCACTGCATGCTAGTCGTTAAGTGCGTAGATGACATGTTTACATATTTATGAATATTTTTATGTTCATGCCTGAACACATACATTGAAACGTGCAAGCGCCTCTGCTATGCATGTGCACAAATAAATTCAAGGCTATTTATTCTAGCATATTCTTCAACAAAATCTGCGTGTTTGCATTTTCAGCAGCTTCAGTAGTTTTGTATTTGTCATATATTTTTGTATGTACACATACACATACTCATACGTTCATATGCGCGCATTTTAGCATATTCTAAGAATCACAATTGATGATGCGCTTTAACGTTACATATGTAGTAAATAGGTGCAGGTTCGAGTCCAGGTGCGGTAATTTTTGTTTTTCTTTTTTTTGTTTGTTAATTTGTTTATTTATTTAATTATTTATTTATTTTTTATTTACATACATTCTAGTTAAATAACATTTCAAAATATAATTTTATTTTGAAAAATTTAATGCTATATGCAAGCTTTGGAGCGTAGTAAACGGGTTCTCTTGCCATATCATACCTTTGTGTCTCGTTTGTAGGAGTATACTTACTGGAAGTTGCTTCTTGTAATAAACATGCTTCAATAAAAATGATATAAACGCTTGATTTCGTATGAATTCGTTATAATTTTATTGGGTGTTTGTATATCTTCTATAACTGATTCGTATAATTCTGCTCTTCTTTCCTGTCTATGCTGGGTAATCGTCTGTTTAATTGAACCGGTGCGTTTCGCTCTCAAGATAGAACTGTCTGGCCTCTGGCTAGGCGGTCGCCTGTACAGTTGGGGTCGCTGTTATGACGTGCACATAGTAGCGGCGGAGTGGCAGCGGCGGGGGCAGCGGCGGCTGCAGTGTCAGCAGCTCCGGTGTGGTCGCTACTGGGTCCGCAACGATATAGCGGCTCCAGTGGCGGCAGCGGCGGCTGTCGCGTCAGTGATTTCGGCTTGGTCGTCGTTGAACCCGCGACGGCAGCGGCGGCTCCGGCGACAGCAGCGCGTCAACAACGTCAAATGTTTCATATGACTGTTGCTCAGGCCGTGCATCGGCTTCCGGTGACAACTCCGCATTCCGGCTCTTGAGCGTATCAGCGTAACTGCAACTGTGTTGCAATAGCTGGGCGCGCATATTGGCGGAGTGCAGGTTGAACGGCCGGGCTGAGTGTGTCAGCATAAATACAAGTTTGTTGTACTAGCTGGCCGCGCATGGCAAAGTGGCGAGAGGCGAGAACGGCAGAGGGCTGAGCCGCGTGAATTTTGTGCAGTGGCGAGAGAGCAGCTGGTGCTAAGTGGTAAATGAAGACGTCCAGTCGGGGGTAGGGGAGAAGAGGAGGTGCTGTGCATTGGCTGTTGTTAATTTATATATATATATATATATATATATATATATATATATATATATATATATATATATATATATATATATATATATATATATATATATATATATATGCACTTGCCAGAAAAACTATGCGTACAGGTGTAATGAGTGACTTTGATAGGGAATATATATGATAAATAATAGTATTCTTATCAATATTATATTTTTTAATGGAAAACAATTTAATAACACACATTTATCAACATTTTTTTTTTTTTATAATATTAAACAGTTTTTTTTTATATTTAAAATAAGAAAAAAACAACGAAAATTCACTTAGAAAAAGTATGCGTACAAACTAACAACCCACTATTCTTAATCGTCGTGTGAAGCTTTTAATACCGTTAAACAGCATATTACGGTAAAAAAAAAAGCATTAAAGAATGTCAATCACATGTTGGTTTGCAAATTTTGTCATTAAGTTGATAGATTTCGTCATGGGCAGAAAAAAAAAGAGATTGATCTCGATTTGAGGAAACTCATCGTAAAATTATGCGATGAAGGGAAATCTTTCAGAGAAATTGGCGAAATTGTTGGCAGAACTCATTCTTCTGTCCAAAAAGTAGTCAATAACTTTAATTTTACTGGCTCAGTTAAGTCAAAGCCACGCTCTGGGAGGCCCTCAAAGCTGGCCGAGAGAGGAAAGAGGGACGTGCTGAAGACGGTGCTGCTAAACCCAGGCTTAACTGCAGCCAAGATTAATCAGGAAGTTAAAGAGAAGTACAAGAAAGAGCTTGACGAAGACAGCATATGAAAATGTTTAAAGAAAAATGAATTAAATACTTGTGTTGCTCGAAGAAAGCCGTTCATTTCTGAGCCAAATAAAATCAAGCGGCTGGATTTCGACAGAAAATACTTGGAATTCAGTTCAGACTATTGGAACCAAGTAATTTTTAGTGATGATAGCAAATTCTGTATATTTGGAATCAACGGGAGAAAGCTTGTGTGGCGAAAGAGAGGCACAGCGTTTGACGTCCAAAATCTAGCTCCAACCGTTAAGCACGGCGGAGATGGCGTAATGGTGTGGGGGTGTATGGCAGCAAGTGGAGTGGGCAATTTGATTTTTATTGAGTCCACAATGAACCATATGGATTACCTCCATATATTGAAAACCAATTTGCACCAAAGCGCCAGACAATTGGGTCTTAGAGAGGACTTTGTCTTCCAACAATGACAATGACCCCAAACACACAGCCCATGATGTCAAGCTCTACAATACTAGACACCAGCTTCATTCGGCTCCCCAGTCAGCGGACCTTAATCTCATAGAGCATTTATGGGATTTTTTGGAGCGCAGGATCAGAGAGCAAATAATTACATCAAAGGACATGCTCAAATCGGTTCTGATGGAGGAATGGCTAAAAATTCCGGTTGATTTCACCCGGAAATTGGTGGCATTGATGCCAAAACGGTTGGAAGAGACCAAGAAGCGAAAGGGGTATCCAACCTCATATTAATTTTGCAAATTTTGATTGAAAAAATGTTTATTTTCTTTTGTTGTTTATATATATATATATATATATATATATATATATATATATATATATATATATATAAATTTTGCAGCTTGGCGCTACAAACTTTGTTGCCGATTTACCACGCGCGCAGTAGGCGTAATTCGGCAACTTTACACTTCAAAAATACGAAAATTACAGGTTATTTCAATTCTCAAGGTTGCGTACTTTAGAATATCTCAGCGCTCACACGGACGGACGGACAGACGGAGAGAGCTATATCGACTCGTCTTGTCGCGCTGATCAAGAATATTTATACTTTATGGCGTGTGGCACGCCTCCTACAGCCTATTACAGATATTTTCACAAAACCATTATAGCCCAATTTCCCATTTTCAATGGGCCCAGGGTATAATAATCATTAAATATTCAGATCCGATTTGCCCCGCCCCCAGTGGGCGTAGACATGTAATTTTTCATAGATTATTATTAAATAGTAATATTAAGTTGCGTGTCAAATTTCTAACATTAAAACTGTTGAAGATACAGTTTTACCTGATTTGCCACGCCCCAATAGGCGTAGATATGTCCATATATTCTTTTGATCGTAGGTTGTCAACGGTAATATACATTTCAAATTACAGCTCTCAGCTCTCTTCTGGCATACCAAAAATGAATTTTTCGATTTCGCACGCCCGTAAGAGGCATAAAATGAATTTCTTGGGAGTAGAGTACTCGCACTCCTTTACGTCAGAATGCAACGTTCTTACTTGTTTTCTTAGGGAACAAAGTAAAATTATATATACACGCCCACTGCGTAATAAACCGGACCTGGATGAATAAATTTTTGTCAAATTCTTCTATATTTTGAGCATTTTTTTATGTTGTCGTTATCTTAGAGAATTCAAATTGGTATGACAACACATGATTTAAAATAAATGTCGCATAAATCTACGCCCACAGTGGGCGTAATAACCTTGAAAAGCGTATATCTCATACAGCTTTAGATTAAAAGATTAAAAATTGGATAGTTGAGTTACTGATAATCTCCTCTACCGATAACCCAATAATAATTTTACTTCGCATTGGGAGTGTGGCATATCAAAAATCCCCTCTAATTTTACAATTACGTCACCTTAGCTCCTTCTAAAAACTGCTAAAAATCTATATGTCTACGTCCACTGACGGCGTGCCAAATCCAACTTTGTAGCGTCAAACTGCAAAATTCTTACTTATCGGTCTAGCAACCTATATAAATAAGCTTAATAAGAATTTCTAAGATGACAGAAAATGGTTTCATGAAAATGTATGAAACAAGCAGAATGCGTGCTACAACCAGAGCTGTTAATTTTTCCATTTGAATGGAAATTCAAAATGGGTTTTACCTTTGAAAACCCATTTTGCATTTCCATTCAAATGGAAAAATTAACAGCTCTGGCTACAACCCATAAAGTAGGAGTCGATATACCCTGTCCGTCTATCTGTCTGTATGAACGCAGAGATCTTCGAAAGTAGAAGAGTCACCTGGACTCGAGCCTAAATCGTTAAAGTGCATCATCTCAACTAACGATTACGCGCTTTACGTCTAGCTAGTGTGCCAATTAACATGCCCACAGTGGCATTAGTGTTCGGTTGCGCGGAAACCCAAAATCATAAAAGAGTACTCAAGTGAAATATCATAGTGCGAAGTGGACAACGGTTGACTGTCACAAAACAAACAACCAAATAAAAATCAAAATAAAACCAACACACTGGAGCCGCAGGAGCTCTACGGGCAGCGTAGACGAATTTGATCGACGCCTGGAATAGGTTACGGAGATTGAATCATGTAAGATATTCGTTTATTTATGCTAAATTAAAGATCAGATTATTAATAAATAAAACTAAAGCTAAAAGTTCCTACTATATCCATTGTGTCTGTGGCGGTTAATATTTAACTTTTTATAAATACCGAAAGAACAGACAGTGACGATAGAATTGTACTAAGCTTAATCGAAGAATTTGAACGGGTTAAGACAGAGATAGGTGCAAGAGGCTCAGACAAGGACGCAACATATTTACAGGCAATAATCGAGGCTGCCTTACAAGCTCAAGCAAGTCAGGCCCAGTAGAGAGAATAAATAATAAATAAAATAAAATAAATAAATTCTTACGGCAGAGTTTGAGAGCAAAATCGAAGAGTTATCGGGGCGAAATCACATCTAGCAGTGTCCGAGATAAAAGTTTATAAAGACGTAAAATTGTAGAGAGTATTCGCAGTGATGAACCTCTTGATGCTGTCAAGAGTTTGCCAGAATTCAATGGCGAACACAACACGTACGTGGCATGGCGGAAAGCCGCACACGTTTTATACAAAATTTTCCGAAATTATAGTAGCAGTTCACGTCATTACCAGGCCATAGTCATCATGAGAAACAAGGTGAGGGGTTCCGCCGATGCGGTTCTCGCATCTTTCAGCACTGCTCTTATCTTTGAAGCGATAAACGCACGCATCGACTTCACTTATGGCAATTAGAGACCCATTCACGAAATAGAACAGGAAATGGGTACTCTAAGACAGACTATAAATTTTAGACTACTATAATGAAGTAGAGAAAAAGCTAACCCTATTAACTAACAAAGCCAACATGGCCATTGAACAAGACTTAGCTAGAGACATGTGTGAAAAGTTTAGGGGCGATGCCCGAAGAGTTTTTATCCGAGTCTAACTGACGTACTGTTTGCAGCTCACCCGCCTGATTTGCCATCAGCATTAGCATTAGCGTCAAAGGCTGAATCGACACGAGCGCATAAAATTATATCAAGCTTCTCAAAAATCTTGAAGTCGTTGACCCAGTCGAGACAAAGTTCGTCGTGCAGTCCATCTACGGCTCTAACAACATTACGAAAAAGTGCACGTTGCCGATGTTCGGGTAGGCAACACACTTTTTCATTCTAGAAAACCTTTCCACATTAACGGAATCATTGGGCTAGACTTGTTAAAACAGGTCGATGCCGCTGAAAGATAGCAAATTTATAGCCGGTGGTGTATCGGAACAAATAGGCTATCACAATTACGTAAACGTGAACCACTCGAAGGTTCTGGGCCTAGAGATACCTTCCATGTTAAAAAAAAGTTCTTGCAGACGCTTAAAAGCAACAGTAAGGCGTTCACCGACCCTAACGAGTCACTGCCATACAACACTTCTATCGTTGCCACCGTTAGAACAACGGACAATGAACCAATTTACTCTAAGTTTTATCTATACCCAAGAGGTGTGGATGACTTTGTTGCCTCTGAGATCACCAGTCTTATACAGAACGGTGTCATAAGGACAATAACCCCATTTTGGTGGTGAATAAGTAAGGCACTGGTTGTGACGGCAACAAAAATAAACGTCTATCGGAAGGACTAGCTATGTCTATGTCGATGTCATAATTTTTTCTAAAAACGAAAGGACCACGTTAAACACGTTGAGTGAGTCCTCAAGAACCTGCGTGATGCGAACATGACAGTGGCTTAGGAAAAACCCCAATATTTCAAAAACAGCGTCGAATATCTGGGATTCATTCTGACGAATAATGGTGCGAAAATAGACCCTTAAAAAGGTGAAAGCCATTCAGCATTACGTAGAGCCAGAGTCACTATTTCCAGTAAGGTCGTTCCTTGGCCTATAGCAAAGCCGCTCTCGGACATTCTCAGAGGAGAAAACGGTTCGGTGAGCAAGTACAAATTGAAGAAGATCCCACTGGACAGAAGACAGCAATACGGTTTTGAAAGGCTACTAAACATTCTATTGATGCAGTTCTATCACAGAATGGAAGGCCAATAACTGTCCTTAAGGGACAGGGAGGCAAACTACGCTACTAACGAGCGTGAATTGCTAGCCATTGTATGGGCTTTGGCCAAGTTTCGTCACTTCATCTATGGGGTGAGGGACATTAATATCCTCCGTCCCTTCAGATACCGCCACTCACGTTTGCGGAATCCTATTCAAAAATCAAGCGCTGGAAAGCACGAGTTGATGAAACAGGGGCTAACCTTTTTATAAGCCTGGTGAAGAAAACCACGTAGTCGATGCATTATCAAGAACGTCAACGCGCTTGAAAACTTCGAGCCGGAATCAGACGCCACTACGATACATAGCCAAGCATCGCTGACTTACACAATCGAAACAACTGAGAAGCCGGCAAACTGCTTCAAAAATCAGATTGTTTTGGAAGAATCTCGTTTCCCTCTAAAGAGAAACTTTATCATGTTCGGCTAAAAAACGCGCCTCGTGATCAATTTTACCGACAAGATTGATGTGGTTAAACCCATTCTCAACCCAAATATAGTGAACGCTATCCATTGCGAGTTACCGGTTCTGGCTCAGCTACAGCACGAAATCATAAACAGCTTTCCCACCACTAAGTTTTGGCATTACAAAAACCTACCTACTCACTATCCATATGGTAGAATCGGCACTCCCAATGCTTTGGACATTGGCTTATACTCTTCATCACACTCAATTAACATTATTGAAAAATTAAATTTAAGTTCGGACCGCATTCCACTTATCATCAGCATTGGTATAGGCTCTCATCTCATTCGACTCAGACAACCACACCTTTCACTTAATGCCAACATACATAGTTTCAAACGACTCATGAATATGTCTACGGAGCTTGACACCCCTCTAGACACTAAACACAACATTGACAGAGCCTTGGACATCTTCACTAGAAACAGACAAGTAGCGGCCGACAGGCGTCAGGGACTCAACCCCCTGTCGTCCTGTTTGATTTGGCATTACCCTTTTAGACGAAGTCAGATCACTCTTTACACGAATTAGAAGAAGATGGCTGCGCTTCGGAAATCCAATAGACAACACAAACCGGAAAAGGCTTGCCACAAAAATCAGGATAGAAATTCTTAAAAAAAAGAAAAACGAATAGATTACTTACTTACTAACTCTAAATTCCACTCTCATTCGCACAACTTATGGAAACTGACTTAGAACATTAAAAGACATCCCAAAACTGGCAATGCCATTCAGGGCAGTAACGGCTGGAGTAAATCAGATAAAGACAAAGCTGAATTATTTAATTATTTGGCACTGATTTAGAGTCACGATTTGCACCTCTTACATTAGTTTTACTTAGCAGAATTAATTTCATAAAAAAAAAGATACCGCAATTACAGATTGAATTACTCCCTTTAGATTTAATAAATTTCTTTCAGAAATTAACATTTTAAATCACAAAAAGACACCTGGATTCGACAAGATTAATACTAGAACAATCAAAGCACTACCCTCCAAAAGTTTACATTTTATACATTACATCTTTAACTCATGTATCAAAATTAATTACCTTCCGGACTACTGGAAGAAAGTCAAAAACACAATGACAAATAAGCCTACTACCTATTTTAATGAATTAAAAAAAAAAAATAAGTAAGAAAACTCTAGTCGGAGGTGCCCGACTAGGAGATCCCCTGAGCCCCGTCCGATTTGCAATGTTTAATACGCTATATAGCTTGCATATAACATTAAATTTTCCAAAATTAAATTATAATTTTGAAATTTTATTCAACTAGAATGTATGTAAATCAAAAATCAATAAATAATTTAATAAATAAACAAATCAACATAAAAAAAAAAGAAGAAAAACAAACATTAGCGTACCTGGACTCGAACCTGCATCTATTTACTACATATGTAATGTTAGAGCGCATCATCTCAACCAGCACAACCACCTCATGTTTATAAATTTAAATAAAAATTAAAAAAGTTACGATGTTGTCACTGCGTTTCGAACCCGGGACCTTTCGTTTATGCGCTTTGCGTCTACCCACTACGCTACACCATTGTTGAGTTGCTTGTTGGCAAAACGCAAAGTAGTACTACAAGGCGATATGTTACAAATACAAAACTAAAGAAGCAGATTAATCGCAATTGTGATTCTTAGAATATGCTGAAATGCGCGCACGTATCAGTATGTGTACATACAAAAACGGTGGTCTGTTTGAATGTATGCGTGTAAAGGGCGATATATGACAAATACAAATACAATTCAAACACAGATTTGGTTGAAGAATATGGTAGAATTGAATTTATTTGTGCACATGCATAAGCAGGCGCGTTTGCTCGTTTCAATGTGTGTATGTGAGAATATATGTAAATGTTTTTTGCTGCGCGTCGCTGCTTGCCACGTGCAGCTAAGCGTTTTGTTTAATAAATCGAGACTGCCTTAACGGAATTTGATGGATCTTTCAGAATATGATTTTATTAAGGCGTTGCAAATATAACTATGTGAATGAGTTAGCATTTTTATAAAATGTAAAAAATTCAATAGAATCATATGCTGAAAGTTTCATCAAGTTTCGTTAGGTCAGTCGCGATCTATTAAACAAAACGTTTGGCCAATTATGACACGCACGCGTTAAGCAGCGACAGCAAAATATATTTACATTTACACATACATTGAAACGTGCAAGCGCGTTTGCTTTTGCACGGTCACAAATAAATTCAGCATATATACCTAGCATAATCTTCAACCACAATTGTTATTGAGTTGTATTTGCTTTTTCAGCCGCTTCTTTAGTTTTGTATTTGTCAAATATCATTGTATTTTGTATTTGTCAAATATCATACGCCATACGCATACATTCAAACCGACTACCGACTATGTACACATATAAATACATATCATCATATGCGCGCATTTCAACAATTTCTAAGAATCACAATTACGATTGATTTATGTTTATATTGTGTTTGCATTAACAGCAACTTCTATAGTTTTGTATTTGTCAATTGTTGCCCTTGTAGTGAACTAGAGTCGGATTTGCAAACAGGCAATGAAAAGCTGATGTGGCGCAGCAGGCAAGTTCCTAGAATGAGTTGAGGGTAATGTAACTGTAAAACTTTGATGCTTACACTCCAAAAATGTGAAAGTTATGGGGTATTTTTTCGATATACCACGCCCCCAAAGAGGCGTAAGATTTATTTTTTGGGTAATCGATAGCGAAGGCCCCAGTAACACAAACATCTAATTTTGAAGCGTCTAGCTCTAAAACTGTAGGAGCTATAATGTTTTGCGATTTGCCACGCCCCCCTCAAGGCGTAGGTATGTCCGCCATATCTTTTTGATCTTGGGTTGCTTATCCGAGTATATATATAAAATTTCAAGAATTTTTTCTATGCTTATACCCTGAACTCATTGAAAATGCGAAATCATGCTATAATGGTTTTGTTAAATGTATGTAACAGGCAGAAGAAGGCGTGGCAGACGTTACATATTCTTGACAACGTCGACGAGCTGAATCGTATTAGCCCTTTCTATCTGTATATTCGCCCTTCTGTCCATCTGTCCATCCGTCCATCCGTCCGTCTGTCCGTATGCTTAGGCGCGTCGATTTCAGAAATTAGACGATATAGAGATTTGAAAGTTTTTTGTTGGTCCGTATATAGCACCCACAGGTCAATTAGGTTAAAAATATTCGATAACTATTTTTATTGTAATGTTATCGACTTTAAATCTTATAGGAAATACGTTTTAAAATTATATCTCCTACATCTTTATAGCTGGAGCACCCAAATTTTAATTTAGATTTATGTGAATTTTATACAATTTTGGTTTCTTGCAAATATAGCCTTGAGAATGAGTTATCACACTAGCATCAATGGTGCTCAAAATATAGCTGAATTTGTAAAATCACTCTATATTCAGATCCGATTTGCCACGCCCCCAGTGGGAGTGGACAAAAAAATCTTTTTATCAATCTTTATAGAATCGAAGCGTTAAGATACGTGCCACATTTCAGCATTCTAGCTTTAAAACTGTAGAAGTTACAGTTTTCCCAATTTGCTACGCCCCCAATGGGCGTAGATATATCCTCCATATCTTTTTGAACATGGGTGGTCAACGCAAGTATACATTCCAAATTTCAACTCTCTAGCTCTTCAACTAATATGATTTCTTAACTATGGGCGCAAGCATTTTCCGATTTGCCATGCCCCTAGTGGGCGTATCGGGAAAATCTTGACACTTTATAATTCGAGGGTATACACGAGTATATGTTCCAAATTTCAAGTCTCTAGCTTCAATAGCGTAGAAAAATATTGCATTCATACGGACAGACGGACGGACAGCAAGACGGATATTGCACAAAACCAATATACTATTTTCCCTTTGGGAAACTAGTATAAAAAAAGCTTTAAGGATGTAGGAGATATATTTTTGAAACGAAATTGCCATAAGCTTTAAAATTGATAGCATTACAACAAAAATAGTTATCGAACATATGAAGCAAACTTGACCTGCACAAGAAAACTGGAGACTTTAAATGTTTGGAAGGTACGTGTACAGCACGCGCAGAACAAGTTTCTTTAATATATTCGATAACTATTTTTATTGTAATGTTATCAATTTTAAATCTTATTTGCAATACGTTTTAAAATATATCTCCTACATTTTTAGAACTAGAGTGTCTATAATTTGCATATATTAGATTCATGTGAGTTTTATATAAAGTTAATTTTAATTTTTGTTATACATTGGATACCGGCTCCAAATTTGACAAAATTCCCCTTTCAAGGTCAATTGCAAATATAGTCATGTGAATGAGTTGACAATATTACAAAATGTTAAATAACGTTTCATCAAATTCCTTTAAGTCAGTCCTAATTTATTAAACAAATTGTTTGGCCAATTATTACAAGCATGCGGAAGCGGCGTGTGCACAAATGCGTACGATCATATGCGCGCATTTCAGCATATTCTAAGAATCACAATGCGATTGATTTGTGTTAATATTCTGTTTGCATTTTCAACCGCTTCCTTTTATTAGTAGATGTAGTTTTGTATTTGATAGACGGCGTCCATGTAGTTAACCAAAAGCGCAGATCGGACGGGGTTCAACGGATGTCCTAGTCGGGCGCCCCGACTACTTGGTTTAATTTGAATTTTTTATTGATTTATTTATTTATTAACCCAGTTTTTAACCCTTCTCCCAAGTTAATTTTCTGTTGTAATATAAAATATAGTTTCAATTGCTTAATGCTCAATATACATTAATATAGTAACCTACAGAAATAAAAACAGATTGTAATAAAAATGATTACGTCCATAATTAGCATCTGTATTGTAGTATGCATACATATTGAATATCCATTGTAACTAGAGTACTTAAAGAGTACACACTGTAACTAAACTACGAAATAGTAAAAACTAATAGTGAAAATAGAAAGCAATCTGTATTATCTCAACTGAAGAAAAACTTTCCTCCACAATTCAAATCGCAGCTTTCAAACTTATGCACCCAATATAATGATATATTTGGATTGGAATCCGAACCAATCAGCACAAATAATTTTTATAAACAAAAACTGAGATTAAAAGATGATGAACCAGTGTACACAAAAAACTATAGAATCCCACACAGTCATGTTGATGAAATACAAAAACAAGTCGGAAAATTGATAAAAGACGGAATTGTTGAACAATCAGTATCTGAATATAATAGCCCATTATTACTTGTACCTAAAAAATCACCCCCAGGCTCAGATCAAAAGAAATGGCGATTAGTAATTGACTATCGTCAAATTAATAAAAAATTACTGTCCGATAAATTTCCGCTCCCAAGAATTGATGACATTTTGGATCAACTTGGAAGAGCAAAATATTTCTCATGTCTTGACCTAATGTCAGGATTTCATCAAATTTAACTCGAAGAAAGTTCAAGAGATATAACGTCATTTTCAACGAGCAATGGCTCGTATCGCTTCACGAGATTACCTTTCGGTTTAAAAATTGCGCCCAATTCATTTCAGAGAATGATGACTATAGCATTCTCCGGTTTAGAACCGACACAAGCATTTCTTTATATGGATGACTTAATAGTTATAGGTTGTTCCGAAAAACATATGCTTAAAAACTTAACAGACGTTTTTGAGAAATGTAGGAAATACAATCTAAAGTTACATCCAGAAAAATGTTCATTTTTTATGCATGAGGCATGAATACTTCCAGATGACAAGAAATATGACGTCATCATGAATTACCCAGTCCCGCACAATGCGGATGGCGCCAGACGTTTTGTAGCCTTTTGCAATTATTATAGACGATTCATTAAAAATTTCGCCAAATATTCCCGGCACATAACAAGATTATGTAAAAAGAATATTCCTTTTGAATGGACAGAGGAGTGCCAAAATGCATTCCAATATTTAAAAACAAAACTCATGGAACCTACTTTACTACAATATCCAGATTTCAGCAAAGAATTCTGTATAATAACTGATGCAAGTAAGCAAGCGTGTGGAGCGGTTTTAACTCAAAGCCATAACGGAGTCCAACTTCCCATTGCATACGCGTCAAGAGCTTTTAGTAAAGGAGAAAGTAATAAATGTACAACTGAGCAGGAATTAGCTGCAATACACTGGGCAATATTGCATTTTCGACCATATATTTATGGAAAGCATTTCACAATAAAAACAGATCACAGACCCTTAACTTATCTATTTTCAATGATCAATCCAAGTTCTAAACTGACACGTATGAGGCTAGAATTAGAAGAGTACGATTTTACAGTCGAATATTTAAAGGGAAAAGATAATCATGTAGCTGATGCGTTATCAAGAATAACCATTAAAGACCTACAAAATATTACAGGAAATATAATGAAAGTCACTACGAGATATCAAAATAGACGAAAATCCGCGCGGATAAAAAAGAAATAGAATTGCCTAGGCAATCTATAGAGAAAGCTTCAAAGCCCAACGTATATGAAGTCATAAACAATGATGAAGTACGTAAAGTAGTGACCTTGCATGTAAGGAATACTCTATGTTTATTTAAACATGGTAGGAAGATTACTGCAAGATATGATGTTAGCGATTTATATACCAATGGAATCCTAGACCTAGGTCAATTTTTCCAAAGGCTTGAAATGCAAGCCGGTATAAACAAAATCAGCCAACTCAAAATGGCACCGTGGGAAAATATCTTTGAACATGTTTCAATAGATAATTTTAAACAAATGGGCAATAAAATATTGAATACATTAAGAGTAGCGCTACTCAACCCGGTGACCCTTATAGAAAAACAAAAAGAAAAAGAAGCTATACTGTCTAAATTCCATGACGATCCAATACAAGGAGGTCATACTGGCATTACAAAAACCTTGGCCAAGGTCAAAAGACATTATTTTTGGAAAGGTATGACTCGAGATATTACTGAGTACATACGAAAATGTCAAAAATGCCAATTAGCTAAAATAACAAAGCACAATAAGACTCCATTGATAATAACTGATACACCAATAAATGCTTTCGACAGGGTGATAGTAGTCACTATTGGTCCACTACCAAAATCAGAAAATGGCAACGAATATGCAATCACTCTAATATGTGACCTAACTAAATATTTAGTTGCCATACCTGTTTCAAATAAAAACGCGAACACTGTCGCTAAAGCAATTTTTGAATCATTTATTCTAAAGTACGGTCCAATGAAGACGTTCATTATGGACATGGGAACAGAATATAAGAATTCAATTATAAATGATCTATGCAAATACTTAAAAATTGAAAATATAACATCAACAGCTCACCACCACTAAACAGTAGGAACAATAGAACGCAATCATAGAACTTTCAATGAATACATACGCTCTTATATATCGGTTGATAAAACTGATTGGGACGTATGGCTTCAATACTTCGTTTTCTGTTTCAACACTACACCCTCAATGGCACATAATTACTGTCCATATGAGTTAGTATTTGGTAAAACAAACAATTTACCAAAACAATTTAATAGTATAGATAATATAGAAACCATATACAATATAGATGACTATGCTAAAGAAAGTAAATATAGATTAGAAGTAGCATATAAAAGAGCTAGAATAATGTTAGAAAAAAATAAGAAAAATAATAAGATACTATATGATCAGAAAGTAAACAACATAGATATATCAGTAGGAGATAAAGTATTGTTAAGAAATGAAACAGGTCATAAGTTAGATTATAAATACACTGGTCCGTATAAAGTATCGGAAATAGGAGATAACAATAACATTATAATAACAAATAATAAAAACAAAAAACAAACAATACATAAGGATAGGTTAAAAATGTTTATTTCATAATTGTGTTTAGTATGGCCATGCTAAAACAAAAAAAAAAAAAAAAACACTACTTTAAATTTAAATATTATTTGTAATTTCATATATATATTTAAAAAAAAAAAAAAAAAAAAAAAAAAATTAAATATTATTTGTAATTTCATATATACACAAATCTTACAAAATAACTCCATAATATTACGTTATTTTAATATTACGTTATTTTTCAGCATACACTTGCATATTCTAGGAGAGCGACGATCAACCCATATTTCGGCCACGGGTTAAAGACCGGGTTTCTGTTTACATAAACACAGCAACAAAGTGTTACAGTGTGTACTCTTTAAGTACTCTAGTTACAATGGATATTCAATATGTATGCATACTACAGTATCTTGCACACACAAATTTTTTTTCGTTATATTAAAAAATACTATGAAAATATGTTCGCACATAAATCAGATGAGTAATAATGATAAAATCATTAAAAATGTGAAATCAATGTATAATGTTTTTATTAATATGTATATACCAGACACAAGGAAGCGTGGCAGACCTCATAAGGTGCATATATTCTTGATCAGGGCGATGAACTGATACGATATATCCCTGTCCGTCTGTCCGTACGTGTTAGCGCCGAGATTTCCTAAATTGCAAAGGCTAGACTTAAAATTTAACACCTTATAGTCGTGTATGAGAAAGTTCTGAAAGTTTGATGAAGATAGCCTTTATACAAGAAAACTTATTCAACAATTAAGTTGCCATACTAATGCACTCCAAGCACAGAAGCTGTGCCAACTGCGCAGTTAGCAGAGCGCATGCTTATGCGTGCGTATATATGTGTCTATGCGGATGTAGTGTGTACATACGTAGTTTGTATACGTGAAGCGTAGAATGATGAGAATATCAGTTCCTCACAGGGCTGAGGGTATTTCCTAGTCAAGTAGTCTGGACTAAAGCACTCTTACCAGTTTATAAAAATATAAAGAATATATACGAATTTATTGATTTTATTATTTTATTGAATTAATAATTAGGTAATTGTTGTAAATAATTGCATTTCTCTCACAAGTGCATGAAAGAATATATAATAATAACCTTTTTAATTACTTAAGCACAGAACCACATTAACCTGAACAAATTGGTTAAATCTAAACAAATTGAAAATAATAAATTTAAAAATCAAGTAGTATATACAGATATTTATATGATAGGTAAGATCTAAGGCCTTCTAAGTGTCGTTTGCGCACGTTATCACTTACAAAACAAAAGAACACCCAATTATTAAATTATATACAATCTACTAAACTCATACAACACATTACAAATTTATTACGATATAAAATTTCCAATATATAAATATAATAGGCACCTGAGAATAACTCATTATTAGACTTAATTCTAAACACAAATATATTGATTTTGAATATGGTTGAAAATAATTATTAGAGTTTTTAGCGTAACTGTACTATTAATTTTAAAGTCACAAATTTTAATTGAGCACGAGAAATTTCAATAATGCAGAACTTATATATAAGTATAATTATATTAAAAGGTAAGTCCGGCATTTTAAGGTCAAAAACAATGTTTTTTACATTCCACCCATACTTTTTGGTAGCAGTCACATTGCTAGTGTTTCTTTAATTATCTTTTTCATTGCATTTCCCATTGATGGCGCTGTAGATCCTGAGGTCGAATAATCAAATTTAAACAAATAAGGCTGTATATCAGGAAACGATGTATCAAAAATTAGATCTATCTCGCTTTGACTTGGAGTCTTAGGTACATAATCGTGGCGGTTCATTAATTCTGTAATGTATATAACCTTTTCAGTGAGTAGATCAGATACATTTTCGCGGGACAGCTGCCGATCATCCTCGTTTTCGTGTTTAATTAAATCTAGATGTACTGTCCACACTTCCCAGGGAATAGACTCCTGTGTAAAAAGCCAGCGATTTTTCTTTTTCTGAAAAAACTCCAAGCTTATCTGACCGGAGCCACAGCTATCATTTGAGCGTAGTTTTTCACTAAAAACATTGATGGCACGCTTTACTTTGCGCGTAAGGCTTTCCGAAGTACAACAAACATAGGTGAAGTCGATAAAGTCACAATCAACATCAGAATAGCCTACGGTACCTATAGAATATTGTGCATCTCCAGTATACATATATTTACCAGAACAGCGATGAAAAAGAACTGTATGAAAGATACTAGCTACTGCCTCATCCACCTGCCGACCTTCCATGGTTAGATCAAATACCTGTGAACGTGCATTCATTGTTAAATTAATTCTTATATTTAAGAGGTTCTACTATGTAAACCTTGTTATGGACTATCCCTGCGAATACGTCTTAATCTATACACCGTATTATAAATATAATATAATATAATTTTTTCTAAGTTAAGTTTATTTCTACTCTATGCTTGATTTGTATTATTTTTTTCTTAGTTAAGATTTTCAATATTTCAATAACACATTTAGTTGTCACCACTTATTAAGTTTTTAAGGATTTACATATTTGAGCGTGATTAAACTACAATTGATTAACTTAATATAAAATTGTTGCGCTCATCAATCCTATTTAATTGCAACAGTCTTGTGTAGAAAGTCTGGATTAAAAACAAATATATATATAAATATATATATCCAATATCTGCAATAAATTCATCAATAAAAACTCACCAAAAACAATTTTATCAAGGTTCAACCCAAATAAGTATTTTTTATTACATATGCAATATTGGATATGCACTCAGATCCTAAAAATACATGGAAAAATGTTTGAAATTAATATATTTTATTATAAGAAACAACTAAGAAACTCTACTCAACTCTAGTCGGGAGTGCTCGACTAGGAGATCGCCTGAATCCCTCCCGATCTGCGTTACAGTTTACTACAAAAGAAGCGGCTGAAAATGCAAACACAATATAAACACAAATCAATCGCAATAGTGATTCGTAGAATATGCTGAAGTTCGCGCATTTTGTCAAATGCTCGTCGCTGCTGCGGCGACAAACAAATTGTTTAATAAATTGGGACTAACTTAACGGAATTTAATAAAACTTTCAGGACTTGTGCATGTTATACACGGACCTACAAAAATTCCCAGTTTCTTGCTCGTCTAGTTTCGGAAATCGGCGCATTCAAACATACGGACGGACTTAACAAACAGGCGGAGCTAAATCGACTCAGCTTGCCGCCCTGATTAAAAATATACAGTTGCCACCATAAAAATAGTAGTGGAGCTGTACATTAACAAACCAAGGAATTTAACGGTACTTTTACCGTTCGAAAATAGGCAGACGCGGATTTGTTGGCAAGTGTACCAAGAATTGTAAATAAATAGAATTGTAAAAAGTCCCGTTACTCATCAATAAGTTATGCTGTTTAACAATATGTGATCAATCGCACTACTATTTTTATTTTCGCAACTGTATATACTTTATGGGATCTACCACGCCTTCTTCTGCCTGTTACATACATTTAACAAAACCATTATACCCTGATTAAATTTTCAATGGGCTTACGGCACACAAATAATATAAAATAAATTGTTATACGGAATCATATATACGGTGTAGTCCAAGCTTATATCCATTGATTTGATTAGTAAACGATTTAAAAAACATGCATGTAACAGATAAAACAAATTATAGGTTGCAAATATACTGACTGCATAAGACTACCAAAACACATATAAGAAAAGTTCAGCACAAATTTTTTATACCCTGAACCCTAAACCTGAACCTTGAACCCTGAATGGTTTTGTCCACGTCCGTCTGTCCGTCCGTACGTGTGAACGCATCGCTATTAAATATTTAATTGTTAATAATATCATAAAAATGTAGTAGATATAATTTTAAGACTTATTTTCGATAATGTTCGATAATGATCGATAACATTAAAATCTAAATAGCTATCGAATATTTAAAACAAACGGACGGACAGACAGACAGGGCAAATTGACTCAGATCGTCGCAATAATTCAGAAGGTATATACTTGATGGGATCTGGCACGTCTGCTTCTGCCTGTTACATAATTTAAACAAACCTATTATACCGTGATTTCATATTTTCAAATTGTTCAGGGCATAAAAGGAGTTCATAAAAAAATAACAGATGACGACAGATACAGTTAAATTTATAAATTATCCTTATTTCAAATCAGATGTGTAAAATTATTTTATTATACTAGTTTCCCAAAGGGAAAATAGTATATTGGTTTTGTGCAATATCCGTCTTGCTGTCCGTCCGTCTGTCCGTATGAATGCAATATTTTTCTACGCTATTGAAGCTAGAGACTTGAAATTTGGAACATATACTCGTGTATACCCTCGAATAATAAAGTGTCAAGATTTTCCCGATACGCCCACTAGGGGCATGGCAAATCGGAAAATGCTTGCGCCCATAGTCAAGAAATCATATTAGTTGAAGAGCTAGAGTTGAAATTTGGAATGTATGCTTGCGTTGACCACCCATGTTCAAAAAGATATGGAGGATATATCTACGCCCATTGGGGGCGTGGCAAATCGGGAAAACTGTAACTTCTACAGTTTTAAAGCTAGAATGCTGAAATTTGGCACGTATCTTAACGCTTCGATTCTATAAAGATTGATAAAAGATTTTTTTGTCCACGCCCACTGGGGGCGTGGCAAATCGGATCTGAATATAGAGTGATTTTACAAATTCAGCTATATTTTGAGCACTATTGATGCTAGAGACTTGAAATTTTATATATATACTCGGATAAGCAACCCAAGATCAAAAAGATATGGCGGACATACCTACGCCTTGAGGGGGGCGTGGCAAATCGCAAAACATTATAGCTCCTACAGTTTTAGAGCTAGACGCTTCAAAATGGGATATTTGTGTTACTGGGGGCCTCCTCTATTGATTCCCCAAAAATAAATCTTACGCCTCTTTGGGGGCGTGGTATATCGAAAAAATACCCCATAACTTTCACATTTTTGGAGTGTAAGCATCAAAGTTTTACAGTTACATTACCCTCGACTCCTAGGCACTTGCCAAATATGATATGCCTACGCCTACTGGGGGCGTGGCAAAATGGCAATAAAATTTGTAACGCCCAGCTGCAAAATTCATATGCCTGTGCCACCTATATAAATAAGCTTAATAAGAATTGCTAAGACGACCAACGGCATTTCTGAGAAATATATGTAATTCGATTTAATGTTGAAGTTCTGCAAATAATTTATCTGCTAAAATTATCATTTTTCGTATAGCCTAGGTCAGTTATGTTATTTTCTTTTTGTGTGTGTGACCGTGACAAAAAATGTAAATATCAAATATCGATTACACAAATATCGACTTATTCCGAACAAAATTATTCCACACAAAAAAATTGACGATAGGACTCATCATGAATGTACATATGTATGTAGGCACGAACAACTGCTCAACTATTTTCATGCCGTCGCCACCGAGTCTCGAACGCAGACCCTTTTGCTTACACGCTTTTCATCTACCTGCTGCGCCACATCAGTTTTGCATTGCCTGTTGGCAAATCCGAAACTACTTCACTACAAGGGCGACTATTGACAAATACAAAACTATAGAAATTGCTGTTAATGCAAACACAATATAAACATAAATCAATCGTAATTGTGATTCTTAGAAATTGTTGAAATGCGCGCATATGATGGTATGTATTTATATGTGTACATAGTCGGTAGTCGGTTTGAATGTATGCGTATGGCGTATGATATTTGACAAATACAAAATACAATGATATTTGACAAATACAAAACTAAAGAAGCGGCTGAAAAAGCAAACACAACTCAATAACAATTGTGGTTGAAGATTATGCTAGGTGTATATGCTGAATTTATTTGTGACCATGCATAAGCAAACGCGCTTGCACGTTTCAATGTATGTGTAAATGTAAATATATTTTGCTGTCGCTGCTTAACGCGTGCGTGTCATAATTGGCCAAACGTTTTGTTTAATAGATTGCGACTGACCTAACGAAACTTGATGAAACTTTCAGCATATGATTCTATTGAATTTTTTACATTTTATAAAAATGCTAACTCATTCACATAGTTATATTTGCAACAGACCTTCAATTGGCAGTATTTGAGGGGGTAGGTAATTAGTAATTAGTAATTAGTTAAAAAAGCCGGTATCCAAAATGTAACAAAAATGTAAATTGCATAAAATTCACATGAATCTACATAAATGCAAAATTTAAGATATATTATTAAATTGAATATACCAGATGCTCCTATGGGAAACTAGTTTCACGCATTAGGCTTCGACCTCATGCAACGTTCTTTCTTGTTTTTATTTAATAATTACAGGAAATAAATTGAATTTAATGTGTGCATTAATAAATCAGATTGAACATAAACAAATTATGTTTATAAGGCGTGTCTCGAAAAATCAAAATTTTTTTCAGAATTAATATATATTATTACCATGAAATGCATCCAGTTTCCGGTCATACGGACTAATAAAAACGATTAAACGCCAAAACGATTTGTATCTACAATCTTTGATCAATCATTATAAGAAGTCGACATACTTTACTGTCCATCATCTCAAAGGTAAGTAAATAATACTGAAACAGTAACTTAAAACTGAGATTTTTAAATTTCAAGCTCTATAACTTTATATTTATAATTTATATTTGTATATTTTATCTTTTTATACTTAATATATTTTTATATTTATTTTAATGGGTTTACTACATACTTATTTAATTGTATTAGAAAAAATTCTTTACAGAATATTGACAATAGCTCACGTGCCAAATTTGAGTTTAAGCCGATTTGCCACGGCCTCTATGAGTCTTTAGTTCATTAAATAAAATAACATTTCTGTTATACTAGATATGGTATTACCTAGTGTTGCACGCTTAACTGGGCTTATCAGAAAAATCTTAATTCTTTTTATTTATTGATTCAATAACAGTGAAATGGGTTGCGTTCATACGATCAGACGGACCGCAATACAGATTGAGCAAAACTAAATATCTGTAATTCGTTTTAAAAGACTTTCCAACGCCTTGTATAGGCTTTATTATAATTTTCGATATTTAAATTGATAATTTGGCCCTAAATTGGCTACACCGACTATTCAAGTGTCCGTCCAACAGGCATTTTCGGCCTTACATTTCATTTTTGTTGGAATTAAATATTTAGTACCGCAACATTGCCCCTTCAACGTAAGTATACTTTTATACGCATATAAGTGTTGCCTGCGAGCATCACACGCAATTGAATGATCAAGCCTGTCTGCGCGCGGCTCTCTTCCTTTTTAGTTCTTAATAAACCACACAACGAATAGGTTATGGGCCCAGGTCACTGAACTGCGGCAGTGAAATAACTCGAAAAAAAAAGAAGGAAAAAATGAATTCAGCAATGCGACCGAAACCCTTCCAACGCTCAGCGCAGGCGAGAGGCGCCAGTCGGCGGGCGTCGAAAATTACGGAGAAGCAAGAATGTTCTCGTCTCGAGCGCAAAAGCAGCATAGTAACAGCAGCGTTAGCCGAAGCAACGGTATCGAAAAATCAAATAGAAAGCAAAAAAAAAAAAATGCACGTGCTGGACCTGTGGCCGAGTCAGTCACATTGCTCTAAATTGCCGGGAGCGCAAAGAGTAAAAACTAAACAAAGAAGATGGAAAGAACAATATTTCGGTATTCACTTCTACAAATTACAACACAAGCAAATTCGCAAAAACAGTTTGGTGTCTGGACAGTGGCGCCACTGACCATCTATGTTGCGAGCGGCCGTATTTTGTATATATGAAAGAGCACAAAGAAAAAATCGCTTTAGCTGGAAATAGCTATTTGGTTGCCGATGGATGCGAAACAGTTGAGATAACTATTTGCGGAAGTCCGATTTAATTAAACAACGTGTTATGTGTAAAAGATTTGCAGTGTAATTTTGTTTAGGTAACAAAAGCTGTCCAAAAGGGATTTCAATTCAAGTTCGAGAATAAACAAGTAAGAGTGCTCTAGTCGACACTGCTCGACTAGGAGATACACTGAGCCCTGTGAAGAGCCAAATATCAAATCATTCTACGTTTTTTTATGCATACATACATACACTATAAATCTCGACTGGTGGCAAAAGGTTGTGCGCAACGATAAGGCGTCGACCACACTGACACGTTCTCCCCAGTGGCGAGATATTCAACGATCAAACTGGTTATTACTCTAGCGGTTGAGCATGATATGTTTATGGGACAACCCGAAGCGCGTCTTAAAGATGCATAAATCGCTTTATGGACTGAAGCGAAATGGACGCGAATGGAACAGGAAACTGTACAGCGTCCTTCTGAGGATGGAGTTTAGAGTGCAATCCATGCCCCAGTGAACCCTGTCTGTACACGCGCCGAAGGGACGGCAAGATGAGCATCATTGTGGTGTACGCGGACGAATTGATTTTGGCGAGCTCATACAAAGACGAGCTGAACGACGTAAAGGTCTACATTGCCAATGAGTTCGATGTCGTTGATGGAGGAGAGCTGAAGCATTTTCTTGGGATGGAAATAGAGCGCAACGGTGGTACAGGTGATGCTTACATAGGTCACCAGCAGTTCGTCAAGGGTCTTCTGCTAGAGTATGGCATATCTAGCTGTAAGCCCAATGTAACCCCTTTGGAAGCGGGCTTCCAGGCGAAGTGCATCAACGATAATTGTGAGCGAGTGAACCAGACCAGATACCAATCGCTGATAGGCTCGTTCCTGTATCTGGCAATGAGAACACGGCCTGACATCCTCCACAACGCAGATCCGCATCGTGAGCACGAGATGGGTGCAAAGCGGATACTGAGATACCTGAAGGGCACCGCACGGCTGGGCTTCCATTACAGAAGTACTGGATAGCCAATACATTGCTATATAGATGCGGACTAGGCTGGCGATAGTACATATCGCAAGTCATTCAGCGGCTGGGCATTGTTTGTGGCGGGCGCCGCATTCTCCTGGAAGTCGAAGAAACAAGGCATGGTGACCCTCAGTACCACAGAGGCCGAGTATGTCGCACTTTCAAACGCAGCGAAAGAGGCAGTATACATCCATGGATTACTGCATTACTGCGACAGAGTTCCCAATGTTTGGTCAAGAAAGCAAGATTCCATTCACGTAGCAAACACATCGATATCATCATCAAATAAGATCATCAAATAAGAGCCTAATTGTTTAAGAAAAATGTTATTGATGTTGAATATGTAGACACAGAAAATATGGTTACTAATGTCTTGACTAAAAACTTAAGTAAGAGTAAACATGATAAAATGAATGTAAAGAATAAGCAATGTTGTTGAGTGCGTAGAAGGCATGTTTACATATTTATGTATATTTCTGTGTTCATGCCTGAACAACCGTATACCAAAAACGGAAACGAAAAGAAAAAGTAAAAGTCTTGTCCAGAGCGAGAGCGAGTGTGTATGCATTTTTTCGGTTGATCTCATGAGCGGACCGCGTTATTGATGACATTTATATGGGTCGATTTGCAAAGGACATGTCTCTAGCATTTGAAATACGTTTTCTGAAAATTTGAAGCGAAAGGGGCGTAGTATCACAAATCAAAAGACTACATAATCTCCATATTTACTACCCGAAACTACAGAGCTAATTTTTAATATTTAGCTCAAACGATGTACAAACTACGGATAAACAAATAAAAAAGGAAATGGGATGAGTTGTCGAAAAATCTGGTAAACTCCTACTGTATCACTGCAGGGTATCTCCAAGTCGAGGAGTCTCGACTAGAGCACACTTGTTTTAGTTAAGTTTTTTGTTAATTGATTATACCCTGAACCCGTTGAAAATAGGAAATCAGAATATAAGGGTTTTGTTAAATTTATGTAACAGGCAGAAGTAAACGGTGCAGTGGGACAAGACGATAAACCTATCCGTCTGCCCGTCCGCAACTCAACAGCAAATTAGAAATCTCTAGCTCAAAAAATGTACAAATGTTTATCATAATTTTAATTTGAATTTTTTTTTTTTATGTGTGATAAAACAGAAATGGGATGAGTTATCGAAAAATATGATAAACTCGTACTGCGTATGTTATACATGTAAAATTTCAAGTCTCTAGCTTTTGTATGGGATATGTATGCGCTCACACGTACAATGAATTCATATTTTCAATGGCTTTAGAGTATATAAATTTTAATAATATAGCTTAAGCCGCCCCTCGAATAAGCTATTGTAATTTAGATTAAATTACCATTTTCCGCATTGCCTGGGTCAGTTACGTTTTTTTTTTTTTTTTTTTTTTTGCAACTTTCTAGCTCTTCAACTAATATGATTTCTTAACAATGGGCGCAAGCATTTTTCGATTTGCGACGGTCCTAGTGGGCGTATCGGGAAAATCTTGACAATTTTTAATTCAAGGTTACAGACGAGTATGTGTTTCAAATTCCTTGCGGCATAAGACGTATTTCCATTTATATCCTGAACCCATTTAAAATGATAAATCAGGGAATAATGGTTTTGTGAAAATGTATGTAACAGGCAGAAGGATGTGTGCCAGATCCCATAAAGTATATGTATATATTCTTGATCAGCGCGATAAAACGAATCTATATAGCCCACTTACTCTGTCCATCCATCCGTAAATGTGAACGTTGAGATCTTCGAAAGTACGCAACGTAAAGACTAGAAATTTTATATGAATACTAGTGTATACGAGAAATGTTGATAAAAAAGAAATGGGATGAGTTATTGAAAAAAAAAATTATAAGCTCGTGTATGAATCAGTATCATTTTTTTCCGATATCATCTTTTTCGATGTTATCTTTTTCGATATCGTTTTTTTTTCGTTAACCAGGCAAGCATCCGTACCGATATTTATGGATTTTATTTTATCTACCACCTATTTAAGAGCGCTACCCGACTGTATAGGTTCTTTTTACGTACACCTATGCCATTTTTTTTTAAATCTGCATTCGTTTTGCGCGCGATTTATAACATGATTAACTGATTTTCTGCATACGGAAAACTTTTCAGCGGCTTCAGCAACAAATTTGCCCAACGTGTGACCACAATAGGTCAATTGGACCATATAATAAATAAACCCCTTACCAAGCATTATAAAAATTACAGTCATTCAATTTTAGATGCATTATCAAACAATTTCACAACCAAATTGTATTTAAAGTATGCAACAAAGAAATAGCAAATAAAAAGATTTTTTTTAACTAGAGCAAAACAGAAACGCAATGCGTACACAGTTCCTTAACAGATTGAAAAAATGAGTAATGTTAGTTTATGTTGATTGTTTTGTAACAAATTTAAAATTGTTCCTTCAGTTTTTATACTCGTTTCCCAAAGGGAAAAATAGTATATTGGTTTTGTGAAATGTCCGTCTTGCTGTGCGTCCATCTGTCCGTCTGTCCGTATGAATGCAATATTTTTCCACGCTATTGAAGCTAGAGACTTAAAATTTAAAATAACATATACTCGTGTATACCCTCGAATTATAAAGTGTCAAGATTTTCCCGATACGCCCACTAGGGTCGTGGCAAATCGGAAAATGCTTGCGCCCATAGTCAAGAAATCATATTAGTTGAAGAGCTAGAGAATTGAAATTTGGAATGTATACTTGCGTTGACCACCCAAGTTCAGAAAGATATGGAGGATATATCTACGCCCATTGGGGGCGTGGCAAATCGGGAAAACTGTATCTTCTACAGTTTTAAAGCTAGAATGCTGAATTTTGGCACGTATCTTATCGCTACGATTCTATAAAGATTGATCAAAAGATTTTTTGTCCACGCCCACTGGGGACGTGGCAAATCGGATCTGAATATAGAGTGATTTTACAAATTCAGCTATATTTTGAGCACTATTGATGCTAGAGACTTGAAATTTGATATATATACTCGGATAAGCAACCCAAGATCAAAATGATATGGCGGACATACCTACGCCTTCAGGGGGCGTGGCAAATCGCAAAACCTTATAGCTCCTACAGTTTTAGAGCTAGACGCTTCAAAATTAGATGTTTGTGTTACTGGGGCCTTCGCTATCGATTACCCAAAAATAAATCCTACGCCCCTTTGAGGGCGTGGTATGTCGAAAAATACCCTGTAACTTTCACATTTTTGGAGTGTAAGCATTCAAGTTTTACAGTTACATTACCCTCAACTCATTCTAGGAACTTGCCTGCTGCGCCACATCAGCTTTTCATTGCCTGTTTGCAAGTCCGACTCTAGTTCACTACAAGGGCAACAATTGACAAATACAAAACTATAGAAGTTGCTGTTAATGCAAACACAATTCTTAGAAATTGTTGAAATGCGCGCATATGAATGTATGTGTATGTGTACTTACAAAAACGTTGGTCTGTTTGCATGTATGCGTATAAACGGCGATATTTGACAAATACAAAACTACAGAAGCGGCTGAAAATGCAAACACAACTCAATAATAATTTTGGTTGAAGAATATGCTAGAATGAATGACGTTGAATTTATTTGTGCCCATGCGTAGCAAACGCGCTTGCACGTTTCAATGTATGTGTAAATATAAATACATTTTTCTGTCACTGCGTAACACGTGCGTGTGATAATTGGCCAAACGTTTTGTTTAATAGATTGGGACTGACTTAACGAAACTTGATGAAACTTTCAGCATATGATTCTATTGAATTTTTTACATTTTATAAAAATGCTAATTCATTCACATGGTTAGATTTTCAAAAATCAAAATTGCATAAAATTCACATGAATCTACATAAATGAAAAATTTGAGATATATTATTAAATTTAATATACATGATGCCCCTATGGGAAATGAGTATCACTCATTAGGTTTCGCCCTAAGGCAACGTTTTTACTTGTTTTAAATATAACTCTAGGCTATTATATTTGCACTTAAAATCAATGTTTTTTTTTTTTTGCAATTTGGAACGTATTTTTTGACAAACTGTATATTCCTGATCAAGTTGACGATCTGGGTCGATCTTACCAGGTGCGTTGGTCCGTTTGTCCTTCTGGAGGTCCGTCTGAACGCAGAGATTTCGTAATCCATAAACGTTAGGACTTAAAATTTAAAGCTGTCGTCGATGGTTCATGTACATACATTACGTTAAGGGACAACTTCATTAAACATAGATTGCACAAACACCACAAAAAAATGCTTAAAGCACGAAAGAGTAAGAAATCTTCTGGAAAAGACGATATTGACAATCTATGTTTAAAGGCACTCCCTCCGAAATGAAGAAAATTTCTTACCTGCATAGTAAATAAATGCTTAGAGCTCTGTTACTTCTCCTTTACTTGGAAATGTTCCAATTGCAACACCCAATAAACCTGCTGAATTGCTTTCTTCATATAGGCCTATTAGCCTTCTGTAGTCAGTTAGCAAAATATTGGAGAAAGTTATTAAGGAAAAACTAACCCTATTTATTGACGAAAATAATATCCTCCCATGTCTATGTCTATCGCCTATATTATATAATATATGTACTTCTGATTTCCTATCTCTACCCCACTGCACGTAATCCTGATGTAGTAAGGAAAAGACAAAAGCTACATATTTTACCCAAAAACGGAACGATATTTTTGTTCCTACAGATAATATCAGATTAGCCACCGAAAACAGTATGTGGGAAAATAATGTAGATACTTAGGTATCACACTAGACAAAAGACTGACATTTAAGGGCCATATATATTACACCAAAATAAAACTCAGATCTATGGTTTGCTCTCTTTACGCATTTATCAATAGAACTTCAAGACTAAATATACTAAATAACAAAAGGTTCAGATTTTTTATGTTTTACGGTTCACCAGTGTGGGCGGATATAGCCAAGTGCCATATAAACCAACCACAGATCAGTCAGAATAAAGTGCTTAAACTAATCTATAAACTCCCCTGCCATTTCTCTACTTTTGACCTATATTGTTGAGCCAATATGGTATATTGTTGTTGAGCCAAATGATAGAAAATAGACTAGCACAACTATCGCAAAAATTCTTTAATATTATTCCCCGATTTCCCATTTGCAATTGGCTCAGGGTATACAAATGCATATCGGACAGGGTGCAGAGGGTCTCCGAGTCGGCCACACCCGACGAGAGTTGTGTTACTTGTTTCTACTTTTTTCCCAAAGATAATAAGTAAAAAAGCTCTAGTCGGAGGTGCCCGAGCACCCAAGGTGGGTGCTCTAGATCTAAAGATGTAAAAAATCTAATCATAAAACGAATTTCCCATAAGCTTTCAAATCGATAACATTACAACAAAAATAGTTATCGAATATATAAAACAAATTTAACCTGCGCGTGCTATACACGGACCTACAAAAAAATTTCAAGCCCTAGCTCTTCTTTATTCAGAAATCAACGCGTTTAAACATACGGACAGATGGACACACTGTAGAACGGATAGGGCAAAATCGACTCAGCTCGTGGGGTCTGCCACGTCTCATTTTGCCTGATACATACATTTAACAAAACTTTTATACCCTGCTTTCCCAATTTAAATAGGTTCAGGGTATTACAAATAAGAGTGCTCTAGTCGAGACTGCTCGACTAGGGGATACCCTGAGCCCTATGAAGAGCCAAATATCAAATCATTCTACGCTTCTCTCATGCTTGCATATAAACAACACATACATACACACACATATGCACGCAAGTATAAGCGCGCGCTCTGCCAACTGCGCAGTTGACGCAGCGACTGCGCTTGGGCTGCAATGTGGTCATTACTATGGAAACTTAATTGTTTAATACCTTTTCTTAGCGATGGACTAACTGCATCAAACTTTCACAACTTATTAATGGCCTTCATATGTATGTATTTGCCAAAGCACAGGTCTCTAGTGTTTGATTTGCGCTTTTTACAAATAGGGGGCTATTGAGGGCGAATGGGGCGTGGCATCCAAAATCTAAAGATCATCATTACACGCAACTACACAGCAAATTTGAAGTCTCTAGCTCAAACGATGTACAAACCACGCCTTAAAAACACATTAAAATTATCGATAAATGCTCATAAAATCGAAATGGAATGAGTTATCGGAAAAATCGCAGCGTATGGCATTATCGAGTATTCATGTAAAATTTCAAATCGCTACGTTGCGTACTTAAAAATATATCAGCGTTCACACGGACAGACGGACAGACAGACAGACAGACAGGGCTATATCAACTCGTCTTGTCGCGCTGATCAAGAATATATATACTTTATGGGGTGTGGCACGCCTCCTTCTGCCTGTTACATACATTTTCACAAAACCATTATACCCTGATTTCCCATTTTCAATGGGCTCAGGGTATAAAAAGAGTATATTGCTGTTGTGCAATGTATGTCATGCTGTCTGTATTAATGCAAACTATTTCTATAAAATGATTGGAATATTGGTCTCAACTAGAACACTCTTAAAAGATAAATAGGTGAACTATGTATATTTTACATATAAGATAATACTTAACAATCTTGGTGAGGACAATTGAGCACAAAAGAATTTTAGATTCCTCACGTACATACACTTGCATAAATATGCGTACAAGCTTTATGCCTAATCTAATTTCATCATAATGTTGAGAGAATCCTCAATGGACACTAAGATAAAGAAAATATATCCCGATATGAGAAATTGAATTTTAAAATTAAGTGATGATGGGAAAATGTTAAGATAAATTGGAGAAATTGTAGGCAAAACGCAATCTTCTGTGCAGAGGGCGCTTGAAAACTACAATTTAACTGCTCTATTAAGTCGAAACCACGTGCTCGGAGGTCACTAAAGCTAACAATTCACGGTGGAAGAGGAACGTTTTCAAGACTGTGAGACCTAACCGTGGAATCTCAGCTGCTAAGATTGGTCAATGTATTAGTCAGAACTTAATAATAAGAAAAAGGAAAAATTTTACATGCCTGTATTTCTCGGAAATGGAAATGGATCCTTGTCCACCAAATGCTTTATTTGGCGCTTGTCGCGAATGTAATGTGCAGGTGGTTGACCAGATCTGGTATTATTTTTGATAGGCCCCTCGTATTTAAAACGGCCAATTACTGTTTGGATGGTTGATTTGGCTCTAGACATTAGTTTAGCTTATTTTGACCAGCACTTTAAAAAAAGTTTGTTGGGCTATAAAATCTTAACTATTGGCAATATCCAAAAAATTTAAACGCAGGTTGTTCGTGTGATGTTTTAAATATTACAAAATCAATTCATTTATTTTTTCAATATGTTTTCATTATTTAATAATGTTTAAAAACTAAAAATTGAGACCAAGACACAGCTTATTTCAACCACTTATGAAATAACATTATTTAACATTATAAAAACTTAAAATAACAACAAATTAATACTTGGTGTGACCACCCTTTTGGCTAACTACCATTTTAAGCCTTTTTGGGATAGATTCCACCAACTTTTTAGTGACTTCTGGAGTAATTTTTTCCCATTCCTCAACCAATGCAGTTTTTAGATCCGAATGTTTGTTTCCAAAATCGACCACAAATTTTCGATTACATTTAAATCTGATTATTGGGCTGGTGGTTTCATAACGTGCGGACATTTCCAGATCAGCCAAGTCTGGACAATTCCTGAAGTGTGTTTCGGGTCATTATCTTAGTAAAAGCTGAAGTCCTCCTTTATGCTCAGTTTCTGAGCACTTTGGATTCAATTTGATTTCAACACATCTAGATATTTAAGTTTATCCATCGTAGTCTCGATGAACTCCAAGTTCCCAACCCCGGCTGCTGACATACAGGCCCAAACCATAACGCTGCCTCCGCCATGCTTTACAGTAGCCCTCAAATTTTGTGCGTCAAGCTCTGTGTTAGGCCTACGCCACACATATGAGGGCCCATCCGACCCAAACAAATTAAATTTGGACTCATCACAAAATAAAACTGTGTTCCAGAATCCAATGTCCTTGTGCAAGTGCTCCTGAGCGACACTATTTGTTTTTGTCGCTTATAAAAGGCTTCTTGCGTGGTACTCTACCATTAAAATCATGTTCCCGAAGCACACGGCGAATAGTTTCTGGGTGGCATGACTTGCCCAACTCCTCCTTAACATCATTAGCTACTTGTCTAGCAGATAGCCTTGGGTTATCCCGGATTTTTCTTACAATATAGCGCTCGTCCGTGGGATTAAAAATTTTGTTTGGAGCATTTCTACCTTTATCGTGGGTTCTATTTTTACGAAAAAACGGTGTGATGCTTTGAACTATAGAATCACTCAGTCCAACCATATCAGCAATTTTTCTACGGGAATGGCCATTTTTATAGTGTTTCAGACAAAGTTCCAGCTGTTCAATAGGTGTACGTGGTCCCTTTTTGCTAAATTAAATTTTCTGCAAGTTCTGCTTTCAAAATTCAGCACAAACTTATTTCATCACATTGCGAAATCAGTGTATAAAGCATAGAACAAGAATCTACCGCTGCATTGCAAAATAACGGGTCTTTCATCAGCTGCAAAGTTTGTGGTTGATATAAGCTGTGGAACTGTCTTGGTCTCATTTTTTAGTTTTTTAACATTATTAAATAATGAAAACATATTTAAAAAATAAATGAATTGATTTTGTAATATTTAAAACATCACACTAACAACCTGCGTTTAAATTTTTTGGATATTACCAATAGTTTAGATTTTATAGCTCAACAAACTTTTTTTAAAGTGCTGGTTGAAATAAGCTGTGAACCACTGTATCTTTGCATTCGACTTTTGCTCCTTTGTGTGAAGCTGAAAGATCCGCCCACCTTCTTCTACAGTTATCAGTTTACTGGTCATTTTTATGACGAAATTTGCAAATTTTGTCCAACACGAAGAGTTCACACAAAGTAGTATTAATTTTGAAGACATTGCACACATGTTTTGAAAATCCCCATTAGGTCTAAAAAGAACATTGGCGCCAGACAGCGCAGAGCAAGCAAGAGTACGGTGACTTTTGTGGAGTCGAAAATGTGAATATTTTTAGTTTTTTAGTTATAATATTAGACTAAAATCATATTTTACTATTATTAAAACGCTATTGTGTAGTTAATAGATCGCTTTATCAACCACCATCAAAACATTTTTTTATATAAAAATTTGACGAAGTTACAGCGTGTTTTGTGAAAACGAACAGGGGGTACGGTGACTTAAGTGGTACAGTGTATATTGCTCTAAATTTAAAATGTCATACTAATTATAGCTAATTTTGAAAAACAGTATTTATTATGGCCCCCCTTAGCATTATGTACATGTTGGAGTCTTCTTTTCATGGAGTTGGCCAAGTTTTGAATATATTCTAGGGGTATACTCTGCCACTCTTCCATTACGAAAGTTTTTAGCTGTCCACGGTTGGTTGGATTCCTTTTTCCAACCTTTTTCTTTAAATATGACCACGCATGTTCGATTGGGTTGAAATCTGGGCTTTGGGGTGGTGTATCCAAGACCTTTCCACAGTTGTAAAGCAGCCAACTGCGTACATTAAACTCCTTATGTTTCAGATCGTTGTACTGGTAAAATTTAAAAGTTGGCCGATTTTCGGTTATAAAGGCAAATTTGATGTAAATTTGGCATAAAAATTTAGAAATATTGCTCGTCATTCATGGTGTTTTCAATGAATACCAGTTTACCGACTCCTTGGCTGGATATGTAGGCCCAAACCACAACCGACAGTTTTCCAAATTTGACTGTTGGAATGATATTCGCTTTATCGTAAGCTGTAGAGACCTTTCGCCATACTTTGGGCGGACCTTCGTTGTAATACAAAATTATTTTGGTCTCGTCGCAAAATATGAAGTCCTTCCAATACTCCTCTGGGTGCCTAAGCAAAGTAAGAGCAAAAGAGAAGCGCTTTTCCACATTTGTCGACGATAGCAAAGGTTTCTTACGTGCCACTTTCGAAGAATACCCATACCGTAGAATGGCCTGGCGGACCGTTTCGTGGGAAACATCCACGTCACACTCTTTGAGTTCTTTGGCAAGAGTACTGGTCGAAATTTGGGGATTTGCTTTGATCTTTCGCATCATAAGGCGGTTTGCCCGATCAGATATCTTTTGTTTCTTGCCACCTACACCGTTTGCCTCAAGTTTTCCTTCGTTTTCTGCGCGACTGAGAACGTTGTATATTGTTTTTCTCGACACGGGAAACATTTCCACTAATTCTGGAACTGATTTGCCCAACTACCGATTGTAGAAGATCAATTGGACAACATCGAAACTTAATCTCTTTCCGGGCATTGTTAATAAAATTTTTATTTTATTTTTTTTGTGTACTCAGCCAAATTTCGCACAAAGTGAAAAATAAACACATAAATAGAGATGCATCAAGAAATTCTTAAAGCATAGGTAACGGTAAGGCCCCGTTATTTCTTAGAATGAGAGCAAAACAGATGAAGAAAACAAAATGTGTAGTTTCTTGACAGTGTCAAATATGAGTAAACAAAGTTTTTGTTGTTTTTTAAGTTTTACCCTTATTATTTTTCTTTCTGTTTTTTATAATTTGATTTAAAAATACATATTAAACAGTTACCCATTCAAAAAAGTTAGCTAAATTAAACAAACTCTTTATTTTTGTACATAAAGTACAAAAATTAAGCTTTTTCCACTGTGTAAAGTGTTTCTTGACAGACTGTACATATGTATGTATATTAAGATGTGTAGAAGTGTAGTCCCAATAGACAATACGGATTTACATGTTTGTACATTAATATTGTCCAAAAATTTAACATAACGTTAGATACGATTAGTATTAAATTAAAACAAAAAAAAAAGACAACAATAATGAAATCCACTTTTAAATTAATAAAAATATTCAACAGTTAAGTTTATTAACTGCGTGTTTACTTACATGTACACATGTACGTATGTACATATATTAGTGTACCTAACAACACAACACACAGTTGTATACATCACATATGTATGTCATGTACGATTATAAATAATATGAGGGGTTTGCATCTTGAACGTATATATCCACAAATATTACTCACTTGTATTTCGTTTTTGTTGTTAATGCTGATAACGTTCTAGTTAAATGGTGCGCTTAGTTAACCTGTGCTGCCCACTCTGATTGATTATGCTCTAGTTGATATTGTTTTAATAGGTTTATTGAAATAAATGCATATCATAGAGCTTATTTAATTCCCTTTTAGAGTGTACCCAATCTTTTTAGTTTAGCATAAAAAGAATTTAATTTGTTTAGTACATTTTGACTACTCGTTACATATCACAAGTATCGCCAATTATCGAAACTATGAGATAAGTATATCGAACTAAATATGACTTCGATAAACACGCAATTTGTGATTTATTTCACTAGACTACTAACACTAATCACTACCACCACTAACCATACAACACATAGACTGGACATCGGAACAAAGTTGCTCAGAGCTCGGAATTTGTACCGGGTCGGGGAGACAACTTCGTATTTGCTCGGCTCGGTTACTGGGGCTCCCGAAAAAAAAAATAGCGCGAAGCAGTATCATTCTGCTTCAAGAAATCGGCCGAACAACAGCGGACGAAAATTGAAATTTGCTGTCATGCGATTCCATATCTTTGCTGCTGAGTGAAGAGTTTGCCGAATTCTTGAAAGCGTTTGCAATGCTCATGCAAAATGTTCGCTTTTTCATACTTTTTTTTAACGCAGGGTATGAAAGCGTTGGTGCGCTTAACAATATGATTTCACGACAAGCATGCACACATTTTTACAATCCCTTACTACATATGTGTGTATTCATGTGCCAATATGTGAAACTTGCTGCCTGTAGAATTTACAGTTGCTTGATCTTGTGGCCTGAGTATGGGATGGGATGGCTGAGGAAGTTTTGTATACAATGTCGTGAAATCATATTGTTAAGCGCACCAACGCTTTCATACCCTGCGTAACAAAAAAGCATGAAAAAGCGAACATTTTGCATGAGCATGGCAAACGCTTTCAAGAATTCGGCAAACTCTTTACTCAGCAGCAAAGAAATGGAATCTCATGACAGCAAATTTCAATTTTCGTCCGCTGTTGTTCGGCCGATGTCTTGAAGCAGAATGATTCTGCTTCGCGCTATTTTTTTTTTTCGGGAGCCCCAGTAACCGAGCCGAGCAAATACGAAGTTGTCTCCCAGACCCGGTACAAATACCGAGCTCTGAGCAACTTTGTTCCGATGTCCAGTCTATGTGTTGTATGGTTAGTGCTACCACTAACCATACAACACATAGACTGGCCATTCAAAACAAAATTATTCCACACACAAAAACTTGACGATTAGACCAACTTCGTTTATGCTCGGCTCAGTCTCTTAGCTTTCGCAACAAAAATAGCAAGAAGCAGAATCATTCTTCATTCATTCATTCTTCGAGAACTCGGCCGAACAGCGCACAAGAATTGAAATTTTCCGTGATGAGATTCCATTTCTTTGCTGCTAAGTGTAGAGTGTACCGAATTCTTGAAATCGTTTGCCATGCTCATGCAAAAATTACGCTGATTATTTTTACGCAGGGTATGAAAGCGTTGGTGCGCTTAACAATATGATTTCGACACAATCATGCACACATACTTACAGTCCCTTGCTACATGTATGTGCCTATGTGCGAAACTTACTGCCTGTAGAATTTATAGTTTCTATATCTTGTGGCCTGAATATGGGAAGGCTGTGGAACTTTTGTATGTGTTTGCATGTGTGTACATAATAAGTTTCCAAAAAAATTTCTCAATGGGCATCGCGCTTACCCACCGATCTACACAGTAGCTAAGACGAATTAACATCATTGCAAGAGAGTTCTCAATTGCGAGTATTGACGCGTCTTATTTTGTGCTCTTTAAGTTTTGTTAAATATTTTGCCTTATATTTTAATCCCAATGTCGCTGTCGGTTAACTAGTTCTATAGAAAGCAGAAGGAGGCGTAGCAGACCGCACAAAGTATATATGTATTCTTGATTAGGGCGACGAGGTGAGTCAATTTTGCCGTGTTCGTCTTATCGTCTGTCCGTCTGTCCGTATGTTTAAACGCGTCGATTTCTGAATATAGAAGAGCTAGAGAATTGAACATTTTTGTAGATCCGTATATAGCACGCGCAGGTCAATTTTGCTTTATATATTCGGTAATAATTTTTGATGTTATGTTAACAATTTTAAAGCTTATCGGAAATTCGTTTCATGATTAAATTTCTTACATCTTTAGAGCTGGAACACCCAAGTTTAGCACTTATGTAGATTCTTGTGAATTTTATGCGATTTCGAATTTGTTTGTTACATTTTGGAGACAGTTTCCAAATTTCACAAAAGCCCAAAAAGTTCAACATTGCGCCTCGTGACCATAGTAATAATTCAGCGCGTCTTTCTTGCTCAACGTTCGGCCTTTTGTCGGGAACTGCATTCGTTGGATTGCGCGTGTTGACTTATATTTCTGTGTACCCTTGCTTGATGAAAAGTTAAAATAAAGTTAAATTTTGTTTGACTTCTTATCAAGAAAGGGTAAACAGAAATATAAGTCAACACGCGCAAGCCAAAGCTCACTAGGAGTGTGGGAAACTAGAAATTTATATTTGCAGTACCCGATATATTTAGAGCAATATACTAAGACACAAAGGTACACGTTGAGAACCCATACTCAACTAATATGAAAGTTCTTGCTAAGTCTTCTCGACTAGCAGATCCCTGAATCACGGAGAGACAGACGGACTCCCTACAATGCGTTCAATTAATTTTTTCTCGTTTTTATATATGTTCTACCATTATTTCCATATTTAACTGTTATTAAACGGGATGTGATTTGCAGAAATATTATTTGAGCATATCATTGTTGATTCTATTTAATCAAACCAATTTGTGATCCCATCCAACATGGATTATCCCCGAGCAGATCCACAGTAACGTACAAAACAAATATATTTTGTATATATTTCATATTTCATTTACATACAAATATGATAATATATTTTCATAGTGTGCAAATGAGCATCACCCGTTTCAACAAAGTCAGCGCAAGATCTTCTTTCGTTGAACCCTTTCGAAAAAAGTCAGCAAAAGATCTTCTTTCGCTGACCCTTTCGAAAAAAAGTCATCGAGGGATCGCCTGTCGCGATCACTCAGCGATTTTGTTCACGCTCAGACTGAAACCATTTTTTTTTTTTTGGGTTTTTTTCGTCTCCATCGCGTCGGGATTTTTATGATGCAGTCGCGGCAAAAAAAATCTTTCGTGTATGCATGCATGGACATACATTCGGGGGTTGTTTTCGCTAGCAAATCTATTGCGCTCTTTCTCACGCTCCAATATATGCAAAGAGCGATCTACTGCGCTCTTGCTCACACTCCAAAGATCATTTCAAATGATCAAAAAATTTTTCCATCACTTGCTGAGCAACATTCCGCGACGCAAAAACGTTTCAATCCCGAGGCGATGCTCGCGCAAAGAGCAAAACGCAAAGGACTCAACGCAAAACGATCATCCGAAGATCAAAATGTCTGAAAAAAAAATCTTGTTCAGAGTGGGATCGAGGGTGAGTGCATTTTTTCGATCTCACTCGTGAGCGGATCGCGTGAGTTGATGCGGTTGATGCTCATTTGCACACTATGTATATTTTAGAATACGTAGCATGTATAGTTAACTTGGCGTTCCTCAAATAGAAGTTCATGTTTATTTGTTCTAAGTTGTTGTTATGTTGTCTTACTATGGCTTTCGATTACGATATATTGGTCCTATACAGTTAATCGAGTAACAAGAAATACCGAAATCGACTACATTACTTCCCTGTTTTCTCGTTCGATTTTTTGGGTCAGAAATATTTGGAATTATTAAATGGTTTTCACTTTTGCACTATTTGAGATTCATGAGATTGAATAAACTGAACTTTTAAAATGCCAAGTGTCACGATTAAATTTAGAGCATGGCTTTTATTCTTTTTTTTCAATTTAAATTAAAACATTCAACAAATAGTATGTAACATACTGATGAGTTCGACGCTGTAGCTGTTGCTGTGTACTCAACGCGTAGGAAACGCAATATTAAGTGCATTTTAAGGCAAGTGCAAGTGAGATGGCTATTGCTACCAGGTTCATTGTATACAATATCTTTCAAATATGTACATACATACAAGGCAAGTAGCGCGCGAGTAATTGTGTAGCCGACATCAGAGCGTAGCGAATTATAATACATAAAAAGAAATATTAAAAAACCTTTTGTTCACAAAAATGTAAATCGCTCAACTAATGTATAAATCAGGAAACGCGTTTAATGAAAAAAGACAAATATGTGTTATAGACATGTGTATCTATGTACACTAAAATTTAAATATATATTAAATAGTAAAAAACAAAAAAATTGGGATTCAAGCAAATCGAATCATGCGTATAAGTGCACTAAAATTGTATTGAGATACATATACAATTATATCTGACAGTGTATATTAAAAAGTATTAAGGGATGACTACCTAAAGAAAAATATTGATAATTCGATGTATATCTTTTCGTTCGATATGCATATGTTTAAATGAACTGTAAATATATGTAATATATATATATATATATATATATATATATATATATATATATATATATATATATATATATATATATATATATATATATATTTTTTTTTTTTTATGTTGCTGTGCCTAAGTGTATACAAAATGTTAAATTAAATAAAACAAAACTGTCAACTGCTATTGAAAATAGAATTTTAAAAATTGGATAAATTAATCGTGTATTTCCCCAAGAAAAAGAACAAAATAATTGCCTGCTATTTACATTGCGATGCGTATGGTGTTATTCAGGTTCATATATGTCGATCTTAAACTCTATAAACTGCGCCATGTAACAAAACGCTATAATGCGTAATGTTTCCATACTAGGACGACAACATTGGACACTCATGGATTTAAATTTCAATGATTACAATATTAATTGTATCCCCAGCAGTTCTAACTTAGTTAAAAAATTAATGCATAAATAGTGACCAGCTTATCGAAAATATTAAAGATAAGAAAAAATTACGTTTTTGACATGGATGGAATTAATACAAACCAAACTGTTCAGCCGGTATTGACTTCGCTTGCAGATGACAGCGTGCTACATCAGTCACTGGGTCTTTTAACGCAACATGGCAATATAGACACACTTCAAGATGTTCTTCCTGTAACCTCAACTGGTGCTGGTGTCAATAAAAATAAAAAGCAAAATGAAGCGAGCCCACACAGTATTGGTCCAGTGTTTAGTGACATAACAGATACTTCAACACTCGCAACGTTATCAAGCACATCATCTGTGGGCTTAAACTTACCGCCGCCAAAACCAAATATTAATGTCACAGCATCAACCACGGATGTTTCTTTGTTAAGTTGTTTGTTACCTGCGCCGCCTTCTTTTACAACTGCAGGAATAAGACCAACTTCAACACCACCACCCCATACTTCTTCAGACCAAATTGGACCAGTGCAACTAACACCTGCGCCATGTGCAAGTGATTTTGACTCAGACACAGAATTATCAATTGTAGCAGCGGCAACCGCAACAGTAGTCACATCTACAATAGACAACTCCACAACGTCACCCATGTCATCAGCATCAACAATAACGTGTGCACCTGTTCAAATTGCTTTATTAGCAACGACAAACGGCCACGCCAATTCCAGTAGTTGTCCTCAACTAAGTATCATCACAAAACAGCAACGCCAACAGAAACGTCGGCGTGAACGAGCCCAGCGCCTGCAGGCAGAGCGCGATAGTCGATGCACTTTAAGTGCATTAAGTGGCACTTTGATTGGAGGATCTGTTGGTGTAAGCCTTGGTATAGGAGCTGCTACTGGCAGCAACAGTACTGGTGTAATTGGTTCTGTACCTGCACCTACCATATTAATAGGTAACAGTAGCGCATTGGGTCCTGGAAATAGCATGTTATATCACCTTAATAGTGCTGGTAGTATGGGAGAAGATAGCAATAATTCCAATGGCAACTTTACTAGCAGTAGTAATGGTAGTAACAATTTACTGCCACCTACGGACAGCATTGCATCACTGCTATTGAATCCGCCGCATTCTCCCGAATGCAATTCTGGTCTTATGGCAAGTCCTAGTGATAGCGAAGGTGAATCACTAGATGAAGATCTTCTTTCAACATCGTCGTCATCAACATTACTTCTACCTCGCGATAAGCCTCCACCAAGACCCCCACCTCCTGTTCGTCGAAAACTACCTAGGTCTCCTGTACTAGAGGAGGAGATTATTGACGGATTTGCCATATTAGAGTTCAAAACTTACGAAGATCTAGAGGTAAGGAAATTAAATTAATAATTCTGTTGGCTGATGCTATTAATATAATTGTTTTTATAAATCTAATTTTAATATTTGTAAACAGTTTGCTATAAAACTCGGACAAAAACGCAAGGAAAAACGTCTTTCCGCACTGGAAGAACTTACGTGCACATATAGCATCGAAGAAATGAAAATGCCAAAGATTATCGATACGGGCCAACCTCACCCAATGCGTACCATAAATCCTTCCAATTTGTCAATTGCAAGCAACAATAATTCAAGAGAAATAAATCATCATCAACATCGTGGTGTCAATGTTGGCGGTGTGGGTACAATTGCTGCTACTGCTAACAGCATCAGCATTAACAACAATTCAACAAATAATAATAGCAATACGGTATATACTGTGCCAATGGCAAGTACGCCTGATAACGAAGCAGAAAAATGGGTAGGAGATCCATTTGCACAACAGGAAAAGCTAACTGGTAATGCCGACAATATTAGCAACGGGATTATTAACAAGGCAAATCAAATTAGTAATAGCCAACATTTAAGCTGCGTAATCCAATCCAATCATTCCACATCATCTGTCATCAATACAAGCAATGCGCCTATGCCAGGAACCGTTAATACTGTCACAGTCAGTTGCATTCTGGAGGATGACAATGAAAAGTTATCTATTGGCGCAGCAGCACCGCACATAGAATTAAGTGGCAATAAAAATGAAAATTGTTCTGGGGATACTTCACAAGATACCATAAATAATGCTAGCCAACCAAAAAGTGAGGTAGCAGGATATATTAACATTAAGGGCACAAAGTCAACTGATGTTGCTGTGAGCAATCATCTCGGCGTTATGTTATCATCATCGTCATCATGTTCGAAACTAAACGTAAGTAATCCTATTAACATAAAAGTAGTATCCCTATATGTTACTTTTCAACAGAAGCTGAACAATTTGGAAAGCAGCGAAGCGCACGTCTCTGTTTCAGCAGAAGCGGTCGCAGGAGGCTTAAAGTTAGAAATTGATGACTATTCGATCGGTACAGCAAAGGTTGTAGAAGCTAGTATTTTACATACCAAGGATACCGATCTAAACGAAAGTTTTCCTAATGTAAGTTTTAATCTAACAAACTAATGTTTAAATAGGATTTATCCTATATTCATTCTTTTAACCAATTTTATACTTTTTGGGCAGGTTTCAAATCACTGCATTATCAACAAAATAGAAACTAATATCGTATGTATTTACTTCCAACGAAAACTGATTATTATATTTATTTGTATAACGTGTTTGTTTCAGTGTGATAAAGCTATAGATGGAAATAAGGTAAGTGTTGACAAGCAAATCAATAAATTATTTCTTTATTTACGCAAGCTTTAAAATAATACCACACCACAGTTGTCCAAATCCACTCAGCTTAAATTAAAGGGCTCAGAAACATTTAAATACATATTTCGAAGATGAAAACCTAAAGCAAAATTTAAATAAATTAGTATTACTTTTGAAATGTAACAGTTATAAACAAGTAAGAACGTTGCCTTAGTGCGAGACCTAAAGCGTGATACTCGTTTCCCACAGGGGCATCTGGTATTTTAAATTTAATAATTTATCTCAAATTTTGCATTTATGTAGATTCATGTGAATTTTATGCAATTTAAATTTTTGCAAATATAACTATGAATGAATTAGCATTTTTATAAAATTTAAAAAATTCAATAGAATCATATGCTAAAAGTTTCATCAAGTTCCGTTAAGTCAGTCGCAATCTATTAAACAAAACGTTTGGCCAATTATGACACGCACGCGTTAAGCAGCGACAGCAAAATACATTTACATTTACACATATGTATGTACATTGAAACGTGCAAGCGCGTTTGCTTATGCACGGTCACAAATAAATTCAGCGCCATTCATTCTAGCATATTCTTCAACCAAAATTGTTATTGAGTTGTGTTTGCATTTTCAGCCGCTTCTTTAGTTTTGTATTTGTCAAATATCGCCGTTTATACGCATACATTCAAACCGATCACCGTTTTTGTATGTACACATAAAAATATATACGTTCATATGCGCGCATTTCAGCTTTGTGTTTGCATTAACAGCAGCTTCTATAGTTTTGTATTTGTCAAAAGTCGCCCTTGTAGTGAAGTAGTTTCTGATTTGCCAACAGGCAATGCAAAACTGATGTGGCGCAGCAGGTAGATGAAAAGCGTGTAAGCAAAAGGGTCCGCGTTCGAGACGCGGCGGCGACGGCATGAAAATAGTTGAGCAGCTGTTCGTACCTACATACATACATACCTGATGGGAATTATCGTCAATTTTTTTGTGTGTGAATAATTTTGTTCGGACTAAGTCGATTACACAAATATCGGTATTTGATATTTATATTTTTTGTCAGGGTCACACACACAAAAAGAAAATAACATAACTGACCTAGGCTATACGAAAAATGATAATTTTAGCAGATAAATTATGTGCAGAACTTAAACATTAAATCGAATTACATATATTTCTTAGAAGTGCCGTTTGTCGTCTTAGCAATTCTTATTAAGCTTATTTATATAGGTGGCACAGGCATATGAATTTTGCAGCTGGGCGTTACAAATTTTGCTGTCATTTGCCACGCCCCCAGTAGGCGTAGACATATAATATTTGGCAAGTTCCTAGAAGGAGTCTAGGGAACCGTAACTGCAAAGTTTGGATGCTTACACTCCAAAAATGTGAAAATTACAGGGTACTTTTTCGATATACCACGCCCCCAAAGGGGCGTAGGATTTATTTTTGGGTAATCGATAGGGAAAGCCCCAGTAACACAAACATCCAATTTGGAATCGTCTAGCTCTAAAACTGTAGGAGCTATAAGATTTTTGCGATTTGCCACGCCCCCTGAAGGCGTAGGTATGTCCGCCATATCTTTTTGATCTTGGGTTGCTTATCCGAGTATATATATCAAATTTCAAGTCTCTAGCATCAATAGTGCTCAAAATATAGCTGATCTTGTAAAATCACTATATATTCAGATCCGATTTGCCACGCCCCCAGTGGGCGTAGACATCAAATCTTTTTATGAATCTTTATAGAATCGTAGCGTTAGTTACGTGCCAAATTTCAGCATTCTAGCTTTAAAACTGTAGAAGTTACAGTTTTCCCGATTTGCCACGCCCCCAATGGGCGTAGATATATCCGCCATATCTTTTTGAGCTTGGCTGGTCAACGCAAGTATACATTCCAAATTTCAACTCTCTAGCTCTTCAACTAATATGATTTCTTAACGATGGGCGCAACCATTTTCCGATTTGCCACGCCCCTAGTGGGCGTATCGGGAAAATCTTGACACTTTATAATTCGAGGGTATACACGAGTATATGTTCCAAATTTCAAGTCTCTAGCTTCAATAGCGTAGAAAAATATTGCATTCATACGGACAGACTGCAAGACAGACATTTCACAAAACCAATATACTATTTTTCCCTTTGGGAAACGAGTATAAAAAGTAAGTAGCACCTTACTGAGGCGACCATAAAATATAGGAGGCCGCACGAGCTGCCAATACGAACATCGTAGTAGTCGATGGCTTAAGGTGTGTGAGATAGGTGAAATGGCAAGCTCTTTAAAACGTGTCAACCGAAAATTTTGAGATGAAAAACCAAGATGGGTGCTGCGTTTTACGTCTGCACAATGAAACAATGTAACAATGAAAACGATGTTTCATCGTAATAAAAACAAATTTTCTCGTCAATCTATAACCATGGATGGGACAAGGGTCCACCATTTCACAGCTCAGCCTAAAAATAAGTCAGAACATTGTATTAAAATAGGAGACAGAAGAGAATCGTGTCCAAAGACGGCGAAGGCAGTTCCATCTGCAGGCAAGGTTATGACTTTTTTTTTTTTTTTTTAAGAAAATAACTTTATTTTGCGAAAAAAAATCTATTGTTTCATCAAGACAATGCACCAGTCCACACACCCTCTATAGCGATGGCCAAAATCAATGAGTCAAATTTAAAATTATTTCGGCGAGAATCTTATGCGCTAGATTTATATCCCGAAACGCCTACTTGTGACGTGGCAATTCATATTTCAACATATAGTGCCTTTTCAAATTCAGCTATATTTTTAGCTCTATTAATGCTAGAGACTTAAAATTTGTGTTGACAAATTCAGAAAAAAAATAGATAAATATATAAAAAATATAAGATGACTACAATCTCTTCTGCCCACAGCACCACTGCCTTCTTCGAACACTCTGTAGCTAACACGAAACCACGTCACTGCTAGAGCGCCATCTATTAAAGAAAACTCCAAAATAGCGACTAAAACTTCAAACATGATTCAATCGAAATTGTGATTTTAAGAATATGGTAGAATTCATGTATTTATATGTATTTGTACATATTAATGCATTGCTGATACTAATGTAATTCTAATTTTCTGCGTTTATGTTGGCTATACAATTATGTTATTTAGTTTATCTAAGTTTGACTCTAGTCTGGTCAATTCATCTTTAAATAAATCAAATAAAATAAAAAATAGAAAAAACGCTTACCACGTGCGTTTTCAAATTGACATAACAAAAAAATAATAATAAATTTTCAGCATATGATATATTTTACATTGTGTAAAGATATTCAATTCATTCAGTATTGGCTCTATTTTCAACTGACCTTCAAATAAAAGATTAGTCAAATTGATACCGGTATCCAAAATATTACTATAATCAAAGTTGTAAAAAATGCACATGAATCTACATATATGCAAAATGTAGACACTTGGCTAGAGATGTAAAAATATAATTTTATAACTAATTTCCTATAAGGTTTTTTTTCGATAATAATAAAACGGAAATAGTTATAATATTTTAGACATACGAGATATGCTGTAAAGTGACCTACAAAATATATTGTTTCTCTAGATCTAATTTCTGAAATCAATGGACGGCCGACGCTAAATATTTTTTAAAATTTTTTCAAATTTCTTTAAAGGATTTAATGTACTCATTTTGGTCCATTATGCCATTAATTAAAATCAAGCTTCCAATGCCTAATGCAACCTTGGAACCCACAACCTTAAGGCCACCATCGCTGTACTGAATCGTTTTTTTATATTTTTATACCCAAAGCACATTGCAAAAGGGAACAGCGACAAAAAAAAAAGCCGCACCCGGCCGTTTTGCAAATTGGTGCGTTCTTTGCTCAGAGATTCATCTAAATATCAATGCATTCATTAATTTAAATTTTTTTTCGATTAACCAATCAATTCCACATACATTTTTAAAAATTTAATTTTTATACGTCTTTTATCCAATTAGGAAAAACAATTTTTCTGAAATCACACAAATTAATTGATTTTTCAGTAAGTTGGCCCTCTTAAGTAATAAAATTGTTAAGTAAAAAAACAAACAATTTTCAACAATAACAAAATTTGTTCATATTAATTAAACTATTTGCTGTTAATATAAATTATAATATATTCCAAAATATTTAATTCTGAATTTTGTAATTAAATTATAAAGTTATCAATATTTGGTAGTGCCACCTTTGGCCTTTACACACTTGACCCTATTGGACATGGACAAGTACAAAGTCTCCAGATACTCCGCCGTTATATCCTCGAACCACACTTTTTTGATCGTTTTCATTAATTCCTGTAATGATTTTGGCTTTTGCTTTCGTATTTTGGCACTCATAAGGGCCCAGACGTTTTCAATAGGATTGAGGTCAGGACTGTTCCCTGGCCAATCTAAGGACTCAATACCTAGTTCTGACTTCAAAATTGATATCTGTGGTTGGCGGATAGTTAAAGTTTATTAAAAAATTATCGGAATGGCTAAGTCTTTAAAAACCACTTACACAGCGCACCCGATGACAAGGTGCAGAATCATCCTGGAATATGGGCTCTTTTTCTCTTTCAGTAATCGACTCAATGCTAGGCACAAGTCCACTGAGAATGATTTCTTTGTACTTTTCTGCATTCACCATCCCTTGAAGCATAATAAGTGATTCTGCTTTGTGTTTGTAAATGCATCCCCATATCATAACATAAGGCGAACGCTTAACAGTGGCAACACAGCAGTTTTCCGAATATCGCTCTCCGTTTCTGCGCCGGACTTTCAAGCAGCCATAAGATTAAATTTGGACTCATCAGAAAATATGATCCGTGACCATTCAAATTGACCCCAATTTTGCTTATTTTTCGCCCAGTTTAAGCGACCTGTCTTCATTTTCTGGTTGAGAAGAGGTTTTTTGGCTGGTGTCCTTGCTATTAAACCCATCTTCTTGAGCCGACGTTGAATAATCCGAGCCGAAATTTCTTTCGCAAATCGTTGCTGCACTTCAGATGCAATTTCTACGGCATTTTTGAAGCGATTCTGGAGGCTCGTTCTCATAATAACGCGATTCTCCCGTTCATTTGTGCAATTTTTTCTGCCTGATCCTTTTGTCCTCCCCAATTCCTCCGTCTCACTATATTTTTTCAAAAAGCGTCGAACTGAACTTTCATTAAAATTAGTATTATCTGCTATTTCACGACATTTCGACACGTTTTGCTGAGCCAAAGCAATAATTTTGGCCTTTTACTGACCCTTTAATGTTCACCAAATTGAATCTCCGCAAAATAAAATTTTAGCAACCGACAAGTCGAGGGGACTTCCCAAAATAAAAGTTAAGCAACTTGAATACAATTTGGGGAAACCCAGAGCTCGAGAAGGCAAAAGTTGCAATAACCTTAAATTGCTGCTTTTTTTTTGTCGCTGGGTGTAATAGTTTTGTTAAATGTATGCAACGGGCGGATGGACTGCCACGCGTCCCCCAAAAGTATATATATTCTTGATTAGGGGATGAGCTCTGTCGATTTAGCCCTGTCCGTCTATCTATCCGTATGTTTGAACGGATCGATCTTAGAAACTACTAGCGATAGAGACTTAAATTTTGTGTGTAGGTCCGTATATAGCAAGCGCAGATCAAGTTTGTTTAACAAAATGACATACATTTTTTATACCCTGAGCCCATTGAAAATGGGAAATCAGGGTATAATGTTTTTGTTAAATGTATGTAACAGGCAGAAGGAGGCGTGTTAGACCCCACAAAGTATATATATTCTTGATCAGCGCGACGAGCTGAGTCGATTTAGCCCTGTCCGTCTGTCTGTCTGTCCGTCCGTCCGTCCGTATGTTTGAACGCGTCGATTGAAGCATCTAGACTAGCTAGAGACTTGAATTTTTTTTGTTGGGTCCGTGGATAGCACGCGCATGTCAAGTTTGTTACCAAAAAACGATATCTCTTTTTGTTGTTTTGTTATCGATTTTAAACCTTATCGAAAACGGGTTATAAAATTTTATCTCCCACACCTTTAGACCTAGACCCCTCAAATTTTGCATATAGATTCATGTGAATTTTATGCAATTTCTATTTTTTTAGTTTTTGGATACTGGCTCTTTTACTAAATTCATTCTAGCATATTCTTCAACCAAATCTGTGTTTGAATTGTGTTTGCATTTTCAGCCGCTTCTGTAGTTTTGTGTTTGTCATATATCGCCCTTTCCACGAATACATTGAAACAGACCACCGTTTTTGTATGTACACATACTCATACGTTCATATGCGCGCTTTTAAGCATATTCTAAGAAATACAATTGCGATTGATCTGCTTCTTTAGCTTCTTTAGTTTTGTATTTGTCACATATCGCCCTTGTAGTACTACTTTGCGTTTTGCCAACAAGCAACGCAATACTGGTGTGGCGTAGTGGATAAACGCAAAGCTCGTAAACGAAAGGTCCCGAGTTCGAAACTCAGTGACTACAGCGTAACTTTTTTAATTTTTTTTTTAAATTTATAAATATGATGTGGTTGTGCTAGTTGAGATGATGTGCTTTAACGATACATATGTAGTAAATAGATGCGGGTTCGAGTCCAGGTGCGGTGATGTTTGTTTTTCTTTTCTTTTTTGTTAATTTGTTTATTTATTTAATTATTAATTTATTTTCGATTTACATACATTCTAGTTGAATAACATTTCAAAATTATAATTTAATTTTGGAAAATTTAATGTTATATGCAAGCTATGGAGCGTATTAAACAATGCATATCGGACGGGGCTCAGGGTATCTCCTATTCGGGCACCTCCGACTAGAGTTTTCTTACTTGTTTTTATATGCTATCGACATGACTTGACTGGGCACTTTTTATAATATGTCGAAAAAAATACACGTACGTTTATATGCGTGCATTTCAGAGCATTCTAAGAATCTAGGAATTGCGATTGATTTCTGTTTGCATTTTTAGCCATTTTAGTTTTGTATTTGACAGATAGTCCCTTTGTCATCAATTAACAAGTAAGAGTGCTCTAGTCGAGACTGCTCGACTAGGAGATACCCTGAGCCCAGTGAAGAATATCAAATTATTCTACGCATCTTTTATGCTTGCATATAAACAACACATATACACACACATATGCACGAAGCATAAGCGCGCGCTCTGTCAACTGCGTAGTAGACGCAGCGACTGCGCTTGGGCTGCAATGTGGGCATTACTATGGGAACTTAATTGTTTAATAACTTTTCTTAGCGATAGACTAACTGCATCAAACTTTCACAACTTATTTATGACATTCATATGTGTGTATGTGCAAAAGCACAAGTCTCTAGTATTTGATTTGCGCTTTTTACAAATAGGGGGCTATTGGGGGCGAATGGGGCGTGACATCCAAAATCTGAAGATAATGTTATCTCCGTATTTATTACACGCAACTACACAGCAAGTCTCTAGCTCAAACGATGTACAAACCACGCCTTAAAAACACTTTAAAATTATCGATAAATGCTCATAAAATCGAAATGGAATGAGTTATCGGAAAAATTTTATAAACTTGTGCAGCGTATGGTATTATCGAGTATTCATGTAAAATTTCAAGTCTCTACGTTGCGTACTTAAAAATATCTCAGCGTTCACACGGACGGACAGACGGACAGACGGACGGACGGACGGACGGACGGACGGACAGACGGACAGGGCTATATCGACTCGTCTTGTCGCGCTGATCAAGAATATATATACTTTATGGGGTGTGGCACGCCTCCTTCTGCCTGTTACATACATTTTCACAAAACCATTATACCCTGATTTCCCATTTTCAATGGGCTCAGGGTATAAAAAGGCAATTTGCTCAGGGTTCAAGGGATCTCCTAGTCGGGTATTCGACGATGACACTTTGTTTTCTTTTTTTTTTATATATTTAATTTGTTTTAATTTTTCATGTTTATCCTTGCATACTTCAAACAGATTTAGTTTGTTTTCAAATTATCGATAATCTGTTTACGTAATGAAGTATAGAAAAGCAAAATTTAGAATAAATGTCTGTTTGAAAATATGTTCATGTATGTGCACAGTCTATTGTGCTTAAGCTATAAGCGTTTAAATAACCCATAACTTATTCAACTACAAGTTTACTGAAACGGACTATCGTATTTACATTTGAAACATATTCATAATAACTTGTCATCCATTTAATATATATATATATATATATATATATATATATATATATATATATATATATATATATATATATATATATATATATATATATATATATATATATATATATATATATATAAAAAGTTTTGATGGCGGGTGATAAAGTGATCTATTAACTACACAATAGCATTTTAATAATAGTAACATTTTATTTTAGTCTAATATTATAACTAAAACACCAAAAATATTTACATTTTCGACTCCACAAAAGTCACCGTACTCTTGCTCTGTCAATATAAATTATTTTTGATGAGTCTGTCCAACGATGAGTGGATGAGATGATGATCAGTCCCGCGATGCTTGATGCTGCTAGGTGACTGATGAGAGGCGTTATCGGTATTTATAACTCAATAAAGGGCTCTAGGTGCTTTAGCTCAGCTGGTACAATGTCTCCGACACAATTGAAACACAAATTGTTTACTCGAATTAATATTTATTGAAAAGCTGGCGTTACCTTCGGAATCTCAAATGAAATTCCGCTCTAAGGCGAGTCGGAAAGAAGCTATTCTAAACATACAATTGTCAAAGCTTAAGCTACCCACCAAGCTGACATAGCATAAGCTACAATGTCATAGTCGGCAAGCCGACTTCAGCATAAGCGATAACGCTGTTCTTACGACATGCGAAAGGGATCAGGTTACCGTCTCTGGCCGCTGCGATAAGGGCACTGAACTGAGGCATTCGCCGCGTCAGCACCATGCGCGCAACTGTCTTACATAAACATAAAGTCTTACGTTGCTACGTGCGAGGGGCACTCGTTAACTACTCCCCCCTTAAAACTATGGGCGTCCTCGTTCTTCTTGAAGCTGTTGACAATCCATTGCATATTCCTTGACGTCTGCCTTCTTCTCAATCCTAGGTCGAGTAGAATGGAACCGCAGCATACGAGGCTGATCACTACTCCAATGCTGAACCATACCTTTGGCGACCCTGCAGATCTTACTTTTTCTTCTAACTCCTGAATGACGTGAAGATTGTTGTTGTTCATTCTATGGAGCAATGGCATACTGAGTACCGGATCATGGCTAATGATGTTGATTAATGGGGAAGCTGCTATGCCCGGTAACTTGTTCAGAGCTTCGCGACGATTTGCATACTTGGTACCGTTTATGATGGCCATGTATTCATAGGTGATGAGATAAGTGCCACTGACCTGTATCTCTGGACCGTAATCGGTGCTAACTCGTGCTGGTCTTTCGTTTATTACCTTGATGCCGTCGTCCACATAGGTGATGGGTGCCAGGTGGCTGGGTTGCGTATAGCATTGCGCTTTACCACCCGCATGCAGAGCCTGTGCACAGGTATCGCGAGATGCTATCTTGCAAAACGATGTGTGTGTTGTTGTAGTGCAGCTGGAGACCGCCAGGACGTCGTTTTCGCATTCCGCTACGGTATCGTCTTAGAGTTGAAGAACGGTGTGCTCATGTGAAACCGGAAGAATGATGACCTTTTTACATACAAATTTAATTCTAGGGTAATCTATTAGTACATGGATTACGTTCTCGGACTGGAGGACTTTAATATTGGATGCTTCCAATAGACTTACTATAGGAACATCTGTGGGATGCTCAACTAATACGGATTTTAAGTCGTCGTGATCAAATATTGTAGGATTAATTGCAAGTGTGATTGTAAGCATTAAATTTTGAGCTTCAGTTATCAACATTCTATTCCTGGCCATAAGTATCTCATATAAATGCGAAGTGTCGATTAGCTCTTTCTTTTTTGTCTTGACTATTTGATTTACTGTGTCGGTTAACTGGTTTATTTGTTTTTGGGTTTCTGTATTTATCTCTACCTGTCTGTTGTTTGATTCTATTAACTTCGACTCTGTTATCTTAATTTTTTCCAAATCTGATGCGTCGGGTGTGCCAGCCACAACTTTTAGCACTGTCCTTAAAAAATCTAAGCTTCTGGCAATCCTGTGGTGTACTTTCAATACGGACAAAAGGTTTCTAAGATGGTCTGTATGAACATCTAATAATTTCCTCATATGAGACTGAGGAAACAACTCGGACAGCTCTTCTGTTTCTTTTAACATTACGGAGAACTCTGTCAGGTTGCTAGTGTGCCTAACATAGTCATGTTGTTCCCATACCAGTACGTCTCCGCCTACAACAGGAATGTACTTGGAATGCGAATAATCGGTATTCCGAGCATTTACCGTCGCCAGCAAGATTAGGACTGGCGTAACGAAACTGTGAGAGGAAGGAAATTTAAATCTATGTATTCCTTAATTTTATCACCAATCTATTAAATTCTTACATTAAATTGTCCTTGTGGACCACCTTCCCCTTGATAAGAACAGACGCTCCTAGGTCTGCCTGAACAGTATCTTCGGCACATAAGGGGGTGAGCTTGTTACCTAACCTTCTTGGTCTTAACAAATACCTTTTCTCCCACCTCAAACACTTTATTCTGCCTGTTTGGATTGTTTCTATCTAGCTGCACCTGTTGCGTGTTTTCAATCTTGCTTTTAATTGCTTTTTGAAATTCATTGGTAGACGCATGTATCACCTCAATCCGTGTTTTGCCAGTTACAGAATGTAGCGATCGATTATACTCCAATGCGGCATGTATGATTAGCTCGACTGTGTCGTCTATTTTTCTCTCGATTTTTAAGCACCTCGCAATTTCCAACAGAGTACTCTGGAAGCGCTCTACCTGGCCGTTGGAGGTACTGTGAAGTGGTGGTGCATTCTGCATATCTCTCTTTTAATAATGAAGTTATTGTCTCTGAATTAAAAGACGCCTCATTATCGCAGTATATTACTTTCGTTTTTGGGAAGAAGTTGATGGCTTGGACGATAGGATTTTTTACATCGGTTATCGTTCGTGGCATTATTGGTTGTACCATTGCAAACTTTGAAAATTTGTCGATACATGTTAAAAACTGCTTTTTGTCAGTTGAAAAAAATGTCAATGTGTAATATCTCGCCAGGGTATGATGGGATTGGTGTTTCTCCCAGAACATTTTTTTTGGATGTCTATCATACTTGGCCCTAGTGCAGGTTTTGCAGTTTGTCACTATCTCTGTCGTTAGTTTGGTCATTTTCGGGAAGTAATACTCCTCCAAGACTTGTTTGCCGTTTTCTTGTGCGGCTCTATGCGCATGATTATGTTCCGTCATGACTATCTCTCTTTGTTCGTCCTTGCCTGTTATGTCAGTTACTACATTTTTGCAATAACGAAATTTAGTGGAGGGGAAGCTTTTTACTAATTCGTGTTGGATAAATGCCAAATGATTTTACTTCATTTAATGCTTGATTTCTATCTGTGAAGTGAATAATATGGCGAGTTTTTCCGCCGAAAAATATGATGTTTCGGTTCAGTGGGAAGCGTGCTTCTTCCAAAATTATCTGGTTCCTGAAACAGTTTATTGGTTTGTCTGCTGACTCAATTGTATATGTCAGCGACAGCTCACTATGGATGGTGGCTGCGTCTGACGCTATCTCCTCTTGCAAGGCGTTAATATTTTGTCGAGACAATGCGTCTGCGACGTGGTTTTCTTTTCCAGGTTTGTAGTGGATTTTTGCGTTATGCTCATCTACATACGCTTTTATCTTTTAATTTTTGCGTTAGGGTTTCTATCTGACACAGCAAAGGTGAGAGGTTGATGATCTGTGTAGATATTAATGTCTCTCGTCCCATACAGGTATTGCTGTAGCTTGCCTAATGCCCATACGATAGCCAATAGTTATCTTTCATTGGTGGCGTAATAGGTCTCCATGTCTTTCAGAGTTCTTGATATCATGGTAATTGGCCTACCATCTTGTGATAGTACCGCACCAATACCATATGCAGAAGCATCCATCGTTAGATCGAATGGTTTCTTGAAGTCTGGATATCTAAGAATGAAGTCTTCTGAAGCTAAGATATTTCTTAGTCTCTCGAAGGCATCCCTCTGGTTGATGTCGAAACTGATAATCGTTTTCTTTGACACATGTTTGCTAATGGAACCATTTTCACCTTTCAGCATGCTTGTTAATGGCTTCGCGATTGCAGCTAAGTCTTTAACAAAACACCTGCAGTAACTGACCATGCCCAGAAATGATCTAAGCTCAAATAAGTTCTTTGGTTCCGGATATTCCTGAATAGCCTTAACCTTTTCCGGGTCGGTTTTCGCCCCGCCTTCAGTTTCTATAAAGCCTAGGTACTCTACTTCTTTTTTAAAGAAATGGGTTTTTTCCCTAGAAACTTTCATGTTATATAGCCTTGTTAAGACCCAGTTTATGTGCTTGACATGGTCTCTTTCGTTTTCTGAAAAAATTATGACGTCGTCTACGTACACAGCATGTTTTGCCAATTTGTTCACGCAGTACGTCATCAATCGCTCTTTGGTGCTTCCAGCATTTTTCAACCCGAACGGCAATTGACAAAATTCATACTTTCCTCCATTTACGGAGAAAGATGTTTTTTCACGGTCTGGTGATAGCCGGATTTAAGGTCCAGAGTTGTAAAGTATCTAGCCCTTTCTAGATTGGCCAAAATCATATATATATTTACCAATTGAAAATGTGAAATCAGGGTAAAATATATTCTTGATCAGCGCGACAAGACGAGTTGATATTGCCCAAGTACGTAACCTAGAGTCTTGAACTGCATGAATGCTTGTGTATGCCATACACTGCACAAGTTTTTTATATTTTTCTGATAACTCATTCTTTTTTACCGGCACCTATTTATAATTTAAATTAGTTTTTTAAGCATGGTTTGTACATCGCTTGAGATACGAGATTTGCTGTGTAATTGCGTGTAGTGAATACAGAGTTTATGTAATCTTTAGATTTTGGATGCTATGCTCCATTCATTTCCAAAACGCAAATCAAATACTAGTGAATGAATACACTGACTATGTTGGTGTATAGTCGAATACTCATGAATGAGTACACAGACTGTGATGTTGTTTAGTCTGTATTGTACTGAAGTTTATTCTTCTGAAGCTGCGTTTATATACGCCGCCTCATGCATAATTTCAACTCTTAAATCTAATGTGTCTATTGCTGAGTGTGTAAGGCTCAGCATTGTTCTATTGCATTCTTATATTATCGCTGAGGTTGTAGGGCTCAGCGTTCGTCTATTATCTATTCTTAACCTATCGCTGACGTTGTAAGGTTCAGCGTTCATCTGGCTATTCTTAAATTCCACACATGATTATTATTAATATCATTAATACATTTTACGCATATTTATTTAAACTTATAATGAACTTTAATCAATTATATATATATTTTTAATTTTGTTCGATAACCTTTTGCCATCTTTCCGGCAAATTAATTAATCCATGCTCATAGAACTTCTGGCGTTTATCTGCAAAAAACTGAACCAAATGAGGAGTTCTGCAAAGACTGAAACAAATGGTAGTCTGACGGTGCGAGGTCAGGGGTAAGGGCTATATGGTGTATGCATTAAAAGTTTCCAGCAAAGCTGTATGCGTGCTAGCATTTTCCTGATAAAATATGGCACCTTTAGGATTGTTCAATTCTGGTCGCTTCTCGTTGATGGCTGTATTCAATTTGTCCAGCTTCTTATTTTGGTGAATATCAGCTTTTTAATTGGTTTGTGGGGCTTCATCATGCTTATACCATGATTGATTGTAAGCAATCCCTTTTTCAACACCAGTGATAATCCGCTTCAAAATCGAATCGACTTCATTGCGTTTAAGACGCATTTCACAACTGTTGATTCGGTTTGTTAAATGAATTTTTTTTTTTTAATTCGTGTGGTACCCAAATATCGAGGTTTTTACCAGTCCAGGACTCTTTATATGCTCGGCAACGAATCATTTTGGTATATTTAACTTCTCTCCAATCTCACGCAAAGTTACATGACGATCCAATTTGATTAAAGCATTGAGACCGCGTTCATCGACATCACTTGGTCGACCTGAACGTTGCTCATCTATAAGTGAAAAATCTCCAGAATGGAATTTTATAAATCAATTTCGACACTGTCTTTATTTCACTTCATGGAAATAATAAAGTAAAATATGACGAAAATGCTCTTTTGTTGACTCCATTTTAAAATTGGCGGCAAACTTCCGCGCACTTTTTTTTTAAAGCAAACAAAAAATGACAGTAGTAACTGTCAAATGAAAACAAGTAAGAGTGCTCTAGTCGAGACTGCTCGACTAGGAGATACCATGAGCCCTGTACAGAGTCAATATTCCACGCATAAACGGACGGACAGACAGATGGATAGGGCTATATTGACTCGTCTTGTCGTGCTGATCTCTTGATATAAATACTGGGGTATGGGATGTGGAACGTCTTCCGCCTGTTACATACACTGTACCACTTAAGTCACCGTACCCCCTGTTCGTTTTCACACAACACGCTGTAACTTCGTCAATTTTATATATAAAAAAAAAAAGAAGTTTTGATGGCGGTTGATAAAGTGATCTATTAACTACACAATAGCTTTTTAATAATAGTGACATTTTATTTTAGTCTAATATTATAACTAAAAAACCAAAAATATTCACATTTTCGACTCCACAAAAGTCACCGTACACTTGCTTGCTCTGCGCTGTCTGGCGCCAATGTTCTCTTTAGACCTAACTGGGATTTTCGAAACATGTGTGCAATGTCTTCAAAATTAATGATACTTGGTGTGAATTACTTGTGTTGGACATAATTTACAAATTTCGTCATAAAAATGGCGCGCAAAGAGATAACTGTAGAAGAACGTGGGCGGATCTTGCAGCTCCACACAAAGGAACAAAAGTCATATGCAGAGATAGCTAAACTAATGTCTAGAGCCAAGTCAACCATCCAAACAGTAATTGGCCGTTTTAAATACGAGGGGCGTATCAAAAATACTACCAGATCTGGCCAACCACCTTCACTTTCCATTCGCGACAAGCGCCAAATAAAGCATTTGGTGGACAACGATCCATTTTCTTTCGAGGATGTCAATGTAGGTATATTGATTCATAACTCCGTCAATAAACTCCAAGCTGCCAACGCCAGATACAGCTATACAAACCCCAAACCATAAGACCACCGCCACCGTGCTTTATGGTCTTTTTTGTATTTTTTGGTTTAAGGGCATCTCCAGGACTTCTCCACGCACGTAGACGCCCGTGCGAGCCAAAAATGTTGAACTTTGACTCATCTGAGATCACCTTCCGCCAAAAGTCAACTGGTTTTTCCACATACGCATTAGCCAACTCCACACGCTTTTTCCTATTTGTAAAATTTACGTATGATTTTTTGCGAGGAGTATAAGACCTAAAGTTGTATGATTTGATGGTCCTACGAACGGTTTCCGGGTGTATATCCTTTTGAAAAATATTGCTTATCTCTGATACTGCGCTGGAAAATGGATCGTTGTCCACCAAATACTTTATTTGGCGCTTGTCGCAAATGGAAAGTGAAGGTGGTTGGCCAGATCTGGAAGTATTTTTAATACGCCCCTTGTATTTAAAACGGCCAATTACTGTTTGGATGGTTGGCTTGGCTCTAGACATTAGTTTAGCTATCTCTGCATCCGACTTTTGCTCCTTTGTGTGGAGCTGCAAGATCCGCCCACGTTCTTCTACAGTTATCTCTTTGCGGGCCATTTTTATGACGAAATTTGTAAATTATGTCCAACACAAGTAATTCACACCAAGTATCATTAATTTTGAAGACATTGCACATGTTTCGAAAATCCCCGTTAGTTCTAAAGAGAACATTGGCGCCAGACAGCGCAGAGCAAGCAAGTGTACGGTGACTTTTGTGGAGTCGAAAATGTGAATATTTTTGGTTTTTTAGTTATAATATTAGACTAAAATAAAATGTCACTATTATTAAAAAGCTATTGTGTAGTTTTTTTATATATAAAATTGACGAAGTTACAGCGTGTTGTGTGAAAACGAACAGGGGGTACGGTGACTTAAGTGGTATAGTGTATATTTCACAAAACTATTATATCCTGATTTCCTATTTTCAATGGGGTATAATTATCAGTTGGCGCGCGCGTGCGATAGGAGAACCTAAAAATTGCAAGTCTTGAGCTCCTATATCTATATTCTTAAATTGACGTATTCACAAACAGACAAATGTATAAGGCTAAATCGACTTAGCTTGTCACACTGATCAAGAATATAGCATTATGCCGCAAGTCGCAAGTTTCAATGTAAATTAAAATGGTGATATATTGAATGAGGACGCAATCGAATCGCTTGGTGAATAAACAGTATTTGTGGATTATTGCTTACATACATACAAACCTATCCATATATTTAAGTGAGTTGACAGTAGTTGCAGAGATATTTGTGTGCGGAGGGGTTTCGTAAAGAATGTTGAGCATAGTAATGAGCTCAATTCCGGCGCGTCAATACTATACTTATTGATCATGCGCTACATTTCCTTGGAGGTATGTCTTGCTTTAATGCCAGAAAAAGAATAAATGACTCAATCAGACTAATATTTAAAACCACTCCAGCTACAAAAAAGTAAGAGTGCTCTAGTTGAGACTGCTCGACTAGGGGATACCCTGAGCCCTGTGAATTGCCAAATATCAAATCATTCTACGCTTTTTTCATGCATACATACAAACAACACATACACACACATACGCACTCACGCATAAGCGCGCGCTCTGCCAACTGCGCAGTTGACGCAGCGACTGCGCTTGGGCTGCAATGTAGGCATTACTATGGGAACTTAATTGTTTAATAACTTTTCTTAGCGATGGACTAACTTCATCAAACTTTCACAACATATTGATGTCATTCATATGTGTGTATTTGCCAACGCACAGGTGTCTAGTGTTTGATTTGGGCTTTTTATAAATATGGGGCTATAGGGGGCGAATGGGGCGTGGCATCCAAAATATAAAGATTACGTAATCTCCGTATTCATTATACACAACTACACATGAATTCGCGAACATGCTCCTCCCAATGCTTGTTTCCGCTTCTCTGGCCAGAGCCAACGGAGATGGTTACGCTGTGAAGCCACAGCTTTGAGCGACGTTTTAAGGACTGAAATGAAGATGCCTTCATTCAGTTCAGCAGGGCGTCGTCGTTAAATTAAGCATTGAACATGGCGGCACCCTCTTTTGGCGTGTATCATCACAATTTTATTGATCACCAGTGCTAGTTTTTTCCCAACTCCGTCGTAGTAATGAATCAGGGGTCACCCTGTCTGACCATCTTTAAGCCTTGCTTTAGTAGGCGTACGAATGTTTCATCGGATTCTAATCTAATTTGGTTACGAATGCATCAAAGTTTAGCACTGTATTGTGAGATACAAGCATTGCTTTTACTCCGCCTTTGATTTTGTTTCATCACGGCAACAGCTTCAGATTCTGGCACAAACTTGACTACTTCTAGAGGAATAACAGGATTAACAGATATTTCTTCAATTATGACGATCTGAAGGTAATTTTGTAACCTCGTATCTATAACGTTTGTTTGTGTTTGCAGGAGAGATTACTTTTACGCCAATGCCTGTCTAACGGCATTGTCAATGAGTGTTTGGATTTCAGCAGGGTTCCATGTTATTTTCTATCGGGTCACTTGTTAGCGGCTGATCTATAACTTGGCTAACTTGTTCTTCTTCCCAGCTATCGTTTATATAGACACCTGTCTAAATCATTGGCCGTTTGCCGGCAATACACACATATACCTCCGCCGAACAAAATTGATCGACAGATTCGTTGCTTGCAAATTTGGCTTTTATTCAACTAGAATGTACACCTAATTCTGTTTTACACAGGGTGGATTGGTTCCAAAAAAGAAATCGTGTAAACAAAAATATAGGTTATTGGCTTCCAATTTCTAAAACCTACCCAAATTAATGTAAAATAAGGTTTTTTAAGATTATTTAATTAAATCTCATATTATTTATACAAGCATAGCTATTAAAAATAAACAAGTAAGAAAGCTCTGAACTTGAACACCATCCTATTTGCATTTTTTAGACACTCCACAGCTTGCATATAACATAAAATTTTAGAAAATTAATTATATTTTTGAGTTTTTATTCAACTAGAATTGTATGTCACTCAAAAATAAATAAATAATGAAATTAATAACCAAAACTGGATTGGAACCTACATCTCAACTAGCACAACCACTTGCTATATAAAAGAAAAAGATGTAAAAAAAAAAACAAGTAAAAGTGCTTAAGTCGAGACTGCTCGAATAGGAGATACCCTGAGCCCTGTGAAGAGTCAAATATCAATTCATTCTACGCTTCTTTTATACATACATACAAACAACACGTACACACTCACATACACATATGCACTCACGCATAAGCGCGCGCTCTGCCAACTGCGTAGTTGACGCAGCGACTGCGCTTGGGCTGCAATGCAGGTATTACTTGGGTCTTTAATTGTTAAATAACTTTTCTTACCGATGGACAAACTTCATCAAAATTTCACAGCTTAATAATGTCATTCATATGTGTGTATTTGCCAACGCACAATTTACAAATATGAGGTGGTTGGGGGCAAATAGGGCGTGGCATCCAAAATCTAAAGATTACGTAATCTCCGTATTCATTACACGCAACTACACAGCAAATTTAAAGTCTCTAGCTCAAACGATGAACAAACCACGCCTTAAAAACATTAAAATGATCGATAAATGCTCAAATAATCGAAATGGAATGAGTTATCGTAAAAATTTAATAAACTTGTGCAGCGTATGGTATTATCGAGTATTCATGTAAAATTTCGTGTCGCTACGTTGCGTACTTTAAAATATCTCAGCGTTCACACGGACGGACGGACAGACTGACAAGGCTATATCGACCCGTCATGTCGCGTTGATAAAGAATATATATACTTTATGGGCGTGGCTCGCCTCCTTCTGCCTGTTACATACATTTTCACAAAACAATTATACCCTGATTTCCCATTTTCAATGGGCTCAGGGTATAGTCTTCAGAGTTGGAACTCGGAGCCTGTCGATAATCCGCAACCGCGTCTACTATAAACACAAATCAATCGCAATAGTGATTCTTAGTAGTGCTGTAAAACTATCGATGGGACTATCGATATATCGAAGTTTTATATGTTTGCGTCACTATCGATAATATCTTTAGCGGTAATATCATGGACATCATCACTTGTTTTAGCGCAACTTTACAGGTCGACAGTAAATTTAATTGAGAAATACATTTATATGTAAAAGGCAATTAACGCAGTAATTGATTTACACCAATATAATGGAAAACATCACTCCTTGGCAGATTTTGATTCCCTCAATTATCTTAAAAACTGTTGAATGTTTCCGCATTTACAGCATAACTAAAGTAAAATAAAAGACGTTATTACGAAATTTTTATGCATTCCTGCCTTATGCACGGAGTCAGGGCGATTGTTGAGCAAAGCTGGATAGCTTATAACGGACAGATTATAATGGATTATAACGAGCCTTAAAAAGCACGTCGAAAAGAATAAAAGCCATACATTTAATTTTAATTTAATTCAAACTTGTTTTGTTATAGTCCGTGAGGGTTCTCATTATGTTGTCCACCAAATACTTTATTTGGCGCTTGTCGCAAATGGAAAGTGAAGGTGGTTGGCCAGATCTGGAAGTATTTTTGATACGCCCCTCGTATTTAAAACGGCCAATTACTGTTTGGATGGTTGGCTTGGCTCTAGACATTAGTTTAGCTATCTCTGCATCCGACTTTTGCTCCTTTGTGTGGAGCTGCAAGATCCGCCCACGTTCTTCTACAGTTATCTCTTTGCGGACCATTTTTATGACGAAATTTGTAAATTATGTCCAACACAAGTAATTCACACCAAGTATCATTAATTTTGAAGACATTGCACATGTTTCGAAAATCCCCGTTAGTTCTAAAGAGAACATTGGCGCCAGACAGCGCAGAGCAAGCAAGTGTACGGTGACTTTTGTGGAGTCGAAAATGTGAATATTTTTGGTTTTTTAGTTATAATATTAGACTAAAATAAAATGTCACTATTATTAAAAAGCTATTGTGTAGTTAATAGATCACTTTATCAACCGCCATCAAAATTTTTTTTTTTATATAAAATAGGCGAAGTTACAGCGTGTTGTGTGAAAACGAACAGGGGGTACGGTGACTTAAGTGGTATAGTGTATATTTCACAAAACTATTATATCCTGATTTCCTATTTTCAATGGGGTATAATTATCAGTTGGCGCGCGCGTGCGATAGGAGAACCTAAAAATTGCAAGTCTTGAGCTCCTATATAGCATTATGCCGCAAGTCGCAAGTTTCAATGTAAATTAAAATGGTGATATATTGAATGAGGACGCAATCGAATCGCTTGGTGAATAAACAGTATTTGTGGATTATTGCTTACATACATACAAACCTATCCATATATTTAAGTGAGTTGACAGTAGTTGCAGAGATATTTGTGTGCGGAGGGGTTTCGTAAAGAATGTTGAGCATAGTAATGAGCTCAATTCCGGCGCGTCAATACTATACTTATTGATCATGCGCTACATTTCCTTGGAGGTATGTCTTGCTTTAATGCCAGAAAAAGAATAAATGACTCAATCAGACTAATATTTAAAACCACTCCAGCTACAAAAAAGTAAGAGTGCCCTAGTTGAGACTGCTCGACTAGGGGATACCCTGAGCCCTGTGAATTGCCAAATATCAAATCATTCTACGCTTTTTTCATGCATACATACAAACAACACATACACAAACATACGCACACACGCATAAGCGCGCGCTCTGCCAACTGCGCAGATGACGCAGCGACTGCGCTTGGGCTGCAATGTAGGCATTACTATGGGAACTTAATTGTTTAATAACTTTTCTTAGCGATGGACTAACTTCATCAAACTTTCACAACATATTGATGTCATTCATATGTGTGTATTTGCCAAAGCACAGGTGTCTAGTGTTTGATTTGAGCTTTTTATAAATATGGGGCTATAGGGGGCGAATGGGGCGTGGCATCCAAAATCTAAAGATTACGTAATCTCCGTATTCATTATACACAACTACACATGAATTCGCGAACATGCTCCTCCCAATGCTTGTTTCCGCTTCTCTGGCCAGAGCCAACGGAGATGGTTACGCTGTGAAGCCACAGCTTTGAGCGACGTTTTAAGGACTGAAATGAAGATGCCTTCATTCAGTTCAGCAGGGCGTCGTCGTTAAATTAAGCATTGAACATGGCGGCACCCTCTTTTGGCGTGTATCATCACAATTTTATTGATCACCAGTGCTAGTTTTTTCCCAACTCCGTCGTAGTAATGAATCAGGGGTCACCCTGTCTGACCATCTTTAAGCCTTGCTTTAGTAGGCGTACGAATGTTTCATCGGATTCTAATCTAATTTGGTTACGAATGCATCAAAGTTTAGCACTGTATTGTGAGATACAAGCATTGCTTTTACTCCGCCTTTGATTTTGTTTCATCACGGCAACAGCTTCAGATTCTGGCACAAACTTGACTACTTCTAGAGGAATAACAGGATTAACAGATATTTCTTCAATTATGACGATCTGAAGGTAATTTTGTAACCTCGTATCTATAACGTTTGTTTGTGTTTGCAGGAGAGATTACTTTTACGCCAATGCCTGTCTAACGGCATTGTCAATGAGTGTTTGGATTTCAGCAGGGTTCCATGTTATTTTCTATCGGGTCACTTGTTAGCGGCTGATCTATAACTTGGCTAACTTGTTCTTCTTCCCAGCTATCGTTTATATAGACACCTGTCTAAATCATTGGCCGTTTGCCGGCAATACACACATATACCTCCGCCGAACAAAATTGATCGACAGATTCGTTGCTTGCAAATTTGGCTTTTATTCAACTAGAATGTACACCTAATTCTGTTTTACACAGGGTGGATTGGTTCCAAAAAAGAAATCGTGTAAAAAAAACCGCGTAAAAAATTAGACATTGATCGTAAACAAAAATATAGGTTATTGGCTTCCAATTTCTAAAACCTACCCAAATTAATGTAAAATAAGGTTTTTTAAGATTATTTAATTAAATCTCATATTATTTATACAAGCATAGCTATTAAAAATAAACAAGTAAGAAAGCTCTGAACTTGAACACCATCCTATTTGCATTTTTTAGACACTCCACAGCTTGCATATAACATAAAATTTTAGAAAATTAATTATATTTTTGAGTTTTTATTCAACTAGAATTGTATGTCACTCAAAAATAAATAAATAATGAAATTAATAACCAAAACTGGATTGGAACCTACATCTCAACTAGCACAACCACTTGCTATATAAAAGAAAAAGATGTAAAAAAAAAAACAAGTAAAAGTGCTTAATTCATTCTACGCTTCTTTTATACATACATACAAACAACACGTACACACTCACATACACATATGCACTCACGCATAAGCGCGCGCTCTGCCAACTGCGTAGTTGACGCAGCGACTGCGCTTGGGCTGCAATGCAGGTATTACTTGGGTCTTTAATTGTTAAATAACTTTTCTTACCGATGGACAAACTTCATCAAAATTTCACAGCTTAATAATGTCATTCATATGTGTGTATTTGCCAACGCACAATTTACAAATATGAGGTGGTTGGGGGCAAATGGGGCGTGGCATTCAAAATCTAAAGATTACGTAATCTCCGTATTCATTACACGCAACTACACAGCAAATTTAAAGTCTCTAGCTCAAACGATGAACAAACCACGCCTTAAAAACATTAAAATGATCGATAAATGCTCAAATAATCGAAATGGAATGAGTTATCGTAAAAATTTAATAAACTTGTGCAGCGTATGGTATTATCGAGTATTCATGTAAAATTTCGTGTCGCTACGTTGCGTACTTTAAAATATCTCAGCGTTCACACGGACGGACGGACAGACTGACAAGGCTATATCGACCTGTCATGTCGCGTTGATAAAGAATATATATACTTTATGGGCGTGGCTCGCCTCCTTCTGCCTGTTACATACATTTTCACAAAACAATTATACCCTGATTTCCCATTTTCAATGGGCTCAGGGTATTGTCTTCAGAGTTGGAACTCGGAGCCTGTCGATAATCCGCAACCGCGTCTACTATAAACACAAATCAATCGCAATAGTGATTCTTAGTAGTGCTGTAAAACTATCGATGGGACTATCGATATATCGAAGTTTTATATGTTTGCGTCACTATCGATAATATCTTTAGCGGTAATATCATGGACATCATCATCATCATCACTTGTTTTAGCGCAACTTTGTTGTCCACCAAATACTTTATTTGGCGCTTGTCGCAAATGGAAAGTGAAGGTGGTTGGCCAGATCTGGAAGTATTTTTGATACGCCCCTCGTATTTAAAACGGCCAATTACTGTTTGGATGGTTGGCTTGGCTCTAGACATTAGTTTAGCTATCTCTGCATCCGACTTTTGCTCCTTTGTGTGGAGCTGCAAGATCCGCCCACGTTCTTCTACAGTTATCTCTTTGCGGGCCATTTTTATGACGAAATTTGTAAATTATGTCCAACACAAGTAATTCACACCAAGTATCATTAATTTTGAAGACATTGCACATGTTTCGAAAATCCCCGTTAGTTCTAAAGAGAACATTGGCGCCAGACAGCGCAGAGCAAGCAAGTGTACGGTGACTTTTGTGGAGTCGAAAATGTGAATATTTTTGGTTTCTTAGTTATAATATTAGACTAAAATAAAATGTCACTATTATTAAAAAGCTATTGTGTAGTTAATAGATCACTTTATCAACCGCCATCAAAACTTTTTTTTATATATAAAATAGGCGAAGTTACAGCGTGTTGTGTGAAAACGAACAGGGGGTACGGTGACTTAAGTGGTATAGTGTATATTTCACAAAACTATTATATCCTGATTTCCTATTTTCAATGGGGTATAATTATCAGTTGGCGCGCGCGTGCGATAGGAGAACCTAAAAATTGCAAGTCTTGAGCTCCTATATCTATATTCTTAAATTGACGTATTCACAAACAGACAAATGTATAAGGCTAAATCGACTTAGCTTGTCACACTGATCAAGAATATTGCATTATGCCGACAGTCGCAAGTTTCAATGTAAATTAAAATGGTGATATATTGAATGAGGACGCAATCGAATCGCTTGGTGAATAAACAGTATTTGTGGATTATTGCTTACATACATACAAACCTATCCATATATTTAAGTGGGTTGACAGTAGTTGCAGAGATATTTGTGTGCGGAGGGGTTTCGTAAAGAATGTTGAGCATAGTAATGAGCTCAATTCCGGCGCGTCAATACTATACTTATTGATCATGCGCTACATTTCCTTGGAGGTATGTCTTGCTTTAATGCCAGAAAAAGAATAAATGACTCAATCAGACTAATATTTAAAACCACTCCAGCTACAAAAAAGTAAGAGTGCTCTAGTTGAGACTGCTCGACTAGGGGATACCCTGAGCCCTGTGAATTGCCAAATATCAAATCATTCTACGCTTTTTTCATGCATACATACAAACAACACATACACAAACATACGCACACACGCATAAGCGCGCGCTCTGCCAACTGCGCAGTTGACGCAGCGACTGCGCTTGGGCTGCAATGTAGGCATTACTATGGGAACTTCATTGTTTAATAACTTTTCTTAGCGATGGACTAACTTCATCAAACTTTCACAACATATTGATGTCATTCATATGTGTGTATTTGCCAAAGCACAGGTGTCTAGTATTTGATTTGGGCTTTTTATAAATATGGGGCTATAGGGGGCGAATGGGGCGTGGCATCCAAAATCTAAAGATTACGTAATCTCCGTATTCATTATACGCAACTACACATGAATTCGCGAGCATGCTTCCTTCCAATGCTTGTTTCCGCTTCTCTGGCCAGAGCCAACGGAGATGGTTACGCTGTGAAGCCACAGCTTTGAGCGACGTTTTAAGGACTGAAATGAAGATGCCTTCATTCAGTTCAGCAGGGCGTCGTCGTTAAATTAAGCATTGAACATGGCGGCACCCTCTTTTGGCGTGTATCATCACAATTTTATTGATCACCAGTGCTAGTTTTTTCCCAACTCCGTCGTAGTAATGAATCAGGGGTCACCCTGTCTGACCATCTTTAAGCCTTGCTTTAGTAGGCGTACGAATGTTTCATCGGATTCTAATCTAATTTGGTTACGAATGCATCAAAGTTTAGCACTGTATTGTGAGATACAAGCATTGCTTTTACTCCGCCTTTGATTTTGTTTCATCACGGCAACAGCTTCAGATTCTGGCACAAACTTGACTACTTCTAGAGAAATAACAGGATTAACAGATATTTCTTCAATTATGACGATCTGAAGGTAATTTTGTAACCTCGTATCTATAACGTTTGTTTGTGTTTGCAGGAGAGATTACTTTTACGCCAATGCCTGTCTAACGGCATTGTCAATGAGTGTTTGGATTTCAGCAGGGTTCCATGTTATTTTCTATCGGGTCACTTGTTAGCGGCTGATCTATAACTTGGCTAACTTGTTCTTCTTCCCAGCTATCGTTTATATAGACACCTGTCTAAATCATTGGCCGTTTGCCGGCAATACACACATATACCTCCGCCGAACAAAATTGATCGACAGATTCGTTGCTTGCAAATTTGGCATTTATTCAACTAGAATGTACACCTAATTCTGTTTTACACAGGGTGGATTGGTTCCAAAAAAGAAATCGTGTAAAAAAAACCGCGTAAAAAATTAGACATTGATCGTAAACAAAAATATAGGTTATTGGCTTCCAATTTCTAAAACCTACCCAAATTAATGTAAAATAAGGTTTTTTAAGATTATTTAATTAAATCTCATATTATTTATACAAGCATAGCTATTAAAAATAAACAAGTAAGAAAGCTCTGAACTTGAACACCATCCTATTTGCATTTTTTAGACACTCCACAGTTTGCATATAACATAAAATTTTACAAAATTAATTATATTTTTGAGTTTTTATTCAACTAGAATTGTATGTCACTCAAAAATAAATAAATAATGAAATTAATAACCAAAACTGGATTGGAACCTACATCTCAACTAGCACAACCACTTGCTATATAAAAGAAAAAGATGTAAAAAAAAAAACAAGTAAAAGTGCTTAAGTCGAGACTGCTCGAATAGGAGATACCCTGAGCCCTGTGAAGAGTCAAATATCAATTCATTCTACGCTTCTTTTATACACACATACAACAACACGTACACACTCACATACACATATGCACTCACGCATAAGCGCGCGCTCTGCCAACTGCGTAGTTGACGCAGCGACTGCGCTTGGGCTGCAATGCAGGTATTACTTGGGTCTTTAATTGTTAAATAACTTTTCTTACCGATGGACAAACTTCATCAAAATTTCACAGCTTAATAATGTCATTCATATGTGTGTATTTGCCAACGCACAATTTACAAATATGAGGTGGTTGGGGGCAAATGGGGCGTGGCATCCAAAATCTAAAGATTACGTAATCTCCGTATTCATTACACGCAACTACACAGCAAATTTAAAGTCTCTAGCTCAAACGATGAACAAACCACGCCTTAAAAACATTAAAATGATCGATAAATGCTCAAATAATCGAAATGGAATGAGTTATCGTAAAAATTTAATAAACTTGTGCAGCGTATGGTATTATCGAGTATTCATGTAAAATTTCGTGTCGCTACGTTGCGTACTTTAAAATATCTCAGCGTTCACACGGACGGACGGACAGACTGACAAGGCTATATCGACCTGTCATGTCGCGTTGATAAAGAATATATATACTTTATGGGCGTGGCTCGCCTCCTTCTGCCTGTTACATACATTTTCACAAAACAATTATACCCTGATTTCCCATTTTCAATGGGCTCAGGGTATTGTCTTCAGAGTTGGAACTCGGAGCCTGTCGATAATCCGCAACCGCGTCTACTATAAACACAAATCAATCGCAATAGTGATTCTTAGTAGTGCTGTAAAACTATCGATGGGACTATCGATATATCGAAGTTTTATATGTTTGCGTCACTATCGATAATATCTTTAGCGGTAATATCATGGACATCATCACTTGTTTTAGCGCAACTTTACAGGTCGACAGTAAATTTAATTGAGAAATACATTTATATGTAAAAGGCAATTAACGCAGTAATTGATTTACACCAATATAATGGAAAACATCACTCCTTGGCAGATTTTGATTCCCTCAATTATCTTAAAAACTGTTGAATGTTTCCGCATTTACAGCATAACTAAAGTAAAATAAAAGACGTTATTACGAAATTTTTATGCATTCCTGCCTTATGCACGGAGTCAGGGCGATTGTTGAGCAAAGCTGGATAGCTTATAACGGACAGATTATAATGGATTATAACGAGCCTTAAAAAGCACGTCGAAAAGAATAAAAGCCATACATTTAATTTTAATTTAATTCAAACTTGTTTTGTTATAGTCCGTGAGGGTTCTCATTATGTTGTCCACCAAATACTTTATTTGGCGCTTGTCGCAAATGGAAAGTGAAGGTGGTTGGCCAGATCTGGAAGTATTTTTGATACGCCCCTCGTATTTAAAACGGCCAATTACTGTTTGGATGGTTGGCTTGGCTCTAGACATTAGTTTAGCTATCTCTGCATCCGACTTTTGCTCCTTTGTGTGGAGCTGCAAGATCCGCCCACGTTCTTCTACAGTTATCTCTTTGCGGACCATTTTTATGACGAAATTTGTAAATTATGTCCAACACAAGTAATTCACACCAAGTATCATTAATTTTGAAGACATTGCACATGTTTCGAAAATCCCCGTTAGTTCTAAAGAGAACATTGGCGCCAGACAGCGCAGAGCAAGCAAGTGTACGGTGACTTTTGTGGAGTCGAAAATGTGAATATTTTTGGTTTCTTAGTTATAATATTAGACTAAAATAAAATGTCACTATTATTAAAAAGCTATTGTGTAGTTTTTTTATATATAAAATTGACGAAGTTACAGCGTGTTGTGTGAAAACGAACAGGGGGTACGGTGACTTAAGTGGTATAGTGTATATTTCACAAAACTATTATATCCTGATTTCCTATTTTCAATGGGGTATAATTATCAGTTGGCGCGCGCGTGCGATAGGAGAACCTAAAAATTGCAAGTCTTGAGCTCCTATATCTATATTCTTAAATTGACGTATTCACAAACAGACAAATGTATAAGGCTAAATCGACTTAGCTTGTCACACTGATCAAGAATATAGCATTATGCCGCAAGTCGCAAGTTTCAATGTAAATTAAAATGGTGATATATTGAATGAGGACGCAATCGAATCGCTTGGTGAATAAACAGTATTTGTGGATTATTGCTTACATACATACAAACCTATCCATATATTTAAGTGAGTTGACAGTAGTTGCAGAGATATTTGTGTGCGGAGGGGTTTCGTAAAGAATGTTGAGCATAGTAATGAGCTCAATTCCGGCGCGTCAATACTATACTTATTGATCATGCGCTACATTTCCTTGGAGGTATGTCTTGCTTTAATGCCAGAAAAAGAATAAATGACTCAATCAGACTAATATTTAAAACCACTCCAGCTACAAAAAAGTAAGAGTGCTCTAGTTGAGACTGCTCGACTAGGGGATACCCTGAGCCCTGTGAATTGCCAAATATCAAATCATTCTACGCTTTTTTCATGCATACATACAAACAACACATACACACACATACGCACGCACGCATAAGCGCGCGCTCTGCCAACTGCGCAGTTGACGCAGCGACTGCGCTTGGGCTGCAATGCAGGTATTACTTGGGTCTTTAATTGTTAAGTAACTTTTCTTACCGATGGACAAACTTCATCAAAATTTCACAGCTTAATAATGTCATTCATATGTGTGTATTTGCCAACGCACAATTTACAAATATGAGGTGGTTGGGGGCAAATAGGGCGTGGCATCCAAAATCTAAAGATTACGTAATCTCCGTATTCATTACACGCAACTACACAGCAAATTTAAAGTCTCTAGCTCAAACGATGAACAAACCACGCCTTAAAAACATTAAAATGATCGATAAATGCTCAAATAATCGAAATGGAATGAGTTATCGTAAAAATTTAATAAACTTGTGCAGCGTATGGTATTATCGAGTATTCATGTAAAATTTCGTGTCGCTACGTTGCGTACTTTAAAATATCTCAGCGTTCACACGGACGGACGGACAGACTGACAAGGCTATATCGACCCGTCATGTCGCGTTGATAAAGAATATATATACTTTATGGGCGTGGCTCGCCTCCTTCTGCCTGTTACATACATTTTCACAAAACAATTATACCCTGATTTCCCATTTTCAATGGGCTCAGGGTATAGTCTTCAGAGTTGGAACTCGGAGCCTGTCGATAATCCGCAACCGCGTCTACTATAAACACAAATCAATCGCAATAGTGATTCTTAGTAGTGCTGTAAAACTATCGATGGGACTATCGATATATCGAAGTTTTATATGTTTGCGTCACTATCGATAATATCTTTAGCGGTAATATCATGGACATCATCACTTGTTTTAGCGCAACTTTACAGGTCGACAGTAAATTTAATTGAGAAATACATTTATATGTAAAAGGCAATTAACGCAGTAATTGATTTACACCAATATAATGGAAAACATCACTCCTTGGCAGATTTTGATTCCCTCAATTATCTTAAAAACTGTTGAATGTTTCCGCATTTACAGCATAACTAAAGTAAAATAAAAGACGTTATTACGAAATTTTTATGCATTCCTGCCTTATGCACGGAGTCAGGGCGATTGTTGAGCAAAGCTGGATAGCTTATAACGGACAGATTATAATGGATTATAACGAGCCTTAAAAAGCACGTCGAAAAGAATAAAAGCCATACATTTAATTTTAATTTAATTCAAACTTGTTTTGTTATAGTCCGTGAGGGTTCTCATTATGTTGTCCACCAAATACTTTATTTGGCGCTTGTCGCAAATGGAAAGTGAAGGTGGTTGGCCAGATCTGGAAGTATTTTTGATACGCCCCTCGTATTTAAAACGGCCAATTACTGTTTGGATGGTTGGCTTGGCTCTAGACATTAGTTTAGCTATCTCTGCATCCGACTTTTGCTCCTTTGTGTGGAGCTGCAAGATCCGCCCACGTTCTTCTACAGTTATCTCTTTGCGGACCATTTTTATGACGAAATTTGTAAATTATGTCCAACACAAGTAATTCACACCAAGTATCATTAATTTTGAAGACATTGCACATGTTTCGAAAATCCCCGTTAGTTCTAAAGAGAACATTGGCGCCAGACAGCGCAGAGCAAGCAAGTGTACGGTGACTTTTGTGGAGTCGAAAATGTGAATATTTTTGGTTTCTTAGTTATAATATTAGACTAAAATAAAATGTCACTATTATTAAAAAGCTATTGTGTAGTTTTTTTATATATAAAATTGACGAAGTTACAGCGTGTTGTGTGAAAACGAACAGGGGGTACGGTGACTTAAGTGGTATAGTGTATATTTCACAAAACTATTATATCCTGATTTCCTATTTTCAATGGGGTATAATTATCAGTTGGCGCGCGCGTGCGATAGGAGAACCTAAAAATTGCAAGTCTTGAGCTCCTATATCTATATTCTTAAATTGACGTATTCACAAACAGACAAATGTATAAGGCTAAATCGACTTAGCTTGTCACACTGATCAAGAATATAGCATTATGCCGCAAGTCGCAAGTTTCAATGTAAATTAAAATGGTGATATATTGAATGAGGACGCAATCGAATCGCTTGGTGAATAAACAGTATTTGTGGATTATTGCTTACATACATACAAACCTATCCATATATTTAAGTGAGTTGACAGTAGTTGCAGAGATATTTGTGTGCGGAGGGGTTTCGTAAAGAATGTTGAGCATAGTAATGAGCTCAATTCCGGCGCGTCAATACTATACTTATTGATCATGCGCTACATTTCCTTGGAGGTATGTCTTGCTTTAATGCCAGAAAAAGAATAAATGACTCAATCAGACTAATATTTAAAACCACTCCAGCTACAAAAAAGTAAGAGTGCTCTAGTTGAGACTGCTCGACTAGGGGATACCCTGAGCCCTGTGAATTGCCAAATATCAAATCATTCTACGCTTTTTTCATGCATACATACAAACAACACATACACACACATACGCACGCACGCATAAGCGCGCGCTCTGCCAACTGCGCAGTTGACGCAGCGACTGCGCTTGGGCTGCAATGCAGGTATTACTTGGGTCTTTAATTGTTAAGTAACTTTTCTTACCGATGGACAAACTTCATCAAAATTTCACAGCTTAATAATGTCATTCATATGTGTGTATTTGCCAACGCACAATTTACAAATATGAGGTGGTTGGGGGCAAATAGGGCGTGGCATCCAAAATCTAAAGATTACGTAATCTCCGTATTCATTACACGCAACTACACAGCAAATTTAAAGTCTCTAGCTCAAACGATGAACAAACCACGCCTTAAAAACATTAAAATGATCGATAAATGCTCAAATAATCGAAATGGAATGAGTTATCGTAAAAATTTAATAAACTTGTGCAGCGTATGGTATTATCGAGTATTCATGTAAAATTTCGTGTCGCTACGTTGCGTACTTTAAAATATCTCAGCGTTCACACGGACGGACGGACAGACTGACAAGGCTATATCGACCCGTCATGTCGCGTTGATAAAGAATATATATACTTTATGGGCGTGGCTCGCCTCCTTCTGCCTGTTACATACATTTTCACAAAACAATTATACCCTGATTTCCCATTTTCAATGGGCTCAGGGTATAGTCTTCAGAGTTGGAACTCGGAGCCTGTCGATAATCCGCAACCGCGTCTACTATAAACACAAATCAATCGCAATAGTGATTCTTAGTAGTGCTGTAAAACTATCGATGGGACTATCGATATATCGAAGTTTTATATGTTTGCGTCACTATCGATAATATCTTTAGCGGTAATATCATGGACATCATCACTTGTTTTAGCGCAACTTTACAGGTCGACAGTAAATTTAATTGAGAAATACATTTATATGTAAAAGGCAATTAACGCAGTAATTGATTTACACCAATATAATGGAAAACATCACTCCTTGGCAGATTTTGATTCCCTCAATTATCTTAAAAACTGTTGAATGTTTCCGCATTTACAGCATAACTAAAGTAAAATAAAAGACGTTATTACGAAATTTTTATGCATTCCTGCCTTATGCACGGAGTCAGGGCGATTGTTGAGCAAAGCTGGATAGCTTATAACGGACAGATTATAATGGATTATAACGAGCCTTAAAAAGCACGTCGAAAAGAATAAAAGCCATACATTTAATTTTAATTTAATTCAAACTTGTTTTGTTATAGTCCGTGAGGGTTCTCATTATGTTAAACAAATGCAATGTTTATTATAATCTCAATTTTTATTGTTAAATATGTATTTATTTTTCTTGTTTTTGAAGTTGAAAATATTTTCGATAGTACTATCGATAGTATTGAATATTTATTGTAAAACCATCGAAACTATTGAATGTTGCAACTATCGATAGTTTTACAGCTCTAATTCTTAGAATACGCTGCGCATATGAAAGGATGTGTATGTGTACATACAAAAACGGTGGTCTGTTTGAATTTATGCGTGTAATGGGCGATATTTGACAAATACAAAACTAAAGAAGCGGCTGAAAATGCAAACACAATTCAAACACAAATTTGGTTGAAGAATATGCTAGAATATCCTTGAATTTATTTGTGCACATGCATAGCAGACGCTTTTGCACGTTGCAATGTATGTGTATGTGTGAATGTTTTGCTGCGCGTAGCTGCTTGCTACGTGCGTGTGATAATTGATCAAACGTTTTTTTTTAATAGATTGGGACTGACTAAACGGAATTAAATGAAACTTTTAGCATTCGATTCTATTGAATTTCTTACATTTTATAAAAGTGCAAACGCTTTCTTAGTCCTCACCGCTGATCTTCAATGGGGTGTTTTGTGACATGCCGGTCTCCAAAATGTAAATTAAATCAAAACTTCATAAAATTCACATGAATCTATGTTCAAAATTTTGAGGTCTAGCTTTAAAGGTGTAGGAGATATAATATTAAAAAATTTCAATAAATAAATACATTACATGAAAATAGTTTTCGATCATCCTAAGCAAACTTGACCTGCGCGTGCTATACACGGACCCACCAAAAAAATTAAGTCTCTAGCTAGCATAGTTTATGAAATCGCCGTGTTCAAACATACGGACAGACGGACGTGTAAAAAAATTAAAAATATTGTTTTTATACCCTGAGCCCATTGAAAATGGGTATAATGGTTTAGTTAAATGTAAGTAACAGGCGGAAGGAGGCGTGTCAGACCCCACAAAGTGTATATATTCATGATCAGGGTGACGAGCTGAGTTGATTTAGCCCTGTCCGTCGGTCTGGCCGTCCGTTTGTCCGTCCGTCTGTCCGTATGTTTGAACGTGTCGATTGAAGCATCTAGGCAAGCTAGAGACTTGCATTTTTTTATTGGGTCCGTGAATAACACGCGCAGGTCAAGTTTGTTACCAAAAAACGATATCTATTTTGGTTGTAATGTTATCGATTTTAAACCTTATCGAAAACCGGTTATAAAATTATATCTCCCACACCTTTAAACCCAGACCCCTCAAATTTTGCATATAGAATCATGTGAATTTTATGCAATCTCAATTTTTTTTTATATTTTGGATACCGGCTCTTATTACTAAGTAGGCAATGCAATACTGGAGTGGCGTACTGGATAGACGCAAAGCTCGTAAACGAAAGGTTCCGATTTCGAAACTCAGTGACGACGGCGTAACTTTTTTTATATATTTATTTTTTTTTATTTATTTAATTATTATATTATTTTTGATTGACATACATTCTAGTTGAATAAAATTTCAACAATATAATTTAATATTGGAAAATTTAATGTTATATGCAAGCTATGAAGCGTACTAAAAATTACAAATCGGACGGGCTCAGGGTATCTCCTAGTCGGGCACCTTCGAGTAGAGTTTTCTTACTTGTTCAAACTGTGTTATATCAAAACCTCATAAAGAAAAGACAGTGTAAAAACAGAATTAGAAAATTGGATCCAGCTCTAAAGATGATGGAGATATATTTTTAAAACATATGCCCGATAAGCTTTAATATCGATAACAATACAACATTGCAATACTCCAGACGGCGCTGTCCAGGTTATGTTAGCTTCCAAGTGCCAATGCACGAACATTTTGATGGGTAGCTTTTATGCTATCTCAGTTACTGGCTTTTTGGCTCAGTTGAGCTTGGATGGCGGCCAAGTGCCCAACTGTAATATATATATATATATATATATATATATATATATATATACATATATATATATATATATATATATATATATTATACATACGTCAACCACAATTCCTAAGAAATGTTTTGTAGCTTGGAGCGGATGTAATGCAGACCGTAGGTCGGCATTTTTGGTGCAGAGCGTTGCAACGGGGCATTGAACTGCTTTTGATTTAGTTTACGTTAACTCTTCCACCCTTAATTTGACAGTTGTCCTCAATTGTCAGAAGAATGGGATGTTGGTGAATTGCAGATTTGGAAGATGTTCGGAGGTGCTGGCGATTTGGCTATTGGCGGTGTTTGGAATTTCGGAAGCGATTTGTAAGATCACTTCTTTCTTGTTAGCTCGCGTTTTAGAGACTAACACTATTATTATTGAAAAACCTGCAAGCAATACTAGTAAACCAATGTTGGTAGCGGAATAAGTTTGTAGCAAACTTAGGTGCCTGGTGTTATTTATCTGAAGATTGTCTAATGTTTTTAGACTGAGTACTCGCAAGCGCTTGGCTTCAGATACCGACGCTATTATCGGGGCTCGGGTTGATTTGTGTGTCTTCTATGTTGGAGAATACTCGGTCATCAATCGTGATATTTTATGAGTAAAGTGCCATGAACAATTTCGATCGTGTCTTCCCATTGTATTCTGCCTTGGAAGTTGTTCAGCAGTATTGTATCTTCTTCGATTTCTTCCAGGCTCTCTATGTGGTCTGCGTTGCTGTAGTCGCATATTGAGTTTTCCCTAACATTAGTTTAAGTATACAATCATCATATCTTAAATCTATTACATCTTTTTGATTGCAGATTTTTATGTTGTTATAAGTTTTACAGCTGTTTCTTAATCCTAACATTGTGTTTTTATATTTAAAAATTTCTTTAAACTGTAAGTTTACAATTGTATTATCTTTAACTATTGGTCTAATAATGATATTTTCGTAATTTACAGTCTCGAGATTAGGAATTTTAACAATATATAGAATTATAGTATTATTATGTAAGACGGATACGTCAGCTAATTCTAGCATTTCTTCTGTTGTCAGATCTATTTCGGCATTATTTATTTGTTTTTGAATTAAGTCTAGATCTTTGTCATTCATAAGGATGCTGTTTATTATATTGAATTTTGCCCATTGTATGGCGTATTTTATATTTATTTCCTCTTTAACCAGACGGGTTTGTATTTGTATGTTAGTATCGAGATTGTTAGTAGGGTATGAATATTTCTGAATGGCGTGAGTTAATATGTTGCTGATTTGAATTAGATTATTGTTTCGTTGTTGGAATTGTGTATTGATGATGATTTGCTGGTTAGTATTATGAACGAGATTATTCAGATTATTTTCTATAGCAACTAAGTCATCATGGTCAGGGGAGCCAGCCACGAATTTCTGTTGGATAGAAAACCTTTTTCTACCCAAAATGGGCGGAAGTTATATTTAAATTGAAAGATAAAAAACCGCGCCTGTGTGCTTTCACAACAATAGTTTATTTGTGACTAACTTAGATATGGTACCTATGACATAGATATGGTACACGTACTTATCGATACATATCGCATTGCTAAAGATGACATTTTCAACACCCTTCCTCAATGCGATCATGTTTACAAATTCAAATTAACATAATTCATTTTAAACTTAACATTTCAGTAAATTTAACATGCTTGTTCTTACAAAGATTCTTAGTCATGATATCTGCAATCATGTCTGTTGTACAAGCATACTTTAAGTTAATTTGACCTTCGTCTACTACTTGACGAACAAAATGATATCTTATATCAATATGCTTAGTCCGGGAATGATGAACCGGATTCCTGGCCAACTCCTGTGCGCTCAGTTAATGCCATACCGCTGGGAGCAACCTTTTGCCACCAATCGTGCCTTGAATCGTTCAACATGTCCATCTTTGTCACGTTTCAGGCTGTATACCCATTTGCACCCTACAGCCCGCTGTCCTTCCAGCGAGTCTGCTAACTGCCATGTCTGATTCGCCATTAGTGCGCCATATTCCCGTTTCATCGCATCACACCAATCTGATGCATGAACACTCCTCAACGCCTCCTCATAGGATGATGGCACCTTCACGTTGGTAGCAACCAGAGCCCCAAGAACGTTGTGCTGCTTTCTTGGCCGGCCTGGCTTGCCAGTTCGAATCAGCCTTGGTCTGTCTGGACAAATGCGGGGAACTGTGTCATGCTCAACTTTCACAGTTGCGTCCTCGCTTCCTTTGTTCTTGCTATCTTCGTTGCTGCTGCGTCCGTTGCTGCTGCGCCTCTCGCTTCTGCGTCTCTCGCTGCTGCCTCCAACGCTGCTGTCCCGATCGCTGCTATCCCGATCGCTGCTGCCTCCAACGCTGCTGTCCCGATTGCTGCTGCGTCCCTCGCTGCTGTCCCGATCGCTGCTGCGTCCCTCGCTGCTGCCAGAGCCATTACTCTCGTTACCAGACTGCATGGTAATTTTAGCTGTTGGCAGCTCAGTTACAGATGAATAGTTGTCATCTCCGTCCTCATTGAAAAGAACATCTCGCCTCTCAATCACCTGACGAGATACTGGGTCGTACAAACGATAGCCTTTGCTTGTTACCGAATACCCAATCATGCGGTATTCTTTGCCCTTTGCTTGCAGTTTGCTCTTCCTTGGACCCTTGTCCAAAGCTACTGCAATTGAACCAAAAACTTTTAGATGGCCAACAAATGGTTTTTTACCAGTCCACGCTTCCATAGGCGTCATACTGCCTAAAGCACCGGTTGGCGATCGATTCCGTACATATACCGCTGCGTTGACTGCTTCAGCCCACAAACATTCGCCCAATCCTGATTGAAGCAACATACACCTTGACATCTCTACCAGAGTGCGGTATGCCCTCTCAGCCACGCCATTTTGCTGAGTAGTGTATGCTACTGTCAGCTGCCTCTGGATCCCTTGACTCTTCAGGTATTCATCTAACGGCTTATTGACGAATTCACCTCCATTGTCGCTCCGGATACATTTGAGACACTTTCCTGTTTGCCGTTCAACTAACGTTTTGAACTCGACGAACATCTTGAAGACTTCATCCTTCCTCCAAAAAAAATATACGAAGATCCGCCTTGACTTGTCGTCAATAAAGGTTAAGAAATACCTCTATCCAGCCAAAGACTGTGTGCTAAAAGGCCCGCACACATCAGCAGGAACCAACTCCAATATGCCTCGCGCTCTATTGGCAGTTGCGTCAGGAAATGGCTGCACATGAATTTTGCTTAGCATGCAAATTTTACAATTCATGTTCTCCTTGAAAACCATGTTTTCAATACTACGCACCATTCCTTTCTTGATCAGGTCTTTCAAGCTGTTGACATTCAAATGGCCATACCGTTTATGCCACAGCACACCATCTGCCTTAGCTGCAGCATAGCAGCTATTTTGCTTTCCTTGAAACATATACAAGTCTTCCACCTTGTTTGCTTTTACCATGCAAAAACCTTTTTGCATTACTTTTGCATACTCTTGCCCAAAAGTTACAAAGCAATTATGTTTCACAGCGCTGCTCACTGAGAAAAAGTTTCCGCTCATATTCGGCACATAGAGAACATCGTTTAACAGCAACGTGCAGCTTTACTTCTCCTTTTCCTTCTGCTTTCAGGAAACCAGAGTCAGTCAGACTAATCATTTCTGTGTGTTTAACAAACTTTGTGAATAACTTTTTATCACAACACATATGGCTTGTTGCGCCACTATCCAAACACCACATACTCTTTTTCAAATGATCTGCGCTCAACGCATTTAATAAACTGCACTGCTTGTTCTCTCTTTTACTTGCCTTTTTCTCATTAGCGCTCTCTTTCTTACACTCAGCCTTCATATGCCCGCGCTCGCCACACTTGAAACATATCATATTTTTGTTTCTCTGCTTTTTCGCTCTCTGCGCGGCTGGCTTGTGTGTTGCACAAAATGCGTTACGCATTAGTTCTTTTCTTCTGCGTTCTCCCTCCGCTGGCACTCTTCCTTCACTTTGATGCACAGAGCGTTGAAGGGCGGCAGACTGTCGCGCGTCTCTATGGCGACAACGAAATTTTCGCAACAGTCTTCCAGAAACTCGACAGAAAAATAATTGTGCGCAATTCGTCGCATAGCTCAATTCCTACTGTCCCGAGGCTATCCAGAATTCCAACGAATTCATTTATATAACTCGAAATGCTTTGCCCTTGCTCCATGCGCTTGAAAAGCAATTTCTTGTAGAGCTGAACCTTACGTGTTGGTCCACTCGGCTGATGGACATCTCTTAGCTGATTCCATGCCTCGGACGACGTCTTGCAATCTTTCAAATAGCCCAATTGTGAAGGTTTCACACTTAACGTGATCACTGACAGCGCCTTCTCATCTTTGGCCTGCCAATTCACATTCTCAGGAGTATCTGTTGGTAGCAATCCACCTGATGCTACACTCCACAGCTCCTGGAGCACCAACACACTCCGCATTTGAACGCGCCAGGTTTCATAATTGCCTTCGTCCAAATTTTCTATTTGATAAATTCCGCTCATAGCTATTATCAATTAGTTCCTGAGTTACACCGATGTTAATAGTTCGTAACTAAAAACAAACACTTTATGTTTCAATTAAACATCCGCGCCTGGGCCCATAACCTTTGTTGGATAGAAAACCTTTTTCTACCCAAAATGGACGGAAGTTATATTTAAATTGAAAGATAAAAAACCGCGGCTGTGTGCTTTCACAACAATGGTTTATTTGTGACTAACTTAGATATGGTACCTATGATATAGATATGGTACACGTACTTATCGATACATATCGCATTGCTAAAGATGACATTTTCAACAATTTCCAGGCTGTGCCTAAAGCATTTATGGATCTTGTGTGTCTAGTTTTATTTTGATATAATAAAGAGTGAAATATTGATTTGGACTGTTCTATTTCGAAATGTAAAGTATGATATAAATCAGATGATTTTAATTCGATGTCTATATGATTTGCAAGATTGTCCAATGCCTTTGAAGTTGTATTACGTCTATCAGATGAATTATTCTAGTCGAAGAATTTGTAATGTTATCTAATCCGTTATGAAGGGTGAGTAAGAGACTATTTGTATAGTTAGTCATTTCCAATCGTGCCTGTATTGGGATTACTCCCAGCATCCTGTAGAGAAAAATTATTTTTAATGTTGCTTTTGTGTACTACTTTTCCTGATTCTGTTTTTATGGTTGTGTCGTTGTCTTCCTTAACTATTTCTTTTTTGTACCTGGAGGAAAGTTTAGATCCTAATCGGGTGTTAATTTTTACGTAAATTATCCAGTCCAGTTTTGTAGGTTTGTATAGGGTTTCTAGATTGGTTATGATATTGGAGGTCTTTGATCTGTTGTTCTTTTAATTTTGTTATGCTATCTTTACGTGCTTGTTCATATTGTTCAGGGTCTGCGGTGATCTTTCTGCCAAAGAAAATATCTAATGGGCGTTGTTTAGTGACTGAATGTATGGAATTGTTGTACTCGTAAATAGCTCTGTACAGGAGTTCTGTAAAGTTTCTACCTTTACCCTCTCTTTTAAGGCATTTCATTATCTCTGATAGAGTGGAGTGTAATCGTTCTATCTGTCCGTTTACTGAACTCTTATATGGTGGTACTTTGAAAACTTGAATGTTCAGCTGATCTTTCATCATGAAAGATATAGACGCTGAATTGAGTAATTTTTCGTTATCTACTACTACAAATTTTGGTACTCCATAGGAAAAAAGTATTTCGTGTAATGGGTGTCTGATATCTTTTATAGCTTTATATTTAATAATTCTACCTTGCGCCAGCTTTGAGAATTTGTCTATTGCAGTGAGTACTAGGTGTCTTTTCGGTGGAATAAATATCTATGTGAATGATGTGCCCCGGATACTCGGTTATCGGTGTTTCCTTCAAATTTGGGTTTGTTGGTCATCTGTCGTACTTTTCTTCTTTACAGACTCTACATTGTTTTACTATGTTTGTAATTTTAGCTTTCACTCTTGGGAAGTAGTACTTTTCCGCGATCTGTTTTTGGTTTTCGTATGCATTTCTATGTGCTCTATTGTGTGTTTTTAATATTTCTTCCTCTTGATCTGAATCTTTTTCTAAATCTATAATTCTGTTTTGGGAAAATCGTATTTTTAAAGTATTTAGGTGAGTCGGGAAAATATTCTGTATCTTGCCCATGATATCTTCTGTTGTGAGAATTCCATTTATGACGGATGGATTTAAATATTTCTTTAATAAGATAATAAGGTTAGTTTCTGAGAATTGATCTTTTGCAATGTAGTGTCTATGGAAGGTGGGGAACGGAATGCTGAATTCGTACTTCTCTTTATATTCTTTTGCTATTATGATTTGATTCTTGTAAACGTTGATAGGGGCTTCTAAGCTTGGTATCAGAAGATGGCTTGAACTATTTGCACTATGAATAGTGCCTGTCATCGAATTAATTTGGTTAGTTAATTGGTTAGAGGCTCTGGACAATGCATCGGCAACTATATTTTCTTTACCTGGTTTGTAAACTAGCTGGTACTCATATTCTTCTAAGATTGCCTTCCACCTTTTAGTTTTGGCGTTCCCATGCCAACTACTAAGGGAATGTGTAAGAGGTTGGTGGTCTGTGAATATTTTGACTTTAGAATTCTCGTAAAGATAATTCTTAAGGGACTTTAGAGCCCAGACAATAGTTAACATTTCTTTCTCATTTGCTGCGTAGTTTTCTTTAGCTTTACACAACGTTCTATATAGGAAGGAAATAGGCTGTCCATCTTGGCATAAAACTGCACCGATTGCGTGATTCGACGGGTCGGTAGTCAGGTGAAATTCAATTTTGAAGTCGGGATATTTGAGAATAACATCTTCTGATATTAGTGAAATTTTCAATTTGTTAAAGGCCTTAAGGACAACGGAATCTATTTTTATTGATATATTATTTGAAGCTTGCTTTGATATTCTGCCGTCCTCGCCACGTAACAACGAGGTGAGAGGTTTTGCCAATTTCGCATAATCTTTGATGAAGCGGCGATAGTAGCCGCCGGATAGGCCGAGAAATGACCGAAGTTGCTTAAGCGTGTTGGGAGGTGGATAGTCAGCAATTGCTTCTACTTTTTTTTTTGTTTATTTCTATGCCTTTATCGGAAATAACAAAACCTAAGAATTCTACCTTAGTTTTAAAAAATTCGCACTTGTCTATTTGGCATTTTATATTTGCTTCTTGAAGCATTTGGAATATTGTTTCGAGGTGATTTAGATGGGATTTTTCATCTTTACTGAACACATCTATATCATCTATATAGACATAGCAGATTTTTCCTATATGTTGCCTCAGTATGTCGCCTAAGGCTCTTTGGAATATGGATGGAGCGTTTTTCAAACGATAATACCATACGCTGCACAAGTTTATAAAATTTTTCCGATAACTCATTCCATTTCGATTTTATGAGCATTTATCGATAATTTTAATGTGTTTTTAAGGCGTGGTTTGTACATCGTTTGAGCTAAAGACTTCAAATTTGCTATGTAGTTGCGTGTAATGAATACGGAGATAACGTAATCTTCAGATTTTGGATGCCACGCCCCATTCGCCCCCAATAGCCCCCTATTTGTAGAAAGCGCATATCAAATACTAGAGACTTGTGCTTTTGCAAATACACACATATGAATGCCATTAATAAGTTGTGAAAGTTTGATGCACTTAGTCCAACGCTAAGAAAAGTTATTAAACAATTAAGTTCCCATAATTGTACCCACATTGCAGCCCAAGCGCAGTCGCTGCGTCAACTGCGCAGTTGGCAGAGCGCGCGCTTATGCGTGCGTGCGTATGTGTGTGTATGTGTTGTTTGTATGTATGCATACAAAATCGTAGAATGATTTGATATTTGGCTCTTCACAGGGCTCAGGGTATCTCCTAGTCGAGCAGTCTCGACTAGAGCACTCTTACTTGTCTTTGATTGGAATTTTGTATTTATTCTTTAGTGTCATAATGTTGTCGTTAGAGAAGATTACTGCGTTTAGCTGCCTAAGACTGTCGTTTCCTAGAATGGCGTCGAATGATCTCAGAGTAGGCAGTAGAAAAAATTTAATTTTTACGTCTTTGATGTCAAACAGATTCGCTTCTATGTGCTGGGTTATTTTTATGTTACCTCCTACAGAGATTGCATCGAATGGTTCTATATTTTCGTTCGGGTTTCTTACTAAATTTGATTTGATATAATTGTTTTTTGAGCCAGTGTCAATTAAAATTTTATGGAGCTTTCCTCCTCCAAGCTTACATTCAAAGTATGGAAGTGAGGAGGATTTTATTCTAAAAAAATGTATGTCTGAATGTCCAACTTGATCATCGTCACGCGAGTACTCATACTAGTGTGGTGAGTTGTCTGCTAGATTTTCTACGTTTGCATAGTATTCGTTAGCATATTGTTCTAGTTCTGCCTGACTTTGTTCTTCTGTATAAGTTTCATTATCATTTTCTTTGGCTGTTTCTATATTAAAATTTCGAAGTCTTTTTAGTTCTGGTCCTGTGTTATATGGAGGACGTTTTCCTATGTCGAAATTGGGGCGATTTATATAGTTAATCTGATTAGTTTGGATGGACCTATCTACGTCGATGGGTTCGGGACGAGGATTAGGTTTTGGTCCAGACGGACGAGGGGGTGCTTAGGGGAATTGTAGTTAGGCTGTTGAAAGAATTGTTGTCGGAACGGACGAGGCTGTGCTACAGGGAAGCTGTAGCTTGGCTGTTGTTGGAACTGTTGTCCATTAGTTGTCATTTTATATTGTAGAAAACTGGGGTTTGGCTTATAGGCTTGTATTTGTTGACGTGGAATGTTATTTTGTGTTATTGGAGGAGATCGGAATGATTGCGGACGACCTTTCTGGTTGGCTTGAGAGGCGACATATTTTTGATTTTCTAATTTGAGGCATAAGTGAAGGGCTTCTGGCAAGTCGGTGGGTTCCTTGATTCCTAGAAGTCTAGGGAGATCACCTTGGAGACCTCTAATGAAGGTGTCAAGTGCCTTATCACGATATACTTTGGTCAATAATCGTTCGGATTCTTTGGTCACATTCATAGAACCCACTTTATTAAGAATAAGGGACAAATGTTTATAGACGACTGGATGAAATTCTTCAACAGATTGATTACCTTGTGTCAGTCCGGTCATCTGATATTCTAGGGTTGTTATATCCCTCTTATCAGCATAATGTAAGGTCAAGCATTTAGTAATGGCATTCCAGTCAAATGGTACGTTGTAGGATTCTAATGCTGTATCGGCTAAACCAGTTATTTTGTTTCTTATTGTATGAAGGATGCAGAAGTATCTAGGGCTGCCTTCCTGTCCTGTATAGATTTGCATTATTTTGTCAACGCTTTTCTTCCAGGAGCTAAACTCAGCTGGATTCCCGTTAAATTCTCTAAGGCTTTTGACTATATCTGGAACCTTGTCTAATTCAGATATTCTATTCCTATATTCACGTCTAATTTATACGTCAGGAACGTCGAAAGGGCATGTGATTGGGCTGATTGATTCAGTTGTCTTATTAATTGCTAGTGTTTCGATGACAATTTTTGAAATCAATTGTGTTAGTTGGTCTGTATTCATTTGGGAGTTAGTAGGTGGTGTTGGTCGTGAGGATGACGCATCATCGGGATGGGTCTTCTATCGTACGCGCTGGTCCCTGCTCGGGCTCCAATTAATAAAACGTTTTATATGAATTTCTTTGTCGCAGCGAAGCGACTTATTTATTCGAATATAAAAATGAAACTGAATTTTTCATACAAAATTAGGTGGCTTAAATATCAACTACAGCGAATGCGCTAGCGGCTGCGCGTGTTGCTTTCGCAACCACAATTACTAAAAAATGTTTTGCAGCTTGGAGCGGATGTAATGCAGACCGTAGGTCAGCATTTTTGGTGCAGAGCGTTGCAACGGGGCATTGAACTGCTTTTGATTTAGTTTACTTTAACTTATATGTGTACATATATAAAAGTAAGATTTATATATATTAGATATATGTAAAGCTGTCATCATTTAAAATAATTTATCAATGTTATAAAGTATTTTCATATGTTCATTGAACATAATTGGAAAGCTAATATAATTGATTTTTCGCTTAACTTCACACCATTCTTTAAAAAATAAACAACTTGACTAATTTTAACGAATTATGTATAATGACAGACTAGTCGGACGGATTGTATAGCTGTGAATGCATGCAACATCGATATGCCGACTTTATCGCGGGTATCAAGGCCAGACACAAGTCCTGCATCAAACACGTTACCTGGTACTGAACCAAATGAGTCTCATACAATACTAAATGAGATTACATGCGAATCTACAAGCATTCAACAAACTGTCAGTGTGATACCAACAACACTCTCAACGTCGAATCCTGCAATAGCTAATGGGGATAATCAACAACCAAACACGGTAACAGATAATTTATTGCATACCATAAAGCATCCGGCTGACACCTGTTCTACACCAGTAAGTTCAGTCCATTTTTTTTTTTTTTTTTTTTTTTTTTTTTTTTTTTTTTGTTTAATCTAACCTCTATTTGAAAATTTTAATATTACCTAGGTAACTAGCTCAAGTATTTCTGGTTGCGAATCGTATCTTGCTTCGGAAGCTGGACATTGTGGACTCGAACTGCCCTCATCTACAGCTACAAAAGGGATTACTTTGAGTGCAAAAATAGTAACGTCACATGGAAGGGACACAATTTCTTTGGGTACTCCGTTAACACCCGTTACTATAGCACCATTGCATGGAATATTTGCAGACCGAACGTCCAATGTAGTGCTTCCAGGAAACTATAAGACAAATGATAATACGCAGCTGAGCATTGATGGGAGAACAATCGGTGGTACTATAGATTCACAGAAGAACATAAATATCACACTGCCTACGTGTTCTTCCCCAGTTGCAAACGGATTCGTTTGTGGCCATTCCTCAGTCAGTTGTGCAACATCAGCTGTTGGAAAAAATCTACTCAATATTTCTCCTCATTCAGGAAACAAAGTGTTGCCTATTCCGATTACTTGTCCACCTAATACGGTAGTTAGTTCCGTTGCAATTGCGGCCTCTAGCATAACGAAAACATCCCTTAGTACAGGAACTAGTTCAGTAGGGCCAGCAGGCTCTTCATTGGTGTTTCATGGGACACCCCCACTGATGTCTCACTCAACTACTGGTTTACCTATGCTAATTCAAGCAACGCCATATCGTTCACCATTTCCCAATTATTCAACTTTATATACACCCTATAATAACATAACTCACGGACAATACCTTCCATCAGTGATACCAATGGGAAGTTCTAATACCTCACCTTTATCTCAACGTTCGGATAATCGCATCTGTCGGGAGACGCAACCAACATCATCATTAAAAGTGCCAGGAACTAGTGCAACCACATTAACTCCGCACAGTGTTAATAGCATAGCAGGATTGCGACCTATAGCACCTCTAGGCTATGTGATAAGCAATAATAATACAACGCAGGTTTTAGGGACAATTCCTATAGCAACTACAACGACCGTACCTTCGTTACATTCGACGCAGTCACATCATTTACCAGCTGCATTTGGTACTTCAACTACCGGACTACCAATTTCAACAACACAATTATCGGCATCCGCAGGAATTTCAGTTTCTACATCGCAAATGCAACCTTCTGCACCAATGCTTCCTCAATGTGGATATCAAACCCATCTCCCTTCAGTAATAAATTCATATCCACAATTCGCGCCTTCAGCATCGACGTCGCAACAATCACTTCTCCGTTGCAATACCACTTCAAATATTTGTACAAGTAATTCATCAGTACTTACGGTACAAAGCCTAATGACAGCGACGCCTTCGCCTTCAATAAACACTTCTATAGCTTCATCATCATCTGTGATTCAAAAAACACTATCGCCTAAAATTGACTGTAGAGATCGCGATCCAAGTTACAGGTATTAAATACATATTTTTTTTAACTATAAATATATTTATTTAGATGCATATACAAACAATTAAAAAAAACGTTTAAGGATGGTGTAAAATTGATTTGAGGATATATTCGACCGAGTCCAACAATTAGATTCTACTCATTTTTAAACTGTTTCCTCAAAATTAAAATATTTTTATACCCTGAGCCCATTAAAAATGGAAAATCAGGGAATAATGGTTTTGTGAAAATGTATGTAACAGACAGAAGGAGGCGTGCCACACCCCATAAAGTATATATATAGTATATATAGTATGTCAACGCGACAAGACGAGTCGGTATAGCAATGTCCGTCTGTCCCTCCGTCCGTAAATGTGAACGCTGAGATATTCTAAAGTACGTAACCCAGAGACTTGAAATTTTACATGAATACTCGTGTATACCCCACGCTGATCGAGTTTATGATTCCATTTCCATTTAGTTTTTATCGGTAATGATCGATAATTTTGTAAATCGTTTAATTTGCTGTGTAGTTGCGTGTAATGAATACAGAGATTATGTGATGTATAGATTTTAGATGCCATGCCCCATTCGCTCCCAATCGCCCTAGTCTACGTTGCGTACTTCAGAATATCTCAGCGTTCACACGGACAGACGGACTAGGCTATATCGACTCGTCGTCACGCTGACATACTATATATACTTAATGGGATGTGGCACGTCTCCTTCTGCCTGTTACATACATTTTCACAAAACCATTATTCTCTGATTTCCCATTTCCCGTTATCTTTAGATTTTGGATGCCACGCCCCATTTGCCCCCAATAGCCCCCTATTTGTAAAATGCGCAAATCAAATACTAGCGACTTGTGCTTTAGCAAATACACACATATGAATACTATTAATAAGTTGTGAAAGTTTGATGCAGTTAGTCCATCGGTAAGAAAAGTTATTAAGCAATTAATTAATTAATCACGAATGAATGCCCACATTGCTGCCCAAGCGCAGTCGGTGCGACAACTGCGCATTTGGCAGACCGCGCTTATACGTGTGTGCATATGTGTGTGTTCGCGTATGAGTTATTTGTATGTATGCATAAATGAAGCGTAGAATGATTTAATATTTGCCTCTTCACAGGGCCCAAGGTAACTCCTTTTCGAGCAGTCTCGATTAGACCACTCGTACTTGTTATATAATGGAATAATAAATGATTCTTTCTAAATAGAGGCAAAAGCAGCAGACAAATTGAACAGTTTTAGTAAAGGTAACTATAATGAAGCACTGCATTCCTTTATAACACAACTTGGAATATTATCAGCACCAGGAGAAAGAGATTAATTAAATGTCCGAACGGCGAAAACCAGAGAAGCAAGGGAAACATTAGGTAATTGATAATATTCGTTGCAGGACTTCCAAATGAGTACGAAGTGGCTTAGGAGTTATCAGAAGAATAAGTGGATTGAAAAAAATTTGCAAAAATATCTGAGGAGTCTTAATCATTACAAGTTCTTTTCTTTTCAAAGAAAAACATGGAATTTAAATTGGAAGGTTTACGATTAGAGTTTACAAATGAATAAAATTGCTTGGGATCAGGAATGAATTTCCTTTTGCAACGTAAAAGGTATTTTCTTAACACTTAGCATTAAGATTAAAATTTGACATGGCTAATGAGTATTTAGACCAGTCAACAGACTTTTTAAAATTCTTAAAACCATTGGTTTTAATATTTCTAAAATTATAAAAATCAGAATAAACCAGGGAGTTTATTAGAAGCAGGCCTAGAGAGATGCAAAGGGACACAGACATAGAAAATGTTAGCTGCCAAGTTAACATCAGTCTTATAAAATCAAGGCCGCACCTCTTAATCTACTCGCCGTAGCCGGCCACTTTTCAGTTCCTACAGCTTCATTTACATCTCCCCATAAATTTTTTATCGAATATAGAACCGGGAACTGGGCAGATCAGGATATAACACTGATTTTTGTGGACGAAAGTCAATTTGCAGCAAAAGGACTCGTATATTTCGGGGCCATATCCAGTTAAATCGTCCATTTCGAAACGGTTACTAACTAGAATATGGTAGTTCTATATGCTTTTAATATTTTGTAATTAATGCATGTAAACATTTTTGGCCATGACTTCATTTAACACATGGGTTGCACCACCCAGCAGCATATGGATAGTAAGGCCATTTCACAGTGCTGACACGCCCGCTCCTCGCCATGTCCCAAATGACCTTGGGACCTTCCAAGTTTGGTAGACTCGATACGTACTCCCTAGAGCCTCTCCAACCTAACAACAATTTTGCTCTCATACGTTCACAGTAGAGGTCGGCACGGGACGACTTTTTTGCACCCGGCCCGATCCGCCCACGATCAGAAGAATTTTATCCGTACCCAAAAGCAAAAAAAAAATTTCATACCCGCAACCAACCCGCCCGCCCGAAACAAAAAAATTCTCAAAATTTACAACAAATTTTTTTTCCCAAAAATAACAACAATTTAATTCTTAAAAATTACAATATTATTTACAAAAATATTACATGTTTTATATAAAAAAAGGAGCATATAAAGATTTGCGCTTGATAGCCTTGTTCGCCTTTCATTTAATATTTTTCCAGAAGAGGAGAATACTCGCTCGCTTGTTGCAGAGCTTATCGGAATACATAAAATATTTTTTGCCACCACTTACAACAATTTAAGGTCCGTTGCCTCCTGCCAAAAATCTAAGATTTGAATTGGTTTGAATTATAGCGTGTGGCATAATATTTATCAAATTCTAAGTCAATTTCATTTTTGTCAGGTTCAAGTTTTTTTTTTTTTTGGTTGATTGTTGTCCAAAAACTCGTGAAATTCATGATTCAAATTTGGCAGAGTTTTCAATTCTCGCGTCCTCAATTGAATCATTTTGGCTATCATAAATTTCAGACATCATGCATTTAACGGTTTCTAAGACAAGATTTTTTTTTCAGCTGTCAAAAAACTTAATTCTTTGAATGGGGGATTTAAAAATAATCCAACCAAATGAACGGCAGTTTGCTGAAAACGCTTCTCTAAAGAGTTCAAATTAAACAATTTATTATGTATTTTAAATTTTAATAAAACAGTAAAAATTTGTTCGGATAAAACGGATTAAGCAGTCTAACCCACATCCGCCGCACCCAGCTCGAAATTCGATTTTTCAGCCGATACCCACGGGTAACTGCGGGTGCCCACGGGTACCCGATAAAAACCCGGCCCGTGCCCACCTATGGTTCACAGTATGGTGTACTACCCACTCATGGGACAATTTCTGTAAATTGTAGCAAATTGAATTTTTATGGCTAGGACCATTTTTGTTTAAATGGGTGTCAACTTAGTACTTCCGGCTGATAAATAATGTTGTTTATGTGAAGTACTAACTGTTAAACTACTAACCGCCAAATTCTATTCGTTCTTACTTTCGATTTCTAAAGCTAACGTAGTAGTCCTAGTCGGCATCAACATTTTTCTGTCCCTTAGCCAGGTAGTTTTAAAGGTGTTTCAGGGTTCTTCCTATACCGAATGACATTAAATAACATGAGAGTTGTGCATTCAACAATATTTTCAATTGCTTGATACATCCTGCCTCGATTTTTAGTTCTAACAGGTGAAATTCTCTTTTCCACGAAGCGGCTCTATCTTCCGCCCACCAAAATCTAAAGGATTGAAAATCTAATAAATTTCAATTAGTAAGAAAAAGTAAAATAAGTGTACTTTACTGTTGATATGTTTTTTTTTAATTTTCTTAAAAAAAAATTTTTTTCGACCCATTTCACCGGCACTATTTTAATGAGCAGCTAATTTTCGATGCATCCCTCTAAAACCATCAAACACAGCTAAATTCTGGCTAAAAGTAACGGGATTTTTAGTTATTTTCATTTGTTATATTCTACAGTTAACAAAAAATGTCCATCTGCCCATTTTCCAACGGGAAAAGTACAGTTTTATTCCTTTTTGCTTAGTGTACTGCAGTACTATTATTTTAATAGTCGCAATATATATATATATACTAGTATCGTACTAATCTGGCTATCGGCTATTGTAAGCTGTACCAAAGAATCTTGAAACCAATAACTTGATTATGCTTCATAAGTGATTATTTTACCAGAGCATTAGTATCATGTACAAAATCAGATTTTATTTAAATAATCTCTTTAATATAAAAATGTGAGAAAAATAACTTTCACAATCAAATTAATATAATTATATTATTATATAAATGTCTACGCGACTCTCCGATTTTCATTCCATATTTCATTTATACTTTGATTGGTTTATAAGTTCTGAAATTATTTTTTAAATAAATATATGGAAACTTTCTTAGCCAAAATTCTAGAAATTTATAATAACATTTATATGCGTGTATTTTCTAAAACATAAGTCTCTACTTTTAAAAATACATTTTGAAAATTTGTGGGAAGTTATTACACACCCGACTTACATAAGTTCGTTATATTAATTACACACAAAGCAGTTAATATAATGTTTCTTTTTTTTATGATATTCAAGCTACGTTGACAATACTAAATCTAATTATTGATTTTTTATCAATATAAGGAAGTGACAGCTGTGAAAAGTTGTATTCAAGTTACGTTTAAAACAAAATATTGAATTATCTGTGTTTAGCAACAACCAGGAACTATATATTTGTATATGTGGATATTAATATAATTAAATTAAAAATTTCAACTCTCAGTATTTCAGCTGTGCGTCCAAGCAACACTGTGTCGGCTTCAAGTGGACCACCAGGCATTGCATTAGGGACACCATTTTGCGGCTTAGTACCATCTATACCCTACAGTGCCGTGCCTGTTTCGACATCGACCACGCTACCAGCAACCACGCTACCAACTACACATTCAGTTGTTGCAGTTGCGGGCCATAGCATATCCACATATACTACAAAGACTGGGCTCTGGTTAAAGTATGATATTTTGTAATCAATTATTTGAGATATAATATTGTAAATATAATTTCAGCCCATCGACTATGCAGACAACAGCAATGACTTGTACGCCATCCATTCCAATTGTTACTTCAGGCAATGTTCGACCAGTTCCTTCACCTTTGAGCTCTGGTGTCATAGGACTACCTGGCCGAGTTGCTGGAAATGCTATTTCACCGCATGCGGTACATTCCACTGTTGGCAGTGGACATGTTCCAATAACGAATTTTCAGACCACGTTTTTTGCCACCTCTCACGCACCACCACATTCGTCTTCAGCTCCAACCATTTCTGTTACAGGTAGTAGCATCAACACTGTTTCTCATTTACCTTTGGTGTCTTATACAACAGCCGTTATTGCGACTATGACTACAGCAACACCAACGACATCGTCTATCAGCACAGTGGGTAATACACAATCCACTGTATCAATGGTGTCCACAGCTGTTGCATCTACACCACATCCATTTTCTGCAGAATCTCTTTTTCAACCAAGTAAAAGTATGAATATAGAAAATTATAATCTTTTGTAAACTAGAATAACTTGTTATATTCTTGTTTTAATTTATATTTTACTGTAAATAGATGATCAGGCTGACTTATTACGTCGTGAGCTGGACAGTCGATTTCTGGATCGTTCTGGCTTAACCCAATCTTCTCCATCGTCGTCTTCGGCGTATTTGCGTCAAGAGTTGCATCATCAACATCAGCATACGCACCTGCATCAACAATCCCAACTTTTGCCATCGACGCCAATGTCAGCCCCTTCCACTGCATTAGCAGCTACGCCTCCGACTTCAGCACAGATTTTCCCTCCACCGTTATTTAAAGATATACCTAAAGTTGCTGCAGTCGACCCACAATTTTATCGTGCAAGCATAGGGATGCCTCCTGGTTATACGGGATATAACCCATCAGGACTCTTGCACAATGGCTTGGGTGGGCCAACGCCATTTGTGCCACCCAATCATTTAACTTCATTTGCACCAAAGGTAAGCACAAATAAGGAAGAGAAATATAAATGATTTTTATTTATATTTTCATTTAATCAAGTCACAGTGATCAGCCCTGAACCCTGTGAAAATCTGTATGCCAATCTTCACTATTCTTATACATACATACATACGCACGCATATGTATGCATATGCGTAGTTTACACAGCGACTGCATAGTATAGACTAATTTAAGGAAACTCTTTTTTGAATAAATTTTTTCAGCTGTCCTTAATTCACATTGTGAATTTTCCAATGCACAATTCTCTAATATTTGAAATAATTTTTTTTTGCATATCTGAGGGTATCTAAAATCTAAAATTTTAGATTTAGATCTTCGTACTCTGTACATGATCTTCGCTGTAATTTTGATATCTCTATATTTTATAATAGATAAGTAACGATTAAAAAACAAACTTAGTTTATCGATGATTTTAATATCTTTTCAAAGCTATACCCCAAACTAACAGCTTTTTCATCAATACTTAGCTTATTAAAATTTGTAAAAATGAAAAATATCTACAATTGACTAATGTTTCTCTATTTCCGTAATCAGAAAACAGGACGTTGGAACGCTATGCATGTCCGCATTGCGTGGGAAATTTACTATCACCAAAACAAGCAGAATTCTGAAAAACCAATTCTAACTGGAGGTTCTAGTCTTGGCAGCAGCGGCAACTCAGCCACTTCTAGTGCACCCAATAACACAATTAATATGAGCAATACAATTTCTGTGGGTTTATCTGGAAATAACAGCTCTGTTTTAGCAACCAGTGGTAGCGGAGTTGCGGCAAGTGGATCTGCAGCAGTAGTCAATATGAAACCATCCCCATCGTTAACCCTGAGCTCAGGATCACCGCATCTTTTACATCGTTCCAGTGAACTTACGACAGCTGCGACGTATGCTAGATCACCATTTGAAGCTTCCCCAATAGCTGCAAGTTTTATTGGAGCACCACCTAGTCATATAGGTAAGATTAAATTTAAATACTTAATTTTTCGCTCTTTTTATTTATAAAAACTTAACAGGTACAGCTGTATCACAGTTTAGTCGGTACGTAGGATCATTTGGATTTGCCGGTCTAACTCATTTTGCAAGAGATATTTCATTAAGTGGACACTTGGATACTTGGAGGTAACCTAATTTTGTCTACTACTTACGTTAAAATTTGTTTATTTAAAAGGGTTTTCAAACAATGTACCACTTAAATTACCGTACCTTCGATACATTTTCACGAAACACTGTATCATTTTGTCAAACTTTTTATAAATAAGACCGCAGTGCATAAAAATATTAAATGCGACGGCGGTCCCATATGTTGCCGAGATTTCCCAGTGATATTCTACAATTTCTATATCCTGTTCATAGTATATAACCTGTCTATCCCATTTGCTGTAGACTTCACCTCATTACTGAACTAAACCATTGAACTAAACCATTTCTTGCTAATTTGAAAATAAACAAGAAAAAGTACTCTAGTCAAGACTGCTCTACCAGGAGATATCTTGAACCTTGCGAAGAGCCAAAATTCCAATTGTTTGTAGGAGGGCGTCGAATAATTAAAAACACAGTTCTTTCTTTTTTTTATTCAAAAATGATTTATTAAGCCCGGTGGGAAAATGGCAGTTTTTTCCTTGGCGGTCAGAACTTGCCGTGTCGGTGTACAAAGTAAAAGGTGATGTGAAGAATGCGTAACAGCAGGAGAAAACAAGTAAAAGTGCTCAATTCGAGACTGCTCGACTAGGAGATACTCTGAGCCCTGTGAAGAGCCAATATGCAAATCATTCTACGCTTCTTTTATGCATGTATACAAACAACACATACACACATATACAGTACCGTGCAAAAGTGAGTGGATGTTTGCAAATTTGACTTTCGTCGCTCATAAAAAAGAAACTATACAAGCAAATTAGATAATTTTTTTTTATTTTTTGTTAATTATAGTATTCTTAATAAATAGAAAAAACTGCATGAAAAAATCTGCTGAATTCAAAGAGTTAGAAAGAATAATGTAAAATAATCCTCATAAACTCACTTTTGCACGTTTCAAAAAAGTGACATTTTTTCGCTTTCTACCGCTGTTCCTTGACAAAATCTTAGAGACTTACGGTTATTTTAGCTATTTATACTCGTTTCCCAAAGGGAAAAAGACTATATTGGTTTTGTGAAATGTCCGTATACTTGCGTTGACCACCCAAGCTCAAAAAGATATGGCGGATATATCTACGCCCATTGGGGGCGTGGTAAATCGGGAAAACTGTAACTTCTACAGTTTTAAAGCTAAAATGCTGAAATTTGGCACGTATCTTAACGCTTCGATTCTATAAAGATTCATAAAAAGATTTGATGTCTACGCCCACTGGGGGCGTGGCAAATCGGATCTGAATATATAGTGATTTTACAAGATCAGCTATATTTTGAGCACTATTGATGCGAGAGACTTGAAATTTGATATATATACTCGGATAAGCAACCCAAGATCAAAAAGATATGGCGGACATACCTACGCCTTCAGGGGGCGTGGCAAATCGCAAAAATCTTATAGCTCCTACAGTTTTAGAGCTAGACGATTCCAAATTGGATGTTTGTGTTACTGGGGCTTTCCCTATCGATTACCCAAAAATAAATCCTACGCCCCTTTGGGGGCGTGGTATATCGAAAAAGTACCCTGTAACTTTCACATTTTTGGAGTGTAAGCATCCAAACTTTGCAGTTACGGTTCCCTAGACTCCTTCAAGGAACTTGCCAAATATTATATGTCTACGCCTACTGGGGGCGTGGCAAATCGGCAGCAAAATTTGTAACGCCCAGCTGCAAAATTCATATGCCTGTGCCACCTATATAAATAAGCTTAATAAGAATTGCAAAGACGACAAAAGGCATTTCTGAGAAATATATGTAATTCGATTTAATGTTGAAGTTCTGCAAATAATTTATCTGCTAAAATTATCATTTTTCGTATAGCCTAGGTCAGTTATGTTATTATACTCGTTTCCCAAAGGGAAAAAGAGTATATTGGTTTTGTGAAATGTCCGTCTGTCCGTCTGTCCGTATGAATGCAATATTTTTCTACGCTATTGAAGTTAGAGACTTGAAATTTGGAACATATACTCGTGTATACCCTCGAATTATAAAGTGTCAAGATTTTCCGGATACGCCCACTAGGGGCGTGGCAAATCGGAAAATGGTTGCGCCCATAGTTAAGAAATCATATTAGTTGAAGAGCTAGAGAGTTGAAATTTGGAATGTATACTTGCGTTGACCACCCAAGCTCAAAAAGATATGGCGGATATATCTACGCCCATTGGGGGCTTGGCAAATCGGGAAAACTGTAACTTCTACAGTTTTAAAGAAAGAATGCTGAAATTTGGCACGTAAATTAACGCTACGATTCTATAAAGATTCATAAAAAGATTTGGTGTCTACGCCCACTGGGGGCGTGGCAAATCGGATCTGAATATATAGTGATTTTACAAGATCAGCTATATTTTGAGCACTATTGATGCTAGAGACTTGAAATTTGATATATATACTCTGATAAGCAACCCAAGATCAAAAAGATATGGCGGACATACCTACGCCTTCAGGGGGCGTGGCAAATCGCAAAAATCTTATAGCTCCTACAGTTTTAGAGCTAGACGCTTCAAAATTGGATGTTTGTGTTACTGGGGGCCTCCTCTATTGATTCCCCAAAAATAAATCTTACGCGCCTTTGGGGGCGTGGTATATTGAATATGATATGTCTACGCCTACTGGGGGCGTGGCAAATTGGCAACAAAATTTGTAACGCCCAGCTGCAAAATTCATATGCCTGTGCCACCTATATAAATAAGCTTAATAAGAATTGCTAAGACGACAAACGGCATTTCTGAGAAATATATGTAATTCGATTTAATGTTGAAGTTCTGCAAATAATTTATCTGCTAAAATTATCATTTTTCGTATAGCCTAGGTCAGTTATGTTATTTTCTTTTTGTGTGTGTGACCCTGACAAAAAATGTAAATTTCAAATACCGATATTTGTGTAATCGACTTAGTCCGAACAAAATTATTTACACACAAAAAAATTGACGATAGGTCCCATCAGGTATGTATGCATGTAGGCACGAACAGCTGCGCAACTATTTTCATGCCGTCGCCGCCACGTCTCGAACGCGGACCCTTTTGCTTACACGCTTTTCATCTACCTGCTGCGCCACATAAGTTTTGCATTGCCTGTTGGCAAATCCGAAACTACTTCACTACAAGGGCGACTTTTGACAAATACAAAACTATAGAAGCTGCTGTTAATGCAAACACAATATAAACATAAATCAATCGCAATTGTGATTCTTAGAAAAAGCTGAAATGCGCGCATATGAACGTATATATTTATATGTATGTGTACATACAAAAACGGTGGTCGGTTGAATGTATGCGTATAAACGGCGATATTTGACAAATACAAAACTAAAGAAGCGGCTGAAAATGCAAGCACAACTCAATAACAATTTTGGTTGAAGAATATGCTAGAATGAATGGCGCTGAATTTATTTGTGACCATGCATAAGCAAACGCGCATGCACGTTTCAATGTATGTACATATGTATGTGTAAATGTAAATATATTTTGCTGTCGCTGCTTAACGCGTGCGTGTCATAATTGGCCAAACGTTTTGTTTAATAGATTGCGACTGACTTAACGGAACTTGATGAAACTTTCAGCATATGATTCTATTGCATTTTTTAAATTTTATAAAAATGCTAATTCATTCACATAGTTATATTTGCAAAAATTGAAATTGCAGTAAATTCACATGAATCTACATAAATGCAAAATTTGAGATAAATTATTAAATTTAAAATACCAGATGCCCATGTGGGAAACGAGTATGACGCTGTAGGTCTCGCCCTAAAGCAACGTTCTTACTTGTTTTCTTTTTGTGTGTGTGACCCTGACAAAAAATGTAAATATCAAATACCGATATTTGTGTAATCGACTTAGTCCGAACAAAATTATTCACACACAAAAAAATTGACGATAGGTCCCATCAGGTATTTTTGTATGTAGGCACGAACAGCTGCGCAACTATTTTCATGCCGTCGCCGCCGCGTCTCGAACGCGGACCCTTTTGTATACACGATTTTCATCTACCTGCTGCGCCACATCAGTTTTGCATTGCCTGTTGGCAAATCTGAAACTACTTCACTACAAGGGCGACTTTTGTCAAATACAAAACTATAGAAGCTGCTGTTAATGCAAACACAATATAAACATAAATCAATCGCAATTGTGATTCTTAGAAAATGCTGAAATGCGCGCATATAAACGTATGTATTTATATGTGTACATACAAAAACGGTGGTCGGTTGAATGTATGCGTATAAAGGGCGATATTTGACAAATACAAAACTAAAGAAGCGGCTGAAAATGCAAGCACAACTCAATAACAATTTTGGTTGAAGAATATGCTAGAATGAATGGCGCTGAATTTATTTGTGACCGTGCATAAGCAAACGCGCTTGCACGTTTCAATGTACATACATATGTGTAAATGTAAATGTATTTTGCTGTCGCTGCTTAACGCGTGCGTGTCATAATTGGCCAAACGTTTTGTTTAATAGATTGCGACTGACGTAACGGAACTTGATGAAACTTTCAGCATATGATTCTATTGATATAAAAATATAAAAATGCTAATTCATTCACATGGTTATATTTGCAAAAATTGAAATTGAATAAAATTCACATGAATCTACATAAATGCAAAATTTGAGATAAATTATTAAATTTAACATACCAGATGCCCCCGTGGGAAACGAGTTTCACGCTTTAGGTTTCGTCCTAATACAACGTTCTTACTTGTTAATTATTATTTCTTTTACTCGTAAACTGATTTGAAACGGGGTTATTGCAATTAAAACGAAATTTATTAAATTTTTAACATATTTAAAAATGATTGTTAAAAATTGTTGAATAATACAAATTTCAACCGAAATTAAAATTTTTTTTTGTGTACCTGTCCGATATGGTCTGTTCTTCAAGTATTATTGCCGAAAAGCTTGGTATTAGCCAGTTTTTTTTTATTATTTATTAAGAATACTATAATTAACAAAAAATAAAAAAAATTATCTGATTTGCTTGTATAGTTTCTTTTTTATGAGCGACGAAAGTCAAATTTGCAAACATCCACTCACTTTTGCATGGTACTGTATATGCATTCACGCATAAGTGTGCGCTCTGCTGACTGCGCAGTTGACGCAGCGACTGCGCTTGGGCTGCAATGTGGGCAATACTATGGGAACCTAATTGTTGAATCATTTTTCTTAGCAATGGACTAACCTCATCAAACTTTCACAACTTAATAACATTCACATGTCTGTAAATATCAAAGAACAAGTCTCTAGTAGTTGATACTTAATATCCATACAATCAACTACACAGCAAATTTAAAGTCTCTAGCTCAAACGATGTACAAACCACGCCTTAAAAACGCATTAAAATGATCGATAAATGCCGATAATATCAAAATGAAATGAGCTGTCGAAAAAATTTGATAAACTTGTGCAGCGTATAGTATTAACGTATGGTATATAATTGAGCTGACAAACTGATAAACTGATCCGGCTGGTGGGCCTACATGGGTCAATTAGCGGTTTGACTTCGAATGCCTTGGTCGTCGTCTGGAGCACGATGACCGCCACAGGGAGGATGCTGACCATTTTGTACTGCATGACCGTCGTAAGCAGAGGAGTCGCCGCAGGATGATGATGAAGGATGAGACCGGTGGCGTTTCCAAAAGGGGGCCTGTAAGTACGCAACCGAAAAAAGTCTCTAACAACAACAACAAACATTCGGATGGAAACCTCCCTCAATAATCCGTGCCTATAAGGACATTAATTTCCGAACTCTTGTAGAACGCGGGGTCAGCAGCTGAATATTCGGAAGTTTGTTCAACAAGTTTCGCGGAATTGGAGACGAAGGGAGGTTGCCAGCAAGACTTGGAAGAACGAGAGCAGAAGCTTCAATCCGTAATCTCGGCTTCAGCGGAGCTCTAATATGGAAATCACAATGTTTTTACGCTTCTTTTATGCATATATACAAACAACTTAGACACACATATACAGACACACCCATAAGCACGCTCTGCTAACTGCGCAGGTGACGCAGCGACGGACGGACAGATGGGCAGAGCTATATCGACTCGTCTTGTCGCTGATTAAGACTATATATCCTTCTGCCTGTTACATACATTCTCAGAATATCATTATAACCTAAATTCCCATTTTCAATGGAATCAGAGAAATAAAATAAACGGACGTCATAATACTTGCATATCGTAATTTTTGCAGAAAAATCCTCTTTCAATCTAGAATTTTGAATAATTTTTTGTCTAAGGTTTGAAGTGGTTGTCACATATCTTATTAATGGTTACAAATCGACGCAAAAACTAGGTTTCAGAACATTTGATTAAAAAATTCATTCTCCCTCTTCCTCTTATACTTCCTCTTCATCTTCATTTTCGTCTTCCTCTTCTTCCTTAATTATACCCTGAGCCCATTGAAAATGGGAAATCAGGGTATAATGTTTTTGTGAAAATGTATGTAACAGGCAGAAGGAGGCGTGCCACACCCCATAAAGTATATATATTCTTGATCAGCGCGACAAGACGAGTCGATATAGCCCTGTCCGTCCGTCCGACCGTCCGTCCGTCCGTCCGTCTGTCCGTCCGTGTGAACGCTGAGATATTTGTAAGTACGCAACGTAGAGACTTCAAATTTTACATGAATACTCGATAATACCATACGCTGCACAAGTTTATATAACTTTTCCGATAACTCATTCCATTTCGATTTTATGAGCATTTATCGATAATTTTAATGTGTTTTCAAGGCGTGGTTTGTACATCGTTTGAGCTAGAGACTTCAAATTTGCTGTGTAGTTACGTCTAATGAATACGGAGATTACGTAATCTTTAGATTTTTGATGCCACGCCCCATTCGCCCCCAATAGCCCCCTATTTGTAAAAAGCGCAAATCAAATACTAGAGACTTGTGCTTTGGCAAATACATACATATGAATACCATTAATAAGTTGTGAAAGTTTGATGCACTTAGTCCATCGTTAAGAAAAGTTATTAAACAATTAAGTTCCCATAGTAATGCCCACATTGCAGCCCAAGCGCAGTCGCTGCGTCAACTGCGCAGTTGGCAGAGCGCGCGCTTATGCTTGCGTGCATATGAGTGTGTGTGTATGTGTTGTTTATATGCATGCATAAAAGATGCGTAGAATGATTTGATATTTGGCTCTTCACAGGGCTCAGGGTATCCCCTAGTCGATCAGTCTCGACTAGAGCACCCTTACTTGTTTTAATGATGCATTGAGCATTTGACTGATAGTCTATAAACCATCCATACAAAAATATATTCGTACAACCAACCAACTCTTTCATGCCCTTCATACAAATAAATATACATATGTCTTAACATTTGACATTAACATGGTAAACCCTTTCAGTAACTTGATATAAATTAGCTTGGAACGGAAGAAAAGCAATTATATATATATATATATATAATATACTTGGTAGATGCCGCGGGTACACCGTTCCGTTTTTCGCACAAAACTGATAGCATTACCTGACCAAGCGCATATTGGAATCAGTGCTGTCATTTTAGCATTTTCTTATACCCTGAACCCATTGAAAGTGGGAAATGTGTATATATATATATATATATATATATATATATCCGGGCAAAAGGCTGAGTCGGTTTAGCCCTATCCGTCCGTCTATATGTTTGAACGAGTCGATTTCATAAACTTAGCTAGCTAGAGACTTGAATTTTTTCGTAGGTCCGTGTATAGTACGCTCAGGTCGTTTTCTAAAAAAAAATCGATATCTATTTTTGTTGTAATGTTATCGATTTTAAGCCTTATCGAAAACAGGGTTTAAAATGATATCTCCTACGCTTTTAAGCAAGACCCCTCAAATTTTGCATATGGATTCATGTGAATTTTATGCAATTTGAATTTTTGTTACATTTTGGATACCGGTTCTTTTTTCAATTATCTACCACCACCTCCTCTCCCCACTCCTCTTCACCATTGAAGGTCTGTTGCAAATATAATTATGTAAATGAGTTGGTATTTTTAAAAAATGTTAAAAATGCAATAGAATTATGCTGTTTTATTAAATTTCGATAAGTTAGTCCCAATCTATTAAACAAAACGTTTAGCCAATTATCACATGAACGTGGCAAGCAGCGATGTGCAGCAAAAAATATTCATACATACACATACATTGAAACGTGCAAGCGCGTTTTCTATGCATGTACACAAATAAATTTAAGGCCATTCATTCTAGCATATTCTGCAACCACATTTGTGTTTGAATTGTGTTTGCAATTTCAGACGCTTCTTTAGTTTTGTATTTGTCAAATATCGCCCTTTACACGCACACATTCAAACAGACCACCGTTTTTATATGTACATATACACATCCTTTCATATGCGCATATGCGCAGCGTATTCTAAGATTCACAATTGCAATTGATTTTTGTATGAATTGTGTTTGTATTATCCGTAGTTTCCTTAGTTTTTTATTTGTTAAATTTGGCCCTTGTAAAAAGTAGGAAGCGGCTGTGCTAGTTGAGATGATGCGCTTTAACGATACATACATAGATGTTGGTTCGACGCGAGGTGCGATGTTGTTTGTTTTTCTTCTCTTATTTTGTTTATTTATTTAATTATTTTTTATTGGTAGACATTCTAGTTGATTCTAAAAAAGAACGCTAAAAAATTTAATATAATTTTTTAAAATTGTATATTATATGCAAGCTATGTACTATATTTAAAAATGGAGATCGGATGGCGTTCATGGTATCTCCTAGTCGGGCACTTTCGACTAGAGCTTTCTTACTTGTTTCAGTCTTCTGTTTATATGATTTTTGATTAAGTCCGCTGCAAGTTGGTTAGGATGAGTGGAATTTCTGTCTGCATATTTTGAGCTGTGTCTTCAAATGAATTGTTGTTGGCATATTGTGTGCAGAACTCTGTTTCTGACTACCATTCTGCTCCGGTCCATCTTCTTAAGGCTTTGTTTTGGCATTATTTGTATTTTATTTATGTGGATTTCTGCTGTGGATTCCCATAGTGGCATTGCATAATTGAAGACTGATGACCCTATTTCATTATATATTTTTCGTTTGCGACAGCGTGCTTTCGCTTCATCCAATCTAGTATTTTAAAATTATGACATTTTTTGATAGTCTGACTTATGTGTGGACTGTAAGTCAGTCTCTTGGCCAGGGTGTCTCCCAGATACCTCACTTTATTTGTTCTTGGTATTGGAGCTCCAAGACTCACTTAAGGGCAATCCCTCTTTCTAATTGCAAAACTGATATGAGCTGACTTTTGCGTATTGAGCTCGTATTGCGTATTGAGCACTTAAGCTGAGATTTCTTGTGCCGACTTGGTGCGACTGAGAATAGGAGTTTTGTTTGTTGTTTTGTTAGATTGAGGCAACGGCATATAACCAGTGTATAGAGTGTTCAGCATAGGGTCAAGTACGGGCCCTTTGGCACGCCTGCTCTAACAGGTCGAATAGACGATATTGCCTCTCCTTTTATGACCTGAAAGCTTCTTTCTGACATGTAAGAGGCCAGGATCTTAAAAAAAAGTGCTAGGTAGAGCTGTTCTTTTCGTGCTTAACAGACCCACATGCCAAAACCATTCGAACGCCAGCTTAACATCGAGAAAAACTGCAGAGCAGTATTCATTGCTTTCGATCTCGCGCAGTATATGGTCGACTATTCGATACACTATCTCCGGTTTCCATGTCATAAAAGGACAGGCAACATCATCGACTCGACCTGTCAGAGCAGGACTGCCTCAATGTAGTGTATTTGTCTATTTATTTGTTTACATTTGCTTGGCAAACATGCTATTCGATTGTGATACCAAAAGATCAAAATTATTATTTTATTATTCATAATATTGCTTTAGATGTATTGCTAAGATTTAAAAATGGGAAATCAGAGTGTTTTGTTGAACAGGCAGAAGGAGGCGTGACAGAAACTACAAAGTATATATATTCTTGATTACGGCGACTAGATGAATCGATATATTCCTGTCCGTATGTTTAAACGCGTCGATTTCTGAAAGAGACTCGAAGGTCCATGTATAGTACGTGCAAATTAGTTTTATTTTTTATTTATTCTATAACTACTATGATGTAATGCTATCGATTTTATAGCTTATTGGAAATACGTTTTAAAATTATATCTCCTTCATCTTTAGAGCTGGAGTCTCCCAATTTTGCACATAGATTCAAATGAACTTTATGCAATTTTGATTTCTGTTACATTTTGTCTCCAGTATATTACTGGCTCGAAATTTAAAAACAAGAAACCGCCATTGAAGGTCAGCTCCAAATTTAACCAACGGCTATGACAACAAATGGACTTGCACAAATAAGTTCAAGGCAGGCCATTCTAGCACATTTTTGAAACAAAATGGTTATTGAATTGTGTTTGCATTATCAGCATTGATTTTGTATTTGTCAAATGTAGCCTTGTAGTCAACTAGTTTTGGATTCACGACTAGGTGATATTCATATGGCGCAGTAAGTAGACGCAATGCGCCAAACCGAAAGGGTGCGAGTTCGAACCCTGACAGCGGCGTGTAGATTATCTATTTTTCTTTTTTTCTTCTTTCTTTCAGACCCCACAGTGTATATATATTCTTGATCAGGGCGACGAGTGGATTTAGCCCTGTCCGTCTGTCTGTCTGTCCGTATATTTGAACGCGTTAATCTCATAACGTAGCCGAGCTAGAGACTGGAATTTTTTGCTTCGTATGATCGATATCTATTTTGTTGTAATATTATCGATTTTAAACCTTACCTCGAAAACTGGCTCGAAAATTATATCTCCAACACCTTTAGAGCTAGACCCCATAAATTTTGCATACAGATTCATGTGAATTTTATGCAATTTATATTTTTTTTTTATCCCCTGAGCCTATTGAAAATGGTAGGTCAGGGTATAATGGTTTTGTGAAAATGTATGTAACAGACAGAAGGAGACGTGCCACACCCCATATAGTATATATACTGTCCGTCTGTCCGTCCGTCCGTGTGGGCTGAGATATTTTAAAATACGCAACGTAGAGACTTGAAATTTTACATGAGTACTCGTTAATACCATACTTACTTATTCTCCATACTTATTCTATTTCGATTGTATGAGCATTTATCCATAAATTTAATGTGTTTAAGGTGTGGTTTGTAAATCGTTTAAGCTAGACACTTCAAATTTACTGTGTAGTCGCGTGTAATGAATACGGAGATAACGTAATCTTTAGGTTTTTGGATGCCACGCCCCATTCGCCCCCAAAAGCCCCCTAGTTGTAAAAAGCGCAAATCAAATACTAGACTTGTGCTTTGGCAAACACACATATAAATGCCATTAATAAGTTGTGAAAGTTTGATGCAGTTAGTCGATCGCTAAGAAAAGTTATAAAGTAAACTGCGCAGTTGGCAGAGCGCGCGCTTATGCGTGCGTGCATATTTGTGTGTTTGTATGTGTTGTTTGTATGTATGCATAAAAGAAGCGTAGAATGATTTGCATATTGGCTCTTCACAGGGCTCAGGGTATCTCCTAGTCGAGAAATCCCGACTAGAGCACTCTTACTTGTTTTCTAGTCAAAAGAAAAAAAATAATCACAAACTATGCAAAAAATAATTATCAACGTCGTCTATATGTAAAACTGGCAATTCGTTTCCAGACAGTTCAATATTTTTAAAACTGTTGTAAAACACGATTTGCCACGCCCCAATGGGCGTAGATATATCTGCTTTATATTTGTTATATTCGGTGTTAAACGCGATTACGTATTCCAAATTGTAATTCTTTACCTTTTTAACAAATATGATTTCTGTCATACAACCTATTATAATTTCCGATTTGCGCGTATCGTAAAAATCTTGTCACTTCATAATTCGAGGGTATAAACTAGCATATGTTTCAAATTTCAAGTCTCCTGCTTTAATAGCGTAGAAATAGTTTTAATTCTTTCACGGAAGGAGAGCAAGACGGACATTGCACTATACCAATATACTCTTCTTCCCTTTGGGAACAGAGTATAAAAACTAGATACTATCTACTAAAAAAGTTATAGAGCAAATAAGTTTCCACAACATAGCCCAACCTGGTGTCCACGAGCCGCCTTTGCGGCAACTGCACAGCTAGCAGAACGCGTACTAATACGTGCATATATATGTATATGTATATGTTGTTGGGTATGTAAAATAAGCGTGGAATGAGTGGTTTATTAGCTCTTCATTGCGTTTAGTCTCGACTAGAGCAGTTTGACTTGTTTTTTACTTTTAATCTGCGTATGAGAAATTTCACAGATATAATGGAATTTCTCAGAAAGTTCCTATAAATATTTTCCTTTCAATGTCAATTTATCAAGTATTTACGGTTTTTCATTTAAGTAACATTTAAAATCTTCAGAACAATAATAAATGAATTAATTAATATTGAATATTTTTATGTTAAATAAAACATTCTTTCAGAACTAATTCGGTGCCACGTTCAATACCATATCATCCTGCATCTTCCGCTGTACCTAGTGGTTGGCCCATGAAGCCCGACCTCGCAATGGAGAACGCTCGTCGTGAAGCCGAAGAACGAGAGCGAGATCGCGAGCGTGAAATACGTGAAAGAGATCAGAGGGAACGCGATCGTCAAAGAAGGGAGCGTGAAGAACGTGAGCGTAAAGAAAGAGAAGAAAAACTAAAACGTGAACAGCAGGAGCGTGAGAGAGAACGAGAACGGGAACGTGAACGTAAAGACCGCGAACGACGCGAAATAGAACGGCGTGAAATTGAACGTGAACGCATGTTGCAGCAACAACGGATTAACGAGAGCAACAAACAGGCAATAGTTTCTACCTCTTCGTCCGCATCTCGAGATCGATCACCTCACCGTATTATTGAGCTTAATACAGAAATGCGAATTAAGGAAGAGCATACACGAAACAAAGAGGAGCAAGAAGCGCTGCTTATGCGTACATCAGCAGGTGCAAGTGTCGGGGATTCACGTTATCATCCTCCATCGTTAGTATCTGCTCAACCAAATGCAGCAGTGGCCGCTGCACATCACCATGCAAATTTCTTGGTAGCGGGTCGACATGGATTACCACCACCAACCTCACATATATCCCGTAATATGATGCCACCTTCAATGGGTATTAGTGGACCTCTAACACATTTTGGTCCACCCGGACCACCCCCGTGGGGTATTGATCCATATCGTGATCCCTATGCACCTATTCTACGATACAACCCCATAATGGAAGCAGCTTTTCGACATGAAGCAGAAGAACGTCAAAAAGCTCTCAGCATGTATGCCGCACAATCAGCAGCTCATCTGCGAGGTAAGGAGCCGACTCCCATACCGCCCCCGTCGGTAGGTCATTTAGGTCCTCCTTCTGCACATCTTCGAATGCAGCCAGCGGGTGTTAATATTATTGGTTCATCAAGTACACCAGCGTCTTCGCAAAATCCACAAACACAATTGACTACAATTGGAATTGGAAAAGGGCCGCAACCATCTACCATGAATTTGGCAGTGCAACACATAATAACAGGTGATCCTTTAATACATTCATCCGTTACATCAAAAAAAGATACTGAACACAGTACGGGTATAGCGGCAAGTGCGTCTGGAACGAATGTTAACCATATCAGTGCCCCTGGAAGCATGATAGGTATGCCACCAGCATCGCCAGTTACGCCAAGTCGATGATAACCTTCTGGGATATTGTAAAAGGTTATTTCAAATATTATTAATTTTAAAAATTTCAACCAATTTCAATACAATGTTAATAAATGTTTATATTCATTTGCTGCGCCTCTTATAACACTTGCCCGAGAATATCAAGATAGTAAGCGCAATGCTTTTGCCACAGTTTAATTATATATGTAATATATATATATCAATATTTATAGACTTAATTAAACTGTGGCGGGATACAAATGACTCAATAAAACGATAGGTTACAAATTGTATCAACTACACAATAAAGAGTATAAGTGGATGGTATATTTCGCTTTCGCAACAAGTTGCTTCCCATTAACGTCTACCCACAACGACAAATTGCACTTACACACGTACTCGCTTATACAAAAATTACTTTAAACTTATAAATTCACAAAATATATATATATGTTCAAATTAGACTTTTAGGTTTGCATATGTTGCTTAAATACATTTTTAATATTTGTATTATGTGAAATTAAAGTTATATATATACAGGAAAATATATCTAGTAATATAAAATACGATAATAATTCATTAATTTAATAGCTGTAAACTATTATTTAGAAACTGGCGGTATCAAATTGTACCATTCCAATTCTGCGTTATTGTTTTCCAGAAGTAATTTCGTATATGTCGGTAATGTATATAACTTTAAAAAAAAAAATTAGTTGAGATAGTGTGATTTTTTTACCACATAAAGACGTGGTAGATTCGTAATATATATCTTAACATAAATATCTTTGCAAACTTAAATAATGAAATAAAATGTAAATCAAATTTTTAACACATTTTCAAATATAAAAAAAAAAAACAAATAACTTATTTTCTTAACATAATTTAAGTATAAGACGTGGATTTGAAGTACATTATCCATAAGATAAATAGATAGAAAGTTCAAAAATATTGTATAGACAAAAAAAAAAAAATTAATAAAAATAATTGTTTCGCTGATTTGGAAAAAATTGCGCAGCAGTCGACATGGTATGTTTTGATTTTAGCGTTTTTTTTTTGTGAAGGAAAGCCATAAAAAAGAGAGGGAGAGAGAGGAAGAAAGAGAGAGAGAGAGAGAGAAAGAGAGAGAGAGAGAGAAAGAGAAAGAGAGAGAGAAAGAGAAAGAGAAAAAGAAAGAGAGAGAGAGAGAGAAAGAGAAAGAGTGAGAGAGAGAGGGAGAGGTATGCAGGGTTTGATGTAGATTGTGGATGCACACACACACATTTAAGTATGTGCGCATAAAGGATGAGACTATCAAAATTTGATTTTTTTACCACATAAAGACGTGGTAGATTCGTAATATATATCTTAACATAAATATCTTTGCAAACTTAAATAATGAAATAAAATGTAAATCAAATTTTTAACACATTTTCAAATATAAAAAAAAAACAAATAACTTATTTTCTTAACATAATTTAAGTATAAGACGTGGATTTGAAGTACATTATCCATAAGATAAATAGATAGAAAGTTCAAAATTATTGTATAGACAAAAAAAAAAATTAATAAAAATAATTGTTTCGCTGATTTGGAAAAAATTGCGCAGCAGTCGACAGGTATGTTTTGATTTTAGCGTTTTTTTTTTTTTTTGTGAAGGAAAGCCATAAAAAAAGAGAGGGAGAGAGAGAGAGAAAGAGAGAGAGAGAAAGAGAAAGAAAAAGAAAGAGAAAGAGAGAGAGAAAGAGAAAGAGAGAGAGAGAGAGAGAGAGAGGTATGCAGGGTTTGATGTAGATTGTGGATGCACACACACACATTTAAGTATGTGCACATAAAGGATGAGACTATCAAAATTGTCGATTCTCTCGCGATTCAGTGGTTTGTTCTTTTTGACCCTAAACCCATTGAAAATAGGGAAATCAGGGTAGAATAGTATTCTTAAATGTATGTATGCAAGTAACAGCCAGAAGGTGGTGTGGCAGACCGCATAAAGTATATATATTCATAATCAGGGCGACGAGCTGAGTTGTCTTCATTGTTCCTATCCGACTGCCTGTTCGTTCGTCCATTTGTCTGTCCGTATGTTTGAACGCGTAGATTTCAGAAACTAGCCGAACTAGAGATTGGAAGATTGTAGGTCCGTATATAGCACGCGCATGTCAAGTTTCTTTGCAAAATCTGAAACCTATTTTTATACCCTGAGTCCATTGAAAATGGGGAAATCAGGATATAATAGTTGTGTGAAAATGTATGTAACAGGCAGATATATTCTTGATCAACGCGATAAGATGAGTCCATATTGCGCTTTCCGTTTGTGCGTCCGTCCGTCCGTGGGAACGCTGAGATATTTAAAGTATATTTAATCAGCATTTAACGATAATTTTAGTGCGTTTGTAAAGCGCAGTTTATACTTCGTTTGAGCTAGAGACTTCAAATTTACTACGTAGTTCCATTTAATGAATACGGAGATTATGTAATCTTTAGATTTAAGATGCCACCATTTGCCCCCAATCGCTCCCTATTTGCTAAAACCGTATATCAACTCTAGAGACTTGTGCTTTGACAAATACATACAAGAATGTCATTAATAAGTTTTAAAAGTTTGATGAAGTAAGTCCATCGTTAAGAAAAATTATTCAACAATTAAATTGCCATGGCAATGCCTACAATGCAGTCAAAGCGCAGTCTCTGCGTCAACTGTGCACAGCGCGCACTTAGGCGTGAATGCATATGTGTGTGTGGGTATGTGTGTTTGTTTGTTGTTTGTTATAAAATGGAATAATAAATGATTCTTTCTAAATAGAGGGGAAAACAGCAGTCTCCAGGGACAAGTTGAATAGTTTTAATAAAGGTAACTGTACTTCTGCACTGCATTCCTTTATAACACAACTTAGAATATTATCAGCACCAGGAGAAAAAGATGATTTCAATGTCCGAATAGCGGAAACCAGAGAAGCAAGGGAACCATTGATAATATTCGTTGCAAGACTTACAAATGAGTACGAAGTGGCGTGGGAGTTATCAAAAGAATAAGTGGATAAGAGCGTCCAGTCATTTGCATTCATTAAATCATTAAGCAAGACAAAATTGTATTTATGTAAACAGCGTCGATTTATTTGAGGAATCGGAGTAGAAATTGGTGACATATTTATGGAAAACAAGAGGTGGGATGATGCAAATCTTCACGCATACAGATAGGAGTTGATCTAGTAACATTAATGAAAGCGTCATAATTAATAAAAACAAGTTAATGAATACACTGACTATGTTGGGGTTTAGTCGAATACTCATTAATGAGGACACGGACTGTGGTGGTGTTTAGTCTGTACTGTACTGAAGATTACACTTATGAATAATTTCAACTCTTAAATCTAATGTGTCTATTGCTGAGTGTGCAAGACTCAGCATTGGTCTATTGCATTCTTATATTATCGCTGAGGTTGTAGGGTCAGCGTTCATCTGGCTATTCTTAGATTCCATACATGTGGCCATTATCTATCTATTGCACTGCATGCTAGTCATTAAGTGCGTAGAAGGCATGTTTACATATTTATGTATATTTCTATGCTCATGCCTGAACATTCTGCGGGGGCCAGAAAAGGTGCCAGCCAGTAGTTGCTGTCTCTAGTTTCTTCTCTTAATTATACACAAAACAATGACAATTATTACTATTCCAATCCTTGTCTTTCTTATGTTCGTGCCTGGAAATTCTGGGGGCCCGGAAAATGTGATAGCCAGATTTGGTCGAGTACTCAGCTGCTTCATTGGTGTTCTGCGTTGGTGGTAATTCCCATTCCTTGTGAGTCGGTTCACTTTAAAATGTGTATACTTTTTCCGATGTCGCCAATTGTTGAGTTTGCTGAGGCGGTGGCCGCTTGCATCACTGCTGCCGATGCCAAGGTCTTCAAATGAGTGTCGTTCACTTTTTGATGATGCTGTCTTTGAGCAGCTATTGATAGAGATTTTATTTGGGATGCAACCGAATTACTTGTAGTGGATAAGTTAATTTTAGATCGTTTTCCCATCGATCATTAGCTTCTCCTAATCCTCCCATGTAGGGGTTTGCCGGTTTGAAATGCCTTTTGATGTTTCCTTTTTCTGGCACTAGTTTCAGACCACTATTTTCTTTTTGTATTTTGGGCCCGACTAGCATCACATTCCACTGCTTTGGTCGAACTACTGTTCTATATGGCATATAGTATTTGCCTTGGCCGATAGTGTCTACTGGTTTCATGTGACCTAGCTTCCAGAATCGTTCGAGGTCGTCTAGTTACATCGTTGTTGCTGCACTGATCACCTTGTTGTTTGATGATCTAGCTATGTGGCCGGAAACAATTTAAGCTTAGTTTTTGTCCCAGCGTTTCGTTGATTCTTTTTAATTTTCCCAGCATTTTTTGGGAAAGTAGATTTACGCCAATGATGACATCAATTCTACTTTGTTCGTTGAAATATGGGCTCGCAGCCCATCCAATCTTTATTGACATCCACATTTTTGCATTACAAGAGCCTGCGTTGTGGAGAGGAATTTGCTTGGCATTCTTGGTTTGATTGTCAAGTAAACGCTATTTTTCAGAATTTCAACATTTTGTGAAATTCCTTGAACTTCCACGTTCTGCTTGATTCGGCGAAGCTTGAACTGTTGTGCAGCTTCTTCCGAAATTAATGTTTGCTCATATTTTCCGGATTTATTTCTAATCCGAATGAGCGCAGTTGCCAGCAACGTATCTTGTCCTTTGTTGTTTTTAAAACAATTACTGCAGAAGGTTTCTTTTTATACTCGTTTTCCAAAGGGAAAAAGAGTATATTGGTTTTGTGAAATGTCCGTCTTGCAGTCCGTCTGTCCGTATGAATGCAATATTTTTCTACGCTATTGAAGCTAGAGACTTGAAATTTGGAACATATACTCGTGTATACCCTCGAATTATAAAGTGTCAAGATTTTCCCGCTACGCCCACTAGGGGCGTGTCAAATCGGAAAATGCTTGCGCCCATAGTCAAGAAATCATATTAGTTGAAGAGCTAGAGAGTTGAAATTTGGAATGTATACTTGCGTTGACCACCCAAGCTCAAAAAGATATGGCGGATATATCTACGCCCATTGGGGGCGTGGGAAATCTGAAAAACTGTATCTTTTACAGGTTTATGGCTAGAATGCTGAAATTTGGCACGTAACTAACGCTACGATTCTATAAAGATTCATAAAAAGATTTGATGTCTACGCCCACTGGGGGCGTGGCAAATCGGATCTGAATATATAGTGATTTTACAAGATCAGCTATATTTTGAGCACTATTGATGCTAGAGACTTGAAATTTGATATATATATACTCAGATACGCAACGCAAGATCAAAAAGATATGGCGGACATACTTACGCCTTCAGGGGGCGTGGCAAATCTCAAAACATTATAGCTCCTACAGTTTTAGAGCTAGACGCTTCAAAATTGGATGTTTGTGTTAATGGGGGCCTCCTCTATTGATTCCCCAAAAATAAATCTTACGCCCCTTCGGGGGCGTGGTATATCGAAAAAATGCCCTGTAACTTTCACATTTGTGGAGTGTAAGCATCCAAAATTTACAGTTACGTTACCCTAGACTCCTTCAAGGAACTTGCCAAATATGATATGTCTACGCCTACTGGGGGCGTGGCAAAATGGCAACAAAATTTGTAACGCCCAGCTGCAAAATTCATATGCCTGTGCCACCTATATAAATAAGCTTAATAAGAATTGCTAAGACGACAAAAGGCATTTCTGAGAAATATATGTAATTCGATTTAATGTTGAAGTTCTGCAAATAATTTATCTGCTAAAATTATCATTTTTCGTATAGCCTATGTCAGTTATGTTATTTTCTTTTTGTGACAAAAAATGTAAATACGACGACGAACCGTTGGTCTGCTGGCGCCTCGCTTTTGCGTCGTCGGCTTATGTTGCTAGTGTTAGGCCTTGCAACAGTGCAAAGTTGCTTACTGGGCAACGCGTGGTGGCTTAGTGGTGGGCATATCGAGGGGTGCCGGGACGGTAACTCGCGCATATAAACGTATGTGTATGTGTACATACAAAAACGGTGATCGGTTTGAATGTATGCGTGTAAACGGCGATATTTGACAACTACAAAACTAAAGCGTCTGAAAATGCAAACAAAATCAAACAAAGTTTTGGTTAAAATGCTAGAATGAATGGCCTTGAATTTATTTGTGCACATGCATAGTAGACGGGCTTGCACGTTTCAATGCATGTGTATGTGTAAATGTTTTTTTTTGCACGTCGCTGCTTGCCACGTGCGTGTGATAATTGGCCAAACATTTTGTTTAATAATTCGGTACTGACTTAACGGAATTTGATGAAACTTGCCGCATATGATTTTATTGAATTTTTTACATTTAATAAAAATGACAACGCTTTCTTAGTCGTAGTCGTTGGTTATATTTGCAGCTGACCTTCAACGGGGGTTTTGTGAAATTTGGAGCCGGTATCCAAAATCACTAACCATACAACACATAGACTGGACATCGGTACAAAATTATTCAACACACAAAAACTTGAACATTAGACCCGTCACAACTTCGTATTTGCTCGGCTCGGTTACTGTAGGTCCCAAAAAAAAAAATAGCGCGCAGCAGAATCATTCTGCTTCAAGACATCGGCCGAACAACAGCGGACGAAAATTGAAATTTGCTGTCATGCGATTCCATTTCTTTGCTGCTGAGTGAAGAGTATGCCGAATTCTTGAAAGCGTTTGCCATGCTCATGCAAAATGTTCGCTTTTTCATGCTTTTTTGTTACGCAGGGTATGAAAGCGTTGGTGCGCTTAACAATATGATTTCACGACAAGCATGCACACATTCTTACAGTCCCTTACTACATATGTGTGTATTCATGTGCTTATATGTGAAACTTGCTGCCTGTAGAATTTACAGTTTCTAGATCTTGTGGCCTGAGTATGGGATGGCTGAGGAAGTTTTGTATGTGTGCATGTGTGTGCATAATATGTTCGCACAAGCAGCAGCTCCCGAAAATTATAAAATTTGTTCTTCAAGAGCTCGCATTTCTTCCCTACTGAGCAGGTATAGCACATTGATGAATGGGTTGACCGTGGCTCATGCAAAATGTTGAGACTTTTACTATTATTTGTGTGAAGGGTATGAAAGCGTTGGTGCGCTTAACGAATATGTTTTTGTAGTCGCTCTTGCTGCCTGTGGAACATTTGTATGCGAATATGTGTGTTCATAGTACATGAGCATTGGCGTGCGCCTACCACGGGCTTTTAATTTCGTGAATGATTTTGCATTAGACTTGCAGAGGGAGTATTAAAGAAGCATTTAAGGACCTTTTTGTTCAAAACTTTCAGCTTTAGATAGTAAATGGATTTCCCCGCCCACCCTTGTTTTCCAAATAGAAGATTAATTCATAATCAGTTTGTTTTAATTTTGATAAGAATTATTATTGGCTGGTTAGTAATAATATTAATAATTTAATGAATTAATTTCGTAACAATAGAAAACGCTTCATTAGTAATAAAAGGTCTTTAATACTCCCTCTGCAAGTCTAATGCAAAATCATTCACGAAATTAAAAGCCCGTGGTAGGCGCACGCCAATGCTCATGTACTATGAACACACATATTCGCATACAAATGTTCCACAGGCAGCAAGAGCGACTACAAAAACATATTCGTTAAGCGCACCAACGCTTTCATAGCCTTCATACAAATAATAGTAAAAGTCTCAACATTTTGCATGAGCCATGGTAAACCCATTCATGGATATGGTACACCTGCTCAGTAGGGAAGAAATGCGAGCTCTTGAAGAACAAATTTTATAATTTTCGGGAGCTGCTGCTTGTGCGAACATATTATGCACACACATGCACACATACAAAACTTCCTCAGCCATCCCATACTCAGGCCACAAGATCTAGAAACTGTAAATTCTACAGGCAGCAAGTTTCACATATAAGCACATGAATACACACATATGTAGTAAGGGACTGTAAGAATGTGTGCATGCTTCTCGTGAAATCATATTGTTAAGCGCACCAACGCTTTCATACCCTGCGTAACAAAAAAGCATGAAAAAGCGAACATTTTGCATGAGCATGGCAAACGCTTTCAAGAATTCGGCATACTCTTCACTCAGCAGCAAAGAAATGGAATCGCATGACAGCAAATTTCAATTTTCGTCCGCTGTTGTTCGGCCGATGTCTTGAAGCAGAATGATTCTGCTGCGCGCTATTTTTTTTTTTTGGGACCTACAGTAACCGAGCCGAGCAAATACGAAGTTGTGACGGGTCTAATGTTCAAGTTTTTGTGTGTTGAATAATTTTGTACCGATGTCCAGTCTATGTGTTGTATGGTTAGTGCCAAAATGTAACAAAAATTAAATTTGCATAAAATTCACACGTAAGTGTGTGCAAAATTAGGAAGCTTCAGCTTTAAACATGTGAAGATACAATGTTTCCGATAAGGTTTAAAATCGATAACATTAAAACAAAAATAAATATCGCTTTATATTAACAAACTTGACTTGCGCGTGCTATACACAGACCCAACCAAGAAATTGAAGTCTCTTGCTTGCCTAGATGCTTCAATCGCCGCGTTCAAACATACGGACAAACGGACAGACATCCGTCTGTGCATCATCAAACAACAATGTTAACAGTGAAGCAACAATGATGTACCTAGACGACCTTGAACAATTCTGGAAGCTAGATCACATAGAACCAGTAGACACTATCGGCCAAGGCAAATACTATATGCCACATAGAGCAATAGCTCGACCAAAGCAGATGAATGTGCTGCTACTCGGGCCCAAAACGCCGGCAAGCCTCCACATAAGAGGATTAGGAGAAGCTAAATGGTCAATGGGGAAACGATCTAAAACAACTACAATGGGACGAGATATAAAGTTCTGGTTGTAAAAACAAAAACAAATATTGTTGTAGCAAAAAGTAACAACAAAAATACCGTATCCACTACAAGTAATTTTGTTGCATGCCAAATCAAACCAGTATCAATAGCTGCTCAAAGACAGCATCATCAAAAAGTGAACGACCCTCATTTGAAGACCTTGGCATCAACAGCAATGATGCAAGTGGCTACAGCCTCAGCAAACTCAATAATTGGCGACATCTGTAAAAGGTATACACATTTTAAAGGCTCAAAAGGAATGGAAATTACCACCAACGCAGAAGACCAACGAAGCAGCTGAGTACTCGCCCATATCTGGCTATCATATTTTCCGGGTCCCAAAGAATGTTCAGGCACAAACATAAATTATACAAGGGTTGGAACAGTAATAATTATAATCGTCTTGTATATGATAAAGAGAAAAAACCAGAGACACCAACTACTGGCTTTCACCTTTTCTGGCCCCCGCAAAATGTTAAGGCATGAACAAAGGAATATACATAAATATGTAAACATGCCTTCCACGCACTGAACAACTAGCATGTAGTGCGATAGATAGATTAAGGCCAAATGTGTGGAATCTAAGAATAGCCAAATAAACGCTGACCTTTACAACCTCAGCGATAGGATAAGAATATATAACATTTTCTTAATTTTTTAGAGCAATCCTGCATGCCATACTTTGTCAAATGCCTGCTTGACGTCGAGGAAAACTCCAGTGCAATATTTTTTGTTTTCGAGCGCAATGGTACCGTGCCAAACTGGTGTTCAAGAGAAAACGAGTCGATTTAGCCCTGTCCGTCTGTCCGTTTGTCCGTATGTTTGAACGCGTCGATTGCAGAATCTAGGCAAGCAAGAGACTTCAACTTCAAGAGCACCAACGCTTTCATACCCTGTGTAACAAAAAAGCATGAAAACGCGAACATTTTGCATGAGTATGGCAAACGCTTTCAAGATTTCGGCATACTCTTCACTCAGCAGCAAAGAAATGGAATCGCATGACAGCAAATTTCAATTTTCGTCCGCTGTTGTTCGGCCGATGTCTTGAAGCAGAATGATTCTGCTGCGCGCTATTTTTTTTTTTTTTTGGACCTACAGTAACCGAGCCGAGCAAATACGAAGTTGTCTGGGACCCCCGCTACAAATTCCGAGCTCTGCGCAATTTTGTACCGATGTCCAGTCTATGTGTTGTATGGTTAGTGGTATAGATTCATGTGAATTTTATGCAATTTCTATTTTTTTTTTTTTTTTTTTTTTTTTTTTTTGATTCAATTCAATAGAATCATATGCTGAAAGTTTCATCAAATTCCGTTAAGTCAGTACCGATTTATTAAACAAAACGTTTGGCCAATTATTACACACACGTGGCAAGCAGCGACGCGCAGAAAAAAAACATTTACACATACACATGCATTGAAACGTGCAAGCTCGTCTACTATGTATGTGCACAAATAAATTCAAGACCATTTAGTCTAGCAAATTCTTCAACCAAATCTGTGTTTGAATTGTGTTTGCATTTTCAGCCGCTTCTGTAGTTTTCTATCTGTGAAATATCGCCCTTTACACGCATACATTGAAACAGACCACCGTTTTTGTATATACACATTCATATACGTTCATATGCGCGCATTTCAGCATTTTCTAAGAATCACAATTGCGATTGATCTGCTTCTTTAGTTTTGTTTATTTGTTTATTTGTCAAATGTCGCTCTTGTTGTTGCTGTTGCTGTTGGGATTCGCTAACAGGCAATGCAATAATGGTGTGGCGTAGTTAATAGCCGCAAATCGCGTAAACAAAAGGTTTCTAGTTCGAGACTCAGTGACGACGCACAGTAGGGCCTCTGCCGGCAGAGCGTGGCAAAAATAAGTAAAGTGATTAACACCGATTTTTGATTTCTTGGTTAAATGATTGGAAATTACCCCTAGATGAAGAATACAAAAGATTTTGGAAAATAGATGAATTTTAAGCATAGTTATGAGCCTTCAAAGTGAAGTCAATTGCCAAATTTTACCAAACTGAGAATTTTTGTAAAAAATGTTCCACTTTTCAATTGAATTGCAACACAAATATTGCACAAATTGTTGATGTTTTGGTATCGTTGGAAAAATTGGTTCATTTTTAACATAATAAAAGAAAAAGTATGTTATTATGAACAATAATTAGGGGCTAGACTCATTCTATTTAACCTAAAAAAATTTTTTTTGGCGTTTTTTGGCGTAAAGTGGACTCCATCTTCTGAGTTCCCTCGAGTTCGGCTTATATACAGATATTTGTTAATGTTTTTTACACAATATTCACCAAAGATCGGCTGCCCGAATCTGCCCGTTTATTTTTCTACAGTACAAAACTAAAAAAAAATCGGCGTAAAATGCGCTAAAAATGCACTAAAAAAAGGTCATATTGACACGCAGCTGCATGCAGTAGGTAGATTTACCGACGGCAAAACGTTTATTGAAGGGTCTTGGTTTTTTGCATTTTGGTCGTTACAATTGCGGCTGTTATCCCTATTTGTTTCTACCTAATGCCAAATATTGTCAACAAACACTTGTTATTGAAAAAATTAAATAAACTGTTAAAAGCAATCCTGAGAATTTAAGTTTATTATATATTTCCCCTTTCCTATATATTCCCCTTTCCTGTGGATGAGTACTATCAGAATAATTATCTTTTTTTTTTTTTCATTTGGTCATATTTAAGATTAATTATTAAACGAAAAAACTTTTTATATAAAAAAATGCCTTTTTTGCCCAAAAATCACATTTTTCATGTTTGACACAAAACTGTGAAGCACCCTGTTGACGCAGCACCCTGTGCGTAGACTCATTTTAAAGCTTGAAGAATTCTCTGTCAATGAGCAAAGACCCCACTGTGCGACGGCGTAATTTTTATACCCTGAGCCCATTGAAAATGGGAAATTAGGGTATAAGGGTTTTGTTAAATGTATGTAACAGGCAGAAGGAGGCGTGACAGACCCCACAAAGTATATATAATCTTGATCAGGGCGACGAGCTGAGTCGATTTAGCCCTGTCCGTCTGTCCGTCCGTCCATCTGTCCGTATGTTTGAACGCGTCGATCTCAGAACGTAGACAAGCCAGACAGCTGAAATATTTTTTGTAGCTCCGTGTATATATAACTATTTTTGTTGTAATGTTATCGATTTTAATGCTTATCGAAAATAAGATTTTAAGGTGTGGTTTGTACATTGTTTGAGCTAGAGACTTCAAATTTGCTGTGTAGTGAAAACGGAGATTACGTAATCTTTAGATTTTGGATGCCACGCCCCATTCGCCCACAATACTCCCCTATTTGTAAAAAGCGGAAATCAAATTTTAGAGATATGTGCATTGGCAAATACACACATATAAATGCTATTAATAAGTTGTCAAAGTTTTCTGCAGTTAGTCTATCGATAAGGAAAGTTACTAAGCAATTAAGTCGCTGCGTCAACTGCGCAGTTGGCAGAGCGCGCGCCTATGCGTGCGTACATACAGTGGTTCACAGCTTATTTCAACCAGCACTTTAAAAAAAGTTTGTTGGGCTATAAAATCTAAACTATTGGCAATATCCAAAAAATTTAAACGCAGGTTGTTAGTGTGATGTTTTAAATATTACAAAATCAATTCATCTATTTTTTAAATATTTTTTCATTATTTAATAATGTTTAAAAACTAAAAAATGAGACCAAGACAGTTCCACAGCTTATTTCAACTACAAACTTTGCAGCTGATGAAAGACCCGTTATTTTGCAATGCAACGGTAGATTCTTGTTCTATGCTTTATACACTGATTTCGCAATGTGATGAAATAAGTTTGTGCTGAATTTTGAAAGCAGAATTTGCAGAAAATTTAATTTAGCAAAATGGGACCACGTACACCTATTGAACAGCTGGAACTTGTTCTGAAACACTATAAAAATGGCCATTCCCGTAGAAAAATTACTGATATGGTTGGACTGAGTGATTCTACAGTTCAAAGCATCATATACCGTTTTGTTCGTGAAAATAGAACCCACGATAAAGGTAGAAATGCTCCAAACAAAATTTTTAATCCCACGGACGAGCGCTATATTGTAAGAAAAATCCGGTATAACCCAAGGCTATCTGCTAGACAAGTAGCCAATGATGTTAAGGAGGAGTTGGGCAAGTCATGCCACCCAGAAACTATTCGCCGTGTGCTTCGGGAACCTGACTTTAATGGTAGAGTACCACGCAAGAAGCCTTTTATAAGCGACAAAAACAAAAAGTGTCGCTTAAAATTTGCACATGAGCACTTGCACAAGGACATTGGATTCTGGAACACAGTTTTATTTTGTGATGAGTCCAAATTTAATTTGTTTGAGTCGGATGGGCCCTCATATGTGTGGCGTAGGCCTAATACAGAGCTTGACGCAAAAAATTTGAGTCTACTGTAAAGCACGGCGGAGGCAGCGTTATGGTTTGGGCCTGTATGTCTGCAGCCGGGGTTGGGAACTTGGAGTTCATCGAGACTACGATGGATAAACTTAAATATCTAGATGTGTTGAAATCAAATTGAATCCAAAGTGCTCAGAAACTGAGCATAAAGGAGGACTTCAGCTTTTACTAAGATAATGACCCGAAACACACTTCAGGAATTGTCCAGACTTGGCTGATCTGGAAATGTCCGCACGTTATGAAACCACCAGCCCAATAATCAGATTTAAATGTAATCGAAAATTTGTGGTCGATTTTGGAAACAAACATTCGGATCTAAAAACTGCATTGGTTGAGGAATGGGAAAAAATTACTCCAGAAGTCACCAAAAAGTTGGTGGAATCTATCCCAAAAAGGCTTAAAATGGTAGTTAGCCAAAGGGGTGGTCACACCAAGTATTAATTTGTTGTTATTTTAAGTTTTTATAATGTTTAATAATGCTATTTCATAAGTGGTTGAAATAAGCTGTGGAACTGTCTTGGTCTCATTTTTTAGTTTTTAAACATTATTAAATAATGAAAAAATATTTAAAAAATAGATGAATTGATTTTGTAATATTTAAAACATCACACTAACAACTTGCGTTTAAATTTTTGGATATTGCCAATAGTTTAGATTTAATAGCCCAACAAACTTTTTTTAAAGTGCTGGTTGAAATAAGCTGTGAACCACTGTATGTATGTATGCGTGTGTATATGTTGTTTTTATGCATGCTTAAAAAGAGCGTAGAATACTATGATATTTGGCTCTTCACAGGGCTCAGGGTATCTCCTAGTCGAGCAGTCTCGACTAGAGCACTCTTGTTTTATTTATTATACTCGTTTCCCAAAGGGAAAAAGAGTATATTGGTTTTGTGAAATGTCCGTCTTGCTGTCCGTCCGTCTGTCCGTATGAATGCAATATTTTTCTACGCTATTGATGTTAGAGACTTGAAATTTGGAACATATACTCGTGTATACCCTCGAATTATAAAGTGTCAACATTTTCCAGATACGCCCACTAGGGACGTGGCAAATCGGAAAATGCTTGCGCCCATAGTCAAGAAATCATATTAGTTGAAGAGCTAGAGAGTTGAAATTTGGAATGTATACTTGCGTTGACCACCCAAGTTCAAAAAGATATGGCGGATATATCTACGCCCATTGGGGGCGTGGCAAATCGGGAAAACTGTAACTTCTACAGTTTTAAAGCTAGAATGCTGAAATTTGGCACGTAACTTAACGCTACGATTCTATAAAGATTCATATATCTGAATATATAGTGATTTTACAAGATCAGCTATATTTTGAGCACTATTGATGCTAGAGACTTGAAATTTGATATATATACTCGGATAAGCAACCCAAGATCAAAAAGCGGACATACCTACACCTTCAGGGGGCGTGGCAAATCGCAAAAATCTTAAAGCTCCTACAGTTTTAGAGCTCGACGCTTCAAAATTGGATGTTTGTGTTACTGGGGGCCTCCTCTATTGATTTCCCAAAAATAAATCTTACGCCCCTTCGGGGGCGTGGTATATCGAAAAAATACCCTGTAACTTTCACATTTTTGGAGTGTAAGCATCCAAACTTTACAGATACGTTACCCTCGCCTCCTTCTAGGAACTTGCCAATTATGATATGTCTACGCCTACAGGGGGCGTGGCAAAATGTCAACAAAATTTGTAACGCCCAGCTGCAAAATTCATATGCCTGTGCCACCTATATAAATAAGCTTAATAAGAATTGCTAAGACGACAAACGGCATTTCTGAGAAATATATGTAATTCGATTTAATGTTGAAGTTCTGCAAATAATTTATCTGCTAAAATTATCATTTTTCGTATAGCCTAGGTCAGTTATGTTATTTTCTTTTTGTGACAAAAAATGTATCGATATGCAAACACAACTCAATAACAATTTTGGTTAAAGAATATGCTAGAATGAATGGCGCTGAATTTATTTGTGACCGTGCATAAGCAAACGCGCTTGCACGTTTCAATGTATGTGTAAATGTAAATGTATTTTGCTGTCGCTGCTTAACGCGTGCGTGTCATAATTGGCCAAACGTTCTGTTTCATAGATTGCGTTAACTTGATGAAACTTTCAGCATATGATTCTATAGAATTTTTTACATTTTATAAAAATGCTAATTCATTCACATAGTTATATTTGCAAAAATTGAAATTGAATAAAATTCACATGAATCTACATAAATGCAAAATTTGAGATAAATTATTAAATTTAAAATACCAGATGCCCTTGTGGGAAACGAGTATCACGCTTTAGGTTTCGTCCAAAGGCAACGTTCTTACTTGTTTATTTACATTCTCGTGCAGCAAATTGTTATGCAGTTTGCCGCATTTGTTGCATGTCCAATCCTTTTTGCAATCTTATGCAATGGATGCCTAAGCATTTAAAGCATAGAGCGTTTTTAGTTACAAATTTCTTGCGCTTTGTAATTAGCTCGGCTTTAAATCTTTGACACCTAGCTATTTCGTGGCCATCCAGTTTACAAAAACGGCATCTTTTGTAGCTCGTTCTCGTTGTTTCCATAGACTTCTAGATGGCTCTTTTTTGCACTGAGTCTACTGTGCTGTGTAGTTGATCAATAAACTCGAGCACATTATTCAAGGACTGGATTTCTCTTGCTTTCTTTACATGTTGCTCGTTAACTTGTAGCACTTCCGTCGAGAAACTTCGTGGTAAAATCTGAGCGATTACTATATCCACATCGTTACCAATTTGGCCTTCTTGTTTAATGATGTGAATGCACTCATTTTCTGTGTCCAAGAAATTGCGGATCCTGCCTTCATCATCGTTCTTCAGCAGTTCCATATCCACCAGTTTGTGAATGGTGTTTGCGAATATTTTGCGCTTATTCTCGTAGCGCTTGCATATAAGTTCCCACGCCGAATTGTAGCTAGCCGATGATCCACTTAATAAGTGGCTTACTACCATTTGGGCTTCTCCATTTAAACACGATTTGAGGTAGTTCAGCTTCCTTGTGTCGCTGATATCCTTCCTTTTGTGAATTGTATCGGAGAACAAATTGAAGAGCGTTGGGCAGTCTTTGGGATTTCCGTAAAATTGACGAAGATCCGATTTCGGTAGACCTGGGACGTCTTCATTCTTATTATTGAATTCGCCTATTTTTCTGTTAACCTCATTTAACAGTTTATTGACGTTAAATTGCAGTTCCTCTATTTCGTCGATGTCGTAGGTAGATTTTCCATATCTTGCCTCTACATCCGCGAACGCTGACTGGACTTCTTTCCATCGGAAATATAATGTCTTTAATGTTTCTCATGTTGACAACATGGTTTTTTCCAGAATCGATCAACTTCAACTAATTTATTTGAATTTTCTTTTCTAATTAACGATAGCTTTTTAAATAAAATGCAAACTGATGTTATTTATACTGATTTCAGCAAAGCATTTGATTCAGTTAATCATAATATCTTAATTTGCAAACTTGATCATTTAGGATTTCATCCTAAACTTGTGTCTTGGATTTCTTCCTATTTGAAAGGCAGAACTCAAAGGGTATTGTTGCGGACATCAATTTCCAAGCTTATCTCTGTTTCATCAGGCGTGCCTCAGGGCAGTCATTTAGAACCGCTGCTTTTTACCCCCTTTATCAATGATCTTCCTAGCTGAATTGTTCACTCCAAAATTTTTATGTATGCAGATGATGTAAAGCTCTGCCTTTCATACTCCAACTTACTTGACCATCTTCTCCTACAAGATGATCTTATTTCCCTTCAGCGTTGGTGTGTGACTGATTAGTCAACTGATTAGTTGCATTTAAATTGCTCTAAGTGTATGACAATGATCTTCAGTCGTACCATCCCACATATTGTTAATTACACTATTAACAACATTTCCTTGCAACGCATTTTGACTGTCAAAGATGTGGGTGTTATTTTTGACACAAAATTTTCTTTCAATCTTCATGTCTCTACTATCGTAAATGAAGCTAAAGGTGCTCTTGGTTATATTAAACGTTGGTCAAAGGAGTTTAAAGATCCCTTTATCACAAAACTATTATATACTTCGCTGGTTCGACCTATTTTAGAATATTGTTCAATTATTTGGTCTCCACAGTATCGAATCGGTCCAGAAACAGTTTCTTATTTTTGCGTTGCGTGATTTAAACTGGGATCGTAATCTTCGTTTACCATCTTACCAGAGTAGGCTTCTTCTTATTAATCTTCCTTCATTAATCATTCGTAGAACAATTCTGGGCATTGTTTTCCTACATAATTTGATTATTGGCAAAATTGATTCGCCATGTCTGTTAATTCAGCTTAATTTTTCTGTTCCCTCCAGAACAACCAGACACTTTCGTCCGTTGTATTTACCTGTCAATGTCTGTTTAATAATAATAATAATAATAATAATAATAATAATAATAATAATAATAATAATAATAATAATAATAATAATAATAATAATAATAATAATAATAATAATAATAATAATAATAATAATAATAATAATAATAATAATAATAATAATAATAATAATAATAATAATAATAATAATAATAATAATAATAATAATAATAATAATAATAATAATAATAATAATAATAATAATAATAATAATAATACATCCATTGGGTTTGCACTTCTTTGTGACAATAAACTTTCCTGTTGTTCCGTGGATGTTTCCGGTTGCATTTGCCAATTTTTGCTGGTAGATAGTTTGTCGAAGTCCATAGGGTGGTCCGCAACTTCTACGTTCATCAGGGCCTCTTTGTAGATCCTGATTTTTTCCGTGTATAGCACGCGCTGCTCAAGTTTACTTCGTATGAACGATAACATTTTTTGTTGTAATGTTATCGATTATAATGCTTATCGAAAATACGTGTTTAAGGCGTAGTTTGTACATCGTTTGAGCTAGAGACTTAAATTTCGCTGGGTAATTGAGTGTAATGAATGCGAAGATTATGTAATCTTTAAATTTTGAAAGACACACCCCATTCGCCCCCAATAGCCTCCTATTTGTAAAAAGCGCAAATCAAATACTGGATACTGCACACATATGTCAATACCATTAATAAGTTGTGAAAGTTTGATGAAGTTAGTCCATCGCTAAGAAAACTTCTGCAACAATTAAGTTCCCATAGTAGTTTTTTTGTCCCAGCGTTTCGTTGATTTTTTTAACTTTCCCAGCATTATATGGGTCTGCTAGCTCGCAGCCCATCTAATCTTTATTATCCATGTCAATTATCTATATTCATGCCTGAACACAGCACAATCTTTACGTATCAATCGATCATATCTATATATAGTAAAGTTATTACAGAGAATCTCACTATACTAAATATTAGGACTCAGCCACGTTTCAGTGAACACAATGACATCATATTGAAAACTGAAACTGCTTAGAAATAGACCATTAAGCTTAGAGTTTAAGCCTCGAGCGTTTTGGTATACCAAAAACAGATTAGGTGAAGAACTTATACAATTTAGTTTTTTTATACAATATTAGCAGAAGATTTACCGAAGTGGGGTTCAATGTTATTGGCGGTAATCGATTTCGATTCTTTGGCTTGAATTTATGTACTACTATATGCGATGGCTAAAACTTGGAATCACATATAGTTGTGAAGTGTTCAACCGGCACATTGATTTTAAATAAAATAAACGCTGATATTGCTTTGCAAGGTGTGTCAGATGAAAGCCTGCATCTGAAAACCTGCTTTCGAGGAGACACAACTATGAATTCAAAGGTCGCTAACAGCTTGTTATTCACTGTTTGAACAACAACCGGGGACGCTCTTACTTTTATAGTAGGACTTAGATTGACTTCTAGTACCAGTGTTATCAGGTGATGTAGATAAGTCTGTAGACTTATGTAAGGTGGATTGGAAATTGAGTCAGGGTTAGGTGAAGTAGGAACTAATGAATTTGGAGACAACATTGGTACAGAAGCTGGTAACACTATGTTTTAGTCTTCATTAGAGTGTGTGGAGTTTCAATATTATACTGTTTTAATATTTCTTCACCAGCTTCTATCTTCGATCTTCTATCACTAGAAGGCTGTTTTGAAACATTGCACAGTTTTAAAAATTGCGCTCTCACCGAATTATACATCTTGGAAAATTTTATTTGATTTTCCAAGCAACTCGGGCAAGACCAACTAAAACCAACACAACCAATTTTCGTAATGGACATGATTTTATCATAGTCACGCCTAGTGAAGCCTGCACATTTTTTGTGTATCAAATTCTCACACAACCAGCAATTAACAAATTGTGCTTGTGCAGAATCAACAACCTGCCCAAAAGAAAATGACTTATTACAGCATGTCATTTTGGCAATTGGGGTTATCTTTTCAAGCATGTCAGTTTGACGTCGTCGACAAGCTACGTTGACGCGAGTGACAGTGGTGCAAGCGTTGTTCCAATGGAAATTAGCCGGTGTAAGCGCTTCTCCGTCAATTGGGTTGCTGCTGAGACCGAACATTGGCCGTGAATTGAAAACGGCTTCCACCTCGACCAGCACGGTGCCCAATTCGTCCTGCCGCCTTGAGTAGCAGCCCTTTCACCAACTTCACAGATGCTTGCTATTGGCCGCCGAAAAGTGGTGTCCGCGGTAGAATATGAATTCCTTTCCTCCATCCTCAACAAAAGTTTGAATCGCAGCTTTGTTGTCTCGAACTTGTCTGTGAGCTCCTTCAGTGAACGTGCAGAACCCACAAAATTGGTGGCATTGTCGCAGTAGAGCATCCTGGCAAAGCCACGTCATACAATCAACCTGGATAAGCACATCAGAAATGTATTAGAATTCAAGTTTGTAACTCATTTTATGTGCACAGCCTTCGAGGTGAAGCACACTAATATGGCAATATACCCTTGACTGGTGATTTTTTACGGATTCCTAAAACCATTATAGGACAACAGGAGTCCACTTCGCTGATCGCAAATGATCTATTTTTATATCTACCGTCAGCGGTAAGATTACCCATTATTTGGGATAAGAGTTTCGGCTTATATAAAAAACAGTACATCCATTTGCAAACCACAGCACTGCACGTCTCTTAAGCATAAACTAACTAAACTTGTTGACGAAGCAGGCCCCTTAGAACTATTAGCATGATTAGAATAACAAGCGTAACGAATCTACTCTTCTTTGGAATCAATACGGTAAATTTGGCATTGTGTGGTAATGGTAACAATGATACATTACGTAACAACCACAATACATGCCTGCCATTCTATATTTTTATTCGCAGATATGACTGCTAGATAGGCGAAAATTAATTCAGAAGCTGCAGGAATCAATGAACAGTGCTTTTCGTGTTTTCCATTGATGAAGCGGAAAATGTACGAAACTATGCGGATTAGGTTAGGAAATGAAAACGCTGTTTCAATATTGTATGATGGGATTTGTTACCTTATCGGCAGCCATTAGCAGTTCTTTGCTTCTCTAGCAAGTTTATTTCCTTCGATAAATAAATATGTGGATTGGCTGGCCACAATTCCTCTGAAAGCTTTAAGACTCTTGGTCCACAAAATCAATATGATAATTTCAGTTTCTCAACTGAACATTCCCGTGACACTATGTACGCCGGTGACACTATGGTGGCCACGCACTTAGGAACATATGCCTTCAGACTCGACGAAAGCATTTGGAGCCAATGAAAAAAAACCTCTAAGTCTGACCAAAACACGACTTAATTAATTGGACATTCCGCATTCCACTTGGTAGCTAACAATTCTGCACCACACAACTAAAGCCGTGGCACAGATATTGTTTTTAATGGCGCCACCTTAGACTTATCCACAAGTCCTGATACACTCATATAATTAAAATTGACGGTCCCATGTGGTATCCCAAGGACGACGTCAAGAACGTAGCAAAGTCCCCTTAACTGCGGCTGAATGTTCAAACCCACCATGAGTAGTTCATTCAGCGACAATTGAGTCTTGACTTGCTAAAGCCATCAAACACGTCCCGTAGATGAGCTGTGCTGCCATAGTACTTATTGAAATAAAGTAATGCAGCTGATACACTCATATAATTAAAATTGACGGTCCAATGTGGTATCCCAAGGACGACGTCAAGAACGTAGCAAAGTCCCCTTAACTGCGGCTGAATGTTCAAACCCACCATGAGTAGTTCATTCAGCGACAATTGAGTCTTGACTTGCTAAAGCCATCAAACACGTCCCGTAGATGAGCTGTGCTGCCATAGTACTTATTGAAATAAAGTAATGCAGCTCTCTTGGAAGTTGGTTGTTGGTTGCGCTCATATGACCCAAAAGCAAGTCTCTTTCATGAAATTAATGTACATAAGCCGAATGTCTTCTTGCTTGCATATTCTTTTTTCTAGCCGTGTTAGACGGCATGCCAAAGCAATGTGGACTCGATTTGAAAGGCAACGACACTCTGCGCTGACCCGAGCTGTTTTGTGACACAGTCACTCCAAAGGACTTCCGGCAAATTTGTTGTTCTGGTGTGTACAAATTCAAACTAATTGTATTTGGTTTTTATTTTAACTCTCCGAACTTTCGAGCTATCGAATCGATATATACAACACTTATAAAGATCGACAAACAAGAAGCTACATTATTAGTTCGGCGGTGACCTAACAGAGTCCAACCAAAGGCTGTAGATTACAGTGTTGTACTGTTGTTAGGAATAGAATTGAACAAGCTAAATGGGGCAAGCAAGCACTTGTATGAAGCAAATATTTCTTGAACGGGTTTTTAACTTTCGGCACTTCTTTCACTGTCTGTGCGTCAAGTTATATAATATATAATATACAAGCATTTGTAATAAATTCGATAAATATGTCTCAAATAATTAATTTTTTCAGTATTGTAATTACTTGGTATTTTATATGTATGTGCATCTATGTACTTTCCTGATTATTGATGCAATCCATATGCCCTCCATAAATTCCGCATCCCCGAGGGGCAAAAAATGTCTTAGCAAAATAATGTTCATGCAATTAGACGGAGAGTGACAATAGCAACTAGGGACCGAACATAGAAAAGCGAGCAGGGGGAGAGCGGCTCGACACTCCCGTTCTCAACACTGCTCTATTACAGTGGTAATTTCTTATAGTCTACATAGTATTCTAATTTGATAGTATTTCCTGTAATCTGACTATATACTTTTTGGGTACCGACGCCAAATTTTACATAACCACTCTATGAAGGTCAGCTGCAAATAAAGCCTAAAGTAGTTGACAATTTTTATAAAATGTAAAAAATTCACTAGAATAATTTGCTAAAATTCCGTTTAGTCGGTCTCAATTTATTAAACGTTTGACAAATTATCACACGCAGTTTGCGACGATGCACTCAAGCATATTCTAAGAAAAATAAAATTCTTTAATACTTTCTGCTGTCATAGTAATGTCAACGACTATATTAGCAGTGGAATATTTCGATGAGAACTTAATCGTTGAATAACCTTTGATAGCGATGGTTGCTAGTATATGGTATACATTTTGTTGCACATTGGTGGCGAAATATTTATACCATGGCTTTCCATTTTCAATGAATTCAGAGTATTAAAATGTTGGTAGACACAACTTATAATTTTGAATAATGTTAAAAATTTTATAAGCCCATTAAACACAAGTAAGAACGTTGGGGGCGAAACCTAATGCGTGATACTCGTTTTAATAATATATCTCAAATTTTGCATTTATGTAAATTCATGTGAATTTTCAATTTTTGCAAATAAAACCATGTGAATGAATTAGCATTTTTATAAAATGTAAAAAATTCAATAGAATCATATGCAGAAAGTTTCATCAAGTTTCGTTAAGTCAGTCCCAATCTATTAAAGAAAACGTTTGGCCAATTATCACACGCACGTGTTACGCAGCGACAGCAAAATACATTTATATTTACACATACATTGAAACGTGCAAGCGCGTTTGCTACGCATGGGCACAAATAAATTCAACGTCATTCATTCTAGCATATTCTTCAACCAAAATTATTATTGAGTTGTGTTTGCATTTTCAGCAGCTTCTTTAGTTTTGTATTTGTCAAATATCGCCGTTTATACGCATACATGCAAACCGACCACCGTTTTTGTATGTACACATACGTTCATATGCGCGCATTTCAGCATTTTCTAAGAATCACAATTACGATTGATTTATGTTTATATGTATTTGTCAAAAGTTGCCCTTGTAGTGAAGTAGTTTCGGATTTGCCAACAGGCAATGCAAAACTGATGTGGCGCATCAGGTAGATGAAAAGCGTGTAAGCAAAAGGGTCCGCGTTCGAGACGCGGCGGCGAAGGCATGAAAATAGTTGCGCAGCTGTTCGTGCCTACATACATACATACATGATGGGTCCTATCGTCAATTTTTTTGTGTGGAATAATTTTGTTCGGACTAAGTCGATTACACAAATATCGATATTTGATATTTACATTTTTTGTCACAAAAAGAAAATAACATAACTGACCTAGGCTATACGAAAAATGATAATTTTAGTAGATAAATTATTTGCAGAACTTCAACATTAAATCGAATTACATATATTTCTCAGTAGTGCCGTTTGTCGTCTTAGCAATTCTTATTAAGCTTATTTATATAGGTGGCACAGGCATATGAATTTTGCAGCTGGGCGTTACAAATTTTGTTGCCATTTTGCCAAGCCCCCAGTAGGCGTAGACATATCATATTTGCCAAGTTCCTAGAAGGAGTCTAGGGTAACGTAACTGTAAAGTATGGATACTTACACTCCAAAAATGTGAAAGTTACAGGGTATTTTTCGATATACCACGCCCCCAAAGGGGCGTAAGATTTATTTTTAGGGAATCAATAGAGGAGGCCTCCAGCAACACAAACATCCAATTTTGAACCGTCCAGCTCTAAAACTATAGAAGGAAACGTTCTTACTTGTTTTTACTCGTTTTTGTCAAAGACATCTATGAGCAATTTTTTGGAACGCCAGAATTTAGTTGAAGGGAAAGTTTAAGCTAATGTGTATTGAATAAATACTAGTGTTGGTAAATCGCATTGAATCGCATTCACCACGACCTTTTTAACCGGATCGCACACATTTTCCACTAAGTTTTCTCTATTAGTGAAGCATATGAGGTGTCGTGGTTTTTATTCGAATATATATATATATGGTATATGGTATATGTTAACGACAATTCGCTATGTATAGTGGCCAGGTCAGATGGAGCATTTTCTTCTAGGTCATAAAGGGTTTGTCTTGAAAGAGCATCAGCGACCAAATTTTCTTTCCTGGTTTAATGAAAATGTGAGCATTATGTTCATCGATGATTTCCATCTCTTTTTTTCGCATTTGGGTTCTTATCCGAGACTGCAAAAGTCGGAAGGTTTTTGATAATCAGGGTAAAGGACTCTCATCAGAGAGTTCTCAGTTGAGAGTGTTAACGCGTCTTTTTTTTGTGCTCTTGGAGTTTTGATAATTTTTCGTTTATTACTTCACAATAATTATCTTACTGTCGCGCACGGTATTCTTTAAATAACTAGCATTACATTGCTGCGCAAGGTTTGATCCGTTGTGCTTTGTGCTTTAGTTATTATTGATTTTTCTCTTTCTGTTTTGGTGCATCGGCTATCTGATTTTTATTATCGTTTATGCTTTGTGTCACTGCTTGCCGCCTTTCTGCTTATCTGCTTTCTCGTGTTGTTGTATTTTATATTCACACTTGTGCCTGTATATGTGCTTATAGTTTGTTTTGTGCACGATATTCTTATTTGTGAGCGATTCATAACTGATATTGCCGCTTATTTTGTTGTTGTTTATTTGTAGTGCTCTCAACGCATTCCTATCACTTTTAGTTTTGCATTCTTTCGATTTGTGTTTTTTTTTTGTTTTTTCTTTTTCTTGCTGTAATTTCTGTTTAACTCTTTATTGCCAAAATTGCCAAAATGACTTGCTGTAAGAAATCATGTTCCTTTAAGCAAGTTGTTGATTCTGCACAAGCACAATTTATTAATTGCTGGTTGTGTGAGAATTTGATGCACACTGGGCGGGACTACGATAAAGTCAGGTCCACTACCAAAATTGGTTGTGGTGGTTTACGTTGGTCTTGCCCGAGTTGTTTGGAAAAACAAATAAATTTTTCCGAAATGTATAATGCGGTGAGAGTGCAATTTTTAAAACTTCGCAATATTTCAAAACAGCTTTCTAGGTAATGAAATATTAAATCAGTATAATTTTGAAACTCCACACCATCGAATGGAGACTACAACATTATTGGTACCATCTTCTGCACCATTGTTGTCTCCAAAATTACTAGCTCCTACTTCACCTAACCCTGACTCAATGTCCAATCCACCTTCTGTAGACTAAATCACCTTGTAATACGGGCTCTATTACTGAAACTGTTGAGCCAAATTTAAGTCCTACTATAAAAGTAAGAGCGTCCCTGGTTGTTGTTCAAACAACGAATAACAATCTATCAGCGACCTCTGAATCCTTAGTTCTCATTTTATCTGTTGTGTCTCCTCGAAAGCAGGTTTTCCTATCTAGGCTTTCATCTGACACAACATGCGAAGCAATATCAGCGTTTATGGCTAGTAAGCCTGCAGCAAATGTTTTAATCTCGAAGTTTAATTTCGCAACACCACGTGAAATTGGTTCGTTTAAAATCAATGTGCCGTTTGAACACTTCACAACTATATGTAATTCCAAGTTTTGGCCACCGCATATAGTTGTACATGAATTCAAGCCAAAGAATCGAAACCGATTACCTCTTCAACTAATATTGTATCAAAAAACTAAATAGTTTAAATTCTTCACCTAATCTGTTTTTGGCATACCAAAATGTTCTAGGCCCAAATTCTAAACGTAAAGGTCTATTTTTAAGCAGTTTCTGTTTTCAATATGATGTCATTGTGTTCACTGAAACGTGGCTGAATCCTAATATTTATAATAGTGAGATTCTCTGTAATAATTTCACTATATATAGATTTGATCGATTGATACGCAGAGGTGGTGGTGTCTTAATAGCTGTTAAGGCCAATATCCTCTCCGAATCGTTAAGTTTCACATCACTGCATGATGCTGAGATTATCGGGGTTAAATTAAATCTCCCATCTCTTTCCATATATGACTTCTTCATTTGTTCCTCCCTCTTCTGATGTACAAGTCTATGCACAACATATAACTTGTATTAAAAAAATGTTTGAGCATGTAAATGATAATGACTTATTTATAGTGCTATGTGACTTTAAAATACCTAATACTACTTGGTCGTCAGCTCCCAATTTTAACTACCTTATTCCGTCTACAGATCATTATCTTTTTGATGAACTGCTCAGTCTATCAATGTTTAAAATGAACTCTATTTTGAATCATTTGAATCGTTCACTTGATCTGGTTTTTATTAATGATGATTCTGTCATTAATGTTACCAGATCAACTCCTATCTGTATGCCAGAAGATTTGCATCATCCCACCTTAGATGTCTTTTTTCCATAAAGATGACACCTATTTCTACTCCGATTTCTAAAATATACCGTCGCTGTTTTCATAAATGCAATTTTGTCTTGCTTAACGATTTAATTAATGCAACTGACTGGACGTTCTTATACGACTCAGTTGATGTTAATTTGGCAGCGAACATTATCTATGAAACTTTAAGCTCTATTCTTGATGTCTGTGTTCCCTTGTATCTCTCAAGGCCTGCTTCTAATAAGCCCCCCTGGTTTACTCAGACTCTTTCCAATTTTAGAAATATTAAAGACAAATGTTTTAAGAATTTTAAAAAGTCTTGTTCAATTGTTGACTGGTCTGAATACTCAATGGCCAAGTCAAATTTAAATCTTTTAAATGCTTGGTGTTGGTTTCACCCATTCGGACATTGAAACCATCTTTTTCTCCTGGTGCTGATAATATTCTAAGTTGTGTTATGAAGGAATGCAGTACTTCGTTACAGTTACCTTTATTAATATTTGCCCCTGGAGACTTCTGTTTTCCATCTATTTGGAAAGAATCATTTATTATTCCATTACATAAAAAAGGTGGAAGGGCTGACATTTCAAATTATAGAGGCATAGCTAAACTGTCTGTTATCCCAAAATTATTTGAAAAAATTTTAACATCAAACTTACAACACTTTTGTAAATCGATTATTTCGCCAACATGGTTTTTTCCAGAATTGATCAACTTCAACTAATTTATTAGAATTTTCTTCTCTAATTAACGATAGCTTTTTAAATAGAATGCAAACTGATGTTATTTATACTGATTTCAGCAAAGCATTTGATTTAGTTAATCATAATATCTTAATTTGCAAACTTGATCATTTAGGATTTCACCCTAAACTTGTGTCTTGGATTTCATCCTATTTGACAGGCAGGACTCAAAGGGTATTGTTACGGACATCAATTTCCAAGCTTATCTCTGTTTCATCAGGCGTACCTCAGGGCAGTCATTTAGGACCGCTGCTTTTTACCCTCTTTATCAATGATCTTTCTAGCTGTATTGTTCACTCCAAAATTTTATTGTATGCAGATGATGTAAAGCTCTGCCTTTCATACTCCAACTTACTTGACCATCTTCTCCTACAAGATGATCTTAATTCCTTACAGCGTTGGTGTGTGACTAATCAGTTGCATTTAAATTGCTCTAAGTGTATGACAATGACCTTCAGTCGTACCATCCCACATATTGTTAATTACACTATTAACATTTCTTTGCAACGAATTTTGACTGTCAAAGATGTGGGTGTTATTTTTGACACAAAATTTTCTTTTAATCTTCATGTCTCTACTATCGTAAATGAAGCTAAAGGTGCTCTTGGTTTTATTAAACGCTGGTCAAAGGAGTTTAAAGATCCCTTTATCACAAAACTATTATATACTTCGCTGGTTCGACCTATTTTAGAATATTGTTCAATTATTTGGTCTCTACAGCATAAATTGCATCAAGACCGTATTGAATCGGTCCAGAAACAGTTTCTTATTTTTGCGTTGCGTGATTTAAACTTGGATCGTAATCTTCGCTTACCATCTTACTAGAATAGGCTTCTTCTTATTAATCTTCCTTCATTAATTAATCGTAGAACAATTCTGGGGATTGTTTTCCTACATAATTTGATTGGTAAAATTGATTCGCCATGTCTGTTAATTCAGCTTAATTTTTCTGTTTCCTCCAGAACATGCAGACACTTTCGTCCGTTGTATTTACCTGTATGCACATCGTATTATTCATTGCATAGCGCGTTTCACGTGTTATGTAGTAATTATAATAAATATTATCATGTGTTCAGTTTCACTCAAACCCTCATCGAGATAAGACGTGTTACTTCTGCATTTCTGTGGTGCCCAAAGAGCAATACAAAAACTCTTATCAGTTAGATCAGACAACCAAGCAAGTGCACAAAACAGAATACGAAAATAAAAAAACAACAAAAGCTAGAGACACAAACCAAGGTGCTGAACTTGAGCCCATAAAACAACAACAATGCTTAAACCGCCCGACAATAACGCAACAACAAAACCAATCTACAACAAATATCAAAATCTAAACAACCCAAAATACATTGTAATTAACAGAAAAGACAACAAATCGTTTGAAAATGTATCACCATTCCTAATTAAAAAAACAATAGACTACACATGTGGAGGAGAAGTTAAAACATGCAAAAAAAACTCGCGTCGGCACCCTATTAATCAAAACAAAAAATACCTTACAAACAATGAAATTACTAAAAATCAAAAATATGGCTGATATCCAAGTAGAAGCCACTGAACACAAGACACTTAATTTTTCCAGGGGAGTAATCTACTGCAACGAATTACGAAACATAGAGGAAGCAGAAATACTAGAAGAACCTAAACCTCAAAGCGTAACTGATGTGCGAAAAATATTAAAGAAACATGAGCAAGGCATGGCAGAAACGGGACTTATAATTATTACATTCGCCACACACAACCTTCCAGAAGCAATAAAAATTGGATATGAAAGCGTAAGAGTTCGCCCGTACATCCCTATACCTCTGAGATGCAGAAAATGCCTACGTTTTGGCCACCTAACACCGATCTGCAAAAGTCCAGTAGAAATATGTAAAAACTGCTCTCAAACAACACACACCACTGAAAATGAAACATGCAACAACGAGAAGTGCTGCCTAAATTGCAAAAATAACCCCGAAGTTGACCCCAAACACAGCTCACTTGATCGCAAATGTCCAACATTCTTGAAACAACAAGAACTGGTAGCAATCAAAACTACAGAGAAAGTTGACCACAAAACAGCTTTATCGATTTACCACTCTCGCCATGACCCGCAACCTAGCAACAGCTACGCATCAACATTGACCAAAACTGCAACAAAATAAGACGCCCATTCAACAACACCAAAAACAAATACAGCTACAACAGCATCAACGAACACCTCATCCCTACCCATAACTTACCACGACCTGTTATCAGAGCACCCTAGGACCTCAAGGACAAGCACATCGCACCAACACCTTCGCAAGGAAGATATGGAAATGGACGTAGACGTCCTCGTCAACTCACAAAATCTAGCAAGCGAAAAAACAAACGACCTAAAATTAAGAATATTTCCTAAAGAAAAAAACAACACCCTTTCAACAAATCTCAAACACACTAAACCCAACCTACCAAATATAAAAACTTCAAAAAAAGCAAAACACAAAGATAACAACGACAGCGACAGTATTTAACACACAAAATAACGTTGGCCCCACACGCTGTAATTATTACAAAAATAGACTCACAATACCCCCACATTTCTCTCTTTAAATACAAATAAAACCAAATGACCATTAAGATCATTCAATGGAACATAAACGGTTACACAATTAATTACAGCGAACTACAAAATATAATCAAAAAACACACACCCCTTATTTTATCCCTACAAGAAACACATATAATACACAGCAAATCCATACCTATACCAAACAACTACACCTTGATAACAAAAAACAGTTCACCTTCCCACGGGGGTGTAGCTCTACTAATACACAATTCCCTACAAACCCGAGAAATTACTCTGAACGGAGACTTCGACGCAGTATGCGCAGAATTTAAGTCAAACCTCAAATTTAGACTAATTTCAGTCTACATAGCACCAAATAAGGGATTTTCTATGAAAAAGCTTCAAAATGTTTTAGAAACCTCAAACATACCCGTGCTAGTCACTGGTTCATAGCCCAATCAAACTACATCCTACTAAATGACGGTTCACCAACACACCTAAGCACCCACAATACACTAACTAACATCAACATAACCTTTAGCAGCCCAATTCTACAACTTGACAGCACATGGTACACAGAAAATTATCTCTTCGGTAGCGACCACTTCCCTATCATAATTAACCTCTTTAACTCCCATCCAACAACAGCACAACACACATCCTCCAAACCCATTTTCATCACAGACAAAGCCAACTGGGAACGATTTTCAGAACTCACAGAAGAATACTCTTCACAACTAAAAACAAGCTCAAACATAAACAAAGAAACAGCCATAATACAAAAAATAATTATATGCAGTGCACACAAAACAATCCCTCAGACACACCCTATGACCAAACCACATAATGTACCTTGGTGGAACAACAAGCTACAAAAACTTAGAGACGACAAAGTCAAGAAATGGCTCATACTTAAAAGAAACATATGTACTCAGAACATCATACAATTTAAACAAGCGAATGCCAAATTTAGAAGAACCCTAAAAGAAGAAAAAAAACACAGTATCCAAAAATTCACGACACAAATAGCACCCGACACATCTCCAAAATCAATTTGGAGTAACATCAGACGCTTCTGCGGCCTAAACCCCCAAAAACACATTCATTGCATCCTAAACCCAGTAACAAACCAAAATACCACCAACAAAGCAGAAATAGCAGAGCTCTTCTGCAAAAACTTCTCAGACTCATCATCTGACCACAATTTCTCCATGACCTTTATAAATACAAAACAAGCATCACTGAACAATCTACTCAATCACACATATATCCCCAGCAAGAGAGCTACAGAAATAGAAAAAGAAATAACACTAGTTGAATTTACATCAGCTCTAAACACACTAAAAGGAAACACACCCGGACTAGACAGAGTAAACTACGCCATGATAAAAAATCTAGACAGGAAAACAAAATGTCGAATAATCAACCTCCAAAACTCCATACTAAACAATTACATCCCCCAAGCCTATAAGAATAGTATAATAATCCCAATCTCGAAACCCAACACAGACAAAACCGCACTTAACTCCTACCTACCAATATCTCTGAACTCGTGCCTATCAAAAGTCCTAGATAAAATAATAGCAAAGCGACTGTGGTGGTTTGTCTCTAACGACAAATTAATCCATATCAGTCAAACAGGATTCAAGAAGGAGAAATCTGCTATAGACAGTCTACTGTTGATAGACCATCTACTAGCAAGATCCATCTCCAGAAGAAACCATACTTCCATAATATCCCTAGACTTTGAAAAACTTTCGACAGAATCGGACTACACTCAATACTTGACCAACTCATGGAATGGAAAACGGGACCCAAAATATTAAACTACATAAAAAACTTCATGACGAATAGGAAAATTACAGTACGAATAAAACACAACATCGCCCCCTTCCACCCCATCCACAACGGCATCCCCCAGGGCTCACCACTCTCAGTGATCCTTTTTGTAATAGCGTACAACAAAATCGCTGAAAAGCTCACCCTACACCCAAATATCAGCCTAAGCGCCTACGCAGACGACTTTAACATAATACTTAAACTAAAAAATAGGAAAAACATTAATACAAACCTAAACCCAATCCTCAGAACCATACTTAACTGGGCCGAATACTCAGGCGCCAAGCTATCCACCAACAAATGCAAGCACATGCACGTCTGCAGAGAGCACAACTGTAAATGCTTATTATCAACAGGAAGCATACATATCCAGAATGTCGCATCACTAAAAATACTAGGCCTTCACTTTAACAACAAATATAGATGGAACAAACACACGGAACAACTCACGCACTCCCTTCATCAAACAATTAATATAATAAAATGTCTCGCCAGTCCTAAATTCAACTGTAACACATCCACACTTATAAATGTCACACTCAACTCCAAGGCAGAGTACGGCCTTCCCATCTATGGACACTGTCCGAAAACTACTTTGCGACCTATAAAATCAAAAATTAACACAGGCCTCAGAATCGTCCTTGGGGCATTCAAAACCACACCCTCCCAAAACATTCTATTCGAAGCCAGAGTCCCCCCATTAGAAGACAGACGCGATCTACTAACAGCAACCCTCGTAAAAACCCTGATCACAGCAAAAAATTCCCCACTGCACAAAATACTAAAAACATACCGACCTCCTAGACGCTCACAATACAATTCAACAATAGACCTAATAATAAAACATAGCAAAAACCACAACCTACCCTTCCAGCCCGCAAAACTACTTACCCTGACTACTACTCCATGGAATTTAAGCCAAATTATCACAGACACGACACTAAGAAGTTTTAATAAAAAAAACACATGCCCACAAACATACAGAGCCGAATTCAATCAAATTAAGACCATAGACAACCTTAAATACACATACATCTATACAGATGGTTCTCAAAACAGCACTACCACTACCTTTGCTATCACAAGTGAAGCCGATACCACCAAATCATACCTCTTACCCCACTACTCCTCCGTATTTTCTGCAGAACTCATCGCAATAGTAAAAGCTCTAGAAACCCTAAAAAACAAAAGAGGTAATTTCTGCATATGCACCGACTCACTCTCTGCAATAGACGCAATTAACAACTCAAACAACAATGAACATTATCCTTCATACGCTCGTAATATTATGAATAAAACCTTCCCCAAATTCAAACTACTCTGGGTGCCCGGGCATGTGGGAATAGTAGGGAACGAACTAGCAGATACCTCTGCCAAAAATGCAGCGAGTCAGCCTCTAATAATAAAGGAAAACCTCAACGTAAAAGACATACAAAAATACTTAAAAACCATGCACCTCACAAAACTACAATCCAACATAACTAAAACATCAACCTGGTACCAAACAAACAACCCACACAAATTCAACAACTACGATATTTTTAAAAGAAACTCATTAACCCTCTCGAGAAGAGATCAAATAATAATAACCAGACTGAGACTCGGACACTCCAAAATAACCCACATACACTACATAGATCATTCTCCCGGTATATGCCCCCTCTGCAATGACACCATAACACTCGAACACATCCTCACCAACTGCAATAGACTAAAACCTCAAAGAGAAGCAATATTCAAAAATACCAACCCCCTCCAATGCTTAGCAAAGCCCCACTCCTTCAAACACATCAAACATCCTGAAATACTTAAAGTTAACAAATCTATATCACCACATCTAAAAAACGGTCTCATCACATGTTCATTACTCATGTTCACCACTGTAAATACAGCACACAATACTACTAGGAATCAAATACACCTGTAAATACAACTCTAGAGCTGAAGGCCTCTGCTGCCATAGCCATAGTACTAAGCTAGCCTTTAATTTTATTATTAATAAGTTAGCTCTTAAATAAATAAATAAAAAATTATCATGTGTTCTCCTCTTAACTCTCTCTGACCTTAATAAAATCATTGCTTGCAGGTCATCTTCGTGGTAGCCTGTAATTTTAAATTTGTACTTATATCTAAGACTATAATTAATTTAATTTGTAAGTTTCCCACAAATACTCTCTATCTTGTATAGCTTCAATAATATCACTGACTAAAATGGCTGTGAATTGCGGCATAACTGGCCGAACTGGCAAATAATGTACCCCCACCGAGTTGGTGGTATTATTGATAATTTATGTTATTTTATATATATATATATATATATATATATATATATATATATATATATATATATATATATATATATATAAATATTTACATTGTTTACATTTAAGTTGACTCCAGTTCTGTCAATGTCTTTTGAATAATAATAAATAATAATAATAAATAAATCGGACGGGGCTCAGGGTATCTCCTAGTCGGGCACCTCCGAAGAGTTTTCTTACTTGGTTATGAGTAGTTTTATTTATTAATTAACTCTATAGTTTTAAAGTTATGTTAAACTTATATAATACGAGCCCAAACCACTATTAATTCGAACAGCATGTTTTTTTTTGCAGTGCGCAATGTTTAATACACTATATTATCAATACCACTAAAGATAACACATACCAATGCATTTCGTCTCAAAGAGAATTTTATTCTCTTCACGACGAAAAAAAAGTTTTGCTCTATTTCCAACAACAACAAAAATATGAGTAATTTACTCAATCGGTTTACTTAAGAGATAAGAAAAAATTTACCACTATCAATTCGAACGCTGCGTAATGTGATTTACTATCATACTTAAAACAATAATTTAATTAATATTAGAATTGTGTAACGTCGCTCTTCGCCTGCATTACGCATTTAACTCATTTTGGCATTGATTTTAACAAATTTTTGCAATGCTCTTGAGAAATGGAGTCCCACATCTCTTGCAACTTGATTTTCAAGTCAGAAATATTCCTTTGTGGCTCATTTCGAAGCTGGTTTTTAATTAGCCACAAAATATTTTCAATTGGGCTTAGATCTGAACTATTTGATGGGCAATCTAAAACCTCCATTTGATTATATTGCAGCCAATTTTTGGTTCGCTTGGCTGTGTGCGATGATGCTCCGTCCTGCTGAAAAGTGAATTCACCGCAATCTGATAGTTTGGGTATTGATGACAACAAACTATCTTGTAAAATATTAATATATTTTTCAGCATTAACTGTCCCTTCAATAAAATGAAGTTTTCCTAACCCTTTGGCAGGCATACATCCCCATACCATAGTGCTCGCAGGAAACTTTGTTGTTCTTTTAAGGTAGTCTTAATGAAATGTTTCTGACCTCTTACGGATGACGCGTTTTCTCGTATCGCCGACACTAACATCAAATTTAGCTTCATCGCTGAATATGACGGTATCACATTGCCTTTGAGTCGAAGACATTCTTTCCCGATCCCATTTCAAAGGCTTCTTTTTTGACGAAGCGTAAGGAAAGGAAGGGTTTTTCCTTGGCGAGTAAGATTACGAGTAAGTTATTGGGTACGATGCACAGGTAATAACAAAACATACTTTATAAAAACCATATCCAATACTTATTAATTGCAGTCGCGTCCACTCTCGCTTAACAGTTTTACCGATTGTCTGCGACCACTCAGAAGCCAAATTTCTTAAAGATTGGCGACTATCAGCCTTAACAATTTAGGCCAGTTGTCTTTTGTCGCGGGGTGTTATTGCTGATGTTCGGCCTCTATTCGCAATGTTGTTTTCCATAAAAATTTACTGATAACTCATTCCATTTTAATTTTATGAGCATTTATCGATAATTTGAATGTGTTTTTAAGGCGTAGTTTGTACATCGTTTGAGCTAGAGACTTTAAATTTGCTGTGTAGTTGCGTCTAATGAATACGGAGATAACGAAATATCCCATACCGAACATAGAAGCTGTTCAGGCATGAACATAGAAATATACATAAATATGTAAACATGCCTTCTACGCACTTAACGACTAGAATGCAGTGCGATAGATAGAAAGGCCACATGTGTGGAATCTAAGAATAGCCAGATGAACGCTGGCACTTACAACGTCAGCGATAGGATAAGAATAATTAATAGACGAACGGTGAGCCCTACAACCTCAGCGATAATATAAGAATGCAATAGACCAATTCTGAGCCTTACACACTCAGTAATAGACACATTAGATTTAAGAGTTGAAATTATGCATGAGGCTGTGTATATAAACTTAGCCTCAGAAGAATAAAGACCAGTACTGTACGGACTAAACACCACCACAGTCCGTGTACTCAATCATGAGTATTCGACTAAACCCTAACATAGTCAGTGTATTCATTCAGAAGCCATCATCTCAAACCTAGGAAAGGCGAAATACTTCACAACTCTTGACATAATATCGGGATTTCATTAAATCCTTCTTGCGGAAAAAAAGAGAAAACGCCGCATTTCCAATAGAAAACGGGAAGGAAGATCATTCCTTGGTTTAGCAAGCTACTTTAGCTGCTGGTTTAGCAGATACTTTATAAAAGATTTTGCGTCTATAGCCAAACCACTAACGGACATACTAAAGGCTGACATCGGTCAAGTAAGCGCCGGACAGTTCCAGACCATTGAGAAACTCAAGAACACATTAGTTTCTGAAGATGTAATTTATTTATTTATTATTAAAAAGACATTAACAAGACTGGAGTCAGCTTAAATGTAAACAATAGAAATATTTATATATACAAAGCCTAAAATAACATAAATTATCAATAATACCACCAACTCGGTGGGGGTACTTTATTTGCCAGTACGGCTAGCTATGCCCCAATTCACAGCCATTTAAGTCAGTGATATTATTGACGCTATAAAAGACAGAGAGTAATTGCAGGAAACATATATATTAAATAAATTATAATCTTAGATATAAGTAAAAATATAGGGACTACCGGCTCACTTATGGGCACTATCAGTGAGATCACGAAGATTATCTGCAAGCAAGGATTTTATTAAGGTCAGAGAGAGTTCAGAGGAGTACACAATTTATTATAATTTATGCAAAACACGTGAAACACGCTATGCAATGAATAATACGATGTGCATACAGGTAAATACAACGGACGAAAGTGTCTGCTTGTTCGAGAGGGAACAGAAAAATTAAGCTGATTTAACAAACATGGCGAATCAATTTTACTCATAGTCAAATTATGTAGGAAAACAACCCCCAAAAATGTTCTACGGTTAATTAAAGGTGGAAGATTAATAAGAAGAAGCCTACTCTGATAAGACGGTAAACGAAGATTTGGATCCCAGTTTACATCACGCAACGCAAAAATAAGAAACTGTTTCTGGACCGATTCAATACGGTCTTGATGCAATTTATGCTGTAGAGACCAAATAATTGAACAATATTCTAAAATAGGTCGAACCAGCGAAGTATATAACAGTTTGGTTATAAAGGGATCTTTAAACTCCTTTGACCAGCGTTTAATAAAACCAAGAGCACCTTTAGCTTCATTTACGATAGTAGAGATATGAAGATTAAAAAAAGTTTTGTGTCAAAAATAACACCCAGATCTTTGAAAGTCAAAATTCGTTGCAAGGAAATGTTGTTAATAGTGTAATTAACAATATGTGGAATGGTACGACTGAAAGCCATTTTCATACACTTGGAACAATTTAAATGCAACTGAATAGTCACACACCAACTCTGAAAGGAATTAAGGTAATCTTGAAGGCGAAAATGATCAAGCAAGTTGGAGTATGAAAAGCAGAGCTTAACATCGTCTGCATACATAAAATTTTTCGAGTGAATAATATAGCTAGGAGGTTCATTTATAAAAAGGGACAACAGCAGCGGTCCTAAATGACTGCCCTGAGGTACGCCTGAAGAAACACAGACAAGATTCGAAATTGATGTCCTCAACAATACCATTAGTGACCTACCTTTCAAATAGGATGAAATCCAAGACACAAGTTTAGGGTGAAATCCTAAATGATCAAGATTGCAAATTAAGATGTTATGATTAACTGAATCAAATGCTTTGCTGAAATCACATCAGTTTGCATTATATTTAAAAAGCTATAGTTGATTAGACAAGAAAATTCTAATAAATTAGTGGAAAAAACCATGTTGAGATGGCGAAATAATCGATTTACAAAAATGTTGCAAGTTTGAAGATATGATTTTTTCAAATAATTTCGGGATAACAGACAGTTTAGCTATGCCTCTATAATTTGAAATGTCAGACCTTCCACCTTTTTTATGTAATGGGATAATAAATGATTCCTTCCAAAGAGAGGGAAAAACAGAACTTTCCAGGGACAAATTAAATAGTTTTAATAAAGGTAACTGTAAAGAAGCACTGCATTTCTTTATAACACAGCTTGAAATTTTATCAGCATCAGGCGAAAAAGATTATTTCAAAGTCCGAAGGCAGAAACCAAAGAAACAAGGGAAACATTAGGAATATTGATAATATTCGTTGCAGGACTAACAAATGAGTGCGAAGGGGTGTGGGAGTCATTAGAAGAATAAGTGGATTGAACAAAATTTGCAAAAAGATCAGCATAATCTTGATCATTACAAGATTATTTCTCCCCAAAGAAAAACATGGAAGTTAAATTAGATGATTTACTCTTAGAGTTTACAAATGAATAAAATTGCTTCGGATCACGAACGAATTTCCTTTTGCACCGTAAAAGGTAATTCTCATAACAACTAGCATTTAAAAGATTTAATTTTGACTTGGCTATTGAGTATTTAGACCAGTCAACAATTGAACAAGACTTTTTAAAATTCTTAAAACATTTGGTTTTAATATTTCTAAAATTGGAAAGAGTTTGAGTAAACCAGGGGGGCTTATTAGAAGCAGGCCTTGAGAGATACAAGGGAACACAGACATCAAGAATAGAGCTTAAAGTTTCATAGATAATGTTCGCTGCCAAATTAACATCAACTGAGTCGTATAAGAGCGTCCAGTCAGTTGCATTAATTAAATCGTTAAGCAAGACAAAATTGCATTTATGAAAACAGCGACGGTATATTTTAGAAATCGGAGTAGAAATAGGTGTCATCTTTATGGAAAAAAGACATCTAAGGTGGGATGATGCAAATCTTCTGGCATACAGATAGGAGTTGATCTGGTAACATTAATGACAGAATCATCATTAATAAAAACCAGATCAAGTGAACGATTCAAATGATTCAAAATAGAGTTCATTTGAAACATTGATAGACTGAGCAGCTCATCAAAAAGATAATGATCTGTAGACGAAATAAGGTAGTTAAAATTGGGAGCTGACGACCAAGTAGTATTAGGTATTTTAAAGTCACATAGCTCTATAAATAAGTCATCATTTACATGCTCAAACATTTTTTTAATACAAGTTATATGTTGTGCATAGACTTGTACATCAGAAGAGGGAGGAACAAATGAAGAAGTCATATATGGAAAGAGATGGGACATTTATTTTAACCCCGATAATCTCAGCATCATGAAGTGATGTGAAACTTAACGATTCGGAGAGGATATTGGCCTTAACAGCTATTAAAACACCACCACCTCTGCGTATCAATCGATCAAATCTATATATAGTGAAATTATTACAGAGAATCTCACTATTATAAATATTAGGATTCAGCCACGTTTCAGTGAACACAATGACATCATATTGAAAACAGAAACTGCTTAAAAATAGACCTTTACGTTTAGAATTTGGGCCTAGAACATTTTGGTATGCCAAAAACAGATTAGGTGAAGAATTTAAACTATTTAGTTTTTTGATACAATATTAGTTGAAGAGGTAATCGGTTTCGATTCTTTGGCTTGCATTCATGTACAACTATATGCGGTGGCCAAAACTTGGAATTACATATAGTTGTGAAGTGTTCAAACGGCACATTGATTTTAAACGAAGCAATTTCACGTGGTGTTGCGAAATTAAACTTCGAGATTAAAACATTTGCTGCAGACTTACTAGCCATAAACGCTGATATTGCTTCGCATGTTGTATCAGATGAAAGCCTAGATAGGAAAACCTGCTTTCGAGGAGACACAACAGATAAAATGAGAACTAAGGATTCAGAGGTCGCTGATAGATTGTTATTCGTTGTTTGAACAACAACCAGGGACGCTCTTACTTTTATAGTAGGACTTAAATTTGGCTCAACAGTTTCAGTAATAGAGCCCGTATTACAAGGTGATTTAGTCTACAGAAGGTGGATTGGACATTGAGTCAGGGTTAGGTGAAGTAGGAGCTAGTAATTTTGGAGACAACAATGATGCAGAAGATGGTACCAATAATGTTGTAGTCTCCATTCGATGGTGTGGAGTTTCAAAATTATACTGATTTAATATTTACCTAGAAAGCTGTTTTGAAATAATGCGAAGTTTTAAAAATTGCACTCTCACCGCATTATACATTTTGGACAAATTTATTTGTTTTTCCAAACAACTCGGGCAAGACCAACGTAAACCACCACAACTAATTTTGGTAGTGGACATGACTTTATCGTAGTCCCGCCCAGTAAGGCCTGCGCATTTGGTGTGCATCAAATTCTCACACAACCAGCAATTAATAAATTGTGCTTGTGAAGAATCAACAACTTGCTTAAAGGAACATGATTTCTTACAGCAAGTCATTTTGGCAATTTCGGCAATAAAGGGTTAAACAGAAATTACAGCGAGCAAGAAAAAGAAAAAACAAAAAAAAAACACAAATCGAAAGAATGCAAAACTAAAAGTGATAGGAATGCGTTGAGAGCACTACAAATAAACAACAACAAAATAAGCGGCAATATCAGTTATGAATCGCGCACAAATAAGAATATCGTGCACAAAACAAACTATAAGCACATATACAGGCACAAGTGTGAATATAAAATACAACAACACGAGAAAGCAGATAAGCAGAAAGGCGGCAAGCAGTGACACAAAGCATAAACGATAATAAAAATCAGATAGCCGATGCACCAAAACAGAAAGAGAAAAATCAATAATAACTAAAGCACAAAGCACAACGGATCAAACCTTGCACAGCAATGTAATGCTAGTTATTTAAAGAATACCGTGCGCGACAGTAAGATAATTATTGTGAAGTAATAAACGAAAAATTATCAAAACTCCAAGAGCACAAAAAAAGACGCGTTAACACTCTCAACTGAGAACTCTCTGATGAGAGTCCTTTACCCTGATTATCAAAAACCTTCCGACTTTTGCAGTCTCGGATAAGAACCCAAATGCGAAAAAAAGAGATGGAAATCATCGATGAACATAATGCTCACATTTTCTTTAAACCAGGAAAGAAAATTTGGTCGCTGATGCTCTTTCAAGACAAACCCTTTATGACCTAGAGGAAAATGCTCCATCTGACCTGGCCACTATACATAGCGAATTGTCGTTAACATATACCATTGAATCCACAGATAAACCGGTGAATTGTTTTCGAAACCTAATAAGTATTGAAGAAGGCACTATGATCTATATATATATTCGAATAAAAACCACGACACCTCATATGCTTCACTAATAGAGAAAACTTAGTGGAAAATGTGTGCGATCCGGTTAAAAAGGTCGTGGTGAATGCGATTCAATGCGATTTACCAACACTAGTATTTATTCAAAACACATTAGCTTAAACTTTTCCTTCAACTAAATTCTGGCGTTCCAACAAATTGCTCATAGATGTCTTTGACAAAAACGAGTAAAAACAAGTAAGAACGTTGCCTTAGGGCGAGACCTAAAGCGTGATACTCGTTTCCCACAGGGGCATCTGGTATTTAAAATTTAATAATTTATCTTAAATTTTGCATTTATGTAGATTCATGTGAATTTTATGCAATTTAGCATTTTTAGTTTCATCAAGTTCCGTTAAGTCAGTCGCAATCTATTAAACAAAACGTTTGGCCAATTATGACACGCACGCGTTAAGCAGCGACAGCAAAATACATTTATATTTACACACACATTTACATTGAAACGTGCAAGCGCGTTTGCTTATGCACGGTCACAAATAAATTCAGCGCCATTCATTCTAGCATAATCTTCAACAAAAATTGTTATTGAGTTGTGTTTGCATTTTCAGCCGCTTCTTTAGTTTTGTATTTGTCAAATTTCGCCGTTTGTACGCATACATTCAAACCGACCACCGTTTTCGTGCGCGCATTTCAGCATTTTCTAAGAATCACAATTGCGATTGATTTATGTTTATATTGTGTTTGCATTAACAGCAGCTTCAATAGTTTTGTATTTGTCAAAAGTCACCCTTGTAATGAAGTAGTTTCGGATTTGCCAACAGGCAATGCAAAACTGATGTGGCGCAGCAGGTAGATGAAAAGCGTGTAAGCAAAAGGGTCCGCGTTCGAGACGCGGCGGCGACGGTATGAAAATAGTTGAGCAGCTGTTCGTGCCTACATACATACATACCTGATGGGGCCTATAGTCAATTTTTTTGTGTGTGAATAATTTTGTTCGGACTAAGTCGATTACACAAATATCGGTATTTGATATTTACATTTTTTGTCAAGGTCACACACACAAAAAGAAAATAACATAACTGACCTAGGCTATACGAAAAATGATAATTTTAGCAGATAAATTATTTGCAGAACTTCAACATTAAATCGAATTACATATATTTCTCAGAAGTGCCGTTTGTCGTCTTAGCAATTCTTGTTAAGCTTATTTATATAGGTGGCACAGGCATATGAATTTTGCAGCTGGGCGTTACAAATTTTTTTGCCAATTTGCCACGCCCCCAGTAGGCGTAGGCATATCATATTTGGCAGGTGCCTAGGAGTCGAGGGTAATGTAACTGTAAAACTTTGATGCTTATACTCCAAAAATGTGAAGGTTATGGGGTATTTTTTCGATATACCACGCCCCCAAAGGGGCGTAAGATTTATTTTTGGGGAATCAATAAAGGAGGCCCCCAGTAACACAAACATCCAATTTGGAATCGTCTAGCTCTAAAACTGTAGGAGCTATAAGCTTTTTGCGACTTGACACGCCCCCTGAAGGCGTAGGTATGTCCGCCATATCTTTTTGATCTTGGGTTGCTTATCCGAGTATATATATCAAATTTCAAGTCTCTAGCATCTATAGTGCTCAAAATATAGCTGAATTTGTAAAATCACTCTATATTCAGATCCGATTTTCCACGACCTCGGTGGACGTGGACATAAAATCTTTTGATCAATCTTTATAGAATCGAAGCGTTAAGATACGTGCCAAATTTCAGCATTCTAGCTTTAAAACTGTAGAAGTTACAGTTTTCCCGATTTGCGACGCCCCCAATGGGCGTAGATATATCCTCCATATCATTCTGAACTTGGGTGGTCAACGCAAGTATACATTCCAAATTTCAACTCTCTAGCTCTTCAACTAATATGATTTCTTGACTATGGGCGCAAGCATTTTCCGATTTGCCACGACCCTAGTGGGCGTAGCGGGAAAATCTTGACACTTTATAATTCGAGGGTATACACGAGTATATGTTCCAAATTTCAAGTCTCTAGCTTCAATAGCGTAGAAAAATATTGCATTCATACGGACAGACGGACAGACGGACGGACAGCAAGACGGACATTTCACAAAACCAATATACTCTTTTTCCCTTTGGGAAACGAGTATAACAAGTAAGAACGTTTCCTTAGGGCGAAACTTAATGCGTGATACTCGTTTCCCATAGGGGCATCATGTATATTAAATTTAATAATATATCTCAAATTTTGCATTAATGTAAATTCATGTGAATTTTATGCAATTTCAATTTTTGCAAATAAAACCATGTGAATGAATTAGCATTTTTATAAAATGTAAAAAATTCAATAGAATCATATACTGAAAGTTTCATCAAGTTTCGTTAAGTCAGTCCCAATCTATTAAAGAAAACGTTTGGCCAATTATCACACGCACGTGTTACGCAGCGACAGCAAAATACATTTATATTTACACATACATTGAAACGTGCAAGTGCGTTTGCTACGCATGGGCACAAATAAATTCAACGTCATTCATTCTAGCATATTCTTCAACCAAAATTATTATTGAGTTATGTTTGCATTTTCATCCGCTTCTGTAGTTTTGTATTTGTCAAATATCGCGCCCTTGTAGTGAACTAGAGTCGGATTTGCAAACAGGCAATGAAAAGCTGATGTGGCGCAGCAGGCGCGTAATCAAAAGGGTCCGAGTTCGAGACGCGACAGCGACGGCATGAAAATAGTTTTTTTTTTATTTTTTTTTTCCCTTAATAAATAGGAAGTGGCTTTGCTATTGTAAATTTTTTTGTGTGGAATAATTTTGTTCTGAATGACCAGTCTATGTGAATTCGATAAAAAAAATTTAGCTGATGGTATGGCCACACACACAAAAAGGAAAATAACATAACTGACCTAGGCTATACGAAAAATGATAATTTTAGCAGATAAATTGTTTGCAGAACTTCAACATTAAATCGAATTACTTATTTCTTACTATTTCATTGAAATGCCGTTTGCCGTCTTAGCAATTCTTATTAAGCTTATTTATATAGGTGGCACAGGCATATGAATTTTGCAGCTGGGCGTTACAAATTTTGTTGCCAATTTGCCACGCCCCCAGTAGGCGTAGACATATCATATTTGGCAAGTTCCTAGAAGGAGTTGAGGGAAACGTAACTGTAAAACTTTGATGCTTACACTCCAAAAATGTGAAAGTTACAGGGTATTTTTCGACATACCACGCCCCCAAAGGGGCGTATGATTTATTTTTTGGTAATCGATAGGGGAGACCCCAATAACACAAACATCCAATTTTGAAGCGTCTAGCTCTAAAACTGTAGGAGCTATAAGCTTTTTGCGATTTGCCACGCCCCCTGAAGGCGTAGGTATGTCCGCCATATCATTTTGATCTTGGGTTGCTTATCCGAGTATATATATCAAATTTTAAGCCTCAATAGTGCTCAATAGTGCATCAATAGTGCTCAAATGGGCGTAGATATATCCTCCATATCTTTCTGAACTTGGGTGGTCAACGCAAGTATACATTCCAAATTTCAACTCTCTAGCTCTTCAACTAATATGATTTCTTGACTATGGGCGCAAGCATTTTCCGATTTGCCACGACCCTAGTGGGCGTAGCGGGAAAATCTTGACACTTTATAATTCGAGGGTATACACGAGTATATGTTCCAAATTTCAAGTCTCTAGCTTCAATAGCGTAGAAAAATATTGCATTCATACGGATAGACGGACGGACAGCAAGATTGACATTGCACAAAACCAATACACTCTTTTTCCCTTTGGGAAACGAGTATAATAAATAATAACTGCAGAACATAGCGGAGCTCATAGACCAGTTCAGGAAAATATAAAGGAAATTATTTTTTCCCTAAAATTACTCGTTTGGCAAGTAAAATAGTTGCAAATTACAAGATTTGTTATAAGTCAAAATATGACCGATATCCGCAAAAACAGCTTATTAGCGAAACACCAATTCCCAATCCAGTAGACGAAATTCTCCATTTTCTCGATATTTTTTCAACAAACAAAAAATATTTCTTAGCTTGTATTGAAACATTTTCAAATTTTGCAATTGTTCAACCTATACCCTTAAAAACCATATGGACCACCCATTCAACAACTCATGAACTTTTACCCCCACACTAAAATTATATATTACAATAATGAAGCATCACTAAATTCAGGATCAATTCAGACACTCTTAAACAAGTAAGAAAACTCTAGTCGAAGGTGCCTGACTAGGAGATACCCTGATACTCCATAGCTTGCATATAACATTAAATTTTCCAATATTAAATTATATTTTCGAAATTTTATTTAAAAATAAATAAATAATTAAGTAAATAAATAAATAAAGAAAAAAAAAGGAGAAAAGCAAACATCACCGCACCTGGACTCGAACCTGCATGTATTTACTAGCACAACCATTTCATGTTTATAAATTAAAAAAAAAAAATAAATAAAACAAGTAAGAGTGCTCTAGTCGAGACTGCTCGACTAGGGGATACCCTGAGCCCTGTGAAGAGCCAAATATCAAATCATTCTATGATTTTGCATGCATACATACAAACAACACATACACACATACATATGCACGCACGCATAAGCGCGCGCTCTGCCAACTGCGCAGTTGACGCAGCGACTGCGCTTGGGCTGCAATGTGGGCATTACTATGGGAATTTAATTGTTTAATAACTTTTCTTAGCGATGGACTAAGTGCATCAAACTTTTACAACTTATTTATGACATTCATATGTATGTATGTGCCAAAGCACAAGTCTCTAGTATTTGATTTGCGCTTTTTACAAATAGGGGGCTATTGGGGGCGAATGGGGCGTGGCATCCAAAATCTAAAGATTACGTTATCTCCGTATTCATTACACGCAACTACACAGCAAATTTGAAGTCACTAGCTCAAACGATGTACAAACCACGCCTTAAAAACACATTAAAATGATCGATAAATGCTCATAAAATCGAAATGGAATGAGTTATCGGAAAAATTTTATAAACTTGTGCAGCGTATGGTATTAACGAGTATTCATGTAAAATTTCAAGTCTCTACGTTGCGTACTTACAAATATCTCAGCGTTCACACGGACGGACGGACGGACGGACAGACGGACAGGGCTATATCGACTCGTCTTGTCGCGCTGATCAAGAATATATATACTTTATGGGGTATGGCACGCCTCCTTCTGCCTGTTACATACATTTTCACAAAACCATTATACCCTGATTTCCCATTTTCAATGGGCTCAGGGTATAAAAAATTTATGTTGTCACTGCGTTTCGAACTCAGGACCTTTTGTTTACGCGCTTTGCGTCTATCCCCTACGTCACACCAGTATTGCATTGTTTGCTGGCAAACCCCAAAATAGTTATACAAGGGCGATATGTGACAAATACAAAACTAAAGAAGCTAAACAGCAGATCAATCGCAATTGTGATTCTTAGAATATGCTGAAATGCGCGATATGAATGTAAGAGTATGTGTATGTACAAAAACGGTGATCTGCTTGAATGTATGCGTGTAATGGGCGATATATTACAAATACAAAACTGCAAAAGCGGCTAAATATGTAAACACATTTTAAACACAGATTTGGTTGAAGAATATGCTAGAATAAATAGCCTTGAATTTACTTGTGCATATGCATAGTAGGCGCGCTTGCACGTTTCAATGTATGTTTATGTGTAAATGTTTTTTGCTGCGCGTCGCTGCTTGCCACGTGCGTGTGATAATTGGCAAAACATTTTGTTTAATAAATCGGGACTGACTTAACGGAATTTGACGAAACTTGCCGCATTTGATTCTATTGATTTTTTTTACATTTTATAAACATGCTAATTTATTCATATGGTTATATTTTGAACAGACCCTCAATGGGTCGAAAGGGTGTGTGGGGGGGAGGGAGGGGGTGTAATTAGTAAAAAGAGCCGTGCTATCCACGGACCCAACAAAAAAAATTCAGGTCTCTAGCTTACCTAGATGCTTCAATCGACGCGTTCAAACATACGGATAGACGGACAGACGGACAGGGCTAAATCGACCAGCTCGTCGCCCTGATATATATACTTTGTGGGGTCTGACACGGCTCCTTCTTCCTGTTACATACATTCAATAAAACCATTATACCCTGATTTCCCATTTTCAATGGGCTCAGGGTATAAAAATCATTTTAACGTTGACATTGTTAATTCGCCTCCGCTGCATATAGTCAAATAGAGAGATTCCATAGTACTCTAGCGGAAATTGCCAGATGTTTAAAACTTGAAAAACAATTAAACGCTACAATCGACTTAATTTTACAAGATACAATAGAATATAACAGAATAATTCATTCTGTTGTAAGGAAAAAGCCGATCAATATAATATGTACGTTCATCACCACCAGAATTTGAAGCAGAAATAAGACATAGAATCAGTATAGCACAGAAATTACTATTACAAAGACATAACACAGACAGAAGAAACCGAACTTTCCAAGTAGGTGACAAAGTCCTCATGAAATTAAATAATAGGCTAGAGAATAAGTTAACGCCCTTATTTGAGGAGGTTACTGTGAAAGCCGATTTGGGGACAACGGTTCTTTTAAAGGGGAGGGAAGTATATAAGGAAAATTTAAGATAAAAAATCCTCATGGTACAAATTCTAATATCGAATGTGTTTATTAGGATTTGGATTCGCTCAAATTTCTTACACATTCCTCTAACCTGAGCATGTACTCGGAAATTACCGAGGAAACAAATTCTTTAACGATACACACAGTCCCACAATCTCACATTAAAACAAGTAAGAGTGCTCTAGTCGAGACTGCTCGACTAGGGGATACCCTGAGCCCTATGAAGAGTCAAATATCAAATCATTCTACGCTTCTTTTATGCTTGCATATATGATAATTAAATTTTTTGTTTTATGAAAATTTTTGGTTATGAAAATTTTTTTTTGCTTTCGGGTACGGATAAAATTTTGATCTTCTGACCGTGGGCGGATCGGGCCGGGTGCAAAAAAATCGGCCCGTGCCCACCTCTAGCAGCGACTGCGCTTGGGCTGCAATGTGGGCATTACTATGGGAACTTAATTGTTTGATAACTTTTCTTAGCGATGGACTAAGTGCATCAAAATTTCACAACTTATTAATGGCATTCTTATATATGTATTTGCCAAAGCACAAGTATCTAGTATTTAATTTGCGCTTTTTACAAATAGGGGACTGTTGGGAATGAATGGGGCGTGGCATAAAAAATCTAATGATTACGTAATCTCCGTATTCATTCAACGCAATTACACAGCAAATTTAAAGTCTTTAGCTCAAACGATGTACAAACCCCGCCTCAAAAACACATTAAAATTTTCGATAAATGCTCATAAAATCGAAATGGAATGAGTTATCGGAAAAATTTTATAAACCTGTGCAGCGTATGGTATTAACGAGTATTCATGTAAGTTTTCAAGTCTCCACGTTGCGTACTTAAAAATATCTCAGCGTTCACACGGACGGACGGACAGACGGACAGGGCTATATCGACTCGTCTTGTCGCGCTGATCAAGAATATACATACTTTATGGGGTGTGGCACGCCTCCTTCTGCCTGTTACATACATTTTCACAAAACCATTATACCCTGATTTCCCATTTTCAATGGGCTCAGGGTATAAAAACCACTCTCAGAGCTGTAATTGAGTCCTTAAGCAAATCCGAGGACGGCCTTCATTTTAATGAAGGAGAAGTTAGCACAGCCAACCAGCAATAAGGCAATAGCCCGCTAAACGTCTTTTTATTCATAAACAACTTCCGCACTTGCTCGTTGGCCAGAATAATACTACAACAATGGTGCAGCCAGCGAGTTCCTAGAACCTTTGTGCAGCTGTCAACGTACCATGTACGAATCACATGATACGTTTGACCAAATCGCTGTGTCAGCGAATATAGGTCAGGGCTTGCTTCACATTAGAATCTTTTTATATTTTAGATTTTAGTCTGATTTGACCATTAAAACGGAACAGAAGATAAAATACTTTTGTCTTTATTCTGCAACACAAAACAAATAAAGGCTACAAATATTAACTTATACATGTAAAATTTCAAGTCTCTAGCGTCTGTACTTTCGAAGATCTCAGCGTTCACTCGGACGGACGGACAGACAGACAGGGCTATATTGGTTCGTATTGTCGCGCTGATCAAGAAATAATGTACTTTATATCCTCATTTTCCATTTTCAATGGGTTCATGGTATAAAAATCATCGCATCAAATAGGGAATAACAACAATTTTAACAATCTGAATGGTAAACCTGACGTACATTAATATTTATGCGACAATCGCTGATATAATGGTTAAACGGCTTCCAAAACAATTCGTTATTGGCCTGTTTATATAATTCAAAATTTATTGAACTATTAATGGTATCTTCAAATGTTTCTTTAGGATCTGATAGCAAGTTATTCCAAGGAGCTTCGAAAGCTTTCAAAATGCGCGGAACGGCATGATAGCATAGTCGTGATTCCTTTGACATAACTAAAACATCTCCACTCCGGAGATACAGAGCACTAGGTTCTTCTTCTAATGTACGGTGACCCATTAGAAATATAGCAGTTTGTCCGAAACTGTAATTTATCGATAGTAAAGCATGTACATTTTTGCAAATCATAAATATATATACCTGTATGATAATAGCGGAGCTTCATGATTTATCTCGGAATGATCGGTATGTCCTGATAAAGAAGTACCAATCGGATAATAATTTATAATTGCAGCTTGTGGAATAAAACTAGGAAACCCTAGAGCAAGAGCAAAATATTGGGACAAACTACTTAAATCACTTGGAAACAAGGTGCGAATTGTCTTATCATAAACTTTAGTATCCCAGTTATGATGATACCCAAACGTTGTCCAGCGCATTGCAGACTTAAGACGATTAGTAACATTTGTGTTTGTCACAGCACTATGTAACGTTCCCCACCAGTCATCTATGACCATATTCGGAAAATGTTTTGTATCCAAGTTCACTTTATGCGGTGGTAGTGTATAATCACGAAGGCTTCGAGCTATCCAATAACGCTGTCCTCTGCATGTAAATGGATTACGTATGATCAGAACACCAGGATGTTTTTCAAGTATAAAACATCGCCACATATGTTGTGGTTGCAATCCAACCGGTAAATATATACTTTTATGTAGATTTATTTCGGAGATGTCCTTTGGCTTCACAAACTAGGGATTTATACATAAAAGATAATGATTGGATGTCAGTTAAAAATAGAAAAAACAATGTGAATTTGAGAAGAGGATATGATTGCTTGTCAATTCGGGAAAATATGATCAGAAAGATTAGCAGAGTAGTTGCTACTAACATTTTTAAAGACCATCGAATTAATTATTTCGGCAAATTAAATCGGCAATAAGAACACATATATTTAATGTTAAAATTTTAGCTATTGTCGAGTATTGCCAAGTCTTTCGCGTAATTTAAAGAATCAAACTCACTAACTTCAGAACAATAAATACATATCTAAACAAATAAGGAGATACTGTGAATCCTGTGAGGAGCCAATATTCCAATTATTCTGTTTTTTTTATGCAAACATACACACAACAAGTGCACACATGTATGTGATCAGTAACCTATCTAATTTTGAAGCTTTAATAAAATTCTAGGAGATAAGCATTTGCCACGCCAACTGTCGCACTATCTTTTTATATTCCTTTTATATTTGAACCCATTTAATATGGGAAATCAGGGTATAATGGTTTTGTGAAAATGTATAAAAAAGTGTACAGGTTTTTAAAATTAATGATTCATTTGCCCATTTGGATGCATTCATGCAGATGCCTAATATATGTATAAGATATACGATTTGACACGCGCCTAATGGGCGTATCAGAAAAATCTTGAAACTATCAGACGCCGTTACACACAACTATGTATATATGTGCATATTGCATGTTTCATTCATAAATACAGATAACAAGACGGACATTGCATAAAATCTATATTCCATTTTTTCTTTGGGAACAGATACACTACACAAAATTTAAAACGTAAAACGAGTACAAAAACTCTAGTCGAGGTGCTTCGTGTTTTACGCTGCTCGTCGGTGCTTGCCTCGTGCGTGTGGAAATTTGCCAAACTCTTTGTTTTATAAAGTGGGACTGACTTAACAGAATTTACTGAGCATAGCAAATCTTCGAGAGCTCGGTATACTCTTCACTCCGTAGTGAAGAAACGGGATCTCATCACGACGAATTTCAATTCATGTGCGTTACTGTGCGTTCTCACATACACTATGCCATGTGACCCTCTATTAATTTTCACGAAACATGCTGTAACTTCGTCAAATTTATATACATATTTAAAAATAAAGAGTTTTTAAAAGTTATCTATTAAATGTACAAAACATATTTAATTTTCTTTTAGTCTAATATTATAACTAAAAATCTAAAAATATTCACATTTTTTAGTCTACAAATCATATCGTACTCTTACTTGCACTGGCCTCATCTATATTTTTAAACCTAACGGAGATGTTTGACACATGTGCGCAATGTCCTCAAAAATGATACTACTTGGTGTGTATTACTTGTATTAGACCCGTAAGGAGTATTCTAGAAGAACGTACGAGGTTCTCCCAGCTCCACACAAAGGAGCAGAAATAGATAAACTAGTGTCCAGAGACAAATCAACAATCGATCTAGTAATTGGCTGTTTTAAATGTGAGGAGCGTATCAAAAATAATACTAGATCTGGCCGACAATCTGAACTTCGCGTTGGCGACAAACATCAAATAAAACACTTGGTGGAGAAGAACCCATTTTCCAGGGCTGTAAAAAAAATTGGATCAAAGATAAGCAACAGTTCTTAAAAGGGTGTACATATATCCGGAAACTGTTCATATGGCCATAAATTCATACAATTTTAGGTCATTCCTCGAAAAAAGCAATAGGTAAATTTAACAAACAGGAAGAATCGTGTGGAGAATGAGACAAACCAGTTGACTTTTGGCGTAAGGTGATCTCAAATACGTCAAATTACATTTTTTTTTTGGTTTGGGCGGGAGCCTACCTGTATGGAGAAGAGATGGAGGTCATAGTCCCAAAATTAAAAAAAAAAAAAAAAAAAAAAAAAAAAATATGTAATTCAGTACGGCGATGGTGGTCATAAGGTTAGGGGTACCATTGGGCATTGGAAGACTTGCAGAATGGCAGAATAAGTATAATGGAGAACCGACATAAGCCCAATAGAGAATGGTTGGCTATATTTGAATTAAACATCCAAAATCACCACATCAGAGCAAAAACCTGTATTGCATCAAGACTTGCGGAATTGGCAACGATTACATACAGTGGTTCACAGCTTATTTCAACCAGCACTTTAAAAAAAGTTTGTTGGGCTATAAAATCTAAACTATTGGCAATATCCAAAAAATTTAAACGCAGGTTGTTAGTGTGATGTTTTAAATATTACAAAATCAATTCATTTATTTTTTAAATATTTTTTCATTATTTAATAATGTTCAAAAACTAAAAAATGAGACCAAGACAGTTCCACAGCTTATTTCAACCACTTATGAAATAACATTATTTAACATTATAAAAACTTAAAATAACAACAAATTAATACTTGGTGTGACCACCCTTTTGGCTAACTATCATTTTAAGCCTTTTTGGGATAGATTCCACCAACTTTTTAGTGACTTCTGGAGTAATTTTTTCCCATTCCTCAACCAATGCAGTTTTTAGGTACGATTTGTTTGAAATTTTGTGTTTGCGAATGTTTGTTTCCAAAATCGACCACAAATTTTCGATTACATTTAAATCTGGTGATTGGGCTGGTGATTTCATAACGTGCGGACATTTCCAGATCAGCCAAGTCTGGACAATTCCCGCAGTGTGTTTCGGGTCATTATCTTGGTAAAACCTGAAGCCCTCCTTTATGCCTAGTTTCTGAGCACTTCGGATTAAATTTGACTTAAAAACATCTAAATATTTAAGTTTATCCATCGTAGTCTCGATGAACTCCAAGTTCCCAACCCCGGCTGCTGACATACAGGCCCAAACCATAACGCTGCCTCCGTCATGCTTTACAGTAGCCCTCAAATTTTTTACGTCAAGCTCTGTGTTAGGCCTACGCCACACATATGAGGGCCCATCCGACCCAAACAAATTAAATTTTGACTCATCACAAAGTAAAACTGTGTTCCAGAATCCAATGTCCTTGTGCAAGTGCTCATGTGCAAATTTTAAGCGACACTTTTTGTTTTTGTCGCTTATAAAAGGCTTCTTGCGTGGTACTCTACCATTAAAGTCATGTTCCCGAAGCACACGGCGAATAGTTTCTGGGTGGCATGACCTGCCCAACTCCTCCTTAACATCATTGGCTACTTGTCTAGCAGATAGCCTTGGGTTATCCCGGTTTTTTGTTACAATATAGCGTTCGTCCCTGGGATTAAAAATTTAGTTTGGAGCATTTCTACATTTATCGTGGGTTCTATTTTCATGAACAAAACGGTATATGATGCTTTGAACTGTAGAATCACTCAGTCCGACCATATCAACAATTTTTCTACGGGAATGCCCATTTTTATAGTGTTTCAGAACAAGTTCCTGCTGTTCAATAGGTGTACGTGGTCCCATTTTGCTAAATTAAATTTTCTGCAAGTTCTGCTTTCAAAATTCAGCACAAACTTATTTCATCACATTGCAAAATCAGTGTATAAAGCATAGAACAAGAATCTACCGTTGCATTGCAAAATAACGGGTCTTTCATCAGCTTCAAAGTTTGTGGTTGAAATAAGCTGTGGAACTGTCTTGGTCTCATTTTTTTGTTTTTAAACAATATTAAATAATGAAAAAATATTTAAAAAATAAATGAATTGATTTTGTAATATTGAAAACATCACACTAACAACCTGCGTTTAAATTTATTGGATATTGCCAATAGTTTAGATTTTATAGCCCAACAAACTTTTTTTAAAGTGCTGGTTGAAATAGGCTGTGAGCCACTGTATGTATGTATGTATGTATATCGAAAAGTAAGTGATGTCAATGACAAATTTTTTTATAGCTATATTAGACAAAATAAATTGTTACTATTATTTAGATGCTGTAGGAAATATATTACTTTATATATATATTACTTTAGCTGGCATCAAAACTTCTTATTTCTATAAAAGTTTAATGAAGTTACAGCTTGTTTCGTAAAATGAATGGGAGGTACGGTTACTTTATTGGCACAGTGTTTGTACATTGAAATAACTAAATAACCAGTTAATATCTTAAATTACATTATTATTACTTACATCACACGAACCATTAGAGGAATTTTTTATTTCGTAAGTGTCTAAGTCAATAACCTCATGGAGATCAGAAAGTGGGGATTTCTGTTTATAATACTTGAAAGCTTGTTTAAACATTTTAAAAATGATTAATATACAATAATTGTGTATTTAGCATTATTTGTAAGAGATGTGAGAAACTGGTGTGGTGAGGCTGACTATCGATTAATTAAATTGTGATCTGTTATATTATTCATCGATCTATTAGATAATAATAGGCTATTTTATATTTTACTGTTTTGTACCCTTAAGTTGACCAAAATCACAATTTACATTATAATGCGCACGTGAATGAACTTATATGAGTTTGTGTATGTTTGTATTTTATTTGCATACGGGATGAATATTGAAAATGGGAATGCAGATAATACTTACATATGTTGTGAATATACAGAGTATTCTCTGCCTGTTACATTAATTTTCACAAAACATTTATATCCTATATTCTTATACGTGTAAAATACAATTATAGAAGGCCAGAACTTCCTGTGAGAAGTCATTTTTAGGAGATACATAATTTAAATATTGTAGATCCTACACGAAAAACAATGCTGACTAGGATTAAAAATTTTGCTGGCACCGACAATAACGTTTATCTAACTAAAAATTGTGAATATTTTACCAACTAAATATTATAATACCAACTAAAGTGACCTATTCATTTTCACAAAAAAACGATGTAACTTCGTCAAATTTTTATAAAAATGAAAAGTGCGGTTCATCCAGTAATCTATTAACTACATAAAACCATTGAAATAATTGTACATTTTTGTGTTTAATATTTTAACTAAAAATATAAAAATATTCACATTTTTGAGTCCTTGGTAAATTTAACAAACAGGAAGAAGCGTATGAGAACCAGTTGACTTTTGGCGTAAGGTGATCTTAAATACGTCAAATTACATTTTTTTTTTGGTTTGAAGAAAAACTGGAGAAGGTCTGACTCCAAAAATGTAATAAGAAGAGCTATAGTCGAGACTGCTCAACTAGGAGATACCCTGAACCCTGTGAAAACCTAAATATCAAATTATTGTACGCTTTTTTTATGCATACATACAAACAACACATACACACACACACATACACATATGCACTCACGCATAAGCTCGCGCTCTGCCAACTGCGCAGTTGACGCAGTGACTGTGCTTGGTCTGCAATGTGGGCATTACTATGGGAACTTAATTGTTTAATAACTTTTCTCTCCAATATATTCATTACACGCAACTACACAGCAAATAGCAGTGTCTAGCTAAAACAATGTAAAAACCACGCCTTAAAAATTAAATTGATCGATTATTGCTCATAAAATCGAAGTGAAATGAGTTAGCGAAATGGAATGATAAAATTGTGCAGCGTATGGTATTAACGAGTATTCATGTAAAATTTCAAGTCTCCACGTTGCGTACTTTAGAATAGCTCAACGTTCACTTGGACAGACAGACGAACAGGGCTATATCGACTCGTCTCGTCGCGGTGATCAAGAATATATATACTTTGTGGGGTCTGCTACGCCTCCTTCTGCTTGTTACATACATTTTCAGAATACTATTATACCCTGATTTCCCATTTGCAATGGGGTTAAGAAATAAAAATATGTAATTCAGTACGGCGATAGTGGCCATTAGGTTAGGGTACCATTGGGCATTGGAAGCTTTGTACAATTGCATAAGAAGTATAATGAAGTCCCGACATAAGCCCAATAGAACATGGTTGGCTATATCTGAATTAAACATTCAAAATCACCACATCAGAGCAAAAACCTGTATCGCATCAAGACTGTTGCGGAAATGGCAACGATTATATCAAAAAGCTGATTTCAATGCCAAATCGCCTAGGAAAGGCGATTAAAATTATGGGATATATACTAAGTTTTCAATTTAAGTTTATAATACCATATTTATAGTTGATTTTTGTGAATTCAAATATGTGAAATTTGTTTTAGCTATTATATTAGACTAAAATTAATTGCTGCTACCATTTAAATTGTTCTGTGTATTTAATATATTACTCTATCAGCTGTCATTAAAACTTTTTATTTCTCATGTATACCATACGCTAAAAGAGTTAATTACAGAGAAACGCGCGCTTATGCATGCGTTCGTATGTTTGTGTGCATGTGTTGTTTGTATGTATGCATAAAAGGAAACTCTAGCTCAAACGATGTACAAACAACGCCTTAAAAACGAATTAAAATGTATCAATAAATGCCGATAAAAATAATACCAAGAGCTATCGAAAAATTTCATAAGATCGTTCAGCGTATGGTATACACGAGTGTATAATTTCAAGTCTCTAAGTTGCGTACTTTAGAATATCTCAGCGTTCACTTGAACGGACAGACGGGCAGGGCTATATGTAGACTCGTCTTCTCGCGCTGATTAAGAATTTATATACTTTATGGGGTGTGGCATGTCGTCTTCTGCCTGTTACATACATTTTTACAAAACCAGTATACCCTGATTTCCCATTAAAAATGAGCTCAGGGTATAACAACCAAGTGTGCTCTGGGCGAGACGGCTCAACTTGGAGATACCCTGAGCCCTGTGAAGAGCCAAATATCAAATCATTCTTTACACCTTTTAATCATATAAATAAACAACACATATATGCACGCACGCATAAGCGCGCTCTCAACAAGCTGCGCTGTTGACGCAGCGACTACGCTTGGGCTGAAATGTGGGTATTACTATGGGAACTTAATTAAATTAATTTTCTTAGCGATGGACGTTCTTCATCAAACTTTCACAACTTATTAATAGCATTAATTTGTGTGTATTTGCTAAAGCACAAGTTTTTGATCTGCGGTTTTTGGGGCGTGGCATCCAAAATCTAAAAATTACATCATCTCTGTACTTATTACACGCAACAACACAGCAAATTTGAAGTCTCTAGTTCAAACGATGTTTAAATCAAACGAATTAAAATTATCAATATATGCCGATAAAAAAACAAATGGAATCGAAAAAAATTCATAAACTCGTTCAGCCTATGGTATACACGAGTGTAAAATTTGAAGTCTATACGTTGCATACTTTAGAATATCTCAGCGTTCACTCGGACGGCCGGACAGACGGATAGGGCTATGTATAGCCTCGTCTTGTCGCGCTGACCAAGAAGATATATACTTTATGAGGTATCGCACGGTTCATTCTGCCATTTGCAATGGGCTCAAGATTTTTATTTTTATTTACTTATGTACAGTTAACTTACAATGTAAAATTATATAGCTAACTTAATTATAGAGTGCTGACTGCTAGGGCCTTCGACTCTCTTGTTGTGACTATATTTGGTTAACAGTTTTTGTTCGGGTGAGGAACTTAAGGATAATATTTACATTATTTGGTGTTGGTTGGGATAGGAGTTGTATTGGGTCAAGATTTTTGAATATTTTATTGTAAGAGGTTTTTAGGGATTGACATTCTTTTAGGATATGGCGTAATGTTATTTCTGTAATATTGCAGAATGGACATGCAGAATTTAACGTTGGGTCGAGGTAGTGTTGGTAGGTGATGTTTGAGTGGCCAAGGCTAAGTCTTGTGATTTCAGTTTGTTGGGATCTTGACGTGTTTTTTGGGGCTTTGTATTCCTGTGGGTCAAGAGTTTGGTACCAGTTTGATGCGTTGTGTATTGTGTTTCTTGGAAGTGTTTTGAGGGAGTTTTTTAAATATTTGCTTATGTGTTGAAAGTTATGATTTAGGGTTAGGATGAGTGGAAGATCGGTTGCATCTTTCGCTGCAAGGTCGGCTTACTCGTTACCCTTAATGCCTACATGGCGGGGGATCCAGATGATTTTAAATTTTGGTTGGTATTCGGTGAGGATGTTTCGGATGAAGGATGGATAATAGGATGAGTTGTTGATGTTTTCTATTGCGTCTATGGTTGAGAGTAGAGGTGGGCACGGGCCGACTTTTTTGCACCCGGCCCGATCCGCCCACGGTCAGAAGTTCAAAATTTTATCCGTACCCGAAAGCAAAAAAAATTTTCATACCCGCACCCAACCCGCCCGCCCGAAACAATTACAAAAAATTTAATTCTCAAAAATTACAACAATTTTTTTTTCTCAAAAATAACAATTTAATTCTTAAAAATTACAATATTATTTACACAAATATTACATGTTTTCGACTTTTCTTACTGTTTTATTACAATTTAAAATGCATAATAAATTGCTTAATTTGCAAGCGCACACAATGTTATCGATGTCGAAAGCAACCCTGTTGTTGCAGGCAAGTACAGTGCGCCTGTAAATTAAACAATTTATTATGCATTTTAAATTTTAATAGAACAGTAAAAATTTGTTCGGGTTAAGCAGTCTAACCCACACCCGCCCGCACCCAGTCCGAAATTGGATTTTTCAGCCCATACCCACGGGTAACCGCGGGTGACCACGGGTACCCGATAAAAACCCGGCCCGTGCCCACCTCTAGTTGAGAGGGAGTCGGTGTATATGGCTTGTTTTTAAAAATATTGATTTCAGCTGAAAAAACTGTTGAGTAAAATGGTATTAAGCCTGATTTTATTATGTTGTGTTCGTTGGTTATGGCGTAAGATGTGATTTTGTTTATTTGGGAGCCGTCTGTGAATATGGTTTTGTATTTTTTGTTGTAGTCAAGGATTTGTTTAAATAATTTGTTGTATATGAGAGGAGGAGATGAGGTTTTTAGACACTTTCTGAGAGAGGAATCCGTTAATAGAGTGTTTAGGTGCCATGGCGGGGTATGTATTATTGGGTTTCTGGGATAATGTTTGTGTGGGATACCGAAGACTTTGGCAGTGTTGATGATTCTGTCTATCGTTGATAGGTATTTAACTTTCTTATTATGTTTATAGTTTTTTAATATGTTGATGATTGGGGAGTTGTGTGAGTTTATTAGTTTTTTATAATTTATTTATTTATTTGCAATCTAACCGGATGGTTTAAGCTCCAGTGAGCTTAATCCATATATTTACATATGTACATATTTACAGAAAACCTATTTTATTTATAGTTTATTTGGGAGATCCAGGACATGGAATCTTTTTAGGCGCCGTGGACTGTCATTTGAGTTCTCTAGAAGTCCCAGTGCTAAGGCGTTGCCGTGACCATGTAGCCTTTTTATATATCTTTTTGTGCCCGCCTTCACTTCGTCTTTGACAAGAGGGAGCTTAAGGTCTTTGTGGATATCATAATTAGTCACATACCAACGAGCACCTGTAATTGTTCTGAGTGTCATAGACTGGTATCGCTGCAATATTTCTATGTTTGAGTTGCTTGCTGTTCCCCATAGCTGCATCGCATAAGTCCAAATTGGCTTCAGGACAGTCTTAGATAACCGTATTTTATTTTCAAGGCTTAGCTGTGATCGCGGACCTAGAAGCCTGTACATTTTCTTTGTCTTAGCTTTTAGTTGAGCTTGTTTTGCTTTTATATGCTGTTTCCAGGTCAGCCGGCGGTCCAAGTGTACTCCCAGATATTTCACAGTTTCGCTAACTGGAATGGTAGCGCCATTGAATGAAACTGGGACAGATTCCGCGTCTGAGCGAGAATGTGACTTGCACAGACTTTTGGGCGTTCACCACTATTCTCCACCTTTTTAACCATACTTCAATTAGACCAAGTTCTTCTTGAAGTAGGTTGGCTGCAACAGTTGGGTCACTGTTCGTAGCAATGATTGCCGTGTCGTCAGCATATGTTGCTATCTGAACAGCGTTTGTACTAGACAAGTCTGCTGTGAAGACAGTGTACAGAACAGGGCCTAAAACACTGCCTTGAGGGACTCCAGCATCAACAGTGCATATAGTGGACGATTCATCCTGTTCTTGAACATAGAATATCCTGTTTTCTAAGTAGGATTTTATTATTAAGAAGTACGGAGCGGGCAACACTTTTTTAATTTTGTACAGCAGTCCTGCATGCCACACTCTATCGAAGGCCTGTTTGACATCCAAAAATACTCCAGTGCAATATTTTTTGCTTTCAAACGCATTTAGAATTTCCTGCGTAATACGATGGCATTGTTCGATCGTACCATGTCCCCTTCTGAACCCAAACTGATGTTCGGGTATGATATTTAGCTTGTCCAGTACAGGTAACATTCTACTCAAAAGTATACGTTCAAATACTTTAGAGAACGTCACCAGCAAACTAATGGGACGGTACGATGATGTGCAGCCTTCCGGTTTGTTGGGCTTTGGAATCATTATAACCTCTGCGCATTTCCACTGACTTGGAAAGTATTCGAGTCGAAGCATAGCATTATATATGTATGTCAGTAGCCGGATGCATTTTTTTGGGAGAATTCTAATAGTGTTTGCACAAATTTTATCGTATCCAGGAGACTTTTTCTTATTTAGCTTTTTCATTTCCTCTTCTACCTCTGAAACAGTCGTTTGGCTTATCGGCAGGCTCATTTGACAGGCTGATTCCAGAAAATGATTTACCTCGTCTGCTGTGTCAGTATCGGTTTCCGCATTAGGCTTAAAAATTGAGCTTAAATGTTCTGCAAATGCTTCAGCCTTCTCAAGATTGTTTCTGCAGCGTTGGCCGTTGCTGTCAGTAATTATGGTTGCTCTTCTGGCAGGTCTCTTTAAATATTTTGTACCTCTCCATAGGCTATAATCTAGGTCACTAGTGTATGGGTCAAGATTTCTTAGATAATCTGCCGTCGCTTCATTTTTAATTTCCCATAGTTTAATGTTTAATTCCTTTGCAGCCTTGTTGAAATTTCTTTTGTCTGTCGGGCTTCGAGTTGTTTGCCATATTTTGCGAAGCCTTCTCTTAGTAGCTATTTGAGCTCTTAGTTCTAGAGGTAGGAAAGTTTGGCTACATAAATTTTCATCTGGTGGAGGTGTAAACATATGTCCAGCTATATGAATAGAGTTAGTCAATGTTTCAACTGCAGAGTCAATCTCTTCCCCTGTTCTTAGGGATATGTCTAGCCTCGTTTTCTGTTCAAGCCAATTTTTAAATGCGCTTATATTAGTTTTGGCATTAGTAATTCTATAAGGCTTTTGCTTGAAGCAAACTGTAGAGCCATATGTCAAAATAATGGGTGAGTGATCAGAGCTCAAGTCAAAACTCTCCTCTATTTTTAAATTGTTTTGCGGAAGTCCAGAGTATACAATAAAATCAAGTAAATCTGGGATTTTTCTCGTATCAGTTGGCCAGTATGTTGGCTTACCTGTCGACAGGGTTGAGTATTTATTATGCGTTATGCATTTATACAGTTCAGCACCCTTTGGGTTTACTAGTCTCGATCCCCACCAGGGGCGTTTTGCGTTGTAGTCGCCACCAGCAATAAACTGTCTACCCAGTCTTTGAAAAAGTGTGTTAAAATTATCTAACTTGCAGGGATATCTAGGTGGCACATACACTGCAGCAACAGCGATGTTTGAATGCATACATTATTTTATTATTTTATTAGTGATTTGTAGAGTTTGGCTGTGGTAATTTGATTTCGTATGTGTAGTGGGGGTATTTGGGCTTCGTGAAGCATATTGTTGACAGGAGTGGTTCTGAAGGCACCGAGTGATATTCTTATTGCAGAATTGACGATTGAATTAAAGGGTCGGATGGTAGATTGAGGGGCAGGTCCAAACAGGGGGAGGCAATAGTCAATTTTTGATATTATTATTGCTTTGGTGACGTTAAGGGAGGAAGTGTGACAGTTGAATTTGTGGTTTGCTAGGCATTTTAAAATATGGATTTTTTTTCTAACGAGGCTCTTAGGGATTTTATGTGGTCGTGAAAGTTGTATTAGTTGTTGATGTGGACGCCTAAGAGTTTTAAGCAGTTAACATTTGTTAACTGATAGTTAGTTGTAAGGATGTGGCATGAGCAGTTGTGTTTGCATTTTGTAGGGGATAATTGCGCTCCAGAGTAATCGCACCATTCTGATATTTGTGAGAATAGTGTGGTTAGGTTTATGTTTTTGTTTTTGGTATTAGAGATATTTATGAAAAGATTAAAGTCGTCGGCATATGCGCTTACTTGGATGTTTTTGTGAAGGGATATGATTGAGTGGATTTTGTTGAAAGCGATGGTGAAGAGGATAACCGAGAGGGGGGAGCCTTGTGGGATACCATTATGTAAGGGACGTGTCGTTGAGTGGTTGTTTCCTATTTTTGCTATGAGTTTTCTGTTTGTCATGAAGTTTTTTACGTAGCCGATGCTCCATGTTTTGAGTTGGTCGAGTATCGTGTGTAGTCCTATTCTGAGAGATGGTCTAGAAAAAGTAGACTATCTATAGTAGATTTGCCTTTTTTGAAGCCGACTTGAGTGCTGTGTATAAGTTTGCTGTTGTTGACAAACCAACACAGTCTTTTTGCAACAATTTTATCAAGAACTTTTGATAAGCAGAGGTTTAAGGAAATTGGTCAGTAAGAGATTAATACGGATTTTGGTGAGGATGGTTTAAGTATTGAGATAATTATGCTAGTCTTGTACGATTGTGGGATAAAATTTGTATGGATTAAATTTTTAAGATGAACTATGCGGGTCTTAGTTTTGTTGTCTATGTTCTTTATCATAGCATAGTTGATTCTGTCTTGGCCAGGTGTTTTGCCAGTTAGTGATTTGATTGCTGCATTGAATTCTAATACTGAAATATCATTTTCTATAGCTAATGCTTTTTTGTTAACTGTGGGTGTGGGCTTTAATGCTAATGTAGTGCGTTTAGCTGAAGAATAGTTTGTAGGGAAGTTGTTGTCGTTGGCTGCGTCTGACCAGTTTTTGCAGCTTTTGTTCGCTATTTCCGATCTTTCGGTGATGTGCTGGGATGAGGTTGGGTTGAGGATGTGTTTGGAAGGATTGAATGTTGAGCCATATTTTTTGTGATGAGGTTTGTGGATTGATTTGTGCTGTAATAGTGTTTGTGCTTGCTGTTTTTGCTGTTTTTAATTAATTTTTAATTTTAATTATGTTTTCTGTTTAAATGTTGCGTTTTAGTTTTCTCCACGATCGTACCTTGTTGTTACGTAGCAATTGGAGTTGATTGTTCCACCAGGTGCTGGTGTTTTTGGAGGGATGATTAGGGGATTGCGAAGTGAGCTGCGGTTCGAATGATTTTTTGTATGTTGGCTGTTTCCTTGTTTATATTGTTACTGCTTACAATTGGTTCAGTTAGTTATTGAGTATATTTTGAAAATAGAGGCCAATCTGCGCTGTCGGTTTTGAATCGTGGTTTCTAATTGGGTCTGTCGGTGGGGTTTGATGTGAATACTTTAATAATTATGAGCGCGTGGTCGCTACCGTGGACGTCTTCTCACATTTCCCAGCTGCTTTCGAGCATTAGTTCGGGGGAGCAGAGGGTGAGGTCTTGGTGAGTGAGCGTGTTGTGTGTACTGAGGTGTGTTGGGGTGCCGTCATGAGAAGGGTAAGGTTGGAGGAAGTTATAAAATTGGCCTCCGGAAGCCATCGTGGATGAGTTTTTGGTGTAGATGGTGTAGTTGATTGGGGTAGGGATTGTTGAGGTGGTTTTAAAATGAGTTTCTTGAAGGCTTAATATTTGTGGGGAGAATTTTTTAATTAATAGTTGTAACTGTTCGTACTTGTTGAAGTAGCCGTGACCGTTCCATTGTATTATCTTAATCATAACTTAAGGGAATAGTTTTTTCTTTTTTTGTATTGTTTGTTTTGTTTGAGAGATCAGTATGAATATTTTTGTAGTTTTTCTTTTTTTTTGCCACAATGCCTTCTTGCTGTTTAATGGCAATGGGGTGTTGCGGCGCATTGATTTTTGCACACCGTCGGTGGCCGGGAGGCGGACACCGAACAACACGCATGAGCGCTGTTCAGTGGCTCTCATGCCCATTGGGCGCCCGCACTCCAGCCTGCGACAGTGTGCCAGTATTACTTCTTCATGAACTTCGCGGAGATTGTTACAATATTTGACACCTTTGAAATAGTTTCGTGTATTGTGTTCAGGCACTTCTACATTTGTTGTATTGCCTAATGCGATGAGTTGTATGAGTTTCACGGCTTGTGACATTGATTTTGTTTTAATTTCGTACGATCCGTTTGCTAAGAGTTTGCACTCTTCCACTTCACTACTGCACAGGTTGTCTGTAGTTTTTATACTCGTTTCCCGAAGGGAAAAAGAGTATATTGGTTTTGTGAAATGTCCGTCTTGCTGTCCGTCCGTCTGTCCGTATGAATGCAATATTTGTCTACGCTATTGAAGCTAGAGACTTGAAATTTGGAACATATACTCGTGTATACCCTCGAATTATAAAGTGTCAAGATTTTCCGGATACGCCCACTAGGGGCGTGGCAAATCGGAAAATGGTTGCGCCCATAGTTAAGAAATCATATTAGTTGAAGAGCTAGAGAGTTGAAATTTGGAATGTATACTTGCGTTGACCAGCCAAGCTCAAAAAGATATGGCGGATATATCTACGCCCATTGGGGGCGTGGCAAATCGGGAAAACTGTAACTTCTACAGTTTTAAAGCTAGAATGCTGAAATTTGGCACGTAACTTAACGCTACGATTCTATAAAGACTGATAAAATGATTTGATGTCTACGCCCACTGGGGGCGTGACAAATCGGATCTGAATATATAGTGATTTTACAAGATCAGCTATATTTTGAGCACTATTGATGCTAGAGACTTGAAATTTGATATATATACTCGGATAAGCAACCCAAGATCAAAAAGATATGGCAAATCGCAAAAAGCTTATAGCTCCTACAGTTTTAGAGCTAGACGATTCCAAATTGGATGTTTGTGGTACTGGGGGCCTCCTCTATTGATTCCCCAAAAATAAATCTTACGCCCCTTTGGGGGCGTGGTATATGGAAAAATACCCTGTAACTTTCACATTTTTGGAGTGTAAGCATCAAAGTTTTACAGTTACGTTTCCCTCAACTCCTTCTAGGAACTTGCCAAATATGATATGTCTACGCCTACTGGGGGCTTGGCAAATTGGCAGCAAAATTTGTAACGCCCAGCTGCAAAATTCATATGCCTGTGCCACCTATATAAATAAGCTTAATAAGAATTGCTAAGACGACAAACGGCACTTCTGAGAAATATATGTAATTCGATTTAATGTTGAAGTTCTGCAAATAATTTATCTGCTAAAATGATCATTTTTCGTATAGACTAGGTCAGTTATGTTATTTTCTTTTTGTGTGTGTGACCCTGACAAAAAATGTAAATATCAAATACCGATATTTGTGTAATCGGCTTAGTCCGAACAAAATTATTCACACACAAAAAAATTGACGATAGGTCCCATCATGTATGTATGTATGTAGGCACGAACAGCTGCGCAACTATTTTCATGCCTTCGCCGCCGCGTCTCGAACGCGGACCCTTTTGCTTACACGCTTTTCATCTACCTGCTGCGCCACATAAGTTTTGCATTGCCTGTTGGCAAATCCGAAACTACTTCACTCCAAGGGCGACTTTTGACAAATACAAAACTATAGAAGCTGCTGTTAATGCAAACATAATATAAACATAAATCAATCGCAATTGTGATTCTTAGAAAATGCTGAAATGCGCGCATATGAATGTATGTGTATGTGTACATACAAAAACGGTGGTCGGTTGAATGTATGCGTATAAAGGGCGATATTTGACAAATACAAAACTAAAGAAGCGGCTGAAAATGCAAACACAACTCGATAACAATTTTGGTTGAAGAATATGCTAGAATGAATGGCGCTGAATTTATTTGTGACCATGCATAAGCAAACGCGCTTGCACGTTTCAATGTATGTATAAATGTAAATGTATTTTGCTGTCGCTGCTTAACGCGTGCGTGTCATAATTGGCCAAACGTTTTGTTTAATAGATTACGACTGACTTAACGGAACTTGATAAAACTTTCAGCATATGATTCTATTGAATTTTTTACATTTTATAAAAATGCTAATTCATTCACATAGTTATATTTGCAAAAATTTAAATTGCATAAAATTCATATGAATCTACATAAATGCAAAATTTGAGATAAATTATTAAATTTAAAATACCAGATGCCCCTGTGGGAAACGAGTATCATGCTTTAGGTCTCGCCCTAAGGCAACGTTCTTACTTGTTTTTAATTTGGAAAGGCGAGTAATTTACAAGTGTTTTGTCTTCGTCGGTGCGTTTCATTATGAAATATTTGGGGCCGATACAATGATTAGTTGGCATTTTTGATTTGTCAATTTTAAATTGATGGGTGTTTGACCTGCTATGCCGGTCTGGTGGTTCTCGCATGCTGCAGTTGTTGTTGTAATTTTAGTTAGGTTGTTGTTTTTTTCCCGTTATACAGTTAGAAGTAAAATGTTTAGCATTGTGATTTTGTTTTTGTAAGTTTATTGTGTTTTGTTTTGAGTTGTTCGTTTTACAAGTTTAGTGAGATAAGCGTGGGCACGTCTGCTCTGCTTGACTGATTAAATCGAACTGGGCTCAAGATATAATAAGTGACTTACAGAACATGAAAGAAGACGTTCCTTAGTTTCAAGCGCCAAAGCAACTGAAAACAAAGCTTCCATATTCTTGTGGAAGTCCCAGAAAGTGGCCGGCGTTCTTCGACATATTCTCTAAGCTGATTCAAAACAGTAAGGAAATCAGCGATAAGCGACAAGCTCGTGAGCACCTCCGCTAATATGGATACCGTCACCGCTAATCAGAAGTTAGCAGAAACGTGCAAAAAAAAAATTAAAATAGAAAACATCAAAAGGCATTTCATCCCGCTGGCAAACCCCCACATTCAAAGATTAAAGCTGGCACATAGCAAAAATTAGAAAAAGAGTAGAAAAAAAGTTCCAGTTGTAGCAAAAAAAAAATATTAGTGAAGTAAAAAGATCAATTAACAATATTTGTGTACTACCAACTCCGACAAAGGAACAACCACAAGAGCAGGCCGACATGAAAGATAGGGACGAGAGTGTAATTGCTACAATATCTTCGACATCAACATCAACATTAACATCGGGTACTGCTGAAAATACACCAAGAGATATCCAATTGTCAGATCAATCAATTGATGATACTACCAATCTACTGTAAGTAGCCCGAATGATGTCCAAAAAACTTCTGCCGCAACTGCAACTGCAACATCTGGAGATAAGAACGATAAAATCGTGTCCAATTTTAGCACTGGACATTAAAAAACAAACTGCATCGGAAACCAACAATGCTGTATATATATTTACGGCAATTAAATCGGCAGTCGACAACTTCACTGGGAGTAGCAACAACAATACCATATCGTCTACAAACGATTTGGTTGCATCCCAAAGCCAATCAGTATCAATAGCTGCTTTAAGGCAGCATCATAAAATAGTGAACTACCCTTATTTGCAGGCCTTGGCATCGGCAGCAATGATGAAAGCGGCCACCTAGCCTCACAAAAATATAGTATCGACTAAACACCACCACAGTCAGTGTATTCATTCATGGTCCTTCGAGCCGGATCCACTATTGAATGAAAGCCAACACAGTCAAGTACAGCGTGCTTCCAGCGAAGTGTACACTGTTAGTATATGGTTATTATATGGTTATTAAAGCCGGAACCACAAACTTATAAAATATTTGTGGAAAGTGCTTAAAAATTGCCTTTGGCTTACCTGTAAGTAGAGGCACAGCACGGTCAACCAGGTGATCCAAACTAAAAATCCTCCAACTAATCAAGCCAAGATTTACAAGATGCTGCTAACAAAAACTCTTGAGTTGCTAAGAAGTTATAAAAAATATATGACAGTATTCTGCAGGCCATAGCTAAAAGGAATGAGTTTGCAGTCGTGGATGAGTTGACAGCGGAATTAACTACCAATCACTTAGTGCTAAACCATTAGTATTTTACAGAGAAAATATATGATTGGATTATGGAAAAAATTAGGATCTAGAAAAAAGAGGCCCGGACGAAGGCCGAAGTTTCCGACCACCCTATGGACACCGATAAACCATCATATAGAAAACATTGAAAAATGCGACGGAAAACATCAAGCAAAAAATATTTCTAACAGGAAAAAATATTTACAGAAGAACAAGAATTCATCGGCGACAGACTGATAAATAACCTTAACAAAAAAACAAGTAAGAGTGCTCTAGTCGAGACTGCTCTACTAGGAGATACCCTGAGCGCTGTGAAGAGCCACTATTCAAATAATTCTTCGCTTCTTTTATGCATACATACAAACAACACATACTCACACATATGCACGCACGCATAAGCGCGCGCTCTGCCAACTGCGCAGTTGACGCAGCGACTGCGCTTGGGCTGCAATGTGGGCATTACTATTGGAACTTTATTGTTGAATAACTTGTAGCGATGTACTAAATGCATCAAACTTTCAAAACTTATTAATGACATTCATATGTGTGTATTAGCCAAAGCATAAGTCTTTAGTATTTAATTTGGGTTTTTTTAAATTGGGGCATGACAGCCAAAATCTTGAAAATGAATTAATATTATCGATAAATGCCGATAATACAATAGCAAAATCTATCGAAAAATTTCATAAGCTCGTTCAGCGTATGGTATACACGAGTGTATAATTTCAAGTCTCTAGGTTGAGTACTTTAGAATATCTCAGCGTTCACTTGGACAGACAGACGGACAGGGCTATATGTAGACTCGTCTTGTCGCGCTGTTCAAGAATATATATACTTTATGGGGTGTGGCACGCCTCCTTCTGCCTGTTACATACCATTTTCACAAAACCAGTATACCCTGTTTTCCCATTTTCAATGGGCTCAAGGTATACAAATTGGTATCGACACCAACACTCAGTGCATTTATTCATGGTCCTTCGAGCCCCACACGCCAATATTCGCGTACCATGTCGACACATACCCACATACACATTCCACAGGCAGCAAGAACGACTACAAAAACAAAAGCGCACCAACGCTTTCATACCCTTTATACCAATAATAGTAGAAGTCTCAACATTTTACATGAGCCATGTACCTGCTTAGTAGGGAAGAAATGCGAACTGTTGAAAAACACATTTTATAATTTTTGTGATCTGCTGCTTGGCTAATATGTTAGGCACACACATGAAAAACTTCCTTAGCCATCCCATACCCAAGCCGCAAGATCTAGCAGCTGTAAATTCTACTGGCAGCAAGTTTCACATATAGGCACATGAATGCACACACATGTCGCAAGAGACTGTAAGAATGTGTGCATGTTTGTCGTGAAATCATGTTTTTAGACGCTTTCATACCCTGTGTAAAAATAATCATGAAAAAGCGATCATTTTGCATGAGCGTGGCAACCGCTTTCAAGAATTCGGCATACTCTTCACTCAGCAGCAAAGAAATGGAATCTCATCTCGGCAAATTTCAATTCTTCTGCCGATTTCTCGAAGCAGAATAATTCTGCCTCGAGCTGTTTTTGTTGCGAACGTTATGAGACTGCGCCGAATAAAAACGAAGTTGTGACGGGTCTAATCGTCAATTTTTTATACCCTGAGCCCATTGAAAATGGAAAATCAGGGTATAATGGTTTTGTTAAATGTATGTAACAGGCAGAAGGAGGCGTGTCAGACCCCACAAAGTATATATATATAGCCCTGTCCGTCTGTCTGTCCGTCCGTCCGTCTGTATGTTTGAACGCGTCGATTGAAGCATGTAGACAAGCTAGAGACTTGAATTTTTTTTTTTGGGTCCGTGGATAGCACGCGCAGTTCAAGTTTGTTACCAAAAAACGATATATATATTTTTTTGTTTTGTTATCGATTTCTATCTCCCACACCTTTAGAGCTAGACCACTCAAATTTTGCATATAGATTCATGTGAATTTTATGCTTAGTCCGAACAAAATTATTCACACACAAAAAAATTGACGATAGGTCCCATCATGTATGTATGTATGTAGGCACGAACAGCTGCGCAACTATTTTCATGCCTTCGCCGCCGCGTCTCGAACGCGGACCCTTTTGCTTACACGCTTTTCATCTACCTGCTGCGCCACATAAGTTTTGCATTGCCTGTTGGCAAATCCGAAACTACTTCACTACAAGGGCGACTTTTGACAAATACAAAACTATAGAAGCTGCTGTTAATGCAAACACAATATAAACATAAATCAATCGCAATTGTGATTCTTAGAAAATGCTGAAATGCGCGCATATGAATGTATGTGTATGTGTACATACAAAAACGGTGGTCGGTTGAATGTATGCGTATAAAGGGCGATATTTGACAAATACAAAACTAAAGAAGCGGCTGAAAATGCAAACACAACTCGATAACAATTTTGGTTGAAGAATATGCTAGAATGAATGGCGCTGAATTTATTTGTGACCATGCATAAGCAAACGCGCTTGCACGTTTCAATGTATGTATAAATGTAAATGTATTTTGCTGTCGCTGCTTAACGCGTGCGTGTCATAATTGGCCAAACGTTTTGTTTAATAGATTACGACTGACTTAACGGAACTTGATAAAACTTTCAGCATATGATTCTATTGAATTTTTTACATTTTATAAAAATGCTAATTCATTCACATAGTTATATTTGCAAAAATTTAAATTGCATAAAATTCATATGAATCTACATAAATGCAAAATTTGAGATAAATTATTAAATTTAAAATACCAGATGCCCCTGTGGGAAACGAGTATCATGCTTTAGGTCTCGCCCTAAGGCAACGTTCTTACTTGTTTTTAATTTGGAAAGGCGAGTAATTTACAAGTGTTTTGTCTTCGTCGGTGCGTTTCATTATGAAATATTTGGGGCCGATACAATGATTAGTTGGCATTTTTGATTTGTCAATTTTAAATTGATGGGTGTTTGACCTGCTATGCCGGTCTGGTGGTTCTCGCATGCTGCAGTTGTTGTTGTAATTTTAGTTAGGTTGTTGTTTTTTTCCCGTTATACAGTTAGAAGTAAAATGTTTAGCATTGTGATTTTGTTTTTGTAAGTTTATTGTGTTTTGTTTCGAGTTGTTCGTTTTACAAGTTTAGTGAGATAAGCGTGGGCACGTCTGCTCTGCTTGACTGATTAAATCGAACTGGGCTCAAGATATAATAAGTGACTTACAGAACATGAAAGAAGACGTTCCTTAGTTTCAAGCGCCAAAGCAACTGAAAACAAAGCTTCCATATTCTTGTGGAAGTCCCAGAAAGTGGCCGGCGTTCTTCGACATATTCTCTAAGCTGATTCAAAACAGTAAGGAAATCAGCGATAAGCGACAAGCTCGTGAGCACCTCCGCTAATATGGATACCGTCACCGCTAATCAGAAGTTAGCAGAAACGTGCAAAAAAAAAATTAAAATAGAAAACATCAAAAGGCATTTCATCCCGCTGGCAAACCCCCACATTCAAAGATTAAAGCTGGCACATAGCAAAAATTAGAAAAAGAGTAGAAAAAAAGTTCCAGTTGTAGCAAAAAAAAAAATATTAGTGAAGTAAAAAGATCAATTAACAATATTTGTGTACTACCAACTCCGACAAAGGAACAACCACAAGAGCAGGCCGACATGAAAGATAGGGACGAGAGTGTAATTGCTACAATATCTTCGACATCAACATCAACATTAACATCGGGTACTGCTGAAAATACACCAAGAGATATCCAATTGTCAGATCAATCAATTGATGATACTACCAATCTACTGTAAGTAGCCCGAATGATGTCCAAAAAACTTCTGCCGCAACTGCAACTGCAACATCTGGAGATAAGAACGATAAAATCGTGTCCAATTTTAGCACTGGACATTAAAAAACAAACTGCATCGGAAACCAACAATGCTGTATATATATTTACGGCAATTAAATCGGCAGTCGACAACTTCACTGGGAGTAGCAACAACAATACCATATCGTCTACAAACGATTTGGTTGCATCCCAAAGCCAATCAGTATCAATAGCTGCTTTAAGGCAGCATCATAAAATAGTGAACTACCCTTATTTGCAGGCCTTGGCATCGGCAGCAATGATGAAAGCGGCCACCTAGCCTCACAAAAATATAGTATCGACTAAACACCACCACAGTCAGTGTATTCATTCATGGTCCTTCGAGCCGGATCCACTATTGAATGAAAGCCAACACAGTCAAGTACAGCGTGCTTCCAGTGAAGTGTACACTGTTAGTATATGGTTATTATATGGTTATTAAAGCCGGAACCACAAACTTATAAAATATTTGTGGAAAGTGCTTAAAAATTGCCTTTGGCTTACCTGTAAGTAGAGGCACAGCACGGTCAACCAGGTGATCCAAACTAAAAATCCTCCAACTAATCAAGCCAAGATTTACAAGATGCTGCTAACAAAAACTCTTGAGTTGCTAAGAAGTTATAAAAAATATATGACAGCATTCTGCAGGCCATAGCTAAAAGGAATGAGTTTGCAGTCGTGGATGAGTTGACAGCGGAATTAACTACCAATCACTTAGTGCTAAACCATTAGTATTTTACAGAGAAAATATATGATTGGATTATGGAAAAAATTAGGATCTAGAAAAAAGAGGCCCGGACGAAGGCCGAAGTTTCCGACCACCCTATGGACACCGATAAACCATCATATAGAAAACATTGAAAAATGCGACGGAAAACATCAAGCAAAAAATATTTCTAACAGGAAAAAATATTTACAGAAGAACAAGAATTCATCGGCGACAGACTGATAAATAACCTTAACAAAAAAACAAGTAAGAGTGCTCTAGTCGAGACTGCTCTACTAGGAGATACCCTGAGCGCTGTGAAGAGCCACTATTCAAATAATTCTTCGCTTCTTTTATGCATACATACAAACAACACATACTCACACATATGCACGCACGCATAAGCGCGCGCTCTGCCAACTGCGCAGTTGACGCAGCGACTGCGCTTGGGCTGCAATGTGGGCATTACTATTGGAACTTTATTGTTGAATAACTTGTAGCGATGTACTAAATGCATCAAACTTTCAAAACTTATTAATGACATTCATATGTGTGTATTAGCCAAAGCATAAGTCTTTAGTATTTAATTTGGGTTTTTTTAAATTGGGGCATGACAGCCAAAATCTTGAAAATGAATTAATATTATCGATAAATGCCGATAATACAATAGCAAAATCTATCGAAAAATTTCATAAGCTCGTTCAGCGTATGGTATACACGAGTGTATAATTTCAAGTCTCTAGGTTGAGTACTTTAGAATATCTCAGCGTTCACTTGGACAGACAGACGGACAGGGCTATATGTAGACTCGTCTTGTCGCGCTGTTCAAGAATATATATACTTTATGGGGTGTGGCACGCCTCCTTCTGCCTGTTACATACCATTTTCACAAAACCAGTATACCCTGTTTTCCCATTTTCAATGGGCTCAAGGTATACAAATTGGTATCGACACCAACACTCAGTGCATTTATTCATGGTCCTTCGAGCCCCACACGCCAATATTCGCGTACCATGTCGACACATACCCACATACACATTCCACAGGCAGCAAGAACGACTACAAAAACAAAAGCGCACCAACGCTTTCATACCCTTTATACCAATAATAGTAGAAGTCTCAACATTTTACATGAGCCATGTACCTGCTTAGTAGGGAAGAAATGCGAACTGTTGAAAAACACATTTTATAATTTTTGTGATCTGCTGCTTGGCTAATATGTTAGGCACACACATGAAAAACTTCCTTAGCCATCCCATACCCAAGCCGCAAGATCTAGCAGCTGTAAATTCTACTGGCAGCAAGTTTCACATATAGGCACATGAATGCACACACATGTCGCAAGAGACTGTAAGAATGTGTGCATGTTTGTCGTGAAATCATGTTTTAGACGCTTTCATACCCTGTGTAAAAATAATCATGAAAAAGCGATCATTTTGCATGAGCGTGGCAACCGCTTTCAAGAATTCGGCATACTCTTCACTCAGCAGCAAAGAAATGGAATCTCATCTCGGCAAATTTCAATTCTTCTGCCGATTTCTCGAAGCAGAATAATTCTGCCTCGAGCTGTTTTTGTTGCGAACGTTATGAGACTGCGCCGAATAAAAACGAAGTTGTGACGGGTCTAATCGTCAATTTTTTATACCCTGAGCCCATTGAAAATGGAAAATCAGGGTATAATGGTTTTGTTAAATGTATGTAACAGGCAGAAGGAGGCGTGTCAGACCCCACAAAGTATATATATATAGCCCTGTCCGTCTGTCTGTCCGTCCGTCCGTCTGTATGTTTGAACGCGTCGATTGAAGCATGTAGACAAGCTAGAGACTTGAATTTTTTTTTTTGGGTCCGTGGATAGCACGCGCAGTTCAAGTTTGTTACCAAAAAACGATATATATATTTTTTTGTTTTGTTATCGATTTCTATCTCCCACACCTTTAGAGCTAGACCACTCAAATTTTGCATATAGATTCATGTGAATTTTATGCAATTTCTATTTTTTTTTTTGAATACCGGCTCTTTTTACTAATTAATCGCCCCCCCCCCCCCTGTCAACAAACACCCATTGAGAGTCTGTTGCAAATATAACCATGTGAATAAATTAGCATTTTTATTAAATGTAAAAAAATTCAATAGAATCATATGATAAAAGTTTCATCAAATTCCGTTAAGTCAGTCCCGATTTATTAAACAAAACGTTTAGCTGCACGTGGCAAGCAGCGACGCGCAGCAAAAAACATTTACATATATTCTCACATACACACATTGAAACGAGCAAGCGCGTCTGCATGTGCATGTGCACAAATTAATTCAATTCTAGCATATTCTTCAACCAAATCTGTGTTTGAATTGTATTTGTATTTGTCATATATCGCCCTTTACACGCATACATTGTAACAGACCACCGTTTTTGTATGTACACATACTCATACGTTCATATGCGCGCATTTCAGCATATTCTAAGAATTACAATTGCGATTGATCTGCTTCTTTAGTTTTGTATTTGTCAGGTTCGAGCCCAGGTGATGTTTGTTTTTCTTCTTCTTTTTTGTTGATTTGTTTATTGATTTAATCATTTATATGCAAGCTATATAGCGTATTAGACAATGCAAATCGGACGGGGCTCAGGGGATCTCCTAGTCGGGCACCTCCGACTCGAGTTTTCGTTCTTGTTTCTTATTCATTGTGTGGTGTAACAAGAACTAAAAACGAAGAGAGCCGCGCGCAGGCAGGCTTGATCATTCAATTGCTCGCAGGCAACGCTAATACGCGTATTAGAGTATACTTATGTTGAAGAGGCAATGTTGCCGTACAAAATATTTATTTCCAACACTCCTCAACATTGCTTGTTCTTTACATTCATTTTATCAAGCAATTGCATACCCATCATTTTCAATCTTTTCATGTTTACTCCAACTTAAGATTATAGGGCGGGAGGTCCACCAATGACCAAGTTCTGTTTGTCTGCAGACTGTCCATCTCCGCCTGCATTGATTCTCGCCAGAATTCGGCTTCATTCGCTTCCAACGAATGCTTGATGCTCTCAGGAACAGCGGCATCATTTGTTGTTATGAAATTCACTATGTCGTACTGCTTGAGGGGCCGCCCGCGTCTTCCCGTGTGAATCATCTTTAGACGTCCAGAGCCCTTCTTGCTGCTGGTGCCAATCTCGTCTCCAACGTCGATTGCTCCTTCTGCAGCTTTACTGCTACTTTCCATTTCATCCTGGCACTCGTCTTCTTCGCACTGTGTACTACTTTGAATCACCGTGCTAAATATGTCCATAGGAACCTCTTTCCTTTCCTGATGATTCAGTGGATACTCCTTCTCGATGAATATAACATCACGGGCCTCAATCAACTTTCCTGACTCTTAATTGTACAAGCGGTATGCCTTTGCAGTGTCCGAGTAGCCTACCATAACATGTTCAACTCCCTTCGGTTGAAATTTTACTTCTGTGTCTTGTTTAGAACAATTGCTTTTGAGCCGAACACACGGAGATGCGACACTGTTGGCTTTACTCCAGACCAATACTCTATTGGTGTCATGTTTTTCAACGTAGACGTTTCAGATCTATTTCTCAGATATGCCGCCGTATTTATGGCCTCTGCCCAGTATGCCTCTTCGAGGTCAGCATGCGCCATCATGCTCCGAGCCATTTCCACCAGCGTTCATTAGCTCGCCCTGCCACTCCGTTTTGCTGTGGCGTATGAGGTACAGTTAATTGCCGTTTTATTCCATTATCTTTCAAGAATTTCTTAAACGCGCCGCTTAAATATTCGCGCCCATTATCGGTCCGCAGACTCTTTATTTGTTTGCTAGTTTGCTTCTCTGCGAACGCCTTAAAAAATTTGAATTTGTCGAGTATATCGTCAAGCGTTCTAAGGAAATATACGTGAACGTACAGCGAGCTGTCATTAATAAATGTGGAAAAATACTTGGCGTCTCCTCGAGACGCGATACTCATTGGACCACAAATATCTGTGTGTATCAAATCCAGCACACCCTTAGTGCGATTCTCTGATGCCTTCGAGAATTTCTGTACGCAAATTTATCCTTTTGCAAATGTCTCACACACAATGTCACTTGCATTTGTATACTGCGCAATTTTGAGTCCAGGCACCATGTCATCCTTAACCATCTTATTCATGCTTGCAAAATTCAGATGCCAATCGGCTGCCATTTCATGACTTCTGACGTGCTATTCTGGACTGTGAACAATTTCTTAGTCGGTATTTCTGCCAAGAACAGATCGTTCTGCCTTCTTGCAACAAAAATCACCTCACCGTCCCGATCTATTATAGATGCTTATTTATTCTCGAACTTGGCTCGAAATACCTTTTGGACAGCTTTTTCAACCGAAACAAAATTATACTGCAAATCTTTTAATAAAATAGCACGTTGTTTAATTGAATCGGACTTCCGCAAATATTTATTTCAACTGTTCCACATCCATCGGCAATCAAATAGCTATTTCCAGCTAAAGCGACTTTTTCTTTGTGCTTTTTCATATTTACAAAATACGGCCGCTCGCAACATAGATGTGTCGTGGCGCCACTGTCCAGGCACCAAACTGTTTTTGCGAGTTTGCTTGTGTTGTAATTTGTAGAAGTGAATACCGAAATATTGTTCTTTCCATCTTCTTTGTTTTGTTTTTACTCTTTGCGCTCCCGGCAATTTAGAGCAATGTGACCGACTCGGCCACAGGTCCAGCACGTGCCTTTTATTTTTCTTTACTTTCTATTTGATTTTTTGTTACCGCTGCCTTGGCTAACGCTGTTGTTGCCATGGTGCTTTTGCGCTAGAGCCGAGAACATTCTTGCTTCTCCGTAATTTTCGACGCCCGCCGACTGGTTCCTCTCGCCTTCTTCCAGCAATTTTACTTTTAATGCGCTGAGCGTTGGTAGGGTATCGTGAGTTTCGATCGCCACCACAAAATTTTCATACTCAGACAAGCTCGCTAACAGCAGTATCGACGACAACTCATCTGGCATTGAAACTCCAACCTCACTTAGTTTTCCAAAACGTTAGTAAAATTGTTCAAATGTTCTGCCACCGCACCGGCGTCCCCCATTCTCATATGGAGTAACTGTTTTAATAAACTGACCCGGCGCGCGGGGTCCATCAGCATATGAATTTCCTTTAACTTTGTCCATGCTTCACGCGATGTTTCACAATGTTTAATGTTATTTATTTGTGACGCTTTTATGCACAATAAAATGCTTGCCAGAGCTTTTTCATCTTTGGCATCAAACGCAGCTTTTCTCTCTGCACTGTCGCTCTGGTTTTTCACTACGCGACCACATATTGTTGCCCACAAATCAGCATGTATCAGTACACTTTTCATTTATACTGCCCACGCACTATAATTCTGATCGTCCAGTTTTTCGATTGATAGCATTGCTGAATTCATTTTGTGGCTTTATTTTTTCCATTTCTTTTTAAGTTCTTTCACTGCCGCAGTCCGGTGACCTGGGCCCATAACATATACGTTGTGTGGTTTAATAAGAACTAAAAACGAAGAGAGCCGCACGCAGGCAAGCTTGATCATTCAATTGCGTGTGTTGCTCGCAGGCAACACTTATACGCGTATAAGAGTATACTTATGTTGAAGAGGCAAGGTTGCCGTATAAAATATTTATTTCCAACAGGCTCTTCACAGAATTCAGGGTATCTCCTAGTAGAGCAGTCTCAAATAGATCAACCTTACTTGTTATTTTTCAATTTTTATACTCTATTCTCAAAGGCAAATAGAGTATATTGGTTTTTTGTAATGTCCGCCTTCCTGTCCGTATGAGTACAATATTTTTCCACGTTATTGAAGCTAGAGACTTGAAATTTGGAACATATACTCATGTATTTCCTGCAATTATAAAGTATCAAGATTTTCCCAATACGCCCACTAGGGACGTGGCAAATCGGAAAATGCTTTCGCCCTTAGTAGAGAAATCATATTAGTTGAAGAGCAAGAGCATGTTTGGAATTTGGAATGTATACTTAGATTAACAACCCAAGATCAAAAAGACACGGTGGATATAGCTACGCCCACTGGTCTCGTGGCAAACCGCAAAAGTTTATGTCTCCTACAGTTTTAGAGCTAGATGCTTCAAAATTGGATAGTTGAGTTATTGAAAGCCTCCTCTATCGATGACAAAAAAATAAATCTTAGGCATTCATTTCTTACATTTACATTAGCTTTGACTCCTAAGAACTTTTAAAATATTATATGTATGTCTACGCCAACTGGGGGGCATGGTAAATCGCCAACAAAGTTTGAAGCGTCATGCAAAATTTAATAAGAATTGCTAAGACGGCAAAAAGCATTTCTAAAAAAATATTAAGATATATATGTAAATTGATTTAACGTTTAGTGCTGCAATTTATTTAGCTACCAAAATTATAAAGTTTAGGTCAGTTATGTTGTTTTCTTTTTTGTGGTAATAGTACCAAATTAAGTCGCATGCGGTATTTCTTTTATCGTTTGCGCAGAGTTGTTATTATATATATATAAAAATGTTTAACGTTATACCTGCGAAAAAAAATATTATTTTTTTATTTATAACGGAGTACAATTTCTTATAGCTGAACAGATTTAAAACTGAATTGGAACTGAACTGCAGAACCGCGCAGGTCAAGTTTACTTCGTATGATCGAAAACTCTTTTTGTTGTAATGTTATTGATTTTAAACCTTATCGAAAACAGGCTTTAAAATTATATCTCTTAAACCGTTAGAGCTAGACCCCTCAAATTTTGCATATAGATTCATGTGAATTTTATGCAGTTTCAATTTTTGTTACTTTCTGCAGCTTCACTCTTACTTTCTCGTTTATCTTGGCACTCGTCTTCTTCGCACTGTGGACTACTTTGAACCACCGTGCCTCAATCAACTTTCCTGACTCTGGATTGTACAAGCGGTATGCCTTTGCAGTGTCCGAGTAGCCTACCATATCATGTTCAACTCCCTTCGGTTGAAATTTTGCTTCTGTGTCTTGTTTAGAACAATTGCTTTTGAGCCGAACACACGGAGATGCGACACTGTTGGCTTTACTCCAGACCAATACTCTATTGGTGTCATGTTTTTCAACGTAGACGTTTCAGATCTATTTCTCAGATATGCCGCCGTATTTATGGCCTCTGCCCAGTATGCCTCTTCGAGGTCAGCATGCGCCATCATGCTCCGAGCCATTTCCACCAGCGTTCGATTAGCTCACTTGACCACTCCGTTTTGCTGTGGCATATGGGGTACAGTTAATTGCCGTTTTATTCCATTATCTTTCAAGACTTTCTCAAACGCGCCGCTTAAATATTCGCGCCCATTATCGGTCCGCAGACTCTTTATTTGTTTGCCACTTTGCTTCTCTGCGAACGCCTTAAAGTATTTGAATTTGTCGAATTTCTCGTCACGCGGTTTAAGGAAACATATATGAACGTAACGCAGCACGCCCGTGCTGCGATTCTATGATGCGTTTGAGAATTTCTGTACGCAGAGAGAGTATTAAAGAAGTATTAAAGACCTTTTTTTTCAAAACTTTCAACTTTAGATAGTAAATAGATTTCCCCGCCCACCCTTGTTTTCGAAATAGAAGATTAATTCATAATCAGTTTGTTTTAATTTTGATAAGAATTATTATTGGCAAACAGAAAAAATGGTTGGTAATAATATTAATAATTTAATGAATTAATTTCGTAACAATAGAAAACGCTTAATTAATAATAAAAGGTCTTTAATACTCCTCTCCAATTCTAATGCAAAATCATTCACGCAATTAAAAGCCCGTGGTAGGCGCACGCCAATGCTCATGTACTATCAACACACATATTCGCATACAAATGTTCCACAGGCAGCAAGAGCGACTACAAAAACATATTCGTTAAACGCACCAACGCTTTTATACCCTTCATACAAAAATTAGTAAAAGTCTCAACATTTTGCATGAGCCATGGTAAACCCATTCATCAATATGGTACACCTGCTCAGTAGGGAATAAATGCGAGCTCTTGAAGAACAAATTTTACAATATTCGGGAGCTGCTGCTTGTGCGAGCATATTATGCACACACATGCACACATACAAAACTTCCTCAGCCATCCCATACTCAGGCCACAAGATCTAGCAACTGTAAATTCTACAGGCAGCAAGTTTCACATATAAGCATATGAATACACACATATGTAGTAAGGGACTGTAAGAATGTGTGCATGCTTATCGTGAAATCATATTGTTATGCGCACCAACGCTTTCATACCCTGCGTAAAAAAAAAGCATGAAAAAGCGAACATTTTGCATGAGCATGGCAAACGCTTTTAAGAATTCGGCATACTCTTCACTCAGCAGCAAAGAAATGGAATCGCACGACAGCAAATTTCAATTTTTGTCGGCTGTTGTTCGGTCGATGTCTTGAAGCAGAATGATTCTGCTTCGCGCTGTTTTTTTTTCGAGAGCCTCAGTAACCCAGCCGAGCAAATACGACGTTGTGACGGGCCTAATGTTCAACTTTTTGTGTGTCGAATAATTTTGTACCGATGTCCAGTCTATGTGTTGTACGGTTAGTGGTTGTATGGATAGTGATGTGTTCTATGGTAAGTGGTCAGATTGGATTTGCCTAGTGAATACTGTAAGAAAAGAAGTGGAAACAACATGTTTTACCGATAATATATTCAATATTTCTATCGAGTATATTACCGATAATATCTTACCACTTATTCATCCTCTGTTTCGTGACCACTTAAGTTTTTCAAAGCAAAGAAAATTTAGAAACTTCTGTAAAGACAGTATATTAAACAGAAGGCTGAATTTCAGAAAATACATTAAGAATTATTTAACGGATCAAAACAAAACAATTCAATATTAGAATACAATAAGTTCTCGTTAACTAGTGTGAAAGATTACGATACGTAGAGTGTGGTATAAATGCAACAAAATGATAGTTAACAGTGTATATATGTATAATACAAGTGAGTAGTAATAATACTTAATATTGTTTAATATATTTCACCAACGCTTTTTAAACTTCAATCAGCATTGTTGAATTAAAGAATTGTTGAATTAAAAAAGTTTAGGAGTTCATTGCTTCTATTTTATGTATATCACAATTATCTAACTAGAAATGGCTAGATATAATCGAAAATTTGTATTTTTTATACGCACACTTTGGTCGTAAACATGCATACATACATACAATAACGTTATGTAGATACATACAATATTACCTACATCGTGTGAACTTTTTGATGTAGGTCAAGGCAATTTAAGCCTACGGTTAGTGGTTACTAATAGTAATTTATAATATAAAGGTCGTGGTTAAAACTTTATTCATTTCAATCAATTAAAAGTGTTCTAGCTGGGAGTCTTCGGTGAGGAAAAATCCTTAACCCCGGCCATACTGCTCTTACAAAAGCTCTAGCATATGTAAACACTCATACAAAAACACTTAAAACACAATTTTACACACAGTTAGTTCATTATATATGCATATCTAACCGTAACAACTATACGATATACATATATATGCACATACATATGTATATCTTCAGAAGTAAATAATTAGCATATGCTAATCACGGTAAAAAATATATCTAATCAATTATTGGATGAATTCGGATTTCAAACCCTAGACAACAAATGCATTACCACTACAACAACTTATATGGAAATGAAAAAAGGAAAAACAAAAGTAGCAGATACCAAAAGTACAATTTAATCTCTGGCAATTCAACTATTAAAATTTCAAACAGTATTTCACTTATTTGAAAGCATGTAGTAACAAATTGTAAAGGAAACAATTAAGCGCATCAGTAATTTTTTTATTGACAGCAGAGCATAGACGTGATTACATTGCTTTGCTGCTGAGTGATGAGTATGCCGAATTTCTGAAAGGATTTGCCATTCTCATGCTAAATGTTCGCATTTTCAATTATTATTTTTACGCAGGGTATGAAAACGTTGGTGCGCTTATATTTTGTTTTTATACCCTGAGCCCATTGAAAATGGGAAATCAGGGTATAAAGGTATTGTTAAATGTATGTAACAGGCAGAAGGAAGTGTAGCAGACCCCACAAAGTATATATATTCTTGATCAGGGCGACGAGACGAGTCGATATAGCCCTGTCCGTCCGAGTAAACACTGAGGACTTCGATATGGTGGTATGTATACCATATATATATATATATATATATATATACAGCATCGTGCAAAAGTGAGTGGATGTTCACAAATTTGACTTTCGTCGCTCATAAAATAGAAACTATAAGGGCAAATCAAAAAATTTTTATTTTTTGTTAATCATAGTATTCTTAATAAATAGAAAAAAACCACATGTCAAAAGTTGCTCAATTCAAAGAGCTAGAAAGAATAAAGTAAAATAATCCACATAAACTCACTTTTAAACGTTTTAAAAAATGTACTAATTTAACATTTTTAACTTTTCGTCCATGAACCTTATTTGTTGTAATTTGGTGTACTTTTATTGGCTTTCTCTCTACTAAACTTTTTGTTGCACTTCGATTCCATTCTCCTTCTACGCCATCCCACAGATTGTCCATGTTTATTGGGGCTACATTGTACCAGCCATCTTTGCACGATTTAGCTAAGATATTGAATTGGATTAGGGTCATGACTCTGTTTTGTTCACTCCATTAGCTAAAAATTTTGATTTTTTTTTTTTTTCGGTCTGTGTACATTTTCCCGTAAAACTGGACAGATGGGGTTCCAGAATACTTTAATAATGCTTTTTCCCCATTATACCTTCTATAAAATGCAAAGGACCAACGTTCCAGCATGTAAAGCATCCACGGATCATGATGTCTCCACCACCATGGTGTGGGGAGCATTATCATACTACGGCACTTGCGAGCTTCAATTTTTGACATCGCGCAGGAACGCAGACGACTACAACAACGTGTTGAAAACGGCTTTCCGCATTTCCAAAACCTGCAATGGACTTTTCAGCATGATAATGCTTCAATTCACTCAGCTCGATCCGTGAAGTCATGGATTCAGGGTCAAAAACTTGATCTCATGGAGTGGCCACCATATTCACCCGACCTTAACATCATTGAAAACGTCTGGGGAAGGTTGGTCAGAAAAGTGTATGAGTCCGGAAAGCAGTATAGTCGAAAGACAGTGTTAGTCGAAGGAATCAAACGCGCTTGGTCAACCATTTCATTGAATTATATTCAAAAACTTTATAATTCAATTCCCAATCGAATTTTTGAAGTAATTTTAAACAAAGGCGGGACTTCGCACGAATAATATTACTTAAAAATTATAGAAATTTAATATACAGGTGTTATAAACTACCATTATTCACCAATAACTTAATTAAATTGAATTTAACACAGGAGGCGCTAACCTGATGACGAAATTTTTGTTAAATTTTTATACCCTGAGCCCATTGAAAATGGGAAATCAGGTATAATGGTTTTCTGAAAATGTGCCACACCCCATAAAGTATATATATTCTTGATCAGCGCGACAAGACGAGTCGATGTAGCCTTGTCCGTCCGTCCGTTCGTTCGTCCGTGTGAACGCTGAGATATTTTTAAGTACGCAACGTAGAGTCTTGAAATTTTACATGAATACTCGATAATACCATACGCTGCACAAGTTTATTTAAAAATTTTCCGATAACTCATTCCATTTCGATTTTATGAGCATTTATCGATAATTTTATTGTGTTTTTATACCCTGAGCCCATTGAAAATGGGAAATCAGGGTATAAAGGTATTGTTAAATGTATGTAACAGGCAGAAGGAGGCGTGTCAGACCCCACAAAGTATATATATTCTTGATCAGCGCGACAAGACGAGTCGATATAGCCCTGTCCGTCTGTCTGTCTGTCCGTCCGTCCGTCCGTCTGTCCGTATGAAGCATCTAGACAAGCTAGAGACTTGAATTTTTTTTGTTGGGTCCGTGGATAGCACGCGCAGGTCAAGTTTATTTCGTATGAACAATAACTATTTTTGTTGTAATGTTATCGATTTAAATGCTTATCGAAAATACGTTTTTAGGGCGTAGTTTGTGTATCGTTTGAGCTAAAGACTTTAAATTTGCTGTGTAATTGCGTTGAATGAATACGGAGATTACGTAATCATTAGATTTTTTATGCCACGCCCCATTCATCCCCAATAGTCCCCTATTTGTAAAAAGCGCAAATTAAATACTAGAGACTTGTGCTTTGGCAAATACACACATATGAATGCCATTAAAATGTTGTGAAAGTTTGAAGCAGTTAGTCCATCGCTAAGAAAAGTTATTAAACATTTAATTTCCCATAGTAATGCTCGCATTGCAGTCCAAGCGCAGTCGCTGCGTCAACTGCGCAGTTGGCTGAGCGCGCGCTTATGCGTGCGTCTATATGTGTGTGTATGTGTTGTTTGTATGTATGCATAGCTTTTGTTATGATATTTGGCTCTTCACAGGTCTCAGGGTATCCCCTAGTCGAGCAGTCTCGACTAGAGCCCTCTTACTTGTTATACCCTGAGCCCATTGAAAATGGGAAATCAGGGTATAATGGTTTTGTTAAATGTATGTAACAGGCAGAAGGAGGCGTGTCAGACCCCACAAAGTATATATATTCTTGATCAGGGCGACGACCTGAGTCGATTTAGCCCTGTCTGTCTGTCTGTCAGTCCGTCCGTCCGTATGTTTGAACGCGTCGATCTCAGAACGTAGACGAGCTAGACAGCTGAATTTTTTTTGTAGATCCGTGTATAGCACGCGCAGGTCAAGTTTGCTTCGTATGAACGATAACTATTTTTGTTGTAATGTTATCGATTTTAATGCTTATCGAAAATAAGTTTTTAAGGTGTAGTTTGTACATTATTTGAGCTAGAGACTTCAAATTTGCTGTGTAGGTGCGTGTAATGAATGCGGAGATTATGTAATCTTTAGATTTAATAGTCCCATATTTGTAAAAAGCGCAAATCAAATACTAGAGACTTGTGCTTTGGCAAATACACACATATAAATGCCATTAATAAGTTGTGAAAGTTTTTTGCAGTTAGTCCATCGCTAAGGAAAGTTATTAAGCAATTAAGTCGCTGCGTCAACTGCGCAGTTGGCAGAGCGCGTGCCTATGCGTGCGTACATATGTATGTATGCGTGTGTATATGTTGTTTTTATGCATGCTTAAAAAGAGCGTAGAATTATATGATATTTGGCTCTTCACAGGGCTCAGGGTATCTCCTAGTCGAGCAGTCTCGACTAGAGCACTTTTACTTGTTAAGGCTTGGTTTGTACATCTTTTGAGCTAGAGAATTTCCTGTATCAGTTCGGTGTGATCTGCCAAACTGTACGCACGTGTGAGCGCATCGCGATAGCGAAATTCTTATCTTTCACTTTCGACTTAAAACAAAAACAAAATTAAGAGAACAGTTAGTCTGGCTGGCGTCGCTATGTCGCCAACACAGAGCAGAAAAGTTCCAAAAACGGACACTGGTCAACGGCAGAGCAACAACAACTATTATCAACCGTTACAAGCGCTGGATGACGAAACTGATAACGACAACTGTGAGGAAGTAATTGTCAACAAAGCCAAAACTCACATTCCTCCTATTACGGTACTTAAAACTACTGCTGAACAACTGCATGGTATTTGCAAATTACTGAATGTCAAAGACTACTCAATTAGAAAAATTTCTATTGGAGTTAAATTACACTGCGAAGAAGAGGTGGATTTTGCCAATGTCTGCACCCATCTGCAAAACTCTAAAAATGAGTTTTTCTCCTTTGCAAAAAAACACAATAAACCATACAAAGCGGTGCTTACGGGACTTGATGACACTCCGGCTGATGAGGTTAGGAACAAGCTTACACAAATGGGACTTCAATGTACAGATGTCAAGTTTATCCAAAGGAAACGAGCCAACAATAGTAATTTCTCGCTGTATGTAGTTTACTTTGTCAACAAATCAACAAGTTTAAACGAGCTGAAGAAAAACTACTCTGTCATTGACCATATCAGAGTCAAATGGGACTATCAAAGACGCAGACCAAACACCGTGACTCAGTGCTATAACTGCCAGATGTTCGGGCACGGATCTTCCTATTGTAGTGTAAAACCATACTGTATGAATTGCGCAGGAAACCATAAAACTATTGAGTGTTTAGAAAAGTTACCTGTTAAGTGTGCAAATTGTCACGGCTCTCATAAGTCTAATTCAGTGGAGTGCCCAGGCAGAATAAATTATATAAAGGCAAGGGATAGGGGCGTCACCAAAGCACGGGTAGTCAGAACACCATTACAGTCTCCACAGATAAACTGCGTAAAAACCTTCCCAACTCTTAATGGACAGATATCTGAACCATTAAAGACAACCTGGGCCAGGCAACCAGAGTTAAGCAAAAAATCTTACTTTTGAGCTCATAAATAATCTCAGAAACTGTAAATCCAAGACTGATCAGTTTGAGGTAATAACCTCATTTGCCATCAAATTTATTTCTTAATGATAGACAAAGTAAAGATCATTGCGTGGAATTCCAGGGGCATTCAAAACAAAAAAGAAGAATTTTGTCACTTCCTGTTTGACAACGACATTGACATCTGCCTTGTATCTGAAACCTGGTTAAAAAATAGTATTTTCCTCAAGATTCGTAATTATAGCTGTTACAGAAACGACCGTACGACTAGTAGAGGGGGAGGGGTAGGAATCTTTATTAAAAAAAATATCCGCCACTCTTTACTACCTCTCCCAAATACTAAAATTATTGAAACAATTGGCGTAAGAATCTTCATTAGTGATGGCACTGAGACGTCCATTTACTCATGCTATTTCCCAGGGGGCCGCGAAAATTCCTCTAAAAAACAGCTTTTTCAGGCCGATTTACATAAGTTGTGTAGTGCAAATGGAACATTTATTCTGGGAGGGGATTTTAATTGCAGACATCAGTCATGGGGATGCTCTAGAGCGAACTCGTGGGGTAATCTACTTAAATCTAAGGTAGACTGCAGGAACTTTTATCTAATGCATCCCTCTGAACATACATATTACCCTGCAGGAAGTCACGGGCAACCCTCAACTTTAGATTTTTTCCTTACCAATCGTCCTGGTTATCTAGCTAGCCCACGTGTGCTACACACATTAAACTCTGATCACCTTCCAGTGCTGCTTGAGGTATCTGTCAATTCTGCCACTACCGCAAACTACTTTTACTTCGATGTAAAAAGAGCAAACTGGGTAAGATTCGCCCGTTTTGTCAAAAATTCGCTTCCACCCCTAAACTCCAACTTAATGTGCCGCACAGAAGATGTTGATGATATGATTAATGTTTTTAGTGATGTCCTTCGTGAAGCCAAAGATATTAGCATCCCAAAAAAACAAATCAAATTTTCTCCAAAACCACTGCCGCAAAACATTCTCAACCTTATAAAGAGTAGGAACATACGACGGCGCACCTGGCTGAGATATCGTCACCAGTCCGATCTCATCCTTTTAAAATGGTTAAATAAACTAATCACCAAAGCGATACTAGAATTTAGAAATAAATCCTGGAATATCACTCTTGCAGCCTTAGATAAAGGTTCTTCCCCTTTTTGGAAACTCTCCAAAATTGTTAGAAAGAAACACTTAAATATTCCAACATTAGTCAATAATAACATCAGTCACACGACAGAAGAAGAAAAGGCTGAGGCGTTAGCTCAATCCTTTCGACTAAATCATATCGTAGCTGCTGGGCTCGGTGATCCGCTAACTAAAGCCGATGTCGATGCCTCAATCCTCTCAGTCGCGCAATTATCTATAGAGCCGCTGAATGATTACTTTGTTAGCTCCAGCGTCATAAAAGGTATACTGAAAAAGCTGAAGAAGAAGAAATCTCCAGGTATTGATAAAATTTACAATATATGCTTAAAAACCCTACCTACGAAGGGAATAAAGTTTATTACTTACATAGTCAATAAATGCCTAGAGCTATGTTATTTCCCTTCTGTCTGGAAATGTGCTAAAGTTGTTCCTATTCCAAAACAAAATAAGCCTGTCGAGTTGCTCTCATCATACAGGCCTATTAGTCTTTTGTCGGCAGTCAGCAAAATACTAGAGAAGGTTATCCAAGATAAATTAACTCATTTTGTTGAATCCAATAATATCCTTCCAAGTCACCAGTTTGGATTTAGAAGCGAACACAATACTGTTCAGCCCCTTTGTAGAATTAAAAAAATCATTAAAGATAATTTTTCTAGTTCTATGTCAACGGGAATGGTACTGCTAGATATCAAAGCCGCATTTGATTCAGTGTGGCATGACGGCCTAATACACAAAATGCTACTTCTTAATTTCCCACCTGCAGCCATAAAGATAATCCAAAGTTATCTAAAAAACAGATCTTTTATTGTATATTTAGGAAATGCTTCATCCACAGCAGTTAACATTTCAGCAGGCTGTCCCCAAGGCTCATGCCTATCCCCTATTCTATATAATATATATACCTCTGATCTCCCAATATTACCTCATTGCACAACCTCGGTCTTTGCGGACGACACAGCAATTCTTTGTGGTGGAATTCTTTCTGCAGATATAGTTCGAAACCTCCAAGCAGCATATGACTCTTTAGGTACATATTTCTCCCAATGGAAAATTTTAGTCTGCCCAGAAAAGACTAAGGCAATATTTTTCACAAAAAAACGTAAGGACATCTACGTGCCAATAACAGACATCAGAATGGGCTCGGAATATATAAAGTGGGATCCAAATGTCAGGTACTTGGGTATTACACTGGACAAAAGACTTACATTCAAGGACCATATAACCAATACAAACAAAAAGCTCAAACATATACTCCGTACGCTATATCCCTTTATAAATAGAAACTCGAGGCTAAGCATAGAAAACAAAATGTTTTTGTTTAGGTCAATTTTCCAATCAGTTACTTTTTACGGTGCACCTGTCTGGTCAGATATAGCCAAATGTCACATAAGTCAATTGCAAATCGCACAAAATAAAGTCTTGAAGCTTATTTTGAATCTTCCTTGGCATCATTCCACGTTAGATCTACACTGTCGAGCCAATGTTGAATTGGTAGATATTAGATTATCGCGACTATCGCAAAATTTCATAACCAAATGTCTTGAATCAACATATTCACATATAAATGAACTGGCATAGCCATTTAATTTTAAGTATTATTTAGTGTTTAAGTTAGTTTGTAATAAATAACCTCGGGGTTTTCTATTTCTTTGATTTTTCCCCCAAATAATTAAGTCATATTATATACCATGTCATATTTCTAAGTAAATATCTAAGCAGAAAAGGCCTAGTTCCTAGTCTAAACTCTTTAATTATTGTAAGATACCATTCACAAAAAACTGTAATTATAACAAAGAGTGAAATAAATTGAAATTGAAATTGAATTTGCTGTAAAGTTGCGTGTAATGAATACGGAGATAACGTTATATTTAGATTTTGGATGCCATGCCCCATTCGCCCCCAATAGCCCCCTATTTGTAAAAAGCGTAAATCAAATACTAGAGATTTGTGCTTTGGCACATACACACATATGGATGCCATTAATAAGTTTTGAAAGTTTGATGCAGTTAGTCCATCGCTAAAAAAAATTATTAAACAATTAAGTTTCCATAGTAATGCCCACATTGCAGCCCAAGCGCAGTCGCTGCGTCAACTGCGCAGTTGGCAGAGCGCGCGCTTATGCGTGCGTGCATATGTATGTGTGTGTGTTGTTTGTATGTATGCATACAAAATCGAAGAATGATTTGATATTTGGCTCTTCATATGTGTTTGTGCATGTGTTGTTTGTATATATGCAAAAAAGAAGCTCAGAATGATTGGAATATTCTCATCAAGCTTCAGGTTACCTCCTAGTCGACCAGACTCGACTAAAATACACGTCCCTATTTTATTTTATAAACATGCTATTTGATGCAGTATATTACTTCTTCTACTGTGGAGAGGTATAATTTCATATCATTGATATGCCTTTTATCAGTTACTCCTCCTTTCGTATCTACGGAGTGAGTTGATATTATTACAATAATAATTATACAATATACAGGTTGTCACTTGGAAAATATTCCTTTCCTCCATAATCCGATAAGATTGAAATACATATATGCTTTATCAACATTATCTTATACGATTTTTTGTTTACAGAAACTCGGAAGATTCAATCTTCAAAATTGATAAGATGAAGAAAAATCTAATTTCCGGAACAACTGGTAATACTTTAAATTAATTTGAGTACCAAGAAATTCTAGGAAGGAAATGGGTTCAAACACATCCAACGTTGGTTACCCAATGGCACCAACTACTGAAGTTGCAAATACCACCACTGAAAATGGAAACACATTTGCGACATCAAGTACTGGAAGTATGATGTCAACATGCTCAAATGGCATCACTGAAAGCCCTGGCACAACTTTTGCTTATAGCGGTGCGCATTATCATCGTGATCAACGGCGAAAACGAGTAACGGGTTTTGCAACGCTTAAACGAAAGTTTATACGTCGTCGACGGTCTTCAAAAGCCTGTGATCATGCGCGTGTTTTGCGTGACTTTGTGTCTGAGTGGACGCCTCTTGAGTTGGCAGCTCTGTGTGAGGAGTTTGAAGCGTTGGCTGCACTACGAGATTTATCGGTAATTAATCATTTATTATTAATCAACTTAGTAGCACTAATTATTGTTTTGTATTAAACAGGTACAAGCAGAGTTAGCGCGTCCACCTGCTGCTACATATAAGCAAGATCTGGCTGCTCTTTACGATTTAAATCTCTGTACTGATTGTGACCTTGTATTTCGTGGATCTATTTTTCCCGTGCACCGTTCAATATTATCCTCGCGTTGTACATATTTTCGAGACTTGCTTTCGGGTTGCCCGGGATATGGAGCACGCATATGTCTCGAACTGCCTACGTCACCTATTGATGTTAAGATATTTTCTATATTGCTACGTTATTTATATACGGGCGATCTTTGTGCACATGACCCGACCGTAAATATCAATCTGTTGCGTCAACTCGGTGACGATTTTGGTACACCTAACCCCCTTGAACATGATCTTCGCTATTTGTTAGAAACAGGCGATTATGCAGATGCAGCACTGGTATTTACAGCGGAAAGCGGAAATGATTATTTACGCCAGGAATCGATTAATTCCGAATACGGCTTTCGGCCAAAACTCGAGCTTCCGTGTCATAAAGCTATACTGAGTGCGCGTTCACCCTTTTTCCGTAATCTTATTGCCCGCCGAACGCGTAACATTGACGAATACGTAGAACGCTCTATACACGTACCGACACGCATTGTCCTTGATGAGACAGTAATACCGAAAAGATATGCACGTGTTCTACTACACGCTATATATTTAGATACTGTTGATTTAGCTCTGATACTTCGAGGTGCTGGGACTGGATGTTCAACAGGCTCCTTAGGCGAAGTGCATGCGTTGACTAATACTGGTCGTGTACGACCAACTACTCTTGAGGAAGCAATGGAGTTATACCAAATAGGCAGGTTCCTTGAACTTGATATCTTAGCACAGGGTTGTGAGGACTTAATATTGGAGTGGTTATCACTTGATACATTATCAATGGTGTTAAAGTGGGGATGTCAGCCACATGGCTCTGCTTGGGTTTTTCGTCAAGCTTGCCAGTACTTGCGCGAAGAATTTTCCGCAATCAGCTCTTCACCTGTGCTGAATCAGTTAGATAAATCACAGTTGATACATGTATTACAAAGTAATTTCTTACAAGCATCTGAATTAGAAGTACTACAGGCTGTTTTAAAGTGGGGAGAACAAGAGCTTATCCGGCGCATGGAGGATCGTGAACCAAACCTTTTATCGCATACTGCCCACTCTGTAGCGAGGAAAGGTGTTAGAAAGCGAGACCTAAGTGACGTTGAGCTACGTGAAATACTTGCCGAATTACTGCCATTGGTAAGAATGGATCATGTTTTACCGCCAAACAGTGAAGTTCTTTGTCAAGCCATACGCCGTGGTCTTGTTAGCACACCGCCATCACATATGATTGGTGACGATCGCGAAAACTTACGAATTAATGCTTGGATTCGAGGAGGTAAAAACCAAGGTCTTTTTGTACGACCACGTCTTTTCATGCCGTACTTTGAGGAAGTAAAAGCCTTATTAGAAGACCGAATGGCATCATCACACCATCAACTTGAACTCATGCGTATGCGTCGATCTCGGCATTTTCCTGACATTCCAGATACCCTTTACATGGTTTCCCGTATACACGCTTCTCCGAACAGCAGTTTTACACCTAGCGTCACTTGCAATATGAGTGGAGATAATAGCGAAAAAATCGAAACTATTGCTATTCCACCACCAGATAACCATACACTTACAGCAATGCGTAAGCGAGAGCATAAACTCCGCCAATCGCCAATGTGTCAACGAGCACTACTTCTGCCACTTTCATCAAAACATGAAATCGACCGTCAAATTCGTCTTCGTGTCGTTAGAGAGTTTAATCTGCCAGATGAAGTATCAGATCTGCTTGAAACTTCTATATTAACTAACAATGACGATAGAGACGAGTGCAACGGAGTTCCATCAAGAATACAAGTGGAGGAATGTCTATTAGAAGATGAAGATCAAAGTCCGCCTCCTTCACCGGCAGCTACCACTTCTATGTGTCCAACAGCTGTATCCTCCTCATTTTTGTCGAATTCATCAATGGCCTCATCAGTGTCATCCGCATGCGGAGCAGATGGTGTACATGAATGCTACAGTCGAAATATGACTTTTCCCCGGCAGCAGCCCAACAGCCTAATTGGTGTCACAGGCCTTTTGTCAGAAAATTCTTGCTCGGGCCTTCAGACTAGCTACGCTCGCCTATCGACTTCAATGCATCATCGAAATGATTTGCCGGCGTTAATTAGAGAAGGCGATTTTCGATTCCCACATAATAATACTCTAAACATAGTTAGAAGTGGCGAGACAGGTGCTTGTGGCTTAGACGCTGGCAACGGACATCTTTCTGATATGATGCCCGATGTAGCCATGGCTACTGCCTCATTAGGTCAACTACATCTCAGCACTAGTGGTTGTGTGAGTAATGTCAGCAATTGTCCAATTGAAAGCAGCAGTGACGTGTCAGAAAGTTTGCAGCTTGATTTGGGAGATGGACCGACACCGCATATCATCAGTAGTGCAGCTGGTGTGATAACTTTACGCGACTTCCAGGTGATTTGGTTTGAAATTTTTAATAACATTTTTGTTATTTAATTATATTTTATAAAGCAGCATCAACTACCAGAAAATAATTTCCGCCACATGATTCAGCGCTCGAGCTCGCCATTTGACGTTTTTCGACAGGGACAGCATTCGCCTCCTCCACAGCTTCCTCCATCAGATACGTTAAATTCCGGGCCGCCTAGATTTTTATAGAGGTTGCACATAGCTCCCGATAAGGAACTTTATTTTAACACTCCATTCTGAAAAAACCCTGATTTTTGTATTTCAAATTTAATCTTGGTATAATAAGTTATTAACATTGATATTTCAAGAAATATTAGAACATCTAAATACAAAACGTATGTAAGTAGAGAGCGCAAACGTTAAAGTGCAAGAAATTTATCGTATTAAAAATATACGCCCCAAACATCATTATGCTGTTATGCTACACTGTATGTGAAAGCGGAGCGTATGTACAAAATAGAATTTAATTATAATAACCAATATCTGTCGCAACTAAAAGTACACATATTTTTTTTTATTATATTAATCAAATAAACCAGTTATATACAAATAAAATATTAAAATACTATAATTCATCAAAGCATTCTTTCATAATTTTAAATAAATGTTTTATTTAATTTTATATTAATTTTTTAATTATTGGCAGCAAATAGTATAAGGGAAAAAATTAAACAATGGGGAAAAAATCAATTCCATAATGGATCAAATAGCATAACCAAAACAATGTATGTTATTCAAAGATTCAAAAAAATAAGTTTATACATTTCCTTTTAGAAGAAAATTTTAATAATAATAAGAACTATACCATATAACAATTATTTACTGTTTAAATTATAAATGAAAAAAAGTTATCTGAAACATAAATAATGAAAATGGTTTCATTCCTTTTTCAAAATATTCTCAATTTTTTTCTGCATTCACTTGAACCGATTTTTAAATGACTTTGGTCACTCATAAAACGAGCTGTTTGAAATTTCTTTAGAAGCTGCATTTTAATCTTTGATGTTCAGGGCAAAAAACTAAATTACTGAGTGCCAATCAAGGTTGTAATGTGGAGACTCATTGATTTTTTTTGATCTGAGGGTTAAAAAACTACTATGAGAATCGATATTTGACATTTCCCATTGCTTTAGAGAAGGATGCTTTGTATTTATCTCGGAAGATTCTATCTTCAAAATTGATAAGATGAAGAAAAATCTAATTTCCGGAACAACTGGTTAATACTTTAAATTAATTTGAGCTCCAAGAAATTCTAGGAAGGAAATGGGTTCAAACACATCCAACGTTGGTTACCCAATGGCACCAACTACTGAAGTTGCAAATACCACCACTGAAAATGGAAACACATTTGCGACATCAAGTACTGGAAGTATGGTGTCAACATGCTCCTGGCACAACTTTTGCTTATAGCGGTGCGCATTATCATCATGATCAACGGCGAAAGCGAGTAACGGGTTTTGCAACGCTTAAACGAAAGTTTATACGTCGTCAACGGTCTTCAAAAGCCTGTGATCATGCGCGTGTTTTGCGTGACTTTGTGTCTGAGTGGACGCCTCTTGAGTTGGCAGCTCTGTGTGAGGAGTTTGAAGCGTTGGCTGCACTACGAGATTTATCGGTAATTAATCATTTATTATTAATCAACTTAGTAGCACTAATTATTGTTTTGTATTAAACAGGTACAAGCATAGTTAGCGCGTCCACCTGCTGCTACATATAAGCAAGATCTGGCTGCTCTTTACGATTTAAATCTCTGTACTGATTGTGACCTTGTATTTCGTGGATCTATTTTTCCCGAGTACCGTTCAATATTATCCTCGCGTTGTAAATATTTTCGAGACTTGCTTTCGGGTTGCCCGGGATATGGAGCACGCATATTTACCTATTGATGTTAAGATATTTTCTATATTGCTACGTTATTTATATACGGGCGATCTTTGTGCACATGACCCGACCGTAAATATCAATCTGTTGCGTCAACTCGGTGACGATTTTGGTACACCTAACCCCCTTGAACATGATCTTCGCTATTTGTTAGAAACAGGCGATTATGCAGATGCAGCACTGGTATTTACAGCGGAAAGCGGAAATGATTATTTACGCCAGGAATCGATTAATTCCGAATACGGCTTTCGGCCAAAACTCGAGCTTCCGTGTCATAAAGCTATACTGAGTGCGCGTTCACCCTTTTTCCGTAATCTTATTGCCCGCCGAACGCGTAACATTGACGAATACGTAGAACGCTCTATACACGTACCGACACGCATTGTCCTTGATGAGACAGTAATACCGAAAAGATATGCACGTGTTCTACTACTACACGCTATATATTTAGATACTGTTGATTTAGCTCTGATACTTCGAGGTGCTGGGACTGGATGTTCAACAGGCTCCGTAGGCGAAGTGCATGCGTTGACTAATACTGGTCGTGTACGACCAACTACTCTTGAGGAAGCAATGGAGTTATACCAAATAGGCAGGTTCCTTGAACTTGATATCTTAGCACAGGGTTGTGAGGACTTAATATTGGAGTGGTTATCACTTGATACATTATCAATGGTGTTAAAGTGGGGATGTCAGCCACATGGCTCTGCTTGGGTTTTTCGTCAAGCTTGCCAGTACTTGCGCGAAGAATTTTCCGCAATCAGCTCTTCACCTGTGCTGAATCAGTTAGATAAATCACAGTTGATACATGTATTACAAAGTAATTTCTTACAAGCATCTGAATTAGAAGTACTACAGGCTGTTTTAAAGTGGGGAGAACAAGAGCTTATCCGGCGCATGGAGGATCGTGAACCAAACCTTTTATCGCATACTGCCCACTCTGTAGCGAGGAAAGGTGTTAGAAAGCGAGACCTAAGTGACGTTGAGCTACGTGAAATACTTGCCGAATTACTGCCATTGGTAAGAATGGATCATGTTTTACCGCCAAACAGTGAAGTTCTTTGTCAAGCCATACGCCGTGGTCTTGTTAGCACACCGCCATCACATATGATTGGTGACGAACGCGAAACCTTACGAATTAATGCTTGGATTCGAGGAGGTAAAAACCAAGGTCTTTTTGTACGACCACGTCTTTTCATGCCGTACTTTGAGGAAGTAAAAGCCTTATTAGAAGACCGAATGGCATCATCACACCATCAACTTGAACTCATGCGTATGCGTCGATCTCGGCATTTTCCTGACATTCCAGATACCCTTTACATGGTTTCCCGTATACACGCTTCTCCGAACAGCAGTTTTACACCTAGCGTCACTTGCAATATGAGTGGAGATAATAGCGAAAAAATCGAAACTATTGCTATTCCACCACCAGATAACCATACACTTACAGCAATGCGTAAGCGAGAGCATAAACTCCGCCAATCGCCAATGTGTCAACGAGCACTACTTCTGCCACTTTCATCAAAACATGAAATCGACCGTCAAATTCGTCTTCGTGTCGTTAGAGAGTTTAATCTGCCAGATGAAGTATCAGATCTACTTGAAACTTCTATATTAACTAACAATGACGATAGAGACGAGTGCAACGGAGTTCCATCAAGAATACAAGTGGAGGAATGTCTATTAGAAGATGAAGATCAAAGTCCGCCTCCTTCACCGGCAGCTACCACTTCTATGTGTCCAACAGCTGTATCCTCCTCATTTTTGTCGAATTCATCAATGGCCTCATCAGTGTCATCCGCATGCGGAGCAGATGGTGTACATGAATGCTACAGTCGAAATATGACTTTTCCCCGGCAGCAGCCCAACAGCCTAATTGGTGTCACAGGCCTTTTGTCAGAAAATTCTTGCTCGGGCCTTCAGACTAGCTACGCTCGCCTATCGACTTCAATGCATCATCGAAATGATTTGCCGGCGTTAATTAGAGAAGGCGATTTTCGATTCCCACATAATAATACTCTAAACATAGTTAGAAGTGGCGAGACAGGTGCTTGTGGCTTAGACGCTGGCAACGGACATCTTTCTGATATGATGCCCGATGTAGCCATGGCTACTGCCTCATTAGGTCAACTACATCTCAGCACTAGTGGTTGTGTGAGTAATGTCAGCAATTGTCCAATTGAAAGCAGCAGTGACGTGTCAGAAAGTTTGCAGCTTGATTTGGGAGATGGACCGACACCGCATATCATCAGTAGTGCAGCTGGTGTGATAACTTTACGCGACTTCCAGGTGATTTGGTTTGAAATTTTTAATAACATTTTTGTTATTTAATTATATTTTATAAAGCAGCATCAACTACCAGAAAATAATTTCCGCCACATGATTCAGCGCTCGAGCTCGCCATTTGACGTTTTTCGACAGGGACAGCATTCGCCTCCTCCACAGCTTCCTCCATCAGATACGTTAAATTCCGGGCCGCCTAGATTTTTATAGAGGTTGCACATAGCTCCCGATAAGGAACTTTATTTTAACACTCCATTCTGAAAAAACCCTGATTTTTGAATTTCAAATTTAATCTTGGTATAATAAGTTATTAACATTGATATTTCAAGAAATATTAGAACATCTAAATACAAAACGTATGTAAGTAGAGAGCGCAAACGTTAAAGTGCAAGAAATTTATCGTATTAAAAATATACGCCCCAAACATCATTATGCTGTTATGCTACACTGTATGTGAAAGCGGAGCGTATGTACAAAATAGAATTTAATTATAATAACCAATATCTGTCGCAACTAAAAGTACACATATTTTTTTTTATTATATTAATCAAATAAACCAGTTATATACAAATAAAATATTAAAATACTATAATTCATCAAAGCATTCTTTCATAATTTTAAATAAATGTTTTATTTAATTTTATATTAATTTTTTAATTATTGGCAGCAAATAGTATAAGGGAAAAAATTAAACAATGGGGAAAAAATCAATTCCATAATGGATCAAATAGCATAACCAAAACAATGTATGTTATTCAAAGATTCAAAAAAATAAGTTTATACATTTCCTTTTAGAAGAAAATTTTAATAATAATAAGAACTATACCATATAACAATTATTTACTGTTTAAATTATAAATGAAAAAAAGTTATCTGAAACATAAATAATGAAAATGGTTTCATTCCTTTTTCAAAATATTCTCAATTTTTTTCTGCATTCACTTGAACCGATTTTTAAATGACTTTGGTCACTCATAAAACGAGCTGTTTGAAATTTCTTTAGAAGCTGCATTTTAATCTTTGATGTTCAGGGCAAAAAACTAAATTACTGAGTGCCAATCAAGGTTGTAATGTGGAGACTCATTGCTTTTTTTTGATCTGAGGGTTAAAAAACTACTATGAGAATCGATATTTGACATTTCCCATTGCTTTAGAGAAGGATGCTTTGTATTTATCTCGGAAGATTCTATCTTCAAAATTGATAAGATGAAGAAAAATCTAATTTCCGGAACAACTGGTTAATACTTTAAATTAATTTGAGCACCAAGAAATTCTAGGAAGGAAATGGGTTCAAACACATCCAACGTTGGTTACCCAATGGCACCAACTACTGAAGTTGCAAATACCACCACTGAAAATGGAAACACATTTGCGACATCAAGTACTGGAAGTATGGTGTCAACATGCTCCTGGCACAACTTTTGCTTATAGCGGTGCGCATTATCATCATGATCAACGGCGAAAGCGAGTAACGGGTTTTGCAACGCTTAAACGAAAGTTTATACGTCGTCGACGGTCTTCAAAAGCCTGTGATCATGCGCGTGTTTTGCGTGACTTTGTGTCTGAGTGGACGCCTCTTGAGTTGGCAGCTCTGTGTGAGGAGTTTGAAGCGTTGGCTGCACTACGAGATTTATCGGTAATTAATCATTTATTATTAATCAACTTAGTAGCACTAATTATTGTTTTGTATTAAACAGGTACAAGCATAGTTAGCGCGTCCACCTGCTGCTACATATAAGCAAGATCTGGCTGCTCTTTACGATTTAAATCTCTGTACTGATTGTGACCTTGTATTTCGTGGATCTATTTTTCCCGAATACCGTTCAATATTATCCTCGCGTTGTAAATATTTTCGAGACTTGCTTTCGGGTTGCCCGGGATATGGAGCACGCATATGTCTCGAACTGCCTACGTCACCTATTGATGTTAAGATATTTTCTATATTGCTACGTTATTTATATACGGGCGATCTTTGTGCACATGACCCGACCGTAAATATCAATCTGTTGCGTCAACTCGGTGACGATTTTGGCACACCTAACCCCCTTGAACATGATCTTCGCTATTTGTTAGAAACAGGCGATTATGCAGATGCAGCACTGGTATTTACAGCGGAAAGCGGAAATGATTATTTACGCCAGGAATCGATTAATTCCGAATACGGCTTTCGGCCAAAACTCGAGCTTCCGTGTCATAAAGCTATACTGAGTGCGCGTTCACCCTTTTTCCGTAATCTTATTGCCCGCCGAACGCGTAACATTGACGAATACGTAGAACGCTCTATACACGTACCGACACGCATTGTCCTTGATGAGACAGTAATACCGAAAAGATATGCACGTGTTCTACTACACGCTATATATTTAGATACTGTTGATTTAGCTCTGATACTTCGAGGTGCTGGGACTGGATGTTCAACAGGCTCCTTAGGCGAAGTGCATGCGTTGACTAATACTGGTCGTGTACGACCAACTACTCTTGAGGAAGCAATGGAGTTATACCAAATAGGCAGGTTCCTTGAACTTGATATCTTAGCACAGGGTTGTGAGGACTTAATATTGGAGTGGTTATCACTTGATACATTATCAATGGTGTTAAAGTGGGGATGTCAGCCACATGGCTCTGCTTGGGTTTTTCGTCAAGCTTGCCAGTACTTGCGCGAAGAATTTTCCGCAATCAGCTCTTCACCTGTGCTGAATCAGTTAGATAAATCACAGTTGATACATGTATTACAAAGTAATTTCTTACAAGCATCTGAATTAGAAGTACTACAGGCTGTTTTAAAGTGGGGAGAACAAGAGCTTATCCGGCGCATGGAGGATCGTGAACCAAACCTTTTATCGCATACTGCCCACTCTGTAGCGAGGAAAGGTGTTAGAAAGCGAGACCTAAGTGACGTTGAGCTACGTGAAATACTTGCCGAATTACTGCCATTGGTAAGAATGGATCATGTTTTACCGCCAAACAGTGAAGTTCTTTGTCAAGCCATACGCCGTGGTCTTGTTAGCACACCGCCATCACATATGATTGGTGACGATCGCGAAAACTTACGAATTAATGCTTGGATTCGAGGAGGTAAAAACCAAGGTCTTTTTGTACGACCACGTCTTTTCATGCCGTACTTTGAGGAAGTAAAAGCCTTATTAGAAGACCGAATGGCATCATCACACCATCAACTTGAACTCATGCGTATACGTCGATCTCGGCATTTTCCTGACATTCCAGATACCCTTTACATGGTTTCCCGTATACACGCTTCTCCGAACAGCAGTTTTACACCTAGCGTCACTTGCAATATGAGTGGAGATAATAGCGAAAAAATCGAAACTATTGCTATTCCACCACCAGATAACCATACACTTACAGCAATGCGTAAGCGAGAGCATAAACTCCGCCAATCGCCAATGTGTCAACGAGCACTACTTCTGCCACTTTCATCAAAACATGAAATCGACCGTCAAATTCGTCTTCGTGTCGTTAGAGAGTTTAATCTGCCAGATGAAGTATCAGATCTACTTGAAACTTCTATATTAACTAACAATGACGATAGAGACGAGTGCAACGGAGTTCCATCAAGAATACAAGTGGAGGAATGTCTATTAGAAGATGAAGATCAAAGTCCGCCTCCTTCACCGGCAGCTACCACTTCTATGTGTCCAACAGCTGTATCCTCCTCATTTTTGTCGAATTCATCAATGGCCTCATCAGTGTCATCCGCATGCGGAGCAGATGGTGTACATGAATGCTACAGTCGAAATATGACTTTTCCCCGGCAGCAGCCCAACAGCCTAATTGGTGTCACAGGCCTTTTGTCAGAAAATTCTTGCTCGGGCCTTCAGACTAGCTACGCTCGCCTATCGACTTCAATGCATCATCGAAATGATTTGCCGGCGTTAATTAGAGAAGGCGATTTTCGATTCCCACATAATAATACTCTAAACATAGTTAGAAGTGGCGAGACAGGTGCTTGTGGCTTAGACGCTGGCAACGGACATCTTTCTGATATGATGCCCGATGTAGCCATGGCTACTGCCTCATTAGGTCAACTACATCTCAGCACTAGTGGTTGTGTGAGTAATGTCAGCAATTGTCCAATTGAAAGCAGCAGTGACGTGTCAGAAAGTTTGCAGCTTGATTTGGGAGATGGACCGACACCGCATATCATCAGTAGTGCAGCTGGTGTGATAACTTTACGCGACTTCCAGGTGATTTGGTTTGAAATTTTTAATAACATTTTTGTTATTTAATTATATTTTATAAAGCAGCATCAACTACCAGAAAATAATTTCCGCCACATGATTCAGCGCTCGAGCTCGCCATTTGACGTTTTTCGACAGGGACAGCATTCGCCTCCTCCACAGCTTCCTCCATCAGATACGTTAAATTCCGGGCCGCCTAGATTTTTATAGAGGTTGCACATAGCTCCCGATAAGGAACTTTATTTTAACACTCCATTCTGAAAAAACCCTGATTTTTGTATTTCAAATTTAATCTTGGTATAATAAGTTATTAACATTGATATTTCAAGAAATATTAGAACATCTAAATACAAAACGTATGTAAGTAGAGAGCGCAAACGTTAAAGTGCAAGAAATTTATCGTATTAAAAATATACGCCCCAAACATCATTATGCTGTTATGCTACACTGTATGTGAAAGCGGAGCGTATGTACAAAATAGAATTTAATTATAATAACCAATATCTGTCGCAACTAAAAGTACACATATTTTTTTTTATTATATTAATCAAATAAACCAGTTATATACAAATAAAATATTAAAATACTATAATTCATCAAAGCATTCTTTCATAATTTTAAATAAATGTTTTATTTAATTTTATATTAATTTTTTAATTATTGGCAGCAAATAGTATAAGGGAAAAAATTAAACAATGGGGAAAAAATCAATTCCATAATGGATCAAATAGCATAACCAAAACAATGTATGTTATTCAAAGATTCAAAAAAAATAAGTTTATACATTTCCTTTTAGAAGAAAATTTTAATAATAATAAGAACTATACCATATAACAATTATTTACTGTTTAAATTATAAATGAAAAAAAGTTATCTGAAACATAAATAATGAAAATGGTTTCATTCCTTTTTCAAAATATTCTCAATTTTTTTCTGCATTCACTTGAACCGATTTTTAAATGACTTTGGTCACTCATAAAACGAGCTGCTTGAAATTTCTTTAGAAGCTGCATTTTAATCTTTGATGTTCAGGGCAAAAAACTAAATTACTGAGTGCCAATCAAGGTTGTAATGTGGAGACTCATTGATTTTTTTTGATCTGAGGGTTAAAAAACTACTATGAGAATCGATATTTGACATTTCCCATTGCTTTAGAGAAGGATGCTTTGTATTTATCTCGGAAGATTCTATCTTCAAAATTGATAAGATGAAGAAAAATCTAATTTCCGGAACAACTGGTTAATACTTTAAATTAATTTGAGCACCAAGAAATTCTAGGAAGGAAATGGGTTCAAACACATCCAACGTTGGTTACCCAATGGCACCAACTACTGAAGTTGCAAATACCACCACTGAAAATGGAAACACATTTGCGACATCAAGTACTGGAAGTATGATGTCAACATGCTCAAATGGCATCACTGAAAGCCCTGGCACAACTTTTGCTTATAGCGGTGCGCATTATCATCGTGATCAACGGCGAAAACGAGTAACGGGTTTTGCAACGCTTAAACGAAAGTTTATACGTCGTCGACGGTCTTCAAAAGCCTGTGATCATGCGCGTGTTTTGCGTGACTTTGTGTCTGAGTGGACGCCTCTTGAGTTGGCAGCTCTGTGTGAGGAGTTTGAAGCGTTGGCTGCACTACGAGATTTATCGGTAATTAATCATTTATTATTAATCAACTTAGTAGCACTAATTATTGTTTTGTATTAAACAGGTACAAGCATAGTTAGCGCGTCCACCTGCTGCTACATATAAGCAAGATCTGGCTGCTCTTTACGATTTAAATCTCTGTACTGATTGTGACCTTGTATTTCGTGGATCTATTTTTCCCGTGCACCGTTCAATATTATCCTCGCGTTGTAAATATTTTCGAGACTTGCTTTCGGGTTGCCCGGGATATGGAGCACGCATATTTACCTATTGATGTTAAGATATTTTCTATATTGCTACGTTATTTATATACGGGCGATCTTTGTGCACATGACCCGACCGTAAATATCAATCTGTTGCGTCAACTCGGTGACGATTTTGGTACACCTAACCCCCTTGAACATGATCTTCGCTATTTGTTAGAAACAGGCGATTATGCAGATGCAGCACTGGTATTTACAGCGGAAAGCGGAAATGATTATTTACGCCAGGAATCGATTAATTCCGAATACGGCTTTCGGCCAAAACTCGAGCTTCCGTGTCATAAAGCTATACTGAGTGCGCGTTCACCCTTTTTCCGTAATCTTATTGACGGCGAACGCGTAACATTGACGAATACGTAGAACGCTCTATACACGTACCGACACGCATTGTCCTTGATGAGACAGTAATACCGAAAAGATATGCACGTGTTCTACTACACGCTATATATTTAGATACTGTTGATTTAGCTCTGATACTTCGAGGTGCTGGGACTGGATGTTCAACAGGCTCCTTAGGCGAAGTGCATGCGTTGACTAATACTGGTCGTGTACGACCAACTACTCTTGAGGAAGCAATGGAGTTATACCAAATAGGCAAGTTCCTTGAACTTGATATCTTAGCACAGGGTTGTGAGGACTTAATATTGGAGTGGTTATCACTTGATACATTATTAATGGTGCTAAAGTGGGGATGTCAGCCACATGGCTCTGCTTGGGTTTTTCGTCAAGCTTGCCAGTACTTGCGCGAAGAATTTTCCGCAATCAGCTTTTCACCTGTGCTGAATCAGTTAGATAAATCACAGTTGATACATGTATTACAAAGTAATTTCTTACAAGCATCTGAATTAGAAGTACTACAGGCTGTTTTAAAGTGGGGAGAACAAGAGCTTATCCGGCGCATGGAGGATCGTGAACCAAACCTTTTATCGCATACTGCCCTCTCTGTAGCGAGGAAAGGTGTTAGAAAGCGAGACCTAAGTGACGTTGAGCTACGTGAAATACTTGCCGAATTACTGCCATTGGTAAGAATGGATCATGTTTTACCGCCAAACAGTGAAGTTCTTTGTCAAGCCATACGCCGTGGTCTTGTTAGCACACCGCCATCACATATGATTGGTGACGAACGCGAAACCTTACGAATTAATGCTTGGATTCGAGGAGGTAAAAACCAAGGTCTTTTTGTACGACCACGTCTTTTCATGCCGTACTTTGAGGAAGTAAAAGCCTTATTAGAAGACCGAATGGCATCATCACACCATCAACTTGAACTCATGCGTATGCGTCGATCTCGGCATTTTCCTGACATTCCAGATACCCTTTACATGGTTTCCCGTATACACGCTTCTCCGAACAGCAGTTTTACACCTAGCGTCACTTGCAATAAGAGTGGAGATAATAGCGAAAAAATCGAAACTATTGCTATTCCACCACCAGATAACCATACACTTACAGCAATGCGTAAGCGAGAGCATAAACTCCGCCAATCGCCAATGTGTCAACGAGCACTACTTCTGCCACTTTCATCAAAACATGAAATCGACCGTCAAATTCGTCTTTGTGTCGTTAGAGAGTTTAATCTGCCAGATGAAGTATCAGATCTGCTTGAAACTTCTATATTAACTAACAATGACGATAGAGACGAGTGCAACGGAGTTCCATCAAGAATACAAGTGGAGGAATGTCTATTAGAAGATGAAGATCAAAGTCCGCCTCCTTCACCGGCAGCTACCACTTCTATGTGTCCAACAGCTGTATCCTCCTCATTTTTGTCGAATTCATCAATGGCCTCATCAGTGTCATCCGCATGCGGAGCAGATGGTGTACATGAATGCTACAGTCGAAATATGACTTTTCCCCGGCAGCAGCCCAACAGCCTAATTGGTGTCACAGGCCTTTTGTCAGAAAATTCTTGCTCGGGCCTTCAGACTAGCTACGCTCGCCTATCGACTTCAATGCATCATCGAAATGATTTGCCGGCGTTAATTAGAGAAGGCGATTTTCGATTCCCACATAATAATACTCTAAACATAGTTAGAAGTGGCGAGACAGGTGCTTGTGGCTTAGACGCTGGCAACGGACATCTTTCTGATATGATGCCCGATGTAGCCATGGCTACTGCCTCATTAGGTCAACTACATCTCAGCACTAGTGGTTGTGTGAGTAATGTCAGCAATTGTCCAATTGAAAGCAGCAGTGACGTGTCAGAAAGTTTGCAGCTTGATTTGGGAGATGGACCGACACCGCATATCATCAGTAGTGCAGCTGGTGTGATAACTTTACGCGACTTCCAGGTGATTTGGTTTGAAATTTTTAATAACATTTTTGTTATTTAATTATATTTTATAAAGCAGCATCAACTACCAGAAAATAATTTCCGCCACATGATTCAGCGCTCGAGCTCGCCATTTGACGTTTTTCGACAGGGACAGCATTCGCCTCCTCCACAGCTTCCTCCATCAGATACGTTAAATTCCGGGCCGCCTAGATTTTTATAGAGGTTGCACATAGCTCCCGATAAGGAACTTTATTTTAACACTCCATTCTGAAAAAACCCTGATTTTTGTATTTCAAATTTAATCTTGGTATAATAAGTTATTAACATTGATATTTCAAGAAATATTAGAACATCTAAATACAAAACGTATGTAAGTAGAGAGCGCAAACGTTAAAGTGCAAGAAATTTATCGTATTAAAAATATACGCCCCAAACATCATTATGCTGTTATGCTACACTGTATGTGAAAGCGGAGCGTATGTACAAAATAGAATTTAATTATAATAACCAATATCTGTCGCAACTAAAAGTACACATATTTTTTTTTTTATTATATTAATCAAATAAACCAGTTATATACAAATAAAATATTAAAATACTATAATTCATCAAAGCATTCTTTCATAATTTTAAATAAATGTTTTATTTAATTTTATATTAATTTTTTAATTATTGGCAGCAAATAGTATAAGGGAAAAAATTAAACAATGGGGAAAAAATCAATTCCATAATGGATCAAATAGCATAACCAAAACAATGTATGTTATTCAAAGATTCAAAAAAATAAGTTTATACATTTCCTTTTAGAAGAAAATTTTAATAATAATAAGAACTATACCATATAACAATTATTTACTGTTTAAATTATAAATGAAAAAAAGTTATCTGAAACATAAATAATGAAAATGGTTTCATTCCTTTTTCAAAATATTCTCAATTTTTTTCTGCATTCACTTGAACCGATTTTTAAATGACTTTGGTCACTCATAAAACGAGCTGCTTGAAATTTCTTTAGAAGCTGCATTTTAATCTTTGATGTTCAGGGCAAAAAACTAAATTACTGAGTGCCAATCAAGGTTGTAATGTGGAGACTCATTGATTTTTTTTGATCTGAGGGTTAAAAAACTACTATGAGAATCGATATTTGACATTTCCCATTGCTTTAGAGAAGGATGCTTTGTATTTATCTCGGAAGATTCTATCTTCAAAATTGATAAGATGAAGAAAAATCTAATTTCCGGAACAACTGGTTAATACTTTAAATTAATTTGAGCACCAAGAAATTCTAGGAAGGAAATGGGTTCAAACACATCCAACGTTGGTTACCCAATGGCACCAACTACTGAAGTTGCAAATACCACCACTGAAAATGGAAACACATTTGCGACATCAAGTACTGGAAGTATGGTGTCAACATGCTGCTGGCACAACTTTTGCTTATAGCGGTGCGCATTATCATCATGATCAACGGCGAAAGCGAGTAACGGGTTTTGCAACGCTTAATCGAAAGTTTATACGTCGTCGACGGTCTTCAAAAGCCTGTGATCATGCGCGTGTTTTGCGTGACTTTGTGTCTGAGTGGACGCCTCTTGAGTTGGCAGCTCTGTGTGAGGAGTTTGAAGCGTTGGCTGCACTACGAGATTTATCGGTAATTAATCATTTATTATTAATCAACTTAGTAGCACTAATTATTGTTTTGTATTAAACAGGTACAAGCAGAGTTAGCGCGTCCACCTGCTGCTACATATAAGCAAGATCTGGCTGCTCTTTACGATTTAAATCTCTGTACTGATTGTGACCTTGTATTTCGTGGATCTATTTTTCCCGTGCACCGTTCAATATTATCCTCGCGTTGTACATATTTTCGAGACTTGCTTTCGGGTTGCCCGGGATATGGAGCACGCGAATTTACCTATTGATGTTAAGATATTTTCTATATTGCTACGTTATTTATATACGGGCGATCTTTGTGCACATGACCCGACCGTAAATATCAATCTGTTGCGTCAACTCGGTGACGATTTTGGTACACCTAACCACAGTACAGCTTTTCACCTGTGCTGAATCAGTTAGATAAATCACAGTTGATACATGTATTACAAAGTAATTTCTTACAAGCATCTGAATTAGAAGTACTACAGGCTGTTTTAAAGTGGGGAGAACAAGAGCTTATCCGGCGCATGGAGGATCGTGAACCAAACCTTTTATCGCATACTGCCCACTCTGTAGCGAGGAAAGGTGTTAGAAAGCGAGACCTAAGTGACGTTGAGCTACGTGAAATACTTGCCGAATTAATGCCATTGGTAAGAATGGATCATGTTTTACCGCCAAACAGTGAAGTTCTTTGTCAAGCCATACGCCGTGGTCTTGTTAGCACACCGCCATCACATATGATTGGTGACGAACGCGAAACCTTACGAATTAATGCTTGGATTCGAGGAGGTAAAAACCAAGGTCTTTTTGTACGACCACGTCTTTTCATGCCGTACTTTGAGGAAGTAAAAGCCTTATTAGAAGACCGAATGGCATCATCACACCATCAACTTGAACTCATGCGTATGCGTCGATCTCGGCATTTTCCTGACATTCCAGATACCCTTTACATGGTTTCCCGTATACACGCTTCTCCGAACAGCAGTTTTACACCTAGCGTCACTTGCAATATGAGTGGAGATAATAGCGAAAAAATCGAAACTATTGCTATTCCACCACCAGATAACCATACACTTACAGCAATGCGTAAGCGAGAGCATAAACTCCGCCAATCGCCAATGTGTCAACGAGCACTACTTCTGCCACTTTCATCAAAACATGAAATCGACCGTCAAATTCGTCTTCGTGTCGTTAGAGAGTTTAATCTGCCAGATGAAGTATCAGATCTGCTTGAAACTTTTATATTAACTAACAATGACGATAGAGACGAGTGCAACGGAGTTCCATCAAGAATACAAGTGGAGGAATGTCTATTAGAAGATGAAGATCAAAGTCCGCCTCCTTCACCGGCAGCTACCACTTCTATGTGTCCAACAGCTGTATCCTCCTCATTTTTGTCGAATTCATCAATGGCCTCATTAGTGTCATCCGCATGCGGAGCAGATGGTGTACATGAATGCTACAGTCGAAATATAACTTTTCCCCGGCAGCAATCAATGCATCATCGAAATGATTTGCCGGCGTTAATTAGAGAAGGCGATTTTCGATTCCCACATAATAATACTCTAAACATAGTTAGAAGTGGCGAGACAGGTGCTTGTGGCTTAGACGCTGGCAACGGACATCTTTCTGATATGATGCCCGATGTAGCCATGGCTACTGCCTCATTAGGTCAACTACATCTCAGCACTAGTGGTTGTGTGAGTAATGTCAGCAATTGTCCAATTGAAAGCAGCAGTGACGTGTCAGAAAGTTTGCAGCTTGATTTGGGAGATGGACCGACACCGCATATCATCAGTAGTGCAGCTGGTGTGATAACTTTACGCGACTTCCAGGTGATTTGGTTTGAAATTTTTAATAACATTTTTGTTATTTAATTATATTTTATAAAGCAGCATCAACTACCAGAAAATAATTTCCGCCACATGATTCAGCGCTCGAGCTCGCCATTTGACGTTTTTCGACAGGGACAGCATTCGCCTCCTCCACAGCTTCCTCCATCAGATACGTTAAATTCCGGGCCGCCTAGATTTTTATAGAGGTTGCACATAGCTCCCGATAAGGAACTTTATTTTAACACTCCATTCTGAAAAAACCCTGATTTTTGTATTTCAAATTTAATCTTGGTATAATAAGTTATTAACATTGATATTTCAAGAAATATTAGAACATCTAAATACAAAACGTATGTAAGTAGAGAGCGCAAACGTTAAAGTGCAAGAAATTTATCGTATTAAAAATATACGCCCCAAACATCATTATGCTGTTATGCTACACTGTATGTGAAAGCGGAGCGTATGTACAAAATAGAATTTAATTATAATAACCAATATCTGTCGCAACTAAAAGTACACATATTTTTTTTTTATTATATTAATCAAATAAACCAGTTATATACAAATAAAATATTAAAATACTATAATTCATCAAAGCATTCTTTCATAATTTTAAATAAATGTTTTATTTAATTTTATATTAATTTTTTAATTATTGGCAGCAAATAGTATAAGGGAAAAAATTAAACAATGGGGAAAAAATCAATTCCATAATGGATCAAATAGCATAACCAAAACAATGTATGTTATTCAAAGATTCAAAAAAATAAGTTTATACATTTCCTTTTAGAAGAAAATTTTAATAGTAATAAGAACTATACCATATAACAATTATTTACTGTTTAAATTATAAATGAAAAAAAGTTATCTGAAACATAAATAATGAAAATGGTTTCATTCCTTTTTCAAAATATTCTCAATTTTTTTCTGCATTCACTTGAACCGATTTTTAAATAACTTTGGTCACTCATAAAACGAGCTGTTTGAAATTTCTTTAGAAGCTGCATTTTAATCTTTGATGTTCAGGGCAAAAAACTAAATTACTGAGTGCCAATCAAGGTTGTAATGTGGAGACTCATTGATTTTTTTTGATCTGAGGGTTAAAAAACTACTATGAGAATCGATATTTGACATTTCCCATTGCTTTAGAGAAGGATGCTTTGTATTTATCTCGGAAGATTCTATCTTCAAAATTGATAAGATGAAGAAAAATCTAATTTCCGGAACAACTGGTTAATACTTTAAATTAATTTGAGCACCAAGAAATTCTAGGAAGGAAATGGGTTCAAACACATCCAACGTTGGTTACCCAATGGCACCAACTACTGAAGTTGCAAATACCACCACTGAAAATGGAAACACATTTGCGACATCAAGTACTGGAAGTATGGTGTCAACATGCTCCTGGCACAACTTTTGCTTATAGCGGTGCGCATTATCATCATGATCAACGGCGAAAGCGAGTAACGGGTTTTGCAACGCTTAAACGAAAGTTTATACGTCGTCGACGGTCTTCAAAAGCCTGTGATCATGCGCGTGTTTTGCGTGACTTTGTGTCTGAGTGGACGCCTCTTGAGTTGGCAGCTCTGTGTGAGGAGTTTGAAGCGTTGGCTGCACTACGAGATTTATCGGTAATTAATCATTTATTATTAATCAACTTAGTAGCACTAATTATTGTTTTGTATTAAACAGGTACAAGCATAGTTAGCGCGTCCACCTGCTGCTACATATAAGCAAGATCCGGCTGCTCTTTACGATTTAAATCTCTGTACTGATTGTGACCTTGTATTTCGTGGATCTATTTTTCCCGAATACCGTTCAATATTATCCTCGCGTTGTAAATATTTTCGAGACTTGCTTTCGGGTTGCCCGGGATATGGAGCACGCATATTTACCTATTGATGTTAAGATATTTTCTATATTGCTACGTTATTTATATACGGGCGATCTTTGTGCACATGACCCGACCGTAAATATCAATCTGTTGCGTCAACTCGGTGACGATTTTGGTACACCTAACCCCCTTGAACATGATCTTCGCTATTTGTTAGAAACAGGCGATTATGCAGATGCAGCACTGGTATTTACAGCGGAAAGCGGAAATGATTATTTACGCCAGGAATCGATTAATTCCGAATACGGCTTTCGGCCAAAACTCGAGCTTCCGTGTCATAAAGCTATACTGAGTGCGCGTTCACCCTTTTTCCGTAATCTTATTGACGGCGAACGCGTAACATTGACGAATACGTAGAACGCTCTATACACGTACCGACACGCATTGTCCTTGATGAGACAGTAATACCGAAAAGATATGCACGTGTTCTACTACACGCTATATATTTAGATACTGTTGATTTAGCTCTGATACTTCGAGGTGCTGGGACTGGATGTTCAACAGGCTCCTTAGGCGAAGTGCATGCGTTGACTAATACTGGTCGTGTACGACCAACTACTCTTGAGGAAGCAATGGAGTTATACCAAATAGGCAAGTTCCTTGAACTTGATATCTTAGCACAGGGTTGTGAGGACTTAATATTGGAGTGGTTATCACTTGATACATTATTAATGGTGCTAAAGTGGGGATGTCAGCCACATGGCTCTGCTTGGGTTTTTCGTCAAGCTTGCCAGTACTTGCGCGAAGAATTTTCCGCAATCAGCTTTTCACCTGTGCTGAATCAGTTAGATAAATCACAGTTGATACATGTATTACAAAGTAATTTCTTACAAGCATCTGAATTAGAAGTACTACAGGCTGTTTTAAAGTGGGGAAAACAAGAGCTTATCCGGCGCATGGAGGATCGTGAACCAAACCTTTTATCGCATACTGCCCACTCTGTAGCGAGGAAAGGTGTTAGAAAGCGAGACCTAAGTGACGTTGAGCTACGTGAAATACTTGCCGAATTACTGCCATTGGTAAGAATGGATCATGTTTTACCGCCAAACAGTGAAGTTCTTTGTCAAGCCATACGCCGTGGTCTTGTTAGCACACCGCCATCACATATGATTGGTGACGAACGCGAAACCTTACGAATTAATGCTTGGATTCGAGGAGGTAAAAACCAAGGTCTTTTTGTACGACCACGTCTTTTCATGCCGTACTTTGAGGAAGTAAAACCCTTATTAGAAGACCGAATGGCATCATCACACCATCAACTTGAACTCATGCGTATGCGTCGATCTCGGCATTTTCCTGACATTCCAGATACCCTTTACATGGTTTCCCGTATACACGCTTCTCCGAACAGCAGTTTTACACCTAGCGTCACTTGCAATAAGAGTGGAGATAATAGCGAAAAAATCGAAACTATTGCTATTCCACCACCAGATAACCATACACTTACAGCAATGCGTAAGCGAGAGCATAAACTCCGCCAATCGCCAATGTGTCAACGAGCACTACTTCTGCCACTTTCATCAAAACATGAAATCGACCGTCAAATTCGTCTTTGTGTCGTTAGAGAGTTTAATCTGCCAGATGAAGTATCAGATCTGCTTGAAACTTCTATATTAACTAACAATGACGATAGAGACGAGTGCAACGGAGTTCCATCAAGAATACAAGTGGAGGAATGTCTATTAGAAGATGAAGATCAAAGTCCGCCTCCTTCACCGGCAGCTACCACTTCTATGTGTCCAACAGCTGTATCCTCCTCATTTTTGTCGAATTCATCAATGGCCTCATCAGTGTCATCCGCATGCGGAGCAGATGGTGTACATGAATGCTACAGTCGAAATATGACTTTTCCCCGGCAGCAGCCCAACAGCCTAATTGGTGTCACAGGCCTTTTGTCAGAAAATTCTTGCTCGGGCCTTCAGACTAGCTACGCTCGCCTATCGACTTCAATGCATCATCGAAATGATTTGCCGGCGTTAATTAGAGAAGGCGATTTTCGATTCCCACATAATAATACTCTAAACATAGTTAGAAGTGGCGAGACAGGTGCTTGTGGCTTAGACGCTGGCAACGGACATCTTTCTGATATGATGCCCGATGTAGCCATGGCTACTGCCTCATTAGGTCAACTACATCTCAGCACTAGTGGTTGTGTGAGTAATGTCAGCAATTGTCCAATTGAAAGCAGCAGTGACGTGTCAGAAAGTTTGCAGCTTGATTTGGGAGATGGACCGACACCGCATATCATCAGTAGTGCAGCTGGTGTGATAACTTTACGCGACTTCCAGGTGATTTGGTTTGAAATTTTTAATAACATTTTTGTTATTTAATTATATTTTATAAAGCAGCATCAACTACCAGAAAATAATTTCCGCCACATGATTCAGCGCTCGAGCTCGCCATTTGACGTTTTTCGACAGGGACAGCATTCGCCTCCTCCACAGCTTCCTCCATCAGATACGTTAAATTCCGGGCCGCCTAGATTTTTATAGAGGTTGCACATAGCTCCCGATAAGGAACTTTATTTTAACACTCCATTCTGAAAAAACCCTGATTTTTGTATTTCAAATTTAATCTTGGTATAATAAGTTATTAACATTGATATTTCAAGAAATATTAGAACATCTAAATACAAAACGTATGTAAGTAGAGAGCGCAAACGTTAAAGTGCAAGAAATTTATCGTATTAAAAATATACGCCCCAAACATCATTATGCTGTTATGCTACACTGTATGTGAAAGCGGAGCGTATGTACAAAATAGAATTTAATTATAATAACCAATATCTGTCGCAACTAAAAGTACACATATTTTTTTTTTATTATATTAATCAAATAAACCAGTTATATACAAATAAAATATTAAAATACTATAATTCATCAAAGCATTCTTTCATAATTTTAAATAAATGTTTTATTTAATTTTATATTAATTTTTTAATTATTGGCAGCAAATAGTATAAGGGAAAAAATTAAACAATGGGGAAAAAATCAATTCCATAATGGATCAAATAGCATAACCAAAACAATGTATGTTATTCAAAGATTCAAAAAAATAAGTTTATACATTTCCTTTTAGAAGAAAATTTTAATAATAATAAGAACTATACCATATAACAATTATTTACTGTTTAAATTATAAATGAAAAAAAGTTATCTGAAACATAAATAATGAAAATGGTTTCATTCCTTTTTCAAAATATTCTAAATTTTTTTCTGCATTCACTTGAACCGATTTTTAAATGACTTTGGTCACTCATAAAACGAGCTGTTTGAAATTTCTTTAGAAGCTGCATTTTAATCTTTGATGTTCAGGGCAAAAAACTAAATTACTGAGTGCCAATCAAGGTTGTAATGTGGAGACTCATTGATTTTTTTTGATCTGAGGGTTAAAAAACTACTATGAGAATCCATATTTGACATTTCCCATTGCTTTAGAGAAGGATGCTTTGTATTTATCTCGGAAGATTCTATCTTCAAAATTGATAAGATGAAGAAAAATCTAATTTCCGGAACAACTGGTTAATACTTTAAATTAATTTGAGCACCAAGAAATTCTAGGAAGGAAATGGGTTCAAACACATCCAACGTTGGTTACCCAATGGCACCAACTACTGAAGTTGCAAATACCACCACTGAAAATGGAAACACATTTGCGACATCAAGTACTGGAAGTATGGTGTCAACATGCTCCTGGCACAACTTTTGCTTATAGCGGTGCGCATTATCATCATGATCAACGGCGAAAGCGAGTAACGGGTTTTGCAACGCTTAAACGAAAGTTTATACGTCGTCGACGGTCTTCAAAAGCCTGTGATCATGCGCGTGTTTTGCGTGACTTTGTGTCTGAGTGGACGCCTCTTGAGTTGGCAGCTCTGTGTGAGGAGTTTGAAGCGTTGGCTGCACCACGAGATTTATCGGTAATTAATCATTTATTATTAATCAACTTAGTAGCACTAATTATTGTTTTGTATTAAACAGGTACAAGTAGAGTTAGCGCGTCCACCTGCTCCTACATATAAGCAAGATCTGGCTGCTCTTTACGATTTAAATCTCTGTACTGATTGTGACCTTGTATTTCGTGGATCTATTTTTCCCGTGCACCGTTCAATATTATCCTCGCGTTGTAAATATTTTCGAGACTTGCTTTCGGGTTGCCCGGGATATGGAGCACGCATATTTACCTATTGATGTTAAGATATTTTCTATATTGCTACGTTATTTATATACGGGCGATCTTTGTGCACATGACCCGACCGTAAATATCAATCTGTTGCGTCAACTCGGTGACGATTTTGGTACACCTAACCACAGTACAGCTTTTCACCTGTGCTGAATCAGTTAGATAAGTCACAGTTGATACATGTATTACAAAGTAATTTCTTACAAGCATCTGAATTAGAAGTACTACAGGCTGTTTTAAAGTGGGGAGAACAAGAGCTTATCCGGCGCATGGAGGATCGTGAACCAAACCTTTTATCGCATACTGCCCACTCTGTAGCGAGGAAAGGTGTTAGAAAGCGAGACCTAAGTGACGTTGAGCTACGTGAAATACTTGCCGAATTACTGCCATTGGTAAGAATGGATCATGTTTTACCGCCAAACAGTGAAGTTCTTTGTCAAGCCATACGCCGTGGTCTTGTTAGCACACCGCCATCACATATGATTGGTGACGAACGCGAAACCTTACGAATTAATGCTTGGATTCGAGGAGGTAAAAACCAAGGTCTTTTTGTACGACCACGTCTTTTCATGCCGTACTTTGAGGAAGTAAAACCCTTATTAGAAGACCGAATGGCATCATCACACCATCAACTTGAACTCATGCGTATGCGTCGATCTCGGCATTTTCCTGACATTCCAGATACCCTTTACATGGTTTCCCGTATACACGCTTCTCCGAACAGCAGTTTTACACCTAGCGTCACTTGCAATAAGAGTGGAGATAATAGCGAAAAAATCGAAACTATTGCTATTCCACCACCAGATAACCATACACTTACAGCAATGCGTAAGCGAGAGCATAAACTCCGCCAATCGCCAATGTGTCAACGAGCACTACTTCTGCCACTTTCATCAAAACATGAAATCGACCGTCAAATTCGTCTTCGTGTCGTTAGAGAGTTTAATCTGCCAGATGAAGTATCAGATCTGCTTGAAACTTCTATATTAACTAACAATGACGATAGAGACGAGTGCAACGGAGTTCCATCAAGAATACAAGTGGAGGAATGTCTATTAGAAGATGAAGATCAAAGTCCGCCTCCTTCACCGGCAGCTACCACTTCTATGTGTCCAACAGCTGTATCCTCCTCATTTTTGTCGAATTCATCAATGGCCTCATCGGTGTCATCCGCATGCGGAGCAGATGGTGTACATGAATGCTACAGTCGAAATATGACTTTTCCCCGGCAGCAGCCCAACAGCCTAATTGGTGTCACAGGCCTTTTGTCAGAAAATTCTTGCTCGGGCCTTCAGACTAGCTACGCTCGCCTATCGACTTCAATGCATCATCGAAATGATTTGCCGGCGTTAATTAGAGAAGGCGATTTTCGATTCCCACATAATAATACTCTAAACATAGTTAGAAGTGGCGAGACAGGTGCTTGTGGCTTAGACGCTGGCAACGGACATCTTTCTGATATGATGCCCGATGTAGCCATGGCTACTGCCTCATTAGGTCAACTACATCTCAGCACTAGTGGTTGTGTGAGTAATGTCAGCAATTGTCCAATTGAAAGCAGCAGTGACGTGTCAGAAAGTTTGCAGCTTGATTTGGGAGATGGACCGACACCGCATATCATCAGTAGTGCAGCTGGTGTGATAACTTTACGCGACTTCCAGGTGATTTGGTTTGAAATTTTTAATAACATTTTTGTTATTTAATTATATTTTATAAAGCAGCATCAACTACCAGAAAATAATTTCCGCCACATGATTCAGCGCTCGAGCTCGCCATTTGACGTTTTTCGACAGGGACAGCATTCGCCTCCTCCACAGCTTCCTCCATCAGATACGTTAAATTCCGGGCCGCCTAGATTTTTATAGAGGTTGCACATAGCTCCCGATAAGGAACTTTATTTTAACACTCCATTCTGAAAAAACCCTGATTTTTGTATTTCAAATTTAATCTTGGTATAATAAGTTATTAACATTGATATTTCAAGAAATATTAGAACATCTAAATACAAAACGTATGTAAGTAGAGAGCGCAAACGTTAAAGTGCAAGAAATTTATCGTATTAAAAATATACGCCCCAAACATCATTATGCTGTTATGCTACACTGTATGTGAAAGCGGAGCGTATGTACAAAATAGAATTTAATTATAATAACCAATATCTGTCGCAACTAAAAGTACACATATTTTTTTTTTATTATATTAATCAAATAAACCAGTTATATACAAATAAAATATTAAAATACTATAATTCATCAAAGCATTCTTTCATAATTTTAAATAAATGTTTTATTTAATTTTATATTAATTTTTTAATTATTGGCAGCAAATAGTATAAGGGAAAAAATTAAACAATGGGGAAAAAATCAATTCCATAATGGATCAAATAGCATAACCAAAACAATGTATGTTATTCAAAGATTCAAAAAAATAAGTTTATACATTTCCTTTTAGAAGAAAATTTTAATAATAATAAGAACTATACCATATAACAATTATTTACTGTTTAAATTATAAATGAAAAAAAGTTATCTGAAACATAAATAATGAAAATGGTTTCATTCCTTTTTCAAAATATTCTAAATTTTTTTCTGCATTCACTTGAACCGATTTTTAAATGACTTTGGTCACTCATAAAACGAGCTGTTTGAAATTTCTTTAGAAGCTGCATTTTAATCTTTGATGTTCAGGGCAAAAAACTAAATTACTGAGTGCCAATCAAGGTTGTAATGTGGAGACTCATTGATTTTTTTTGATCTGAGGGTTAAAAAACTACTATGAGAATCCATATTTGACATTTCCCATTGCTTTAGAGAAGGATGCTTTGTATTTATCTCGGAAGATTCTATCTTCAAAATTGATAAGATGAAGAAAAATCTAATTTCCGGAACAACTGGTTAATACTTTAAATTAATTTGAGCACCAAGAAATTCTAGGAAGGAAATGGGTTCAAACACATCCAACGTTGGTTACCCAATGGCACCAACTACTGAAGTTGCAAATACCACCACTGAAAATGGAAACACATTTGCGACATCAAGTACTGGAAGTATGGTGTCAACATGCTCCTGGCACAACTTTTGCTTATAGCGGTGCGCATTATCATCATGATCAACGGCGAAAGCGAGTAACGGGTTTTGCAACGCTTAAACGAAAGTTTATACGTCGTCGACGGTCTTCAAAAGCCTGTGATCATGCGCGTGTTTTGCGTGACTTTGTGTCTGAGTGGACGCCTCTTGAGTTGGCAGCTCTGTGTGAGGAGTTTGAAGCGTTGGCTGCACTACGAGATTTATCGGTAATTAATCATTTATTATTAATCAACTTAGTAGCACTAATTATTGTTTTGTATTAAACAGGTACAAGCATAGTTAGCGCGTCCACCTGCTGCTACATATAAGCAAGATCTGGCTGCTCTTTACGATTTAAATCTCTGTACTGATTGTGACCTTGTATTTCGTGGATCTATTTTTCCCGTGCACCGTTCAATATTATCCTCGCGTTGTAAATATTTTCGAGACTTGCTTTCGGGTTGCCCGGGATATGGAGAACGCATATTTACCTATTGATGTTAAGATATTTTCTATATTGCTACGTTATTTATATACGGGCGATCTTTGTGCACATGACCCGACCGTAAATATCAATCTGTTGCGTCAGCTCGGTGACGATTTTGGTACACCTAACCACAGTACAGCTTTTCACCTGTGCTGAATCAGTTAGATAAGTCACAGTTGATACATGTATTACAAAGTAATTTCTTACAAGCATCTGAATTAGAAGTACTACAGGCTGTTTTAAAGTGGGGAGAACAAGAGCTTATCCGGCGCATGGAGGATCGTGAACCAAACCTTTTATCGCATACTGCCCACTCTGTAGCGAGGAAAGGTGTTAGAAAGCGAGACCTAAGTGACGTTGAGCTACGTGAAATACTTGCCGAATTACTGCCATTGGTAAGAATGGATCATGTTTTACCGCCAAACAGTGAAGTTCTTTGTCAAGCCATACGCCGTGGTCTTGTTAGCACACCGCCATCACATATGATTGGTGACGAACGCGAAACCTTACGAATTAATGCTTGGATTCGAGGAGGTAAAAACCAAGGTCTTTTTGTACGACCACGTCTTTTCATGCCGTACTTTGAGGAAGTAAAACCCTTATTAGAAGACCGAATGGCATCATCACACCATCAACTTGAACTCATGCGTATGCGTCGATCTCGGCATTTTCCTGACATTCCAGATACCCTTTACATGGTTTCCCGTATACACGCTTCTCCGAACAGCAGTTTTACACCTAGCGTCACTTGCAATATGAGTGGAGATAATAGCGAAAAAATCGAAACTATTGCTATTCCACCACCAGATAACCATACACTTACAGCAATGCGCAAGCGAGAGCATAAACTCCGCCAATCGCCAATGTGTCAACGAGCACTACTTCTGCCACTTTCATCAAAACATGAAATTGACCGTCAAATTCGTCTTCGTGTCGTTAGAGAGTTTAATCTGCCAGATGAAGTATCAGATCTGCTTGAAACTTCTATATTAACTAAGAATGACGATAGAGACGAGTGCAACGGAGTTCCATCAAGAATACAAGTGGAGGAATGTCTATTAGAAGATGAAGATCAAAGTCCGCCTCCTTCACCGGCAGCTACCACTTCTATGTGTCCAACAGCTGTATCCTCCTCATTTTTGTCGAATTCATCAATGGCCTCATCAGTGTCATCCGCATGCGGAGCAGATGGTGTACATGAATGCTACAGTCGAAATATGACTTTTCCCCGGCAGCAGCCCAACAGCCTAATTGGTGTCACAGGCCTTTTGTCAGAAAATTCTTGCTCGGGCCTTCAGACTAGCTACGCTCGCCTATCGACTTCAATGCATCATCGAAATGATTTGCCGGCGTTAATTAGAGAAGGCGATTTTCGATTCCCACATAATAATACTCTAAACATAGTTAGAAGTGGCGAGACAGGTGCTTGTGGCTTAGACGCTGGCAACGGACATCTTTCTGATATGATGCCCGATGTAGCCATGGCTACTGCCTCATTAGGTCAACTACATCTCAGCACTAGTGGTTGTGTGAGTAATGTCAGCAATTGTCCAATTGAAAGCAGCAGTGACGTGTCAGAAAGTTTTCAGCTTGATTTGGGAGATGGACCGACACCGCATATCATCAGTAGTGCAGCTGGTGTGATAACTTTACGCGACTTCCAGGTGATTTGGTTTGAAATTTTTAATAACATTTTTGTTATTTAATTATATTTTATAAAGCAGTATCAACTACCAGAAAATAATTTCCGCCACATGATTCAGCGCTCGAGCTCGCCATTTGACGTTTTTCGACAGGGACAGCATTCGCCTCCTCCACAGCTTCCTCCATCAGATACGTTAAATTCCGGGCCGCCTAGATTTTTATAGAGGTTGCACATAGCTCCCGATAAGGAACTTTATTTTAACACTCCATTCTGAAAAAAACCCTGATTTTTGTATTTCAAATTTAATCTTGGTATAATAAGTTATTAACATTGATATTTCAAGAAATATTAGAACACCTAAATACAAAACGTATGTAAGTAGAGAGCGCAAACGTTAAAGTGCAAGAAATTTATCGTATTAAAAATATACGCCCCAAACATCATTATGCTGTTATGCTACACTGTATGTGAAAGCGGAGCGTATGTACAAAATAGAATTTAATTATAATAACCAATATCTGTCGCAACTAAAAGTACACATATTTTTTTTTTATTATATTAATCAAATAAACCAGTTATATACAAATAAAATATTAAAATACTATAATTCATCAAAGCATTCTTTCATAATTTTAAATAAATGTTTTATTTAATTTTATATTAATTTTTTAATTATTGGCAGCAAATAGTATAAGGGAAAAAATTAAACAATGGGGAAAAAATCAATTCCATAATGGATCAAATAGCATAACCAAAACAATGTATGTTATTCAAAGATTCAAAAAAATAAGTTTATACATTTCCTTTTAGAAGAAAATTTTAATAATAATAAGAATTATACCATATAACAATTATTTACTGTTTAAATTATAAATGAAAAAAAGTTATCTGAAACATAAATAATGAAAATGGTTTCATTCCTTTTTCAAAATATTCTCAATTTTTTTCTGCATTCACTTGAACCGATTTTTAAATGACTTTGGTCACTCATAAAACGAGCTGCTTGAAATTTCTTTAGAAGCTGCATTTTAATCTTTGATGTTCAGGGCAAAAAACTAAATTACTGAGTGCCAATCAAGGTTGTAATGTGGAGACTCATTGATTTTTTTTGATCTGAGGGTTAAAAATCTACTATGAGAATCGATATTTGACATTTCCCATTGCTTTAGAGAAGGATGCTTTGTATTTATCTCGGAAGATTCTATCTTCAAAATTGATAAGATGAAGAAAAATCTAATTTCCGGAACAACTGGTTAATACTTTAAATTAATTTGAGCACCAAGAAATTCTAGGAAGGAAATGGGTTCAAACACATCCAACGTTGGTTACCCAATGGCACCAACTACTGAAGTTGCAAATACCACCACTGAAAATGGAAACACATTTGCGACATCAAGTACTGGAAGTATGGTGTCAACATGCTCCTGGCACAACTTTTGCTTATAGCGGTGCGCATTATCATCATGATCAACGGCGAAAGCGAGTAACGGGTTTTGCAACGCTTAATCGAAAGTTTATACGTCGTCGACGGTCTTCAAAAGCCTGTGATCATGCGCGTGTTTTGCGTGACTTTGTGTCTGAGTGGACGCCTCTTGAGTTGGCAGCTCTGTGTGAGGAGTTTGAAGCGTTGGCTGCACTACGAGATTTATCGGTAATTAATCATTTATTATTAATCAACTTAGTAGCACTAATTATTGTTTTGTATTAAACAGGTACAAGCAGAGTTAGCGCGTCCACCTGCTGCTACATATAAGCAAGATCTGGCTGCTCTTTACGATTTAAATCTCTGTACTGATTGTGACCTTGTATTTCGTGGATCTATTTTTCCCGTGCACCGTTCAATATTATCCTCGCGTTGTACATATTTTCGAGACTTGCTTTCGGGTTGCCCGGGATATGGAGCACGCATATTTACCTATTGATGTTAAGATATTTTCTATATTGCTACGTTATTTATATACGGGCGATCTTTGTGCACATGACCCGACCGTAAATATCAATCTGTTGCGTCAACTCGGTGACGATTTTGGTACACCTAACCACAGTACAGCTTTCCACCTGTGCTGAATCAGTTAGATAAATCACAGTTGATACATGTATTACAAAGTAATTTCTTACAAGCATCTGAATTAGAAGTACTACAGGCTGTTTTAAAGTGGGGAGAACAAGAGCTTATCCGGCGCATGGAGGATCGTGAACCAAACCTTTTATCGCATACTGCCCACTCTGTAGCGAGGAAAGGTGTTAGAAAGCGAGACCTAAGTGACGTTGAGCTACGTGAAATACTTGCCGAATTAATGCCATTGGTAAGAATGGTCATGTTTTACCGCCAAACAATGAAGTTCTTTGTCAAGCCATACGCCGTGGTCTTGTTAGCACACCGCCATCACATATGATTGGTGACGAACGCGAAACCTTACGAATTAATGCTTGGATTCGAGGAGGTAAAAACCAAGGTCTTTTTGTACGACCACGTCTTTTCATGCCGTACTTTGAGGAAGTAAAAGCCTTATTAGAAGACCGAATGGCATCATCACACCATCAACTTGAACTCATGCGTATGCGTCGATCTCGGCATTTTCCTGACATTCCAGATACCCTTTACATGGTTTCCCGTATACACGCTTCTCCGAACAGCAGTTTTACACCTAGCGTCACTTGCAATATGAGTGGAGATAATAGCGAAAAAATCGAAACTATTGCTATTCCACCACCAGATAACCATACACTTACAGCAATGCGTAAGCGAGAGCATAAACTCCGCCAATCGCCAATGTGTCAACGAGCACTACTTCTGCCACTTTCATCAAAACATGAAATCGACCGTCAAATTCGTCTTCGTGTCGTTAGAGAGTTTAATCTGCCAGATGAAGTATCAGATCTGCTTGAAACTTTTATATTAACTAACAATGACGATAGAGACGAGTGCAACGGAGTTCCATCAAGAATACAAGTGGAGGAATGTCTATTAGAAGATGAAGATCAAAGTCCGCCTCCTTCACCGGCAGCTACCACTTCTATGTGTCCAACAGCTGTATCCTCCTCATTTTTGTCGAATTCATCAATGGCCTCATCAGTGTCATCCGCATGCGGAGCAGATGGTGTACATGAATGCTACAGTCGAAATATGACTTTTCCCCGGCAGCAGCCCAACAGCCTAATTGGTGTCACAGGCCTTTTGTCAGAAAATTCTTGCTCGGGCCTTCAGACTAGCTACGCTCGCCTATCGACTTCAATGCATCATCGAAATGATTTGCCGGCGTTAATTAGAGAAGGCGATTTTCGATTCCCACATAATAATACTCTAAACATAGTTAGAAGTGGCGAGACAGGTGCTTGTGTGCCCGATGTAGCCATGGCTACTGCCTCATTAGGTCAACTACATCTCAGCACTAGTGGTTGTGTGAGTAATGTCAGCAATTGTCCAATTGAAAGCAGCAGTGACGTGTCAGAAAGTTTGCAGCTTGATTTGGGAGATGGACCGACACCGCATATCATCAGTAGTGCAGCTGGTGTGATAACTTTACGCGACTTCCAGGTGATTTGGTTTGAAATTTTTAATAACATTTTTGTTATTTAATTATATTTTATAAAGCAGCATCAACTACCAGAAAATAATTTCCGCCACATGATTCAGCGCTCGAGCTCGCCATTTGACGTTTTTCGACAGGGACAGCATTCGCCTCCTCCACAGCTTCCTCCATCAGATACGTTAAATTCCGGGCCGCCTAGATTTTTATAGAGGTTGCACATAGCTCCCGATAAGGAACTTTATTTTAACACTCCATTCTGAAAAAACCCTGATTTTTGTATTTCAAATTTAATCTTGGTATAATAAGTTATTAACATTGATATTTCAAGAAATATTAGAACATCTAAATACAAAACGTATGTAAGTAGAGAGCGCAAACGTTAAAGTGCAAGAAATTTATCGTATTAAAAATATACGCCCCAAACATCATTATGCTGTTATGCTACACTGTATGTGAAAGCGGAGCGTATGTACAAAATAGAATTTAATTATAATAACCAATATCTGTCGCAACTAAAAGTACACATATTTTTTTTTTATTATATTAATCAAATAAACCAGTTATATACAAATAAAATATTAAAATACTATAATTCATCAAAGCATTCTTTCATAATTTTAAATAAATGTTTTATTTAATTTTATATTACTTTTTTAATTATTGGCAGCAAATAGTATAAGGGAAAAAATTAAACAATGGGGAAAAAATCAATTCCATAATGGATCAAATAGCATAACCAAAACAATGTATGTTATTCAAAGATTCAAAAAAATAAGTTTATACATTTCCTTTTAGAAGAAAATTTTAATAATAATAAGAACTATACCATATAACAATTATTTACTGTTTAAATTATAAATGAAAAAAAGTTATCTGAAACATAAATAATGAAAATGGTTTCATTCCTTTTTCAAAATATTCTCAATTTTTTTCTGCATTCACTTGAACCGATTTTTAAATGACTTTGGTCACTCATAAAACGAGCTGTTTGAAATTTCTTTAGAAGCTGCATTTTAATCTTTGATGTTCAGGGCAAAAAACTAAATTACTGAGTGCCAATCAAGGTTGTAATGTGGAGACTCATTGATTTTTTTGATCTGAGGGTTAAAAAACTACTATGAGAATCGATATTTGACATTTCCCATTGCTTTAGAGAAGGATGCTTTGTATTTATCTCGGAAGATTCTATCTTCAAAATTGATAAGATGAAGAAAAATCTAATTTCCGGAACAACTGGTTAATACTTTAAATTAATTTGAGCACCAAGAAATTCTAGGAAGGAAATGGGTTCAAACACATCCAACGTTGGTTACCCAATGGCACCAACTACTGAAGTTGCAAATACCACCACTGAAAATGGAAACACATTTGCGACATCAAGTACTGGAAGTATGGTGTCAACATGCTCCTGGCACAACTTTTGCTTATAGCGGTGCGCATTATCATCATGATCAACGGCGAAAGCGAGTAACGGGTTTTGCAACGCTTAAACGAAAGTTTATACGTCGTCGACGGTCTTCAAAAGCCTGTGATCATGCGCGTGTTTTGCGTGACTTTGTGTCTGAGTGGACGCCTCTTGAGTTGGCAGCTCTGTGTGAGGAGTTTGAAGCGTTGGCTGCACTACGAGATTTATCGGTAATTAATCATTTATTATTAATCAACTTAGTAGCACTAATTATTGTTTTGTATTAAACAGGTACAAGCATAGTTAGCGCGTCCACCTGCTGCTACATATAAGCAAGATCCGGCTGCTCTTTACGATTTAAATCTCTGTACTGATTGTGACCTTGTATTTCGTGGATCTATTTTTCCCGAGTACCGTTCAATATTATCCTCGCGTTGTAAATATTTTCGAGACTTGCTTTCGGGTTGCCCGGGATATGGAGCACGCATATGTCTCGAACTGCCTACGTCACCTATTGATGTTAAGATATTTTCTATATTGCTACGTTATTTATATACGGGCGATCTTTGTGCACATGACCCGACCGTAAATATCAATCTGTTGCGTCAACTCGGTGACGATTTTGGTACACCTAACCCCCTTGAACATGATCTTCGCTATTTGTTAGAAACAGGCGATTATGCAGATGCAGCACTGGTATTTACAGCTGAAAGCGGAAATGATTATTTACGCCAGGAATCGATTAATTCCGAATACGGCTTTCGGCCAAAACTCGAGCTTCCGTGTCATAAAGCTATACTGAGTGCGCGTTCACCCTTTTTCCGTAATCTTATTGCCCGCCGAACGCGTAACATTGACGAATACGTAGAACGCTCTATACACGTACCGACACGCATTGTCCTTGATGAGACAGTAATACTGAAAAGATATGCACGTGTTCTACTACACGCTATATATTTAGATGCTGTTGATTTAGCTCTGATACTTCGAGGTGCTGGGACTGGATGTTCAACAGGCTCCTTAGGCGAAGTGCATGCGTTGACTAATACTGGTCGTGTACGACCAACTACTCTTGAGGAAGCAATGGAGTTATACCAAATAGGCAGGTTCCTTGAACTTGATATCTTAGCACAGGGTTGTGAGGACTTAACATTGGAGTGGTTATCACTTGATACATTATCAATGATGTTAAAGTGGGGATGTCAGCCACATGGCTCTGCTTGGGTTTTTCGTCAAGCTTGCCAGTACTTGCGCGAAGAATTTTCCGCAATCAGCTTTTCACCTGTGCTGAATCAGTTAGATAAATCACAGTTGATACATGTATTACAAAGTAATTTCTTACAAGCATCTGAATTAGAAGTACTACAGGCTGTTTTAAAGTGGGGAGAACAAGAGCTTATCCGGCGCATGGAGGATCGTGAACCAAACCTTTTATCGCATACTGCCCACTCTGTAGCGAGGAAAGGTGTTAGAAAGCGAGACCTAAGTGACGTTGAGCTACGTGAAATACTTGCCGAATTACTGCCATTGGTAAGAATGGATCATGTTTTACCGCCAAACAGTGAAGTTCTTTGTCAAGCCATACGCCGTGGTCTTGTTAGCACACCGCTATCACATATGATTGGTGACGAACGCGAAACCTTACGAATTAATGCTTGGATTCGAGGAGGTAAAAACCAAGGTCTTTTTGTACGACCACGTCTTTTCATGCCGTACTTTGAGGAAGTAAAACCGTTATTAGAAGACCGAATGGCATCATCACACCATCAACTTGAACTCATGCGTATGCGTCGATCTCGGCATTTTCCTGACATTCCAGATACCCTTTACATGGTTTCCCGTATACACGCTTCTCCGAACAGCAGTTTTACACCTAGCGTCACTTGCAATATGAGTGGAGATAATAGCGAAAAAATCGAAACTATTGCTATTCCACCACCAGATAACCATACACTTACAGCAATGCGCAAGCGAGAGCATAAACTCCGCCAATCGCCAATGTGTGAACGAGCACTACTTCTGCCACTTTCATCAAAACATGAAATCGACCGTCAAATTCGTCTTCGTGTCGTTAGAGAGTTTAATCTGCCAGATGAAGTATCAGATCTGCTTGAAACTTCTATATTAACTAACAATGACGATAGAGACGAGTGCAACGGAGTTCCATCAAGAATACAAGTGGAGGAATGTCTATTAGAAGATGAAGATCAAAGTCCGCCTCCTTCACCGGCAGCTACCACTTCTATGTGTCCAACAGCTGTATCCTCCTCATTTTTGTCGAATTCATCAATGGCCTCATCAGTGTCATCCGCATGCGGAGCAGATGGTGTACATGAATGCTACAGTCGAAATATGACTTTTCCCCGGCAGCAGCCCAACCGCCTAATTGGTGTCACAGGCCTTTTGTCAGAAAATTCTTGCTCGGGCCTTCAGACTAGCTACGCTCGCCTATCGACTTCAATGCATCATCGAAATGATTTGCCGGCGTTAATTAGAGAAGGCGATTTTCGATTCCCACATAATAATACTCTAAACATAGTTAGAAGTGGCGAGACAGGTGCTTGTGGCTTAGACGCTGGCAACGGACATCTTTCTGATATGATGCCCGATGTAGCCATGGCTACTGCCTCATTAGGTCAACTACATCTCAGCACTAGTGGTTGTGTGAGTAATGTCAGCAATTGTCCAATTGAAAGCAGCAGTGACGTGTCAGAAAGTTTGCAGCTTGATTTGGGAGATGGACCGACACCGCATATCATCAGTAGTGCAGCTGGTGTGATAACTTTACGCGACTTCCAGGTGATTTGGTTTGAAATTTTTAATAACATTTTTGTTATTTAATTATATTTTATAAAGCAGCATCAACTACCAGAAAATAATTTCCGCCACATGATTCAGCGCTCGAGCTCGCCATTTGACGTTTTTCGACAGGGACAGCATTCGCCTCCTCCACAGCTTCCTCCATCAGATACGTTAAATTCCGGGCCGCCTAGATTTTTATAGAGGTTGCACATAGCTCCCGATAAGGAACTTTATTTTAACACTCCATTCTGAAAAAACCCTGATTTTTGTATTTCAAATTTAATCTTGGTATAATAAGTTATTAACATTGATATTTCAAGAAATATTAGAACATCTAAATACAAAACGTATGTAAGTAGAGAGCGCAAACGTTAAAGTGCAAGAAATTTATCGTATTAAAAATATACGCCCCAAACATCATTATGCTGTTATGCTACACTGTATGTGAAAGCGGAGCGTATGTACAAAATAGAATTTAATTATAATAACCAATATCTGTCGCAACTAAAAGTACACATATTTTTTTTTTATTATATTAATCAAATAAACCAGTTATATACAAATAAAATATTAAAATACTATAATTCATCAAAGCATTCTTTCATAATTTTAAATAAATGTTTTATTTAATTTTATATTACTTTTTTAATTATTGGCAGCAAATAGTATAAGGGAAAAAATTAAACAATGGGGAAAAAATCAATTCCATAATGGATCAAATAGCATAACCAAAACAATGTATGTTATTCAAAGATTCAAAAAAATAAGTTTATACATTTCCTTTTAGAAGAAAATTTTAATAATAATAAGAACTATACCATATAACAATTATTTACTGTTTAAATTATAAATGAAAAAAAGTTATCTGAAACATAAATAATGAAAATGGTTTCATTCCTTTTTCAAAATATTCTCAATTTTTTTCTGCATTCACTTGAACCGATTTTTAAATGACTTTGGTCACTCATAAAACGAGCTGTTTGAAATTTCTTTAGAAGCTGCATTTTAATCTTTGATGTTCAGGGCAAAAAACTAAATTACTGAGTGCCAATCAAGGTTGTAATGTGGAGACTCATTGATTTTTTTGATCTGAGGGTTAAAAAACTACTATGAGAATCGATATTTGACAGTTCCCATTGCTTTAGAGAAGGATGCTTTGTATTTATCTCGGAAGATTCTATCTTCAAAATTGATAAGATGAAGAAAAATCTAATTTCCGGAACAACTGGTTAATACTTTAAATTAATTTGAGCACCAAGAAATTCTAGGAAGGAAATGGGTTCAAACACATCCAACGTTGGTTACCCAATGGCACCAACTACTGAAGTTGCAAATACCACCACTGAAAATGGAAACACATTTGCGACATCAAGTACTGGAAGTATGGTGTCAACATGCTCCTGGCACAACTTTTGCTTATAGCGGTGCGCATTATCATCATGATCAACGGCGAAAGCGAGTAACGGGTTTTGCAACGCTTAAACGAAAGTTTATACGTCGTCGACGGTCTTCAAAAGCCTGTGATCATGCGCGTGTTTTGCGTGACTTTGTGTCTGAGTGGACGCCTCTTGAGTTGGCAGCTCTGTGTGAGGAGTTTGAAGCGTTGGCTGCACTACGAGATTTATCGGTAATTAATCATTTATTATTAATCAACTTAGTAGCACTAATTATTGTTTTGTATTAAACAGGTACAAGCATAGTTAGCGCGTCCACCTGCTGGTACATATACGCAAGATCTGGCTGCTCTTTACGATTTAAATCTCTGTACTGATTGTGACCTTGTATTTCGTGGATCTATTTTTCCCGTGCACCGTTCAATATTATCCTCGCGTTGTAAATATTTTCGAGACTTGCTTTCGGGTTGCCCGGGATATGGAGCACGCATATTTACCTATTGATGTTAAGATATTTTCTATATTGCTACGTTATTTATATACGGGCGATCTTTGTGCACATGACCCGACCGTAAATATCAATCTGTTGCGTCAACTCGGTGACGATTTTGGTACACCTAACCCCCTTGAACATGATCTTCGCTATTTGTTAGAAACAGGCGATTATGCAGATGCAGCACTGGTATTTACAGCGGAAAGCGGAAATGATTATTTACGCCAGGAATCGATTAATTCCGAATACGGCTTTCGGCCAAAACTCGAGCTTCCGTGTCATAAAGCTATACTGAGTGCGCGTTCACCCTTTTTCCGTAATCTTATTGACGGCGAACGCGTAACATTGACGAATACGTAGAACGCTCTATACACGTACCGACACGCATTGTCCTTGATGAGACAGTAATACCGAAAAGATATGCACGTGTTCTACTACACGCTATATATTTAGATACTGTTGATTTAGCTCTGATACTTCGAGGTGCTGGGACTGGATGTTCAACAGGCTCCTTAGGCGAAGTGCATGCGTTGACTAATACTGGTCGTGTACGACCAACTACTCTTGAGGAAGCAATGGAGTTATACCAAATAGGCAAGTTCCTTGAACTTGATATCTTAGCACAGGGTTGTGAGGACTTAATATTGGAGTGGTTATCACTTGATACATTATTAATGGTGCTAAAGTGGGGATGTCAGCCACATGGCTCTGCTTGGGTTTTTCGTCAAGCTTGCCAGTACTTGCGCGAAGAATTTTCCGCAATCAGCTTTTCACCTGTGCTGAATCAGTTAGATAAATCACAGTTGATACATGTATTACAAAGTAATTTCTTACAAGCATCTGAATTAGAAGTACTACAGGCTGTTTTAAAGTGGGGAGAACAAGAGCTTATCCGGCGCATGGAGGATCGTGAACCAAACCTTTTATCGCATACTGCCCACTCTGTAGCGAGGAAAGGTGTTAGAAAGCGAGACCTAAGTGACGTTGAGCTACGTGAAATACTTGCCGAATTACTGCCATTGGTAAGAATGGATCATGTTTTACCGCCAAACAGTGAAGTTCTTTGTCAAGCCATACGCCGTGGTCTTGTTAGCACACCGCCATCACATATGATTGGTGACGAACGCGAAACCTTACGAATTAATGCTTGGATTCGAGGAGGTAAAAACCAAGGTCTTTTTGTACGACCACGTCTTTTCATGCCGTACTTTGAGGAAGTAAAACCCTTATTAGAAGACCGAATGGCATCATCACACCATCAACTTGAACTCATGCGTATGCGTCGATCTCGGCATTTTCCTGACATTCCAGATACCCTTTACATGGTTTCCCGTATACACGCTTCTCCGAACAGCAGTTTTACACCTAGCGTCACTTGCAATAAGAGTGGAGATAATAGCGAAAAAATCGAAACTATTGCTATTCCACCACCAGATAACCATACACTTACAGCAATGCGTAAGCGAGAGCATAAACTCCGCCAATCGCCAATGTGTCAACGAGCACTACTTCTGCCACTTTCATCAAAACATGAAATCGACCGTCAAATTCGTCTTCGTGTCGTTAGAGAGTTTAATCTGCCAGATGAAGTATCAGATCTGCTTGAAACTTCTATATTAACTAACAATGACGATAGAGACGAGTGCAACGGAGTTCCATCAAGAATACAAGTGGAGGAATGTCTATTAGAAGATGAAGATCAAAGTCCGCCTCCTTCACCGGCAGCTACCACTTCTATGTGTCCAACAGCTGTATCCTCCTCATTTTTGTCGAATTCATCAATGGCCTCATCGGTGTCATCCGCATGCGGAGCAGATGGTGTACATGAATGCTACAGTCGAAATATGACTTTTCCCCGGCAGCAGCCCAACAGCCTAATTGGTGTCACAGGCCTTTTGTCAGAAAATTCTTGCTCGGGCCTTCAGACTAGCTACGCTCGCCTATCGACTTCAATGCATCATCGAAATGATTTGCCGGCGTTAATTAGAGAAGGCGATTTTCGATTCCCACATAATAATACTCTAAACATAGTTAGAAGTGGCGAGACAGGTGCTTGTGGCTTAGACGCTGGCAACGGACATCTTTCTGATATGATGCCCGATGTAGCCATGGCTACTGCCTCATTAGGTCAACTACATCTCAGCACTAGTGGTTGTGTGAGTAATGTCAGCAATTGTCCAATTGAAAGCAGCAGTGACGTGTCAGAAAGTTTGCAGCTTGATTTGGGAGATGGACCGACACCGCATATCATCAGTAGTGCAGCTGGTGTGATAACTTTACGCGACTTCCAGGTGATTTGGTTTGAAATTTTTAATAACATTTTTGTTATTTAATTATATTTTATAAAGCAGCATCAACTACCAGAAAATAATTTCCGCCACATGATTCAGCGCTCGAGCTCGCCATTTGACGTTTTTCGACAGGGACAGCATTCGCCTCCTCCACAGCTTCCTCCATCAGATACGTTAAATTCCGGGCCGCCTAGATTTTTATAGAGGTTGCACATAGCTCCCGATAAGGAACTTTATTTTAACACTCCATTCTGAAAAAACCCTGATTTTTGTATTTCAAATTTAATCTTGGTATAATAAGTTATTAACATTGATATTTCAAGAAATATTAGAACATCTAAATACAAAACGTATGTAAGTAGAGAGTGCAAACGTTAAAGTGCAAGAAATTTATCGTATTAAAAATATACGCCCCAAACATCATTATGCTGTTATGCTACACTGTATGTGAAAGCGGAGCGTATGTACAAAATAGAATTTAATTATAATAACCAATATCTGTCGCAACTAAAAGTACACATATTTTTTTTTTATTATATTAATCAAATAAACCAGTTATATACAAATAAAATATTAAAATACTATAATTCATCAAAGCATTCTTTCATAATTTTAAATAAATGTTTTATTTAATTTTATATTAATTTTTTAATTATTGGCAGCAAATAGTATAAGGGAAAAAATTAAACAATGGGGAAAAAATCAATTCCATAATGGATCAAATAGCATAACCAAAACAATGTATGTTATTCAAAGATTCAAAAAAATAAGTTTATACATTTCCTTTTAGAAGAAAATTTTAATAATAATAAGAACTATACCATATAACAATTATTTACTGTTTAAATTATAAATGAAAAAGTTATCTGAAACATAAATAATGAAAATGGTTTCATTCCTTTTTCAAAATATTCTCAATTTTTTTCTGCATTCACTTGAACCGATTTTTAAATGACTTTGGTCACTCATAAAACGAGCTGTTTGAAATTTCTTTAGAAGCTGCATTTTAATCTTTGATGTTCAGGGCAAAAAACTAAATTACTGAGTGCCAATCAAGGTTGTAATGTGGAGACTCATTGATTTTTTTTGATCTGAGGGTTAAAAAACTACTATGAGAATCGATATTTGACATTTCCCATTGCTTTAGAGAAGGATGCTTTGTATTTATCTCGGAAGATTCTATCTTCAAAATTGATAAGATGAAGAAAAATCTAATTTCCGGAACAACTGGTTAATACTTTAAATTAATTTGAGCACCAAGATATTCTAGGAAGGAAATGGGTTCAAACACATCCAACGTTGGTTACCCAATGGCTCCAACTACTGAAGTTGCAAATACCACCACTGAAAATGGAAACACATTTGCGACATCAAGTACTGGAAGTATGGAGTCAACATGCTCAAATGGCATCACTGAAAGCCCTGGCACAACTTTTGCTTATAGCGGTGCGCATTATCATCATGATCAACGGCGAAAGCGAGTAACGGGTTTTGCAACGCTTAAACGAAAGTTTATACGTCGTCGACGGTCTTCAAAAGCCTGTGATCATGCGCGTGTTTTGCGTGACTTTGTGTCTGAGTGGACGCCTCTTGAGTTGGCAGCTCTGTGTGAGGAGTTTGAAGCGTTGGCTGCACTACGAGATTTATCGGTAATTAATCATTTATTATTAATCAACTTAGTAGCACTAATTATTGTTTTGTATTAAACAGGTACAAGCATAGTTAGCGCGTCCACCTGCTGCTACATATAAGCAAGATCTGGCTGCTCTTTACGATTTAAATCTCTGTACTGATTGTGACCTTGTATTTCGTGGATCTATTTTTCCCGTGCACCGTTCAATATTATCCTCGCGTTGTAAATATTTTCGAGACTTGCTTTCGGGTTGCCCGGGATATGGAGCACGCATATGTCTCGAACTGCCTACGTCACCTATTGATGTTAAGATATTTTCTATATTGCTACGTTATTTATATACGGGCGATCTTTGTGCACATGACCCGACCGTAAATATCAATCTGTTGCGTCAACTCGGTGACGATTTTGGTACACCTAACCCCCTTGAACATGATCTTCGCTATTTGTTAGAAACAGGCGATTATGCAGATGCAGCACTGGTATTTACAGCTGAAAGCGGAAATGATTATTTACGCCAGGAATCGATTAATTCCGAATACGGCTTTCGGCCAAAACTCGAGCTTCCGTGTCATAAAGCTATACTGAGTGCGCGTTCACCCTATTTCCGTAATCTTATTGCCCGCCGAACGCGTAACATTGACGAATACGTAGAACGCTCTATACACGTACCGACACGCATTGTCCTTGATGAGACAGTAATACCGAAAAGATATGCACGTGTTCTACTACACGCTATATATTTAGATACTGTTGATTTAGCTCTGATACTTCGAGGTGCTGGGACTGGATGTTCAACAGGCTCCTTAGGCGAAGTGCATGCGTTGACTAATACTGGTCGTGTACGACCAACTACTCTTGAGGAAGCAATGGAGTTATACCAAATAGGCAGGTTCCTTGAACTTGATATCTTAGCACAGGGTTGTGAGGACTTAATATTGGAGTGGTTATCACTTGATACATTATCAATGATGTTAAAGTGGGGATGTCAGCCACATGGCTCTGCTTGGGTTTTTCGTCAAGCTTGCCAGTACTTGCGCGAAGAATTTTCCGCAATCAGCTTTTCACCTGTGCTGAATCAGTTAGATAAATCACAGTTGATACATGTATTACAAAGTAATTTCTTACAAGCATCTGAATTAGAAGTACTACAGGCTGTTTTAAAGTGGGGAGAACAAGAGCTTATCCGGCGCATGGAGGATCGTGAACCAAACCTTTTATCGCATACTGCCCACTCTGTAGCGAGGAAAGGTGTTAGAAAGCGAGACCTAAGTGACGTTGAGCTACGTGAAATACTTGCCGAATTACTGCCATTGGTAAGAATGGATCATGTTTTACCGCCAAACAGTGAAGTTCTTTGTCAAGCCATACGCCGTGGTCTTGTTAGCACACCGCCATCACATATGATTGGTGACGAACGCGAAAACTTACGAATTAATGCTTGGATTCGAGGAGGTAAAAACCAAGGTCTTTTTGTACGACCACGTCTTTTCATGCCGTACTTTGAGGAAGTAAAACTCTTATTAGAAGACCGAATGGCATCATCACACCATCAACTTGAACTCATGCGTATGCGTCGATCTCGGCATTTTCCTGACATTCCAGATACCCTTTACATGGTTTCCCGTATACACGCTTCTCCGAACAGCAGTTTTACACCTAGCGTCACTTGCAATATGAGTGGAGATAATAGCGAAAAAATCGAAACTATTGCTATTCCACCACCAGATAACCATACACTTACAGCAATGCGCAAGCGAGAGAATAAACTCCGCCAATCGCCAATGTGTCAACGAGCACTACTTCTGCCACTTTCATCAAAACATGAAATCGACCGTCAAATTCGTCTTCGTGTCGTTAGAGAGTTTAATCTGCCAGATGAAGTATCAGATCTGCTTGAAACTTCTATATTAACTAACAATGACGATAGAGACGAGTGCAACGGAGTTCCATCAAGAATACAAGTGGAGGAATGTCTATTAGAAGATGAAGATCAAAGTCCGCCTCCTTCACCGGCAGCTACCACTTCTATGTGTCCAACAGCTGTATCCTCCTCATTTTTGTCGAATTCATCAATGGCCTCATCAGTGTCATCCGCATGCGGAGCAGATGGTGTACATGAATGCTACAGTCGAAATATGACTTTTCCCCGGCAGCAGCCCAACAGCCTAATTGGTGTCACAGGCCTTTTGTCAGAAAATTCTTGCTCGGGCCTTCAGACTAGCTACGCTCGCCTATCGACTTCAATGCATCATCGAAATGATTTGCCGGCGTTAATTAGAGAAGGCGATTTTCGATTCCCACATAATAATACTCTAAACATAGTTAGAAGTGGCGAGACAGGTGCTTGTGGCTTAGACGCTGGCAACGGACATCTTTCTGATATGATGCCCGATGTAGCCATGGCTACTGCCTCATTAGGTCAACTACATCTCAGCACTAGTGGTTGTGTGAGTAATGTCAGCAATTGTGCAATTGAAAGCAGCAGTGACGTGTCAGAAAGTTTGCAGCTTGATTTGGGAGATGGACCGACACCGCATATCATCAGTAGTGCAGCTGGTGTGATAACTTTACGCGACTTCCAGGTGATTTGGTTTGAAATTTTTAATAACATTTTTGTTATTTAATTATATTTTATAAAGCAGCATCAACTACCAGAAAATAATTTCCGCCACATGATTCAGCGCTCGAGCTCGCCATTTGACGTTTTTCGACAGGGACAGCATTCGCCTCCTCCACAGCTTCCTCCATCAGATACGTTAAATTCCGGGCCGCCTAGATTTTTATAGAGGTTGCACATAGCTCCCGATAAGGAACTTTATTTTAACACTCCATTCTGAAAAAAAACCCTGATTTTTGTATTTCAAATTTAATCTTGGTATAATAAGTTATTAACATTGATATTTCAAGAAATATTAGAACATCTAAATACAAAACGTATGTAAGTAGAGAGCGCAAACGTTAAAGTGCAAGAAATTTATCGTATTAAAAATATACGCCCCAAACATCATTATGCTGTTATGCTACACTGTATGTGAAAGCGGAGCGTATGTACAAAATAGAATTTAATTATAATAACCAATATCTGTCGCAACTAAAAGTACACATATTTTTTTTTATTATATTAATCAAATAAACCAGTTATATACAAATAAAATATTAAAATACTATAATTCATCAAAGCATTCTTTCATAATTTTAAATAAATGTTTTATTTAATTATACCCTAAGCCCATTGAAAATGGGAAATCAGGGTATAATGGTTTTGTTAAATGTATGTAACAGGCAGAAGGAGACGTGTCAGACCCCACAAAGTATATATATTCTTGATCAGGGCGACGAGCTGAGTCGATTTAGCCCTGTCCGTCTGTCAAGGTCAAGTTTTTTACCAAAAAAGTTTGTTACCAAAAAACGATATCTATTTTTGTTGGTTTGTTATCGAAAACAGGTTATAAAATTCTATCTCCCACACCTTTAGAGCTAGGCCCCTAAAATTTAGCATATAGATTCATGTGAATTTTATGCAATTTCTATTTTTTTATTTTTTGGATACCGACTCTTTTTACTAATTAACCCCCCCCCCCTGCCATAAAACACCCATTGAGAGTCTGTTGCAAATATAACCATGTGAATAAATTAACATTTTTATAAAATGTAAAAAGTTCAATAGAATCATATGCTGAAAGTTTCATCAAATTCCGTTAAGTCAGTCCCGATTTATTAAAGAAAACGTTTAGCCAATTATCACACGCACGTGGCAAGCAGCGACGCGCAGCAAAAAACATTTACACATACGCATACATTGAAACGTACAAGTGCGTCTGCTTATGCATGTGCACAGCCGCTTCTGAGCATTTTCAGCCGCTTCTGTGGTTTTGTATTTGTCATATATCACCCTTTACACGCATACATTCAAACAGACCACCGTTTTTGTATGTACACATACATCACATGCGCGCATTTCAGCATATTCTAAGAATCAAAATTGCGATTGACTGCTTCTTTAGCTTCTTTAGTTTGGTATTTGTCACATATCGCCCTTGTAGTACTACTTTGTGTTTTGCCAACGAGCAACGCAATACTGGTGTGGCGTAGTGGATAGACGTAAAGCGCGTAAATGAAAGGTCCCGAGTTCGAAACTCAGTGACGACAGCGTAATTCTTTTCATTTTTTTTTAAATCTATAAACATGTGATTCTGCTAGTTGAGATGACGCGCTTTAACGGTACATATGTGGTAAATAGATGCAGGTTAGAGTCCCAGGTGCGGTGATATTTGTTTTTCTTCTTTTTATTTTTGTTAATTTGTTTATTTATTTAATTATATACTTATTTTTTATTGAAATATATTCTAGTTGAATAAAATTTCAAAAATATAAGTTAATTTTGGAAAATTCAATGTTATATGCAAGATATATAGCTTATTGAACAATGCAAATCGGACGGGGCTAGGGTATCTCCTAGTCGGGCACCTCCGACTAGAGTTTTCTTACTTGTTATACCCTGAGTCCATTGAAAATGGGAAATCAGGATATAATGGTTTTGTGAAAATGTATGTAACAGGCAGAAGGAGGCGTACCACACCCCATAAAGTATATATATTCTTGATCAGCGCGACAAGACGAGTTGATAGAGCCCTGTCCGTCTGTCCGTCCGTCCGTGTGAACACTGAGATATTTGTAAGTACGCAACGTAGAGACTTGAAATTTTACATGAATACTCGATAATACCATACGCTGCACAAGTTTATAAAATTTTTCCGATAACTCATTCCATTTCGATTTTATGAGCATTTATCGATAATTTCAATGTGTTTTTAAGGCGTGGTTTATACATCGTTTGAGCTAGAGACTTCAAATTTGCAGTGTAGTTGCGTGTAATGAATACGGAGATTAGGTGATCTTTAGATTTTGAATGCCACGCCCCACTCGCCCCCAATAGCAACCTATTTGTAAAAAGCGCAAATCAAATACTAGAGACCTGTGCTTTACATACATATGAATGCCATTAATAAGTTGTGAAAGTTTGATGCACTTAGTCCATCGCTAAGAAAAGTTATTAAACAATTAAGTTCCCATAGTAATGCCCACATTGCAGCCCAAGCGCAGTCGCTACGTCAACTGCGCAGTTGGAAGGGCACGCGCTTATGCTTGCGTGCATATACAGTGACGAACTTAATTATTGGCACAGCAAGCTTTTTAAACTTTACAGCCATTTTTTAAGTCTTTTTAAAGGGGTTTTTAATGAAACAAAAATTATATAAGTAGAATGGAGTATTTATTGAATAAAACAAAAAACAAAATTTAAAAAACTTCAACCAACAATTTTTTAAAATTAGATAAACAAAAAAAAACCTTAATTTCACTGAACAAAATTATTGGCACACCAAAACAAAAACTTAAAAAAACATAACAATATGATAGGAAAAAATGAGTATAACTATATTTAATATTTTGTATGTAAGCCTTTAGCCTTAATTACGGCTGATAAGCGGTTTGGCATGGAATGAACTAATTTTTTAGTGACGTCTTCACTAATTTTCTGCCATTCTTCCATAAGTGCTTGCTTTAGTTCGGCATTTTTTGTAATCGCCCGTTTTGAGATGCGCCTATCCAATTCTTCCCACAAATGCTCAATTGGATTTAGGTCTGGAGATTGTGGTGGGTGCGGTAGAACATGGGCGGTGTTATATGCAAGCCACATTTTGACGATATGGCCAGAATGCTTGGGGTCGTTGTCGTGTTGAAATGTGAACGAGCTTGGTAGTTGTAGCTTTTCGGCACTTTTTTTTAGATTCTCTTTTAAAATATTTAAGTATAAATGTTTATCCATTATACCGTCTACAAATACCAACTCACCCACACCTGCAGCAGACATGCAACCCCATACCATCACCCCACCACCACCATGTTTAACTGTTGGCGTAATATTGTTTTTCTCAAAAGCAGTATTCGGCTTTCTCCAAACAGTTTGGCGCCCGTCCGATCGGAATATGTTAAATTTACTTTCATCAGAGAACAAAACTTGACTCCAGTAATCAGATGGCTTGCTAACATATTCCTTAGCGTAGTCCAAGTGCTTCTTTGCATTACCATTTGTGATGCACGGCTTTCGTCTAGCCACACGCGCTTTGTAATTGGCCTTGTGCAGTACTCTGCGTACCGTAATCGGGTGCACATCCTTCCCCATTTCTTTTTTAATTTCAACAACAATCTGTGTTGATGATATTTTGGGATTAATTTTCACCTTTCGAACGATTTTCCTGCATTCATGGCTGTTCAACAACTGTGGGCGACCTGTATGCTTTGAACTTTGCAGGTTTCGGGATCCCTTGAAGCGCTGCACGATGCTCCGAATAATGAATCGGCTTCTTTCCATTATCTCCCCGATTTCTGCATAAGATTTGCCTTGATCGTGCAAATGCAGGATAATTTTCCTCTGAGCTACCGAGGTCTCTTTTAGTTTAGGTGCCATTATTACAAAAAGTATAAAAATATGCTTAATTGTGACAAAATTTTCTATATTAGAATTCCAATTTGCGAAATTTTAAATAACGGAACATAACAGATGGTGAAATTGCCAAAACCATGTTGCCCAATCGGTCAAATTGTTAAAAAAAAACCGAAAAAATACTAAGTGTGCCAATAATTTTGTTCAGCGAAATTCACGTTTTTTTTTTGGTTTTTTAATTTTTTAAAATTGTTGGTTGAAGTTTTTAAAAAAAATTTTTTTGTTTAACTTAATAAATACACTATTCTACTTGGGTAATTTTTCTTTCATTAAAAAACCTTTTATAAAGACTTAAAAAACTGCTGTAAAGTTTAAAAAGCTTGCTGTGCCAATAATTAAGTTTGTCACTGTATGTGTGTGTGCGTATGTGTTGTTTATATGCAAGCATAAATGAAGCGTAGAATGATTTGATATTTGGCTCTTCATAGGGCTCAGGGTATCCCCTAGTCGAGCAGTCTCGACTAGAGCACTCTTACTTGTTTTTATTTAGCTTTTAACATTTCTTGAGTCCTATCACTAAGCCATATAATTACCAAATGTCTTATGTTATAAATATGTATGTATATACATACATACATACAATGTAATGTGCAAATGGGATTCATGAGTATGCAGACAAAACGAGCATAAATTTCACTAAAAAGGACCTTAAAATGTTTGTATTTTTTGGACCATACTTGATTAATCCACATTTGCATTTGGTTATACAGTAAAAATTAAGAGGAATGATATATTAGTTTTCTTGTTTATATCTATGTATATTTCCTATACGCATAAATACTCCGTATATACAGTGGTTCACAGCTTATTTCAACCAGCACTTTAAAAAAAGTTTGTTGGGCTATAAAATCTAAACTATTGGCAATATCCAAAAAATTTAAACGCAGGTTGTTAGTGTGATGTTTTAAATATTACAAAATCAATTCATTTATTTTTTAAATATTTTTTCATTATTTAATAATGTTTAAAAACTAAAAAATGAGACCAAGACAGTTCCACAGCTTATTTCAACCACAAAACTTAAAATAACAACAAATTAATAATTGGTGTGACCACCCTTTTGGCTAACTACCATTTTAAGCCTTTTTGGGATAGATTCCACCAACTTTTTGGTGACTTCTGGAGTAATTTTTTCCCATTCCTCAACCAATGCAGTTTTTAGGTCCGATTTGTTAGAAATTTTGTGTTTGCGAATGTTTGTTTCCAAAATCGACCACAAATTTTCGATTACATTTAAATCTGGTGATTGGGCTCAATTTTTTTAGCCCTCAAATTTTTTGCGTCAAGCTCTGTGTTAGGCCTACGCCACACATATGAGGGCCCATCCAACCCAAACAAATTAAATTTTGACTCATCACAAAGTAAAACTGTGTTCCAGAATCCAATGTCCTTGTGCAAGTGCTCATGTGCAAATTTTAAGCGACACTTTTTGTTTTTGTCGCTTATAAAAGGCTTCTTGCGTGGTACTCTACCATTAAAGTCATGTTCCCGAAGCACACGGCGAATAGTTTCTGGGTGGCATGACCTGCCCAACTCCTCCTTAACATCATTGGCTACTTGTCTAGCAGATAGCCTTGGGTTATCCCGGTTTTTTGTTACAATATAGCGTTCGTCCCTGGGATTAAAAATTTTGTTTGGAGCATTTCTACCTTTATCGTGGGTTCTATTTTCATGAACAAAACGGTATATGATGCTTTGAACTGTAGAATCACTCAGTCCAACCATATCAACAATTTTTCTACGGGAATGGCCATTTTTATAGTGTTTCAGAACAAATTCCTGCTGTTCAATAGGTGTACGTGGTCCCATTTTGCTAAATTAAATTTTCTGCAAGTTTTGCTTTCAAAATTCAGCACAAACTTATTTCATCACATTGCAAAATCAGTGTATAAAGCATAGAACAAGAATCTACCGTTGCATTGCAAAATAACGGGTCTTTCATCAGCTTCAAAGTTTGTGGTTGAAATAAGCTGTGGAACTGTCTTGGTCTTATTTTTCAGTTTTTAAACATTATTAAATAATGAAAAAATATTTAAAAAATAAATGAATTGATTTTGTAATATTTAAAACATCACACTAACAACCTGCGTTTAAATTTTTTGGATATTGCCAATAGTTTAGATTTTATAGCCCAACAAACTTTTTTTAAAGTGCTGGTTGAAATAAGCTGTGAACCACTGTATGTACATATATTATATTGTAGAAATAAACTAAGGTTATGGAACATTTATCGACGTATTATTAAATAAATTAAATTTTATAAGTTTTAATGTATAATATTTTGCCGTCTATTAGTCCAATTACAATCATCTAATCTATATACTTATATCAACTGTTTAAATTGAGAAAGTTCTTTAGCAAACCATTGCTTCAAAACTGCCATGCAGATATGTACATACATACTGTATATGTATGTATATATATTTATATTGAACTAATAGTATTTCGGTCATTCTCATGGTAAGAATGCTGCATCTCGTTTCATTTTGTGATATTGTGCCATTGCATAGATTTGAAAAGATGCATGTGATAATATCGATTTCCAATTATAACTATGTACATACACTAACCATACAACACATAGACTGGACATCGGAACAAAATTGCCCAGAGCTCGGAATTTGTATCGGGGCTCCCAGACAACTTCGTATTTGCTCGGATCGGTTACTGAGGCTCCCGAAAAAAAACAGCGCGAAGCAGAATCATTCTGCTTCAAGACAGAGCGGCCGAACAACAGCGGACAAAAATTGAAATTTGCTGACATGCGATTCCATTTCTTTGCTGCTGTATTCATGCTGTGTGTATTCATGTGCTGATATGTGAAACTTGCTGCCTGTAGAATTTACAGTTGCTAGATCTTGTGGCCTGAGTATGGGATGGCTGAGGAAGTTTTGTATGTGTGCATGTGTGTGCATAATATGTTCGCACAAGCAGCAGCTCCCGAAAATTGTAAAATTTGTTCTTCAAGAGCTCGCATTTCTTCCCTACTGAGCAGGTGTACCATATCCATGAATGGGTTTACCATGGCTCATGCAAAATGTTGAGACTTTTACTATTATTTGTATGAAGGCTATGAAAGCGTTGGTGCGCTTAACGAATATGTTTTTGTAGTCGCTCTTGCTGCCTGTGGAACATTTGTATGCGAATATGTGTGTTCATAGTACATGAGCATTGGCGTGCGCCTACGACGGGCTTTTAATTGCGTGAATGATTTTGCATTAGAATTGCAGAGGGAGTATTAAAGACCTTTTATTATTAATTAAGTGTTTTCTATTGTTACGAAACTTATTCAATATATTATTGGCATTCCCAACAAGGGAGTGTTAAAGATATTTTTGTACAAAACTTTGAACTTTATATAGTAAATGGTTTTCCAGCACCCACGCTTGCATTCAAAATAGAAAATTTATTCATAATCAGCTTGTTTTAATATTTATAAGAAATAATTATTAATTGCTAACAGAGAAAATTGTTGGGAATGCCAATAATATATTGAATAAGTTTCGTAACAATAGAAAACACTTAATTAATAATAAAAAGTCTTTAATACTCCCTTTTGGTATACTTCTGTGCAAATTATTCTTTAAAATTTTTAGGCACTAAGCTACATTCATAGTGTCTTAAGGGGCCCATCCACTTGCGAACATGTTCGCCGAACATTTTGTGTTCGGCGAATGTTTGCATATGGATGGTAGTGTCCGCACGAACATTTTGTTCGCCGACCGTGTTCGCGAAGAATAGAAATGTTTCTATTTTACGCGTGTTCGTGCGAACATGTTCGACAATGGATTGGCATGTTCGCACGAACATCATTTGAAAAAAAATATTTGTGAAATCAACACGTGCCAAATGAGCAAAGTATTTCTAAAGGAATTCATTAAATCTCTTAAAAATGAGCCATGCTTGTGGCAAAATAAAAACGATAGTTACAAGGACAAGAATAAAAGAACCAAATCTTGGGAAACTCTTGTTCTAAAATACAAAGAACATAATGAAAGGCAACGGTGCAGTCAGTAAACAAGTAAGAACGTTGCCTTAGGGCGAGACCTAAGGCGTGATACTCGTTTCCCACAGGGGCATCTGGTATTTTAAATTCAATAATTTATCTCAAATTTTGCATTTATGTAGATTCATGTGAATTTTATGCAATTTCAATTTTTGCAAATATAACTATGTGAATGAATTAGCATTTTTATAAAATGTAAAAAATTCAATAGAATCATATGCTGAAAGTTTCATCAAGTTCCGTTAAGTCAGTCGCAATCTATTAAACAAAACGTTTGGCCAATTATGACACGCACGCGTTAGGCAGCGACAGCAAAATATATTTACATTTACACATATGTACATACATTGAAACGTGCAAGCGCGTTTGCTTATGCATGGTCACAAATAAATTCAGCGCCATTCATTCTAGCATATTCTTCAACCAAAATTGTTATTGAGTTGTGCTTGCATTTTCAGCCGCTTCTTTAGTTTTGTATTTGTCAAATATCGCCGTTTATACGCATACATTCAACCGACCACCGTTTTTGTATGTACACATATAAATAAATACATACGTTCATATGCGCGCATTTTAGCATTTTCTAAGAATCACAATTGCAATTGATTTATGTTTATATTATGTTTGCATTAACAGCAGCTTCTATAGTTTTGTATTTGTCAAAAGTCGCCCTTGTAGTGAAGTAATTTCGGATTTGCCAACAGACAATGCAAAACTGATGTGGCGCAGCAGGTAGATGAAAAGCGTGTAAGCAAAAGGGTCCGCGTTCGAGACGCGGCGGCGACGGCATGAAAATAGTTGCGCAGCTGTTCGTGCCTACATACATACATACCTGATGGGACCTATCGTCAATTTTTTTGTGTGTAAATAATTTTTTTCGGACTAAGTCGATTACACAAATATCGGTATTTGATATTTACATTTTTTGTCAGGGTCACACACACAAAAAGAAAATAACATAACTGACCTAGTCTATACGAAAAATGATAATTTTAGCAGATAAATTATTTGCAGAACTTCAACATTAAATCGAATTACATATATTTCTCAGAAATGCCGTTTGTCGTCTTAGCAATTCTTATTAAGCTTATTTATATAGGTGGCACAGGCATATGAATTTTGCAGCTGGGCGTTACAAATTTTGTTGCCAATTTGCCACGCCCCCAGTAGGCGTAGACATATCATATTTGGCAAGTTCCTAGAAGGAGTCTAGGGTAGCGTAACTGCAAAGTTTGGATGCTTACACTCCAAAAATGTGGAAGTTACAGGGTATTTTTTCCATATACCACGCCCCCAAAGGGGCGTAAGATTTATTTTTGGGGAATCAATAGAGGGGGCCCCCAGTAACACAAACATCCAATTTGGAATCGTCTAGCTCTAAAACTGTAGGAGCTATAAGCTTTTTCCGATTTGCCACGCCCCCTGAAGGCGTAGGTATGTCCGCCATATCTTTTTGATCTTGGCTTGCTTATCCGAGTATATATATCAAATTTCAAGTCTCTAGCATCAATAGTGCTCAAAATATAGCTGAATTTGTAAAATCACTCTATATTCAGATCCGATTTGCCACGCCCCCAGTGGGCGTGGACATAAAATTTTATTTTTATCAATCTTTATAGAATCGAAGCGTTAAGATACGTGCCAAATTTCAGCATTCTAGCTTTAAAACTGTAGAAGTTACAGTTTTCCCGATTTGCCACGCCCCCAATGGGCGTAGATATATCCGCCATATCTTTTTGAACTTGGGTGGTCAACGCAAGTATACATTCCAAATTTCAACTTTCTAGCTCTTCAACTAATATGATGTCTTAACTATGGGCGCAACCATTTTCCGATTTGCCACGCCCCTAGTGGGCGTATCCGGAAAATCTTGACACTTTATAATTCGAGGGTATACACGAGTATATGTTCCAAATTTCAAGTCTCTAGCTTCAATAGCGTAGAAAAATATTGCATTCATACGGACAGACAGACAGACGGACATTTCACAAAACCAATATACTCTTTTTCCCTTTGGGAAACGAGTATAAAAAAAGTTAAATCTCTGCGCGCTGGCTATCGGATAAAAAACGCAAAGTAGCTGAAAGCCTTTCATTTGGTGTTATTGACATTCTCAAGGGAGTGTCTTATGTGTATTATGCTTTCTTTTATTTATTTATTTTTTTTTTTTCTATTTTTAAGTAAATACTTATTGCCATTAGGGCAACGATTTTATTTCGCTCCTCAGACATGTTTCCCTCTCGAAAAATTTTATAAAATGATGTTCGACGAACAATGTTTGTCCAGTTGGTGGGCAAACTGATTGTGTTCGGCGAAAATGTTTGCAAGTGGATGGGCCCCTTTACTATGGGTGAACCATTGTGGCAATTTAACATTAGTTTTGTATCCTCGCAAAATATAACGCATTCCCATTATTTGCTGGCTAATTTGTCCTCATCATAGCAAACGTTTTCCTATGTTAACCGATAAAAGCAGCGTTTTCTTTTATGCCACTCTTGAAAACTACCTATGCCGTAGAATAGGTTGACGTATTATTTCATATGACACTTCTAAGTGTCATTCTTGCTTCAGGTCCCTGGAAAGTGGCCGTATTGATATTAACTAAGTGCTGTGCCCAATTGCACATTCATACATACATATGTATGTATGTGTTCTTGTTAATTCCACCTATACCCTTTAATTTAAATTCTCCTTTATTTTCCGCGCTACATAACATTATAAACTTATTTTCTTATAACGGAAAACTTTTCAACAAATTTGCTTAATATATGATGATAATAAATCACTTAGACCACATCAAAGCTTATCCCTTACCAGCCATTTTAAAAATTATAGTAATTAATTTTTCGGTGTATAATCAGCACAATTTCACAACCAAATCGAAAAAAATACAGAAATAAACATGCATACAGACATTAGAGCAAAATCATAATAGGAAAACGCAATGTATAACAGCTTAAAAAATTAGTAAAACTTTCTTAAAAAAAAGTTAAAAGTTTCTTATTTTGTTACACATTTTACATTTTACATATGTATGTATGTACATGCATATGTGAACGCGTCGAAGCTAGAGGCTGGAAATACTGCACATACATACATATGAATGTACATACATACAGCACATACATAGACTGGACACGAGAAAAATAATTTTCAGCGCACACAATTTGTGCAATGACTTCCACTCAACTTTGTATTTGCTCGGCGCGGTTGCTTTAAGCTCGATGAAGGAAAATAACAAGAAGCAGAATCATTTCTCTCTCCTGTCTCTAACTCGCTGTGTAGCTGCGCCAGCTGTGCACATAGCACAGTGCGTTCTTATGCGTGCCTGTAATATACATATGTACATATGAATGTGTTGTTTGTATAAAACAAGCGCAGAATGATTGGCTCTGCCAGGGTTCATGGAATCTCCTAGTCGATCAGTCTCGACTGGAGAACTCTTACTTCAAATAAGTAAATACAAATTTTGAATTAATAGGGTAATTTATTTTTTCTTTTTTTGTACATGCTCTAAATATTTATCTCTATATATTACATCATATATTTTATTATTTATTTTGTTTCTCAAAATTTAATGACCGCGGCATTAAGTCGAGATTCTGAAGACATGCATATGCTTGTTTTTCCATAAAAATTTGATCTTTGGTTTTGCCGCATGCAACTCGTGCCCACTTTGGATCTAGAATATGCTCGTCGGAAACAGCACGAAATTTTTGACCGTATGGTCTGTTTTCTTTTTTGCCCTCATCAAATAACAGGTCCTGTTCACTGACTAAAGTTTCTTCAATAATGTTACTTGGGGAGAAATGTGAAACCGATTGTCCCGACATAAGAAATTTACTAGGTGTCTCTGTTTCAAACGGTTGAGTTTTTTTTCCATATTGTGAGAAGTTGACGTTCCAACTAGGAAGCAATGATTTTCTGGCTCTCTTTGGCGCAGGTGATCGCAAACTTATATTTGCAAGAGTATTTGAACATTCTGTGTTAGATATGTTTTCGTATCTATATTCGACTTTGCTGTTATTGATCTCCGAGTCATTTAGCTGTTCCTCACTAATAATTTCTGCAAGATCTTCAGCCAGACTCGAAGGACTAGACGGTACGTAACAGCGTCCATCCAGTTTTTTCCCAATAGCAGCAAGAGCATTTTTAAATGGAGTTGGAGTACGAGGGCCAATTAGACCTATGAACATTTAATTCACAATTTTATTTATAAGCACAATAAAATGAAAAAGATGGGTTATGGAATGACTTACTCTTATGTGGTGTTTCAATTGATGTGGTTTCCAATTCCTTTTTAATTTCCATTCCTACCCGGTTATAAGTTTTGGTGACTGGGGTACTTGCTGGCAAATTCATATCCTCAAATGTTGTGAGACAAGGCGATCTGAGAAACTGGCTTGGTGAAAACGTTAGCGATTTTATAGGTGTTATAGCTGGCGTTTGTGGCAATTTTGGTTTCATGTCGCTTTTTAATAAATCTGAACATTGTGATGCATCAGGAATGTGTTTGCGTGACCGTTTCAGTATATTAGGTGTAGGTCTAAGTTTTACATCATATTGTAACAGAGGTAGTGTTGTCATGAAAGTACCTTTAACTGATCCATTTACATCTTGTGAACTAAAAGTTGAGGATGCAGCAGTTTCAGTGTACATATCTTTATTTTGATCCTTAGTTTTAACGTTTAGAAACGCTTCATCGTTATATGACTCTGCATCTCTATTAACTTCTGTTTTATTAGAATCAGAAATACTGGTATTGAACGGCGTTGGTTTGGTGAATGTAACTTGTGGCCACTTATTAATACCACCCGTTTTAATTAACTCAATGAGACGAGTGCGTGAACTTTTCAGATCACTGCCAACTACCGTATTTACAGATCTACGCTCAGCGTCGTATTTACGACGCATTGTAGAATTCCAGTGATTTTTTATAGCATTATCAGTTCGACCTGGCAGCAATTTTGCAATTTTAGCCCATTGATTACCTAGCTTGAAATGGGCATTGTAAATTATTGTATCTTCTTCATCCGTCCAAGCGGTTTTCTTAATATTTGGATTAAGATGATTATGCCAACGTTCACGGCATTGTTTTCCAATCCTTCCATTCAAATATCGAGCAATTAACGTCCATTTTTTCGGTCCGAACCGACGTACAAGTTCAATAACTTTCTCATCTTCTTCGCGTGTCCACGGCCCTTTAATGAGCTCTGGGTTTAATACCTTAGCCCAACGCTGCTGAACTTGTTGCTCAAGTCTATCTTTAAAATGTGATCCAATAATATCCCAGCGTTCACGATATTTTTCAACTAGAGACTTGAGTAAAACATCTTCTGATTTCGACCAACGTTTACCAAACCCATAATTGGGATGCCCAGTTACCGTTTTCGTTGGTGTTTTCATTTGAAACTTAATTGGCAATCTGTTATCTATACATTCTTCATTTTTTGTGTTCATATTAACTAAATTGATGGATTTTGTTACATTGTTGTTGGAAGGAACAAGTCTTTTAACATTAGCACTTACATCGTTGGATTTTTTTTTTTTTTTTAATTGCGAATAAGTAAATAAACTTCGTACTTTATACTCAACGGGATCACTTTCTTCAATATAATGATCGGAATATTCGGACCCCGATTCATCGGATAATGGGTCAAATTCCAAAGTAGAATTTTCTTTAGGATAATTTGCGTCAATATCTTCCATGTTTACAGATTTTGTAATTGTTGCTTTCGTGGTGAACAATAGTGATACACTTGCGGGCACACTTCCTCAGCATTTAAATAATGATGAACGTTTCCACTGCAATATAGGCACTTAATAAGGCTATGTAGATGCGGATACACCATATAATGTGCGCATATATCACTAAATGAATTATTTTGAATTTTTCTTTTGCAGCTTAGACACTTAACAAATTGTGTTGGATGGTGATCGATTCGTAGCAAGTGGTGCGTTGCATCGTTTTCTGATTGACCGAATATTTCAACTTCTGAAGTACTATATGCACTTTTTGAGTTATAGTCGTTAAAAACCTGTATGTTAAAACATAAATTCTCATCCATTTAAACGATATATATATATATATATATATATATATATATATATATATATATATATATATATATATATTCAATAATATAGTTTAACTACGAATAAGTGAATCAACAAATATTATTGTCATTGTACTAATAACTGACTTCTATATTACTTTTATAATCACTTTTGTCATTGTAAAAATGCGTCGATTCTTATTTGTGATCGATTATTTTTTTGCACGCTTCTTTTAAATTAGTCAATATAAATCTTAATCGTTACAAAAATATACAAACAACGCATTCAGACCATGGAATTGGGACAAAAAAAGTTTAATCTGAACACCGATGTTATATGGCTTTCTTCAAAATCGTCCAAAAACGTGTAAAACAAATTATATTAATTTTAAATAATTTAAAAATGAATCAAAAATTTATTTAATAATTTATGAACTGTGATAGTTTAGATGAAAAACAAGTAATAGTGCTCTAGACGAGACTGCTCGACAAGATTCCAATCATTCCACGGTTCTGTTATGCATATACACCTAATTCTGTTATTACACGATAGAATGGTTCCCGAGAAATTCGTGTAAAAAAAAATCGTGTAAAAAAAGATACTGGCCAGCTGATGCTTGAAATTTACTTGCTTGAAATTTACTCATCGTGGTGAGTTGCTCTCTTTTTACTTTAAAAAAATTCATTGAAAAAAAACGTGTTAAATCCAATAATTCATGTAAAAAAAGTAATTTTGTTTTTTTTGTATTCGTGTTATTTCAAATTATGTCGTGTAAAAATAGAAATATTTTTTCGTATTTACTCTTGTTATTTCAAATTCGTGTAAAAATAATTCGTGTAAAAACAGAATTAGGTGTACACAAATAACACATGCACACACACACATATGTGCACGCTCGCACAAGCGCTCGCTCTGCTAACTGCGAAGTTGATGCTGCGATTGCGCTTGGGCTGCAGTGTGGACATTACCAAGGAAACTTCATTGTTGAATCAACTTTCTTAGCGATGGACTATCTTTATTAAAATTACAGAGCTTATTATTATTTAAATTTTGGATGCCCCGCCCCATTCGCTCCCAATTTGCAAAAAATACATATCAAATTCAAGACAATTGGGTTTTGGTAAATACACACTTATGAATACATAAGTGAATACATAAGTGAGCTGGGTAACTATCGATAGTGGCCAATTCTATATTTTCAATGTTTTGAGAGCAAGTACATAGTAAATTGAAAATTAATTATTTTTAAAACTATAGAGAAAACACAATTGGCATAACTACTAAAAGATAAGTATTTGAGCATTTTCGAAGCGAAGCTCTGAAATTGTTAATAATAAGTTCAAAATCCGATACATCAGTGGTTTTCCTGCTCTAGCCTCTAGCACTAACCATACAACACATAGACTGGACATCGGTACAAAATTATTCAACACACAAAAACTTGAACATTAGACCCGTCACAACTTCGTATTTGCTCGGCTCGGTTACTGTAGGTCCCAAAAAAAAAAATAGCGCGCAGCAGAATCATTCTGCTTCAAGACATCGGCCGAACAACAGCGGACGAAAATTGAAATTTGCTGTCATGTGATTCCATTTCTTTGCTGCTGAGTGAAGAGTATGCCGAATTCTTGAAAGCGTTTGCCATACTCATGCAAAATGTTTGCTTTTTCATGCTTTTTTGTTACGCAGGGTATGAAAACGTTGGTGCGCTTAACAATATGATTTCACGACAAGCATGCACACATTCTTACAGTCCCTTACTACATATGTGTGTATTCATGTGCTTATATGTGAAACTTGCTGCCTGTAGAATTTACAGTTGCTAGATCTTGTGGCCTGAGTATGGGATGGCTGAGGAAGTTTTGTATGTGTGCATGTGTGTGCATAATATGTTCGCACAAGCAGCAGCTCCCGAAAATTGTAAAATTTGTTCTTCAAGAGCTCGCATTTCTTCCCTACTGAGCAGGTATAGCACATTGATGAATGGGTTGACCGTGGCTCATGCAAAATGTTGAGACTTTTACTATTATTTGTGTGAAGGGTATGAAAGCGTTGGTGCGCTTAACGAATATGTTTTTGTAGTCGCTCTTGCTGCCTGTGGAACATTTGTATGCGAATATGTGTGTTCATAGTACATGAGCATTGGCGTGCGCCTACGACGGGCTTTTAATTGCGTGAATGATTTTGCATTAGAATTGCAGAGGGAGTATTAAAGACCTTTTATTATTAATTAAGTGTTTTCTATTGTTACGAAACTTATTCAATATATTATTGGCAGTTTTCCAAATAGAAGATTAATTCATAATCAGTTTGTTTTAATTTTAATAAGAATTATTATTGGCAAACAGAAAAAATGGTTGGTAATAATATTAATAATTTAATGAATTAATTTCGTAACAATAGAAAACGCTTAATTAATAATAAAAGATCTTTAATACTCCCTCTGCAATTCTAATGCAAAATCATTCACGCAATTAAAAGCCCGTGGTAGGCGCACGCCAATGCTCATGTACTATGAACACACATATTCGCATACAAATGTTCCACAGGCAGCAAGAGCGACAACAAAAACATATTCGTTAAGCGCACCAACGCTTTCATACCCTTCACACAAATAATAGTAAAAGTCTCAACATTTTGCATGAGCCACGGTCAACCCATTCATCAATGTGCTATACCTGCTCAGTAGGGAAGAAATGCGAGCTCTTGAAGAACAAATTTTACAATTTTCGGGAGCTGCTGCTTGTGCGAACATATTATGCACACACATGCACACATACAAAACTTCCTCAGCCATCCCATACTCAGGCCACAAGATCTAGCAACTGTAAATTCTACAGGCAGCAAGTTTCACATATAAGCACATGAATACACACATATGTAGTAAGGGACTGTAAGAATGTGTGCATGCTTGTCGTGAAATCATATTGTTAAGCGCACCAACGTTTTCATACCCTGCGTAACAAAAAAGCATGAAAAAGCAAACATTTTGCATGAGTATGGCAAACGCTTTCAAGAATTCGGCATACTCTTCACTCAGCAGCAAAGAAATGGAATCGCATGACAGCAAATTTCAATTTTCGTCCGCTGTTGTTCGGCCGATGTCTTGAAGCAGAATGATTCTGCTGCGCGCTATTTTTTTTTTTGGGACCTACAGTAACCGAGCCGAGCAAATACGAAGTTGTGACGGGTCTAATGTTCAAGTTTTTGTGTGTTGAATAATTTTGTACCGATGTCCAGTCTATGTGTTGTATGGTTAGTGCCTCTAGCTTATGTACTTTTGAAATATACTAGGGAAGTTTATAGATAAATTTCAGCACTTTTGTCTGACAGATCGGTAATTGGTCGATATTCCACTTAACTATTCCCATACTAATGTACTGTAAAATGTTTGAACTGTGTGAAAATTGGATCTGAGAAAAGTATCTATTGATAAATGGGAAAATAAATGGGAGAACAAACCAAAGATTCGACTTTTATTTGTGTACTCTGTTTCCGAAAGGAAAAAGAGTATATTGGTTTTTCCGTCCGTCCAGCTGTTTAGTTTCTCGTTCCATTTGCGTCCACTTTGCCTTAGTCCATAATGCGATTTATGCAGCTTTAAGACGCGCTTTGGGTTGTCCCATATACATACCATGCTCAACCGCTAGAGCAATAAGCAGTCTGATCGTTGAATATCTCTCCACTGTGGAGAACGCGCCAGTGTAGTCGACGCTTTATCGTTTCGCACAACCTTTTACCACCAGTCGAGATTTATAGCGCACAATTTCACCAGACGCGCTTCACCGCAAATACCCATTTGCTGTCCATTGCTCTCTTGCCAGGCGGGAGGTCCACCAATGACCAAGTTCTGTTTGTCTGCAGACTGTCCATCTCCGCCTGCATTGATTCTCGCCAGAATTCGGCTTCATTCGCTTCCAACGAATGGTTGATGCTCTCAGGAACAGCGGCATCATTTGTTGTTATGAAATTCAGTATGTTGTACTGCTTGAGGGGCCGCCCGCGCCTGCCCGTGTGAATCATCTTTGGACTTCCAGGACTTTTCTTGCTGTTGGTGTCAATCTCGTCTCCAACGTTGATCGCTACTTCTGCAGTTTCACTGTTACTTTCTCTTTCATCTTGACACTCGTCTTCTTCGCACTGTATACTACTTACCTCTTTCCTATCGTGATGATTCAGAGGATACTCCTTCTCGACGAATATAATATCACGGGCCTCAATCAACTTTCCTGACTCTGGATTGTACAAGCGGTATGCTTGTTCAACATGTTCAACTCCCTTCGGTGGAAATTTTTGCTTCTGTGTCTTGCGACACTGTTGGCTTCACTCCAGACCAATACTCTATTGGTGTCATGTTTTTCAACGTAGACGTTTCAGATCTATTTCTCAGATATGCCGCCGTATTTATGGCCTCTGCCCAGTATGCCTCTTCGAGGTCAGCATGCGCCATCATGCTCCGAGCCATTTCCACCAGCGTTCGATTAGCTCACTTGACCACTCCGTTTTGCTGTGGCGTATGGGGTACAGTTAATTGCCGTTTTATTCCATTATCTTTCAAGACTTTCTCTAACGCGCCGCTTAAATATTCGCGCCCATTATCGGTCCGCAGACTCTTTATTTGTTTGCCAGTTTGCTTCTCTGCGAACGCCTTAAAAAATTTGAATTTGTTGAGTATATCGTCAAACGTTCTAAGGAAATATACATGAACGTAAAGCGAGCTGTCATCAATAAATGTGGAAAAATACTCGAGACGCGATATTTATTGGACCACAAATCCAGCACACCCTTTGTGCGATTCTCTGCGTTCGAGAATTTCTGTACGACAATTTTTTTTTCGAGAATTTCTGTACGAAAATGTTTATAACCTGAGCCCATTGAAAATGGGAAATCAAGGTATAATGGTTTTGTAAAAATGTATGTAACAGGCAGATGGAGGCGTGCCACACCCCATTCTTGATCAGCGCGACAAGTCGAGTCGACATAGCTTTGTCCGTCTGTCCATCCGTCCGTCTGTTCGTCTGCCCGTCCGTGTGAACGCTGAGATATTTTTAAGTACCCAACGTAGAGACTTGAAATTTCGCATTATTACTCGATAATACCATACGCTGCACAAGTATTTAAATTTTTTCGATAACTCATTCCATTTCGATTTTATGAGCATTTATCGATAATTTCAATGTGTTTTTAAGGCTTGGTTTGCACATCGTTTGAGCCAGAGACTTCAAATTTGCTGTGTAGTTGCGTCTAATGAATACGGAGATAACGTAATCTTCAGATTTTTGATGCCACGCGCCATTTTTAGTCTTTGCGCTCCCGGCAATTTTGAGCAATGTGACCGACTCGGCCACACGTCCAGCACGTGCCTTTTATTTTTCTTTGCTTTATATTTCATTTTTCGTTACCGTTGCTTCGGTTAACGCTGCTGTTACCATGCTGCTTTTGCGCTCGACGAGAGATCATTCTTGCTTCTCCGTAATTTTCGACGCCCGCCGACTTGCGCCTCTCGCCTTCTTCCAGAAATTTTACTTTTGATGCGCTGAGCGTTGGAAGGGTTTCTCGAGTTTCGGTCACCACCACAAAATTTTCATACTCCTCAAACAAGCCTCGCTCACAGCAGTATTGACGACAACTCATCTGGCATTGAAACTCCAACCTCACTTAGTTTCTCCAAACTCAGCTTTTCTCTCTGCACTGTCGCTCTGATTTTTCACTATAGTTCTGATCGTCCAGTTTTTCGATCGATAGCATTGCTGAATTCATTTTTTCCTTCTTTTTTTGAGTTCTTTCACTGCCGGTGACCTGGGCCAATAACCTGTTCTTTGTGTAGTGTATTAAGAACTATAAACGAAGAGAGCCGCGCGCAGACAGGCTTGATCATTCAATTGCGTGTGACGCTCGCAGGCAACACTTATACGCGTATAAGAGTATACTTATGTCGAAGAGGCAAAGTTGCAGTACAAAATATTTATTTCCAACATATATATGATAATATCGATATTAGAAATATCCAATTAAATACTGTCACTAACCATACAACACATAGAGCGGACATCGGTACAAAATTGCTCAGAGTTCGGAATTTGTAACGGGGCTCCCAGTCAACTTCGTTACTTAGTTACTTATGCACACACATGCGCACAAACAAAACTTCCTCAGCCATTTCATATTCAGGCCACAAGATCTATTCTTGTATATTCTACATATTCTACAGACAATAAGTTTCACATATCAGCACATGAATACACACATATTTAGTAAGGGACTGTAAGAATGTGCGCATGCTTGTTGTAGAATCATATTGTTCAGCGCACCAACGCTTTCATACCCTGCGTAAAAATAATAATGATAAAGCGAACATTTTGAATGAGCATGGCAAACGGATTCAAGTAATCGGCATACTCTTCACTCAGCACCAAAGAAATGGAATCTCATCGCGGCAAATTTCAATTTTTTTGCGCTGCTGTTCGGCCGACGTCTCGAAGCAGAATAATTCTGCTCGTTGCTATTTTTATTGCGGGAGCCTCAGTAACCGAGCCGAGCAACTACGAAGTTGTTTGGGAGCCCCGATACAAATTCCGAGCGCTGAGCAACTTTATTCCGATGTCCAGTCTATGTGTTGTAGGGTTAGTGGTTGTACCATATATTGTTTGAGCCGTGGAAACAAAAAATGTGGGCTTATGCATTCTCTGTTCATCGATTGATGAAACTTGAAACTATCGACTTATCACTATCATGCCTGGATTTCTTCTAGGTGTTGGCTACCAATTGTGAAGTGCAAATGAAGAGTTGTGTTAAGATTGACATACTGTTAAAATCTGGAGCTGCTGGCGATTAGTTAAGAGATTGAAAAATCTACTGACAGTGTTAAATCTATTCACCTCCTTATCAGTTTACTGTGTACCCACGCGTGTAACCTATACAATAAAGCAACAAATCTTCAAATTGTTTAAGGAACGTGTATAAGGGTGCCAGGTGTGTTTTTACTGTTGAAATTTACTTTATCTCAAAATTACAAACCAGATTATTTGAATATATGTTTATACATACATACATATATATATATATATATATATATATATATATATATATATATATATATATATATATATATATATATATATATATATATATATGTGTGTGTGTGTGTGTGTATGGACATATGCATATGCTTATTTATATACTTCGTATACACATATATGTATACTAAAATGTATATAATATTCTAGCCATATATTTAAATATATATATATATATATATATATATATATATATATATATATATATATATATGTGACTTCGATTTTATATAAATTTAAAGAAACAAAAAAAATTATATATATATATATATATATATATATATATATATATTATATTTAAATTCGGTGATAGGAATTTTTATATTCCTTGTTTAAATAATTAACCTAGTCTTATTTTTGTTTCTTAATTTTTTTACATTAATATTTGGACTCAAAAATTTTGGGTATTTAAAATTGATTTTTCTTTTGTGCTTCTTTCTCGCTCTATCAATCTCATGAAAAGTCACTTGCTGTTGGTGTGAATGAGACAAATGCTCGCTAACATTTAACTATGCTTGTCGCACCGACACTCGTTACATTTGAACCTGCTCTTTCTGTCGTACATATCAATACTCTGCACTATGAAACTCTGGTTGTACTGCTTTCTCCAATTACGTTGGCTTTTAATAGTAGGCAGTGGTGGTGCAAACATTACAATTTAGGTGTACAAAAAAAAATAAATAAATAAAAAAAAAAAAATAGGAGACGCTACGGGTAGAAATAGACGGCCAGCAGAAATAAAAATATTTTACTATTTACTGAAAACAGTTTAATATACATGTTATTATTTCATAATTCTTTTCAAAAAAAAAAAATTGTTTTCAAAAATCAATAAAAAAAATATATGGTCAGAGAATAAAAAAAACTAAGTGGGGTGAACTCATCCACGGGTTTTAAATAATTTGAGAAAATAGAGAATAGAATTGCGGATTTGTGAATTGGTACGCAAAAATGATATAATACAGATTTGGTGAAAAAAATTCTATTTAATCAAACATTTATCTAAAAGCTTTTAGTTTGCCAGTACATTAAAAAAAAAAATACAATAATCTAAGTTTAATCAGCAGGAATACACAAATTAACAGAGTGCAATAAGAATTGTAAGACGAAAACTTGACAAAACCGCACTTTTGGAATTGTACGACATATTATCTTCATTTGGAAAAACCCAAATTAACAGCGAATGTCTTAACATTGTTGTAAATAGACTTCCATAAAAGTTGTCAGGAAAGAAAGATCAACAAGCACGGAAGAGAACTCTGCAAACAGATATTTAGAAATGTGAGTAATTTTTATATAAATAACATTATATATATTGTAAACTAAATAATGCACATATTTAGATTTGGAGCCAAAAATACCAGACGACATTCCAGGCCAGATATTAAGATTTTATTAAATTACGTGTACAAAAGAGAAAACATTTAAAGAAAGAACGTAACCATCAACATATACAATATGAACGAACTAGATAGTCTAAGACAGGAAGCTGAGTCATTAAAGAATGCAATTCGAGATGCACGGAAGGCTGCGTGCGATACGTCTCTGTTGCAAGCTGCTGCTTTGCTAGAACCCATTGGACGTATACAAATGCGCACTCGACGTACACTGCGTGGTCATCTAGCCAAAATTTATGCTATGCATTGGGGTAATGACTCCAGAAATCTTGTATCAGCTTCACAAGATGGGAAATTAATTGTATGGGACTCGCACACTACGAACAAAGTACATGCTATACCGCTGCGTTCTTCGTGGGTGATGACCTGTGCATACGCTCCATCAGGAAGCTACGTCGCTTGCGGTGGACTCGACAACATGTGTTCAATCTATAACTTAAAGACACGCGAAGGTAACGTACGTGTGTCTCGTGAGTTGCCAGGCCATGGAGGTTATCTATCATGCTGTCGTTTTCTGGATGATAATCAAATTGTGACAAGTTCAGGTGATATGTCGTGCGGTCTGTGGGATATAGAAACCGGTTTGCAGGTTACTTCTTTTCTTGGTCATACGGGTGATGTGATGGCTCTTTCTTTGGCACCGCAATGCAAAACATTTGTATCGGGTGCATGTGATGCGTCTGCAAAGTTATGGGATATAAGAGAAGGTGTTTGTAAGCAAACGTTCCCTGGGCATGAATCTGATATCAATGCAGTCACTTTTTTTCCTAATGGCCAAGCTTTTGCGACAGGATCTGACGACGCAACCTGTCGGCTTTTTGACATACGTGCAGATCAGGAATTGGCAATGTATTCGCATGACAACATAATTTGTGGCATCACCTCCGTTGCGTTCTCAAAAAGCGGCCGTCTGTTATTAGCGGGATATGACGATTTTAACTGTAATGTATGGGACACAATGAAAGCAGAGCGTTCAGGCATTCTAGCCGGCCACGATAATCGTGTTTCATGCTTGGGGGTCACTGAGAATGGTATGGCTGTAGCAACAGGATCATGGGACTCGTTTTTACGCGTGTGGAACTAAATGTGCACAACGCGTATTAATGGGTATGACAGGGTCAACGTGGCGGTGGTTGCGAGCAGTCCGCGTTCAGCAGCACCGACAATAACAACAGCAGCAACAAAAACAAACATCCTTTTAAATTTAGGTGAAGATAATTACATTTTTCGCACCAATAACAATTTTGTGCTATGCTGTCAACGTTTACATGTTACTGTTATTAGGCGAAAATGCTTTACGCTATAAGTAAGCAACCGAGATAATGAGGATGGAACAGGGCGTTGACTGCGACGTAGACCATAGCAAAAACAAGAACTTTATATACAAATTATTTATATTGCTATATACTTATTATACTTATACAAACCAAACACAGACATAAACAGCAACATACAATTAGACATACACACATAAAAATATATTATTAGTGTAAATGAAATGAATTCGAAACAGATCCAAATGGGCTGTCGCTGATAGTCAGTGTATAGTCAGAATTCCGGTCACAGCTACAGTTAAAACTACGTAAAATCAGTGCAAATCCTCTAAAATTATAAAGTCATATATAGGCGGCGACGTCCGCTATATAGTAAGAAAACATAAATGAATAAATTGGGTGTGTACTCTGTTGATGACTATGCTGCACAAGTACGATTATTATGGTAATTTTACTGTAATATCCGTACATATATGTATAATAACAAACGACGCGTCAGTTTCATTTACCAGGCAACAGAAAAATCCTTACATGACTACAAATACAAGAGAAGTTGTTCTTAATGAAGCAAAGTCAAATAAAATTAAAGCATTTATAATAGAAAGTCACAGGTAGAAAAAAAAACAAAAATTATATATATATATATATATATATATATATATATATATATATATATATATATATAAAATTACAAAATGTAATGTAATGTAATGAAGAAATGAAAAACATCGGTAAACAATACACTTTATAAAACATTTTTCTTATAACATTTAAGTCCTTAATTTATATACAAACAAAATAAGAATGATTTAAATAATATAACTTATTAGTAAACAAAAAAAAAACTATTTACATAATTAATTGACGGCCATATAAGCTATAACAATAAATGGGAAAACTTAACTTTAAACCTAAAAAAATTTATAAATGTTTAACGAAATATTAACATAGACTAACAGAAGAAACGATCGTTAAAATACAACAGTCACTGTAGCAAGAACGTCTATGAACGACTTTGTAACGGGCAGATAAACTTTTTCAATTGTTACAGGTTATAAGTGTATTTGACGATTTTTCATACTTAGCTTTACATCAAGTGTAAAGGTTTGAAGGTTAATTTGTAGTTTATGTATTGTTTGATTATGAGCTTCTAAATTATGTCCAAAATGTAAACTCATTTTTTTTCTGCATGCAATTAAGTTAACTAAAATCCATTCATATATAGAAAGATCAATGAGTAGATATAATAACGAAATAAAACAGCACTTTATTTTATACTTTTTAAATACTACATTTTTATTAAATATAGCTGGAACGGAAAAGCTTGTACTTCAAAACATGCACAATGCTGCGCTTTGTTCAAATATTAAGATCGTGTCCCATAATAATTAAAAAAAAAATACATAGCTCATATGTACATGCTGATTGCGAAAAAAATGGAAATTATAAGTTTATTGAGAATATTGATCTTTCAATTTGTATTAAAGATTTTTGTATCGAAAATAGCAAAATTTCGTTCAATGTCACGAAAGGGGGGAATTGTGAAAAAACTTCCCGTTTAACCATCATCGGATTTTACAACAATTGAAAACTTGCAAATATGGGAAATATGTAGTGCGGAAAGTGTAATTTTTTGGATTTTTTTTTTTTGCAAACCAAAAAGTAAAACAAAAAACAAAAATGAAAACTATAAATCAGTCAAATTTGATGCGTTAAATTTTGACTATTCGTTAAAACTAAATATGCTTTCGAAAAAAAACTATTTTGAATGTTTCCTGATTTCTTTAAATGCATTACTAGAATTGATTATAAATCCATGTTAATTTCGAAATCTATACATATTTATGTTTATATATAAATTTAAATTTACTTATATAAATGCAATACAATTTTCCTTGTGTTTTAAGTATTTGCCACATCATATATGCATACGTACAGTATTGTACTTTTATTATGATTTTTATGTACAATTTAATCAAAAATTAAAAGTAATAAATAACTTTAATGTCTGTAATTAGCTGAATTCATCAAGAACCTAAATCAATAACCAAATGCTTAAGGTATTATCAATAAACAAATAGATATTGAAAAGTAAAAAGAAATGTTCATGTTAAATTACATTAAAAACTCAAAAATACATTTTGCTTACATAAACACATATGTACTATTAATGTTGAATCAGTTGACTCGGGCACTATGAACCATGCGAAAGAAATTTAATTGTGTTAAGTAAATACGGATCCTGTTAGCTACTTGAGGTTAACTTAGTATTTCGGCGCCAAAGGCATATATGAGCATTAATGATATACATATGTGACAAGATGGTATTTGGAGCAATAAATTAACATCCACCCTAAAATATAATAAGCAATTGCCATTTTGTATATTAGTCCCGTGAATTTATCCATGGTTTCTTATGTGTAAGTATTAATGTAGAGGACATACATATATAAAAGGGGTGGGGGCTTCAGTTAATGCTATAATTAAGAGGTTAAACTACTTAAAGAACTTATAATCATAAGAGCTCAGCTGTTATGGAGTCTATAAATGAAAACAAATTATTTTGCATACATTAACCGCATGATAGACTAACCATTGATGCTACGTAGCTGATAATTTTATGAATCCTTGAGCATTGCAAATCAGGCTATAATGGTGTATATGTGTGCAACACGCAAAATGAGGCCTAGCAGGCCCCATAAAGTATATATATTCTTGATCAGGGCGACGAGCTAATTCGATTTAGCCGTCCGTGCGTGCCTTTATCCGTATGTGTGAACGTGTCGATCTCAGAACGTAGAGCTAGAGACTTGAATTTTTTTATAGGTCCGTGTAAGCACGCGCAGGTCAAGTTTACATCGTATGACCGATAACTATTTTTGTTGTAATGTTATCGATTTTAAACCTTATCGAAAACAGACTTTAAAGTTGTATCTCTTACAACATTAGGCTAGGCACTTCAAATTGTGCATATATATTTATGTGAATTTGATGCAATTTTAATTTTCGTTGCATTTTGGATACCGGCTGTTTTTATTAATTACCCACCCCCTCTCATCCCCTGCCCGATTGAAGGTCTGTTGCAAATATAACCATGTGAATGAGTTACCATTTTTATAAAATAATAAATTGTAAAAAATTCAATAGAATCATATTCTGAAAGTTTCATCAAATTCCGTTAAGTCAGTCCCGATTTATGAAGCAAAACGTTTGGCCAATTATCAGACGCACGTTGCAAGCAGCAACGCGTAGCAAAAAACATTTACATTCACAAATGTGCATGTGCAGAAATATTTATTCATTCTAGCATATTTTTCAACCACATTTAGTATTGAGTTGTTTTTGCATTTTCAGCCGCTTCTTTAGTTTTGTATATGTCAAGTATCGCCCGTCAAGTATCGCGATACTTGTATAAATTCAATAAATTTTATAAATTGTATGTACACATACACATACGTTCATATGCGCGCATTGCAGAACAAAACATTTTTATTCCTACATAAGGCGGCTGAACATTTTAATTTTTACTAATTTCGGTTTTGGATAATTAATCAGAAAATATACATATTCAATTCGAAAATATTTTACTCTTACGTTTCTTAATAATCCTGAAAACTACTATTTTTGAAGTAATCATGGATGTTTTATTTTATTAAATGTCGTGATGAAGCTCACTTTAGCACGTAGTATTCCGAAAACTAATTTCTGTTAATTTAAAAAAATATTAATACGAATTAAAATTAGTATATTTTTTTTTTTGCTAAATTCGTTTGGGCGCCTGTCCGTGTACACAACAACCATTTCGTCTCTTGAAACTAGAGAGTTGAAATTTTTAGCATATTGTATTTACAACATATTGTATGAGCATACAACATACAATATGTATTTTTATGGGTACCTTCGTAAAATACGCTCACAGGAACGTGGAAAATCGTATAATGTTATGTCTGGTATCTAAGATTTGTTTCCATTTAAAGTGCTTAAGTCTAGGCAAGTGCAAATTTTTTTATTTTAATCCCTGAAGGCATTAGCTGGGTTCCCACGCAGATTAGATGAATATGATGGGGTAGGTTTAAGTATCCACATTACTGGCCTTGTGACTCAGCAATATAATAATTAATATTAAATAATAGTATAAAATATAATAAGAATGTGAACACCGGAGTAGAGTGAGTTTATTCGTTAAACTGTCAATGAACTAATTGTTATAAAAGAGAATCAATACAAGCTTTGTCTAAGTATATAGGAAGAAATATGTGACTAGAGCTAAATACATAATTGATACATAAGCGATCATGCCATGGGTTCATGGTCGGCAAGCCGACTCGGCATAATTGTGTCATCAACATATGTAAGTAGAGCGGCTATTGCTCTTATCCAGCAATTTAGCGAACGCTGCAATTAGGAGTTACTTGATGTTGTTTTGGTTGCGTGGGTCGCTTGATAAGTTATCGCGAGGGCTAGTTGTTAACTGGCTTGTTAACTGTTTCACCTTTAAGTCCATTGCCGTCTTCAGCGATACTTATTTCGTTGAGGAAATTTGGCAGCTTGATTGAGGATGCTCTCCGATACCAGCATTGATATATAAGTACAAGGATACAAAATGCAATGCTGAGGACTATTCCAACTGCGAACCATACCTTGGGAGATCCTCTATCGTCCAGATCATCTCTTAGTAGGTTGACTTCATTCAGCAGCGGTAAGCTAAGTACGTGCTCGTGTCCAGTTGTATTCAACAGGGATAAGGCTGCAAATGCCTGGTCCTTGGAACACAACATGTTCGGCGAACATGTTCGCAAGTGGATGGGCCCCTTTACTGACAGCTCCGTTGCAGCTCAGGAATACGAAGTCATTTACTGTAGCTATGTGCTCAAAGGTGATGAGGAGTGTGTCCTATCATTGTTGGCCCGTCATATTCTTGTTGGCTGCGCGTTGAGGATGATGATTTCTTTATACACAACAGTGATTGGCTCTAGGTGACTATGTTGTGTGAGGCAGAAGGCTGTGCCTCCTGAGTGTAACCCAACTACCATAGGTGGTATGAGTCGATTTTTGCAGAACGATGCATAGTTAGTTGTAGTGATTTCTGTAACTGGTAGGACTACCTCGCCGCATTCGGCCAATATGTTGTCATGTAGTTGCAGAACGGTATTGTCGTGGGCCACAGGAAATATTATAACCTTTCTACAAATATTTAGTTTTAGCTTTGGGATATTCAATTAGTATATACATATATGATCTATTGGAGTAAAATATTTTTATTTTTGATACTTCCATTAAACTAACTATATGAACGTCCGTGAGTTCTTCGCTAAAAATTGACTTTATTTCATTGAGATCAAAAATTTTAGGATTAATTATATTGGACTTGGCAAGCGTGATAGTAAGTAAATTTCTTGTTCATAAATTTTCGTACCAGTGGGAAAAGTCTAAAAGTTCGTACCTTTTTTGTTTGAGTAATTTATTTACAGTTTTGGTTAACAAATAGAATTTTTCCTGAGCTTTAGTAATAACTATTACATTTTGGTTGTTTGATTCTAAGAGTTGAGTCTTAATTGCGTTGAATCGTTCGATGTCTGATGCGTTAGGTGTCCCTGCCACAATTTTCAAAGCTGTTCCCAAGAATTCGAATCTTGTGGCTATTCTATGGTGTATTGTTAAACTTATTAAGATAGTTTGGATATGGTCTATGTCTATTTCTAATATTTAATAAACATTTAATAATTTTCACCTATTTTATGGGTTTGCCATTTTAGAGGTGTCTTCTATAATGGTTTGGATAGATTGGTTGAATGCCTTATGTAGCTACGTTGTTCTCATAGCAAAACGTTGCCGCCAAGTACAGGAATGTAGCATGCGTGTGAGAAGTGGGTGATTCGTGCTTGCGTTGCGTGTAACCATATAAAGACTATTCCGATGAACTTATATGAAATGATGAAACTATGTTTGTAGTAATTGTCGGACTGTAAGATGGCATATAATTGTACCTGTGTTTATCTCAAATTATCCTTATGGACTATCCTCCCCTTAATAAGTACAGACGTTCCCATGTCTGCTTGTATATTTCCTTCCGTGCAAAGTGGGGAAACTACCTATCCTCTCATTGGTTTTGAGGCAAACCTTTTCTCCTGTATTAAATACCCTGCTTTGTGTATTTAGATTACATCTGGTTGATAGGTCGTGCTTGGCTTTTGACATTTTGTCCTTTATCTATTCTCGAAATGTATCGGAGAGCCTATTATGGCGTCAAAGGGCTCAAGGGAATTGAAGATAATGGATGTGGCAACTTTCCCACAAATAAATATGTTAATTCCAAGCTGGATAAAGAAATAAAAACACTAATATTTTCCCTTTGCTCTATGATCTATATATGTATATGTATGTATGTATATATTTATTATTTTATTTTCTTAGCGCAGCACACCAACTATACATACCGAATATATTATTATTAGTCCGACATACAATAAATGACGCATGGTTGGCGCTTTGAAATATTTATCGGTTCCAGGGAAGCTGGCGCCTGTTAAAGACTAGTTCCAGCGAAGCTGGAGCCGTTAGCAATATTTGTTTTCTTTTCCTTTTTGCTCATGCATTCGACATTGCATTTGCATTATATTAATTTCACAATGTTGCAGATCATTTCATCAAGTTGTATAATGCAACACTACTGCTAGAGATTTAATTATGTGATGAAATTCTATGTAATTCAATGAAATAATAATGAGTATATAAAAATTGATAACATAAAAATAATAATTCATCATCAGCAGCAACAAAATTAAAGTTGGTCATCTTCACCAGTAAGACCGATTTTATTTCGTAGGCCCAGGAATCTAGCTGTTACTAAAGGTTTAGTCATCATATCTGCAAGTTGATTCACGTGAGAAGTTATATTTTATGTCAATTTTTTTTTAGCGTTTGTGGCACATTGGATAAGTGGTGATACTAATACAACCTTGGTTGCCTTCATAAATATTAATCGCATTATGTATTTTAAATTTAATTCCCTGCGACTATGATCTAAGCCATACAACTTCTCTAACTGCCTCGAAGAGAGCCATGTGAGTACATGCTGAGTAGCTTTGGTAGATGAAGGTGCTACAGATTTTTGTTTCTTACTATTCCAGCAAATCTATTATTATTATTCTTTATTTATTAGATAATATAAAAAATATAAATCATTGGTCAAGTATATGGTCTACCGTTTTACGTGTGTTGCTGTTGTTGTTACAGCTGCAAAGAGGAGGCGCAGAGCCCGTAAGTAGGTGACCGTGTGAAAATTGTGTGTGTCCAATACGCAGACGAACAAAAGTTGACCACTCCTGTTTTCGGGTATTGGGGGGATATTTGCTGCCAAGTCCAGTAGCGTTGTACGTTTTGTAGCGATGGTGGAAGTTATTCCAGTCGCATGAAGTTATGTTGGCGTGCCGAATAAATTGTAAGCGGATGTCAGTCTAAGCTAATGGAATATGCATGATGGTTGGGGATTGTGCAACTAAATTAGCTGCTGTATCCGCGTTTTCATTGCCAGGGATTCCTTGGTGACTGGGTACCCAAATAAGCACAACATTGTTTGCGATGCATTTGCAGTTGAGTTGCAGTTGAGATTTTGTACTGCAGTTAGTGTGGACAAGCTGTCTGTGCAGATAATAAATTTGCCTTTGTTTTTCTGAGCGAAATGACAAGCTTTTAAAACAGCAAAAGCCTCTGCCGTGCAGATGGAGTAGTAATTTGGAAGTAGGCCGTGGGCTATGGTAACATTTTGATTACAGACCACTGCAAAGGATGTGTAGTCTCCAGATTTCGAAGCGTCTGAGAACAGCCAGGTCCGGTTTCGGTATTTATCTCTTTCCTGTCGATAAAGTTGCTTGAAAGTATCGCTGCTGGTGTTCTTCTTTTTATGAGCGTGGATGTTCAGATTGATATTAACATCTTCCAGTAGCCAAGGGGGCTTGCATGGTGGTTTCTTGGGATGACATGGTATGAGGATATTTGACTTGCGTAGGATAGCTGCACATCTTCTTATAGTGGACATTGTTTTGTAATTTTTTTTGGCTGCAATAGCGCTCTTGAAGCATTTTAGTAGTAGAAAATTTAGCGTGGTGCAGAGTTTGGCTAAGAGTTTTGTTGTAGATACCACCAACCTATCTTTGATAGAGGGCAGTCCAGCTTCCGCAAGGATACATTTGATCGGTGAGGTTGGATACGCATTAATGCTACGCCGGACGGCTGTGTGGTATGGAGGCATAATTTTTTTGAGGGTGGAGTCGGAGCAACAACCGTAGATTGGCAGACCATAATCCAATTTGGAGAGGATAAGAGCTTTTGTTATGTATGTTAGCGTGTTTATATGAATATTTGAAAATTTTGAACTTAAAAATTTAATAATATTTATTCTAGATTCTAAGTTGGATCTTAATTCTAGGCAGTGTTGTACAAAATTAAAGTTCTTATCAAATACAATTCCAAGTATTTTTAGGCTATTAACTAACTCTATGTTATTATTATTAAAGGATATTTGTCCAATGGAACAATTACGCTTTCTGCAAATATGCAGTAATTTGCATTTTTCTATTGAGAGGGTGGCACCCGATAAGTCTCCCCACGTTTTAATATCATTAAGGACTCGGCTAAGAGCGTTATTTGCGGCAACAGTGTCTTTTATCTTCGTATAAATGATAGCATCATCTGCATATGCTGTGAGTTTTATATTTTTGTGATTACGAACAATCGAGTTTAATTTTTCAAAGGCGATTATGAATAAAGATACCGAGAGTGGGGAGCCTTGTGGGATGCCGTTGTATAAGCAGTAGGTATTTGATAACTTATTATTAACTCGAACTCTAAAGGAGCGTTGAGCCATAAAGGCCTTTACTATATTAAAGACCCTTGGACCAACTTTCCATAGGTCAAGTTGATTAAGAACAGCATGTATACCAACGCGATCGAATGCCTTTTCGAAATCAGTTCCCAAAATGGAGACATGATTTTTTTCTGAAAGGGCATCCGACACGAAATGATGGATCTGCAGGAGAGAGTCGATCGTTCCGTGTTTGCGTTTAAAAGCATTTTGATTGTGGGAAATAAGATTATTTTTTGTGACGAGCCACATTAGGCGGCGAGAGAGAATTTTTTCAAAAAGCTTGGCAAGGCAGGAGAGAAGAGATATTGGACGAAAGCTATTAATATGATGCGCAGGCTTCTTTGGTTTCGGAATAGGTAACACGATTGCCATTTTCCATGTGTGGGGGTAGGAACCGTTGTGTAGCATATCGTTATAGATATTAATTAACATGAGTTTAGCGTTATCAGTGAGGTTTTTTATGATAGGGTATGAGATGCGGTCGAAACCGGGTGTTTTACCTTTAGTATGCACAAGTGATGCATTCAGTTCGGATAGGGATATGTTTGACTCTAAATATTTAGCTTTAGGGTTAACACTAGTAGGGGTGTAAGTTCTATTGATTGTCATATCTTTATTAAGAATATATTCGGGCGAAAAGTTATTGTCTTTGGAAGATTTGACCACATAACGCCGAGCGCTTCTGAAATATCTTGTGCAGATGTTAATACAAGTTGGCCAACTTTAAGGCTTTTCAGTGGTACGCTGGGCGAGCCAGTTAGACGCTTTACGTCAGTCCAGATTTGGGTCATAGAGGATTTTGGCGAGATCCGGGATGTGAAGTTAAACAGAGCTGATCTTTTAGCGATTTTTGTTTCTCTTTTGAATAATGCGTTGGCTTTTTTATAAGCAATTAAGTTAATGGTATTCATGTTGCGCTTAAAGATCTGCCACAGTTTTTGTTTTTCATCGCGCAATTTTTTTGTGTCCTTATTCCACCAGACAGGGCTAGCTCTAAGGGGTATACCTTTAGTTTGGGGGATAGACTCATTTGCTGCCTTGCGAATGGCTTTGGTTAGCTTGGCTACGCCATGATGGATGTTGACATATGAGCAATCTGTTAAACTGGAAGAGAGGCTTAACTTAAATTTGTCCCAATTTGCTGCATCAGTTTTGTATTTTGCAGTGGGAATTGTTTTTTCGGGCCGAAATTGTGTGATAATATTGGTTATGCTGGGGAAGTGGTCGCTGCCGTGTAAAAACTTATCAATTGACCAAGAGCACCGGTGTAGAATATCAGCTGAAACCAGGGTAATATCAACACAAGTAAAAGTGGAGTGGGTTGAGAAGTGGGTTGGTGATCCATTATTTAAAACTGAGAGATTTGATTGAGAGATAAATTTTTCCACTTTTTTGCCGCGTGCGTTTAGGCATGCAGATCTCCATAGAGGGCTCCAGGAATTAAAATCTCCATTAATTAGTAATGGAGTGCGAATATTGACAAGTAAACCCAAAAGGTCGTTTTCATGAAAATATTTAATTGGTGGTATGTATACATTGATTAGAGTAATTTTATTGTTGAGATCTAATTGGAGAGCATCACAGAGAATGTTACTCCTAATAGCGATATTTTTATGGGGAATGTGGCGTTTAATTAGAAAGCAAATGCCTTCTTTTTGCATGGAACTCGAGTTTTTAAAATAACCAATATATGGTTTAGGGAAAATTATATTTTTAGCGGTGTTAGCTAAGTGAGTTTCTTGTATGCACATAACATCTGGGATGTTATGTGTAGAAGGAATTATGATAAGAGAAGTAGAAGTTAAGAGGAAGAGTCATCCATTGACTCGTCCGAAACTGTATTAATCGATTCAAGACGTGTGGGCAATAGAATTGCCGAATTTATTTCATTTGTTTGGTTTTGTACGTATGTAGATCTGGAATTAACTAGATCATTATTATGCTGTGTGCTTTGGTTAACGGTAGCTGTTTCGCTATCGTATTGTTTGTTTTGTTTTGGTAAGTAAGTTTTTGGTGTTGAAGTGGAGGGGGGAGATAAGGGAGATGAAAGAGATTTTTGGTTGGTATTTGTCTGCATTGACTTTTCGTTTACAGTTGTAAAGTTGTTATCTTTGTTTATGATGGTTTTTGTGTGTGCGTTATCTTTAGCTTGCGTGGAGATCGCAGAGGCGGCTACTTTGGCGAAAGATAAAGAAGTGATAGAGGGGCTGATTTGGTTAAGCAATGTTTTGGCTTCACGTATGCTGCACTTATCACGAGTTTTAATTTTCAGAATTTCTCTTTGTTCAACATATTTATTGCATGTAGGCGACGAGGCGGGATGGCCAGCACCACAATTTGCGCATTGTGTGCGGGAGCATTCATCATTAGGGTGGGGTGGGAGGTTGCAGTTAACACAAATAGCAGAATTTTTGCAATGTTTAACAGTATGACCGAGAAGTTGGCAGTTTTTACACCGCATAGGGTTGGGAATATACTCCCTTACCTTAACATTATTCCAGGCAATAGAAAGTTTGTTTGGAAGTGTAACTAACTCGAAGGTGACTCACACCGGAAGGTTTCACATTTCCATCGAATTTTTTGGTAAATTTGTATACTGAGACCACATTTTGAAGTTTTAATTCTTGTACAATTTCTTCTTCTGGTACATTGTTGAGGAACGGAGCGTAGATTGTGCCCTTTATATTATTGAGGGAGTCGTGCAGTTTACAGTTAACCTCACAAATACCCGGTAAGTGCTTTGTTGTGATAAATCTATCAGCGACTTCTTTCCTTTTTACCAGCAAAAGAAGACTGCCATCACGTAATGACGAAATGGAAAGGATTTCAGGGCTAATGAGCTTTATTGCCCTATTTATGGCGAAGCAAGAATATTCAGATAAAGGTTTCTCCCCATTCTTAGCAGACAAAGTTATATATTTGGGGTTCTGTGCGGGTGGTGTATTTGCGGGGAGTTCGGGGAAGTCAAACGGGATTTTTTGGTTTTGTCTTTTCTTTTTGGCTTTTGGACTATCACTTAGTAGTGAAAATCTGTTTTCCATTATGTTAGGTGGCCCCGGGGCCATGGCTGTATTATGCGTACGCAGACTTATTCGTGTGAATGTGACCGCGTGCAAAAGAACGAGCAAGAAAGGGAAGAGAGAACGAATAGGTGTATAGAAACTGAGTGAGACGAGCTTATCAGAACAGACAACCGATCGCGATGAGTGTTAGTCGAAGACTGTCCAGCAAATCTAATTTAAGTCAAACATATGAAATACATATCTAGAAGTACTTCTTCTATCACATTCGCTCCCTGACCAATCCGAGTCAGCATAGTCAACAATAATATTTTCAACACTTGAACGTATAACATAAGTTAACTTTAAATCAATAAAATATATAAAAGAAAATAAAATAAAATGCTCATTGATGTACACAAATCAGGACGCGTAACATAATGTACATTAGGTAACCTAATAAACTTCGACAAGGACTTTCATATTCTTCCTCTGAATTTAATGCTTCATAATTAAGTTTATACGCGAGCGGCGTACTAACTGGCTTGCACTCATGCACATTAAATTTCTTTAATACATTTTTTATGTAAGCAGACCGGCTTAGGCCTAAACAAAAGTGAAAGCAAATCTGTCAATTTTAATTCCAATAAAGAATTTTATTTCCATTAAATCTATTTTAAATTTTCCCTTTAAGTATGACTTGAACTTGGACATGGTTTCAATGTTTTCCGTTGCCATGACAACACATAAAGTAGTACATAAATATTTTTATACCCTGAGCCCATTGAAAATAGGAAATCAGGGTGAAATGGTTTTGTGAAAATGAATGTAACAGGCAGAATGAGGCGTGCCACACCCCATAAAATATATATATTCTTGATCAGCGCGACAAGACGAGTCGATATAGCCCTGTCCGTCTGTCCGTCCGTTTGTGTGAACGCTGAAATATTTTTAAGTACGCAACGTAGACTTGAAAATTTACTTGAATACTCGTTGATACCATATGCTACACAAGTTTATAAAATTTTTTCGATTACTCATTCCGTTTCGATTTTGTGAGAATTTATCGATTTTTTAATGCGTTTTTAAGGCGTAGTTTGTACATCGCTTGAGTTATGCTATGTAGTTGCGTGTAATGAATACGGAGATTATGTAATCTTTAGATTTTGGAAGCGACGCAGAGTGGGCCTTTGATCATTTTGCGTTGCAAAAATCATATCTTTTGACCCAAGCAAAAACTGAAAAAGCATTTAACACAGAATTCTTCAAGCTTTAAAATGAATCTACGCACAGGGTGCTGCGTCAACAGGGTACTTCACAGTTTTGTGTCAAACATGAAAAATGTGATTTTTAGGCAAAAAATTCATGTTTTTCTATGAAAAATTTTTTTTCTGTTGCTTAAAATAATTTTTGTTTAATTATTAATATTCAAGATGATTAGATAAAAGATAAAAATATAAAAATTGTTTAAAAATAAAACATTTTTTTTTAATTTTTCTGATAGTACTCATACAACGAAGTGGAATTAATATCTAATAAACATAGCTTCTCAGGGTTGCTTTTATCTGTTTTTTTTTGTTTTTTTCAATAACAAGTGTTTGTTGATAAAATTTGGCATTAGGTTGAAACAAAACGGGACAACAACCGCAATTGTAATGACCAAAATGCAAAAATACTCAGACCCTTCAATAAACGTTTTGCCTACGGCAAATCTACCTACTGCATGCAGCTGCGCGTCAATTTTCCGTTTTTTAGTGCATTTTAAGCGCATTTTATGCCGATTTTGTTTTAGTTTTTTACTGTAGAAAACCAAACGGGCGCTTTCGGGCAGCCAATCTTTTATGAATATTATGTAAAAAACATTGACAAATATCTGTATATAAGCCGAAGTGGTGGACTCGGGTGGACTCAGAAGATAGAGTCCACTTTACGCCAAAAAATGACCAAATTTTTGAGGTTAACTAGAATTAGTCTAGCTCCTAAATTATTAATCATAATAACATACTTTTTCTTTTATTATGCTATATATACCAATTTTTCCAACGATACTAAAACACCAAGAATTGGTGCAATATTTTTCTTGCAATTCAATTGAAAAGTGGAAATTTTTTTACAAAATTTCTCAGTTTGTTTAAATTTTGCAAATTGACCCTATTTTTAAAACTCTTTTGGATTCTTCATCTAGGGGAAATTTCCTATCATTTGACACCAAGAAATCATGTTAGTCACTTTACTTATTTTTGCCACGCTTTGCCGGCAGAGGCCCTATTGTGCGACGCCCCATTCGCCCCTAATAGCCTCAAATTTGTAAAAAGCGCAAATCAAATACTAGAGACTTTTGTTTTGGCAAATACACACATATGAATGCCATTAATAAGTTGTGAAAGTTTGAGGAAGAAAGTCAACCGCTAAGTAAATTTATTCAACAATTAATTTCCCATAGCAATGCCCACATTGCAGCCCAAGCGCAGTCGCGTCGTCAACTGCGCAGTTGGCAGATCGCGTGCTTATGCGTGTGTGCAAGTTAACAACTAAGTTAACGAACAACCCTCGCGTTAAGTTCGGAGCAACCCACGCAGCTAGAACATCCACGTATCGGATTTCGATTGCACTGCGAACGCAACGTCTGCAAAATATGCTATTGCGGGCATTGGTAGTTTCCGTTATATGTCGCAATCGCAGACATTGTAACGCTAACATAAATATGCTGGCATAGCTCCGCGCGGTCGATAGCCCATGGCGTGATCTTTATATAATATGTATTTAGGCTTGGATTCATATATCCCTTTTATGTACTTAGCTTTAGTCTTTTATTCATTTCATTGTCATAATCAGTTCTGTTCCAATAACGTAAGCTAACGCACGTTGAATAAACATTGCTCCAGCAATTGGCCGTATAATCTTTATTTATTAATTAATATATCGCTGAGCCACAAGGCTAGTGATCTGATACTTAACCGTATCTCAACCTAATCTACATTATCAACTAACAACCTGGATCTACCCGACGGCATCCCCTTACGAGGACTACTGGAGCGGATAGACTTAAATAACTGGCGCCCAACGGGATTAACATCTAAGCACCCACACCATAAGAATATTTAAGTGGCTGTTCAGTGACAAAAGAAACAAATTGAAAATTCCAATAAATATAAAACAAAGTGGCAGCGTGAATGTAAGCGCAAGGTGACGTAATAAATAAATCTGTTGAATTATTTCAAACCAAAGTGTCCATACAAACCGCTTTATATTACTAACTCTATAAAATATAAACTGTGTGCAGGTTTATTGTCGTTTTCTCTCTTATTGTTGGATTTTCGCCAACTGCTACTGAGTTGGACCTATAGGAATATTAAAGTGGAAATCGATAGCGACGAAGAATATAGTTTAGGCTTTGCACCCCGTACATCAAACCAAACAGAAATGGACCCAGAAACAGTTAAAGCTTTCATAGATAACGCTATTAGCAGCGCACTAGCACGCGAACAACAAATTAGAAATAATGCGCGCCGAAATTCAAGCATTGAGAGATCAAGTGAGCTCACTTAGAGTAGAAACACCTCAGGTTCAAGTATATGAAAGCGTAACGATCAATCCCAACATTAGATGCGAAGTTAGACTAGACGTTGCTAAATCGATACCAAATTTTAGTGGTGACCACGAAGAATATGTGTATTGAAGACAAGCTGCCGTAGAGGCATATCAAATTTTCAAACGATACGATGGAAGTGAAACCCATTACCAAGCAGTGGCTATATTAAAAAACAAAGTGTGTGGCGCAGCACGCTCAGTGCTCACATCCCACAATACTGTGCTCAACTTCAATGCAATCATTGCTAGACTTGATTGCACATACGCGGACAAAACGTCCCTGCGTGTCCGCAGACAGTGATTAGAATTGGTTAGGCAAGGTGACCTAGACAAATTGCAATTTTATGACGAAGTCGAGAAAAAACTCACGCTCGTTACAAACAAAATTGTCACGACACATAATGAACAGACAGCAGCTATTCTCAATGCAGAAATTAGGAATAATGCCCTGCACGCTTTTATGGCAGGCCTTAGGAGGCCTCTCAAAGCATTGGTTATATCGGCACAGCCTAAAGATTTGCCATCCGCTTTAGCGTTGGCTCGCGAGGCTGAGAACAGCATAGAAAGAAGCATGTTTGCTGCGACCTATGCCAAAGCAATCGAAGATAGGAACCACTCGAGGGAGCCTAATAAGTAAGGAAATAATTCTATACCAAAACAGGGAAAATATTTCGAGACAAATCCACACTTCAAATAAAACCAAAATAAAACCCAACAAAGCGAACCCGGACCAAGTTCAAGCAACAGGCCCAACAACTTTAACCAAGGTCAGAGCCAGGCGCAACCCATCGACATCGATCCATCAACTTTAAAGTTTAGACAACCGACTAATTGGGGTAAACCTCAGAGTAACCCCACATACGGCGAAGCTCAAAAGAGACAGAACGTGTGTCAGGGCAAAGACGCCAAAGAATCAATAATGTAACTCAACAGAACTCTAACCAAGAGGATCAAGACTACACAAGTGCAGCAGAAGCTGCAGTTGCTGAGGCCTCCGATGAGAGTGATTCGCTAGGAGACAATGACCTATTGAATTTTTTAGGGAACGCTCCAAATTGCCGTTCGTCGAGCGACAATTGGTTGGCAAAACATTGAAAATCCTAATTGACACTGGGGCGGCAAAAAATTATGTAAAACCCGTAAAGGAGTTAAAAAACATAACACCTGTCGACACCCCATTCACTGTGAACTCCATACACGGGTCCAGTAAAATTAAAGCAAAATGTTCCATGAAAATTTTTGGAAAAAGTGCCCCATTTTTTATTTTAGACACTCTTGACACTTTTGATGCTATAATAGGCTTCGATTTATTGACACAAGCAGGGGTAAATCTAAATTTAAACGATAATAATATCACCTACGGCAATACGTCGGAGGTGTTGCAGCACCACCTATGCGATAATGTACACTTTACACGCATAGATGACATAGTAGTCCCCGATAATGTAAGGGACAAGTTTAAAAATGTCATACTGAAAAGGATTGGCACATTTTCGACCTCTAACGAGGCGTTGCCGTTTAACACATCGGTTTTGGCCACAATTCGCACCATTGACGACAAAGAGGTATACTCAAAACTATACCCATACCCGGCAAGCGTAGCCGATTTTGTTAACAACGAAATCGCTCAGTTACTAAAAAATTGCATTATAAAACCATCACGGTCTGCATACAACAGCCCTGCATGGGTTGTTGATAAAAAAGGTACAGACGCAAACGGCAACAAAAAAAAGCGATCGTCATAGATTTCCGAAAGTTAAACGAGCGAACCATCGCCGATAGGTACCCAATGCCGAGCATCTCAATGATTCTAGCCAATCTTGGAAAAGCGAAATTTTTCACAACACTAGATTTGAAATCTGGATACCACCAGATTTATCTAAATGAAAGAGATCGCGAAAAAACGGCATTTTCGGTAAATGGCGGAAAATACGAATTCTGCCGGATACCCTTTGGGTTGAAAAATGGAGGAAGCATCTTTCAAAGGGCAATCGATGATGTATTAAGAGAACAAATCGGAAAAATATGCTACGTCTATGTTGATGACGTGATAATATTTTCTGAAAACGAAACGGACCATGTCAAACACATTGACACAGTTCTCCAACAGCTTTACGACGCGAACATGAAAGTCTCTAAAGAGAAGACTAAATTCTTTAAAGAGAGCGTTGAATATTTGGGTTTCATTGTCTCAAGCAAGTTAAAGTGATCCAAGAATTCGCTGAACCAAAAAACCTCTTCGCATTAAGATCGTTTTTGGGACTTGCTAGTTAATACAGGGTGTTTGTTAAAGACTTTGCGTCAATTGCGAGACCTTTAAACGGCATAGTAAGCAAACACATGTCCAAAAAGGTTCCAATTAACTTTGACAATGCACAACGCGACGCTTTTGACCGCCTAAGAAATATTTTGGCGTCAGAAGACGTCATACTCATGTACCCGGACTTTAAAAAACCTTTTGATCTAACGACCGACGCTTCCCCCAATGGTATCGGTGCAGTACTATCTCAAGGAGGAAGGCCAATCACAATGATATCTCGAGCATTAAAGCAGAGTGAATCTCATTATGCTACCAATGAAAGAGAATTATTGGCCATCGTATGGGCTCTTGGAAAATTGCAGAACTATCTGTATGGCACCAGAGAACTTCACATTTTCACGGACCACTAGCCGCTCACCTTTTCAGTATCAGAAAAAAACACTAACGCAAAGATTAAAAGATGGAAAGCATACACTGAAGAGCATAACGCACAGATTCATTACAAGCCTGGGAAAGAAAACTTCGTGGCAGATGCCCTGTCCCGGCAAAACGTTAATGCCCTGCAAGATGAAACACAATCATGTGCTGCTACCATCCATAGTGAGATATCCCTGACCTACACAATCGATACAACAGACAAGCCTGTTAACCTTTTTAGGAACCAAATTATCCTAAAAGAAGCACGCTACAATTTGTATCGTAGACTTATCATATTCGGCAGAAAAACCCGCCATGTGATACAATTCACAGACAAGAATGAACTCCTCGAATCCATAAAGCTTGCAGTAAACAGGGATGTGGTAAACGCATTCTACTGTGATCTCCCGACCTTGGCTGTCTTTCAACACGAACTCGTATCACTCTACCCTACAACAAAGTTTTGGCACTGCAAGAATATTATAGCCGACATTACCAGCAAAGGTGACCAAATAGAAATAGTTAATAATGAACATAGTCGCGCACATAGAGCAGCGCAGGAAAACATGAAACAAATTCTTCGCGAATATTATTTTCCAAAAATGGCCAAATTAACTAACGAAATAGTCTCAAATTGCAAAATGTGCACTACTGCTAAGTATGACCGTCACCCAAAGAAACAAGAACTTGGGGAAATGCCCATACCATCCTATACTGGCGAAATGCTGCACATAGATATCTTCTCCACTGACCAGAAACTATTCTTGACATGTGTTGATAAATTTTCCAAATTCGCCATTGTACAACCCTTATTATCCAGATCAATAATAGATATTACTAACACCATGTTACAGTTAATCAACATTTTTCCAAAAATAAAAACAATCTATTGCGACAATGAGGCATCGTTCAATTCAGAGACGGTTACCTCGCTACTAAAAAATCAATTTAACATAGACATAGTTAACACCCCTCCACTACATAGCTGTTCAAACGGACAGGTGGAGCGCTTTCATAGCACTCTATTAGAAATAGCCAGATGCATTAAAATTGACAAAAAATTAAATAGCACAACACAGATAATAATAAGAGCAACTATAGAATATAATAGAACAATTCATTCAGTTACAGAACAGAAACCATTAGACGTCATTCACTCTCAAAATATCGAATTACAACATAATATCAAAGACAGGATAATCAAAGCCCAGCAAGATAAACTCATCAGATGTAACACAAATAGGCAAAATAGGGTATTCGATGTAGGTGAAAAACTATTCATAAAAAACAACAAGAGGTTAGGAAACAAGCTGACCCCATAATGTTCTGAGGGACACATACAAAAAGACCTAAGGACGTCTGTACTTATTAAGGGGAGGGTGGTCCATAAGGACAACTTTAAATAAACTACAACAATTTTTGGTTCCACACAGTTAATATAACTTCGCTTCACATTTCCTACAGGTTGATCATCATAATACTGTCAATTCTAACCGCAGCGGGGGCGCGCATCACCGACTTCTCAAATGCGAAATACATTCCTGTGCTAGACGGTAGTGTTTTACTATGGGAGCAAAGTAATTTCATACGACACTCGACTAACTTAACAGAATTCTCAGCTATCATAGACGATACCATAAAATTATTCGAACTATTTCCCCTCTCTCACATGCGAAAGCTTTTAGAAGTAGACATAGAACATGTCCAAAACTTATTGTCCACTCTAACAATACACCACAGGATAGCAAAAAGTTTAGATTCCAGCTATTAGATTAGGCACAGCACTAAAAGTAATAGCTGGAACGCCTGATGCGTCTGACTTGGAGAAAATTCGAAATTCGGAAACACAATTAATAGAATCAAATAATAGGCAGATTGTAATCAACACAGAAACTCAGAAACAAATCAACCTGCTCACAGAGACAGTTAATAGAATAATCAAAGCTAAAAAGTCTTAAATGGTTGACACCCCACATTTGTATGAAACACTTTTAGCAAGAAATAGAATGCTTATCACAGAAATTCACAACCTTATGCTTACAATTACGCTTGCCAAATCAGATATAATAAATCCAACTATTTTTGATCATAAAGACTTAAAATCTATTTTCACCGAACAGCTCACAGAGGTCTCCATAGTTAGTTTAATGGCAGTATCAAAAATTAAAATATTTCAATCCGACAGCACCCTTCATATAATTATAGAATACCCTAATATAAGATTTGTTTGTAAAAAGATCATAATTTTTCCGGTGGCAGATCAAAACACCGTGCTACAATTACACGATAACATAGTAGCTGAATGCAAGGACGGAGTAAAAGCTGCCACCGATTGCGTCACAACTAACCACGCAACATTTTGCAAGCTAGCCGCGCATGATACATGCGCCCGCGGATTACACTCAGGCGAATCAGCCATATGCCGAACGCAGCCCAGTCACCTGGAACCTATTACAAGGATTGACGAAGGAATGATCATCATCAACCAGCCTGCGAGCATTAGTATAGATGGAGGCCCCACAATATTCATCAGGGGAACGAATCTCATAACGTTTGAGCGCAACGAGTATATGCTTGATTATGAAGAAACTTTTGCCCCTGTCGCACGAATTTCAAGCTTACGGTATATTTTAGCTCTATCAAATAAATTTAATTTACAAGTTCAACAAATGGATTTTAAAACAGCCTTTTTGAATGCTGAATTGAAGGAGGAGATTTTTATACCCTGAGCCCATTGAAAATGGGAAATCAGAGTATAATGGTTTTGTGAAAATGTATGTAACAGGCAGAAGGAGGCGTACCACACCTCATAAAGTATATATATTCTTGATCAGCGCGACAAGACGAGTTGATATAGCCCTGTCCGTCTGTCCGTCCGTCCGTCTGTCCGTCCGTCTGTCCGTCCGTCCGTGTGAACTCTGATATATTTTTAAGTACGCAACGTAGCGATTTGAAATTTTACATGAATACTCGATAATACCATACGCTGCGAAAGTTTGTAAAATTTTTCCGATGACTCATTCCATTTCGATTTTATGAGCATTTATCGATAATTTTAATGCGTTTTTAAGGCGTAGTTTGTACATCGCTTGAGTTATGCTGTGTAGTTGCGTGTAATGAATACGGAGATTATGTAATCTTTAGATTTTGGAAGCGACGCAGAGTGGGCCTTTGATCATTTTGCGTTGCAAAAATCATATCTTTTGACCCAAGCAAAAACTGAAAAAGCATTTAACACAGAATTCTTCAAGCTTTAAAATGAATCTACGCACAGGGTGCTGCGTCAACAGGGTACTTCACAGTTTTGTGTCAAACATGAAAAATGTGATTTTTTTGTATGAAAAAGTTTTTTTCTGTTGTTTAAAATAATTTTTGTTTAATTATTAATATTAAAGATGATTAGATAAAAGATAAAAATATAAAAATTGTTTAAAAATAAAACATTTTTTTTTTAATTTTTCTGATAGTACTCATACAAAGCTAGCTTTTATCTGTTTATTTATTTTTTTTCAATAACAAGTGTTTGTTGACAAAATTTGGCATTAGGTTGAAACAAAACGGGACAACAACCGCAATTGTAATGACCAAAATGCAAAAATACTCAGACCCTTCAATAAACGTTTTGCCGTCGGCAAATCTACCTACTGCATGCAGCTGCGCGTCAATTTGACCTTTTTTAGTGCATTTTTAGCGCATTTTATGCCGATTTTGTTTTAGTTTTTTACTGTAGAAAACCAAACGGGCGCTTTCGGGCAGCCAATCTTTTATGAATATTATGTAAAAAACATTGACAAATATCTGTATATAAGCCGAAGTGGTGGACTCGGGTGGACTCAGAAGATAGAGTCCACTTTACGCCAAAAAATGACCAAATTTTTGAGGTTAACTAGAATTAGTCTAGCTCCTAAATTATTAATCATAATAACATACTTTTTCTTTTATTATGCTATATATACCAATTTTTCCAACGATACCAACACATCAAGAATTGGTGCAATATTTTTCTTGCAATTCAATTGAAAAGTGGAAATTTTTTTACAAAATTTCTCAGTTTGGTTAAATTTTGCAAATTGACCCCATTTTGAAGGCTCATAACTATGCTTAAAATTAATCTATTTTCAAAAATCTTTTGGATTCTTCATCTAGTCTGTATGTACCAAAGCACAAGTCTCTAGTATTTGATTTGCGCTTTTACAAATAGGGGGCTATTGGGGGCGTGCCATCCAAAATCTAAAGATAACGTTAACTCCGTATTTATTACACGCAATTACACAGCAAATTTTCTCTAGTTCAAAAGATGTACAAACCAAGCCTTAAAAACAAACTAAATTTATCGATAAATGCTCATAAATTCGAAATGGAATGAGTTATCGCAAACGCGTTATGAAATGAGTAAAATTTTACAATTGGAACATTGTATTCACATGTCTCATTAAGAATGACTATACCATTTTTTTGTAGCTGAATGAATACACTGACTGTGTTGGAATGAATACTCTGACTATGTTGGCGTTTAGTCGAATACTCATTAAGGTTTTGTGCACTCATTAAAGGCGTAGTTTGTACATTGTTTGAACTAGAGACTTCAAATTTGCTGTGTAGTTGCATGTAATGAATACGGAGATTACATTATCTTTAGATTTTGGATGCCACGCCCCATTCGTCCCCAATTCTAGAGACTTGTGCTTTGGCAAATACACACATATGTATGACATTAATAAGTTGTGAAAGTTTGATAAAGTTAGTCCATCGCTAAGGAAAGTTAGTAAGAAATTAAATTGCTGCGTCAACTGCGTAGTTGGCAGAGAGAGCCCCTATGCGTGCGTGTGTATGTGTGTGTCTATATGTTGTTTTTATGCATGCTAAAAAAGAGCGTAGAATGATTCGATATTTTCCTCTTCACAGGGGTTAGGGTATCTCCTAGTCGAGCAGTCTCGACTAGAGCACTCTTACTTGTTTCTTTTTATATTTTTGCCCAACTAGCATGACATTCCTCTGCTTTGGTCGAACTACTGCTCTATGTGGCATATAGTATTTGCCTCGGCCGATAGTATCTACTGGTTCCATATGACCTAGCTTCCAGAATCGCTCGAGGTCGTCTAGGTACATCGTTGTTGCTGCACTGATCACTTTGTTGTTTGATGATCTAGCTACACTGTACCACTTAAGTCACCGTACCCCCTGTTCGTTTTCACACAACACGCTGTAACTTCGTCAAATTTTGATATAAAAAAAAAGTTTTAATGGCGGTTGATAAAGTGATCTATTAACTACACAATAGCATTTTAATAATAGTAACATTTTATTTTAGTCTAATATTATAACTAAAAAACCAAAAATATTCACATTTTCGACTCCACAAAAGTCACCGTACTCTTGCTTGCGCTGCGCTGTCTGGCGCCAATGTTCTTTTTAGACCTAACGGGGATTTTCGAAACACGTGTGCAATGTCTTTAAAATTAATGCTACTTGCTGTGAATTACTTGTGTGGACAAAATTTACAAATTTCTTTATAAAAATGACCCGGAAAGAGTTAACTTTAGAAGAACGTGGACGGATTCTGCAGCTCTACACAAAGGAACAAAAGTCGTATGCAGAGATAGCTAAACTAATGTCTAGAGCCAAGTCAACCATCCAAACAGTAATTGGCCGTTTTATATACGAGGGACGTATCAAAAATAATACCAGATCTGGCCGACCAGCTGCACTTTCTACTCGCGACAAGCGCCAAATAAGGCATTTGGTGGACAAGGATCCATTTTCCAGCGCAGTGAAGATTGCATCAGAGATGAGTAACATTTTTCAAAAGGTTATACATCCGGAAACCGTTCGTAGAGCCATAAAATCATATAACTTTAGGTCTTATACTCCTCGCAAAAAACCATACGTAAATTTAACAAATAGGAAAAAGCGTATGGAGTTTGCTAAGGCGTATGTGGAAAAACCGGTTGACTTTTGGCGTAAGGTAATCTTCTCAGATGAGTCAAAGTTCAACATTTTTGGCTCGGACGGGCGCCTACGCGTGTGGAGAAGACCTGGAGATGCTCTTAATCCAAAAAATACAAAAAAGACCATAAAGCACGGTGGCGGTGGTCTTATGGTTTGGGGTTGTATAGCTGCATCTGGCGTTGGCAGCTTGGAGTTTATTGACGGAGTGATGAACCAATATACCTACATTGACATCCTCAAAAGAAATTTGAAAAGCAGTGCTGAGAAACTTGGTATAGGGTCAGACTTCTACTTCCAACAAGATAACGTCCCTAAACATAAAGCCATGAATACCCGTCTCTATCTCGTCTACAACACGCCACATCTATTGGAAACGCCCCCACAGAGTCCCGACATAAACCCAATAGAGCATGTGTGGAATATGCTTGAAATAAAAATCCGAAAGCACCACATCACTAGCAAAAACCAGCTGAGAGAGGCATTACATCAAGAGTGGTACGCACTTGGCAATAACTATATTGAAAAACTAGTGATGTCAATGCCTAATCGACTCCGAGAGGTGATTAAAATGAAGGGATATCCTACTAGATACTAAGTTTGTAATTTAAATTAGTAATATCATACCTATAGTTAATTATATAATATTAGTAGTAAGAGTACGGTGACTTTTGTGGAGTCGAAAATGTGAATATTTTTGGTTTTTTAGTTATAATATTAGACTAAAATAAAATGTTACTATTATTAAAATGCTATTGTGTAGTTAATAGATCACTTTATCAACCGCCATTAAAACTTTTTTTTTTTTATCAAAATTTGACGAAGTTAAAGCGTGTTGCGTGAAAACGAACAGGGGGTACGGTGACTTAAGTGGTACAGTGTATCTTGCCGGACACAATCCATCCAAGCATAGTTTTTTGTCCCAGCGTATCGCTGATTTTTATACTCGTTTCCCAAAGGGAAAAAGAGTATATTGGTTTTGTGAAATGTCCGTCTGTCTGTCTGTCCGTCTGTCCGTCTGTCCGTATGAATGCAATATTTTTCTACGCTATTGAAGCTAGAGACTTGAAATTTGGAACATATACTCGTGTATACCCTCGAATTATAAAGTGTCAAGATTTTCCGGATACGCCCACTAGGGGCGTGGCAAATCGGAAAATGGTTGCGCCCATAGTTAATAGAAATCATAGAAATCATATTAGTTGAAGAGCTAGAGAGTTGAAATTTGGAATGTATACTTGCGTTGACCACCCAAGTTCAAAAAGATATGGCGGATATATCTACGCCCATTGGGGGCGTGGCAAATCGGGAAAACTGTAACTTCTACAGTTTTAAAGCTAGAATGCTGAAATTTGGCACGTATCTTAACGCTTCGATTCTATAAAGATTGATAAAAAAATTTTATGTCCACGCCCACTGGGGGCGTGGCAAATCGGATCTGAATATAGAGTGATTTTACAAATTCAGCTATATTTTGAGCACTATTGATGCTAGAGACTTGAAATTTGATATATATACTCGGATAAGCAAGCCAAGATCAAAAAGATATGGCGGACATACCTACGCCTTCAGGGGGCGTGGCAAATCGGAAAAAGCTTATAGCTCCTACAGTTTTAGAGCTAGACGATTCCAAATTGGATGTTTGTGTTACTGGGGGCCCCCTCTATTGATTCCCCAAAAATAAATCTTACGCCCCTTTGGGGGCGTGGTATATGGAAAAAATACCCTGTAACTTTCACATTTTTGGAGTGTAAGCATCCAAACTTTGCAGTTACGTTACCCTAGACTCCTTCTAGGAACTTGCCAAATATGATATGTCTACGCCTACTGGGGGCGTGGCAAATTGGCAACAAAATTTGTAACGCCCAGCTGCAAAATTCATATGCCTGTGCCACCTATATAAATAAGCTTAATAAGAATTGCTAAGACGACAAACGGCATTTCTGAGAAATATATGTAATTCGATTTAATGTTGAAGTTCTGCAAATAATTTATCTGCTAAAATTATCATTTTTCGTATAGCCTAGGTCAGTTATGTTATTTTCTTTTTGTGTGTGTGACCCTGACAAAAAATGTAAATATCAAATACCGATATTTGTGTAATCGACTTAGTCCGAACAAAATTATTTACACACAAAAAAATTGACGATAGGTCCCATCAGGTATGTATGTATGTAGGCACGAACAGCTGCGCAACTATTTTCATGCCGTCGCCGCCGCGTCTCGAACGCGGACCCTTTTGCTTACACGCTTTTCATCTACCTGCTGCGCCACATCAGTTTTGCATTGTCTGTTGGCAAATCCGAAATTACTTCACTACAAGGGCGACTATTGACAAATACAAAACTATAGAAGCTGCTGTTAATGCAAACATAATATAAACATAAATCAATTGCAATTGTGATTCTTAGAAAATGCTAAAATGCGCGCATATGAACGTATGTATTTATTTATATGTGTACATACAAAAACGGTGGTCGGTTGAATGTATGCGTATAAAGGGCGATATTTGACAAATACAAAACTAAAGAAGCGGCTGAAAATGCAAGCACAACTCAATAACAATTTTGGTTGAAGAATATGCTAGAATGAATGGCGCTGAATTTATTTGTGACCATGCATAAGCAAACGCGCTTGCACGTTTCAATGTATGTACATATGTGTAAATGTAAATATATTTTGCTGTCGCTGCCTAACGCGTGCGTGTCATAATTGGCCAAACGTTTTGTTTAATAGATTGCGACTGACTTAACGGAACTTGATGAAACTTTCAGCATATGATTCTATTGAATTTTTTACATTTTATAAAAATGCTAATTCATTCACATAGTTATATTTGCAAAAATTGAAATTGCATAAAATTCACATGAATCTACATAAATGCAAAATTTGAGATAAATTATTGAATTTAAAATACCAGATGCCCCTGTGGGAAACGAGTATCACGCCTTAGGTCTCGCCCTAAGGCAACGTTCTTACTTGTTTTTACTTTTCCCAGTATTATTTGGGAAAGTAGATCTACGCCAATGATGACATCAATTCTACTTTGTTCGTCGAAATATGGGTCTGTAAGCTCGCAGCCCATCCAATCTTGCTCGGTAGGGAATTTGCGGTGGAGAGGAATTTGCTTGACATTCTTGGTTTGATTGTCAAGTAAATGCTATTTTTCAGAATTTCAACATTTTGTGAAATTCCTTGAACTTCCGCTTGATTCGACGAAGTTTTAACTGTTGTGCAGCTTCTTCCGAAATTAATGTTTTTTGTGAGCCTCCATCGATGAGGGCCCTTAGTTGCTGTTATTTTTCGGAATTATTTTAAAGCCAAAAATTGCTGCTGAAGGTCTCTTTTTATACTCGTTTCCCAAAGGGAAAAAGAGTATATTGGTTTTGTGAAATGTCCGTCTGTCTGTCTGTCCGTCTGTCCGTCTGTCCGTATGAATGCAATATTTTTCTACGCTATTGAAGCTTGAGACTTGAAATTTGGAACATATACTCGTGTATACCCTCGAATTATAAAGTGTCAAGATTTTCCGGATACGCCCACTAGGGGCGTGGCAAATCGGAAAATGGTTGCGCCCATAGTTAATAGAAATCATAGAAATCATATTAGTTGAAGAGCTAGAGAGTTGAAATTTGGAATGTATACTTGCGTTGACCACCCAAGTTCAAAAAGATATGGCGGATATATCTACGCCCATTGGGGGCGTGGCAAATCGGGAAAACTGTAACTTCTACAGTTTTAAAGCTAGAATGCTGAAATTTGGCACGTATCTTAACGCTTCGATTCTATAAAGATTGATAAAAAAATTTTATGTCCACGCCTACTGGGGGCGTGGCAAATCGGATCTGAATATAGAGTGATTTTACAAATTCAGCTATATTTTGAGCACTATTGATGCTAGAGACTTGAAATTTGATATATATACTCGGATAAGCAAGCCAAGATCAAAAAGATATGGCGGACATACCAACGCCTTCAGGGGGCGTGGCAAATCGGAAAAAGCTTATAGCTCCTACAGTTTTAGAGCTAGACGATTCCAAATTGGATGTTTGTGTTACTGGGGGCCCCCTCTATTGATTCCCCAAAAATAAATCTTACGCCCCTTTGGGGGCGTGGTATATGGAAAAAATACCCTGTAACTTTCACATTTTTGGAGTGTAAGCATCCAAACTTTGCAGTTACGCTACCCTAGACTCCTTCTAGGAACTTGCCAAATATGATATGTCTACGCCTACTGGGGGCGTGGCAAATTGGCAACAAAATTTGTAACGCCCAGCTGCAAAATTCATATGCCTGTGCCACCTATATAAATAAGCTTAACAAGAATTGCTAAGACGACAAACGGCATTTCTGAGAAATATATGTAATTCGATTTAATGTTGAAGTTCTGCAAATAATTTATCTGCTAAAATTATCATTTTTCGTATAGCCTAGGTCAGTTATGTTATTTTCTTTTTGTGTGTGTGACCCTGACAAAAAATGTAAATATCAAATACCGATATTTGTGTAATCGACTTAGTCCGAACAAAATTATTTACACACAAAAAAATTGACGATAGGTCCCATCAGGTATGTATGTATGTAGGCACGAACAGCTGCGCAACTATTTTCATGCCGTCGCCGCCGCGTCTCGAACGCGGACCCTTTTGCTTACACGCTTTTCATCTACCTGCTGCGCCACATCAGTTTTGCATTGTCTGTTGGCAAATCCGAAATTACTTCACTACAAGGGCGACTTTTGACAAATACAAAACTATAGAAGCTGCTGTTAATGCAAACATAATATAAACATAAATCAATTGCAATTGTGATTCTTAGAAAATGCTAAAATGCGCGCATATGAACGTATGTATTTATTTATATGTGTACATACAAAAACGGTGGTCGGTTGAATGTATGCGTATAAAGGGCGATATTTGACAAATACAAAACTAAAGAAGCGGCTGAAAATGCAAGCACAACTCAATAACAATTTTGGTTGAAGAATATGCTAGAATGAATGGCGCTGAATTTATTTGTGACCATGCATAAGCAAACGCGCTTGCACGTTTCAATGTATGTACATATGTGTAAATGTAAATATATTTTGCTGTCGCTGCCTAACGCGTGCGTGTCATAATTGGCCAAACGTTTTGTTTAATAGATTGCGACTGACTTAACGGAACTTGATGAAACTTTCAGCATATGATTCTATTGAATTTTTTACATTTTATAAAAATGCTAATTCATTCACATAGTTATATTTGCAAAAATTGAAATTGCATAAAATTCACATGAATCTACATAAATGCAAAATTTGAGATAAATTATTGAATTTAAAATACCAGATGCCCCTGTGGGAAACGAGTATCACGCCTTAGGTCTCGCCCTAAGGCAACGTTCTTACTTGTTTTTACTTTTCCCAGTATTATTTGGGAAAGTAGATCTACGCCAATGATGACATCAATTCTACTTTGTTCGTCGAAATATGGGTCTGTAAGCTCGCAGCCCATCCAATCTTGCTCGGTAGGGAATTTGCGGTGGAGAGGAATTTGCTTGACATTCTTGGTTTGATTGTCAAGTAAATGCTATTTTTCAGAATTTCAACATTTTGTGAAATTCCTTGAACTTCCGCTTGATTCGACGAAGTTTTAACTGTTGTGCAGCTTCTTCCGAAATTAATGTTTTTTGTGAGCCTCCATCGATGAGGGCCCTTAGTTGCTGTTATTTTTCGGAATTATTTTTAAGCCAAAAATTGCTGCTGAAGGTCTCTTTTTATACTCGTTTCCCAAAGGGAAAAAGAGTATATTGGTTTTGTGAAATGTCCGTCTGTCTGTCTGTCCGTCTGTCCGTCTGTCCGTATGAATGCAATATTTTTCTACGCTATTGAAGCTTGAGACTTGAAATTTGGAACATATACTCGTGTATACCCTCGAATTATAAAGTGTCAAGATTTTCCGGATACGCCCACTAGGGGCGTGGCAAATCGGAAAATGGTTGCGCCCATAGTTAATAGAAATCATAGAAATCATATTAGTTGAAGAGCTAGAGAGTTGAAATTTGGAATGTATACTTGCGTTGACCACCCAAGTTCAAAAAGATATGGCGGATATATCTACGCCCATTGGGGGCGTGGCAAATCGGGAAAACTGTAACTTCTACAGTTTTAAAGCTAGAATGCTGAAATTTGGCATGTATCTTAACGCTTCGATTCTATAAAGATTGATAAAAAAATTTTATGTCCACGCCTACTGGGGGCGTGGCAAATCGGATCTGAATATAGAGTGATTTTACAAATTCAGCTATATTTTGAGCACTATTGATGCTAGAGACTTGAAATTTGATATATATACTCGGATAAGCAAGCCAAGATCAAAAAGATATGGCGGACATACCAACGCCTTCAGGGGGCGTGGCAAATCGGAAAAAGCTTATAGCTCCTACAGTTTTAGAGCTAGACGATTCCAAATTGGATGTTTGTGTTACTGGGGGCCCCCTCTATTGATTCCCCAAAAATAAATCTTACGCCCCTTTGGGGGCGTGGTATATGGAAAAAATACCCTGTAACTTTCACATTTTTGGAGTGTAAGCATCCAAACTTTGCAGTTACGCTACCCTAGACTCCTTCTAGGAACTTGCCAAATATGATATGTCTACGCCTACTGGGGGCGTGGCAAATTGGCAACAAAATTTGTAACGCCCAGCTGCAAAATTCATATGCCTGTGCCACCTATATAAATAAGCTTAACAAGAATTGCTAAGACGACAAACGGCATTTCTGAGAAATATATGTAATTCGATTTAATGTTGAAGTTCTGCAAATAATTTATCTGCTAAAATTATCATTTTTCGTATAGCCTAGGTCAGTTATGTTATTTTCTTTTTGTGTGTGTGACCCTGACAAAAAATGTAAATATCAAATACCGATATTTGTGTAATCGACTTAGTCCGAACAAAATTATTTACACACAAAAAAATTGACGATAGGTCCCATCAGGTATGTATGTATGTAGGCACGAACAGCTGCGCAACTATTTTCATGCCGTCGCCGCCGCGTCTCGAACGCGGACCCTTTTGCTTACACGCTTTTCATCTACCTGCTGCGCCACATCAGTTTTGCATTGTCTGTTGGCAAATCCGAAATTACTTCACTACAAGGGCGGCTTCGATTCTATAAAGATTGATAAAAAAATTTTATGTCCACGCCTACTGGGGGCGTGGCAAATCGGATCTGAATATAGAGTGATTTTACAAATTCAGCTATATTTTGAGCACTATTGATGCTAGAGACTTGAAATTTGATATATATACTCGGATAAGCAAGCCAAGATCAAAAAGATATGGCGGACATACCAACGCCTTCAGGGGGCGTGGCAAATCGGAAAAAGCTTATAGCTCCTACAGTTTTAGAGCTAGACGATTCCAAATTGGATGTTTGTGTTACTGGGGGCCCCCTCTATTGATTCCCCAAAAATAAATCTTACGCCCCTTTGGGGGCGTGGTATATGGAAAAAATACCCTGTAACTTTCACATTTTTGGAGTGTAAGCATCCAAACTTTGCAGTTACGCTACCCTAGACTCCTTCTAGGAACTTGCCAAATATGATATGTCTACGCCTACTGGGGGCGTGGCAAATTGGCAACAAAATTTGTAACGCCCAGCTGCAAAATTCATATGCCTGTGCCACCTATATAAATAAGCTTAATAAGAATTGCTAAGACGACAAACGGCATTTCTGAGAAATATATGTTATTCGATTTAATGTTGAAGTTCTGCAAATAATTTATCTGCTAAAATTATCATTTTTCGTATAGCCTAGGTCAGTTATGTTATTTTCTTTTTGTGTGTGTGACCCTGACAAAAAATGTAAATATCAAATACCGATATTTGTGTAATCGACTTAGTCCGAACAAAATTATTTACACACAAAAAAATTGACGATAGGTCCCATCAGGTATGTATGTATGTAGGCACGAACAGCTGCGCAACTATTTTCATGCCGTCGCCGCCGCGTCTCGAACGCGGACCCTTTTGCTTACACGCTTTTCATCTACCTGCTGCGCCACATCAGTTTTGCATTGTCTGTTGGCAAATCCGAAATTACTTCACTACAAGGGCGACTTTTGACAAATACAAAACTATAGAAGCTGCTGTTAATGCAAACATAATATAAACATAAATCAATTGCAATTGTGATTCTTAGAAAATGCTAAAATGCGCGCATATGAACGTATGTATTTATTTATATGTGTACATACAAAAACGGTGGTCGGTTGAATGTATGCGTATAAAGGGCGATATTTGACAAATACAAAACTAAAGAAGCGGCTGAAAATGCAAGCACAACTCAATAACAATTTTGGTTGAAGAATATGCTAGAATGAATGGCGCTGAATTTATTTGTGACCATGCATAAGCAAACGCGCTTGCACGTTTCAATGTATGTACATATGTGTAAATGTAAATATATTTTGCTGTCGCTGCCTAACGCGTGCGTGTCATAATTGGCCAAACGTTTTGTTTAATAGATTGCGACTGACTTAACGGAACTTGATGAAACTTTCAGCATATGATTCTATTGAATTTTTTACATTTTATAAAAATGCTAATTCATTCACATAGTTATATTAGCAAAAATTGAAATTGCATAAAATTCACATGAATCTACATAAATGCAAAATTTGAGATAAATTATTGAATTTAAAATACCAGATGCCCCTGTGGGAAACGAGTATCACGCCTTAGGTCTCGCCCTAAGGCAACGTTTTTACTTGTTTTATTTGTATTCTTGTGGAGCAAATTGTTATGTGGTTTGCCGCATTTGTTGCATGTCCAATCCTTTTTGCAATCTTTCATGCAATGGGTACCTAAGCATTTAAAGCAGAGAGTGTTTTTAGTTACAAATCCCTTTCGCTTTGTAACTAGCTCGACTTTGAATTTTCGGTACCTGGATATTTCATGGCCATCCAGTTTATAAAAGCGGCATCTTTTGTAGCTCGTTCTCGTTGTTTCTATAGACTTCTGGGTAGCTCTTTTTTGCACTGAGTCTACTGAGTTGTATACTTATTATTATTATTATTTATTTATTAGATAATATATAAAAAATATAAATCTAAAAATTATTAAACGTGCTAGCTACGAGGGCCATCGACGTGAATGTTGGAAGTTAAATTGGATGAAAAATATTACAAAGATTTATAAACTTAACAATTAAATTAATATTTACAGCTGTAGGTTCGCTAAGTAGTGTGGTAGGAGGTCTGTTGCCGAAGAGTCTTATCCTCTCCCGTTGGTAGGTTGGGCATTGGTCAAGTATATGGTCTACCGTTTTACGTGTGTTGCTGTTGTTGTTACAGCTGCAAAGAGGAGGCGCAGAGCCCGTAAGTAGGTGACCGTGTGAAAATTGTGTGTGTCCAATACGCAGACGAACAAAAGTTGACCACTCCTGTTTTCGGGTATTGGGGGGATATTTGCTGCCAAGTCCAGTAGCGTTGTACGTTTTGTAGCGATGGTGGAAGTTATTCCAGTCGCATGAAGTTATGTTGGCGTGCCGGATAAGTTGTAAGCGGATGTCAGTCTCAGCTAATGGAATATGCATGATGGTTGGGTATTGTGCAACTAAATTAGCAGCTGTATCCGCGTTTTCATTGCCAGGGATTCCTTGGTGACTGGGTACCCAAATAAGCACAACATTGTTTGCGATGCATAAGCTGCGGATGTCACTGATAATATCGTTATAGCAGTTGAGATTTTGTACTGCAGTTAGTGTGGACAAGCTGTCTGTGCAGATAATAAATTTGCCTTTGTTTTTCTGAGCGAAATGACAAGCTTTTAAAACAGCAAAAGCCTCTGCCGTGAAGATGGAGTAGTAATTTGGAAGTAGGCCGTGGGCTATGGTAACATTTTGATTACAGACCACTGCAAAGGATGTGTAGTCTCCAGATTTCGAAGCGTCTGAGAACAGCCAGGTCCGGTTTCGGTATTTATCTCTTTCCTGTCGATAAAGTTGCTTGAAAGTATCGCTGCTGGTGTTCTTCTTTTTATGAGCGTGGATGACGAGATTGATATTAACATCTTCCAGTAGCCAAGGGGGCTTGCATGGTGGTTTCTTGGGATGACATGGTATGAGGATATTTGACTTGCGTAGGATAGCTGCACATCTTCTTATAGTGGACATTGTTTTGTAATTTTTTTTGGCTGCAATAGCGCTCTTGAAGCATTTTAGTAGTAGAAAATTTGGCGTGGTGCAGAGTTTGGCTAAGAGTTTTGTTGTAGATACCACCAACCTATCTTTGATAGAGGGCAGTCCAGCTTCCGCAAGGATACATTTGATCGGTGAGGTTGGATACGCATTAATGCTACGCCGGACGGCTGTGTGGTATGGAGGCATAATTTTTTTGAGGGTGGAGTCGGAGCAACAACCGTAGATTGGCAGACCATAATCCAATTTGGAGAGGATAAGAGCTTTTGTTATGTATGTTAGCGTGTTTATATGAATATTTGAAAATTTTGAACTTAAAAATTTAATAATATTTATTCTAGATTCTAAGTTGGATCTTAATTCTAGGCAGTGTTGTACAAAATTAAAGTTCTTATCAAATACAATTCCAAGTATTTTTAGGCTATTAACTAACTCTATATTATTATTATTAAAGGATATTTGTCCAATGGAACAATTACGCTTTCTGCAAATATGCAGTAATTTGCATTTTTCTATTGAGAGGGTGGCACCCGATAAGTCTCCCCACGTTTTAATATCATTAAGGACTCGGCTAAGAGCGTTATTTGCGGCAACAGTGTCTTTTATCTTCGTATAAATGATAGCATCATCTGCATATGCTGTGAGTTTTATATTTTTGTGATTACGAACAATCGAGTTTAATTTTTCAAAGGCGATTATGAATAAAGATACCGAGAGTGGGGAGCCTTGTGGGATGCCGTTGTATAAGCAGTAGGTATTTGATAACTTATTATTAACTCGAACTCTAAAGGAGCGTTGAGCCATAAAGGCCTTTACTATATTAAAGACCCTTGGACCAACTTTCCATAGGTCAAGTTGATTAAGAACAGCATGTATACCAACGCGATCGAATGCCTTTTCGAAATCAGTTCCCAAAATGGAGACATGATTTTTTTCTGAAAGGGCATCCGACACGAAATGATGGATCTGCAGGAGAGAGTCGATCGTTCCGTGTTTGCGTTTAAAAGCATTTTGATTGTGGGAAATAAGATTATTTTTTGTGACGAGCCACATTAGGCGGCGAGAGAGAATTTTTTCAAAAAGCTTGGCAAGGCAGGAGAGAAGAGATATTGGACGAAAGCTATTAATATGATGCGCAGGCTTCTTTGGTTTCGGAATAGGTAACACGATTGCCATTTTCCATGTGTGGGGGTAGGAACCGTTGTGTAGCATATCGTTATAGATATTAATTAACATGAGTTTAGCGTTATCAGTGAGGTTTTTTATGATAGGGTATGAGATGCGGTCGAAACCGGGTGTTTTACCTTTAGTATGCACAAGTGATGCATTCAGTTCGGATAGGGATATGTTTGACTCTAAATATTTAGCTTTAGGGTTAACACTAGTAGGGGTGTAAGTTCTATTGATTGTCATATCTTTATTAAGAATATATTCGGGCGAAAAGTTATTGTCTTTGGAAAGATTTGACCACATAACGCCGAGCGCTTCTGAAATATCTTGTGCAGATGTTAATACAAGTTCGCCAACTTTAAGGCTTTTCAGTGGTACGCTGGGCGAGCCAGTTAGACGCTTTACGTCAGACCAGATTTGGGTCATAGAGGATTTTGGCGAGATCCGGGATGTGAAGTTAAACAGAGCTGATCTTTTAGCGATTTTTGTTTCTCTTTTGAATAATGCGTTGGCTTTTTTATAAGCAATTAAGTTAATGGTATTCATGTTGCGCTTAAAGATCTGCCACAGTTTTTGTTTTTCATCGCGCAATTTTTTTGTGTCCTTATTCCACCAGACAGGGCTAACTCTAAGGGGTATACCTTTAGTTTGGGGGATAGACTCATTTGCTGCCTTGCGAATGGCTTTGGTTAGCTTGGCTACGCCATGATGGATGTTGACATATGAGCAATCTGTTAAACTGGAAGAGAGGCTTAACTTAAATTTGTCCCAATTTGCTGCATCAGTTTTGTATTTTGCAGTGGGAATTGTTTTTTCGGGCCGAAATTGTGTGATAATATTGGTTATGCTGGGGAAGTGGTCGCTGCCGTGTAAAAACTTATCAATTGACCAAGAGCACCGGTGTAGAATATCAGCTGAAACCAGGGTAATATCAACACAAGTAAAAGTGGAGTGGGTTGAGAAGTGGGTTGGTGATCCATTATTTAAAACTGAGAGATTTGATTGAGAGATAAATTTTTCCACTTTTTTGCCGCGTGCGTTTAGGCATGCAGATCCCCATAGAGGGCTCCAGGAATTAAAATCTCCATTAATTAGCAATGGAGTGCGAATATTAACAAGTAAACCCAAAAGGTCGTTTTCATGAAAATATTTAATTGGTGGTATGTATACATTGATTAGAGTAATTTTATTGTTGAGATCTAATTGGAGAGCATCACAGAGAATGTTACTCCTAATAGCGATATTTTTATGGGGAATGTGGCGTTTAATTAGAAAGCAAATGCCTTCTTTTTGCATGGAACTCGAGTTTTTAAAATAACCAATATATGGTTTAGGGAAAATTATATTTTTAGCGGTGTTAGCTAAATGAGTTTCTTGTATGCACATAACATCTGGGTTTTTTTCTTTAATTAATATAATAAGTTCATGGTAATTATTAATATATCCATTTATGTTCCAATTTAGAATTTTAATAGACATTGGGATATAAAAGAGAAGCAGATGTTATGTGTAGAAAAAATTATGATAAGAGAAGTAGAAGTTAAGAGGAAGAGTCATCCATTGACTCGTCCGAAACTGTATTAATCGATTCAAGACGTGTGGGCAATAGAATTGCCGAATTTATTTCATTTGTTTGGTTTTGTACGTATGTAGATCTGGAATTAACTAGATCATTATTATGCTGTGTGCTTTGGTTAACGGTAGCTGTTTCACTATCGTATTGTTTGTTTTGTTTTGGTACGTAAGTTTTTGGTGTTGAAGTGGAGGGGGGAGATAAGGGAGATGAAAGAGATTTTTGGTTGGTATTTGTCTGCATTGACTTTTCGTTTACAGTTGTAAAGTTGTTATCTTTGTTTATGATGGTTTTTGTGTGTGCGTTATCTTTAGCTTGCGTGGAGATCGCAGAGGCGGCTACTTTGGCGAAAGATAAAGAAGTGATAGAGGGGCTGATTTGGTTAAGCAATGTTTTGGCTTCACGTATGCTGCACTTATTACGAGTTTTAATTTTCAGAATTTCTCTTTGTTCAACATATTTATTGCACGTAGGCGACGAGGCGGGATGGCCAGCACCACAATTTGCGCATTGTGTCCGGGAGCATTCATCATTAGGGTGGGGTGGGAGGTTGCAGTTAACACAAATAGCAGAATTTTTGCAATGTTTAACAGTATGACCGAGAAGTTGGCAGTTTTTACACCGCATAGGGTTGGGAATATACTCCCTTACCTTAACATTATTCCAGGCAATAGAAAGTTTGTTTGGAAGTGTAAATAACTCGAAGGTGACTAGTACCACACCGGAAGGTTTCACTTTTCCATCGAATTTTTTGGTAAATTTGTATACTGAGACCACATTTTGAAGTTTTAATTCTTGTACAATTTCTTCTTCTGGTACATTGTTGAGGAACGGAGCATAGATTGTGCCCTTTATATTATTGAGGGAGTCGTGCAGTTTACAGTTAACCTCACAAATACCCGGTAAGTGTTTTGTTGTGATAAATCTATCAGCGACTTCTTTGCTTTTTACCAGTAAAAGAAGACTGCCATCACGTAATGACGAAATGGAAAGGACTTCAGGACTAATGAGCTTTATTGCCCTATTTATGGCGAAGCAAGAATATTCAGATAAAGGTTTCTCCTCATTCTTAGCAGACAAAGTTATATATTTGGGGTTCTGTGCGGGTGGTGTATTTTCGGGGAGTTCGGGGAAGTCAAACGGGATTTTTTGGTTGTGTCTTTTCTTTTTGGCTTTTGGACTATCACTTAGTAGTGAAAATCTGTTTTCCATTATGTTAGGTGGCCCCGGGGCCATGGCTGTATTATGCGTACGCAGACTTATTCGTGTGAATGTGACCGCGTGCAAAGAAACGAGCAAGAAAGGGAAGAGAGAACGAAGAGGTGTATAGAAACTGAGTGAGACGAGCTTATCAGAACAGACAACCGATCGCGATGAGTGTTAGTCGAAGACTGAGTTGTATACTTAATCAATAAACTCAATGTATTTGAGTTTATTATTCAACTATACAACTCAGTAGACTCAGTACAAACAAGTAAGAACGTTGCTTTAGGGCGAGACCTAAGGCGTGATACTCGTTTCCCACAGGGTCATCTGGTATTTTAAATTCAATAATTTATCTCAAATTTTGCATTTATGTAGATTCATGTGAATTTTATGCAATTTCAATTTTTGCTAATATAACTATGTGAATGAATTAGCATTTTTATAAAATGTAAAAAATTCAATAGAATCATATGCTGAAAGTTTCATCAAGTTCCGTTAAGTCAGTCGCAATCTATTAAACAAAACGTTTGGCCAATTATGACACGCACGCGTTAGGCAGCGACAGCAAAATATATTTACATTTACACATATGTACATACATTGAAACGTGCAAGCGCGTTTGCTTATGCATGGTCACAAATAAATTCAGCGCCATTCATTCTAGCATATTCTTCAACCAAAATTGTTATTGAGTTGTGCTTGCATTTTCAGCCGCTTCTTTAGTTTTGTATTTGTCAAATATCGCCCTTTATACGCATACATTCAACCGACCACCGTTTTTGTATGTACACATATAAATAAATACATACGTTCATATGCGCGCATTTTAGCATTTTCTAAGAATCACAATTGCAATTGATTTATGTTTATATTATGTTTGCATTAACAGCAGCTTCTATAGTTTTGTATTTGTCAAAAGTCGCCCTTGTAGTGAAGTAATTTCGGATTTGCCAACAGACAATGCAAAACTGATGTGGCGCAGCAGGTAGATGAAAAGCGTGTAAGCAAAAGGGTCCGCGTTCGAGACGCGGCGGCGACGGCATGAAAATAGTTGCGCAGCTGTTCGTGCCTACATACATACATACCTGATGGGACCTATCGTCAATTTTTTTGTGTGTAAATAATTTTGTTCGGACTAAGTCGATTACACAAATATCGGTATTTGATATTTACATTTTTTGTCAGGGTCACACACACAAAAAGAAAATAACATAACTGACCTAGGCTATACGAAAAATGATAATTTTAGCAGATAAATTATTTGCAGAACTTCAACATTAAATCGAATTACATATATTTCTCAGAAATGCCGTTTGTCGTCTTAGCAATTCTTATTAAGCTTATTTATATAGGTGGCACAGGCATATGAATTTTGCAGCTGGGCGTTACAAATTTTGTTGCCAATTTGCCACGCCCCCAGTAGGCGTAGACATATCATATTTGGCAAGTTCCTAGAAGGAGTCTAGGGTAGCGTAACTGCAAAGTTTGGATGCTTACACTCCAAAAATGTGAAAGTTACAGGGTATTTTTTCCATATACCACGCCCCCAAAGGGGCGTAAGATTTATTTTTGGGGAATCAATAGAGGGGGCCCCCAGTAACACAAACATCCAATTTGGAATCGTCTAGCTCTAAAACTGTAGGAGCTATAAGCTTTTTCCGATTTGCCACGCCCCCTGAAGGCGTAGGTATGTCCGCCATATCTTTTTGATCTTGGCTTGCTTATCCGAGTATATATATCAAATTTCAAGTCTCTAGCATCAATAGTGCTCAAAATATAGCTGAATTTGTAAAATCACTCTATATTCAGATCCGATTTGCCACGCCCCCAGTGGGCGTGGACATAAAATTTTTTTATCAATCTTTATAGAATCGAAGCGTTAAGATACGTGCCAAATTTCAGCATTCTAGCTTTAAAACTGTAGAAGTTACAGTTTTCCCGATTTGCCACGCCCCCAATGGGCGTAGATATATCCGCCATATCTTTTTGAACTTGGGTGGTCAACGCAAGTATACATTCCAAATTTCAACTCTCTAGCTCTTCAACTAATATGATTTCTATGATTTCTATTAACTATGGGCGCAACCATTTTCCGATTTGCCACGCCCCTAGTGGGCGTATCCGGAAAATCTTGACACTTTATAATTCGAGGGTATACACGAGTATATGTTCCAAATTTCAAGTCTCTAGCTTCAATAGCGTAGAAAAATATTGCATTCATACGGACAGACGGACAGACGGACAGACAGACAGACGGACATTTCACAAAACCAATATACTCTTTTTCCCTTTGGGAAACGAGTATAAAAAGAAGCAATATTGTCTACATACCATGACGGTCCATTTTAAGGAAGTCACACAGGCATTACAAGAACTTTGACCAGAGTAGAAAGATATTATTGGAAAAATATGACACGTCATATCAAAGAGTACATAAATAAATGTTCAAAATGCCTGACGTCGTAAACGAGGAAACACCTATGATAATTACTGAAACTCCACAATATGCTTTTGACAGAGTGATAGTAGACACAATTGGTCCACTACCACGTTCAGAAAATGGGAATGAATATGCAATCACTTTAATATGTTGTGTGGTGTAATAAGAACTAAAACTAAGAGAGCCGCGCGCAGGCAGGCTTGATCGTTCAATTGCGTGTGTTGCTCGAAGGCAACACTTATACGCGTATATATATGAGTATACATATATTGAAGAGGCAATCTATTGATAAAAAAATTTTATGTCCACGCCCACTGGGGGCGTGGCAAATCGGATCTGAATATAGAGTGATTTTACAAATTCAGCTATATTTTGAGCACTATTGATGCTAGAGACTTGAAATTTGATATATATACTCGGATAAGCAAGCCAAGATCAAAAAGATATGGCGGACATACCTACGCCTTCAGGGGGCGTGGCAAATCGGAAAAAGCTTATAGCTCCTACAGTTTTAGAGCTAGACGATTCCAAATTGGATGTTTGTGTTACTGGGGGCCCCCTCTATTGATTCCCCAAAAATAAATCTTACGCCCCTTTGGGGGCGTGGTATATGGAAAAAATACCCTGTAACTTTCACATTTTTGGAGTGTAAGCATCCAAACTTTGCAGTTACGCTACCCTAGACTCCTTCTAGGAACTTGCCAAATATGATATGTCTACGCCTACTGGGGGCGTGGCAAATTGGCAACAAAATTTGTAACGCCCAGCTGCAAAATTCATATGCCTGTGCCACCTATATAAATAAGCTTAATAAGAATTGCTAAGACGTCAAACGGCATTTCTGAGAAATATATGTAATTCGATTTAATGTTGAAGTTCTGCAAATAATTTATCTGCTAAAATTATCATTTTTCGTATAGCCTAGGTCAGTTATGTTATTTTCTTTTTGTGTGTGTGACCCTGACAAAAAATGTAAATATCAAATACCGATATTTGTGTAATCGACTTAGTCCGAACAAAATTATTTACACACAAAAAAATTGACGATAGGTCCCATCAGGTATGTATGTATGTAGGCACGAACAGCTGCGCAACTATTTTCATGCCGTCGCCGCCGCGTCTCGAACGCGGACCCTTTTGCTTACACGCTTTTCATCTACCTGCTGCGCCACATCAGTTTTGCATTGTCTGTTGGCAAATCCGAAATTACTTCACTACAAGGGCGACTTTTGACAAATACAAAACTATAGAAGCTGCTGTTAATGCAAACATAATATAAACATAAATCAATTGCAATTGTGATTCTTAGAAAATGCTAAAATGCGCGCATGTGTACATACAAAAACGGTGGTCGGTTGAATGTATGCGTATAAAGGGCGATATTTGACAAATACAAAACTAAAGAAGCGGCTGAAAATGCAAGCACAGCTCAATAACAATTTTGGTTGAAGAATATGCTAGAATGAATGGCGCTGAATTTATTTGTGACCATGCATAAGCAAACGCGCTTGCACGTTTCAATGTATGTACATATGTGTAAATGTAAATATATTTTGCTGTCGCTGCTTAACGCGTGCGTGTCATAATTGGCCAAACGTTTTGTTTAATAGATTGCGACTGACTTAACGGAACTTGATGAAACTTTCAGCATATGATTCTATTGAATTTTTTACATTTTATAAAAATGCTAATTCATTCACATAGTTATATTTGCAAAAATTGAAATTGCATAAAATTCACATGAATCTACATAAATGCAAAATTTGAGATAAATTATTGAATTTAAAATACCAGATGCCCCTGTGGGAAACGAGTATCACGCCTTAGGTCTCGCCCTAAGGCAACGTTCTTACTGGTTATACCCTGAGCCCATTGAAAATGGGGAATCAGGGTATAATGGTTTTGTGAAAATGTATGTAACTGGGAGAAGGAGGTGTGGCAGACTCCACAAAGTATATATATTCTTGATCAGACAAGACGAGTCGATATAGCCCTGTCCGTCTGTCCGTCCGTCCGTGTGAACGCTGAGATATTTTTATTTACGCAATGTAGAGACTTGCAATTTTACATGAATACTCCTTAATACCATACGCTGCACAAGTTTATATAATTTTTGCGATAACTCATTCTATTCGATTCAGAAGTTTATTAGATACATAAATATTAAATTATTACATAAATACATAAATATACGCTGCAGCGCAGGCAGTCGAAAAATGAACTTAAAGCATAAACGAAAGAATGTCCGTTACAATTCATAGAACTGAACATGAGAATAATGTTAGCACTAAAGAAATAGACATTCAGCGTTGTTTACATACATATTTTTGACACATTCCATTTCGATTTTATGAGCATTTATCGATCATTTTAATGCTTGGTTATTAAACAATTAAGTTCGCATAGTAATGCCCGCATTGCTGCCCAAGCGCAGTCGCTGCATCAACTGCGCAGTTAGCAGAGCGCGCGCTTATGCGTGCGTGCATATATATTTGTGTATATGTTGTTTGTATGTATGCATAGAATTATTTGATATTTTACCTACACAGGGCTCAGGGTATCTCCTAGTTGAGCAGTCTCGACTAGAGCACTCTTACTTGTTCCTTATCATTTTGAATGAGAGACACCGGCTTGAGTAGCGCTACTCTTAATGATTTAAAATTTTCATTACCCAATTGTTTAAAAGTATATATGGAAATGGATTCAAAGATCTTCTAGCTCGGTACTACTTTTAGTTGGCTGATTTTAGATACACCGGCTTGCAATTTAAGGCTTTGGAAAAACTGACCTAAGTCGAGAATTCCATTGGAGTACAAAATTAATTCTTGCTATAACTGTTTTTGGTACGGATACGTTGGGCTTAGAAGCTTATTCATGACTTTGCTCTGGAAATAGTTCTTGTTTATTTTCTGCGCATAAATTATTTTTTTGTCTACTTTTGTGCCTGGTAGTGACTTTCAGGATTTTTTTTATGCATGTCAATTAAGTCGGATATTGTTATCGTTGACAGGGCGTCTGCTTCTAAATTATCTTTCCCTCTCAGATACTCTACCGTAAAATCATATTCTTCTAATTCGAGTCGCATGCACGTAAATTTTAAACTTGGGCTTATCATGGAAAATAAATATGTTAAAGGTTTGTGATCAGATCTTACTGTAAAATGTTTGCGATATATATATGGTCGAAAATGTGTTATTGCCCACTGTATAGCTGCTAGTTCTTGTTCCGTAGTACTCTTATTGCTTTCACTTTTAGTGAATGCTCTTGATGCATATGAAACTAGGAGTTGGAGTCCATTTTAGTTTTCAGTTAAAACTGTTCCAAATGCTTGCTTGCTTGCATCTGTGATTATTCAATATTCTTTGCTAAAATCTGGGTACTGTAATAAATTTGGTTGAACAAGTTGATTTTTTAGGTACTGGAATGCCTTTTCACATTGTGTTCTCCATTGCTCGTTGAAAAATACGTTATATTCCTTGAGCTTTCTCGAGCTCAATTTGGTGGAAAGCTGACATTAAGTCAAGACATGAAAAATATTTAGCTCTACCCAATTTATCAAGAATATCGTCAATTCTGGGGAGTGGAAATTTATCTGACAGCAATTTTTTATTTATTTGGCGATAGTCAATTACTAATCGCCATTTTGTTCAATTAACTTTTCAACTTGATGCTGGATTTCTTCTATTTGGCTATGCGGACATCGATCATTTTTAAAGTATACTGCCTCATCATCCTTAAGTCTCAATTTTTGTTTATAGAAGTTGTTTGTTGTGATTGATTCGGTTTCAAGTCCGAACACATCACTATACTCGGTGCATATTTCTTCAAGTTGTTTTTTAAACAAAATTGGAAAATTTGTCTTTAATTTATTCATTACAGACTCTTTTCTATTGTCTTTTAGATGTTGAACTAGATTGTAGTTCGATTGAAATTTTATGTTATTAATGCCTACTAATACCCAATAGGCATTTATCTGTGGTATTTAAAAATCAAACAAAATTATTTTTGGCTGTAGCATCTGATCTTGCTGGTAGAAGTGTGGAATTAGTACCAGAACTGAATGTTATCGGAACATAGATAGGATACGTAAGGTTTTGTGGTCTAAGTATAAACCAATCTTCGGAACTATTGTAATCTAATTGACAATTAAATGTTTTAATGAAATCTAATCCTATTACTCCATCGCAAGGGATAGCGAAATCTGAATGAAGTAAATGAAATGTATATGGAATAATGTATTTGTCTGTTTGTAATTCGATTGAAACTAAGCCTTTGGAGTTTATTACTGTTTCGCCTATGCTTCGAATATCTATAATTTTATTGAGTTGCATGTTATGAAAGACATCAGAATTTTTTTATACTCGTTTCCCAAAGGGAAAAAGAGTATATTGGTTTTGTGAAATGTCCGTCTGTCTGTCTGTCCGTCTGTCCGTCTGTCCGTATGAATGCAATATTTTTCTACGCTATTGAAGCTAGAGACTTGAAATTTGGAACATATACTCGTGTATACCCTCGAATTATAAAGTGTCAAGATTTTCCGGATACGCCCACTAGGGGCGTGGCAAATCGGAAAATGGTTGCGCCCATAGTTAATAGAAATCATAGAAATCATATTAGTTGAAGAGCTAGAGAGTTGAAATTTGGAATGTATACTTGCGTTGACCACCCAAGTTCAAAAAGATATGGCGGATATATCTACGCCCATTGGGGGCGTGTCAAATCGGGAAAACTGTAACTTCTACAGTTTTAAAGCTAGAATGCTGAAATTTGGCACGTATCTTAACGCTTCGATTCTATAAAGATTGATAAAAAAATTTTATGTCCACGCCCACTGGGGGCGTGGCAAATCGGATCTGAATATAGAGTGATTTTACAAATTCAGCTATATTTTGAGCACTATTGATGCTAGAGACTTGAAATTTGATATATATACTCGGATAAGCAAGCCAAGATCAAAAAGATATGGCGGACATACCTACGCCTTCAGGGGGCGTGGCAAATCGGAAAAAGCTTATAGCTCCTACAGTTTTAGAGCTAGACGATTCCAAATTGGATGTTTGTGTTACTGGGGGCCCCCTCTATTGATTCCCCAAAAATAAATCTTACGCCCCTTTGGGGGCGTGGTATATGGAAAAAATACCCTGTAACTTTCACATTTTTGGAGTGTAAGCATCCAAACTTTGCAGTTACGCTACCCTAGACTCCTTCTAGGAACTTGCCAAATATGATATGTCTACGCCTACTGGGGGCGTGGCAAATTGGCAACAAAATTTGTAACGCCCAGCTGCAAAATTCATATGCCTGTGCCACCTATATAAATAAGCTTAATAAGAATTGCTAAGACGTCAAACGGCATTTCTGAGAAATATATGTAATTCGATTTAATGTTGAAGTTCTGCAAATAATTTATCTGCTAAAATTATCATTTTTCGTATAGCCTAGGTCAGTTATGTTATTTTCTTTTTGTGTGTGTGACCCTGACAAAAAATGTAAATATCAAATACCGATATTTGTGTAATCGACTTAGTCCGAACAAAATTATTTACACACAAAAAAATTGACGATAGGTCCCATCAGGTATGTATGTATGTAGGCACGAACAGCTGCGCAACTATTTTCATGCCGTCGCCGCCGCGTCTCGAACGCGGACCCTTTTGCTTACACGCTTTTCATCTACCTGCTGCGCCACATCAGTTTTGCATTGTCTGTTGGCAAATCCGAAATTACTTCACTACAAGGGCGACTTTTGACAAATACAAAACTATAGAAGCTGCTGTTAATGCAAACATAATATAAACATAAATCAATTGCAATTGTGATTCTTAGAAAATGCTAAAATGCGCGCATGTGTACATACAAAAACGGTGGTCGGTTGAATGTATGCGTATAAAGGGCGATATTTGACAAATACAAAACTAAAGAAGCGGCTGAAAATGCAAGCACAGCTCAATAACAATTTTGGTTGAAGAATATGCTAGAATGAATGGCGCTGAATTTATTTGTGACCATGCATAAGCAAACGCGCTTGCACGTTTCAATGTATGTACATATGTGTAAATGTAAATATATTTTGCTGTCGCTGCCTAACGCGTGCGTGTCATAATTGGCCAAACGTTTTGTTTAATAGATTGCGACTGACTTAACGGAACTTGATGAAACTTTCAGCATATGATTCTATTGAATTTTTTACATTTTATAAAAATGCTAATTCATTCACATAGTTATATTTGCAAAAATTGAAATTGCATAAAATTCACATGAATCTACATAAATGCAAAATTTGAGATAAATTATTGAATTTAAAATACCAGATGCCCCTGTGGGAAACGAGTATCACGCCTTAGGTCTCGCCCTAAGGCAACGTTCTTACTTGTTATACCCTGAGCCCATTGAAAATGGGGAATCAGGGTATAATGGTTTTGTGAAAATGTATGTAACTGGGAGAAGGAGGTGTGGCAGACTCCACAAAGTATATATATTCTTGATCAGACAAGACGAGTCGATATAGCCCTGTCCGTCTGTCCGTCCGTCCGTGTGAACGCTGAGATATTTTTATTTACGCAATGTAGAGACTTGCAATTTTACATGAATACTCCTTAATACCATACACTGCACAAGTTTATATAATTATTGCGATAACTCATTCTATTCGATTCAGAAGTTTATTAGATACATAAATATTAAATTATTACATAAATACATAAATATACGCTGCAGCGCAGGCAGTCGAAAAATGAACTTAAAGCATAAACGAAAGAATGTCCGTTACAATTCATAGAACTGAACATGAGAATAATGTTAGCACTAAAGAAATAGACATTCAGCGTTGTTTACATACATATTTTTGACACATTCCATTTCGATTTTATGAGCATTTATCGATCATTTTAATGCTTGGTTATTAAACAATTAAGTTCGCATAGTAATGCCCGCATTGCTGCCCAAGCGCAGTCGCTGCATCAACTGCGCAGTTAGCAGAGCGCGCGCTTATGCGTGCGTGCATATATATTTGTGTATATGTTGTTTGTATGTATGCATAGAATTATTTGATATTTTACCTACACAGGGCTCAGGGTATCTCCTAGTTGAGCAGTCTCGACTAGAGCACTCTTACTTGTTCCTTATCATTTTGAATGAGAGACACCGGCTTGAGTAGCGCTACTCTTAATGATTTAAAATTTTCATTACCCAATTGTTTAAAAGTATCTATGGAAATGGATTCAAAGATCTTCTAGCTCGGTACTACTTTTAGTTGGCTGATTTTAGATACACCGGCTTGCAATTTAAGGCTTTGGAAAAACTGACCTAAGTCGAGAATTCCATTGGAGTACAAAATTAATTCTTGCTATAACTGTTTTTGGTACGGATACGTTGGGCTTAGAAGCTTATTCATGACTTTGCTCTGGAAATAGTTCTTGTTTATTTTCTGCGCATAAATTATTTTTTTGTCTACTTTTGTGCCTGGTAGTGACTTTCAGGATTTTTTTTATGCATGTCAATTAAGTCGGATATTGTTATCGTTGACAGGGCGTCTGCTTCTAAATTATCTTTCCCTCTCAGATACTCTACCGTAAAATCATATTCTTCTAATTCGAGTCGCATGCACGTAAATTTTAAACTTGGGCTTATCATGGAAAATAAATATGTTAAAGGTTTGTGATCAGATCTTACTGTAAAATGTTTGCGATATATATATGGTCGAAAATGTGTTATTGCCCACTGTATAGCTGCTAGTTCTTGTTCCGTAGTACTCTTATTGCTTTCACTTTTAGTGAATGCTCTTGATGCATATGAAACTAGGAGTTGGAGTCCATTTTAGTTTTCAGTTAAAACTGTTCCAAATGCTTGCTTGCTTGCATCTGTGATTATTCAATATTCTTTGCTAAAATCTGGGTACTGTAATAAATTTGGTTGAACAAGTTGATTTTTTAGGTACTGGAATGCCTTTTCACATTGTGTTCTCCATTGCTCGTTGAAAAATACGTTATATTCCTTGAGCTTTCTCGAGCTCAATTTGGTGGAAAGCTGACATTAAGTCAAGACATGAAAAATATTTAGCTCTACCCAATTTATCAAGAATATCGTCAATTCTGGGGAGTGGAAATTTATCTGACAGCAATTTTTTATTTATTTGGCGATAGTCAATTACTAATCGCCATTTTGTTCAATTAACTTTTCAACTTGATGCTGGATTTCTTCTATTTGGCTATGCGGACATCGATCATTTTTAAAGTATACTGCCTCATCATCCTTAAGTCTCAATTTTTGTTTATAGAAGTTGTTTGTTGTGATTGATTCGGTTTCAAGTCCGAACACATCACTATACTCGGTGCATATTTCTTCAAGTTGTTTTTTAAACAAAATTGGAAAATTTGTCTTTAATTTATTCATTACAGACTCTTTTCTATTGTCTTTTAGATGTTGAACTAGATTGTAGTTCGATTGAAATTTTATGTTATTAATGCCTACTAATACCCAATAGGCATTTATCTGTGGTATTTAAAAATCAAACAAAATTATTTTTGGCTGTAGCATCTGATCTTGCTGGTAGAAGTGTGGAATTAGTACCAGAACTGAATGTTATCGGAACATAGATAGGATACGTAAGGTTTTGTGGTCTAAGTATAAACCAATCTTCGGAACTATTGTAATCTAATTGACAATTAAATGTTTTAATGAAATCTAATCCTATTACTCCATCGCAAGGGATAGCGAAATCTGAATGAAGTAAATGAAATGTATATGGAATAATGTATTTGTCTGTTTGTAATTCGATTGAAACTAAGCCTTTGGAGTTTATTACTGTTTCGCCTATGCTTCGAATATCTATAATTTTATTGAGTTGCATGTTATGAAAGACATCAGAATTTTTTTATACTCGTTTCCCAAAGGGAAAAAGAGTATATTGGTTTTGTGAAATGTCCGTCTGTCTGTCTGTCCGTCTGTCCGTCTGTCCGTATGAATGCAATATTTTTCTACGCTATTGAAGCTAGAGACTTGAAATTTGGAACATATACTCGTGTATACCCTCGAATTATAAAGTGTCAAGATTTTCCGGATACGCCCACTAGGGGCGTGGCAAATCGGAAAATGGTTGCGCCCATAGTTAATAGAAATCATAGAAATCATATTAGTTGAAGAGCTAGAGAGTTGAAATTTGGAATGTATACTTGCGTTGACCACCCAAGTTCAAAAAGATATGGCGGATATATCTACGCCCATTGGGGGCGTGTCAAATCGGGAAAACTGTAACTTCTACAGTTTTAAAGCTAGAATGCTGAAATTTGGCACGTATCTTAACGCTTCGATTCTATAAAGATTGATAAAAAAATTTTATGTCCACGCCCACTGGGGGCGTGGCAAATCGGATCTGAATATAGAGTGATTTTACAAATTCAGCTATATTTTGAGCACTATTGATGCTAGAGACTTGAAATTTGATATATATACTCGGATAAGCAAGCCAAGATCAAAAAGATATGGCGGACATACCTACGCCTTCAGGGGGCGTGGCAAATCGGAAAAAGCTTATAGCTCCTACAGTTTTAGAGCTAGACGATTCCAAATTGGATGTTTGTGTTACTGGGGGCCCCCTCTATTGATTCCCCAAAAATAAATCTTACGCCCCTTTGGGGGCGTGGTATATGGAAAAAATACCCTGTAACTTTCACATTTTTGGAGTGTAAGCATCCAAACTTTGCAGTTACGCTACCCTAGACTCCTTCTAGGAACTTGCCAAATATGATATGTCTACGCCTACTGGGGGCGTGGCAAATTGGCAACAAAATTTGTAACGCCCAGCTGCAAAATTCATATGCCTGTGCCACCTATATAAATAAGCTTAATAAGAATTGCTAAGACGACAAACGGCATTTCTGAGAAATATATGTAATTCGATTTAATGTTGAAGTTCTGCAAATAATTTATCTGCTAAAATTATCATTTTTCGTATAGCCTAGGTCAGTTATGTTATTTTCTTTTTGTGTGTGTGACCCTGACAAAAAATGTAAATATCAAATACCGATATTTGTGTAATCGACTTAGTCCGAACAAAATTATTTACACACAAAAAAATTGACGATAGGTCCCATCAGGTATGTATGTATGTAGGCACGAACAGCTGCGCAACTATTTTCATGCCGTCGCCGCCGCGTCTCGAACGCGGACCCTTTTGCTTACACGCTTTTCATCTACCTGCTGCGCCACATCAGTTTTGCATTGTCTGTTGGCAAATCCGAAATTACTTCACTACAAGGGCGACTTTTGACAAATACAAAACTATAGAAGCTGCTGTTAATGCAAACATAATATAAACATAAATCAATTGCAATTGTGATTCTTATGAACGTATGTATTTATTTATATGTGTACATACAAAAACGGTGGTCGGTTGAATGTATGCGTATAAAGGGCGATATTTGACAAATACAAAACTAAAGAAGCGGCTGAAAATGCAAGCACAACTCAATAACAATTTTGGTTGAAGAATATGCTAGAATGAATGGCGCTGAATTTATTTGTGACCATGCATAAGCAAACGCGCTTGCACGTTTCAATGTATGTACATATGTGTAAATGTAAATATATTTTGCTGTCGCTGCCTAACGCGTGCGTGTCATAATTGGCCAAACGTTTTGTTTAATAGATTGCGACTGACTTAACGGAACTTGATGAAACTTTCAGCATATGATTCTATTGAATTTTTTACATTTTATAAAAATGCTAATTCATTCACATAGTTATATTTGCAAAAATTGAAATTGCATAAAATTCACATGAATCTACATAAATGCAAAATTTGAGATAAATTATTGAATTTAAAATACCAGATGCCCCTGTGGGAAACGAGTATCACGCCTTAGGTCTCGCCCTAAGGCAACGTTCTTACTTGTTTATTATTGAAATATCTGCACCTGTATCAATAAAAAATGTTATCTTTTTATTTGTTGCAACATTTTTGAATGACACGAAATTGTTGAGACTTAAGTTAAGAGTATATATTTTACTATTTAACCCTGAGTATCTGGAGGTGTCTGCAATATTGGGGAACTCGGACATTATTTGTTATTGTCACTGTTATGATGGTGTCTATTTTAGTTGTTGCCTCGGTTGGAATTATTCCTACTGTTCAGGCATGAACATAGAAATATATATAAATATGTAAACATGCCTTCTACGCACTTGACGACTAGCATGCAGTGCGATAGATGAAGAAAGGCCACATGTGTGGAATCTTAAAATAGCCAGATGAACGCTGACCCTTACAACGTCAGCGATAGGTTAAGAATAGATAATAGACGAACGCTGAGCCCTACAACCTCAGCGATAGTATAAGAATACAATAGACCAATGCTGAGCCTTACAAACTCAGCAATAGACACGTTAGATTTAAGGGTTGAAATCATGCATGAGGCTGGGTATATATACCCAGCCTCAGAAGAATAAAGATCAGTACAGTACTAAACCCCAACATAGTCAAGTGTATTCATTCACCTACCTTGGTTATAACCTCGTCCACCTCTATTGTTGATTTTATTATTATTGTTGTTGTTATTGCAACTATATGAATAGGTTTTGTTACCGCGGCCATTGCCTTTACCTCTTTAGTATCGGTAACCACCTCCTGTATTGGTGCGGCTTTGGTGGAATAATACTGTGCTAGCGCTTCCAGTCATTTCAGTGCTGCAATGGATATATTTACCCATTACATGATAACATGACGATTACATGATACATGATGATAACAAAGTTATCTGCTGCTAGTATAATCCGAAGCTTATCATGTTCGCAATTCTTAGTCATTGCAGAGATTGATTCTTTTGTGGAGAATTTATCTGCATTATCAGGGTCAAGGCCGTCGTCAATATAGGCTGCTTCCAATTGCTTTCGCAAACTGTCAATTTCAGCCGTATATTGGGATGCCGTTTTTCCTTTTTATACTCGTTTCCCAAAGGGAAAAAGAGTATATTGGTTTTGTGAAATGTCCGTCTGTCTGTCTGTCCGTCTGTCCGTCTGTCCGTATGAATGCAATATTTTTCTACGCTATTGAAGCTAGAGACTTGAAATTTGGAACATATACTCGTGTATACCCTCGAATTATAAAGTGTCAAGATTTTCCGGATACGCCCACTAGGGGCGTGGCAAATCGGAAAATGGTTGCGCCCATAGTTAATAGAAATCATAGAAATCATATTAGTTGAAGAGCTAGAGAGTTGAAATTTGGAATGTATACTTGCGTTGACCACCCAAGTTCAAAAAGATATGGCGGATATATCTACGCCCATTGGGGGCGTGGCAAATCGGGAAAACTGTAACTTCTACAGTTTTAAAGCTAGAATGCTGAAATTTGGCACGTATCTTAACGCTTCGATTCTATAAAGATTGATAAAAAAAATTTTATGTCCACGCCCACTGGGGGCGTGGCAAATCGGATCTGAATATAGAGTGATTTTACAAATTCAGCTATATTTTGAGCACTATTGATGCTAGAGACTTGAAATTTGATATATATACTCGGATAAGCAAGCCAAGATCAAAAAGATATGGCGGACATACCTACGCCTTCAGGGGGCGTGGCAAATCGGAAATAGCTTATAGCTCCTACAGTTTTAGAGCTAGACGATTCCAAATTGGATGTTTGTGTTACTGGGGGCCCCCTCTATTGATTCCCCAAAAATAAATCTTACGCCCCTTTGGGGGCGTGGTATATGGAAAAAATACCCTGTAACTTTCACATTTTTGGAGTGTAAGCATCCAAACTTTGCAGTTACGCTACCCTAGACTCCTTCTAGGAACTTGCCAAATATGATATGTCTACGCCTACTGGGGGCGTGGCAAATTGGCAACAAAATTTGTAACGCCCAGCTGCAAAATTCATATGCCTGTGCCACCTATATAAATAAGCTTAATAAGAATTGCTAAGACGACAAACGGCATTTCTGAGAAATATATGTAATTCGATTTAATGTTGAAGTTCTGCAAATAATTTATCTGCTAAAATTATCATTATACTCGTTTCCCAAAGGGAAAAAGAGTATATTGGTTTTGTGAAATGTCCGTCTGTCTGTCTGTCCGTCTGTCCGTATGAATGCAATATTTTTCTACGCTATTGAAGCTAGAGACTTGAAATTTGGAACATATACTCGTGTATACCCTCGAATTATAAAGTGTCAAGATTTTCCGGATACGCCCACTAGGGGCGTGGCAAATCGGAAAATGGTTGCGCCCATAGTTAATAGAAATCATAGAAATCATATTAGTTGAAGAGCTAGAGAGTTGAAATTTGGAATGTATACTTGCGTTGACCACCCAAGTTCAAAAAGATATGGCGGATATATCTACGCCCATTGGGGGCGTGGCAAATCGGGAAAACTGTAGCTTCTACAGTTTTAAAGCTAGAATGCTGAAATTTGGCACGTATCTTAACGCTTCGATTCTATAAAGATTGATAAAAAAATTTTATGTCCACGCCCACTGGGGGCGTGGCAAATCGGATCTGAATATAGAGTGATTTTACAAATTCAGCTATATTTTGAGCACTATTGATGCTAGAGACTTGAAATTTGATATATATACTCGGATAAGCAAGCCAAGATCAAAAAGATATGGCGGACATACCTACGCCTTCAGGGGGCGTGGCAAATCGGAAAAAGCTTATAGCTCCTACAGTTTTAGAGCTAGACGATTCCAAATTGGATGTTTGTGTTACTGGGGGCCCCCTCTATTGATTCCCCAAAAATAAATCTTACGCCCCTTTGGGGGCGTGGTATATGGAAAAAATACCCTGTAACTTTCACATTTTTGGAGTGTAAGCATCCAAACTTTGCAGTTACGCTACCCTAGACTCCTTCTAGGAACTTGCCAAATATGATATGTCTACGCCTACTGGGGGCGTGGCAAATTGGCAACAAAATTTGTAACGCCCAGCTGCAAAATTCATATGCCTGTGCCACCTATATAAATAAGCTTAATAAGAATTGCTAAGACGACAAACGGCATTTCTGAGAAATATATGTAATTCGATTTAATGTTGAAGTTCTGCAAATAATTTATCTGCTAAAATTATCATTTTTCGTATAGCCTAGGTCAGTTATGTTATTTTCTTTTTGTGTGTGTGACCCTGACAAAAAATGTAAATATCAAATACCGATATTTGTGTAATCGACTTAGTCCGAACAAAATTATTTACACACAAAAAAATTGACGATAGGTCCCATCAGGTATGTATGTATGTAGGCACGAACAGCTGCGCAACTATTTTCATGCCGTCGCCGCCGCGTCTCGAACGCGGACCCTTTTGCTTACACGCTTTTCATCTACCTGCTGCGCCACATCAGTTTTGCATTGTCTGTTGGCAAATCCGAAATTACTTCACTACAAGGGCGACTTTTGACAAATACAAAACTATAGAAGCTGCTGTTAATGCAAACATAATATAAACATAAATCAATTGCAATTGTGATTCTTAGAAAATGCTAAAATGCGCGCATATGAACGTATGTATTTATTTATATGTGTACATACAAAAACGGTGGTCGGTTGAATGTATGCGTATAAAGGGCGATATTTGACAAATACAAAACTAAAGAAGCGGCTGAAAATGCAAGCACAACTCAATAACAATTTTGGTTGAAGAATATGCTAGAATGAATGGCGCTGAATTTATTTGTGACCATGCATAAGCAAACGCGCTTGCACGTTTCAATGTATGTACATATGTGTAAATGTAAATATATTTTGCTGTCGCTGCTTAACGCGTGCGTGTCATAATTGGCCAAACGTTTTGTTTAATAGATTGCGACTGACTTAACGGAACTTGATGAAACTTTCAGCATATGATTCTATTGAATTTTTTACATTTTATAAAAATGCTAATTCATTCACATAGTTATATTTGCAAAAATTGAAATTGCATAAAATTCACTAATCTACATAAATGCAAAATTTGAGATAAATTATTGAATTTAAAATACCAGATGCCCCTGTGGGAAACGAGTATCACGCCTTAGGTCTCGCCCTAAGGCAACGTTCTTACTTGTTTATACCCTGAGCCCATTGAAAATGGGAAATCAGGGTATAATGGTTTTGTTAAATGTATGTAACAGGCAGAAGGAGGCGTGTCAGACCCCACAAAGTATATATATTCTTGATCAGGGCGACGAGCTGAGTCGATTTTGCCCTGTCCGCGTGTCTGTCTGTCCGTCTGTCTGTCCATCCGTCTGTCCGTATGTTTAAACGCGTCGATTGAAGCATCTAGGCAAACTAGAGACTTGAATTTTTTTTTGTTGGGTCCGTGTATAGCACGCGCAGGTCAAGTTTGTTACCAAAAAGCGATATCTATTTTTGTTGTTTTGTTATCGATTTTAAACCTTATCGAAAACAGGTTATAAAATTTTATCTCCCACACCCTTAGAGCTAGACCCCACAAATTTTGCATATAGATTAATGTGAATTTTATGCAATTTATATTTTTTTATTTTTTGGATACCGGCTCTTTTTACTAATTAACCCATCCCCCTCCTCCCCTTCGCCGCACATGCAGAGTCTGTACCAAATATAGCCATGTGAATAAATTAGCATTTTTATAAAATGTAAAAAATTCAATAGAATCATATGCTGAAAGTTTCATCAAATTCCGTTAAGTCAGTCCCGATTTATTAAACAAAACGTTTGGCCAATTAATACACGCACGTGGCAAGCAGCGACGCGCAGCAAAAAACATTTACACATACACATACATTGAAACGTGCAAGCGCGTCTACTATGCATGTGCACAAATCCATTCAAGGCCATTCATTCTAGCATATTCTTCCACCAAATCTGTGTTTGAATTGTGTTTGCATTTTCAGCCGCTTCTGTAGTTTTGTATTTGTCATATATCGCCCTTTACACGCATACATTCAAACAGACCACCGTTTTTGTATGTACACATATAAATACATACGTTCATATGCGCGCATTTCAGCATATTCTAAGAATCACAATTGTGATTGATCTGCTTCTTTAGTTTTGTATTTGTCACATACCGCCCTTGTAGTAGTACTTTGCGTTTTGCCAACAACCAACGCAATACTGGTGTGGCGTAGTGGGTAGACGCAAAGCGCGTAAGCAAAAGGTCTCGAGTTCGAAACTCAGAGACGACAGCATAGTTTTTATACTCGTTTCCCAAAGGGAAAAAGAGTATATTGGTTTTGTGAAATGTCCGTCTGTCTGTCTGTCCGTCTGTCCGTCTGTCCGTATGAATGCAATATTTTTCTACGCTATTGAAGCTAGAGACTTGAAATTTGGAACATATACTCGTGTATACCCTCGAATTATAAAGTGTCAAGATTTTCCGGATACGCCCACTAGGGGCGTGGCAAATCGGAAAATGGTTGCGCCCATAGTTAATAGAAATCATAGAAATCATATTAGTTGAAGAGCTAGAGAGTTGAAATTTGGAATGTATACTTGCGTTGACCACCCAAGTTCAAAAAGATATGGCGGATATATCTACGCCCATTGGGGGCGTGGCAAATCGGGAAAACTGTAACTTCTACAGTTTTAAAGCTAGAATGCTGAAATTTGGCACGTATCTTAACGCTTCGATTCTATAAAGATTGAAAAAAAAATTTTATGTCCACGCCCACTGGGGGCGTGGCAAATCGGATCTGAATATAGAGTGATTTTACAAATTCAGCTATATTTTGAGCACTATTGATGCTAGAGACTTGAAATTTGATATATATACTCGGATAAGCAAGCCAAGATCAAAAAGATATGGCGGACATACCTACGCCTTCAGGGGGCGTGGCAAATCGGAAAAAGCTTATAGCTCCTACAGTTTTAGAGCTAGACGATTCCAAATTGGATGTTTGTGTTACTGGGGGCCCCCTCTATTGAATCCCCAAAAATGAATCTTACGCCCCTTTGGGGGCGTGGTATATGGAAAAAATACCCTGTAACTTTCACATTTTTGGAGTGTAAGCATCCAAACTTTGCAGTTACGCTACCCTAGACTCCTTCTAGGAACTTGCCAAATATGATATGTCTACGCCTACTGGGGGCGTGGCAAATTGGCAACAAAATTTGTAACGCCCAGCTGCAAAATTCATATGCCTGTGCCACCTATATAAATAAGCTTAATAAGAATTGCTAAGACGACAAACGGCATTTCTGAGAAATATATGTAATTCGATTTAATGTTGAAGTTCTGCAAATAATTTATCTGCTAAAATTATCATTTTTCGTATAGCCTAGGTCAGTTATGTTATTTTCTTTTTGTGTGTGTGACCCTGACAAAAAATGTAAATATCAAATACCGATATTTGTGTAATCGACTTAGTCCGAACAAAATTATTTACACACAAAAAAATTGACGATAGGTCCCATCAGGTATGTATGTATGTAGGCACGAACAGCTGCGCAACTATTTTCATGCCGTCGCCGCCGCGTCTCGAACGCGGACCCTTTTGCTTACACGCTTTTCATCTACCTGCTGCGCCACATCAGTTTTGCATTGTCTGTTGGCAAATCCGAAATTACTTCACTACAAGGGCGACTTTTGACAAATACAAAACTATAGAAGCTGCTGTTAATGCAAACATAATATAAACATAAATCAATTGCAATTGTGATTCTTAGAAAATGCTAAAATGCGCGCATATGAACGTATGTATTTATTTATATGTGTACATAAAAAAACGGTGGTCGGTTGAATGTATGCGTATAAAGGGCGATATTTGACAAATACAAAACTCAAGAAGCGGCTGAAAATGCAAGCACAACTCAATAACAATTTTGGTTGAAGAATATGCTAGAATGAATGGCGCTGAATTTATTTGTGACCATGCATAAGCAAACGCGCTTGCACGTTTCAATGTATGTACATATGTGTAAATGTAAATATATTTTGCTGTCGCTGCTTAACGCGTGCGTGTCATAATTGGCCAAACGTTTTGTTTAATAGATTGCGACTGACTTAACGGAACTTGATGAAACTTTCAGCATATGATTCTATTGAATTTTTTACATTTTATAAAAATGCTAATTCATTCACATAGTTATATTTGCAAAAATTGAAATTGCATAAAATTCACTAATCTACATAAATGCAAAATTTGAGATAAATTATTGAATTTAAAATACCAGATGCCCCTGTGGGAAACGAGTATCACGCCTTAGGTCTCGCCCTAAGGCAACGTTCTTACTTGTTTTTTTTTTAAATTTATAAATATGAAGTGGTTGTGCTAGTTGAGATGATGCGCTTTAACGTTGCTTATGTAGTAAATAGACGCAGGTTCGAGTCCAGGTGTGGTGATGTTTGTTTTTCTTCTTTTTTTTGTTGTTAATTTGTTTATTTATTTAATTATTTATTTAGTTTTGATTTAAATACATTCTAGATGAATAAAATTTCAAAATTATAATTCAGTTTTGGAAAATTTAATGTTATATGCAAGCTATGGAGCGTATTAAACAATGCAAATCGGACGGGGCTCAGGGTATCTCCTAGTCGGGCACCACCGACTAGAGTTTTCTTACTTGTTTATATTTAATAATTTGATTTTTAATACGTCGGGAGATTCTCCTTCTACATTGCCCTTTAATATACATATATGCTTGATATAGTTGTCTCATTTTGTACTTTGTTTAGAATTGTACCGGTTATCTTTGATTTGATAACATCAACCGCTATATTCTCCTGATCGCTTTTAGTTCTTTCAGTAAGCCTTAAGGCTGTTATGAACCTATTCAATGATAACTTCTTACCATCGAATTCAGGGTTGGAAGCGGATACTTGCTTCACATATTCCCTGTCTAAAGCGATCTGATTTGCCATGTTGGGGCTTGTATTAGTTTCCACAAGTGAATCAATATGGGATTCAGTATTACCTTCTGTGGCAATCATTGGTTTTAATTCATCCAAATCTTGAAATTGAATTGGCTCAAATTCTCTTGGAAAATAAATGTTTTTTGAAAATTTTAATCTAATTTTGCGTCTAGTACTTATACTTTCTAGTCTGGTGACTAATGAACGCAATAATTTGGTACACTGATAATTATGTTCACATGTGAGTCTGTATTTAACAGAAGAGACTAATTCACTTATTTTATTATATTCCGTTATAAGAATGCTATTTCAACAGACGAAAATATATTAGAAGTAGAAAATATGTTAGACCACAATTCGAATGTAGCGGATTCCACCTCAAATGTTATTAACAATGTCGAAACAGCTTCAATATATACATACACTGGCTGACCCGGCGAACTTCATACCGCCTAACAGTCAAAGAATGTCGTGTTACCTTTTAACTGAACTAATTTAGGCTATAATGAACGTAATACAATAATACAAAACAATATTAATATAGATAGAAATATAAAAGTATTTTATTATGATGAATGATGATGAAAACATACAGAATGAGAATAAAAATTTAAAAAAAGAAATAATTATGTTTTCGGATTTTCATTCAAGCACCTTGTGGTAAACGACATTCTTCGTTTTTTGGTCAGATGCAAGAACAAATAATGCGGATGGTTTGCCGACACGTGAGCATGCCACGTACAATTGACCATGAGAAAAACACGCATTTTCTAGATTGAGGCCAAAAATAGTCAAGGATTGGCCCTGAGATCTATTAATCGTCATGGCGAAAGCAAGACGAATCGGGAATCGAATTCGTTTAAACTCAAAGGGCATATCTGTTTAGATCATAGTAATCCTTGCAATAAGAACTTCCTCATCTTTAAATGTTCCTTTGAGTATCGACGCGTGAATCACATTGCTCATCAGTTTTCTTATCATTTTGGTTGATTTAAATTTCTAAGCATGATAACTACCGAGCCAACCTTCAGTTGTAAACTGTGCAGTGGTAAACCAGACACATCCAAGGAGTTCAAAAATTCAGTTGGATAATTAGTGGCTTCTTCTTCGTTTGTTACACAGTCGATAGATTTGAATGAATACAGAGTACCTACGATTTGATTTTAAATTATAAAATTGAAGTCATCTACGTCTTTATTTTTAGCCGCCAAAATTGCTCGCTCACTTAACCATTTAGTATTTTTGTGGTTTGCAATGATATCCGGAAATACTTTGTTGATAAGCTCATTTTTTGATGAGACGAAATTGCAGAAATTTGGAGGAAATGAAATCAAACCGCTCGATTCGTCAACAGGAACACGGCCATTACCGATATTCAGCTATTGCTTCGAGAAATCATCAGCAGATAGATCGTTCAACAATGCAACTCTCATATTTACAGACAGTTGAAGTTTGTTTATATATCGCCACAGATTTGATGCTTTGTAATAAATGCACAAGTTCGTTTTATATTCTTTATTTTGGAGGCAGCAGTGTTGCCGCTTCCAATGCTCGATTGTATCTGCCCTTAAACATTCTACTTAGGTTCTAAATAAGCCTAATTCTCGTTGCCGCGATACATAGGGTTTTGGGCAGCAGAAAGAGACAGTTATGTATATTTCTTATATACTACATATGTATGTCATAAGTATATATATGTGTAGTTGAAGTGGAGTGTTGGTGCATATGCATACTCATAAGTGGCCGGCACATGAAGGCGTAATGCTGACACGTACACATTCTCAGAGAGCAACGATCGGCTCATATTTCGTCCTCGCTTTAAGAGCGGGACTGTGTTTATGTAAACACAACAACAAAGAGTTATAGTGTGCACTTTAAGTACTCTTGGTACAGTGGACACTCAATATGTATGCATACTACATCTCCCTCCTTTTGAAAAATAACGTAATATTATGGAGTTATTTTGTAAGATTTGTGTATATATGAAATTACAAATAATATTTAAAATATTTTTTTTTTTTTTTTTTTTTTTTTTTTTAATATATATATATATATAAAATTACAAATAATATTTAAATTTAAAGTAGTGGTTTTTGTTTTACCATGGCCATACTAAACACAATTATGAAATAAACACTTTTAACCTATCCTTATGTACTGTTTGTTTTTTGTTTTTATTATTTGTTATTATAATGTTATTGTTATCTCCTATTTCCGATACTTTATACGGACCAGTGTATTTATAATCTAACTTATGACCTGTTTCATTTCTTAACAATACTTTATCTCCTACTGATATATCTATGTTGTTTACTTTCTGATCATATAGTATCTTATTATTTTTCTTATTTTCTTCTAACATTATTCTAGCTCTTTTATATGCTACTTCTAATCTATATTTACTTTCTTTAGCATAGTCATCTATATTGTATATGGTTTCTATATTATCTATACTATTAAATTGTTTTGGTAAATTATTTGTTTTACCAAATACTAACTCATATGGACAGTAATTATGTGCCATTGAGGGTGTAGTGTTGAAACAGAAAACGAAGTATTGAAGCCATACGTCCCAATCAGTTTTATCAACCGATATATAAGAGCGTATGTATTCATTGAAAGTTCTATGACTGCGTTCTATTGTTCCTACTGTTTGGTGGTGGTGAGCTGTTGATGTTATATTTTCAATTTTTAAGTATTTGCATAGATCATTTATAATTGAATTCTTATATTCTGTTCCCATGTCCGTAATGAACGTCTTCATTGGACCGTACTTTAGAATACATGATTCAAAAATTGCTTTAGCGACAGTGTTCGCGTTTTTATTTGGAACAGGTATGGCAACTAAATATTTAGTTAGGTCACATATTAAAGTGATTGCATATTCGTTGCCATTTTCTGATTTTGGTAGTGGACCAATAGTGTCTACTATCACCCTGTCGAAAGCATTTATTGGTGTATCTGTTATTATTAATGGAGTCTTATTGTGCTTTGTTATTTTAGCTAATTGGCATTTTTGACATTTTCGTATGTACTCAGTAATATCTCGAGTCATACCTTTCCAAAAATAATGTCTTTTGACCTTGGCCAAGGTTTTTGTAATGCCAGTATGACCTCCTTGTATTGGATCGTCATGGAATTTAGACAGTATAGCTTCTTTTTCTGTTTGTTTTTCTATAAGGGTCACCGGGTTGAGTAGCGCTACTCTTAATGTATTCAATATTTTATTGCCCATTTGTTTAAAATTATCTATCGAAACATGTTCAAAGATATTTTCCCACGGTGCCATTTTGAGTTGGCTGATTTTGTTTATACCGGCTTGCATTTCAAGCCTTTGGAAAAATTGACCTAGGTCTAGGATTCCATTGGTATATAAATCGCTAACATCATATCTTGCAGTAATCTTTTTACCATGTTTAAATAAACATAGCGTATTTTTTACATGCAAGGTCACTACTTTACGTACTTCATCATTGTTTATGACTTCATATACGTTGGGCTTTGAAGCTTTCTCTATAGATTGCCTAGGCAATTCTATTTCTTTTTTATCCGCGCGGATTTTCTGTCTATTTTGATATCTGCTTGTAGTGACTTTCATTATATTTCCTGTAATATTTTGTAGGTCTTTAATGGTTATTCTTGATAACGCATCAGCTACATGATTATCTTTTCCTTTCAATACATGTAATACATGCATACATACATACATACAAAAGGAGATAGATATAGATATAGATATATAGATATAGATGTAGATATAGATGCATACATCTATGTAGTGAAGTCTGTCTGTATGTATATATATATATAGTACATATTGTATGTATGACAAAAGATCTGTGAATACCTGATTTAAGTTTTTTTTTGATTCGTTCTTTTTGCTTTTGAGTTCATTATATATGAGCATATGGGAGTTATCGGTTCTATATCATATATGTACATATATATTTATACATATATATGCATTGAAAATATTTGTTGTTTTTGGTATGTAAATATTTGTTAATTAACTATTTTAAGTGTTTGCTTGATGCTACGTTGATTCTCTCTTAGATAACTTCTTTGCTTTGTTTTGTTTTGTTTTTTGATTCTTAAGCCTTTGGCAAATTGTTCAGTATTCAGTTTTACTTTACTTTATTAATCATATTTAGATATATATAAATGTGTTTAAATGCTTTTTATTTTGAATTATGGCATTCGGTAGTACTTGCGAAACTTCTTCAAAAGTTTCTCTCTTTGTTTGTTTCTTTGTTTTGTTTTTGTTTTTGTTTTTTTTACACAATTTCAAAACTGTGGCTTTTAGAAAACGTCGCTCATTTGAAATGATTTAGTATTTGATTATTTGTTTTACGTAAATCTCACACAATCTAGACATTTGATCGCTTCCTTTAGTAAAATATGGCATTTCTCATATGTCCTATATATGATATATATAGATCTATATATAAATATGTGAGTTATGTCTCAAAACCAGTAAAAATCACAATTGAAAACTATAAATGAACGGCGCCTGAAGGTAGTGTGCGTGTGTGTGTGTGTGTGTGTGTGTGTGTGTAGGTGGTAATGATTTTTGTAAAATGAATATTTATGGCATTTTGAAAACAAGTCTGGAATTTGTTGCATACAATTTGTTGTTTTGGTATATATATTGTCAAATTTTTGTATATTACATAAATTTTCAACAGATTTACTTATTCTGTTGTTGTTCATTAATAATGTTTTACAGGTTTCTACCTATTTGTTCGTATAGCGTTGCAGGCTATACTTCTAATCGGGCGGAAATGTTTCCGCTCAATTTTAACAATTATATATTATGTTTAATTTTTATGCAGCGCAGTGCATTTTTTAAATTTAGAAAAAAAAAAATTTGTTGGTGGGCGTTCTTGGTAACGCTGTCGGTCTCTAGTTTGTTGCTGCTGCTGCTGTCTTTCGTTGCTGCTGCTGTCTTTTGTTGCTGCTGCTGCTGTCTTTTGTTGCTGATGCTGTTGTCGTTGTTGCTGCTGCTGTTGTCCGGGGCCTATGAGCTCAGGCGTCGCCGGTGCTGGTCATCGCACAGGCTGTATTGTTGCCGCATGTGCCAATGCAGTATGGACTCCAGACTCCCTCGCAGTCCTTTGGGCACTCCTTGATTCTCTTGGGTATTTGTTTCTCGGATGGAGGTTGAATTTTTTTAATATCGTGTATATTTTGAATATGTGAGAGAGTGGAACATGACTTTGCTTTTGTATTTTGCAAGTATTCTCGCAAATGGTCAAGCTCTGCTTGTAGCTTCTGAGCTGTTGACTAGGCTGGTGGAGGTTGTTGGGTATATAGCTGCCAATTTAGGCTGGCTACCCTTTTTTTTTTTTATACTCGTTTCCCAAAGGGAAAAAGAGTATATTGGTTTTGTGAAATGTCCGTCTGTCTGTCTGTCCGTCTGTCCGTCTGTCCGTATGAATGCAATATTTTTCTACGCTATTGAAGCTAGAGACTTGAAATTTGGAACATATACTCGTGTATACCCTCGAATTATAAAGTGTCAAGATTTTCCGGATACGCCCACTAGGGGCGTGGCAAATCGGAAAATGGTTGCGCCCATAGTTAATAGATATCATAGAAATCATATTAGTTGAAGAGCTAGAGAGTTGAAATTTGGAATGTATACTTGCGTTGACCACCCAAGTTCAAAAAGATATGGCGGATATATCTACGCCCATTGGGGGCGTGGCAAATCGGGAAAACTGTAACTTCTACAGTTTTAAAGCTAGAATGCTGAAATTTGGCACGTATCTTAACGCTTCGATTCTATAAAGATTGATAAAAAAATTTTATGTCCACGCCCACTGGGGGCGTGGCAAATCGGATCTGAATATAGAGTGATTTTACAAATTCAGCTATATTTTGAGCACTATTGATGCTAGAGACTTGAAATTTGATATATATACTCGGATAAGCAAGCCAAGATCAAAAAGATATGGCGGACATACCTACGCCTTCAGGGGGCGTGGCAAATCGGAAAAAGCTTATAGCTCCTACAGTTTTAGAGCTAGACGATTCCAAATTGGATGTTTGTGTTACTGGGGGCCCCCTCTATTGATTCCCCAAAAATAAATCTTACGCCCCTTTGGGGGCGTGGTATATCGAAAAAATACCCTGTAACTTTCACATTTTTGGAGTGTAAGCATCCAAATTTACAGTTACGTTATCCTCGACTCCTTCTAGGAACTTGCCAAATATGATATGTCTACGCCTACTGGGGGCGTGGCAAATTGGCAACAAAATTTGTAACGCCCAGCTGCAAAATTCATATGCCTGTGCCACCTATATAAATAAGCTTAATAAGAATTGCTAAGACGACAAACGGCATTTCTGAGAAATATATGTAATTCGATTTAATGTTGAAGTTCTGCAAATAATTTATCTGCTAAAATTATCATTTTTCGTATAGCCTAGGTCAGTTATGTTATTTTCTTTTTGTGTGTGTGACCCTGACAAAAAATGTAAATATCAAATACCGATATTTGTGTAATCGACTTAGTCCGAACAAAATTATTTACACACAAAAAAATTGACGATAGGTCCCATCAGGTATGTATGTATGTAGGCACGAACAGCTGCGCAACTATTTTCATGCCGTCGCCGCCGCGTCTCGAACGCGGACCCTTTTGCTTACACGCTTTTCATCTACCTGCTGCGCCACATCAGTTTTGCATTGTCTGTTGGCAAATCCGAAATTACTTCACTACAAGGGCGACTTTTGACAAATACAAAACTATAGAAGCTGCTGTTAATGCAAACATAATATAAACATAAATCAATTGCAATTGTGATTCTTAGAAAATGCTAAAATGCGCGCATATGAACGTATGTATTTATTTATATGTGTACATAAAAAAACGGTGGTCGGTTGAATGTATGCGTATAAAGGGCGATGTTTGACAAATACAAAACTAAAGAAGCGGCTGAAAATGCAAGCACAACTCAATAACAATTTTGGTTGAAGAATATGCTAGAATGAATGGCGCTGAATTTATTTGTGACCATGCATAAGCAAACGCGCTTGCACGTTTCAATGTATGTACATATGTGTAAATGTAAATATATTTTGCTGTCGCTGCCTAACGCGTGCGTGTCATAATTGGCCAAACGTTTTGTTTAATAGATTGCGACTGACTTAACGGAACTTGATGAAACTTTCAGCATATGATTCTATTGAATTTTTTACATTTTATAAAAATGCTAATTCATTCACATAGTTATATTTGCAAAAATTGAAATTGCATAAAATTCACATGAATCTACATAAATGCAAAATTTGAGATAAATTATTGAATTTAAAATACCAGATGCCCCTGTGGGAAACGAGTATCACGCCTTAGGTCTCGCCCTAAGGCAACGTTCTTACTTGTTTTTTTTTTTTATTTTCATCTTCACACCGCCTCTTTTATTAGCCATATTCACACTCTACTCACTCAGACTTTTCCTTGTCCATTGTTGCCGTTCGATGGTTGCGTGGACACTGGATCACTCGTTCAGCAGTCTAAATCCAACGATGATCCATTGGCGTTTTTGTTGATGATGATTTTGTCCTCGCAGGCTTGTGACTATGTCACGGTCGCCATGTAATAAATGCACCAGTTCGTTTTGTATTCTTTATTTTGGAGGCAGCAGTGTTGCCGCTTCCAATGCTCGATTGTATCTGCCCTTAAACATTCTACTTAGGTTCTAAATAAGCCTAAGTCTCGTTGCCGCGATACATAGGGTTTTGGGCAGCAGAAAGAGACAGTTATGTATATTTCTTATATACTACATATGTATGTCATAAGTATATATATGTGTAGTTGAAGTGGAGTGTTGGTGCATATGCATACTCATAAGTGGCCGGCACATGAAGGCGTAATGCTGACACGTACACATTCTCAGAGAGCAACGATCGGCTCATATTTCGTCCTCGCTTTAAGAGCGGGACTGTGTTTATGTAAACACAACAACAAAGAGTTATAGTGTGCACTTTAAGTACTCTTGGTACAGTGGACACTCAATATGTATGCATACTACAGCTTTGAGGCAAGCGTTTATTTCGTCGGCAGCAGTAGATTTTGGAATTACTGGTAGTGTTTGTCGGAAATCGCCAGATAATAAAATCAATGAACCACCAAAACATCTCGAGTCATTGCGCAGATCTTTTAATGTTCGGTCTAGTGCTTCCAATGCGCGTTTGTGCGCCATTGTGCAATCATATCGAAACGCTGCTCGATTCAAATCAATACTTGAACCATTTCTTCTTGCACTTCGAAGATTATTCCTCTGTTCGTCTGTACGATAAGCTCGGCGACTTCTCGCTTCTAATCTGGCCGTTCCACGGGCTGCCTCTCTTTGCTCTTGTGTTTGAGAAGCACGAATTAAGGCCCTTCTTTGCTCCATCCTAACGCGGCGCTGTTCTCGGGCGATTTCTCGTTCTTCGTCAGATATTTGACTCGCGATATACCGTTGCCTAATTGCATTTCGGGTCCGCAGGGAAAGATTAGATCTTCTAGGACGCGGCATTTTTGTTAATAGTAATAGTGAAAATGCACTCGCACAAAACCACATAAAATAGTAATACTGAATATATGACGAAATTGAAAAAATTTTGAGAAAATGTAATCAAACCGCTTGATTCATCAACAGGAACACGGCCATCTATATCAATCATTACTTACAGATTTTGACAAAAAAATTTGTCAGCTTCGAAATTAAAGTACCTTTAGGGAAAATAGCGCAATGCTGTCGAACGGCATAAAAAATATCCTATATCCATCTCCTGGCTCTAAGCTACCTCCCTACCAATTTTCAGCCAAATCTGTTCTGCCGTTCTTGAGTTATAAGTGGTGTAACTAACACGACTTTCTTTTATATATATAAATTAATAAAAACCGTTCGAGGATTTATTCACAAAAAGCCGACTGGCTGGTTTCTTTATTAAAACGTAACTGATAAGTGACAAAAATACAATTTATAGCTATGGGTTGCCGCTGCTGCTGTCGCTGCCGAAGCCGCTGCGACTTGTTGCAGTAGTCGCTGCTGCTGGTGCCGCCGCGGTTGATTGTTGAAGTTGCTGCCGTTGCTGCCGTCGCTGCTGGTGCCGCTGCAGTTGTTGTTGTTCTTTGACTCCGTGGGAATGCTGATGCAGCGCCCGTGGTGGAAGCCTGTTGTTGTTGTTGTTTTTGACTCCGTGGGAATGCTGACGCAGCGCACGTGGCGGAAGCCGCCATGGGTTCAGTGCACTAACACTGTTGCTGAGTTACTTGGAGCGCGTTCAGGGTAACTTTGTGTGTTAACTCCTCCCCCTTTAAGATGCTGCCGTCCCCGGTAGCGATATATAAGCCTGTTTGGGTTATGGTTGAAATTTTAGGCTCATTTGATGCTTTCTTAGCGGTGCACGATGCTTGCCTTAGCTTCCAGACGATTATGGCTGCGATGATGGCCACCAGGAACGTTGATCGCCGTTGATCGCCGCTGTTAGTGTTGAATTGTCTTCTCTTATTTGTTCAATCTCCAAGGTGTAGTTGATGTTTATTTCCTTCAGCATCTGAAGAGAGAGTACCTCCTCCACTTGGCTCCTTTGTGATTTTAGTTGTAAGAGGGGTGGTATCGCTTGGGCATATGATATCACTTTCATCTACATCTACATCATACATCGTTTGCTACTTTGATTGTCGCATTTGAGGCTTGGATTAGAAAGGTGCCCTCTAGTTCGGTTTCCTCTTCGTCGATGTATGGAACCATTGAAGATGTTCAGCAGAATCGTACCCGGCAGCAGTTCTTCATGGTCGGCTATGTGTTGGCTGTTTATGAGTCTGCAAAGCGGTTTCCGGTCGGTCATGAGCGGGGTGACGCAGGTATCGTTACTTAAATCTATTAAATTTTTTTTGTTACATATTATCTTATCATTATGGCCTTCACAATTTGATTTTAGTCCGTAATTTATCTTATATAAAATATTGTTATATTTTATTTCATTAATATAAGTTTTTCCTGCTTAATTGGTTTTAGGAGTGTGGATATACAATTTTCGTTAGTAATTAGTGGTATGTTAATGATGTACAATAAGCTTTTGCCGTTGGTGGCTATCCTGACTTTTGAAAATTCTAGTAATTCCTCAATGTTGATGAACATAACCTCTTTGCCGTACAATTGTTCGATTTTTTCTACTTCATATTCTGATAGTTTCATAGAGTTTATAGTATTCGTTTTTGCCCAATCAACGGCGTGAATTAAGTTATTCAATTCTTCTTTCAGAATGTGAAGTTTGTATCTTAACAAAGTGATTCTTTCATCGTTAAAGGTTTTACTCTCTATATTTGCTTTGACAATGTTGTTGTAGCTAAGGGTTAGGTAATTTATTCTATCGTTAAGTACTTTATTTATTATTAGTTGTCTATTATTGTTTTTGAGTTGCTCGTTTATTTTGTTCGTTATTATTTCTTGATCGTGGTGGTCCGGTGAACCGGCCAACCATTTCCATGCAGTACCCAATGCGTCAATTGCCCTGGCCCTCCTTTTAAATGGTCTAAGCCGTCTTAACGCGTTTTCGGCCTTTGCTAATTCTAACTTGAGGAAAGGAAATAGTGGGTGTGACCTATTTACTTCGCTGAGTCTGTCGGCTATGTCGATGAATGCAGATTCGTATTCTGTTATGTTGAAAGCATGAATGATTTTAAACGTCCCATTTTGAATGTTCGCAGTCCCTGTCTTTATGGGAATTAGCTGCGAATGCGAGTAGTCCAATATGGTGGCCAACCCTAGGCAGGTTGGCAGGAAGAGAATTCTGTAAGTGAACATTATGTCTTTAAGTTATTTTTGTGGACAATTTCCCTGACTGTGTTTTTATGGTAGTGTTCCTGTCTTCTGAAACTATTTCTTCTCTGAACTTCGAGGTTAACTTTGACCCTAGTCGCTTATCTACCCTAACGTAGACTCTTTCACCTATCTGGTACTTTCTGGTGGGTGTTTTCTTTTTGTTATGATAATTCAGATCTATATCTTTCTTGTGTTTTAATTCTCAATGATTTTTTCTCTATAAACTTTTAATTTCAGCGGGTCTTTTGCTAATCTATTTCCAAAAAAAACGTCTATTGGTTTGGTTTTTGTAGTTGAATGAACTGAGGCATTATATTCCTGTCCGGCTCTATAAATCAAGTCTTCGCAATCTAGTAAGCCCTCGTCAGTTTTCAGGCATCTCATGATTTCGGTCAGAGTCGAGTGGAATCTCTCGACCTGACCGTTGCTAGTGGAGTTATACGGCGGTGTTATGTAGATTTCTGCTTGTAGCTAATACTGTAGAAGGAACTTTATGGCTGCTGAATTTAGCGCTCGCTCGTTATCCATCACTACTAATCTAGGCATACCGAAAGCTGTCATAATCTCTCTCAACGGGCTTTTTATATCTTCACACGCTTTTGATTTTATTATCTTTATTTGTGCGAATTTTGAAAATTTATCAATTGCTGTGAGGACTAATTTCTTTTGTGTTGTGTAGATGTCAATATGAATTATCTACCCGGGGTAAGTTGGAACTTGGGTGGGTTGGATTTCCCCATGAGGCGGGTGTCTATCGTATTTTGCAACCTTGCATGCTTTACATGATTTGGCAGTGGCATCTGTTTTCTTTCGAATGTTAGGGAACAAGATTTGCTAAGTATTTGTATTTTATTTTCTATGGCGTTTCTATGGGCTCTCATGTGCTCCGCAGTTACTATATTATTTTGTTCCTCCTTGGAGGTGACGTCGATAACTTGTCTTCGGGTGTATCTACTTTTGAAACAATCGAAGTGGAGAGGTTTAGCGAGCTTGGCGAAGTCGCGAATAAACCTTCTATAGTAACTAGCAAGTCCTAGGAAAGATCTCAGGTCTTTCAAAGTTCTAGGCGTTGGGAATTTTTCTATTGCTTTTACTTTATCGATGTTTGTTTTTACACCTTGCCGGGATATGGTGAAGCCCAAGAAATTTACTTCTTCCTTGAAAAATTCGCATTTGTCTATTTGAACTTTCATGTTGGCTTCGTCTAGTGTTGCGAATATTACATCTAGATGTTTGGCGTGTTCGCTTTCGGACCGACTAAAGACGACAATATCGTCGATGTAGACGTATCGTATTTTTCCTATATGATCCCTTAGGATATCGTCTAACGTTCTTTGGAAAATGGACGAAGAGTTCTTAAGACCAAATGCAGTCATGTAAACTCGAATTTTCTGCCGATTATTGCGATGGCGGTTTTCTCCATGTCCCTTTCTTTCAAAGGGATTTGGTGAAATCCGCTCTTGAGATATAGTACGGAGAAATATTTGTTATCGCCCAACTGTGCGATTATCTCACCGATCTCGGGGATAGGGTACCTATCCGAAATGGTTATAGAATTGAGTTTCCGGTAGTCTATTACTACTCTGAACTTCTTTTCACCAGAGGCGTTGCTTTTTTTGGTACTATCCATACAGGTGCGTTATACGGTGACCGTGAAGGTCTGATAATGCCGTCTTGCAGCAGTTGTTGCATCTGTTTTTCGACTTCTGTTATAAGTGAAGCCGGGTAAGGATAATGTTTACTGTACACCGAAATATCCGATGATGTTCTGATTTCCCCTTTCACCCTATTAGTGTAAGTCAATTTTTCGTCCGGGTCTGCGAAAAGGTCGGGATGTTTCTGCGTAAGGGAATCTAATAGTTCGACTTGGGCTGGAGTCATGTGTTTTGTTCTGACTTTTATGTTGTTCACTAAATGGGTATTTAATTGATCAAAATGAAGATTTTAATCGCCATCTAACGTCATGGTATTGTCCTTGACGTTTATTACGGCCTTGAATTCTTTTAGAGCATCGTTCCCAAGGATACTGTGGAAGGTTTTTAAGGTGGGTAATAGGAAGAATTTTGAGGGACGTCTTGACGGCCAAATAGAGCGATATAAGTGTGGTGTGTAATTAGGGTTTGTCCGCCAACAGAGTTGACATAGAATTTATTTTTATATATTTTCGGATTTTTAATTAAATGGAGTTAAAAATAATATTGGCTTGAACCGGTGTCAATAAGGAAATTAAGTGTGGTACCGTCTTGCGTTACACACTTGAAATAGGGTAACGATGATCTGTTTAGTCTAAAAAATGGGCGTCTGAAGCATAGATTGTATTAGCTTCTTGCTGTTGCTGTTCTACTTTGGCACCTTGCTCGTAGAAAGCTACTGCTTCAGCTACCTCGGGGTTGTCGTAGTAAGCCTGTTCTTTGGGGCTAATATAGTTCAAACCATTTGGCTCTACTTTCTTCTTATTGAGCGCTGTTAATTATTGTTTTTTCTTAAATTTTAACTTCCACCTTTAATATTTACTTTTAAAACTTTAATTGTTTTTTATTCGCAAGTATTTTTCTCTTTTTTTGTTTTCGTATTCACTTAACTTATTTTTTCTTATTCATTAGCTTACGTAATTATCCTATACATTCGGCGACTCTCCGCGTTCGCTCCTCGGGTTTGTCCTTTTTGTCCTGTTTCCGGTGACGTTGGCTACGTTCCAGGTGACTTGTGACCCTCTGGCAGCACTGAATTTTACGCGTTCTTCTGCGGACGGACACTACAGAAGAGGTCGGCGATGATTATTGACACGCGGAATAGTCAACGAACAACCGTGTGGCGATGGGGCACAATCTAAATGTTGAACGCGATCCTTATGGTTAACGAAAAACACGTGGCGATGGGGCACGATCTAAGTGGTGAACGAAATCCTTTACTAAGATACAACTCCGCGTGTTCCTGCTCGGGCGCCAATTAATAAAAACCGTTCGAGAATTTATTCACAAAAAGCCGACTGGATGTTTTCTTTATTAAAACTTAACTGATAAGTGACAAAAATGCAATTTATAGCTATAATATATATATATATATATATATATATATATATATATATATATATATATATATATATATATATATATATATATATATATATATATATATATATATATATATATATATATATATTATATCGGAATATTAATTAATTAATTATGTAAAATGGTTTTGTGAAAATGTATGTAACAGGCAGAAGGTGGCGTGCTACACCCCATAAAGTATATATATTCTTGATCAGCGCGACAAGACGAGTCGATATAGTCCTGTCCGTCTGTCTGTCTGTCCGTCCGTTCGTCCGTGTGAACGCTGAGATAATATTTATATATATATATATATATATATATATATATATATATATATATATATATATATATATATATATATATATATATATATATATATATATATATATATATATATATATTATCTCAGCGTTCACAAGGACGGACGGACGGACGGAGGTTGTCATTAAACATTTTCGTAACTTTGTTGATCATGCAGAATTGCAGTCGTTGTCATGCCGGATGTGTTAACTCCTCCCCCACTAGTTTGAAAACCGGCCTCTGTTTCCTCAAGGTGTCAATGACAGCACATATCGAGGCTTGTTGTTTATTCTTTTTGCATTTATGATAAATCTTAAAGACGACATAACCAATGACCAGAGTGACAAGGAATGCTGCAAACATCATGGACCATACTGACAGTTTCATTTCGATGTTGCCAATATATTGGAGATTGTCAAAATTGAGCCTCTGAAGATACGGCATGCTTAAAATCTCTTGGTGGCTAGTTATATTTAGGGTAGCCTTTACTGCCGAGCCTGGTGACGCCTCACCCATTTACATAGATCTCATCAAACGTCAGCAAGTGTGTGCCATGGATGATTTTGTCCGTGTCGTTGTCTATCCGTATTACAACTGTTTCTTCGTTTATAATGATGATACCATCATCAATTACCGCCAACGGTTGTAGGTGGTTGGGACGAGTGTTGCAATGCGGCATAGAATGTAGTTGTTGCGCACAGGTTGCTGAATTTAGTTGCAAATTTAAAGTCTCTAGCTCAAACGATGTACAAACCACGCCTTAAAAACACAATACAATTATCGATAAATGCTCATAAAATCGAAATGGAATGAGTTATCGAAACAAATTTATAAACTTGTGCAGCGTATGGTATTAACGAGTATTCATGTAAGTTTTCAAGTCTCTACGTTGCGTATTTTGAAATATCTCAGTGTTCACACGCACTGACGGACAGACGGCCAGGGCTATATCGACTCGTCTTGTCGCGCTGATCAAGAATATATATACTTTATGGGGTGAGGCACGTCTCCTTTTGCCTGTTTCACAAAACCATTATACCCTGATTTCCTATTTTTAATGGGCTCAGGATATAAAAAAAAAACAAACGAAGTGAAACCCACCTCTCTCTCTACAAAAAATAGAAGAGCTGAGTAAGTGTGCTCTAGTCGAGTGCTTTAGTCGAGACTGCTCGACTAGGAGATACTCTGAGCCCTGTGAAGAACCAAATTTTAAATCATTCGACGCTTCTTTAAGCATATACACAAACAACACATACACACACAAATATGCAGGCATGCATAGGCGTGCGCTCTGGCAACTGCGCAGCGACTGCGCTTGGGCTGCACTTACTATGGGAAATGAATTGTTGAAAACGTTTTCTTAGCGATGGACTTTCTTCCTCAAACTTTTACAGCTTATTAATGGCATTCACATGTGTGTATAGGGGGCTACTGGGGGCGAATGGGGCGTGACATCCAAAAACTAAAGACTAAAGATTTGAAGGGTCAAGCTCTAAAAGTGTAGGAGATATAACTTTAAAACCAGTATTGATAATACGAAGTAAACTTGACCTGCGCGTGATATACACGGACCAGATGCATCAATCAACGCGTTCAAACATATGGGCAGACGGACGAACGGACGGACAGACAGACGGACAGGACTAAGTCGACTCAGCTCGTCGCCCTGATCAAGAATATACTTGTGGGATCTGACACGCCTCCTTCTGCCTGTTACATACATTTAACAAAATCATTATACTCTGATTTCCCATTTTCAATGGGCTCAGGGCATAAAAAATAAAAACAACACCAAAATAACGACAGAAGCTATCCTGAAGACGACAGGAGAAGACTAACTTCTGCTATCACATTCTGCTACTCAAAGTCCTCATTAAGAGGAGAAGAAAAGAGCATGGTTGCTCATTTGTTAACGGGGTCCGCAGAAAATTATACAGTTGCTTGGGAACTATTAACCAAGCGATACGATAACAAGTAAGAAAACTCTAGTCGGAGGTTCCCGACTAGGAGATACCCTGAGCCCCGTCCGATTTGCATTGTTTAATACGCTATATAGCTTGCATATAACATTAAATTTTCCAAAATTAAATTATAATTTTGAAATTTTATTCAACTAGAATGTATGTAAATCTTTTGATTGATAAATAAATAATTAAATAAATAAACAAACCAACAAAAAAGAAGAAGATAAACAAACATCACCGCACCTGGACTCGAACCTGCATCTATTTACTACATACATATGTAACGTTAAAGCGCGTCTTCTCAACTAGCACGACCACCTCATGTTTATAGATTTAAAAAAAAAAATTAAAAAAGTTACACGCTGTCGTCACCGAGTTTCGAACTCGCGACCTTTCGTTCACGCGCTTTGCGCCTACCCACTACGCCACACCAGTATTGCGTCGCTTGTTGGCAAAACGCAAAGTAGTACTACAAGGCGATATGTGATAAATACAAAACTAAAGAAGCAGATCAATCGCAATTGTGATTCTTAGAATGTGCTGAAATGCGCGTATATGAATGTATGTGTATGTGTACATACAAAAACGGTGGTCTGTTTCAATGTATGCGTGTAAAGGGCGATATATGACAAATACAAAACTACAGAAGCGGCTGAAAATGCTCAGAAGCGGCTGTGCACATATGCATAAGCAAACGCGCTTGCACGCTTCAATGTATGTATATGTGTAAATGGTTTTTGCTGCGCGTCGCTGCTTGCCACATGCGTGTGATAATTGGCTAAACGTTTTGTTTAATAAATCGGGACAGACTTAACGGAATTTGATGAAACTTTCAGCATATGATTCTATTGAATTTTTTACATTTTATAAAAATGCTAATTTATTCACATGGTTATATTTGCAACAGACTCTCAATGGGTGTTTTAAGGCAGGGGGGGGGGGGGGTTTAATTAGTAAAAAGAGCCAGTATCCAAAAAATAAAAAAATAGAAATTGCATAAAATTCACATTAATCTGTACGCAAAATTTGAGGGGTCTGGCTCTATGGACAGGGCTAAATAGACTCAGCTCGTCGCTCTGATCAAGAATATATATACTTTATGGGGTCTGACACGCCTCCTTCTGAGTGTTACATACATTTAACAAAACCATTATACCCTGATTTCCCATTTTCAATGGGCTCAGGGTATAATAAAAGAAGCATTTTTTCGGAACAATTTAACCGAATAATTTAACTACTAAGAGTATTAATTATTTTATTGGTACAATTAATGAGTCAATACACAAAAATAAAAATAAGGCTCAACTTTCAGAAGAAGTTCAGCAAATATTTGCACATCTAATACTAAGGAAATTTAGAAGAGAGGAACTCCAATTCTAATATGAAAACCAAATAAAAAGCAAAGGCCGTACAGTTACTGACTTTCGAACCCAATGAAAGATAAGACATTGCTAAGAAGATATAAATATGTAAAAAATGTTTCAGACATCCAGGTGTACAAGCAGCATGAATTGTTACTTTTGTAGGCAGCAGTGCTGCCAGAATCTCCAAAGCAATAATTGCTAGATTTGGGAAAAAAGATGGCTAAAAATGGCAAAAATTTGTGAAAATTGCCAAAAAAAATTGCTAAACCATTAAAATTTTGATTTTCAACAAATATACATATGTATTTTAAGAAACATCAAAATAAAAAACAAGTAAGAACGTTGCCTTAGGGCGAGACCTAAGGCGTGATACTCGTTTCCCACAGGGGCATCTGGTATTTTAAATTCAATAATTTATCTCAAATTTTGCATTTATGTAGATTCATGTGAATTTTATGCAATTTCAATTTTTGCAAATATAACTATGTGAATGAATTAGCACTTTTATAAAATGTAAAAAATTCAATAGAATCATATGCTGAAAGTTTCATCAAGTTCCGTTAAGTCAGTCGCAATCTATTAAACAAAACGTTTGGCCAATTATGACACGCACGCGTTAGGCAGCGACAGCAAAATATATTTACATTTACACATATGTACATACATTGAAACGTGCAAGCGCGTTTGCTTATGCATGGTCACAAATAAATTCAGCGCCATTCATTCTAGCATATTCTTCAACCAAAATTGTTATTGAGTTGTGCTTGCATTTTCAGCCGCTTCTTTAGTTTTGTATTTGTCAAATATCGCCCTTTATACGCATACATTCAACCGACCACCGTTTTTGTATGTACACATATAAATAAATACATACGTTCATATGCGCGCATTTTAGCATTTTCTAAGAATCACAATTGCAATTGATTTATGTTTATATTATGTTTGCATTAACAGCAGCTTCTATAGTTTTGGATTTGTCAAAAGTCGCCCTTGTTGTGAAGTAGTTTCGGATTTGCCAACAGACAATGCAAAACTGATGTGGCGCAGCAGGTAGATGAAAAGCGTGTAAGCAAAAGGGTCCGCGTTCGAGACGCGGCGGCGACGGCATGAAAATAGTTGCGCAGCTGTTCGTGCCTACATACATACATACATGATGGGACCTATAGTCAATTTTTTTGTGTGTGAATAATTTTGTTCGGACTAAGTCGATTACACAAATATCGGTATTTGATATTTACATTTTTTGTCAGGGTCACACACACAAAAAGAAAATAACATAACTGACCTAGGCTATACGAAAAATGATAATTTTAGCAGATAAATTATTTGCAGAACTTCAACATTAAATCGAATTACATATATTTCTCAGAAATGCCGTTTGTCGTCTTAGCAATTCTTATTAAGCTTATTTATATAGGTGGCACAGGCATATGAATTTTGCAGCTGGGCGTTACAAATTTTGTTGCCAATTTGCCACGCCCCCAGTAGGCGTAGACATATCATATTTGGCAAGTTCCTAGAAGGAGTCGAGGATAACGTAACTGTAAATTTGGATGCTTACACTCCAAAAATGTGAAAGTTACAGGGTATTTTTTCGATATACCACGCCCCCAAAGGGGCGTAAGATTTATTTTTGGGGAATCAATAGAGGAGGCCTCCAGTAACACAAACATCCAATTTTGAAGCATCTAGCTCTAAAACTATAGCTATAAGCTTTTTTCGATTTGCCACGCCCCCTGAAGGCGTAGGTATGTCCGCCATATCTTGTTGATCTTGGGTTGCTTATCCAAGTATATATATCAAATTTCAAGTCTCTAGCATCTATAGTGCTCAAAATATAGCTGAATTTGTAAAATCACTCTATATTCAGATCCGATTTGCCACGCCCCTAGTGGGCGTGGACATAAAATCTTTTTATCAATCTTTATAGAATCGAAGCGTTAAGATACGTGCCAAATTTCAGCATTCTAGCTTTAAAAGTGTAGAAGTTACAGTTTTCCCGATTTGACACGCCCCCAATGGGCGTAGATATATCCGCCATATCTTTTTGAGCTTGAGTGGTCAACGCAAGTATACATTCCAAATTTCAACTCTCTAGCTCTTCAACTAATATGATTTCTATGATTTCTATTAACTATGGGCGCAACCATTTTCCGATTTGCCACGCCCCTAGTGGGCGTATCCGGAAAATCTTGACACTTTATAATTCGAGGGTATTCACGAGTATATGTTCCAAATTTCAAGTCTCTAGCTTCAATAGCGTAGAAAAATATTGCATTCATACGGACAGACGGACGGACAGCAAGACGGACATTTCACAAAACCAATATACTCTTTTTCCCTTTGGGAGACGAGTATAACTAGAAACACTTAAATTAAAAAGGAAAATGACCTTAATCAATTATATTTACATTAAATTACATAATACATAAAATATTATCCAGCTCGTCAGCTTCACATTCAGTGGCCTACTTCTCACTTCAAGTAATTTAAGTTAAGTACTCAGATAGAAAATCATATTTTTGGCAACATTTTTCATGTCATTGTAGTCCATACATGTTAAAGTAAATTTTGATGCACCGTGGTAGCGTTAATCGATGATTTGCAATACGCACAATAAGCACGCGCTAGAACAGTGCAATCCTTACGAATCCATTGTTTGAGCTCATCATCTTGCAGCCAGAAAACTTTGTTTATATGCTTTAGGCAATTTATTCCAGTCAAAATCGCCAAACACATTTCAAGAGTTATCAACCATTATAAAGCAGTCAATATAATCGACTACTGAGTTAAATACAAGTTCCGATATTTAGACCGAAATTTGAGGAGACGATGATAAAAAGGTAATCAAAATGCAAAAATACCATAGTGTGCAAATGAGCATCAACCGCATCAACTCACGCGATCCGCTCACGACAGAGATCGAACCTCGATCGACCTCAATCCCACTCCGAACAAGATTTTTTTTTTCATACGTTTTGATCCGGAGTTGATTGTTTTGCGTTGAGTCTTTTGCGTTTTGCTCTTTCCGCGAGCATCGCCTCGGAATTGAAACGTTTTTCCGTCGCGCAATGGTGCTCAGCAAGTGATAGAAAAAAAAATCATTGTTTGAGCAAGAGCGCAATAGATCGCTCTGTGCATATATTGAAGCGTGAGCAAGAGAGCAATAGATTTGCTAGCGAAAACAACCCCCGAATGTATGTCCATGCATGCATATACAAAAGATTTTTTTTGCCGCGACTGCATCATAAAAATCCCGACGCGACGGAGACGAAAAAAACCCAAAAAAAAAAAAAAAATGGTTTCATTCTGAGCGTGAGCAAAATCGCTGAGTGATCGTGATCAGACGATCAGACGATCACTCGCGGACCTTTTTTCGAAAGGGTCAGCGAAAGAAGATCTTTTGCCGACTTTTTTCGAAAGGGTTCAGCGAAAGAAGATCTTGCGCTGACTTTGTTGAAACGGGTGATGCTCATTTGCACGCTATGCTGGGGAACATTTGTATGCGAATATGTGTGTTCATAGTACATGAGCATTGGTGTGCGCCTACCACGGGCTGTTAATTGCGTGAATGATTTTCCATTAGAATTAGAAAGGGAGTGTTAAAGATCTGTTATTATTAATTAAGTGTTTTTTTTATTGTTACGAAACTTACTCATTAAATTATTAATATTATTATCAACAATTTTCTCTGTTAGTCAATAAAAATTCTTTCTTATAAAAATTAAAATAAACTGATTAAGAATAAATTTTATATTTTGAAAGCAAGGGTGGGTGGGGGAAAACCATTTACTATATAAAATTGAAAGTTTTGTTCAAAAAGATCTATAACACTCCCTTTCTAATGGAAAATCATTCATGCAATTGAATGTGTGTGTACAGTACGCGAACATTGGCGATAGGAAGCCAAACATTGAACATATTAAAACAAGTAAGAACGTTGCCTTAGGGCGAGACCTAAAGCGTGATACTCGTTTCCCACAGGGGCATCTGGTATTTTAAATTTAATAATTTATCTCAAATTTTGCATTTATGTAGATTCATGTGAATTTTATGCAATTTCAATTTTTGCAAATATAACTATGTGAATGAATTAGCATTTTTATAAAATTTAAAAAATTCAATAGAATCATATGCTGAAAGTTTCATCAAGTTCCGTTAAGTCAGTCGCAATCTATTAAACAAAACGTTTGGCCAATTATGACACGCACGCGTTAAGCAGCGACAGCAAAATACATTTACATTTACACATACATTGAAACGTGCAAGCGCGTTTGCTTATGCACGGTCACAAATAAATTCAGCGCCATTCATTCTAGCATATTCTTCAACCAAAATTGTTATCGAGTTGTGTTTGCATTTTCAGCCGCTTCTTTAGTTTTGTATTTGTCAAATATTGCCCTTTATACGCATACATTCAACCGACCACCGTTTTTTTATGTACACATATAAATACATACGTTCATATGCGCGCATTTCAGCATTTTCTAAGAATCACAATTGCGATTGATTTATGTTTATATTGTGTTTGCATTAACATCAGCTTCTATAGTTTTGTATTTGTCAATAGTCGCCCTTGTAGTGAAGTAGTTTCGGATTTGCCAACAGCCAATGCAAAACTGATGTGGCGCAGCAGGTAGATGAAACAAATAGTAGCGCAGCTGTTCGTGCCTACATACATGCATACCTGATGGGACCTATCGTCAATTTTTTTGTGCGTGAATAATTTTGTTCGGACTAAGTCGATTACACAAATATCGGTATTTGATATTTACATTTTTTGTCAGGGTCATACACACAAAAAGAAAATAACATAACTGACCTAGGCTATACGAAAAATGATCATTTTAGCATATAAATTATTTGCAGAACTTCAACATTAAATCAAATTACATATATTTCTCAGAAATGCCGTTTGTCGTCTCAGCAATTCTTATTAAGCTTATTTATATAGGTGGCACAGGCATATGAATTTTGCAGCTGGGCGTTACAAATTTTGTTGCCAATTTGCCACGCCCCCAGTAGGCGTAGACATATCACATTTGGCAAGTTCCTAGAAGGAGTCGAGGGTAACGTAACTGTAAATTTGGATGCTTACACTCCAAAAATGTGAAAGTTACAGGGTATTTTTTCGATATACCACGCCCCCGAAGGGGCGTAAGATTATTTTTGGGGAATCAATAGAGGAGTCCCCCAGTAACACAAACATCCAATTTGGAATCGTCTAGCTCTAAAACTGTAGGAGCTATAAGTTTTTTGCGATTTGCCACGCCCCCTGAAGGCGTAGGTATGTCCGCCATATCTTTTTGATCTTGGCTTGCTTATCCGAGTATATATATCAAATTTCAAGTCTCTAGCATCAATAGTGCTCAAAATATAGCTGATCTTGTAAAATCACTATATATTCACATCCGATTTGCCACGCCCCCAGTGGGCGTAGACATCAAATCTTTTTATGAATCTTTATAGAATCGAAGCGTTAAGATACGTGCCAAATTTCAGCATTCTAGCTTTAAAAGTGTAGAAGTTACAGTTTTCCCGATTTGACACGCCCCCAATGGGCGTAGATATATCCGCCATATCTTTTTGAGCTTGAGTGGTCAACGCAAGTATACATTCCAAATTTCAACTCTCTAGCTCTTCAACTAATATGATTTCTATGATTTCTATTAACTATGGGCGCAACCATTTTCCGATTTGCCACGCCCCTAGTGGGCGTATCCGGAAAATCTTGACACTTTATAATTCGAGGGTATACACGAGTATATGTTCCAAATTTAAAGTCTCTAGCTTCAATAGCGTAGAAAAATATTGCATTCATACGGACAGACGGCCAGACGGACAGACGGACAGACGGACATTTCACAAAACCAATATACTCTTTTTCCCTTTGGGAAACGAGTATAAAAAAATTGTTCTGTACTGCATGCAAGCTACAGCAATTTCAACATTATACAGTGAATGGTTTTTCCCCACCCACCCTTGCTTTGACAATAGACAATTTCTTCTTAATCAATTTATTTTAATTTTGATGAGAAAGAATTGCAAATTGCGAGAGAAAATCGTTGGTAAAACCAATAATTTAAGGGAAAGGAATCTAAAATTGATTCGTGAATAAATAATTGGCCCTATACAAATTAATGAATTAATTAATAATAAAACGTTTTTAATACACCCTCTGCAATGCTAATGCACAATCGTTCACGCAATTAAAAGCGTATCGTAGGCACGCGCCAATATTCGCGTACTGTACACACACATACAATCATTCACAAATTCACGCATTCACACATACAAATATTCCGCCGGCAACAAGACAGACGCACAAAATCATCTTCATCAGCCGTTACAAAACATATTCGGTAAGTGCAACAACGCTTTCATACCCTTCATAGAAATAATAGTATAAGTCTCAACATGAGCCATGGTAAACCCATCCATCAATGTGGTATACCTGCTCAGCAGTAGTTATTGTGCACACACATGCACACATACAAAAGTTATACAGTTCTACAGCAAGCTTCACATATAGGCACATGAATGTAACGAGAATGTGTGCAAATTAATCTGTTTGCCTTTGCAAGTTTATAAAAAAAATGTTTTTCTTTTTATTTTATGAATGTAGTGTTAATTTATTAAACTCCAGAATCGAACTAATTACAAGATAAGATCTTATGCTGCTAGACAGCTAATGCTTATGCTAAAGCTTTTCTTATCTCTAAAGCTCAAAGCTCAAGCTCCCAAGATTGGCTCACGAGATTCTATATCGGAATTGTGAAGCTAAGTAGCGGGCTCACTTCACTTATTAACCGTAGCTTTACATACTTTTCTTTCCTCGCGTCATTCACATTGCTGACAAAATGTAGACAATTGTAATGCGGTTGCCTCTTGTCGGGTTGTCGGATTTTCTGAGAATACTTGCTTATTAGATTTGCCTGAGCAGCGGGGTGATAACTCCCTCCTTTCTTAAGAAGGATCGTCCCCGATTTTTAACGATTTCTCATAAGAAATTCGATCTGATTGTTTATAGCATTTAGCATAACAAAATTTGAGAAGCTTTATCATAATGAATGTAAGAATTATAAAAAATATAATGAACGTTATTTTTGTGTGGTTATTTTCTAATTCTATTACAATTTTTGATAAAGTATTAGCATTTTCTAATCGTAATTTGGTGTCATTAGAAGGTTGATAATTAGTAATTAAATAATTTGTAAATTTGTTATGTTTTACATAATTGAGCAGTTTCTCTTTTTCGTTTGTGTAAGTAATGTTGTTTATGGTTACAATGGTCTTGAAAGTTTTGAGATAAATGCCTGTAAGCCAGATGTTATTAACGGAATTTTTTCCTGATTTTTTGTACAGCTTGTGAATTGCTTATTAACTAAATCGATGAAGCAGTTCTTTTCGTAAACAATTTGAGGAAAGGTATTATAAATTTCGGCTTTGAAGTTTTTTTTTAAGATAAAAAGTGTTCTTACATTTGGAGATCTTGTCGTCTATAAATAGTTTTCCATCTGATTGGCTTTAGTATGGTATAATCTTACAATTATAGTTTATAGTTGGATATTTTATGAAAATTATACTTAAACCTTGGTATGAGATAATTGAAAAAGAGGTGGTCAATAAGAGTTATGTTGGCTTTTGAAAATGTAATAGTGTCGAGCAGATTTTGCAGGTCAAGTGATAATAGTTTTAATCGATATTTTTTCAATAATATTTCTTGATTGAGTTTAATATTTTTTAGAAGATTTGTAATTTTAGTAACTTCTTTAAAAATTGCAGAATTAATTTGATTTTGTTAAGATTTTATATTATCTTTATGAATTACACGGTCTCTATTATTTATTTTTACTGTATTTCCTAAATCTTCTTTGACTACTTGTTATACTCGTTTCTCAAAGGGAAAAAGAGTATATTGGTTTTGTGAAATGTCCGTCTGTCCGTCTGGCCGTCTGTCCGTCTGTCCGTATGAATGCAATATTTTTCTACGCTATTGAAGCTAGAGACTTTAAATTTGGAACATATACTCGTGTATACCCTCGAATTATAAAGTGTCAAGATTTTCCGGATACGCCCACTAGGGGCGTGGCAAATCGGAAAATGGTTGCGCCCATAGTTAATAGAAATCATAGAAATCATATTAGTTGAAGAGCTAGAGAGTTGAAATTTGGAATGTATACTTGCGTTGACCACTCAAGCTCAAAAAGATATGGCGGATATATCTACGCCCATTGGGGGCGTGTCAAATCGGGAAAACTGTAACTTCTACACTTTTAAAGCTAGAATGCTGAAATTTGGCACGTATCTTAACGCTTCGATTCTATAAAGATTCATAAAAAGATTTGATGTCTACGCTCACTGGGGGCGTGGCAAATCGGATGTGAATATATAGTGATTTTCAAATTCAGCTATATTTTGAGCACTATTGATGCTAGAGACTTGAAATTTGATATATATACTCGGATAAGCAACCCAAGATTAAAAAGATATGGCGGACATACCTACGCCTTCAGGGGGCGTGGCAAATCGCAAAAAACTTATAGCTCCTACAGTTTTAGAGCTAGACGATTCCAAATTGGATGTTTGTGTTACTGGGAGACTCCTCTATTGATTCCCCAAAAATAATCTTACGCCCCTTTGGGGGCGTGGTATATCGAAAAAATACCCTGTAACTTTCACATTTTTGAAGTGTAAGCATCCAAACTTTACAGTTACTTTACCCTCGACTCCTTCTAGGAACTTGCCAAATATGATATGTCTACGCCTACTGGGGGCGTGGCAAATTGGCAACAAAATTTGTAACGCCCAACTGCAAAATTCATATGCCTGTGCCACCTATATAAATAAGCTTAATAAGAATTGCTGAGACGACAAACGGCATTTCTGAGAAATATATGTAATTTGATTTAATGTTGAAGTTCTGCAAATAATTTATCTGCTAAAATGATCATTTTTCGTATAGCCTAGGTCAGTTATGTTATTTTCTTTTTGTGTGTATGACCCTGACAAAAAATGTAAATATCAAATACCGATATTTGTGTAATCGACTTAGTCCGAACAAAATTATTCACGCACAAAAAAATTGACGATAGGTCCCATCAGGTATGCATGTATGTAGGCACGAACAGCTGCGCTACTATTTTTTTCATCTACCTGCTGCGCCACATCAGTTTTGCATTGGCTGTTGGCAAATCCGAAACTACTTCACTACAAGGGCGACTATTGACAAATACAAAACTATAGAAGCTGCTGTTAATGCAAACATAATATAAACATAAATCAATCGCAATTGTGATTCTTAGAAAATGCTAAAATGCGCGCATATGAACGTATGTATTTATTTATATGTGTACATACAAAAACGGTGGTCGGTTGAATGTATGCGTATAAAGGGCGATATTTGATAAATACAATACTAAAGATGCGGCTGAAAATGCAAACACAACTCGATAACAATTTTGGTTGAAGAATATGCTAGAATGAATGGCGCTGAATTTATTTGTGACCATGCATAAGCAAACGCGCTTGCACGTTTCAATGTATGTGTAAATGTAAATGTATTTTGCTGTCGCTGCTTAACGCGTGCGTGTCATAATTGGCCAAACGTTTTGTTTAATAGATTGCGACTGACTTAACGGAACTTGATGAAACTTTCAGCATATGATTCTATTGAATTTTTTAAATTTTATAAAAATGCTAATTCATTCACATAGTTATATTTGCAAAAATTGAAATTGCATAAAATTCACATGAATCTACATAAATGCAAAATTTGAGATAAATTATTAAATTTAAAATACCAGATGCCCCTGTGGGAAACGAGTATCACGCCTTAGGTCTCGCCCTAAGGCAACGTTCTTACTTGTTTTTTATATTTCGGTTGTAATTTATTTCGTTCGCCATGTTTCTTATCATAAATGACTTCACCTACTTGATAATTCTTGGATATTCTTTTTTTGTTATGGTACTCTAGCATTTTGAATTGGGCTGATTCTAGTTTTTCGGGCAATTCAGAGTGATTTATTTTGTTGAATAAAATTTCGCATGGTTTTTGTTGGGTTGTTGATTGTATTGTGTTGTTATATTCTTTAACTGCGCGGTATATGACTTCAGAATAATCAATTATATTAAATTCTTCTTGGATGCATCGAGAAATTTCAATAAGTGTTGAATGAACTCTTTCTATTTGACCGTTACTAAGACTGTGTCTGGGGTCTGCATAATAAATAGTTATACCTGAACGGAACATTGTTCATTTGAATTGTGCTGATGAAAAACTAGGTTCATTATTTAGCATTATTCATTTAGCAAATGGAAAGATTTGGATCAATTCTAATACTTTATTAGCCATATCGGATTTGTTATTGATTTCTTTAATAACTAGGAATTTGGAATAAGCATCTAAACAAGTGATAAATGATAATTTTTGAGCATAAAAATATCTATATCTAATAGTTCACCTTCTTTTTATACTCGTTTCCCAAAGGGAAAAAGAGTATATTGGTTTTGTGAAATGTCCGTCTTGCTGTCCGTCCGTCTGTCCGTATGAATGCAATATTTTTCTACGCTATTGAAGCTAGAGACTTGAAATTTGGAACATATACTCGTGTATACCCTCGAATTATAAAGTGTCAAGATTTTCCGGATACGCCCACTAGGGGCGTGGCAAATCGGAAAATGGTTGCGCCCATAGTTAATAGAAATCATAGAAATCATATTAGTTGAAGAGCTAGAGAGTTGAAATTTGGAATGTATACTTGCGTTGACCACCCAAGTTCAAAAAGATATGGCGGATATATCTACGCCCATTGGGGGCGTGTCAAATCGGGAAAACTGTAACTTCTACAGTTTTAAAGCTAGAATGCTGAAATTTGGCACGTATCTTAAAACTTCGATTCTATAAAGATTGATAAAAAAATTGTATGTCCACGCTCACTGGGGGCGTGGCAAATCGGATCTGAATATAGAGTGATTTTACAAATTCAGCTATATTTTGAGCACTATTGATGCTAGAGACTTGAAATTTGATATATATACTCGGATAAGCAACCCAAGATCAAAAAGATATGGCGGACATACCTACGCCTTCAGGGGGCGTGGCAAATCGCAAAAGTTGTAGAGCTAGACGCTTCAAAATTGGATGTTTGTGTTACTGGGGGCCTCCTCTATTGATTCCCCAAAAATAAATCTTACGCCCCTTTGGGGGCGTGGTATATCGAAAAAATACCCTGTAACTTTCACATTTTTGGAGTGTAAGCATCCAAACTTTACAGTTACGTTACCCTCGACTCCTTCTAGGAACTTGCCAAATGTGATATGTCTACGCCTACTGGGGGTGTGGCAAATTGGCAACAAAATTTGTAACGCCCAGCTGCAAAATTCATATGCCTGTGCCACCTATATAAATAAGCTTAATAAGAATTGCTAAGACGACAAACGGCACTTCTGAGAAATATATGTAATTCGATTTAATGTTGAAGTTCTGCAAATAATTTATCTGCTAAAATGATCATTTTTCGTATAGCCTAGGTCAGTTATGCTATTTTCTTTTTGTGACAAAAAATGTAAATATCAAATATCGATATTTGTGTAATCGACTTAGTCCGAACAAAATTATTCCACACAAAAAAATTGACGATAGGACCCATCATGTATGCATGTATGTAGGCACGAACAGCTGCGCAACTATTTTCATGCCTTCGCCGCCGCGTCTCGAACGCGAACCCTTTTGCTTACACGCTTTTCATCTACCTGCTGCGCCACATAAGTTTTGCATTGCCTGTTGGCAAATCCGAAACTACTTCACTTCAAGGGCGACTTTTGACAAATACAAAACTATAGAAGCTGCTGTTAATGCAAACACAATATAAACATAAATCAATCGCGATTGTGATTCTTAGAAAATGCTGAAATGCGCGCATATGAACGTATGTATTTATATGTGTACATACAAAAACGGTAGTCGGTTTGAATGTTTGCGTATAAAGGGCAATATTTGACAAATACAAAACTAAAGAAGCGGCTGAAAATGCAAACACAACTCGATAACAATTTTGGTTGATGAATATGCTAGAATAAATGGCGCTGAATTTATTTGTGACCATGCATAAGCAAACGCGCTTGCACGTTTCAATGTATGTGTAAATGTAAATGTATTTTGCTGTCGCTGCTTAACGCGTGCGTGTCATAATTGGCCAAACGTTTTGTTTAATAGATTGCGACTGACTTAACGGAACTTGATGAAACTTTCAGCATATGATTCTATTGAATTTTTTAAATTTTATAAAAATGCTAATTCATTCACATAGTTATATTTGCAAAAATTGAAATTGCATAAAATTCACATAAATCTACATAAATGCAAAATTTGAGATAAATTATTAAATTTAAAATACCAGATGCCCCTGTGGGAAACGAGTATCACGCTTAAGGTTTCGTCCTAAGGCAACGTTCTTACTTGTTTTGGAATTGGTGCTTTGGAAATAATTATTTGTTTTGGGTTTCTATCATATTTATTTTTATTGCAGATTTCGCAATGGCGTATGTATTCTTGAAGAGTTTTGTATAGCGTTGGCCAATAATAATATTTGAGAATTTGTTTAAGATTTTCATCGAAACCTGTATGAGCACAAGCATGTGTTTCCTCTATAATAATTTCTTGGTCGTTTTTGTTTTCGATATTTAAGACGAATTTTCTGGTAAATAAAAATTTATTTTTAAAGGTGGTTTTTAAAGTATTTTGAATTTCGTATAGTTCTTCAAGACTGCAATGGATTCCTGTAGTTATATTTGGCTGTAAAAATTCTTTAAGTATTTTAATTAGGTTGTCTAGTGTGAGGTATTCTATAATATGTCTTATTTTATTGAACGGGTTACATTTTTCATGGCTAGTAAAATTATTTTTTGAAATGAGTAGTTGCTGTTTAAATTGGTTTAGTGGTTTTCTTGTTTCTTCTAATATGTAATCATGGCTGCTGTCGGCTGAATGTATAGTTTCAATGTCGGGTGCGGATTCATTGTCAGATGAGGGTTTGTTATCGGACATTTGATTGCGTCCAGTGGAGATGTGGTTTATCACTATTCTGGATAATGCGTCAACATCAACGTTGGTTGACCCAGATTTATAGAGAATGGTGGGGGAAAATTCCTCAATGAAGGCGTGCCATCTTTTCATTTTTGAATTAGGATTTCGTGCAGAAACCGCGAAAGAAAGTGGTTGATGGTCTGTTTGAATTTCTAAATTTGTAATACCATATAAGTAATTACGAAGATTTTTTAATGTCCAGATAATGGCATATAATTCCCTTTCGTTTGTTGCATAATTTCTTTCTGTTTCGGTTTTTGAAATGAATGTTATTGGTTTATTTTCTTGTGAAAGGACGATGCCTATAGCGATGTCGGAAGCGTCTGTGGTAAGAACAAACTTTTTGGAATAGTCTGGTTGAGTTAATTCAACCTTTGCAGCTAAATGTGATTTTAAAGTTTCAATCGCTGAATGGGCTTCGTCGCTTAGAGATATTTTTGTTTTTTTTTTTTGACATGTGTTTTGAAATCATACCATTATGTCCTTGTAGCAGTTTTGTCAGTGGCTTGGCTATACTTGCGTAGTTTTGTACGAATTTTCTGTAATAATTAGTTAGACCTAGATAACTTCGTAATTCTCTCAAGTTAGTGGTAGGGGGATATTTCAAAATAGTTTCTATCTTTTTGGGGTCGGTTCTGATAATATTATGAGATACCATATATCCTAGAAATTCGATTTCTTTTTTAAAGAATTTAGATTTTTCTAGAGATATTTTCATAATTGCCTTAAATAATATTTCAATGATTTCTTGTACGTCGTTGAAATGTTGGTCGATATTTTCCGAAAAGACTATTATGTCATCTATATAGATGTGGCAAGTTTTACCAATTTTATTGCGTAATATATTGTCCATAGCTCTTTAGAAAATACTAGGTGCGTTTGCTAGTCCAAATGGCAAGCGAAGAAATTCATATTTTCCATTATTAATGGAAAAGGAAGTTTTTTCAATGTCTGCGTTTTTCATCAAGATTTGATGAAAACCAGATCAATAGTTGAGAAGAACTTGGCTTTACCTAAATTAGATAGTATAACCGAGGGATCTGACATCGGATATCTATCAGGAATGGTATTGCTATTCAGTTTTTTATAATGGATAACCAATCTGTGTTTTGGTGTGCCATCTTCATTAAAGCCCTTTTTTCCTACAACCCATACTGGAGAGTTATAAGGACTTTTACTTAGCCCTATTATATTTTCATCTAACATCCTATTAATTTCTTTATTAACGAAGTTATTAACTGAATGCGGGTGAGGGTATTGCTTACTATAAATTGGAGTATCGGTTACCGTTCTGATTTCACCTCTTATATCTGTTCTATTTGTATTTGAGAGTGTTTGGTTTTAATTTCCTGAATGATTTGTTCTTCAAGATTTGCGAGGTTAACCATTTTATCAATGGAATGATTTACATTACATATGGAAGTGCTTGTAGAGGATACCGACAATTTCTGTTGTCTGCTCTTTTTAGCTTTCTTCATTTTATGTTTATTTCTCTTGTAGTTAATATTGGGGCAATCAGAGTCACTTGATGACGATGATTCTATGTCAGATACGTTGAATAATGAACCTGATTTAAGAGTTTCATAATTTAGATTTGTATTTACTAAATTAATTTTTTCTGTTTTATTATCATACTGCAAGGAACCTTTTGATAGGTCAATTATTGCATTGATATCTTTTAATAGGTTATAGCCGATTAACAAGTCTGCTTCTAGGTTATCGATTTCATAAAATCTATAACGTTTACCGAAAATATTTATATTATGAAAGTGTGTTATGATGCTGTATCCGTTTACAGTTTTTATTCTTTTTTATACTCGTTTCCCAAAGGGAAAAAGAGTATATTGGTTTTGTGAAATGTCCGTCTGTCTGTCTGTCCGTCTGTCCGTCTGTCCGTATGAATGCAATATTTTTCTACGCTATTGAAGCTAGAGACTTGAAATTTGGAACATATACTCGTGTATACCCTCGAATTATAAAGTGTCAAGATTTTCCGGATACGCCCACTAGGGGCGTGGCAAATCGGAAAATGGTTGCGCCCATAGTTAATAGAAATCATAGAAATCATATTAGTTGAAGAGCTAGAGAGTTGAAATTTGGAATGTATACTTGCGTTGACCACCCAAGTTCAAAAAGATATGGCGGATATATCTACGCCCATTGGGGGCGTGGCAAATCGGGAAAACTGTAACTTCTACAGTTTTAAAGCTAGAATGCTGAAATTTGGCACGTATCTTAACGCTTCGATTCTATAAAGATTGATAAAAAAATTTTATGTCCACGCCCACTGGGGGCGTGGCAAATCGGATCTGAATATAGAGTGATTTTACAAATTCAGCTATATTTTGAGCACTATTGATGCTAGAGACTTGAAATTTGATATATATACTCGGATAAGCAAGCCAAGATCAAAAAGATATGGCGGACATACCTACGCCTTCAGGGGGCGTGGCAAATCGGAAAAAGCTTATAGCTCCTACAGTTTTAGAGCTAGACGATTCCAAATTGGATGTTTGTGTTACTGGGGGCCCCCTCTATTGATTCCCCAAAAATAAATCTTACGCCCCTTTGGGGGCGTGGTATATGGAAAAAATACCCTGTAACTTTCACATTTTTGGAGTGTAAGCATCCAAACTTTGCAGTTACGCTACCCTAGACTCCTTCTAGGAACTTGCCAAATATGATATGTCTACGCCTACTGGGGGCGTGGCAAATTGGCAACAAAATTTGTAACGCCCAGCTGCAAAATTCATATGCCTGTGCCACCTATATAAATAAGCTTAATAAGAATTGCTAAGACGACAAACGGCATTTCTGAGAAATATATGTAATTCGATTTAATGTTGAAGTTCTGCAAATAATTTATCTGCTAAAATTATCATTTTTCGTATAGCCTAGGTCAGTTATGTTATTTTCTTTTTGTGTGTGTGACCCTGACAAAAAATGTAAATATCAAATACCGATATTTGTGTAATCGACTTAGTCCGAACAAAATTATTTACACACAAAAAAATTGACGATAGGTCCCATCAGGTATGTATGTATGTAGGCACGAACAGCTGCGCAACTATTTTCATGCCGTCGCCGCCGCGTCTCGAACGCGGACCCTTTTGCTTACACGCTTTTCATCTACCTGCTGCGCCACATCAGTTTTGCATTGTCTGTTGGCAAATCCGAAATTACTTCACTACAAGGGCGACTTTTGACAAATACAAAACTATAGAAGCTGCTGTTAATGCAAACATAATATAAACATAAATCAATTGCAATTGTGATTCTTAGAAAATGCTAAAATGCGCGCATATGAACGTATGTATTTATTTATATGTGTACATACAAAAACGGTGGTCGGTTGAATGTATGCGTATAAAGGGCGATATTTGACAAATACAAAACTAAAGAAGCGGCTGAAAATGCAAGCACAACTCAATAACAATTTTGGTTGAAGAATATGCTAGAATGAATGGCGCTGAATTTATTTGTGACCATGCATAAGCAAACGCGCTTGCACGTTTCAATGTATGTACATATGTGTAAATGTAAATATATTTTGCTGTCGCTGCCTAACGCGTGCGTGTCATAATTGGCCAAACGTTTTGTTTAATAGATTGCGACTGACTTAACGGAACTTGATGAAACTTTCAGCATATGATTCTATTGAATTTTTTACATTTTATAAAAATGCTAATTCATTCACATAGTTATATTTGCAAAAATTGAAATTGCATAAAATTCACATGAATCTACATAAATGCAAAATTTGAGATAAATTATTGAATTTAAAATACCAGATGCCCCTGTGGGAAACGAGTATCACGCCTTAGGTCTCGCCCTAAGGCAACGTTCTTACTTGTTATACTCGTTTCCCAAAGGGAAAAAGAGTATATTGGTTTTGTGAAATGTCCGTCTGTCTGTCTGTCCGTCTGTCCGTCTGTCCGTATGAATGCAATATTTTTCTACGCTATTGAAGCTAGAGACTTGAAATTTGGAACATATACTCGTGTATACCCTCGAATTATAAAGTGTCAAGATTTTCCGGATACGCCCACTAGGGGCGTGGCAAATCGGAAAATGGTTGCGCCCATAGTTAATAGAAATCATAGAAATCATATTAGTTGAAGAGCTAGAGAGTTGAAATTTGGAATGTATACTTGCGTTGACCACCCAAGTTCAAAAAGATATGGCGGATATATCTACGCCCATTGGGGGCGTGGCAAATCGGGAAAACTGTAACTTCTACAGTTTTAAAGCTAGAATGCTGAAATTTGGCACGTATCTTAACGCTTCGATTCTATAAAGATTGATAAAAAAATTTTATGTCCACGCCCACTGGGGGCGTGGCAAATCGGATCTGAATATAGAGTGATTTTACAAATTCAGCTATATTTTGAGCACTATTGATGCTAGAGACTTGAAATTTGATATATATACTCGGATAAGCAAGCCAAGATCAAAAAGATATGGCGGACATACCTACGCCTTCAGGGGGCGTGGCAAATCGGAAAAAGCTTATAGCTCCTACAGTTTTAGAGCTAGACGATTCCAAATTGGATGTTTGTGTTACTGGGGGCCCCCTCTATTGATTCCCCAAAAATAAATCTTACGCCCCTTTGGGGGCGTGGTATATGGAAAAAATACCCTGTAACTTTCACATTTTTGGAGTGTAAGCATCCAAACTTTGCAGTTACGCTACCCTAGACTCCTTCTAGGAACTTGCCAAATATAATATGTCTACGCCTACTGGGGGCGTGGCAAATTGGCAACAAAATTTGTAACGACCAGCTGCAAAATTCATATGCCTGTGCCACCTATATAAATAAGCTTAATAAGAATTGCTAAGACGACAAACGGCATTTCTGAGAAATATATGTAATTCGATTTAATGTTGAAGTTCTGCAAATAATTTATCTGCTAAAATTATCATTTTTCGTATAGCCTAGGTCAGTTATGTTATTTTCTTTTTGTGTGTGTGACCCTGACAAAAAATGTAAATATCAAATACCGATATTTGTGTAATCGACTTAGTCCGAACAAAATTATTTACACACAAAAAAATTGACGATAGGTCCCATCAGGTATGTATGTATGTAGGCACGAACAGCTGCGCAACTATTTTCATGCCGTCGCCGCCGCGTCTCGAACGCGGACCCTTTTGCTTACACGCTTTTCATCTACCTGCTGCGCCACATCAGTTTTGCATTGTCTGTTGGCAAATCCGAAATTACTTCACTACAAGGGCGACTTTTGACAAATACAAAACTATAGAAGCTGCTGTTAATGCAAACATAATATAAACATAAATCAATTGCAATTGTGATTCTTAGAAAATGCTAAAATGCGCGCATATGAACGTATGTATTTATTTATATGTGTACATACAAAAACGGTGGTCGGTTGAATGTATGCGTATAAAGGGCGATATTTGACAAATACAAAACTAAAGAAGCGGCTGAAAATGCAAGCACAACTCAATAACAATTTTGGTTGAAGAATATGCTAGAATGAATGGCGCTGAATTTATTTGTGACCATGCATAAGCAAACGCGCTTGCACGTTTCAATGTATGTACATATGTGTAAATGTAAATATATTTTGCTGTCCCTGCCTAACGCGTGCGTGTCATAATTGGCCAAACGTTTTGTTTAATAGATTGCGACTGACTTAACGGAACTTGATGAAACTTTCAGCATATGATTCTATTGAATTTTTTACATTTTATAAAAATGCTAATTCATTCACATAGTTATATTTGCAAAAATTGAAATTGCATAAAATTCACATGAATCTACATAAATGCAAAATTTGAGATAAATTATTGAATTTAAAATACCAGATGCCCCTGTGGGAAACGAGTATCACGCCTTAGGTCTCGCCCTAAGGCAACGTTCTTACTTGTTTTTATTTAACGTAGGGCCCACGTTGGGCTCCAATAAATCTGCTTGCCTTTGCAAGTTGATAAAAAATTATTATACCCTGAGGTCATTGAAAATGGGAAATCAGGGTATAATGGTTTTGTTAAATGTATGTAACAGGCAGAAGCCTGTTGTTGCCGTCTGTCGGTCTGTTCGTCCGTCCGTCTGTCCGTATGTTTGAACGCGTCGATTGAAGCATCTAGACAAGCTAGAGACTTGAATTTTTATACTCGTTTCCCAAAGGGAAAAAGAGTATATTGGTTTTGTGAAATGTCCGTCTGTCTGTCTGTCCGTCTGTCCGTATGAATGCAATATTTTTCTACGCTATTGAAGCTAGAGACTTGAAATTTGGAACATATACTCGTGTATACCCTCGAATTATAAAGTGTCAAGATTTTCCGGATACGCCCACTAGGGGCGTGGCAAATCGGAAAATGGTTGCGCCCATAGTTAATAGAAATCATAGAAATCATATTAGTTGAAGAGCTAGAGAGTTGAAATTTGGAATGTATACTTGCGTTGACCACCCAAGTTCAAAAAGATATGGCGGATATATCTACGCCCATTGGGGGCGTGGCAAATCGGGAAAACTGTAACTTCTACAGTTTTAAAGCTAGAATGCTGAAATTTGGCACGTATCTTAACGCTTCGATTCTATAAAGATTGATAAAAAAATGTTATGTCCACGCCCACTGGGGGCGTGGCAAATCGGATCTGAATATAGAGTGATTTTACAAATTCAGCTATATTTTGAGCACTATTGATGCTAGAGACTTGAAATTTGATATATATACTCGGATAAGCAAGCCAAGATCAAAAAGATATGGCGGACATACCTACGCCTTCAGGGGGCGTGGCAAATCGGAAAAAGCTTATAGCTCCTACAGTTTTAGAGCTAGACGATTCCAAATTGGATGTTTGTGTTACTGGGGGCCCCCTCTATTGATTCCCCAAAAATAAATCTTACGCCCCTTTGGGGGCGTGGTATATGGAAAAAATACCCTGTAACTTTCACATTTTTGGAGTGTAAGCATCCAAACTTTGCAGTTACGCTACCCTAGACTCCTTCTAGGAACTTGCCAAATATGATATGTCTACGCCTACTGGGGGCGTGGCAAATTGGCAACAAAATTTGTAACGCCCAGCTGCAAAATTCATATGCCTGTGCCACCTATATAAATAAGCTTAATAAGAATTGCTAAGACGACAAACGGCATTTCTGAGAAATATATGTAATTCGATTTAATGTTGAAGTTCTGCAAATAATTTATCTGCTAAAATTATCATTTTTCGTATAGCCTAGGTCAGTTATGTTATTTTCTTTTTGTGTGTGTGACCCTGACAAAAAATGTAAATATCAAATACCGATATTTGTGTAATCGACTTAGTCCGAACAAAATTATTTACACACAAAAAAATTGACGATAGGTCCCATCAGGTATGTATGTATGTAGGCACGAACAGCTGCGCAACTATTTTCATGCCGTCGCCGCCGCGTCTCGAACGCGGACCCTTTTGCTTACACGCTTTTCATCTACCTGCTGCGCCACATCAGTTTTGCATTGTCTGTTGGCAAATCCGAAATTACTTCACTACAAGGGCGACTTTTGACAAATACAAAACTATAGAAGCTGCTGTTAATGCAAACATAATATAAACATAAATCAATTGCAATTGTGATTCTTAAAAAATGCTAAAATGCGCGAATATGAACGTATGTATTTATTTATATGTGTACATACAAAAACGGTGGTCGGTTGAATGTATGCGTATAAAGGGCGATATTTGACAAATACAAAACTAAAGAAGCGGCTGAAAATGCAAGCACAACTCAATAACAATTTTGGTTGAAGAATATGCTAGAATGAATGGCGCTGAATTTATTTGTGACCATGCATAAGCAAACGCGCTTGCACGTTTCAATGTATGTACATATGTGTAAATGTAAATATATTTTGCTGTCGCTGCCTAACGCGTGCGTGTCATAATTGGCCAAACGTTTTGTTTAATAGATTGCGACTGACTTAACGGAACTTGATGAAACTTTCAGCATATGATTCTATTGAATTTTTTACATTTTATAAAAATGCTAATTCATTCACATAGTTATATTTGCAAAAATTGAAATTGCATAAAATTCACATGAATCTACATAAATGCAAAATTTGAGATAAATTATTGAATTTAAAATACCAGATGCCCCTGTGGGAAACGAGTATCACGCCTTAGGTCTCGCCCTAAGGCAACGTTCTTACTTGTTTTGTTGTTGATTTGTTTATTTATTAAATTATTTATTTATTTTTGATTTACATACATTCTAGTTGAATAAAATTTAAAAATTATAATTTAATTTTGCAAAATTTAATGTTATATGCAAGCTATATAGCGTATGAAACAATGCAAATCGGACGGGGCTCAGGGAATCTCCTAGTCCGTGACCTCCGACTAGAGTTTTCTTACTTGTTCTTAAATTTTGTGATATTGTTTCTGTCTTCTATTTTTATTACTTTGTAGGGCCTTGGATATTGATTATTTAATTTATGACCTGAGTCGTTTTTAAGTAGTACTAAGTTTTCTATTTCTAACTTTAAATCATTAATCTTTTTATCATATTCTATTTTACTTTTTTGTTTTTATATTTCAATCATTGTTTTTTTGTACGCTATCTGTAATTTGTATCTGTAATTTAAATTTGAATTCTTTTGCATAATCATCCAAATTGTTTATAGGATCTATTTTAGATGAAGTATTGAATTCTATGAACTGTTTGGTAATGTTACGGTAGGTAAACAAGTTCATACGGACAGTAATCATGTGCCGTCGATGGAGTAGTATTACAACAATATGTGAAGTAATTCAACCATTCATCCCTGTTGTTTGTATGGTGGATTTAATAAAACTGAAGAGAATTTCACAATGCATGTACTTATGTTGCTAACATAACATAACATAATAGGGATGCCAGATCATATTGAACTTACTGTTAATAATAATGTTAACGTACTATTTCAACACTTTTGCTTAAGTTTAATATTATCTGCAAAACTTAATTATTTTTCATTCCAAGAGAATCGACAAACTCGCAATGCTTTTGCTTACTTAAACATTTAGTTAATATGTCTGCTACATTCTTTTGTGTGCTTACGTATTCTAAGTTAATGTCATTATTATGAACTTTTTCTCGAATAAAATGAAACTTAACATCTATATGTTTAGTGCGCTTATGGTGGACAGGATTTAGCGCAATTTGTTTAGCGCTAATGTTGTCGCAAAAGATAGTCATCGAGTCCAGATTTGCGTATCCAATCTCTTGAAGCAGCCTGCGCAGGTACACGGCTTCTTTTGCTGATGTTGACAAAGCTACGTACTCTGCTTCAGTACTACTTTGTGCGACGACGGATTGCTTTGCTGATGCCCACGAAAATGCACTTCCAGCCAAAAAGAACGCGTAGCCAGAATATGATTTCCTGTCAATCACATCGTTAGCCCAGTCTGCATCTGCAAATCCAACCACAGGATCCGCTGACTGTTTGTAAACCAATGCCATGTTCATGGTGCCGGCCAGATAACGCAACACATGCTTAGCTGCCGTTTGATGTTCCACATGAGGGTCGATGTTACTTTGTGACAGTTTACATATGGCGTGTAAAATGTCCGGACGGCTCAATACTGCTAAATACATGAGCGAACCGATTAATGACTGAAAACTTGTTATATTTACCTTAGCACATTCAGTCTTTGTGCAACCAGCTTGGAAACCAGGATCTAATGGTGTAGATACTGGACGGCAGCATTCCATACCATACGTCTTCAAAAGATCATTTATGTATTTGCGTTGACACACACGGATTGTGCCTTGCTTGCCTTCTCTTTGTACCTCCAAGCCAAGGAAGTAGTTTAGCTGGCCTCCATCTTTCATGTCGAACCTTGATTTGATTTGCTGCTTGATGTCTTCGACGTTTTCTTCAGTTGGACATAAGATAATCAAGTCATCAACGTAAACTGCGATGTAGCTGTACTGTTGCTCTTCCTTTTTGAAATATAGACAGGCTTCATTTTTGCTTCTCTGAAAGCCCATCGTCTGGAGAACCTCGTTGAGGGTGTCGTTCCATACTCTGCCAGACTGCTTCAGCCCGTAGATGGCTTTGCGTAGTTTGAGAACTTTGCCACTGTTCTCCTCATCTACAAAGTTTGGCGGTTGCTTTAGGTAAACGTCTTCGTCCAGCTTGCTATTCAAGTAAGCGTTTGAAATGTCGACTTGGTGCATGTGCAACTTCTTCTCAGCTGCAATGGCAAACAGCATCCTGATTGTTTCATATCGTATGACAGGTGAGTACGTTTCCCAATAGTTGATGCCGAACTGTTGTCCACATCCTTTGGCTACAAGTCGCGATTTGAACCTTTCAATCGTCCCATCCTTGTCTTTCTTCACCCGAAAAACCCATTTAGTGCCTATAGCTTTTGCATTTTCCGGTAGATCAACTAATGACCATGTATCATTTGCTATAAGGGCATCGAATTCGGACTGCATTGATTTTTGCCACTCAACTTTGTGTTGGCCGTCTAGTGCCTCTTGCACTGACTGGGGTGTCTCGATGTCATCTATCTGGTTTGAACTTTGGAGCATATGATATTCCTTTCATGGTCTTCCTCGCATTCCTGTACGAATAATTTTAGGTCTTCCAGCCGCACGTTTTGGTTGCTCACTACCCTCATCGCTGCTTTCGTCATCTGTTGCGGTAACAAACTGCTCCCCATCATCGCTGCTGTCTACGCTGTCTCTTATTATAGACTGCTCTTCGGTTACAGATGGATCTGGAACTTCTCTTGTTGACTCAAAGCGAATGATGTTTGTTGCAAAGTCGTTATTGATGTCTTTATTGAGGTGGTGTGTTGTATTGCAAAACTCACCTTCGACAAACTTGACATCTCGGCGCTCAATAACTCCTTGCTTCTCTGGGTCATACAGGCGATATGCTTTTGCTCGAAAAGAGTAGCCCACAAAAATGTACTGCTTTCCTTTAGCCTGGAACTTTGACTTCTTCGTTTTATCCAGCGCAAAAACTGTTGATCCAAATGTTCGCAGGTGCTTGACCGATGGCTTGCGTTTGTTCCATACTTCGAATGGCGTCCGATTATTTATTGCTCGTGAAGGACATCGATTTCTCAAATAAGCTGCTGTGTGCACAGCGTCAGCCCATAGAAATTCATCTAAATTTGCATGTATTAGCAAACTTTTAGCCATTTCGACGATCGTACGGTTTGCCCGCTCAGCAACTCCGTTTTGCTGGGGTGTGTACGGAACGGTTAACTGGCGTCTAATGCCGCACAAACTTAAGAAATTGTCAAACTCTTTATTAACAAATTCTTTGCCATTGTCACTTTGCAAACATTTTATCTTTTTACCCGTTTGACATTCTACGTAACTTTTGAATATTTTGAACTTATCAAAAACTTCGCTTTTAGCTTTCAAAAAGTAGACATGTATTTTTCGCGAAAAATCGTCGATGAATGTTACGAAGTACCGATTACCAGCAAGTGATTTAATGTTCATTGGGCCGCACACGTCTGTGTGTATAAGCTCTAATATGCCTTTTGTAACACGATTTGTTTTCTTTGGGAACGGTAACGCGCATAGTTTAGCCTTGTTGCAGGTGTCACAATTTATTTCAGACTGAATTCCTGGAAAACACATTCCCTTCACTAATTGTTCCTGTTCAAGTTTTTTCAAGCTTTGAAAATTAAGGTGTCCGTACCGATTATGCCATTTTGCTGCACTTTCATTTAACAAATGAATCGAACTTGTTTGAGGTTTCATGTAATAAACATACAAATCGTTTTCGCGATGTGCTTTCAACATTATTTTTCCTCGTTTGTCTTTTATCACCGCTTCTTTATTTCCAAATGTTGTGAAATTCTGATGTTCAGCTGCTGTGCTGACTGACAAAAAATTCATTTGCAGTTCTGGGACGTACAAAACGTTCCGTAGTTCAATATTAACATCATTTTCCTTGAATTTCACTGTTCCTATGCCAGGCGACTCTATATATTTTTCTGCAGCTAACTTGACCATGGACTTTTTCTGTACATAATCTTTAAACAAACTTAGCTCACAACACATATGAGAAGTCGCTCCACTGTCAATACACCAAATATATTTGTTTTGCCTGGCAATGCTGTTGCATGTATGCATTACACAATTGTTCGCTCGCTCTTCTATTGCTTGCTGATTCGCTTTCTTGCTTCGACACTCGGCGGCTCGGTGTCCCGTCTTATTACAGTTATAGCATTTGCCGTTGAATTTCTTTGGCGCGTTGCTTTGTTTTTTGCGTTGCTTTTGATCGCCGTTTCTTTCTGCGTTTGTATGTGCGTACACAGCTTCTTCCAAACGTTCTTGCTCATCGAATTCCTCTTTACGCGCTCCTTCTTCAAGAAGCTTTGCTTTTAGTGCGTCGAAAGTAGGTAAATTGTCACGCGTTTCGATGGCCACAATAAAATTTTCGAAATTACTTGGGAGGCTTGTAAGCAACATTATCACTTTTAATTCGTCATTTAGGTGAATGTCTAATTCCGCTAGCTTGTCCATTATTTCGATAAATAAGTTTATATACTCGGACACTTTATCACCTTGTTTCATCTTTAGTCGAATTAGTTTCTGATACAATTGAACTTTTCGCACTGGCCCGACCTGCACATGTACTTGTTTTAAAGCATCCCATGCTCCCTTAGCTGTTGTGCACGCCTTAATGTGCATCAACTGGGACGGCTTTACGTTTAGTATTATGCACGCTAGCGCCTTTTGGTCACTTTTGACCCACTGTGCAGCAGCACTTGCTTCCTCTGGCTTAACCAGGGTGCCGTTTGTGATTTCCCACACATCTGCTGTCACCAATACGCTGCGCATAGTCATGCACCATGTCTCGTAATTGTCTTCGCCTAGTTTTTCAATTTGTAGTGTTACACTCATTTTGTAACGTGTTTCCAAATTAAAGTACACAACTAAAATTTGCGAATTTTATTAAATCCCGAACTGCGTAACCTGGGCCCATAACCTGTTGTTTGTATGGTGGATTTAATAAAACTGAAGAGAATTTCACAATGCATGTACTTATGTTGCTAACATAACATAACATAATAGGGATGCCAGATCATATTGAACTTACTGTTAATAATAATGTTAACGTACTATTTCAACAATCCCAATCATCTTTTTCAATCGAGATGTATAAACATATATATTCGTTGAATGTTCGGTAACTTCTTTCTACTTTTCCTAAAGTCTGACGTAATCCCTGTATGACCTCCTTTTATTGGGTCATTATGATATTTTTGCAGGATTGCATTAATTTGACTTTCGTCATTTTTGTCTTCTTGTGTCACTTTTTGTAATAGCGCTCTTTTTATATTTTGTAAATTTTTATTGCCATTAATTTTAAATTCAGTCAAATTCAAAAATTTGTTTACTTGGTGACATCTGTAAGTCAAAGATTTTGTGTATTCCGGCTTCTGAAATAAGCATTTGAAAAAATTTATCTAAATCGAATTTTTCATTAGAATATAAATGTTTTACTAAAATTTGTGAAATAATCTGTATTCCTCTTTTGAGTAAACATTTGAAATTATTCATTCTTATTTTTACAAATTTCTTTACGTTGCTGCAATAGCGATTTTGTAGATATTGGGCTCATTTAATTTTTTATGTATTTTAATTTTTTCATCTGCGTAGATGTTTTCCTGTCTTTTTGATGACCTTGTTTGCACCATCAATATATTTCTGTTCATTTTAATTAAGTCTTCTACGTTTATGCGAGATGATGCATTATCAACGCAACGTGATTATCCTTCCTCTTAAGGTATTCAACTGTAAATTGATACTCTTCTAAATCTAATCTCATTCTTGTCAGTGGTCTATGATCCGTTTTTACTAAGAAATAATAGATGTAGGTCCGATGAAATGGATCCGGAAGGATGCCACGGTCTGTACATTTATGACGGAGAAATGTTACCTCGTGCATAAAGAATGAACATTTATCTGGATTTAATTTGAGGTTGTGTTTTCGATATAGTTCAAATATGCTTGTAAGATTTTTTAACATGTGTTGTTCAGAACAGCCAATAACAACTAAATCATCCATAAAGAGAAATGCTTGTGATCGTTCTAGACCAGAAAAAGCAAATTGCATCATTCTCATAAATGAGTTTGGGGCTACTTTTAGACCAGAGGGTAATCGCGTGAAGCGATATGAGCCAGTGCTCGTAGAAAATGATGTTATGTTTCTAGATTTATCTTCTAGTTCTATTTGGTGAAATCCAGACATAAGGTTTAAACATGAAAAATATTTCGCTCTTCCTAGTTGATCTAGTATTTCCTCTATTCTGGGTAGTGGGTATTTATCCGCTAAAAGTTTTTTATTTATTTGCCGATAATCTACTACCAAACGCCATTTTTTCTCTTTCGAATTTGGGAGTGAATTTTTTGGAACTAATAAAAGTGCGCTATTATATTCAGAAATGTATAGTTAGACTATACCATCTTTAATCAATTTTTCTACTTGTCTATTTATTTCAGGATTTTCTGTTTCTGAATTTCTATAGTTTTTAATGTATACTGGTGTTTTGTCTGCTATCCTTAATTTTTGTTTGTAGAAATTATTGCTTGAAATTGCTTCTGTTTCTAGACAAAATATGTCACTGACACCAGTGCATGTGATTTAACAGCAGTTGAGCACGCTTAGGCAAGGCGAACTATCGTTGTTAAAATACTACGATGAGATCGGAAAAAGCTGACATTACTAACAAACAAAACGATAATGACGCATTTCCCTGCCGCTGCGGCTGTCCTGAATGGCAATTTCAGGAATGACGCTCTACACACTTTTATTTCGGGACTCAGAAAATCACTGAGGTGGACCGTTTTTCCGGCACAGAAATGAAAGAGGAATCTTCGCAGCTAACTTTGCAAAATACTCGGAGGAAAAGCCCGAAAAGTCGAATGGCCAAAAGACCCAAAACTGGCGTCAAAATGATTAACAGGAAAAAATGATTAATCGGAAGAAGAACCCTCATTTTCAGAAAAACTCAAATATAAATCAACAAAAGGCAGGTAGTTCTAAGTGGCGCTTCCCTTCTCAAACAACACAGAACCGAGTACCTGAACCCATGGAAGTTGACTCTTCCTCGCGTTTTAGGCAACCCACCCAAGGTTATAAAAACACCCAATATTATGGGGACCAATATATGAGAATGCAACAGAACGTAAATCATTTGCCGCAAGCAGACAATACCGACGACTACAGGTCCTATTCACAACATGAGGCAGAAGCAGCCGAGGATGACTTGTCAGGAGTAGAAAGCTGCAATTTTTTAGGGGAAACTCCCTGCTCCCGTACATAGAGCCTACGATAGCAGGGCGCACTATTAGGCTATTAATCGACACAGGAGCGTCCAAAAACTATATTAAGCCCCTTTCCGAACTGGCACATTGAATGCCAGTCAACAACCTATTCCAAGCTAGGTCCATCCATGGACACACAAAGATGCAACAAAAGTGTCTCATTTACCTGTTCAAGATTAAATAATTTTTCTTCAAGCTCGAATCATTAAGAGATTTCGATGGAATCGTTGACCTTGATCTGCTAAAACAGGTCAACGCCCAAATCGGGCTAACAAATAATAATATAGAATATGATGAAGGTATGGAGGAAATCAAATTCACTAACTGTTAACAAGTGAACCACTTTGACGATCCATGACGATGACGTCCCTGCCGCTATCAGACCCACTTTCAATCGTATGATTGACAGAATGATTAACGCGTTCGCAGACGCTAATAAATCTTTACCGTATAATATAAACACTGTTGCCACAATCCCAACGGATGGCGAACAGGTATATTCTGAACTATACCCATACCTCATGGGTGTCTCTGAGTTTGTCAACGCAGAGGTTAAACATCTTTTGGCGATTGGTATAATTAGACCATCCAAGTCACTCTATAATAATCCAATATGGGTGGTCGACAAAAAAAGGTGTCGACGGGGCAGGTCATAGAAAGAAACATCTGGTGATTGATTTTCGGAAATTAAATAAAACAAGTAAGAAAACTCTAGTCGGAGGTGCCCGACTAGGAGATCCCCTGAGCCCCGTCCGATTTGCATTGTTTAATACGCTCCATAGCTTGCATATAACATTAAATTTTGCAAAATTAAATTATAAAATTTTATTCAACTAGAATGTATGTAAATCAAAAATAAATTAATAATTAAATAAATAAACAAATTAACAAAAACAAGTAAGAAAACTCTAGTCGGAGGTGCCTGACTAGGAGATCCCCTAAGCCCCGTCCGATTTGCATTGTTTAATACGCTATATAGAATGTATGTAAATCAAAAATAAATAATTAAATAAATAAACAAATGAACAAAAAAAAAGAAGAAAATCAAACATCACCGCACCTGGACTCGAACCTGCATCTATTAACTACATATGTAAAGTTAGAGCGCATCATCTCAACTAGCACAACCACCTAATGTTTATAAATTAAAAAAAAAAATTTAAAAAGTTACGCTGTTGTCACTGAGTTTAAGGGCGATATATGACAAATACAAAACTACAGAAGCGGTTGAAAATGCACAGAAGCAACTGTGCACATGCATAAGCAGACGCGCTTGCACGTTTTAATGTATGTGTAAGTGTTTTTACTGCGCGTCGCTGCTTGCCACGTGCGTGTGATAATTGGCTACACGTTTTGTTTAATAAATCGGGACTGACTTAACGGAATTTGATGAAACTTTCAGCATATGATTCTATTGAATTTTTTACATTTTATAAAAATGCTAATTTATTCAAATGGTTATATTTGCAACTGACTCATAATGGACCGAGAAGGGGTGGAGGGGGGTGGGTTAATTAGTAAAAAGAGCCGGTATCCAAAAAATAAAAAAATAGAAATTGCAGAAAATTCACATTAATCTATATGCAAAATTTAGGGGTCTAGCTCTAAAGGTGTGGGAGATATAATTTTATAACCTATTTTCGATAAGGTTTAAAATCGATAACAAAACAACAAAAATATATATCGTTTTTTGGTAACAAACTTGACCTGCGCGTGCTATCCACGGACCCAACAAAAATAATTCAAGTCTCTAGCTTGTCTAGATGCTTCAATCGACGCGTTCAAACATACGGACAGACGGACGGACGGACGGACAGACGGACAGACAGACAGACGGACAGGGCTAAATCGACTCAGCTCGTCGCCCTGATCAAGAATATATATACTTTGTGGGGTCTGACATGCCTCCTTCTGCCTGTTACATACATTTAACAAAACCATTATACCCTGATTTCCCATTTTCAATGGGCTCAGGGTATAAAAAGAAAAGAAAAACAAACATCACCGCACCTGGACTCGAACCTGCATCTATTTACTATATACGTATCGTTAAAGCACATCATCTCAACTAGCACAACCACATCATGTTTATAAATTTTATAAAAAATTTAAAAAGTTACGCTGTTGTCACTGAGTTTCGGGAACTCGACGCTTTGCGTCTACCCACTACGCCACACCAGTATTGCGTTGATTGTTGGCAAAACGCAAAGTAGTTCACTACAAGGGCGATATGTGACAAATACAAAACTAAAGAAGCTAAAGAAGCAGATCAATCGCAATTGTGATTCTTAGAATATGCTGAAATGCGCGCATATGAACGTATGAGTATGTGTACATACAAAAACGGTGGTCTGTTTGAATGTATGCGTGTAAAGGGCGATATATGACAAATACAAAACTACAGAAGCGGCTGAAAATGCAAACACAATTCAAACACAGATTTTGTTGAAGAATATGCTAGAATGAATGGCCTTGAATGGATTTGTGCACATGCATAGTAGACGCGCTTGCACGTTTCAATGTATGTGTATGTGTAAATGTTGTTTGCTGCGCGTCGCTGCTTGCCACGTGCGTGTATTAATTGGCCAAACGTTTTGTTTAATAAATCGGGACTGACTTAACGGAATTTGATGAAACTTTCAGCATATGATTCTATTGAATTTTTTACATTTTTTAAAAATGATAATTTATTCACATGGTTATATTTGCAACAGACTCTCAATGGGTGTTTTAAGGCAGGGGGGGGGGGGGGTTAATTAGTAAAAAGAGCCGGTATCCAAAAAATAAAAAAATAGAAATTGCAGAAAATTCACATTAATCTATATGCAAAATTTAGGGGTCTAGCTCTAAAGGTGTGGGAGATATAATTTTATAACCTATTTTCGATAATGTTTAAAATTGATAACAAAACAACAAAAATAGATATCGTTTTTTGGTAACAAACTTGACCTGCGCGTGCTATCCACGGACCCAACAAAAAAAATTCAAGTCTCTAGCTTGTCTAGATGCTTCAAACGACGCGTTCAAACATACGGACGGACGGACGGACGGACAGACGGACAGGGCTAAATCGACTCAGCTCGTCGCCCTGATCAAGAATATATATACTTTGTGGGGTCCGACACGCCTCCTTCTGCCTGTTACATACATTTAACAAAACCATTATACCCTGATTTCCCATTTTCAATGGGCTCAGGGTATAAAAACAACCGATGATAAGTACCCTATCCCAACTATTTCCAACATATTATCGAATATGGGTGAGACGCAATATTTTACAACACTAGACCTCAAATCGGGCTTCCACCAGATAGAATTAGCGGAAAGGGACAGAGAAAAGACTGCGGTTTCTGTAAACAATGGGAAATACGAATTCTGTAGACTTCTATTTGGGCTGAAAAACGCCCCTCGTATATTCCAGAGGGCAATAGACGATGTCCTCAGGGATCAAATTGGAAAAACATGTTACGTCTATGTGGATGACGTAATAATTTTCTCCCCCAATAAGGAAGACCACATCAAACACATCGAGTGAGTCTTGAAAAGCCTTAGGGATGCAGGCATGAGGGTTTCTCAAGAAAAATCCAAATTCTTCAAAAAGGATGTGGAATATTTGGGATTCACAGTATGCAGAGGTGGAATTCGGACATCGACCGACAAAGTACAGGCCATAAAGAATTTCCAACCACCGACAACATTGTTTAACCTTAGATCATTTCTAGGGTTAGCAAGTTATTACAGGTGCTTCATAGCAGGATTCGCCAGCATTGCAAGACCCCTAACGGAGATCTTGAAAGGCGAAAATGGGAAAATAAGCGCCAACCATTCGAAAAAAGTGAAACTCGAATTAAACCAAACCCAGTTAGATGCCTTTAACAGTTTAAAAGAATTACTAGCGTCCGAGGAGGTGCTGTTGGCATATCCCGATTTTAAAAAACCATTTGACTTGACAACAGACGCGTCAGGCCAAGGGCTCGGCGCTGTGCTATCTCAGGGCGGACGACCTATAACAATGATCTCGCGCACATTGCGAGACAATGAGATTAACTTTGCCATAAATCATAAATGAGCGAGAACTCCTAGCCATTGTGTGGGCACTGAAAAATCTCAGAAATTATTTGTACGGTGTTAAAAAACTTAACATCTACACAGACCACCAGCCCCTAACATTTGCGGTATCGGATAAAAATCCGAATGCCAAAATAAAGCGCTGGAAGGCTTTCATTGATGAGCATAACGCAAACATCATCTATAAGCCAGGCAAAGAAAATCTTGTGGCAGATGCTCTGTCTCGCCAGAATGTCAACGCTCTGGAGGACACGGCAGAATCTGATGTCGCTACGATCCACAGCGAAGAGTCTTTAACCTACACAATCGAGACAACAGATAAACCGGTAAACTGCTTCCGAAACCAGATTTTACTGGAGGAAAGCACTGTCCCACAACACAAGACATACATCTTGTTTAGAACAAAGATCCGACACGTTATTCAGTTTTCCGATCGTAATACATTGATACAAACTCTACGAGAGGTGGTAAACTCCGAGGTGACTAACGCAATATATTGTGAACTTCCTATTCTAGCCTCCATTCAACATAATCTAGTGAAGGAGTTCCCCTCCACAACTTTTCGACATTCTAAAAGTCTCGTGATAGATATATCAGACGTTACAGAGCAAAGGGAAATAGCTATAGCGGAGCACAATCGCGCTCATCGCGCAGCACAAGAGAATGCCCAGCAAATACTTAGGGACTATTTTTTTCCAAAAATGGGCCGTTTAACAACTGAAATAGCAGCAAACTGTCGAGTATGCGCTATGAACAAACACGACCGACACCCGATCAAGCAAGAACTAGGGAAGCCCCCTTTACCTTCATATGCTGGAGAAATGTTACATGTAGACATTTACTCCACAGAGGGGAAATACTTCCTAACTTGTATTGACAAATTTTCCAAATTTGCTGTCGTCCAACCAATCCGATCACGAGCGATTGTGGATATAAAGGCTCCACTCTTGCAACTTTTAAATTTTTTTCCAAAGACAAAAGCAGTCTACTGCGACAACGAAAAATCACTAAACTCAGAGACCATCAAGACAATGTTGTCAAATAACTTTGACATAGTGATCACAAATGCACCCCCCCTACATAGTACATCTAACGGGCAGGTCGAGCGTTTTCACGGCACTTTAGGGGATATAAGTCGTTGCCTAAAAAATGGAAATCACATTGAAGATACTATCGACAATATCCTCCTTGCGACAGTAAAGTACAGTAAAGTATGGGTAAGGTCCAATAGGAGACTGGGAAATAAACTTTCACCCTTATTCACCGAAGCAGTGGTTGAAGCAGACCTTGGGACAACGGTCATTATAAAAGGGAGGGTGGTCCATAAGGACAACCTTAAGTAAACCATTTCTTTAAATTTTTAATTTTTAAGAAAAAATTCTTTTTAATAACCACATTCTTTTACCTTAGGATAAAATATATTTTAGTTCTAAAAATAGTGGCTCTGACTGGAACTGAAGCGACGTCGAGACTTAATGACTATACGCACGCGGACTACATACCTATAATAGACGGGGACGTGACGATTTGGGACGAATACGGCTACATGGGACACACGACTAACTTGACGACATACGAGACATATGTTGACGAGACATGGAACTTACTGGACGGACTACCCAAAGACCATATGAGAAAGGTACTTAAGACTGACTTACAACACATAGCCACTTTAATTAGTACCCTTAACGTTCACCATAGACAGGCCAGAAGCATAAACTTGATAGGTAGTGCCCTTAAAGCAATAGTAGGAACCCCAGATTTTGATGATGACTGGGAGCAGATAAAATTAAAACAGGGACAATTAATAGATTCCGAAAGCAAACAAATCGAGATCAATAATAAGATTCAAATAAGACTCAACGAAATTTCAAGAGCTCTTAATGCCATCCAAAAAACAGATACTAAAGTCGAAAACTTTTACGCGTCTATCTTGGCGAAAAACAGAATGATAATTTCGGACCTAGAAGATTTGATTCTTTCTATTTCACTCGCAAAAATAAATTTAATTAGCCCACTCATTTTTGACAGCATTGACGTAAAAGAGTTTTGCTCATTTAACTCTTTTACGTCAATGTCATTTAACTCTTTTACGTCAATGTCACAAATGTTAGCGTAACAGACCTACTAGAGGTATCTAATATTAAAGCTTTTCAAAATTCCCAACTACTATATTTTTTAATCAAATTCCCTAGACCTAAGTTACATTGGAAAAAAATCAATATTTTTCCTGTTCAGCATAGTAATGTAATAATAGATTTAGAAGAAGGCGACGTGGTGGCGAGAGCACTACCTTCTGCAATCAAATGCAGAAAGCGACGTGTGCCCAGTAAGTAGTCTCAGGTGGCACTATACAATGCGCTACACGCCATGGGCATCTAGAGCCAATAATTGTGGTCGATAAAGGCGTCATAATCATCAACAGCTCCACGATTCACGTAGTAGACAGCACCGGAACTAGCCAGCAGGTCACGGGGACTTATTTAGTCACCTTCGATGACCACATCTCATTGAACGGAACTCGTTACGAAACTCATAGGGGTATTCTGAGAAAGAAACCAGCAGTTTCAACGTCAGGAATAGTCAACAGCACACTATTCCAAGAATACCTGAGCCTCCCGTTCCTACACGACCTGAGCTTGAGTAATCTTAGCCACATCAGTAACCTCAAGGCCAAACTGTTATCAAGGTCACTGGCAAATCGCAAAACCTTATAGCTCCTACAGTTTTAGAGCTAGACGCTTCAATTGGATGCTTGTGTTACTGGAGGTCTCCTCTATTGATTACCCAAAAATAAACCTTACGCCTTGGGGGCGTGGTATATCGAAAAATACCCTGTAGCTTTCACATTTTTGGAGTGTAAGCATCAAAATTTTACAGTTACGTTACCTTTGAAAAATTGGCAACAAAGTTTAAAACGCCCAGCTGCAAAATTCATATGTCTGTGCCACCTATATAAATAAACTTAATAAGAATTGCTAAGACGACAAACGGCATTTCTAAGAAATATTAAGAAATATATGTAATTCGATTATATCTTGAAGTTCTGCAAATAATTAATCTGCTAAAATGATCATTTTTCGTATAGCCTAGGTCAGTTATATTATTTTCTTTTTTGTGTGTGTGACCATACCATCAAAAATTGTAAATACTAAACTTTTTTTATCGATTATACATAAACTTGTCATTCAGAACAAAATTATTCCACACAAAAAAATTGACGATAGACCCCATCATGTATGTATGTATGTATGTAGGCACGAACAGCAGCTCACAAGAATTAAATTTGAATTTGTTGTGATGATGTACACCCACTTACTGTCCTTTGCTTACATGTACATATGTATGTGCATTTTTGTGCCCATGTGCGAAACGCTTGCGAAACTGTTGCATTATGTTATACTTAATGTATAGGTATAATGTATAAGTAAGAAAACTCTAGTCGGGGGTGCCCGACTGGGAGATATGTATGCCAACAAAAATAATTATATAATTAAATAAATAATTAAATAAACAAAATAAAGACAAGAAAAGCAAACATCACTGCAGCTGGATTTGAGCCTACATCTACTACATATGTGTCGTTAAAGCACACCATCTCAACTAGCAAAGCCACTCCCTATTTATTAAGGGAAAAACGAAAAAAATTATTTTCACACCGTCGGCGCCGTGTCTCAAACTATTCGACAACGCGATTTGTAAATAACTGCTGCGCCACATCAGTTTTGCATAGCCCATTGGCAAATACGAAACTAGTTCACAACAAGGGCGATATTGGACAAATATAAAACTCTAGAAGCTGCTGTTAATGCAAACACAATATAAACACAAATCAATCACAATTGCGAATCTAAGAAAACGTTGAAATGCGCACATATGAACGTATGTATGTGAATGTGTACATACTAAAACGTTGGTCTGTTTGAATGTATGCGTGTAAAGGGCGATATATGACAAATACAAAACTAAAGAAGCGGCTGAAAATGCAAACACAACTCAATAACAATTTTGGTTGAAGAATATGCTAGAATGAATGGCAAACGCGTTTGCATGTTTCAATGTATGTGTAAATGTAAATGTATTTTGCTGTCGCTGCTTAACACGTGTGTGTGATAATTGGCTAAACGTTTTGTTTAATAGATTGGGACTGATTTAACGGAACTTGATGAAACTTTCAGCATATGATTCTATTGAATTTTTTACATTCTATAACAAGTAAGAAAACCCTAGTCGGAGGTGCCCGACTAGGAGATACCCTGAGCCCCGTCCGATTTGCATTGTTTGATACGCTATACAGCTTGCATGTAACATTAAAATTTCCAAAATTAAATTATAATTTTTAAATTTTATTCAACTAGAATGCATGCAAATCAAAAATAATTAAATAAATAAACAAAAACAATTAAGAAAACTCTAGTCGGAGGTGCCCGACTAGGAGATCCCCTGAGCTCCGTCCGATTTTCAATGTTTAATACGCTATATAGCTTGCATATAACATTAAATTTTCCAAAATTCAATTATAATTTTGAAATTTTATTCAACTAGAATGTATGTAAATCAAAAATAAATAAATAATTTAATAAATAAACAAATTAATAAAAAACAAGTAAGAACGTTGCCTTAAGGCGAGACCTAAGGCGTGATACTCGTTTCCCACAGGGGCATCTGGTATTTTAAATTTAATAATTTATCTCAAATTTTGCATTTATGTAGATTCATTTGAATTTTATGCAATTTCCATTTTTGCAAATATAACTATGTGAATGAATTAGCATTTTTATAAAATGTAAAAAATTCAATAGAATCATATGCTGAAAGTTTCATCAAGTTTCGTTAAGTCAGTCGCAATCTATTAAACAAAACGTTTAGCCAATTATAACACGCACGCGTTAAGCAGCGACAGCAAAATATATTTACATTTACACATGTGTACATACATTGAAACGTGCAAACGCACTTGCTTATGCATGGTCACAAATAAATTCAGCGCCATTCATTCTAGCATATTCTTCAACCAAAATTGTTATCGAGTTGTGTTTGCATTTTCAGCCGCTTCTTTAGTTTTGTATTTGTCAAATATCGCCCTTTATACGCATACATTCAACCGACCACCGTTTTTGTATGTACACATATAAATACATACGTTCATATGCGCGCATTTCAGCATATTCTAAGAATCACAATTGCGATTGATTTATGTTTATATTATGTTTGCATTAACAGCAGCTTCTATAGTTTTGTATTTGTCAAAAGTCGCCCTTGTAGTGAAGTAGTTTCGGATTTGCCAACAGGCAATGCAAAACTTATGTGGCGCAGCAGGTAGATGAAAAGCGTGTAAGCAAAAGGGTTCGCGTTCGAGACGCGGCGGCGAAGGCATAAAAATAGTTGCGCAGCTGTTCGTGCCTACATACATACATACATGATGGGACATATAGTCAATTTTTTTGTGTGCGAATAATTTTGTTCGGACTAAGTCGATTACACAAATATCGATATTTGATATTTACATTTTTTGTCACGAAAAGAAAACATAACTGACCTAGGCTATACGAAAAATGATAATTTTAGCAGATAAATTATTTGCAGAACTTCAACATTAAATCGAATAACATATATTTCTCAGAAATGCCGTTTGTCGTCTTAGCAATTCTTATTAAGCTTATTTATATAGGTGGCACAGGCATATGAATTTTGCAGCTGGGCGTTACAAATTTTGTTGCCAATTTGCCACGCCCCCAGTAGGCGTAGACATATCACATTTGGCAAGTTCCTAGAAGGAGTCGAGGGTAACGTAACTGTAAATTTGGATGCTTACACTCCAAAAATGTGAAAGTTACAGGGTATTTTTTCCATATACCACGCCTCCAAAGGGGCGTAAGATTTATTTTTGGGGAATCAATAGAGGAGGCCTCCAGTAATACAAACATCCAATTATGAAGCGTCTAGCTCTAAAACTGTAGGAGCTATAAGCTTTTTCCGATTTGCCACGCCCCCTGAAGGCGTAGGTATGTCCGCCATATCTTTTTGATCTTGGCTTGCTTATCCGAGTATATATATCAAATTTCAAGTCTCTAGCATCAATAGTGCTCAAAATATAGCTGAATTTGTAAAATCACTCTATATTCAGATCCGATTTGCCACGCCCCCAGTGGGCGTGGACATAAAATTTTTTATCAATCTTTATAGGATCGAAGCGTTAAGATACGTGCCAAATTTCAGCATTCTAGCTTTAAAACTGTAGAAGTTACAGTTTTCCCGATTTGCTACGCCCCCAATGGGCGTAGATATATCCGCCATATCTTTTTGAACTTGGGTGGTCAACGCAAGTATACATTCCAAATTTCAACTCTCTAGCTCTTCAACTAATATGATTTCTATGATTTCTATTAACTATGGGGGCAACCATTTTCCGATTTGCCACGCCCCTAATGGGCGTATCCGGAAAATCTTGACACTTTATAATTCGAGGGTATACACGAGTATATGTTCCAAATTTCAAGTCTCTAGCTTCAATAGCGTAGAAAAATATTGCATTCATACGGACAGACGGACAGACGGACAGACAGACAGACGGACATTTCACAAAACCAATATACTCTTTTTCCCTTTGGGAAACGAGTATAAAAAGAAGAAAAACAAACATCACCGTACCTGGACTCGAACCTGCATCTATTTACTACATATGTAATGTTAGAGCGCATCATCTCAACTAGCACAACCACCTCATCTTTATAAATTTAAATAAAAATTTAAAAAGTTACGCTGTTGTCACTGAGTTTCGAACCCAGGACCTTTCGTTTATGCGCTTTGCGTCTACCCACTACGCTACACCAGTATTGCGTTGCTCGTTGGCAAAACGCAAAGTAGTACTACAAGGCGATATGTTACAAATACAAAACTAAAGAAGCTAAAGAATATGCTGAAATGCGCGCATATGAACGTATGAGTATGTGTACATACAAAAACGGTTCTCTGTTTGAATGTATGCGTGTAAAGGGCGATATATGACAAATACAAATACAATTCAAACACAGATTTGGTTGAAGAATATGCTAGAATTGAATTAATTTGTGCACATGCATAAGCAGACACGCTTGCTAGTTTCAATGTGTTTATGTGAGAATATATGTTAATGTTTTTTGCTGCGCGTCGCAGCTTGCCACGTGCAGCTAAACGTTTTGTTTAATAAATCGGGAATGACTTAACGGAATTTGATGAAACTTTCAGTATATGATTTGTTCAAGCATGAACACAGATCTCGCCATGTGGTGACAACATAAAAATAGATTACAAAACGTAAACGACCCTTAAGATAATGTAAGCCAAACATTATAAAATTCAGTACGTGTGATCCTCTTTCATGCTTGTAAGAGACGCCTGAAATAAGATAAGACTAAAATATAACTCAAGTGTTTGGATAGGACATTTGTTAGAATGTAAGAAATGTCAATGTAATTGAGAGATGCTCCTCTCTTACTCCTCAAACTAGGTATTTAAGGAGGAAGATTTAAAGAATAAAGACAGTTCAATTTTTGTGCTCAAACTATAACGTTGTACCATTATTTACATTTTGGTCCTTCGAGCATTCTATTGTCTCCCCCACCAGTGGTAAGAGACTTAGAATTTTTAACCAGCTCCTTAGACTCTACAGTTCTGTAGCTAAGGTAGCAAAATAAAATATTCTGTCGTTTTCCCCCACCCGTGGTAAGAAACACAGAAAATAACAATTAACACTCAAGGGTAAAAAAAAAAAAATAAAAAAACCCCTAAGAGTTGTTTTAAAGAAACAAAAAACCAAAAAAAAAAGGTTTATGTTTCAAAATTTTTTTATACAAAAAAAAAAAAAAAATTATAAAGCGTTCCGAGGCCAAAACATCGGAAAGTGAGTGTCTACAAAAAAAAAAAAAAAAAAAAAAAAATATATATATATATATATATATATATATATAATTAGAAAGCGTTCCGAGGCTAAAAACATCGGAAAAGAAAATTCATCTGAGTAGCCGAGAAGAAGCAGCATTCACGGAGCAACCGAGAATCTATAACCAGGGAGCAACCGAGAAACAGCATCAAAGAAGCAGCATTCACGGAGCAATCGAGAATCTACAACCAGGGAGCAACCGAGAAGCAGCATCCAAAGAAGTAGCCGAGAAGAAGCAGCCGAGAAGCAGCATCCAGGGAGCAACCAAGGAGCAGCAAAAGGACATCATTTCCAGATAAGTTTAGAAATAAATAGTATAAATAAGAAAAATGATGTCCGAGGCGACAATTCAGGTACTAAATAATCAGTCGACACTGATGACAGAAATCCAGCAAATGGAAGCTGGTATAATAAGTAGTGAGGAGGTTCAAAAATTAGAATCCATTAGAGCAAAGTTTATGAACAATCATAAGTCACTATTAAAAATCGGAATAGTAGATCATGAATATTTCAACAAAAATTTATATGAAAAAACAATAGGTAAAATTAAAAGTATCATTGAAATACAGTCGTGTTCAAAACAGGTTGTTGATACCGGGACAGTAATAATGTCAGAGAAAAGCGAAGTACAGAAACAAGCCGACAATTTTGAACAAAATTTAAATCAGCTCAGGGTATATTTAGAAGAAACCGAAAAGGGGTTGAATAATTCTACCTTGAGATGGAGTAACATCAGAAAAAACAAAATTAATTTTCTTTGGAGTAGGATCCAAGAAAAAATAAATTATTTTACTTCGTTAAAATATTCATTAAACGAAGATGTTGATGAGTTGAAATTCGATGCTCAGAATATGGTAGACACTTTAGAGCGCGTATCTCAGGATACAAAACCATTGAAGGTAGACGTAAAAACGGAGGATCTTCCGACGCTACCTTAAATTCAAATACCCACATTTTTTGGTGAACCCAAAGAGTGGGATCTTTTTTATGAATTATTTACAGAAATAATTCATAATAGGGAAGATTTAAGTATGCCAGTAAAATTTAATTATTTAAAAACGGCATTAAAGGGTGAAGCCAAGAGCATGGTTTCTCATTTGCTCACTGGCTCAGTTGGGAATTACCATTCAGTTTGGGAATTATTAATTAAGCGATTCGAAAATAAAAGGAAAATTTTTTCCGATGAAATAAATCGATTAATTGAATTACCAAATTTGAATATGGATTCCGCAAAAAATATTAAAAGTTTTATTGATAATAGCAATGAGGCTATACATATAATAAAACTTAAAACAAATTTACCCACAGAAGTGGACATAATTTTCGCCCACACTTTGTTGAAAAAGTTCAACAAAGAAACGCTGCAGCTCTATGAATCTTACGTCAAAAAGACAAAAGAAATTCAAGAGTTGTCAGATGTAATGGAATTTTTGGAACAGCGTTATAATTCTATAACTTCATTGAGTAATGAAGAAAGAAATAAAAATTCTAACAATAAATTTAATAAAAATTCAAATGGTAAAGAAAGCTGTCCAGTTTGTGGAATACCTGGACACTATGTGTCACAATGCTACAAGTTTAAAGCAATGAATCCAAAAGATAGATGCGAGACGGCAAAAAAAGCGCAGCTGTGCTGGAAGTGCCTTCAAATATCAAAGCACAAAAAATGCTCCTGCGAATATTCATGTGCGTTTTGCAAAAAAGCGCATAACACTATGCTTCACATTTCAAATGAAAAAGTGAACACATGTGTTTCAAAAGATACAGCACTATTGGCTACAGCAATAGTGAAGATCAGAGCAAAGAATGGTGAATATGAAAATTTTAGAGCATTGATCGATAGCGGATCTCAATGCACTATTATCTCAGAAGAGGCAGCTCAAATTCTGAAATTATACAGAATCAAAACTGTCACAAAAATAAGTGGCGTATCAGAAACGAATTCAAGTACTTCAAAGTACAAAGTTAAGATATGCATTCAATCGCTTAACACAAAAAACACACAATTTTCAACCGAAGCTATTGTTCTGCCAAAATTAATGAAAGCCTTGCCTGGTAAAACTGTAACAATTAATAAGCAAAAATGGCAAGATTTCGTATTAGCCGATCCCAAATTTAATAAGCCTAGTAGAATAGACTTAATTATAGGAACCGACTTATATTCCCAAATCATCAAAAATGGGATAGTAAAAATAGACGGACTTCTTGGACAGAATACGGAGTTTGGTTGGGTAGTATCAGGGTGTACACAATCAAAAGGAAGTACAGTGATAACAGCAACCACTATGAAAGTTGAAAATTTAGAAAAATTTTGGGAAATGGAAGAAGAAGATAATGATGACATAGAAGCTGAAATATGCGAAAAACATTTTATAGAAACAACAAGAAGAGACAATAATGGTAGGTTTGTCGTTAAAATCCCTTTTAAACAGGATAAAACATTAGGAGATTCAAAAGCCCAAGCATTGGCACGTTTTCATAACTTAGAAAAAAAATTACATAAGAATCATTCACTTAAAGAAAATTATGTTAGGTTTATGAATGAGTATATTAAATTAGGGCACATGGTTGAGACAAACGCTATGGGAAGATATTACCTCCCACATCAAGCAGTGCTCAGAGATAGTAGCTTAACAACAAAATTAAGAGTTGTCTTTGATGCTTCTGCTAAAAGCACGAACAACAAGAGCCTTAATGATATCATGTGGACCGGACCAAGAGTCCAAAAAGACATATTTGACATTATGCTAAAATGGCGTAAATGGCAAGTTGTAGTCTCTGCAGATATAGAAAAAATGTATAGACAGATTAATATTGATGAAGAAGATCAAAAATATCTTAACATACTTTGGAGAGAGTCTCCATCTGATACTTTAAAAACATTTAAACTTACGACAGTTACATACGGAACTGCATCTGCCCCATATTTAGCGACCAGAGCGCTATTAGAAATTGCTAACAAATGCAGCGATGAAAACATTAAAGAAATTATTAAAAACGATTTTTACATGGATGACCTAATGTCAGGCGCAGACACAGTACAAGAAGCTAAAAACATAGTAAATTTATTATCACTTGAGCTAGAATCAATGGGGTTCAACTTAAGGAAATGGATCTCTAATATACCAGAAGTAATAGAGAGTGTCGAACGAACAGAAGAAAACAAAGTTTTAGATATTGAAGAATTTGAATCAATAAAAACCCTTGGATAACAGTGGGAACCTATGTTAGATGAATTTAAATTTAACCTTAAATACCAAAAATTACAAAAAATTAATAAACGATCAGTTCTATCCACATTGGCTAAAATTTATGATCCATTAGGCTGGCTATCTCCAGTAACCATAGTCGGTAAATTGTTTATGCAGAAACTTTGGTTTACAGAACAAAAGTGGGATCAAGATTTATCAATTAACGATAGTAATTATTGGGAATTATTTATGCAAAATTTGTCAACATTAGAAAAAATTAGAATTCCTCGATGGTTGAAAATGCAAAACAGTTTAATAACACATATACATGGCTTTGCTGATGCATCTGAAAAAGCATTTGCAGCTGTAGTATACGCTAAAGTTAACTCTTCAGTGATGATTATAGCAAGTAAAAGCAAAGTCAATCGAAAGAAAAATAGGAAAACGATCCCTAGGTTGGAACTTTGTGCAGCACATCTGTTAGCAAAATTAATTGATAGAGTCAGAGAAGCTTTAGAAAACTCTATAAAAACCTATGCTTGGAGCGATTCAACTATAACTCTTGCTTGGATAAAGAACGGAGGTAATAAAAATAAATTTATTAGGCGTAGAGTAGATGACATTCACAAAACAAAAGAAACAATTTGGGGGCACGTAAAATCAGAAGACAACCCAGCAGATATAGCGTCAAGAGGAATTGATGCTAACAAACTTCAAGATTGTGAGATTTGGTGGAAAGGGCCTCAATGGCTGGCTAAAACGATAGAACATTGGCCAAAAGAAGAAAAATGCGATGAAATTACAGTTGTTTGTACAACAGTATTAAATAATTCTGACATAATACAAGAATTGACAGCTAAATTCTCTTGTATAGGAAAACTTGAACGAGTAGTTACCTACGTATTACGATTCATTGCCCGGAATTTAATAATCAAACAACAACAAGCACTTCAATTCGGTGAAGAAATAAAGTATTTAGCTCTGAAAAAAGACATTGATACTAAAAATAAAATTTTAAGCTTAAACCCGTTTTTAGATAAAAACGGATTATTAAGGGTTGGTGGACGACTAAGAAACTCAAATGCAAGTTTTCAAGTTAAACACCCGATAATTTTGGACAAAAGTTACTTAACAAATCTTATTATAAGAAAAGCGCATAAGGAAACATTACACGGTGGACTAAACCTTATGAGAAACTATATTCAAAGAAAGTATTGGATATTTGGACTTAGAAATAATTTGAAGAAGCAATTAAAAGAATGCACAAAGTGTGCTAGATACAAAACAACTACAATAGAACAAATAATGGGAAATCTTCCAGAATATAGGATAAACATGAATTACCCATTTCTTAATACGGGAATAGATTATGCAGGTCCCTATTATATTAAGTGTTCTAAAAATCGTGGGATAAAAACATATAAAGGTTATATTTCAGTATTTGTATGTATGGCAACTAAAGCTATCCACCTTGAAGTTGTCAGTGATCTAACAACTGAAGCCTTTCTAGCAGCTTTAAAAAGATTTATTGCTAGAAGAGGAAAATGTGCCAATATATATTCAGATAATGGAACTAACTTTGTAGGTGCTGCAAGAAAGCTAGACCAAGAGTATAAACAGGCTTTAGTAGACAATAATACAATCGCTCCTTTATTAGAAAACGAGGGGATTAGTTGGCACTTTATTCCCCCGGCAGGACCTCACTTCGGAGGTATTTGGGAAGCCGGAGTTAAATCGGTAAAATATCATTTGAAACGAACAATTGGTGATAGCAGCTTAACCTTTGAAGAAATGTCAACCTTACTATGTCAAATTGAAGCGATATTAAACTCACGACCCTTATACACAACAGGAGATGATATAGATGATTTGGAAGTACTAACACCAGGGCATTTTCTTATTGGTAGACCGAATTTAGATGCAATAGAAAATGTAAACGAAGAAAAAATTAACAATTTGGATAGATGGAGACTAATTAAAAAATTAAAAAGAGAATTTTGGATCAAGTGGAAAGAAGATTATTTGCATACTCTACAACAAAGAAATAAATGGAAACGCGGAAGTCAAAATATTGAGAAAGGTCAAATAGTGTTAGTAAAGTCGGAAAACTGCCATCCAGCTAGATGGCCACTTGGGAAAATTGAAGAAGTTCACAAAGGCGCTGACGACAAGGTTAGAGTTGCTAAAATTAAAACTCAAGAAGGTTTTGTAACACGACCCATTACTAAAATATGTCCACTCAGTGCAACGCAAGAATCAGACGATAGTACTGAAAAAAGAGAACGCCCACTAAGAGGAGGTAGAACTTCAAAACTAAAGGCATTTCTATCCCTGCTAATGCTAATGCTATTTTGTCAAGTGTCCAATTCAGCTACCGTAAAAAGTGAAGTAAAGAAATGGACAGTAGAACAAATCAACAGCACAGCTGCAATCTATCTTGACCCAATGGGAGATATTGAAGTTATAACATCATCTTGGGATTTAGTTGTATTTTATGACATAAACACGTATTTTGTCATGATAGAGAAAGGTAAAGCCGCAATACAAAAAATGAAATTAATATGTAACAAACTCCAGGATTTTGAAAATCAATGTAACATAATTCTAAATAACATGCAAAGGCAGATAAATGATCTCGAAGAAAATAACAAACTTTTCGTGGTGCACAAATCCCAAAGAGAGAAACGTTCACCCTTAAATTTTATTGGCTCAATTTATCATATTTTATTTGGTATAATGGACGCAGATGACAGAGAGGTTTTGGAAGAGAATATGACGATTCTTTTAGACAATCAACACAACATAAATGAATTGACCAAAAAACAAGCTTCAGTAATAGATTCCACCGAAAACATTATAAAACAAAGTATTAATGAGATAAACCATAACTTTCTTAACTTAAATGTGCGTATTGCAAACATGACAGAAACGCTTAAGGAAAGTTTTTTTGTTTATAAAGAATTATTTAATTTCTTTATGATGACAAAACAGTTAGACTCCTTGCTTGATGAATGTGAAAAGATTTAAGCTGGAATAATCAGCTTGCTTATCGACATCAATCATGGAAAGTTGAATGCAAATATTTTAAAAGCAAATCAACTTCAAAATGAAATCTCTCGAATTAAAGCTAAAATACCCGACAATTTCGTTTTACCCGGGAAAAGAACAGGAACAGAACTTAAAGAAGTTTACACTTTGTTAACAGCTAAATGATTCTATTTAGATAAGAAAATAATTATAAATGCTAAAATACCATTATTCAATCAACACACATCTCAGGTATTTAAAATTATCAGTAAAACGAGTCGGTATCCAAAATATAAAAGAATAGAAATTGCATAAAATTCACATTAATCTATATGCAAAATTTGAGGGGTCTAGATCTAAAGGTGTGGGAGATAGAATTTTATAACCTGTTTTCGATAAGGTTTAAAATCGATAACATTACAACAAAAATAGATATCGTTTTTTGATAACAAACTTGACCTGCGCGTGCTATCTACGGACCCAACAACAAAAAATTCAAATCTCTAGCTTGTCTAGATGCTTCAATCGACGCGTTCAAACATACGGACGGACAGACGGACGGACGGACGGACAGACAGACGGACTGGGCTAAATCGACTCAGCTCGTCGCCCTGATCAAGAATATATATACTTTGTGGGGTCTGACACGCCTCCTTCTGCCTATTACATACATTTTAACAAAACCATTATACTCTGATTTTCCATTTTCAATGGGCTCAATGTATAAAAATGCTAACTTATTCACATGGTTAAATTTGCAAGAGACCTTCAACTGGTAATGTATGAGGGGAAAGGTAATTAGTAAAAAGCGCCGGTATCCAAAATGTAAAAAAAATTGAAATTGCATAACATTCACATGAATCTACATAAATGCGAAATTTTTGAAATATTATTAAATTTAATATATCAGATGCTCCTATTGGAAACAAATATCACGCATTAGGTTTCGCCCAAATGCAACGTTCTTACTTGTTTTTCTAATGCTGCTGAGACTCAGATTTATATTAATGACTTTTACGATTGGTTGCTCAAGGGGGTTTGAGCGTTTTCCGGGTTACTTTGTGTAACTCATACTTGATTGTTGTTCCTGTTTCCTCTATTTGAGCCGCCTCTTCTCGAGCCGCCTTTAGAGTTGGTATTATTATTATTATAATTGTTATTGTTTTACCTTTGGCCACTCCTGTCGTGATTACAGCCATTATATCTACTTCGACCGAGGTTTCTGCCGCGTTGAGGGTGGTTTTGGTAAAACATAATGGTATTTGTTTCTTCGGCTTCATCATTGGATGTTTCGATGTATGCAGCTATTGCTTCATCTATATCGCTAAATAAACGAGAACGCATAATGTCTTAATATAATAATTTAAGCAATTTTTCTTCATTACTGATACAGCCTGTTTCGTACTGAGTGATCTAGCTTGTTCTAGGGTATATTCGTTTTCAATATATTCTCCCTCTAGAGACTTAGCCAATTTTTCAATTTCCTGTGTAATTATCAATTGACTTACCCTTAACGTTAGCTTTGAGTCTAGTGATTACTTGATCTACCGTATTCTCATTGCTTATTAGGTTTCTAGCTGGTCCTTTAAGTTTTATTTTAATTAAAGATACAGCCACTTGTTCATGTGCTCCCTGTATTGACTTTATCATTTCCAATGCATCCAGAAAACTACGCAGATTTTCAGCTTTACCGCTGAAATCCGGTATAATCATAGATGCAGTGTTTATGAACTCACAATTGGTTTGCGCCATGATTTGTGATTTTTGCTCTAATAAGCTGGAGATCGTTTCTGGATCTGAACAACAGTTTGTTTCTTCTGCTTCTGGTAAGTTTAGTACCTCAGGTATTGTTAGATCTTGTACATCTTTCTCTTTTATTTCTGTGTCGTTGCTATGGTCGGATTCGGATTCTATAAAAAATTCTGAATCCATATCTTCTTGGTCATTCTTCGATCTTCACTAGTTGTTACTGTCAAAGGGGTATTTAATATTGTCGGTAACGAAGTATCTAAATTATACCTCCTTTGTACTGATACTAAATTTGATCGAAGTTTGACCAGTATTCGACATACTATTGACCAGTGAGTTTGATTTAGTTTGTCCCTGTTATTATGTATTAGTGTTCGTGCTTCATTAAAGCACTCTACTAATATCTTTGCATGTTTGTTGATTGTTTCCACTTGGGTACTTCTATTTTGGGTGAGACATTTATACGATCTAGCAAATTTTGTCTTAATTTCTTGTAATGTGGCATATATTTGTTGCCATTCCATATCTGTTATTCAATTGTGTGGGAAATTCTGTAATTTTGCCCAATTATGTTTTCATTGTCCTAAGTTATTCTTAAGTTGAGACAAAAATTTGAAAATTTGTTAAGTCTTACTTTTATATCTATCTTTATTGATATATTTTTTTAATACCCTGAGCCCATTCAAAATGGGAATTCAGGGTATAATGTTTTTGTAAAATGTATGTAACAGGAATAAGAAGTGTCAGACCCCACAAGGTATGTATATTCTTGATCAGCGCGACAAGACGAGTCGATATAGCCCTGTCCGTCTGTAAGTACTCAACGAAGAGACTTGAAATTGTACATGAATACTCGATAATACCATACGCTGCACAAGTTTATAAAATTTTTCCGATAACTCATTCCATTTCAATTTTATGAGCATTTATCGATCATTTTAATGGGTTTTTAAGGTTTGTACATCGTTTGAGCTAGAGACTTTAACTTTTCTGTGTAGTTGCGTCTAATGAATCTCCGTACGTAATCTTACGTAATCTTTAGATTTTAGATACCATGCCCCATTCGCCCCCAATAGCCCCTATTTGTAAAATTCGCAAATCAAATACTAGAGACTTGTTCTTTGGAAAATATATACATATAAATGCCATTAATAAGTTGTGAAAGTTTGATGCAGTTAGTTTATCGCTAAGAAAAGTTATTAATCAATTATGTTCCCATAGTAATGCCCACATTGCTGCCCAAGCGCAGTCGCTGTGTCAGCTGCGCAGTTGACGTTATGCGTGCGTGCATATGTATGTGTGTGAATGAATACACTTGACTATGTTGGGGTTTAGTTCTGTACTGATCTTTATTCTTCTGAGGCTGGGTATATATACCCAGCCTCATGCATAATTTCAACCCTTAAATCTAATGTGTCTATTGCTGAGTGTGTAAGGCTCAGCATTGGTCTATTGTATTCTTATACTATCGCTGAGGTTGTAGGGCTCAGCGTTCGTCTATTATCTATTCTTAACCTATCGCTGACGTTGTAAGGGTCAGCGTTCATCTGGCTATTTTAAGATTCCACACATGTGGCCTTTCTTCATCTATCGCACTGCATGCTAGTCGTCAAGTGCGTAGAAGGCATGTTTACATATTTATATATATTTCTATGTCCATGCCTGAACATTCTGCCGGGGCCAGAAAGGTGACAGTCAGTAATCGCTGTCTCTGGTTTCTGCTCTTAATTATATTCAAGACAATGACAATTATTACTATTCCAATCCTTGTATAGTTTATGTTCGTGCCTGAACATTCTGCGGGGCCCGGAAAATGCGATAGCCAGATATTGTCGAGTACTCAGCTGCTTCCTTGGTCTTCTGCGCTGGTGGCGGTTCCCATTCCAAGTGAAGTCGGTTCTCTTTAAAATGTGTACACCCTTTGTAGATGTCGTCAATCGTTGAGTGTGCTGAGGCGGAGGCCGCTTGCATCATTGCTGCTGATGTCAAGGCCTCCAAATTAGGGTCATCCACTTTTTGAAGATTATGCTGCCGTAGAGCAGCTGTTGATAATGATTGCCTTTGGGATGCAACCGAATCGCTTGTAGTGGATACGATATTTTCCTTTGAAATGGTGTTGTTGCTGCTCTCAATGAAGTTTTCGACCGCCGATTTAATTGTCGTTAATATATTTGCAGCCTTAGTGGTTTCCGAAGCAATTTGTTGTTTCAATTGTTTTGCTGGGATTGTAGCTGAAGCGGAGATTACAGAATTCGAGACGATATCATTATTTTTATCTCCAGCTGTACTTCTAGTTGCAGTTGTAGTTTCGGCAGAAGTGTTTTGGACATCCTTCGGGCTGCTATCAATGGAAGTATCGTCAATCGACTGATCTTCCAATTGGATATCTTTTGATGTCGATATCGAAGATGTGACAGCAATTACACTCTCGTCCCCATCTTCCATGTCCTCCTGCTCTTGCGGTCGATCCTTTTTTGATATTTTTCCCACTGACCATTTATCTTCTCCTAATCCTCCCATGTGAGGGCTTACCGGCGAGATGAAATGCCACTCGCTGTTCCGTTTTTCTGGCACTGGTTCCAGACCACTATTTTCTTTTTTAGCGGCGGTTTTATGGCTTGATAGCTTCTGATCAGCGATGACGGTGTCCCTATTAACGGAGGTGCTCTCGAACTTGCGGATACTGCCTTCAAAATTGGTCTTCAGTTCCTTGTTCATTGGCTGGTTAATGGAGATATCCAATAGTTGGCACCTTTTTGCATAGCGCTTACACAAATAGTCCCACGCTGCATTGTAGTTGCCAACTGCAATTGAGAAATGGCTTATGACCACTGTTGCGTCTCCCTTGATACACATTTTTAGGTATATCAACTTTCTTTTGTCGCTGATATCCTTACTCTTGTGAATCATGTTCGAGAATATCTCGAAGAACGCTGGCCATTTTTTTGGATTTCCATAGAAATGAGGAAGTTTTGATTTCTGGGGCTTTGGATCTTCGAACAGCGGAAGGTCTTCTTCTATGTTCTGTAAGTCACTTACTCTTTTGTTAAGTTTATCTGACAGCCCGTCGACGAGGAATTCCAGTTCTTCTATATAGTCGCTGTCGTAGGCAGACTTTCCATATCTTGCCTGTAAGCCCGTGAACAGTGTCTGGACTTCGTTCAATCGGAAGTTTAGCTTATCTTTATGCTCAAAGATTTCTTCCTGGTTGCTTGAGTTTAGGTAGACATACACTTCTTGGACGTACTGCCTTACTTTTAGACGTTCTTCGTCAACAAGCTTAATCCACTCATCCTTTAGGCTCATACTTCTGTGTGAAAATATTATTTCCTGTTGAGTATTTTCTTGCCTGGATGTTTCCGGTCGCATTTGCCAACTTTTGCTTGTAGATGGTTTGTCGGTGTCCATAGTGTGGTCGGCAACTTCGACCTTCATCAGGACCTTCTTGTAGCTCCTGATTGATTCCATAATCCAATCATATATTTTCTCTGTAAAATATTGATGGTTGATGACACCGATTTTCTTCAGCAGTGAATGATTGGCAGTGAATTCTGCTGCCAACTTATCCACAACTGCAAACTCCTCCTTTTAAGCTATGGCCTGCAGGATGCTGTCATATATCTTGATTGTTTCTCTAGAGTTTTTGTTAACAGCATCTCTTTATTCTTTGGCTTGACCCGTTGGAGGTTTTTTTGTTTTGATCACCAGGTTGATCGTGCTGTGCCTCTACTCACAGCGTGGGTTGGTAAGCCAAAGATATTTTTTAAGCACTTTCCACAAACATTTAGTAAATTTGTGGTTTCGGCTTTTATGACCGGGATCGAATACCGTAATCACTCAGTTGGAAGCACGCAGTACTTGACTGTGTTGATTTCCAATCCGGCTCGAAGGACCATGAATGAATACACTTGACTATGTTGGGGTTTAGTTCTGTACTGATCTTTATTCTTCTGAGGCTGAGTATATATACCCAGCCTCATGCATAATTTCAACCCTTAAATCTAATGTGTCTATTGCTGAGTGTGTAAGGCTCAGCATTGGTCTATTGTATTCTTATACTATCGCTGAGGTTGTAGGGCTCAGCGTTCGTCTATTATCTATTCTTAACCTATCGCTGACGTTGTAAGGGTCAGCGTTCATCTGGCTATTTTAAGATTCCACACATGTGGCCTTTCTTCATCTATCGCACTGCATGCTAGTCGTCAAGTGCGTAGAAGGCATGTTTACATATTTATATATATTTCTATGTTCATGCCTGAACAGTGTGTATGTGTTGTTTGTATGTATGCATAAAAAAAGCGTAGAATGATACTTGGATCTTCACAGGGCTCAGGGTTTCCCCTAGTCGAGCAGGGTATCCCCTATTCGACTAGAGCACTCTTATTTGCTTAGTTCTGTATTTGTCAAGTGTCTCCCTTGTAGTGCATTAGGATCAAAGTTTAAGACCCAGCGGCGGCGACGAAAATTTTTTTTATTTTTTATTTTTATTTTTAAATATGAAGAGCCTGTTCTAGTTGAGAAGATGCACTTTAACGATACATATGTAGTAGATCTGTGTTCGACTCGAGGTGTGGTGATGGTTGTTTTTCTTGTCTTTATTATGTTTATCTATTTATTTAACTATTTATTTATTTTTGATTGATACATATTCCAGATGATTGTGAAAAAAAGCTCAATGATACAGTTTAATTTTTTAATATTTTATGTTATCAAGCTGCGTTCAGGAATGAACATAAAAATATATATAAATATGTAAATAAGCCTTCTACGCATCCAGTGCGATAGATAGATAAAAGCCACATGTGACGAATCTAAGAATAGCCAGTTGAACGCTGACCCTTACAAATATAAATTTACTAAATGTTTGTGGAAAGTGCTTAAAAAATATCTTTGGCTTACCAACCCACGCTGTGAGTAGAAGCACAGCACGATCCACCAGGTGATCAAAACAAAAAAACTTCCAACGGGTAAAGCCAAAAAATAAAGAGATGCTGTTAACAAAACTCTAGAGAAACAATCAAGATATATGACACCATCCTGCAGGCCATAGCTAAAAAGGATCAGTTTGCAGTTGTGAATAAGTTGGCAGCAGAATTCACTGCTAATTACTCACTGCTAAACAAAATCGGCGTCATCAGCCATCAGTATTTTACAGAGAAAATATATGATTGAATTATGGAATCAATTAGGATCTACAAAGATGAAGGTCGAAGTTGCCGACCACACTATGGACACCGACAAACCATCTACCACCAAAAATTGGTAAATGTGACCGGAAACATCTAGGGAAGAATATTTTCAACAGGATATAATATTTTCACACGGAAGTTTGAGCCCAAAGGATGAGTTGGTTAAGCTTGTTGATAAAAAAGCTCTAAAAGTAAGGCAGTCCATCAAAGAAATGTATGCCGACCTAGAGCCTAGCGACCAGGAAGAAATCTTTGAATATAAAGATAAGCTAAACTTCCTATTGAACAAATTTGAATCAAGATAAGCTAAACTTCCTATTGAATAAAGTCAAGACACCGTTCGCGGACTTATAGGCAAGATATGGAAAATCTGCCTACGACAGCGATGATATAAAAGAACTGTAAGTATTCGTCGACAGACTGTTAAATAAACTTAACAGAAACATAAGTGACTTGCACAACATAGAAGAAGACCTTTCGAAGTTCCAAGTTCCAAGTTCCAAAGCCCCAGAAACCAAAGCTTCCTCATTTCTATGGAAATCCCAAAAAATGGCCAGCGTTCTTCGAGATATTCTCGAACATGATTCACAACGGGAAGGACATCAGCGATAAAACTAAGTTGATGTACCTAACAATGTATATCAAGGGAGACGTAACAGTGGTCATAAGCCATTTCTCGATTGGATCTGGTAAATATAATGCAGCGTGGGACTATTTGTGCAAGTGCTATGCAAAAAGGTGCCTACTATTGGAAATCTCCTTTCAACAAATAGTGACCAAGGAAGTGGAGAGCAATGATAAAAGCAGTATCCGCAAGTTCGAGAGCACCTCCGTTAATAGGGGCATTGTCACCGCTGATCAGAAGCTAGCAAGCCGTAAAACCGCCACTAAAAAAGAAAATAGTGGTCTGGAACCAGTGACAGAAAAACGGAACACCAAGTGGCATCTCATCCCGTTCCAAAGCCCCCACATGGGTAGCAATGATGCAAGCGGCCTCCGCCTCTGCTCACTCAACAATTTGCGACATCTGTAAAGAGTGTACGCATTTTAAAGAGAACCGACTTCACTTGGAATGGGAACCGCCACCGGCGCAGAAGATGCAGCTGAGTACTCGACGACATCTGGCTCCCTCAGAATGTTCAGGCACGAACATAAAATATACAATGATTGGAATAGTAATATTTGTAACAGTTTTGTATATGATTAAGAGAAGAAACCAGAGACAGCGATTAATGACTGTCACCTTATATATATATATATATAAATATGTAAACATGTCTACTACGCACTGAACGACTAGTATACAGTGCGGTAGATAGATAAAATATGCATGTGCACTCACGCATAAGCGCGTGCTCTGCCAACTGCGCAGTTGACGCAGCGATTGCGCTTGGGCAGCATTGTAGGAATTACTATGGGAATTTAATTATCGAATAACTTTTCTTAGTGATGGACTTTCTGCATCAAACTTTCACAATTTATTAATGGCATTCAAGTGTGTATATTTGCCAAAGCACAAGTCTCTAGTATTTGATTGAAAATGATAAATCAGGGTATAATGGTTTTGTGAAAATGTATGTCCCCTTAAAATATATATATTCTTAATCAGCGCGACAAAACGAGTCGATATAGTCATTTCAGGCTGTCCGTCCTTCCGTTCGTCCGTCCGTGTGAACGCTGAGATATTCTAAAGAGACTTGAAATTTTACATAAGTACTCGTGTATATCACACGCTAAACAAGTTTACATTTTTTTTCGATAGCTCATCCCATTTCTTTTTTATTGGCATTTATGGAAATACATTGTTTGATTTAGAGGTTTTAAATTTGCTGTATAGTTGCGTGTAATGAATACGGAGACTGTGTAATCTTTAGAGTTTGAATACCAGGCGCCATTCGCCTTAAGTCAAATGCTAGTGATATGGTAAATACGTTATTAATTAGTTGTGAAAGTTTGATGAAGAAAGTCCATCGCTAAGAAAATTTCTTCAACAATTAAGTTCCCATAGTCATGCCCACATTGCAGTCCAAGCGCAGTCGTTGCGTCAACTTCGCAATTAGCAGAGCGCGCGGCTATGCGTGTGTGCATATGTGTGTGTGTATGTTTTGTTTATATGCATGAATAAAAGAAGCGTTGAATAATTTGAAGTTTGACTCTACACAGGACTCAGGGTATTTCCTAGTTATGCAGTCTCGACTAGAGCACTTTTACTTGTTTGATATGCTCCACTATGAGATGTTGATGTCCGAATCTGGCTGATATGTAATGTATGACTTTACGCAATAATCAATGCACATCTCGACATCCTAAAAAAATTTACTTAATTGTGGCCTATATGGACTAATTCATCAATGCTATAGATGTATCCATATGTGTCGTTTAGCCATTAGCAAACAATTAGCAGCAATTGTGCGCACTGTTCGGAGCTAAAGCTGACTTGCCAACAAGAATAAACAGAGCACGACCGATCTGGTATATTTCTCACGCATCTATGACCTGGATGGTATAGAGTTGTCAATCAAACTACGAATTTCTTAAGTGTTTGTCCTTGACATACCCACACAACAACACTAATCATAGATTGTCATAGCGCTGGTTCAAACGATCAAGTGCCTTCCGATAGCCTCTACCGTGTACAATGCTACTCACTTTAAGCAGCTGATCAATTATTTGAATTACGGATATTAAATTTAGTTAGCGTAGGTTTGTGCAATTTGGCGGACGATGAGAATGTAGGCCCTGCTGCCTTAGCAGAGGTTGATACATGTATTTTTTCCGTCAGCTGTTCCGTTATGCATATCTTGACGTATATGTACAGCTCCTCCAGATCAGTGCATCCTGTATTATTTTGCAACAGAACTTACTCCAATTACTAGATAGGTAGGTAGGTAGGTATATCCCGCGAAAAAAATGTAATGGTAGTTTCTAACCAGTAGTCTATACGTGGCAAAGGCCTGTTCGGCGTGTGGATAACCCCGGCAGGAATAAATTCACACGCCGCGAGAAAGAATCCTCAGCGAGTGGTACTAAATCGTAAAATGTACTAAAACTGACCAGTCGTTAATCTAATCAACCCCTTTCCTCTGCCTTACGCCCATTTTCCGAATCCTCCCGGCTGTGGGAAACCCTGCCTTTCATTATAATGAAATAGACGAGAAATGCAAGTAACAAATTTCACTCAAATTAGCGTGCCGAATATTGGTTGAACAGCAAAAGTTACAAATCCGACGTGATATGATGGCAACCACCAATAACTATCAGATGCGACCGCGTGGGATCGAATGGTGAAGGGACATTAAGTACGAAGACTGCAAATGAATAGACACTAGATGATAGTGATGACATAATAATATGATAGAGAAGTCAGAGTAAACGAACGGTGTCTCGACAGTGCTAAGAACAACGTGATAAAGCAAATGTATACACAGTTAACGCTGTGTATGCTGGATTATTTTGATGTGTCAAATTTAGTACTTTAGAATAAAGTTGCATGCAACTTTGAACAACGGCCACATTGGGAACCAAAAAATGTAGAATCAGAAGTCTGTTCCTCTCCAGCATGTTTCGCGTCCCCTTAGAGTTGAGGGTTCGAGTCCCGTGAGTGTTGACCCTTTTTTATACTAGTTTCCCGAAGGGAAAATAGTATATTGGTTTTGTGAAATGTCCGTCTTGCTGTCCGTCTATCCGTGTGTCCGTTTGGCCGTCTGTCCGTATGAATGCAATATTTTTCTACGCTATTGAAGCTAGAGACTTGAAATTTGGAACATATACTCGTGTATACCCTCAAATTATAAAGTGTCAAGATTTTCCCGATGCGCCCACTAGGTGCGTGACAAATCGGAAAATGGTTGCGCCCATAGTCAAGAAATCATATTAGTTGAAGAGCTAGAGAGTTGAAATTTGGAATGTATACTTGCGTTGACCACCCAAGTTCAAAAAGATATGGCGGATATATCTACGCCCATTGGGGGCGTGGCAAATCGGGAAAACTGTAACTTCTACACTTTTAAAGCTAGAATGCTGAAATTTGGCACGTATCTTAACGCTTCGATTCTATAAAGATTGATAAAAAGATTGTATGTCCACGCCCACTGGGGGCGTGGCAAATCGTATCTGAATATAGAGTGATTTTACAAATTCAGCTATATTTTGAGCACTATTGATGCTAGAGACTTGAAATTTGATATATATACTCGAATAAGCAAGCCAAGATCAAAAAGATATGGCGGACATACCTACGCCTTCAGGGGGCGTGGCAAATCGGAAAAAGCTTATAGCTCCTACAGTTTTAGAGCTAGACGATTCCAAATTGGATGTTTGTGTTACTGGGGGCCCCCTCTATTGATTCCCCAAAAATAATTCTTACGCCCCTTTGGGGGCGTGGTATATGAAAAAAATACCATGTAACTTTCACATTTTTGGAGTGTAAGCATCCAAACTTTGCAGTTACGCTACCCTAGACTCCTTCTAGGAACTTGCCAAATATGAAGCTGCTGTTAATGCAAACATAATATAAACATAAATCAATCGCAATTGTGATTCTTAGAAAATGCTGAAATGCGCGCATATGAACGTATGTATTTATATGTGTACATACAAAACGGTGGTCGGTTGAATGTATGCGTATAAAGGGCGATATTTGACAAATACAAAACTAAAGAAGCGGCTGAAAATGCAAACACAACTCGATAACAATTTTGGTTGAAGAATATGCTAGAATGAATGGCGCTGAATTTATTTGTGACCATGCATAAGCAAATGCGCTTGCACGTTTCAATGTATGTACATATGTGTAAATGTAAATATATTTTGCTGTCGCTGGTTAACGCGTGCGTGTCATAATTGGCCAAACATTTTGTTTAATAGATTGCGACTGACTTAACGGAACTTGATGAAACTTTTAGCATATGATTCTATTGAATTTTTTACATTTTATAAAAATGCTAACTCATTCACATAGTTATATTTGCAACAGACCTTCAATTGGCTTTGAGGGGGTAGGTAATTAGTTAAAAAAGCCGGTATCCAAAATGTAACAAAAATTTAAATTGCATAAAATTCACATGAATCTACATATATGCAAAATTTGAGATATATTATTAAATTGAATATACCAGATGCTGCTATGGGAAACTAGTATCACGCATTAGGCTTCGACCTCATGCAACGTTCTTACTTGTTTTATCCTGAGTCCACTGAAAATGTTGGTCCGTGTATAGCACGCGCAGGTCAAGTTTGCTTCATATGTTCGATAACTATTTTTGTTGTAGTGCTATCGATATTAATGTATATCGAAAACACGTTTTTAAGGCGAAGTTTGTACATTGTTTGAGCTAGAGACTTAAAATGTGTTGTGTTGTTGCGGAGGTTTTGTATGCCACGCCTCATTCGTCCCCAATAGCCCCATATTTGTAAAATGCGCAAATCAAACACTAGAGACTTGTGCTGTGAATGCCATTAATAAGCTGTAAAAGTTTGATTAAAAAACTCCAGCGCTAAGAAAACTTATTAACCAATAAATTTCCCATAGTAATGCCCACATTGCAGCCCAAGCGGAGTTTCTGCGTCAACTGCGCAGCTGGCAAAGCACGCGCTTATGCGTGCGATCATATGTGTGTGTGTGTATATATTGTTTTATACATGCTTAAAAAGAACGTAGAATGATTTGATATTTGGCTCTTCATAGGGCTCAGCGTATATCTTAGTCGAGCAGTCTCGACCAGAGCAGTCTTACTTGTTTATTATATAAATTGTTTAAATACCCAGATCATTCAAAGATAAGGGAGTATCCTAGTCGTCTACGCGAGTTCAAGTTAACAAGCTAGTTAACAACTAACCCTCGCAACAACTTATCAAGCGACCCACGCAACCAAAACAGCATTCAGTGACTCCTAAATGCAGCGTTCGATAAATTGTTAGTTGGGATCAATAGCCGCTCTACTTGCATCAAGGAGCCAGCGACAAATATGCTGAGTCGGCTAGCCGACCATGAACCCATGGCATGATCGCTTATGTCTCAATTATATATTTAGCTTTAGTCACATATTTTTACCTATATTTCCTATCAGAGCTCGCAAATAACAGTTTGACGGTTGCATTCCCGCGATCCGCTCACGAGTGCAACCGAAAAAACTGAGCAAGGTTTTTATTTTTGAGTCGTTTCGGTTTTCGGTTGATCGTTTTGAGGTAAGCATATCGCGCTTCTCTCTTAGCACGAGCGCCGCCACGGGACCGAAACGTTTTTCGGTCGCGCAATTCTGTTTAGCAAGTGAGACAAAAAATAACAGTCATTTGAAACGCTCTTTGCATGAATTGCGCTTGTAATGAAAATTAAATGATTTCTAATTTTTTTTTATTTTAATTATAAATATATGTTGTAATATGTTTATTATATATTATACTAATAATAAGTAGTAAATATTTTCATCGCTTAACAAATGATTTCTTCGTTTATAATGAAATGCAAGACCGAAAGAGACCGTTCGACTGACACTAGAGTTGTCAATTTTAGAGTCAAATTATTAAAAAAGGCTAATATATTTACGTTTAATGGGTAATATTAATTAGAAAATTGCATTAAATAGAAGTTTTACACATCAGCATAGATCTTGACATGTTGCAATTTGCAAGCGAAATTGATCTGCTAGCGAAAATAACCGTTGCTTATTATCGTTAGTGCAGGGCACTGAACGCGCGCGAGCGCATGTCCATGCATGCAAATTAACACCATAACTAGCATAGCAACTAAGTAGTTTCCCGCAAAAAATTGCAGCTTGATGGCGTGATGCATTTTCGCTTTAGGGTAGAGTTATGCTTTGCCTTTGTCTTTAAAGTTAGTTGGTTTTTGAATAAAGAAGACACAAGTTGAGGTCGAGAAAAGACTGACTCTACTGACTAACAAAATTGTAATGTCACACGACCAAGAAAGCGCTGATGTGCTTAATGCTGAAGTTAAGACCAACAAATTGCACACCTTTATTTCAGGCCTACGGAAACAACTTAGAGCTGTTATATTCCCGGCACAACCAAGAGATTTGCCTTCCGTCCTAGCTCTGGCCAAAGAAGCAGAAGCTAGCATCGAGAAAAGCATGTTTACCAATTCGTACACTAAAGCCGTTGAAGAACGAACGCAAGCAGATGAAAGCAGCAAAAACCGACCCGATAGCAAACCAAATAGAAATAATAGGGAAGAATACGGCCAAGAGAGAAACACCCATTACAAGCCTAAGAAGGAGGCTCCTCAAGAGCAACCAAACAAAGACACACAAGCGCAAGATCCGCAGCCGATGGAGGTAGATTCTTCGTCCAACGTTCATATAACAAAATGAATCAAACGATCCCAAGACGGCAACATCCTACCAATATTGTTCATGTAGACACTGAAGAACAAGTAAGAATTCTCTAGTCGCGACTACTTGACTTGGAGATACCCTGAGCCCTGTGAAGAGCCAAATATCAAATCACACTTTTTTATGTTTACATACAAGCAACACATACACACATACATATGCCAACCGCGCAGTTGACGCAGCGACTGCGTTCGGGCTGCAATGTGGGCATTACAATAGGAACTTAATTGTTTAATAGCTTTCTTAGCGATGGACTAACTTCATCAAACTTTTACAACTTATTAATAGCATTCTTAAATGTGTTTTTGTCAAAGCACAAGTCTCTAGTATTTGATTTGCGCTTTTTACAAATGGGAGACTATTGTTGGATAGAAAACCTTTTTCTACCCAAAATGGACGGAAGTTATATTTAAATTGAAAGATAAAAAACCGCGCCTGTGTGCTTTCACAACAATGGTTTATTTGTGACTAACTTAGATATGATACCTATGACATAGATATGGTACACGTACTTATCGATACATATCGCATTGCTAAAGATGACATTTTCAACACCCTTCCTCAATGCGATCATGGTTACAAATTCAAATTAACATAATTCATTTTAAACGTAACATTTCAGTAAATTTAACATGCCTGTTCTTACAAAGATTCTTAGTCATGATATATGCACTCATGTCTGTTGTACGAGCATATTTTAAGTTAATTTGACCTTCGTCTACTACTTGACGAACAAAATGATATCTTATATCAATATGCTTAGTCCGGGAATCATGAACCGGATTCCTGGCCAACTCCTGTGCGCTCATTAAATGCCATACCGCTGGGAGCAACCTTTTGCCACCAATCGTGCCTTGAATCGTTCAACAAGTCCATCTTTGTCACGTTTCAGGCTGTATACCCATTTGCATCCTACAGCCCGCTGTCCTTCCGGCAAGTCTGCTAACTGCCATGTCTGGTTCGCCATTAGTGCGTCATATTCCCGTTTCATCGCATCACACCAATCTGATGCATGAACACTCCTCAACGCCTCCTCATAGGATGATGGCACCTTCACGTTGGTAGCAACCAGAGCCCCAAGAACGTTGTGCTGCTTTCGAGGCCGGCCTGGCTTGCCAGTTCGAATCAGCCTTGGTCAGCCTGGATTAATGCGGGGAACTGTGTCATGCTCAACTTTCACAGTTGCGTCCTCGCTTCCTTTGTTCTTGCTACCTCCATTGCTGCTGCGTCCCTCGCAGCTGTCTCGATCGCTGCTGCGTCCCTCGCTGCTATCCCGATCGCTGCTGCCAGAGCCATCACTCTCGTTACCAGGCTGCATGGTAACTTTAGATGTTGGCAGCTCAGTTACAGATGAATAGTTGTCATCTGCGTCCTCATTGAAAAGAACATCTCGCCTCTCAATCACCTGACGGGATACTGGGTCGTACAAACGATAGCCTTTGCTTGCTACCGAATACCCAATCATGCGGTATTCTTAGCCCTTTGCTTGCAGTTTGCTCTTCCTTGGACCCTTGTCCAAAGCTACTGCAATTGAACCAAAAACTTTTAGATGGCCAACAAAAGGTTTCTTACCAGTCCACGCTTCCATAGGCGTCATACTGCCTAAAGCACTGGTTGGCGATCGATTCCGTACATATACGGCTGCGTTGACTGCTTCAGCCCACAAAGATTCGACCAATCTTGATCCCTTGACTCTTCAGGTATTCGTCAAACGGCTTATTGACAAATTCACCTCCATTATCGCTCCGGATACATTTGAGACACTTTCCTGTTTGCCGTTCAACCAACGTTTTGAGCTCGACGAACATCTTGAAGACTTCATCCTTCCTCCGAAGGAAATTTACGAAGATCCGCCTTGACTTGTCGTCAATAAAGGTTAAGAAATACCTCGATCCAGCTAAAGACTGTGTTCTAAAAGGCCCGCACACATCAGCATGAACCAACTCCAATATGCCTCGCACTCTATTGGCAGTTGCATCAGGAAATGGCTGCACATGAATTTTACTTAGCATGCAAATTTTACAATTCATGTTCTCCTTGAAAACCATGTTTTCAATACCACTCACCATTCCTTTCTTGATCAGGTCTTTCAAGCTGTTGACATTCAAATGGCCATACCGTTTTTGCCACAGCACACCATCTGCCTTAGCTGCATCATAGCAGCTATTTTGCTTTCCTTGAAACATATACAAGTCTTCCACCTTTGAATGAATACACTTGACTATGTTGGGGCTTAGTCGAATACTCATGAATGACTACACGGACTGTGATGTTGTTTAGTCTGTATTGTACTGATCTTTATTCTTCTGAGGCTGGGTATATATACCCAGCCTCATGCATAATTTCAACCTGTGTCTCAATCTAATGTGTCTATTGCTGAGTGCGTAAGGCTCAGCATTGGTCTATTGTATTCTTATACTATCGCTGAGGTTGTAGGGCTCAGCGTTCGTCTATTATCTATTCTTAACCTATCGCTGACGTTATAATGTCAGCGTTCATCTGGCTATTTTAAGATTCCACACATGTGGCCTTTCTTCATCTATCGCACTGCATGTTAGTCGTTAAGTGCGTAGATGGCATGTTTACATATTTATGTATATTTTTATGATCATGCCTGAACATTCTGCGGGGGCCAGAAAAGGTGACAGTCAGTAATCGCTGTCTCTGGTTTCTGCTCTTAATTATATTCAAGACAATGACAATTATTACTATTCCAATCCTTGTATAGTTTATGTTCGTGCCTGAACATTCTGCGGGGTCCGGAAAATGTGATAGCCATATATGGTTCGGTACTCAGCTGCTTCCTTGGTCTTCTGCGCTGGTGGCGGTTCCCATTCCAAGTGAAGTCGGTTCTCTTTAAAATGTGTACACCCTTTGTAGATGTCGTCAATCGTAGAGTGTGCTGAGGCGGAGGCCGCTTGCATTATTGCTGCTGATGTCAAGGCCTCCAAATTAGGGTCATCCACTTTTTGAAGATTATGCTGCCGTAGAGCAGCTATTGATAATGATTGCCTCTGGGATGCAACCGAATCGCTTGGAGTGGATACGATATTTTCCCTTGAAATGGTGTTGTTGCTGCTCTCAATGAAGTTTTCGACCGCCGATTTAATTGTCGTTAATATATTTGCAGCGTTAGTGGTTTCCGAAGCAATTTCTTGTTTCAAAGCCTCTGCTGTGGTCGCTGAAGCGGTGTTTGCTGAATTTGAGACGATATAATCATTTTTATCTCCAGCTGTACTTCTAGTTGCGGTTTCAGTTGTGGCAGAAGTTTTCTGGACATCTTTCGGGCTGTTATCAATAGAAGTATCGTCAATCAACTGATCTTCCAATTGGATATCTGATGATGTCAATATCGAAGATGTGACAGCAATTACACACTTGTCCCCATCTTCCATATCCTCCTGCTCTTGCGGTTGATGCATTTTAGATATTTTTCCCACTGACCATTTATCTTCTCCTAATCCTCCCATGTGAGGGCTTACCGGCGAGATGAAAGGAAGTTTTGGTTTCTGGGGCTTTGGATCTTCGTACAGCGGAAGGTCTTCTTCTATGTTCTGCAAGTCACTTATTCTTCTTAAGTTTATCTAACAGCCTGTCGACGAGGAATTCCAGTTCTTCTATATAGTCGCTGTCGTAATCAGACTTTCCATATCTTGCCTGTAAGCCCGCTAACAGTGTCTGGACTTCGTTCAATAGGAAGTTTAGCTTATCTTTATGTTCAAAGATTTCTTCCTGGTTGCTTGACTTTAGGTAGGCATACACTTCTTTGATTTACTGCCTTATTTATAGACGTTTTTCGTCAACAAGTTTAATCCACTCATCCTTTAGGCTCATACTTCTATGTGAAAATAATATTTCCTCTTGAGTATTTTCTTGCCTGGATGTTTCCGGTCGCATTTGCCAATTTTTGCTTGTAGATGGTTTGTCGGTGTCCATAATGTGGTCGGCAACTTCGACCTTGAAGTACACGGACTGTGATGTTGTTTATTCTGTATTGTAATGAAGTTTATTCTTCTGAGGCTGCGTATATTTACGCAGCCTCATGCATAATTTCAACCCTTAAATCTAATGTGTCTATTGCTATGTGTGTAAAGCTCAGCATTGGTCTATTCTTATATTATCGCTGAGGTTGTAGGGCTCAGCGTTCGTCTATTATCTATTCTTATCCTATCGCTGACGTTGTAAGGGTCAGCGATCATCTGGCTATTTTAAGATTTCACACATGTGGCCTTTCTTCATTTACCGCACTGCGTGTTAGTCGTTAAGTACGTAGATGGCATGTTTATATATTTATGTATATTTTTATGTTCATGCCTGAACATTCTGCGGGGGCCAGAAAAGGTGACAAGTAGTAGTTGCTGTCTCTGGTTTCTGCTCTTAATTATATACAAGACATTGACAATTATTACTATTCCAATCCTTGTATAGTTTATGTTCGTGCCTGAACAACCTTATTTGCTTTTACCATGCAAAAACCTTTTTGCATTACTTTTGCATACTCTGGCCCAAAAGTTATAAAGTAATTATGTTTCACAGTGCTGCTCACTGAGAAAAAATTTCGCTCATTTTCGGCACATAGAGAACATCTTTTAACAGCAACGTGCATAATTCTGTCTCCAGCTTTACTTCTCCTTTTCCTTCTGCTCTCAGGAAACCAGAGTCAGCCAGACTAATCATTTCTGTGTGTTTAACAAACTTTGTGAATAACTTTTTATCACAACACATGTGGCTTGTTGCGCCACTATCCAAGCAGCACATACTCTTTTTCAAATGATCTGCGCTCAACGCATTTAATAAACTGCACTGCTTGTTCTCTCTTCCATTCGTCTTTTTCTCATTAGCGCTCTCTTTCTTACACTCAGCCTTCATATGCCCGCGCTCGCCACACTTGAAACATATCATATTTTTGTTTCCCTGCTTTTTCGCTCTCTGCGCGGCTGGCTTGTGTGTTGCACAAAATGCTTTTACGCATTCGTTCTTTGCGTTCTCCCTCCGCTGGCTCTCTTCCCTCACTTTGATGCATAGAGCGTTGAAGGGCGGCAGACTGTCGCGCGTCTCTATGGCGACAACGAAATTTTCGTAACTTTCTGGAAGACTCGACAGCAAAATAATTGTGCGCAATTCGTCGCATAGCTCAATTCCTACTGTCCCGAGGCTATCCAGAATTCAAACGAATTTATTTATATAAATGCTTTGCCCTTGCTCCATGCGCTTGAAAAGCAATTTCTTGTAGAGCTGAACCTTACGTGTTGGTCCACTCGGCTGATGGACATCTCTTAGCTGATTCCATGCCTCGGACGACGTCTTGCAATCTTTCAAATAGCCCAATTGTGAAGGTTTCACACTTAACGTGATCACTGACAGCGCCTTCTCATCTTTGGCCTGCCAATTCACATTCTCAGGAGTATTCGTTGGTAGCAATCCACCTGATGCTACACTCCACAGCTCCTGGTGCACCAACACACTCCGCATTTGAACGCGCCAGGTTTCATAATTGCCTTCGTCCAACTTTTCTATTTGATAAATTCCGCTCATAGCTATTATCAATTAGTTCCTGAGTCACACCGATGTTAATAGTTCGTAACTAAAAACAAACTCTTTATATTTCAATTAAACATCCGCGCCTGGGCCCATAACCTTTGTTGGATAGAAAACCTTTTTCTACCCAAAATGGACGAAAGTTATATTTAAATTGAAAGATAAAAAACCGCGCCTGTGTGCTTTCACAACAATGGTTTATTTGTGACTAACTTAGATATGATACCTATGACATAGATATGGTACACGTACTTATCGATACATATCGCATTGCTAAAGATGACATTTTCAATAACTATGAGGGGCGAATGAGGCGTATCATTCAATATCTAAAGGTTACGTAATCTCCGTATTCATTACACGCAACTATACAGCAAAGTTGAAGTCTCTAGCTCAAACGATGTACAAACCACGCCTTAAAAACACATTAAAATTATCGATAAATGCTTATAAAATCGAAGTGGAATGAGCTATCAAAAAAATGTATAAGCTTGTGCAGCGTATGGTATTAACGAGTATTCATGTAAAATTTCAAATCTCTACGTTGCGTACTTAAAAATATCTCAGCCTTCGCACGGACGAACGGACAGGGCTATATCGACTCGTCTTGTCGCGCTGATCAGAAATATCTATACCTTATAGGTTGTGGCACACCTCCTTCTGCCTGTTACATACATTTTTACAATCCTTTATATCCTAATTTCCCATTTGAAATGGGCGCAAGGTATAAAAAAGGCAGCGAACGAATATTAAAAATGCTAACTGATAAAGGCACGTCAAAAATTTATAATATAATAAATAATATCATAATGGTATAGGATTCGACTCGTTAATACAAACCGAAGTAAAGAAAAGAAATTCAATACCAGAGATGCACCGACGTAAATTTCACCGATGTAAACGACATAGTGGTACCTGACTCCATTTGAAAGGAGTCCAGAAATATGATATATGATAATAAGAACAAGTAAGAGTGCTCTAGTCGAGACTGATGGACTAGGGGTTACCCTGAGCCCTGTGAAGAGCCAAATATCAAATCATTCTACGCATATGTTATGTCTACGTAAATGACGTCATAGTTTTCTCAAAGAGTGAATCAGACCATGTCAACCACATCGACATAGTATTTAAATGCTCGATCGAAGCCAATATGAGAGGAGGAGAAAGCTAGCTTCGTTAAGGAAGCCGTAGAATACCTGGGTTTCATTGTAAGTAAGGAAGGGACAAAGTCTAACCCTAAAAAAGTCAGGGCCACTCAAAAATACCCCGCACCCAAAAACATCTACAGTGTCAGATCAATTCTGGGTCTCTAAAGCTACAACAGAGTCTTCATAAAGGACTTTGCAGCTATAGCTCGACCAATAACATATATTCTGAATAGTGAGAACGGCTCAGTAAGTAATTTTCACGTATCCCGACTTTAAGAAACATTTTGACGTAACCACCGACGCCTCGGCCAGCGAAATCGGTGCGGTACTATCTCAAGAAGGTAGATCTATCAATATGATTTCACGTTGCTGGCCATTGTGTGGGCTTTAGGTAAATTGCAGAACTTTCTGAATGGCTCCAGGGAAATTAATATTTTCACAGAGCACCAACCACTCACCTTTGCAGTAGCGGACAAAAACATCAACGCAAAAATGAAAAGGTGGAAAGCCTAAATTGACTAACACAGCGTTAAGGTTTGCTATAAACCGGGTAAAGAAAATTTTGTTGCTGATGATCTATCCAAAGAAAATCTTAATGCTCTACAAAACGCCTCACTTCTGTTCATAGTGAACTTTTACTGTCCTACACGGAGGCCGGGCTTTTATCGGGTACCCGTGGTCACCCGCGGTTACCCGAGGGTATGGGCTGAAAAATCTAATTTCGGACTGGGTGCGGGCGGAAGTGGGTTAGACTGCTTAACCCGAAGAAATTTTTACTGTTTTATTAAAATTTGAAATGCATAATAAATTGTTTAATTTGCAGGCGCACTGTAATCGCCTGAAACAACAGGGTTGCTTTCGACATCGAAAACATTGTGTGCGCTTGCAAATTAAGCAATTTATTATGCATTTTAAATTTACTTACACTCAAAAAATGTGAAAGTTACAGGGTATTTTTTCGATATTTTTTTCGATATACCACGCCCCCAGAGGGGCGTAAGATTTATTTTTGGGGAATCAATAGAGGAGGCCCCCAGTAACACAAACATCCAATTTTGAAGCGTCTAGCTCTAAAACTGTAGGAGCTATAAGCTTTTTCCGATTTGCCACGCCCCCTGAAGGCGTAGGTATGTCCGCCATATCTTTTTGATCTTGGATTGCTTATCCGAGTATATATATCAAATTTCAAGTCTCTAGCATCAATAGTGCTCCAAATATAGCTGAATTTGTAAAATCACTCTATATTCACATCCGGTTTCCACGCCCCCAGTAGGCGTGGACATAAAATATTTTTATCAATCTTTATAGAATCGAAACGTTAAGATACGTGCCAAATTTCAGCATTCTAGCTTTAAAACTGTAGAAGTTACAGTTTTCCGATTTGACACGCCCCCAATTGGCGTAGATATATCCGCCATATCTTTTTGAACTTGGGTGGTCAATGCAAGTATACATTCCAAATTTCAACTCTCTAGCTCTTCAACTAATATGATTTCTTAACTATGGGCGCAACCATTTTCCGATTTGTCACGCCCCTAGTGGGCGTATCCGGAAAATCTTGACACTTTATAATTCGAGGGTATACACGAGTATATGTTCCAAATTTCTAGTCTTTAGCTTCAATAACGTAGAAAAATATTGCATTCATACGGACAGACGGACGGACAGCAAGACGGACATTGCACAAAATCAGTATACTATTTTCCCTTTGGGAAACTAGTATAAAAATTCAAGTCTCTAGCTTGTCTAGATACTTCAATCGAAGCGTTCAAACATACGGACAGACGGACAGGGCTAAATCGATTCAGCTCGTCGCCCAGATCAAGAATAGATATACTTTGTCTGACACGCCTCCTTCTGCCTGTTACATACATTTAACAAACCCATTATACCCTGATTTCCCATTTTCAATGGGCTCAGGGTATAAAAAGTAAACTTGACGAACCTGACAAAAATGAAATTGACTTAGAAATTGATAAATATTATGCCACACGCTATAATTCAGACTTGTCTACCTTAGATTTTTGGCAGGAGGCAACGGACCTTAAATTGTTGCAAGTGGTGGCAAAAAATATTTTATGTATTCCGGTAAGCTCTCCTCTTCTGGAAAAATTTTAAATGAAATATATAAAATACATAAAAACATGTAATATTTCTGAAAATAATATTGTAATTTTTAAGAATTAAATTTTTATTTTTAAGAAATAAAAAATTGTTGTAATTGTTTTTGCGGGTATGAAAATTTTGTTTGCTTTCGGGTACGGATAAAATTTTGAACTTCTGATCGTGGGCGGATCGGGCCGGGTGCAAAAAAGTCGGCCCGTGCCTACTTCTACGTTGTAAATCTGGAAGTCGTAAACGCTACCTATTGCGACCTTCCCACACTGGCAAGTATCCAGCACGAGTTAGTTTGTTTCTTAACATTAAAACAATATATTGTGACAATGAACCGGCATTCAACTCGGAGACCATCCCATCCATGTTGAAAAACCAATATGACATTGACATTGTGAACTCACCTCCACTTCATAGTTCGTCAAATGAGATTAACGGTAGAATACAATAAAACCCTACATTCGGTCACCCGCGAAAAGCCGATAGAAATTGTCCATGCAGGGTCCGACGTGCGCTGTTCAGGTATTAGTGCTAGACTAGCCAAAGCCCAACAAGAAACCATGGAACGATGTAACCCAACCAGGCAAACCCGCATATTCGAAGTAGGAGAAATGATATTCCTTAAATACAACAAAGGGTTAGGAAATAAGCTTACCCCTTTTTGCAGTAGGCAGACAATACAAGCAGACATGGGAACGTCTGTCTTAGTTAAGGGGAGGGTGGTCCACAAGGACAACCTAAAATACGTTTTCATTTTGATTTAAATAGAGGTTAAGATCACCAAAATAAAGCACCATAAGCTCACCGCAAAATTAATTTTCCAGGGTTACCCTCGTGACTCTCATCATGCTAGCAGTAGAAAATGCTCGGATCATCGACTTTTCGCAGGCCGACTACATTAGCTTATTGAGTCAAATTCCAGGCAGATAGCTATAAACTCCGAAACTCAAAAACAGATACCATTAATCAAGTAATAAAATCCAAAAAACAACTTGACTGACATCTACACCTATACGAGGCGCTTTTAGCAAGGAACAGAATGATAACCATTGAAATCCAAAATTTGATCTTTACGATAACCTTGGCAAAATCTAACATAGTAAAATCTCACATTCCTCAATCATGCAGACTTGAGTTAATTTGTCAAACAACACACTCCAATAGTTAGTTTAAGAGAAATCTCAAAAAGTAGGGTCCTACAGTCCGATGAAATAATGCATATTCAATAGCCTTCCCAAAAGTTGAATTCAGATATTTAACCCATGTTTCCCACCATCACTCCATTCTACATCTCGGCGAAAGCACACTAGCCGAATTCGAAAGGGACATTTTTGCTGTCACTGAGACCAGACCACGCACAATAGCTTTTGTGAAGTTCACTCCGAGCGGGCAGTTAACACCATAGCATAGCAACTAAGTAGTTTTGCGCAAAAAATGCTGACGACAAATCAGGAACCCGTGCCCTGCACTAACGACAATAAGCAACGGTAATCCGTCGCTTCTTATACCGAAGTGTTGTACCGTTTAGAAATCTAGATCGGCGTGCTGATTGCAGTTTGATGGCGTGATGCATTTTCGCTTTAGGGTAGAGTTATGCTTTGCCATTGTCTTTAAAGTTAGTTTGTTTTTGAATAAAGAAGACACAAGTTGAGCAAACCTATTCCAGCACGCAGTCGTGATAATTTCTTACTTAGTAAAACCAATCACTGAGACACAAGGCCAGAGATTCAACAAAGGGACCGCAAACAAGTCCGCCATCCTCAACTCCATAATTTTGAACCATATTTCCCAAAGACGTAGTGGGACCACGCATCTTAGTCGCCATTGGAGACATCTCCACGCGATAAGTATGAAAACTCTAGTCGGATGCTCTGAGTGAATTATTTTCGATTACTGCATCATAATAGTTATTCTTATTAATTATCACATTGCTGAGCCACAAGGTCAGTAACCTGGATATTTAAACGTACCCCACCATAATCTACATAATAATTTAATCTGCGTGGGACCCCGGCTAACGCCAACCCTCAAGGATCAAAAGAAATAGCTTCATCATAATCTACATAATCATCTAACCAAAATAAACAAGTAAGAATGCTCTAGTCGAGACTGCTCGACTGGGAGCTACCCTGCGCCCTGTGAAGAGCCAAATATCATTCTATACAAACCACACTGATACATATACACGCACGCATAAGCGCGCGTTGGGCTGCAATGTGGGCAATGGGAACTTAATTGTTTAATAGCTTTTCTTAGCGATGGACTAACTGCATCAAACTTTCACAACTTTTTAATGGCATTCATATGTGTGTATTTGCCAAAGCACAAGTCTCTAGTATTTGATTCGCACTTTTTAAAAATAGGGGGCCTTCGGGGGCGAATTATCTCCGTAATATATTAGTATTATATTAGACGCAGCTACACAGCAAATTTTCTAGCTCAAACGATGCAGAAACCACGCTTTAAAAACACATTAAAATTTTAGATAAATGTTCATAAAATCGAAATGGCATGAGTTATCAGAAAAATGTTTTAAACTTGTGCAGCGTATGGTAATAGCGAATATTCATGTAACATTTCAAGTCTCTACGTTGCGTATTTGAAAATATCTCAGCGCTTACACGGATGGACGGACGGAAGGACTGACGGACGTCTTGTCGCGCTGATCAAAAATATATATACTTTCTGATGTGTGGCAAGCCTCCTTCTGCAATGGGCTCAGGGTATAAAAATACAGTGTTAGGATCAAAAACAGATTGTGAAAAATATACAACATAAACATTTTTTATGAAAAAGATGTAGTAGATTTAAGATATGAGCCCTTGATTTTGAAAGTGGTTAAGTCATAATTTTCTTGTTTCGAGATATTTAGAGTTTTGCATATTATAGAATTAAAAAATATTTTTGCATTATGGAATATGATTTTTCGACAGTAAAGTTATGCCAACAAAAAAGTATTTATTATAATTGTGAAATTCATAAACATTTTTAAAAGGAAATGTGGTTCTGAAAGGTTCAAAAGACTTATACCACTTTCAAAATTAACTGAATGACTTTATAAATTACTTATACCAAGGAAATATTTAACCGAGCAATTAGCATTTTATTCAAACTCATATCATTGTAACAAAGTAAATTACTTATTCGTAAATATTCGGGGAAGTAAGGTGATTGTGAAAGTTTGGTGGGATATAGGGTAGTAAATCCATCATATATTGACACTTTTCTTCTGTTATTGGTCTAATAGTTGTGTATAATGGAAGCAAATCAATATTTTCGTATATTTTGGGTCTTCCTCTTTTAGGTGAGAGGTCCAATATTTTAAATTCGGAATTATCATCTAAGGAAGTTTTATAAAACATCTTATATGAAGAATTTTTTAGAAATCGGATCCATTAAATTTTTAGCCAAGATACAGCTTCTCTATTGGTGTCTTTCTTTCTATTATTCGATGAATCTTTTAGTTGTTTTGTCGAAATGAAATTTTTCTGAGCCATTTTCTTTTTACATACTTCTATTAAATTGTAATAATGCTCATGTATGTAAAAATAATTCGATTTTATAATTTTAGCTTCTGGCCGGATACCATAAATTTTTGATCAACTGTTTCATTATTATCAGATGACTGAACAATTTTTAACCAAATTAATGCTTTGTCGATGTTTCGATTTTGTCCTGTACAGGAATCACTGTAAGCTATGACATGCTATGACATGGTTGGATGCGAAAAAATACAATAAGATCAGCTGTTGTCATGTCAACAGTAAGAAAACTCTAGTCAGAGGTGCCCGACTAGGAGATCCCCCGAGCCCCGTCCGATTTTCATTGTTTAATACGCTATATAGCTTGCATATAACATTACATTTTCCAAAATTAAATTATAATTTTGAAATTTTATTCAACTAGAATGTATGTAAATCAAAAATAAATAAATAATTAAATAAATAAACAAATCAACAAAAAAAGAAGAAGAAAAACAAACATCACCGCACCTGGACTCGAACCTGCATCTATTTACTACATATGTAACGATAGAGTGCATCATCTCAACTATGACAACCACCTCATGTTTATACATTAAAAAAAAAAATTTAAAAAGTTACGCTGTCGTCACTGAGATTCGAACTCGAGACCTTTCGTTTACGTGCTCTGCGTCTATCCACTACGCTACACCAGTAATGCGTTTCTTGTTGGCAAAAAGCAAAGTAGTACTACAAGGGCGATATGTGACAAATACAAATCTAAAGAAGCTAAAGAAGCAGATCAATCGCAATTGTAATTCTTAGAATATGCTGAAATGCGCGCATATGAACGTATGAGTATGCGTGTAAAGGGCGATATATGACAAATACAAATACAATTCAAACACAGATTTGGTTAAAGAATATACTAGAATTGAATTTATTTGTGCACATGCATATGCAGACGCGCTTGCTCGTTTCAATGTGTTTATGTGAGAATATATGTAAAAAAAAGGGAGTATTAAAGAAGCATTGAAGCCCTTTTTGTTCAAAACTTTCAACTTTAGATAGTAACTGGATTTCCCCCGCCCACCCTTGTTTTCCAAATAGAAGATTAATTCATAATCAATTTGTTTTAATTTTCATCCGAATTATTATTGGCAAACAGAGAAAATGGTTGGTAATAATATTAATAATTTAATAAATAAGTTTCGTTACAATAGAAAACTCTTAATTAATAATAAAAGGTCTTTAATAATCCCTCTGCAATTCTAATGCAAAATCATTCACGCAATTAAAAGCCCGTGGTAGGCGCACGCCAATGCTCATGTAATATGAACACACATATTCGCATACAAATGTTCCACAGGCAGCAAGAGCGTCTACAAAAACATATTCGTTAAGCGCACCAACGCTTTCATACCCTTCATACAAATAATAGTAAAAGTCTCAACATTTTGCATGAGCCATGGTAAACCCATTCATCAATGTGGTATACCTGCTCAGTAGGGAAGAAATGCGAGCTCTTGAAGAACAAATTTTACAATTTTGTTGTTTTGTGCACAGTATTCTTATTTGTGCGCGATTCTTATTAGTATTGCCGCTCTTTTTGTTGTTGTTTGTTTTTAGTGCTCTCAACACGTTCTTATCTCTTTTAGTTTTGCATTCTTTCGCTTTTTGTTTTTTTTTTTCTCGCTTCAATTTTATTTAACCCCAATTGCCAATATGACATGCGGTAAGAAATCATGTTCTTTCAGGCAGGTTGTTGACTCTGCACAAGCACAATTTGTTAATTGCTGGCTGTGTGAGAACTTGATGCACACTAAATGTGCTGGCCTCACTAGGCGTGATTATGACAAAATCATGTCCACTACCAAAATTGGTTGCGGTGGTTTACGTTGGTCTTGCCCGAGTTGCTTGGAAAAACAAATTAATTTTTCCAAGATGTATAATTCGGTGAGAGTTCAATTTTTAAAACTGTGCAATATTTCAAAACAGCTTTCTAGTGATATAGAAGCTGGTGAAGAAATATTAAAACAGTATATTTTTGAAACTCCACTCAATCTGAGTGGCTGAGTCCTAAAATTTATAATAGCGAGATTCTCTCTAATAACTTCGCTATTTATAGATGTGATCGATTGATTCGCAGAGGAGGGGGTGTCTTAATAACTGTTAAGGCCGATATCCTCTCCGAATCATTAAGTTTCAAATCACTTCATGATGCTGAGAATATTGGGGTTAAAATAACTCTCCCATCTCTTTCCATATATGTCACTTGCTCATATGTTCCTCCCTCTTCTGATGTACAAGTCTATGCACAACATATAACTTGTATTAAAGAAATTTTTGAACATGTAAATGATAATGACTTATTTATAGTGCTAGGTGACTTTAATATACCTAACACTACTTGGTCGTCAGCTCCCAATTTTAACTACCTTATTCCGTCTACAGATCATTATCTTTTTGATGAACTGTTTAGTCTATCAATGTTTCAAATGAACTCTATTTTGAATCATTTGAATCGTTCACTTGATCTGGTTTTTATTAATGATGATTCTGTCATTAATGTTACCAGAACAACCCCTATCTGTATGCCAGAAGATTTGCATCATCCCACCTTAGATGTCTTGTTTTCCATAAAGATGTCACCTATTTCTGCCCCGATTCCCCAAATAAGGCGTCGCTGTTTTTATAAATGCAATTTTGTCTTGCTTAATGATTTAATTAATGCAAATGACTGGACGCTTTTATACGACTCAGTTGATGTTAATTTGGCAGCTAACATTTTCTATGAAACTTTAAGCTCTATCCTTGATGTCTGTGTCCCTTCGTACCACTCTAGGCCTGCTTCTAATAAGCCCCCCTGGTTTACTCAGACTCTTTCTAATTTTAGAAACATTAAAACCAAATGTTTTAAGAATTTTAAAAAGTCTGGTTCAATCGTTGACTGGTCTAAATACTCAATAGCCAAGTCAAATTTTAAGCTTTTAAATGCTAGGTGTTATGAGAATTACCTTTTACGTTGTAAAAGGAAATTCGTTCGTGATCCGAAGCAATTTTATTCATTTGTAAACTCGAAGCGTAAATCATACAATTTACCTTCCATGTTTTTCTTTGGAGAAGAAAAAACTTGTAATGATCAAGATTCCTCAGATCTTTTTGCAAAATTTTTTCAATCCACTTATTCTTCCGATGTCCCACACGCCCCGTCTTACTCACTTGAAAGTCCTGCAACGAATATTATCAATGTTCCAAGTGTTTCCCTTGTGTCTCTGGTTTCAGCCATTCGGACATTGAAATCATCTTTTTCTCCTGGTGCTGATAATATTCAAAGTTGTGTTATAAAGGAATGCAGTGCTTCGTTACAGTTACCTTTATTAAAACTATTCAATTTGTCCCTGGAGACTTCTGTTTTTCCATCTATTTGGAAAGAGTCATTTATTATTCCATTACATAAAAAAGGTGGAAGGTCTGACATTTCAAATTATAGAGGCATAGCTAAACTGTCTGTTATCCCAAAATTATTTGAAAAAATTTTAACATCAAACTTACAACACTTTTGTAAATCGATTATTTCGCCATCTCAACATGGTTTTTTCCAGAATCGATCAACTTCAACTAATTTATTAGAATTTTCTTCTCTAATTTACGATAGCTTTTTAAATAAAATGCAAACTGATGTTATTTATACTGATTTCAGCAAAGCATTTGATTCAGTTAATCATAATATCTTAATTTGCCAACTTGATCATTTAGGATTTCACCCTAAACTTGTGTCTTGGATTTCATCCTATTTGAAAGGCAGGACTAAAAGGGTATTGTTGCGGACATCAATTTCGAAGCTTATCTCTGTTTTATCAGGCGTACCGCAGGGCAGTCATTTAGGACCGCTGCTTTTTACCCTCTTTATCAATGATCTTCCTAGCTGTATTGTTCACTCCAAAATTTTTATGTATGCAGATGATGTAAAGCTCTGCCTTCCATACTGCAACTTACTTGACCATCTTTTCCTTCAAGATTACCTTAATTCCTTTCAGCGTTGGTGTGTGACTAATCAGTTGCATTTAAATTGCTCTAAGTGTATGACAATGACCTTCAGTCGTACCATCCCACATATTGTTAATTACACTATTAACAACATTTCCTTGCAACGAATTTTGACTGTCAAAGATCTGGGTGTTATTTTTGACACAAAATTTTCTTTCAATCTTCATGTCTCTTCTATCGTAAATGAAGCTAAAGGTGCTCTTGGTCAAAGGAGTTTAAAGATCCCTTTATCACAAAACTATTATATACTTCGCTGGTTCGACCTATTTTAGAATATTGTTCAATTATTTGGTCTCTACAGCATAAACTGTATCAGGATCGTATCGAATCGGTCCAGAAACAGTTTCTTATTTTTGCGTTGCGTGATTTAAACTGGGATCGTAATCTTCGTTTACCATCTTACCAGAGTAGGCTTCTTCTTATTAATCTTCCCTCATTAATCAATCGTAGAACAATTCTGGGGATTGTTTTCCTACATAATTTGATTATTGGTAAAATTGATTCGCCATGTCTGTTAGTTCAGCTTAATTTTTCTGTTCCCTCCAGAACAAGCAGACACTTTCGTCCGTTGTATTTACCTTTATGCACATCGGATTATTCTTTGCATAGCGCGTTTCACGTGTTGTGTAGTAATTATAATAAATATTATCATGTGTTCTCCTCTGAACTCTCTCTTCCCTTAATAAAATCATTGCTTGCAGGTCATCTTCGTGGTAGCCTGTAATCTTAAATTTGTACTTATATCTAAGACTATAATTAATTTAATTTGTAAGTTTCCCACAAATACTCTCTATCTTGTATAGCTTCTATAATATCACTGACTAAAATGGCTGTGAATTGGGGCATAACTGGCCGGACTGGCAAATAAAGTACCCCCACCGAGTTGGTGGTATTATTGATAATTTATGTTATTTTAGGCTTTATAATTATATAAATATTTATATTGTTTACATTTAAGTTGACTCCAGTTTTGTCAATGTCTTTTAATAATAAATAAATAAATAAATAAATAAATAAATAAGCAACCCAAGATCAAAAAGATATGGCGGGGGCGTGGCAAATCGTAAAATCTTATAGTCCCTTATAGCCCCAGTTTTTGAGCTACACACTTCAAAATTGGATGTTTGTGTTACTGGGGGCCTCCCCTATCGATTACCCAAAAATAAATCTTACGCCCCTTTGGGGCGTGGTATATCGAAAAAATACCCTGTAACTTTCACATTTTTGGAGTGTAAGCATCCAAGTTACAGCACCGTAAATTGATAATTGGTAAATTGGTAAATTGGCAACAAAGTTTGTAACGCCCAGCTGCAAAATTCATATGTCTGTGCCACCTATGTAAATAAGCTTAATAAGAATTGCTAAGACAACAAACGGCATTTTAAGAAATATAAGTAATTCGATTTGTTAAAGTTCTGCAAATAATTAATCTGCTAAAATTATCATTATACTCGTTTCCCAAAGGGAAATAGAGTATATTGCTTTTGTGAAATGTCCGTCTGTCCGTCTGGCCGTCTGTCCGTCTGTCCGTATGAATGCAATATTTTTCTACGCTATTGAAGCTAGAGACTTGAAATTTGGAGCATATACTCGTGTATACCCTCGAATTATAAAGTGTCAAGATTTTCCGGATAAGCCCACTAGGGGCGTGGCAAATCGGAAAATGGTTGCGCCCATAGTTAATAGAAATCATAGAAATCATATTAGTTGAAGAGCTAGAGAGTTGAAATTTGGAATGTATACTTGCGTTGACCACCCAAGTTCAAAAAGATATGGCGGATATATCTACGCCCATTGGGGGCGTGTCAAATCGGGAAAACTGTAACTTCTACACTTTTAAAGCTAGAATGCTGAAATTTGGCATGTATCTTAACGCTTCGATTCTATAAAGATTCATAAAAAGATTGTATGTCCACGCCCACTGGGGGCGTGGCAAATCGGATCTGAATATAGAGTGATTTTACAAATTCAGCTATTTTTTGAGCACTATTGATGCTAGAGACTTGAAATTTGATATATATACTCGGATAAGCAACCCAAAATCAAAAAGATATGGCGGACATACCTACGCCTTCAGGGGGCGTGGCAAATCGCAAAAAACTTATAGCTCCTACAGTTTTAGAGCTAGACGATTCCAAATTGGATGTTTGTGTTACTGGGGGACTCCTCTATTGATTCCCCAAAAATAATCTTACGCCCCTTTGGGGGCGTGGTATATCGAAAAAATACCCTGTAACTTTCACATTTTTGAAGTGTAAGCATCCAAACTTTACAGTTACGTTACCCTCGACTCCTTCTAGGAACTTGCCAAATATGATATGTCTACGCCTACTGGGGGCGTGGCAAATTGGCAACAAAATTTGTAACGCCCAGCTGCAAAATTCATATGCCTGTGCCACCTATATAAATAAGCTTAATAAGAATTGCTGAGACGACAAACGGCATTTCTGAGAAATATATGTAATTTGATTTAATGTTGAAGTTCTGCAAATAATTTATCTGCTAAAATTATCATTTTTCGTATAGCCTAGGTCAGTTATGCTATTTTCTTTTTGTGTGTATGACCCTGACAAAAAATGTAAATATCAAATACCGATATTTGTGTAATCGACTTAGTCCGAACAAAATTATTCACGCACAAAAAAATTGACGATAGGTCCCATCAGGTATTCATGTATGTAGGCACGAACAGCTGCGCTACTATTTTTTTCATCTACCTGCTGCGCCACATCAGTTTTGCATTGGCTGTTGGCAAATCCGAAACTACTTCACTACAAGGGCGACTATTGACAAATACAAAACTATAGAAGCTGCTGTTAATGCAAACACAATATAAACATAAATCAATCGCAATTGTGATTCTTAGAAAATGCTAAAATGCGCGCATATGAACGTATGTATTTATATGTGTACATACAAAAACGGTGGTCGGTTGAATGTATGCGTATAAAGGGCGATATTTGACAAATACAAAACTAAAGAAGCGGCTGAAAATGCAAACACAACTCGATAACAATTTTGGTTGAAGAATATGCTAGAATGAATGGCGCTGAATTTATTTGTGACCGTGCATAAGCAAACGCGCTTGCACGTTTCAATGTATGTGTAAATGTAAATGTATTTTGCTGTCGCTGCTTAACGCGTGCGTGTCATAATTGGCCAAACGTTTTGTTTAATAGATTGCGACTGACTTAACGGAACTTGATGAAACTTTCAGCATATGATTCTATTGAATTTTTTAAATTTTATAAAAATGCTAATTCATTCACATAGTTATATTTGCAAAAATTGAAATTGCATAAAATTCACATGAATCTACATAAATGCAAAATTTGAGATAAATTATTAAATTTAAAATACCAGATGCCCCTGTGGGAAACGAGTATCACGCTTTAGGTCTCGCCCTAAGGCAACGTTCTTACTTGTTTTTATGTTGGGTCCGTGTATAGCACGCGCAGGTCAAGTTTACTTTGTATGATCGATAACTATTTTTGTTATAATGTTATCGATTGATCGAAACATTTAAAAATTATATCTCCTAAACCTTTACAGCTAGACCTGTCAAATTTTGCATATGGATTCATATGCAATTTCAATTTTTGTTACATTTTGGATACCGACCGTTTTGACTAATAACCTACCACCCCCAATCGAGTACAACATTTCTACTGTTCTCAACTAGAGTGAGAACAGTAGAAATATCTCGATTCTTCTGTACACCGGACAATGCTGCACATAAATCAAATGAGTGCAGTATTTTAAGAACACTTTACTACTGTACAGTACTATTCTGTAAGAAATAAATGCATTCATGCAGATGTTTCGTAGATATTCATAATAAAGAGAACACTTGAACATACAAATTTTCTATTAAGCGCCATCAAGCACAACTCACTGTACAGTAACTTTACTGCACACCAAAATAGTATGCAGTAAAAAACACTGTACACTAGATTTAGTGTACTCATTAAATAGTGAACAGCATGGGAGTGCCCATTTGGATGCATTCATGCAGATGTCTAATATTCTAGCCCACTTATTCTAGCATATTCTTCAAAATTGTTATTGAATTATGTTTGCATTTTGAGACGCTTCTTTAGTATTGTATTTGTGACAGCATGAAAAGAGTTTTTCCTTTTTTTCCCTTAATAAATAGGAAGGGGCTGTGCTAGTTGAGATGATGCGTTTTAAAGATACATATGTAGTAGATGTAGGTTCAAATCAAGGTGCTGTGATGTTTATTTGATTTAATTTATTTATTTGTTTTTTTTATATTTATTTTATTTAATTATATATATTTTTTTCTACCTTGAGCCCATGGAAAACGGGAAATCAGGGTATAATGAATTTGTAAAAATGTATGTAACAGGGAGAAGCAGGCGTGCCACACCCCAAAAAATATATATTCTTGATCAGCGTGACAAGACGAGTCGATATATCTATCCGTCTGTCCGTCCGTCCATCCGTAAGAACACTGAGATATTTTAAAGTACGCAACGTAGAGAATTTTTTTGAAATTTTACATAATTGCTCGTTAATACAATACGCTGCACAGCTTATCATTTTATTTCGATGACTCATTTCATTTCGATTTGATGAGCATTTATCGATAATTTTAATGTGTTTTTAAGGCGTGGTTTGTGCATCGTTTAAGCTAGAGACTTCAGCTTCTCTGTGTAGTTGCGTCTAATGAATATGGATATTACGTAATCCTTAGATTTTATGTGCCATGCCCCATTCGCCCCTAATTTCCCCTATTTGTAAAAAGCGCGAATCAAATACTAGAGAGTGCTTTGGCAAATATACACAATATGAATGCCATTGATAATTTTTGAAAGTTTGATGAAGTTAGTCCATCGCAAAGAAAAGTTATTAAGCAATTAAGTTCCCATAGTAATGCCCACATTGCTGCCCAAGCGCAGTCGCTGCGTCAACTGCGTTGTTGGCAGAGCTGGCGCTTATGCGTGCATTTTTTTTTTTTTTTTTTTTTTTTTATATTCGATTTATTTGCTACTATTAAATTAATTCTTAATCATACAATTTTTAATTATTTGCTTATGTATAATAAGATCTAAGGTTTAGGGTAGCGCACGTTGCTTGCGGGACTGCCGGAGAGCATTGCTTCGCAAGCGCTTTGCACTACCTTAAACCGGTGCAGCCCTCCTTCTTATTCGCTCCACTCTGCGGAGCTCCAGCATGATTGTGGCCGCGAAGGAGCTTATAAGGTTCCAAGCTACCTCCGACTCAAGCATTGTCCTTGTTAGGTTTTCCACCCCGATGGGGCGGCCTATTGCTTCTTCCAGACGCCGCCTTTCCTCGAGGAAACGCCCACACTCAAACAGGACGTGCCTGGCGTTTTCCACCAGTCCTTGACCACACCAGGAACATTCTTCAGATTCCTCATGGCCAAACCGCTTCAGATAGCTCCTGAAGCATCCATGACCAGAGAGGATCTGCGAGAGATAGAAGTTGATCTCGCCATGCTTCCGGTTGATCCACGGTTCCAGCTCCGGGATGAGCGTGTGAGTTTAACGCCCCTTAGACGAGCTACTCCACCTTGTTTGCCATCGTGCGATGCTGTTTGCCCTGGCCGTGTCTCGTCGCACAAGCTCGTTTGTGCTCCGCTCCACAGCTTCGGCGACCAAGTCCTCCAGTGGCGTCATGCCGGCTATGACGAGCGCCGCGTCCTCAGATACGGTTCTGAAAGCGCAGCTCACTCGAATTGCGCTTAGTCTGTATGTGGCGCAAATTCCTCGGCTGTAGCTAGGAGTCGCCATCGCTCTTGCCCAGATTGGTGCGGCATAGAGCATGACGGACCTAACGACGCTCATCAGAAGAAGTCGCCGTTGTTGCTTAGGGCCCCGCGTGTTCAGCATGATTCGAGAGAGGGCTCTACACGAATCAGCTGCTTTTTTATGCACACGTTCCAGATGCTCGCGGAAGGACAGTCTTGTGTCTATCATGACGCCAAGATATTTTATTGCCCTCTTTGACGCAATGGTGACGCTCCCAATTCTTATATGGGCCGTTTCGACTGTCTTGCGGCTGCTGACTAAGACGGCCTCAGTCTTGTGTGCCGCTAGCTCGAGTCCAGCTCTTGCCAGCCAACCTCGGATGCAACTGATACTTGCACTGCACATATCCTCTGTATCCTTAAGCTCCTTTCCTATGGCAACGACGGCTACATCATCAGCGAAGCCAATGGTGTGCGTACCTGCTGGAAGCTCCAAGCGCAGTACTCCGTCGTACATAGCATTCCATAGGAGAGGCCCCAACACAGATCCTTGGGGGACTCCAGCTGACACTGTGTGAGTTTGGATACCCTCACTCGTGTTGTACACTAGTGTTCTTCCTCTGAAGTAGCTTTTTATAATCTCTTTTAGATATATAGGGATATTATATTGTGCTAGTGCATCTAGTATCATATTCCAGCTAGCAGTGTTGAATGCATTTTTTACATCCAGGGTCGCTATTAAGCAGTACTGCCTCGCTCCATGCTTCCATCTACTGCCTTGGATGGCAGAAGTTGCGAGGTCAACAACTGTCCTTAGAGCATCTATTGTTGACCGAGCCTTCCGGAAGCCAAATTGGTGTGGCGACAGGCCACCGGAGCTGTCGATTGCTGCCTCCAGTCTAGAGCCAATTAGCTTCTCAAACACCTTTCCCAAGGTGTCTAAGAGACAAATTGGCCTATACGATGAAGGCTCCTCCGGTGGTTTGCCAGCTTTAGGTAGCAATACCAAGTGCTGGGTCTTCCAGATTGAAGGGAACGTCATCTGGGCTAGACACGTGTTGTATAGCTCGGTGAATTTTCCTGGCTGCAAAGCGAGGGCTAGCTTCAGCGCACGGTTTGGGATTCCATCCGGGCCAGGGGAAGAGTTTGACCTAAGGCTTCTAGCTGCTTCTAAAATCTCTTCGTCCCTAACAGGAGCAGGGCCAATCAGGTCATGGTTTTCTGGCACTGGGCCAGGACCATGGATGAAGCTTAGTCGTTCAGGAAAGAGTGTTTCCACAATAGACTTAAGCTCCAGCCGATCCGTGGGCTGCACCTGTTTGTCGGCATATAGCCGTTTTACTACTATACTTGTCTGGATGGCCTTCTTAAGCTCTCTCTCTCTCTCTCCGATTGTGAACAGCAGTGCGGAGTGATCGCTGCCCGTATAGCTGTCGCACAATTTCCAATTTGTGTCCCGAAAAAGAGACGAACTAACAAAACTGATGTCAATTATCGACCCGTATCCGGCTCGGCTGAAGGTGTGTTCGTGCCCAGAGTTGAGCAGAGCCACATCCAGCGTCGCGAAAATCTCCAAAAGGATACGGCCCCTGGCATTCGTACTATGGCTGCCCCATTCCAACGCCCAAGCGTTGAAATCCCCGGCTATAACAACCTTCCGTCCCCTTACATCATCGGCTAGCTCTTCAAACACTGTTGTGAACTCGTCGAGGTGCATGCTGGGGGCCAGGTAGCAGCTGTATAGCCATAGAGCGCCATATCGCGCGCGGACAAACCCGTTAAATGACTTGACGTTTGTTAGTACATTCACTGGGTTGCCGCATATCCACAGAGCCGCCTTGCCATTGGCGTCTGTGGCCCATGTCCTGTGACAGCTGGTCTTACAATGGTGGGGCTCACTAAGGAAGGCTACATCTATAAGATTTTCTCTTGTATTCTGCTCAAGGAGGTTTTGAGCAGAGATGCAATGGTTAAGGTTTAGTTGGAGAAACCTTAACATTTCATCTTACGGACAGCTTCACGGTACGATGGGCACTTAAAGCTGCCTGATGCGTGATCGCTCTGCTTTTCGCCCTTTCGAGCGCAGAGACTGCACTTTGGTGGCTTGGCGCAGGATTTTGCGCTGTGACCTGGCTCACCGCACCTAAAACAGGTTCCTTTCAGATCGCATTTGCTTTCGCAGTTGGCTGCAATATGGCCGTAGTCCAGGCATTTGAAACAGCGTTTTGGCTGATCCACTGCTCGGATACGGCACACTACCCAACCCACTCTAACCTTGGACAGCTCTACCAGTGCCCTAGCTTTTGCAGCTGGAAGAACTACCGTGGCTCTCTGTTGCCCACCAAAAGCTGGCCGAAGCGACTTAATGGCGTCAATGGAGAGTGAGCTATCCTTCAACGCCTCCTTGATCGCCTCTATAACCTCCTCTTTGCTTGCCAGCTCGTCTAAGTCGCGAATCTCAACTTGCGCCGATTCGGTAAGTGTTTTCACTACCGCTCGTACGCCTAAAGCTTTACCCACAGCTTCGTGGACTATTTCTGCGCTATGCTCAGACTTCCTACTCAGTTGCAGCAGTAAGTCCCCCTTAGCCGTTTTCCTAATTCGCTGAACGTCACCGCTCAGGTGCTTTAGATTTGGGTCGCTTTTTACTACGCGGAGCATGTCCGCATAGCTGCACCCTCCTACTCCAGAGATGGCTATTGCATTATATATATGTGTGTGTGTGCGTGCATGCATATATATGTGTGTGTGTGTGCGTGTGTGTGTATGTTGTTTGTATGTGTGCATAAAAACGTCGATTGCTCCTTCTGCAACTTCACTGTTACTTTCTCTTTCATCTTGACACTCGTCTTCTTCGCACTGTGTACTACTTTGAACCACCGTGCTAAATATGTCCATAGGAACCTTTTTCCTTTCGTGCCTTTCGTGGTCAACATGCACCATCATGCTCCGAGCCATCTCCACCAGCGTTCGATTAGAGCGCTCGTCCACTCCGTATTGCTGTGGCGTATGGGGTACAGTCTATTGTGGTTTTATTCCATTATCTTTCAAGAATTTCTCAAACGCGGCGCTTAAATATTCGCGCCCATTATCGCTCCGCAGACGCTTTATTTGTTTGCCAGTCTGCGTCTCTTCGAATGCCTTAGTCTTTGAATTTGTCGAATATTTCGTCACACGTTCTAAAGAAATATACATGAACGTAACGCGTGCTGTTATCAATAAATGTTGCAAAATACTTGGCGCCTCCTCGAGACGTGATACTCAGTGGACCACGAATATCTGTGAGTATCAAATCCAGCACACCCTTGGTGCGATTCTCTGATGCGTTCAAGAATTTCTGTACGAAAATTTTTCCTTTTGCATATGTCTCCCATACAATGTCACTTACATTTGTATACTGGGCAAACTGTGAACAGATCGTGCTGCCTTCTTGCAACAAAAATCACCTCGCCGTCCCGATCTATTATAGATGCTTTTGTATTCTCGAACTTGACTGGAAATTCCCTTTCGACAGCTTTTATGTACAATAAAATGCTTGGCATCAAACGCAGCTTTTTTCCCTGCACTTTGCGTTCTCGTTTTTTACTACGCGACCACATACTGTTACCCACAAATCAGCACGTATCAGTACACTTTTCTTTTGTAATACCCAGGCGGTATAATTCTGATCATTTTGTGACTTAATTTTTATACCCTGAGCCCATTGAAAATAGGAAATCTGGGTATAATGGTTTTGTTAAATGTATGTAACAGGCAGAAGGAGGCGTGCCACACCCCATAAAATATATATATTCTTGATCAGCGCGACAAGACGAGTCGATATAGCCCTGTCCGTCTGTCTGTCCGTCCGTCCGTCCGTCCGTCCGTCTGTCTGTCCGTATGTTTGATCGCGTCGATTGAAGCATCTAGACAAGCTAGAGACTTGAATTTTTTTTTTTAGGGTCTGTGGATAGCACGCGCAGGTCAAGTTTGTTACCAAAAAACGATATCTATTTTTGTTGTATTGTTATCGATTTTAAACCTTATCGAAAAAAGGTTATAAAATTCTATCTGCCACACCTTTAGAGCTAGACCCCTCAAATTTTGCATATAGATTCACGTGAATTTTATGCAATTTCTATTTTTTTATTTTTTGGATACAGGCTCTTTTTACTAATTCCCCCCACCAACCTTTCTCGTGTCATTGAGAGTCACTTGCCAATATAACCATGTGAATAAATTATCATTTTAATAAAATGTAAAAAATTCAATAAAATCATATGCTGAAAGTTTCATCAAATTCCGTTAAGTCAGTCTCGATTTATTAAACAAAACGTTTAGCTGCACGTGGCAAGCAGCGACGCGCAGCAAAAAACATTTACATATATTCTCACATAAACACATTGAAACGAGCAAGCGCGTCTGCATATGCATGTGCACAAATAAATTCAATTCTAGTATATTCTTTAACCAAATCTGTGTTTGAATTGTATTTGTATTTTTCATATATCGCCCTTTAAGCGCATACATTCAAACAGACCACCGTTTTTGTATGTACACATACTCATACGTTCATATGCGCGCATTTCAGCATATTCTATGAATTACAATTGCGATTGATCTGCTTCTTTAGTTTTGTATTTGTAACATATCGCCTTGTAAGACACTCTTTGCGTTTTGCCAACAAGCAACTCAAGAATGGTGTAGCGTAGTAGGTAGACGCAAAGCGCATAAACGAAAGGTCCCGGGTTCGAAACTCAGTGACAACAGCGTAACTTTTTAAATTTTTATTTAAATTTATAAAGATGAGGTGGTTGTGCTAGTTGAGATGATACGCTTTAACGTTACATATGTAGTAAATAGATGCAGGTTCGAGTCCAGGTGCGGTGATGTTTGTTTATCTTTTTTTTTTTTTTTTTGATAATTTGTTTATTTATTTATTTATTTTTGATTTACATTCATTCTATGTTCAGGCACGAACATAGAATAAATAAATATGTAACCCTACCTGCTACACACTCAACGACTAGCACATGTGTGGAATTTAAGAATAGCAGGATGAAAGCTGATCCTGACCCCCAGCGATAAGATAAGAATAGATAATAGACGAACGCTGAGCCCTACAACCTCAGCGATAGTATAAGAATACAATAGACCAATGCTGAGCCTTACAAACTCAGCAATAGACACACTAGTTTTAAGGGTTGAAATTATGCATGAGGCTGGGTATATATACCCAGCGTCAGAAGAATAAAGATCAGTACAGTACTAAACCCCAACATAGTCAAGTGTATTCATTCATTAGATAATAGACGAACGCTGAGCCCTACAACCTCAGCGATAGTATAAGAATACAATAGACCAATGCTGAGCCTTACAAACTCAGCAATAGACACACTAGTTTTAAGGGTTGAAATTATGCATGAGGCTGGGTATATATACCCAGCGTCAGAAGAATAAAGATCAGTACAGTACTAAACCCCAACATAGTCAAGTGTATTCATTCATGGTCCTTCGATCCGTACCACAGTCTACCAAACGTTGTGAAAAGTGTTTTTAATAGTGAAAAATTGTATAAGAGTTGTTTTATTTGGCTAACCAATCCACGCTGTGAGTAGAGGTACAGCAAGATCAACCAGGCGATCAAAACAAAAAAACCTCCAACGGGTTAAGCCAAAGATCAACCATACAAGAACAACAAATACACAACAACAACAACAACAACAACAACATGCTGTCCGCAAAATCTTTGGAATTGCTCAAGAAGCAAGAGAAGATTTATGAAAGCATTCTGCAGGCCATAGCTGATCAGAATGAGCTAGCAGCCCTGGAAAACTTGGAAGCAGAATTCACTGCCAACAACCTAGCGCTAGTTAAAATCGGTGTCATCAAGCATCCATACTTTATGGACAAAATATATGATGTCACCATGGAAAAAATCAGGATCTACAAAGAGGACCTGATGAAGGTCGAAGTTACCGACCAACCTATGGACACCGATAAGCCATCAACGAGCGAGCATGGGCAATTGCCATTGGAAGCATCCAGGGAAAGACAAGAAAGTCCATTTTCACAAAGAAGTGCAAACCTAATGGATGTATTGGTAGAAGATGTGGAGAAGAAAGCTCTAAAAGTAAGGGAGCACATGGAATATGTGCAAGCAACTGTTATCTTCAAGGAGACATTATCTTTCTGGTGGAAAAAGTCCACTCAGCGTTCGAGAAATTAGAGGCAAGATATGAAAAAACTGCCTACGACAGCGACGAAATCGAGGAACTGGAGTTCAACGTCGATAGACTGTTAAATAAACTTAACAGAAAAATAGACGAATTCAACAATAAAAATGAAGACGTCCCAGATCTACCGAAATCGGATCTTCGTCATTTTGACGGAAGTCCCAAAGACTGGACAACGTTCTTCAATTTATTCTCCGATACAATTTACAAAAGGAAGGATATCAGCGACACTAGGAAGCTGAACTACCTCAAATCGTGTTTGAATGGAGAAGCCCAAATGGTAGTAAGCCATTTATTAAGTGGATCATCCGCTAACTACAATGCGGCGTGGGAACTAATATGCAAGCGCTACGAAAATAAGCGGAAAATATTCGCAAACGCCGTTAACCAACTAGTGGACATGGACCTGCTGAAGAACGATGATGAAGGCAGGATCCGCAGTTTCTTGGACACAGCAAATGAGTGCATCCACATCGTTAAACAAGAAGGCCAAATTGGTAACGATGTGGATATAGTAATCGCTCAGATTTTGCTGAGAAGATTCTCGACGGAAGTGCTACAACTTTACGAGCAACACGTAAAGAAAGCCAAAGAAATCCAGTCCTTGAAGAATGTGCTCGAGTTTATTGATCAACTACACAGTACAGTAGACTCAGTGCAAAAAAGAGCCATCCAGAAGCCTATGGAAGCAAAGAGAACGAGCTACAAAAGATGCCATTTTTGCAAACTGGATGGCCACGAAATATCAAGGTGCCAAAAATTTAAAACCGAGCTAGTTGCAAAACGCAAGGAATTTGTAACTAAAAACGCTCTATGCTCTAAATGTCTAGGCACCCATTGCACGAAAGATTGCAATAGGAATTGGACATGCATCACATGCGGCAAACCACATAACAATTTGCTTCACGAGAATGCAAATAAAAAGGAAACCTTCAGCAGCAATTGTCTTAAGGAAAGCAAAGGACAAGATACGTTGCTGGCAACTGCGCTCATTCGGATTGAAAATAAATCCGGAAAATACGAGCAATTAAGGGCCCTCATCGATGGAGGCTCCCAAAAAACGTTAATTTCGGAAGAAGCTGCACAACAGTTAAAACTTCACCGAATCAAGCGGAACGTGGAAGTTCAGGGAATTTCACAAAGTGTTGAAATCCTGAAAAATGGTGTTTACTTGACAATCAAACCAAGAATGTCAAGTAAATTCATCACCACAACGCAGGCTCTTGTCATGCCGAAACTACAGAGAGATCTACCGAACAAGAAAATTGACATGGATGTCAATAAAGATTGGATGGGCTGCGAGCTAGCAGACCCATATTTCAACGAGCCAAGTAGAATTGACGTCATCATTATGCAATTTCTATTTTTTTATTTTTTGGATACAGGCTCTTTTTACTAATTCCCCCCACCAACCTTTCTCGTGTCATTGAGAGTCACTTGCCAATATAACCATGTGAATAAATTATCATTTTAATAAAATGTAAAAAATTCAATAAAATCATATGCTGAAAGTTTCATCAAATTCCGTTAAGTCAGTCTCGATTTATTAAACAAAACGTTTAGCTGCACGTGGCAAGCAGCGACGCGCAGCAAAAAACATTTACATATATTCTCACATAAACACATTGAAACGAGCAAGCGCGTCTGCATATGCATGTGCACAAATAAATTCAATTCTAGTATATTCTTTAACCAAATCTGTGTTTGAATTGTATTTGTATTTGTCATATATCGCCCTTTACGCGCATACATTCAAACAGACCACCGTTTTTGTATGTACACATACTCATACGTTCATATGCGCGCATTTCAGCATATTCTAAGAATTACAATTGCGATTGATCTGCTTCTTTAGCTTCTTTAGTTTTGTATTTGTCACATATCGCCTTGTAAGACACTCTTTGCGTTTTGCCAACAAGCAACTCAAGAATGGTGTAGCGTAGTAGGTAGACGCAAAGCGCATAAACGAAAGGTCCCGGGTTCGAAACTCAGTGACAACAGCGTAACTTTTTAAATTTTTATTTAAATTTATAAAGATGAGGTGGTTGTGCTAGTTGAGATGATACGCTTTAACGTTACATATGTAGTAAATAGATGCAGGTTCGAGTCCAGGTGCGGTGATGATTGTTTATCTTTTTTTTTTTTTTTTTTTTTGATAATTTGTTTATTTATTTATTTATTTTTGATTTACATACATTCTATGTTCAGGCACGAACATAGAATAAATAAATATGTAACCCTACCTGCTACACACTCAACGACTAGCACATGTGTGGAATTTAAGAATAGCAGGATGAAAGCTGATCCTGACCCCCAGCGATAAGATAAGAATAGATAATAGACGAACGCTGAGCCCTACAACCTCAGCGATAGTATAAGAATACAATAGACCAATGCTGAGCCTTACAAACTCAGCAATAGACACACTAGTTTTAAGGGTTGAAATTATGCATGAGGCTGGGTATATATACCCAGCGTCAGAAGAATAAAGATCAGTACAGTACTAAACCCCAACATAGTCAAGTGTATTCATTCATGGTCCTTCGATCCGTACCACAGTCTACCAAACGTTGTGAAAAGTGTTTTTAATAGTGAAAAATTGTATAAGAGTTGTTTTATTTGGCTAACCAATCCACGCTGTGAGTAGAGGCACAGCAAGATCAACCAGGCGATCAAAACAAAAAAACCTCCAACGGGTTAAGCCAAAGATCAACCATACAAGAACAACAAATACACAACAACAACAACAACAACAACAACATGCTGTCCGCAAAATCTTTGGAATTGCTCAAGAAGCAAGAGAAGATTTATGAAAGCATTCTGCAGGCCATAGCTGATCAGAATGAGCTAGCAGCCCTGGAAAACTTGGAAGCAGAATTCACTGCCAACAACCTGGCGCTAGTTAAAATCGGTGTCATCAAGCATCCATACTTTATGGACAAAATATATGATGTCACCATGGAAAAAATCAGGATCTACAAAGAGGACCTGATGAAGGTCGAAGTTACCGACCAACCTATGGACACCGATAAGCCATCAACGAGCGAGCATGGGCAATTGCCATTGGAAGCATCCAGGGAAAGACAAGAAAGTCCATTTTCACAAAGAAGTGCAAACCTAATGGATGTATTGGTAGAAGATGTGGAGAAGAAAGCTCTAAAAGTAAGGGAGCACATGGAATATGTGCAAGCAACTGTTATCTTCAAGGAGACATTATCTTTCTGGTGGAAAAAGTCCACTCAGCGTTCGAGAAATTAGAGGCAAGATATGAAAAAACTGCCTACGACAGCGACGAAATCGAGGAACTGGAGTTCAACGTCGATAGACTGTTAAATAAACTTAACAGAAAAATAGACGAATTCAACAATAAAAATGAAGACGTCCCAGATCTACCGAAATCGGATCTTCGTCATTTTGACGGAAATCCCAAAGACTGGACAACGTTCTTCAATTTATTCTCCGATACAATTCACAAAAGGAAGGATATCAGCGACACAAGGAAGCTGAACTACCTCAAATCGTGTTTGAATGGAGAAGCCCAAATGGTAGTAAGCCATTTATTAAGTGGATCATCCGCTAACTACAATGCGGCGTGGGAACTAATATGCAAGCGCTACGAAAATAAGCGGAAAATATTCGCAAACGCCGTTAACCAACTAGTGGACATGGACCTGCTGAAGAACGATGATGAAGGCAGGATCCGCAGTTTCTTGGACACAGCAAATGAGTGCATCCACATCGTTAAACAAGAAGGCCAAATTGGTAACGATGTGGATATAGTAATCGCTCAGATTTTGCTGAGAAGATTCTCGACGGAAGTGCTACAACTTTACGAGCAACACGTAAAGAAAGCCAAAGAAATCCAGTCCTTGAAGAATGTGCTCGAGTTTATTGATCAACTACACAGTACAGTAGACTCAGTGCAAAAAAGAGCCATCCAGAAGCCTATGGAAGCAAAGAGAACGAGCTACAAAAGATGCCATTTTTGCAAACTGGATGGCCACGAAATATCAAGGTGCCAAAAATTTAAAACCGAGCTAGTTGCAAAACGCAAGGAATTTGTAACTAAAAACGCTCTATGCTCTAAATGTCTAGGCACCCATTGCACGAAAGATTGCAATAGGAATTGGACATGCATCACATGCGGCAAACCACACAACAATTTGCTGCACCAGAATGCAAATAAAAAGGAAACCTTCAGCAGCAATTGTCTTAAGGAAAGCAAAGGACAAGATACGTTGCTGGCAACTGCGCTCATTCGGATTGAAAATAAATCCGGAAAATACGAGCAATTAAGGGCCCTCATCGATGGAGGCTCCCAAAAAACGTTAATTTCGGAAGAAGCTGCACAACAGTTAAAACTTCACCGAATCAAGCGGAACGTGGAAGTTCAGGGAATTTCACAAAGTGTTGAAATCCTGAAAAATGGTGTTTACTTGACAATCAAACCAAGAATGTCAAGTAAATTCATCACCACAACGCAGGCTCTTGTCATGCCGAAACTACAGAGAGATCTACCGAACAAGAAAATTGACATGGATGTCAATAAAGATTGGATGGGCTGCGAGCTAGCAGACCCATATTTCAACGAGCCAAGTAGAATTGACGTCATCATTGGTGTTGATTTACTTCCCCTTATAATGTTTGGAAAAGTTAAGAAAATCAACGAAACACTGGGACAAAAAACTGAGCTTGGATGGATTGTTTCCGGCAACATAGCTAGATCATCAAACAACAAGGTGATCAGCGCAGCAACAACGATGTGCCTAGACGACCTCGAACGATTCTGGGAGCTGGAAAGCAACTCAAGGGATTCAGAAGATAGCAACTTTTGCGAGAAGACGTTCCAGGAAACAACCACAAAAGATAAAGAAGGCCGGTTAGTAGTCTCCATACCATTTAAAAGAGACTTCGAGTTGGGAAACTCTCGAAAACAAGCTATGGCACGTCTACCACAAATGGAAAACAAATTCAAGAAGCATCCGAAAATCTTCATGGAATACAAGGCCTTCATGGAAGAATACGAGAAGCTAGGTAACATGGAACCAGTGGACACTATCGGCCAAGGCAAATACTACATGCCACATCAAGCAGTAATGAGACCAAACAGCCTTACTACGAAATTAAGAGTAGTGTTCGATGCATCAGCGAAAACTTCCAATGGATTAAGTCTAAATGATGTGATGCTAGTCGGCCCCAAAATACAAAAAGATATTTTCGATATTTTGGTCAAGTGGCGACAATGGAAGTATGTAATGACAGCCGACATCGAAAAAATGTATCGCCAGATAAAGATTGCTAAAGCTGATCAGGAATATCAGTACATCCTCTGGAGAGACGACCCAAAAATGCCAATCAAGGAGTACAAGCTAACTACAGTGACGTACGGGACTTCAGCTGCACCATTCTTAGCTGTTCGTTGCCTTCAGGAATTGGCAAATCAGCACTGCTAAGGGAACAACCAACTGATGAGAACAATCAAAGAAGACTTCTACATGGATGACCTCATCACTGGTGGCGATTCAACAGACGACTGCATTAACACTCAAACAGCACTTTTAAATATCATGGTAAAGGCTGGCATGCACCTACGAAAATGGGTGTCAAATGATGACACGATCATCGCTGGAATTAAGGACGGAGACTCAACAGAAAAAATAATTATCAACAAAGATGAGTCAATTAAAACCCTCGGTCTACAATGGGACCCCAAAAAGGATGCCTTCACATTTGTTGTCGATTGCCCAAAATTAGTACGCATTACGAAACGTCTAATTTTATCCCAATTGGCAAGAATATTTGATCCACTGGGATGGCTTACACCAGTCACACTGCAAGGAAAATGCTTCATCCAAGAACTGTGGAAACTACCGCTAACTTGGGACGCAGAACTGGAGCCTAGTCTGGTCAACTACTGGCAAGAATACGCAAGCGCATTGCCAGAGTTAGCCAAAATTAATATACCACGCTGGTCTGGACAATCAAGCACTGATGCAACGGAACTACATGGGTTTTGCGACGCATCAGAAAAAGCATATGCAGCAGTGGTATATACCAAAGTTGGAGCCAAAGTCACTTTGCTAGCAGCAAAAAGCAAAGTGAACCCAATAAAAAATAAGAAGACAATTCCGAAATTAGAGCTATGTGCAGCTCATTTATTATGCAAGCTATTGGCAAAGGTACAAGCAATAGCTGGAAGTCACATAAAAACGCAAGCATGGAGTGACTCACAAATTACGCTAGCTTGGATTAAGAACAAGCGTAGCAAAGATAAATTCGTCAAAACAAGAGTCGACGAAATAAACAAAAAACTGCCTCACGTCGAATGGAAATACGTAAAATCAGCAGACAACCCAGCAGATGTTGCTTCAAGAGGAATTGCCCCGAAGCACTTAGCAGAATGCGACATATGGTGGAATGGGCCTGAGTGGTTGACAAAACACTCAGATCAGTGGCCACAATTTGAAGAGCCAGAAACAGTTATAGTAACAACTATAACATCAAAGGAAAACTACCTGCTCCCACTGCTAACGAAATTCTCATCAATGAATGAGCTAACAAGTTTTGTTGCTTATATACTACGCTTTATAGCACAATTACGAAGAAAGGAGCACCAGACGACGTATCTCACTGTCGACGAAATAAAGAAGGCCAAAACAGTCGTTGTAAAATTGCAACAAGAACTTGATTTTGGACACGAAATTAATCTGCTCAAGGCTGGGAAATCTCTGGAAGCTAAAAGTAAATTACAAGCGCTCAACCCCTTTCTGGATGGTGATGGAGTATTACGTGTAGGAGGCCGTCTTCAAAGTGCAATGGTACCATATGATGTGAAACACCCAAAAATAGTTGGAAAATCACATCTTGCCTGGCTGATTGTAAACAACGCTCACAAAGAAACCTTACACGGCGGACTAAAACTGATGAGAAACCTTATCCAGCGGGAGTTCTGGATTTTTGGCTTACGTAATGCGTTAAAAAAGTACCTACGGGAATGTGTTACCTGCATTAGGTACAAACAGGAAATGGCCAGTCAATTGATGGGAAATTTACCAGTGTATCGAGTAACTGGCGACTTCCCATTTCAAAACACTGGCATTGACTACGCTGGACCCTTTCAAATTCGCTGTTCCAAAGGAAGGGGTCAAAAAGCATACAAAGGATACATATGCCTATTTGTATGCATGGCCACAAAGGCAATACATCTGGAAGCTGTCAGTGACTTATCATCAGATAAGTTCTTAGAAGCTCTACGCCGATTATTTGCAAGACGCGGCAAAAGTGAGCACATGTATTCAGATAACGGCACAAATTTTGTAGGTCCCGCTAGAATACTAGACAAGGATTTGGTCACCGCTATTAAAGAAAATAGCAGTATTGCACCGGTGCTGGAAAAAGAAGGCATCAAGTGGCACTTCATCCCGCCGGCAAGCCCCCACATGGGAGGATTATGGGAAGCTGGTGTAAAATCAGTAAAACATCATCTAAAGCGGGTCATCGGTGATAACATCTTCACATTTGAAGAATTCTCAACACTACTATGCCAAATTGAAGCAGTGTTAAATTCACGCCCATTAGTTACTTTAAATAGTGACACAGATGGAGACGATATATTGACACCTGGTCATTTTATTGTGGGAAGACCACTCATTGGAGCTCCAGAGCACTTCGATGAGCATAGAAAAATTGGATCTTTAGACAGATGGAGACACATACAACGCATTAGAGCAGAATTCTGGAGAAAATGGAAAGATGAATACTTAGTATCACTGCAACAGCGAACCAAATGGCGGCAAGAAAAATCAAATCTTACAGAAGGCCAACTTGTTCTATTAAAGCAAGAAAACACGCATCCCGCTAGATGGCCTATGGGAAAGATCACAAAAACTACAAAAGGACAAGACGATAAAGTTCGAGTAGTAACTATAAAAACAAATATGGGTGAGGTCAAAAGATCAATAAACAAGATCTGTTTGTTACCAACACAAAATAAGGATAAGCAAGCCGACCCTCCAAAAGAACAAAGAAAAACTCGATCAACAAAGTTTGCGACTGGAAAAGCGACAATTCTAAGCCTACTAATGATATTGCAAGTAGCAAGTACGAACATAATCTCTTCTGCAAAAACAAACAAAATAAAAATCCAGGATATGGATCAGCAAACAGCGATGATAATGGACAAACTTGGAAGGGTGGAAGTCGTCTCATCAAGCTGGCAGATGCTGGTTTACTACAATATGAAAGCATATTTCGAAGTGTTGAAGCAAGCGGATGAGCTTATGACCAAAACAGATGTCATTTGCGAAAAATTGGGTGTATTCAACGACTCCTGTATAACAGCAAGCACCACAGTAAAATTGAAAATAAAAAAGATTAAGGAGAAAAATAAAATCATCACCCAAACGGCGAACAGAAACAAACGGTTTATAATGTTCTTCGATATTGGCACTGCAAACAGATTAAAGGAAAACATGCAGACAATCATCAAAAACGAAAAACGCCTAAATGATTATGTCAGCAACCAGACATCAATAATCAATGCAACGGCAAACCTTATGCAAGCGACTACAGAAGAGGTGAATAAGAACTTTGAAAAGGTCACAATAGAGATAAACAAGATCTCAAACACGATGAAAGAGCACTTCTTCGTATACAAGGAGTCCGTGAAGTTCTTCATGTTGATCACCCAAGTGCGAAACTGAATTGATGAAACAGAAGAAATTCAGGCAGCTGTGATTGCGCTTTTGACGGATATCAACCAAGGAAGAGTTCATCCGTCCCTGGTTGAACCAAATAAGATGTTGACCGAACTCGACGAGATCCAAAAGAAGCTACAAAGGAACCAACTTCTTCCTGGCGGAAATTCCCCGAAGCGGCTTCAATTAATATATAAACTTATGAAAGCACAAGCAATATTTAAAGACAACGTCCTAGTCATAGACGCAAGGCTGCCAATTTATGTAAACCAACATGCCACTCTCTTCGAAACAGTACCTATACCACTCGCACTCAATGGAAGAAAGGTGATTCCGACAATTAAAACGAAATTCCTGATCTTCAATACTGAGATAAATGCATACCACTCAATGACTGAAATGGAAGTAAGTCGTTGTCGACATGAAGACGAGGACACATACTTATGCGAAGGAAGTTGGGCGTGGGAAGATGCAGATGACGAGAGTTGTGAAATATCGCCTCTTAAGCCAAACAACCAGAACCCGTGCAAGATGACCGAGTACGAGGAAAATACTTTCATTAAAAGGCTGAACGGAATAAACAGGTGGCTCTTCAAAATATTTGAGAAGAAGTCAGCCCACATCATATGCGGAAACTATGAGGAGATGACGCTATTACCTAACCAAAGCATTATTGAGCTATATGCTGGATGCTCAGCCAGGATAGGAAAATTCAAAATCATAACGCCGCAGGAATTAACATCTGCAAACACTGTGAAGTACTCGCCACTCTTCCTCAAGATAATCGATCACAACAACACATGGGCTCCGACACCACTCCACCACATTGTAGTAAACAATTCAATGGAACTACAAGTACAACAAAGCATAAACGAACTGCACCGTAAAAAGGTACACATTGAAGATCTGGCCCTCCACACTATGAACGGACACATTTCTTTAGGCTTAGTAATAATTATAATAGTTATTTTTGTCATGTATATGATTAAGAGGAGAAACCAGAGACAGCAATTGCTGTCGGTCGCATTTTCTGGCGCCCCGCAGAATGTTCAGGCACGAACATAGAATACATAAATATGTATGTGTGGAATTTAAGAATAGCAGGATGAACGCTGATCCTGACCCCCAGCGATAAGATAAGAATAGATAATAGACGAACGCTGAGCCCTACAACCTCAGCGATAGTATAAGAATACAATAGACCAATGCTGAGCCTTACAAACTCAGCAATAGACACACTAGTTTTAAGGGTTGAAATTATGCATGAGGCTGGGTATATATACCCAGCGTCAGAAGAATAAAGATCAGTACAGTACTAAACCCCAACATAGTCAAGTGTATTCATTCATTAGATAATAGACGAACGCTGAGCCCTACAACCTCAGCGATAGTATAAGAATACAATAGACCAATGCTGAGCCTTACAAACTCAGCAATAGACACACTAGTTTTAAGGGTTGAAATTATGCATGAGGCTGGGTATATATACCCAGCCTCAGAAGAATAAAGATCAGTACAGTACTACCCCAACATAGTCAAGTGTATTCATTCATTCTAGTTGAATAAAATTTCAAAATTATAATTTAATTTTGGAAAATTTAGTGTTATATGCAAGCTATATAGCGTATTAAACATTGCAAATCGGACGGGGCTCAGGGGATCTCCTAGTCGGGCACCTCCGACTAGAGTTTTCTTACTTGTTTTATTTTTATTTTTTCGAGTTCTTTCACTGCCGCAGTTCGGTGATCCGCGCCCATAAGAGCTAAAAAGTAAAATAGCCGCGCGCAGGCAGGCTTGATAATTCAATTACTATTTATGCTCGCTGGCAACACTTACACGTGTATAAGAGTATGCTTATGTTGAAGAGGCAGTTTTGCACTACTGAATATTTATTTCCAACAATAATGATGCAATCACAATGATCTGCAGGTGGCTTGCGTGCGGAAAAAAGCGTTGTCGCCTAAGTGTAACGCGCGGACGCAGGTTTTCGTTGTTGACAGCTTGCGAATTGTGGAGTATGTGGTCGTAACATATTCATCGACGGCTAGGATGTCGGCGATTACATTGTCTTAGAGTTGAAGCGTGATAAGCTAATGAGACACTGGAAATGTGGTTATCTTTCTACAAACTAACTTGACCCTAGGATAAGCTATACTTATATGGAAAATATTCTCGGACTCAAATATATTAACGTTTGATGCTTCAATAACAAGGGTATAGGTATTTCTGCGGGATGTTCATCTAGAATAGGTTTAAAATAGTTATGATTTAAAGTGGCAGGGTTTATTATGTTAGATTCCATCAAGGTTATAGTGAGTATCAAATCTTTGCGTTATTAACATCTTTGCCTTTGGTTCACTTCGGTAAGTTCATTAATTTGCTTCTGAGTGTTGGAGTTGATTATCACTTGCCTATTGTTTGCATCAATCAACTGGACCACTTAATCTTTTGAAACTCGGACGCATCCGGAGTACCCGCTATTACTTTGAGGGCTGACCCTGAGAAATCTAAGCTTCTATGATGTATTTGTATAATTGATACTAAATTTCTATTTCAATTGGTGTTTGGTCTGTGATCGAATGTATAGAACGACTATATACTATTGTTGCCCTTAAAATTCTGTTTCATCAGACTTATTCTCGAGTTTAAATGATTTAGCCAATTCTGCAAGTGTCCCGTGGAATTGTTCCACTTCACACTGCACACTGAGTCGAATAGCCAAATAAGTGGCATAAAATCTAAAAACGCAAATATCGAGCTGAAACTTGCTATGTTTGATAATTATGGCACTTTAACTATGAAAACACAATTGTTCAGGCATGAACATAAAAATATATATAAATATGTAAACATGCCTTCTACGCACTTAACGACTAACATGCAGTGCGATAGATGAAGAAAGGCCACATGTGTGGAATCTTAAAATAGCCAGATGAACGCTGACCCTTATAACGTCAGCGATAGGTTAAGAATAGATAATAGACGAACGCTGAGCCCTACAACCTCAGCGATAGTATAAGAATACAATAGACCAATGCTGAGCCTTACACACTCAGAAATAGACACATTAGATTTAAGGCTTGAAATTATGCATGAGGCTGGGTATATATACCCAGCCTCAGAAGAATAAAGATCAGTACAATACAGACTAAACAACATCACAGTCCGTGTAGTCATTCATGAGTATTTGACTAAGCCCCAACATAGTCAAGTGTATTCATTCAAAGGTGGAATACTTGTATATGTTTCAAGGAAAGCAAAATAGCTGCTATGATGCAGCTAAGGCAGATGGTGTACTGTGGCAAAAACGGTATGGCCATTTGAATGTCAACAGCTTGCAAGACCTGATCAAGAAACAGACGCAACAGTGGTCATAAGCCATTTCTCAATTGCAGTTGGCAACTACAATGCAGCGTGGGACTATTTGTGCAAGCGCTATGCAAAAAGGTGCCAACTATTGGATATCTCCATTAACCAGCCAATGAACAAGGAACTGAAGAGCAATTATGAAGGCAGTATCCGCAAGTTCGAGAGCACCTCCGTTCATAGGGACACCGTCATCGCTGATCAGAAGCTATCAAGCCATAAATCCGCCACTAAAAAAGAAAATAGTGGTCTGGAACCAGTGCCAGAAAAACGGAACAGCGAGTGGCATTTCATCTCGCCGGCAAACCCTCACATGGGAGGATTAGGAGAAGATAAAGGGTCAGTGGGAAATATATCTAAAAAGGAACAACTACAGAAGCAGGAGGACATAGAAGATGGGGACGGGTGTGTAATTGCTGTCACATCTTCGATATCGACATCAACATATATCCAATTGGAAGATCAGTCGATTGACGATACTTCCATTGATAGCAGCCCGAAAGATGTGCAGAAAACTTCTGCCGCAACTAAAACTAGAAGTACAGCTGGAGATAAAAATGATGATATCGTCTCGAATTCTGTAATCTCCGCTTCAGCTACAATCCTAGCAAAACAATTGAAACAACAACGACAATTAAATCGGCGGTGGAAAACTTCATTGAGAGCAGCAACAACACCATTTAAAAGGAAAATATCGTATCCACTACAAGCGATTCGGTTGCATCCCAGAGGCAATCATTATCAATAGCTGCTCTACGGCAGCATAATCTTCAAAAAGTGGATGACCCTAATTTGGAGGCCTTGACATCAGCAGCAATGATGCAAGCGGCCTCCGCCTCAGCACACTCAACGATTGACGACATCTACAAAGGGTGTACACATTTTAAAGAGAACCGACTTCACTTGGAATGGGAACCGCCACCAGCGCAGAAGACCAAGGAAGCAGCTGAGTACTCGACCATATCTGGCTATCACATTTTCCGGGCCCCGCAGAATGTTCAGGCACGAACATAAACTATATAAGGATTGGAATAGTAATAATTATCAATGTCTTGTATATAATTAAGAGCAGAAACCAGAGACAGCAACTACTACTTGTCACCTTTTCTGGCCCCCGCATAATGTTCAGGCATGAACATAAAAATATACATAAATATGTAAACATGCCTTCTACGCACTTAACGACTAACATGCAGTGCGATAGATGAAGAAAGGCCACATGTGTGGAATCTTAAAATAGCCAGATGATCGCTGACCCTTACAACGTCAGCGATAGGATAAGAATAGATAATAGACGAACGCTGAGCCCTACAACCTCAGCGATAATATAAGAATGCAATAGACCAATGCTGAGCCTTACACACTTAGCAATAGACACATTATATTTAAGAGTTGAAATTATGCATGAGGCTGCGTATATATACGCAGCCTCAGAAGAATAAACTTCATTACAATACAGAATAAACAACATCACAGTCCGTGTACTTCAAGGTCGAAGTTGCCGACCACATTATGGACACCGACAAACCATCTACAAGCAAAAATTGGCAAATGCGACCGGAAACATCCAGGCAAGAAAATACTCAAGAGGAAATATTATTTTCACATAGAAGTTGAGCCTAAAGGATGAGTGGATTAAACTTGTTGACGAAAAACGTCTATAAATAAGGCAGTACATCAAAGAAGTGTATGCCAACCTAAAGTCAAGCAACCAGGAAGAAATCTTTGAACATAAAGATAAGCTAAACTTCCGATTGAACGAAGTCCAGACACTGTTAGCGGGCTTACAGGCAAGATATGGAAAGTCTGATTACGACAGCGACTATATAGAAGAACTGGAATTCCTCGTCGACAGGCTGTTAGATAAACTTAAGAAGAATAAGTGACTTGCAGAACATAGAAGAAGACCTTCCGCTGTACGAAGATCCAAAGCCCCAGAAACCAAAACTTCCTCATTTCTATGGAAATCCCAAAAAATGGCCAGCGTTCTTCAAGATATTCTCGAACATGATTCACAACAGGATATCAGCGATAAAACTAAGTTGATGTACCTAAAAATGTGTATCAAGGGAGACGCAACAGTGGTCATAAGTCATTTCTCACTTGCAGTTGGCAACTACAATGCAGCGTGAGACTATTTGTGCAAGCGCAATAGTGGTTTGGAACCAGTGCCAGAAAAACGGAACAGCGAGTGGCATTTCATCTCGCCGGTAAGCCCTCACATGGGAGGATTAGGAGAAGATAAATGGTCAGTGGGAAAAATATCTAAAATGCATCAGCCGCAAGAGCAGGAGGACATGGAAGATGGGGACAAGTGTGTAATTGCTGTCACATCTTCGATATTGACATCATCAGATATCCAATTGGAAGATCAGTTGATTGACGATACTTCTATTGATAACAGCCCGAAAGATGTCCAGAAAACTTCTGCCACAACTGAAACCGCAACTAGAAGTACAGCTGGAGATAAAAATGATTATATCGTCTCAAATTCAGCAAACACCGCTTCAGCGACCACAGCAGAGGCTTTGAAACAAGAAATTGCTTCGGAAACCACTAACGCTGCAAATATATTAACGACAATTAAATCGGCGGTCGAAAACTTCATTGAGAGCAGCAACAACACCATTTCAAGGGAAAATATCGTACCCACTACAAGCGATTCGGTTGCATCCCAGAGGCAATCATTATCAATAGCTGCTCTACGGCAGCATAATCTTCAAAAAGTGGATGACCCTAATTTGGAGGCTTGACATCAGCAGCAATGATGCAAGCGGCCTCCGCCTCAGCACACTCAACGATTGACGACATCTACAAAGGGTGTACACATTTTAAAGAGAACCGACTTCACTTGGAATGGGAACCGCCACCAGCGCAGAAGACCAAGGAAGCAGCTGAGTACTCGACCATATCTGGCTATCACATTTTCCGGGCCCCGCAGAATGTTCAGGCACGAACATAAACTATATAAGGATTGGAATAGTAATAATTATCAATGTCTTGTATATAATTAAGAGCAGAAACCAGAGACAGCAACTACTACTTGTCACCTTTTCTGGCCCCCGCATAATGTTCAGGCATGAACATAAAAATATACATAAATATGTAAACATGCCTTCTACGCACTTAACGACTAACATGCAGTGCGATAGATGAAGAAAGGCCACATGTGTGGAATCTTAAAATAGCCAGATGATCGCTGACCCTTACAACGTCAGCGATAGGATAAGAATAGATAATAGACGAACGCTGAGCCCTACAACCTCAGCGATAATATAAGAATGCAATAGACCAATGCTGAGCCTTACACACTTAGCAATAGACACATTATATTTAAGAGTTGAAATTATGCATGAGGCTGCGTATATATACGCAGCCTCAGAAGAATAAACTTCATTACAATACAGAATAAACAACATCACAGTCCGTGTACTTCAAGGTCGAAGTTGCCGACCACATTATGGACACCGACAAACCATCTACAAGCAAAAATTGGCAAATGCGACCGGAAACATCCAGGCAAGAAAATACTCAAGAGGAAATATTATTTTCACATAGAAGTTGAGCCTAAAGGATGAGTGGATTAAACTTGTTGACGAAAAACGTCTATAAATAAGGCAGTACATCAAAGAAGTGTATGCCAACCTAAAGTCAAGCAACCAGGAAGAAATCTTTGAACATAAAGATAAGCTAAACTTCCGATTGAACGAAGTCCAGACACTGTTAGCGGGCTTACAGGCAAGATATGGAAAGTCTGATTACGACAGCGACTATATAGAAGAACTGGAATTCCTCGTCGACAGGCTGTTAGATAAACTTAAGAAGAATAAGTGACTTGCAGAACATAGAAGAAGACCTTCCGCTGTACGAAGATCCAAAGCCCCAGAAACCAAAACTTCCTCATTTCTATGGAAATCCCAAAAAATGGCCAGCGTTCTTCAAGATATTCTCGAACATGATTCACAACAGGATATCAGCGATAAAACTAAGTTGATGTACCTAAAAATGTGTATCAAGGGAGACGCAACAGTGGTCATAAGTCATTTCTCACTTGCAGTTGGCAACTACAATGCAGCGTGAGACTATTTGTGCAAGCGCAATAGTGGTTTGGAACCAGTGCCAGAAAAACGGAACAGCGAGTGGCATTTCATCTCGCCGGTAAGCCCTCACATGGGAGGATTAGGAGAAGATAAATGGTCAGTGGGAAAAATATCTAAAATGCATCAGCCGCAAGAGCAGGAGGACATGGAAGATGGGGACAAGTGTGTAATTGCTGTCACATCTTCGATATTGACATCATCAGATATCCAATTGGAAGATCAGTTGATTGACGATACTTCTATTGATAACAGCCCGAAAGATGTCCAGAAAACTTCTGCCACAACTGAAACCGCAACTAGAAGTACAGCTGGAGATAAAAATGATTATATCGTCTCAAATTCAGCAAACACCGCTTCAGCGACCACAGCAGAGGCTTTGAAACAAGAAATTGCTTCGGAAACCACTAACGCTGCAAATATATTAACGACAATTAAATCGGCGGTCGAAAACTTCATTGAGAGCAGCAACAACACCATTTCAAGGGAAAATATCGTACCCACTACAAGCGATTCGGTTGCATCCCAGAGGCAATCATTATCAATAGCTGCTCTACGGCAGCATAATCTTCAAAAAGTGGATGACCCTAATTTGGAGGCTTGACATCAGCAGCAATGATGCAAGCGGCCTCCGCCTCAGCACACTCAACGATTGACGACATCTACAAAGGGTGTACACATTTTAAAGAGAACCGACTTCACTTGGAATGGGAACCGCCACCAGCGCAGAAGACCAAGGAAGCAGCTAAGTACTCGACCATATATGGCTATCACATTTTCCGGACCCCGCAGAATGTTCAGGCACGAACATAAACTATACAAGGATTGGAATAGTCATAATTGTCATTGTCTTGAATATAATTAAGAGCAGAAACCAGAGACAGCGATTACTGACTGTCACCTTTTCTGGCCCCCGCAGAATGTTCAGGCATGAACATAAAAATATATATAAATATGTAAACATGCCTTCTACGCACTTAACGACTAGCATGCAGTGCGATAGATGAAGAAAGGCCACATGTGTGGAATCTTAAAATAGCCAGATGAACGCTGACCCTTACAACGTCAGCGATAGGATAAGAATAGATAATAGACAAACTCTGAGCCCTACAACCTCAGCGATAATATAAGAATGCAATAGACCAATGCTTAGCCTTACACACTCAGCAATAGACACATTAGATTTAAGAGTTGAAATTATGCATGAGGCTGCGTATATAAACGCAGCCTCAGAAGAATAAACTTCATTACAATAAAGAATAAACAACATCACAGTACGTGTACTCATTCATGAGTATTCGACTAAACCACAACATAGTCAGTGTATTCATTCACAATATTAAGTTGATTTGACTACGCCTACCCGAATAGCCCATATATTGGAACTAAGCGTATACGTGATTTCAAATGAAATTGTAAATGCTTTAAAAAAAGTGCAACAATTTCTTATGTAATAAGATATTATAATATAATAATTTCTTATGTAATTAGCTAGTAAAGGATTTTATGGTTTGATTTATTTATTTATTTGACTTTTAAACTAATTCTAACAAATTATTGTAAAATTACCATTTGGTTGGTATCTACAGTCAACTCAAATGCATATGGATTAATATCTCTATCTATATCAATATCATCTACATCTACCTCATCAGAATCATAATTAAAACTGTAATCATCAGTTGATGTTTGAATATTTGAGAGGATATTAAAGTGGGGCGTTTCTAATAACTCTGACATCAGACGGAAGGGTTTGTTTTTTATGACGTTAGAATCTGCTATAGTTATTCCCGTAGGTCTCAATAGTAATTTGGCTTCCTGGACCTTTTGATAGCTTGGGTATATATCACAATTGTGCTGCTTGCTTATTTGACAAATTTCATTATACATTCGTTTGCTTAAAGAATTTTTCAGAAATAATTCTAAAGCTTCATTTGTTGTTAAAGGTATTGGGGCTAAAATTTCAAGCTTCCTTTTTGCTTCAGTAGCCTCGCATTTAGAAGTGCTAAAATTTTGAAGCACAAATGCAGTGTCATTTTCATTTGATTTCCTGGCTGACATTGTTGCTGCATGAATTAAAAGCTTTGTATCATTTTTATTACTAATTGCTACATCGCTAGATAGTTTTCTTTTAAGACGGGGACCTGCTTCATCATAACTTAGCTTTGGTCTACCCAATCGAAATCTGTTCGTCTCAACTTTGTTACCCAAAACAATTTGTAAGGTCTTTGATAGCCCCTGTGCATGCTTGTTTTTGAATATGCGCATATTTCGACACCTTTGCAACTTCGAAGTAACGTAAATATGGAAACTTTTAATTTTCTTATTTATCTCACTTATATTTTCATTTGTAAGCGAGTACTCCTTCAATTGGTCAAATATCCAGTTTGCCAGTACGGTTGTGTTGCGGCCGCTGTCAATCCACACTTCCAGCAGCGTTGCATGACAGAACTCAAGCGTATCTATGAATTCAAAATTGCGCAAGAACCGCAAAAAGCCGCATACAGGATTATTACTAACTTCTAATACATACTTTCTACTTTATTTTGACATACATTACATATCGCAGAAACACGCAGAAGGTAAAGTTCTACTCCACAGAAGATGTACTCATTGCACTGGATTTCTATCTTTTTGGACAATACAAAACAAGATAAACATATAACATATAACAAATTTTAACAAAAAAAATTTGTTTAGTTATTCTACATACTCTTGCCTTCAAAATCAATTTTACTTAATAAATAATTGTTGCAATTTGCGAATTTGCCAAGCGCACAGTCAATTTAAATTTCCCCGCCAATTTTTTTTCAAACATCAGCTGACTGATCACCTGACTTTGAAGCTTGCTCAAAAATGACAAGGTTGCATTTTAGCCAAAAACAATTATTGATTTTTCATAAATAGTAGTAGATTCCCTACTTCGAATCCATTGAAAAACAAGTAAGAACGTTGCCTTAGGGCGAGACCTAAGGCGTGATACTCGTTTCCCACAGGGGCATCTGGTATTTTAAATTCAATAATTTATCTCAAATTTTGCATTTATGTAGATTCATGTGAATTTTATGCAATTTCAATTTTTGCAAATATAACTATGTGAATGAATTAGCATTTTTATAAAATGTAAAAAATGCAATAGAATCATATGCTGAAAGTTTCATCAAGTTCCGTTAAGTCAGTCGCAATCTATTAAACAAAACGTTTGGCCAATTATGACACGCACGCGTTAAGCAGCGACAGCAAAATATATTTACATTTACACATATGTACATACATTGAAACGTGCAAGCGCGTTTGCTTATGCATGGTCACAAATAAATTCAGCGCCATTCATTCTAGCATATTCTTCAACCAAAATTGTTATTGAGTTGTGCTTGCATTTTCAGCCGCTTCTTTAGTTTTGTATTTGTCAAACATCGCCCTTTATACGCATACATTCAACCGACCACCGTTTTTGTATGTACACATATAAATACATACGTTCATATGCGCGCATTTCAGCATTTTCTAAGAATCACAATTGCGATTGATTTATGTTTATATTATGTTTGCATTAACAGCAGCTTCATATTTGGCAAGTTCCTAGAAGGAGTCTAGGGTAACGTAACTGCAAAGTTTGGATGCTTACACTCCAAAAATGTGAAAGTTACAGGGTATTTTTTTCATATACCACGCCCCCAAAGGGGCGTAAGAATTATTTTTGGGGAATCAATAGAGGGGGCCCCCAGTAACACAAACATCCAATTTGGAATCGTCTAGCTCTAAAACTGTAGGAGCTATAAGCTTTTTCCGATTTGCCACGCCCCCTGAAGGCGTAGGTATGTCCGCCATATCTTTTTGATCTTGGCTTGCTTATCCGAGTATATATATCAAATTTCAAGTCTCTAGCATCAATAGTGCTCAAAATATAGCTGAATTTGTAAAATCACTCTATATTCAGATCCGATTTGCCACGCCCCCAGTGGGCGTGGACATAAAATTTTTTTATCAATCTTTATAGAATCGAAGCGTTAAGATACGTGCCAAATTTCAGCATTCTAGCTTTAAAACTGTAGAAGTTACAGTTTTCCCGATTTGCCACGCCCCCAATGGGCGTAGATATATCCGCCATACATTTTTGAACTTGGGTGGTCAACGCAAGTATACATTCCAAATTTCAACTCTCTAGCTCTTCAACTAATATGATTTCTATGATTTCTATTAACTATGGGCGCAACCATTTTCCGATTTGCCACGCCCCTAGTGGGCGTATCCGTCCGTCCGTCTGTCCGTCCGTTAGTCTATCCGTATGTTTGAACGCGTCGCACAGTGGGCAAAGGGCAATGAGCAAAGGCTCATTTTGCGTTGCAAAAATCATAACTTTTGATCCAATTGAGGTAATTCCAAAATTTAAAAAGCATTTGACAGAGAATTCTTCAAGCTTTAAAATGAAATGTGGTTTTTAGGCAAAAAAGACATGTTTTTGTATGAAAAAGTTTTTTTTCTTTTGTTGAAAATAATTTTTTATACTCGTTTCCCAAAGGGAAAAAGAGTATATTGGTTTTGTGAAATGTCCGTCTGTCTGTCTGTCCGTCTGTCCGTATGAATACAATATTTTTCTACGCTATTGAAGCTAGAGACTTGAAATTTGGAACATATACTCGTGTATACCCTCGAATTATAAAGTGTCAAGATTTTCCGGATACGCCCACTAGGGGCGTGGCAAATCGGAAAATGGTTGCGCCCATAGTTAATAGAAATCATAGAAATCATATTAGTTGAAGAGCTAGAGAGTTGAAATTTGGAATGTATACTTGCGTTGACCACCCAAGTTCAAAAAGATATGGCGGATATATCTACGCCCATTGGGGGCGTGGCAAATCGGGAAAACTGTAACTTCTACAGTTTTAAAGCTAGAATGCTGAAATTTGGCACGTATCTTAACGCTTCGATTCTATAAAGATTGATAAAAAAATTTTATGTCCACGCCCACTGGGGGCGTGGCAAATCGGATCTGAATATAGAGTGATTTTACAAATTCAGCTATATTTTGAGCACTATTGATGCTAGAGACTTGAAATTTGATATATATACTCGGATAAGCAAGCCAAGATCAAAAAGATATGGCGGACATACCTACGCCTTCAGGGGGCGTGGCAAATCGGAAAAAGCTTATAGCTCCTACAGTTTTAGAGCTAGACGATTCCAAATTGGATGTTTGTGTTACTGGGGGCCCCCTCTATTGATTCCCCAAAAATAAATCTTACGCCCCTTTGGGGGCGTGGTATATGGAAAAAATACCCTGTAACTTTCACATTTTTGGAGTGTAAGCATCCAAACTTTGCAGTTACGCTACCCTAGACTCCTTCTAGGAACTTGCCAAATATGATATGTCTACGCCTACTGGGGGCGTGGCAAATTGGCAACAAAATTTGTAACGCCCAGCTGCAAAATTCATATGCCTGTGCCACCTATATAAATAAGCTTAATAAGAATTGCTAAGACGACAAACGGCATTTCTGAGAAATATATGTAATTCGATTTAATGTTGAAGTTCTGCAAATAATTTATCTGCTAAAATTATCATTTTTCGTATAGCCTAGGTCAGTTATGTTATTTTCTTTTTGTGTGTGTGACCCTGACAAAAAATGTAAATATCAAATACCGATATTTGTGTAATCGACTTAGTCCGAACAAAATTATTTACACACAAAAAAATTGACGATAGGTCCCATCAGGTATGTATGTATGTAGGCACGAACAGCTGCGCAACTATTTTCATGCCGTCGCCGCCGCGTCTCGAACGCGGACCCTTTTGCTTACACGCTTTTCATCTACCTGCTGCGCCACATCAGTTTTGCATTGCCTGTTGGCAAATCCGAAACTACTTCACTACAAGGGCGACTTTTGACAAATACAAAACTATAGAAGCTGCTGTTAATGCAAACACAATATAAACATAAATCAATCGCAATTGTGATTCTTAGAAAAAGCTGAAATGCGCGCATATGAACGTATATATTTATATGTATGTGTACATACAAAAACGGTGGTCGGTTGAATGTATGCGTATAAACGGCGATATTTGACAAATACAAAACTAAAGAAGCGGCTGAAAATGCAAGCACAACTCAATAACAATTTTGGTTGAAGAATATGCTAGAATGAATGGCGCTGAATTTATTTGTGACCATGCATAAGCAAACGCGCATGCACGTTTCAATGTATGTACATATGTATGTGTAAATGTAAATATATTTTGCTGTCGCTGCTTAACGCGTGCGTGTCATAATTGGCCAAACGTTTTGTTTAATAGATTGCGACTGACTTAACGGAACTTGATGAAACTTTCAGCATATGATTCTATTGCATTTTTTACATTTTATAAAAATGCTAATTCATTCACATAGTTATATTTGCAAAAATTGAAATTGCATAAAATTCACATGAATCTACATAAATGCAAAATTTGAGATAAATTATTGAATTTAAAATAACAGATGCCCCTGTGGGAAACGAGTATCACGCCTTAGGTCTCGCCCTAAGGCAACGTTCTTACTTGTTTTTAATTATTAATCTTAAAGATGACAAGATAAACGATAAAAATATTAAAATTCTTAAAAAGAAAAAATTAAATTAAATTTTTCTGATAGTACTCGTTCACAGAAGGGGAATAAATATCTAATAGACTTAAATTCTCAGGGTTGCTGTTATCTGATTATTTTAGTTTTTCCAATAACAAGTGTTTGTTGACAATATTTGGCATTAGGTAGAAACAAAAAGGGACAACAACCGCAATTGTAACGACCAAAATGCCAAAAAACCCAGACCCTTCAATAAACATTTGCCGCCGGCAAATCTACCTACTGCGTCTACGCGTTAATTTGACCTTTTTTAGTGCATTTTCAGGGCATATTATGCCGATTTTGTTTTAGTTTGTTACTGTAGAAAACCAAACGGGCGCTTTCGGGCAACCGAATTTATGAATATTGTGTAAAACACATTGACAAATATCTGTATTTTAGCCGATTCGGTGGACTCGGGTGGACTCAGAAGATAGAGTCCACTTTATACCAAAAGATGATCAAATTTTTGAGGTTAACTAGAATTAGTCTAGCTCCTAAATTATTAATCATAATAACATACTTTTTCTTTTATTATGTTAAAAATATACCAATTTTTCCAACGATACCAAAACATTAACAATTGGTGCAATATTTTTCTTGCAATTCAATTGAAAAGTGGAAAATTTTTTACAAAATTTCTCTCTTTGGTTAAATTTTGCAAATTGACCCCACTTTGAAGGCTCATAACTATGCTTAAAATTCATCTATGTATTTTCAAAAATCTTTTGGATTCTTCATCTGGGGGAAATTTCCAATCGTTTGACACCAAGAAATCCAAAATTGGTGTTAGTCACTTTACTTATTTTTGCCACGCTCTGCCGGCAGAGGCCCTACTGTGCGTCGATTGAAGCATCTAGACAAGCTAGAGACTTGAATTTTTTTTTGTTGGGTCCGTGGATAGCACGCGCAGGTCAAGTTTATTTCGTATGAACGATAACTATTTTTGTTGTAGTGTTATTGATTTTAATGCTTATCGAAAATACGTTTTTAAGGCGTAGTTTGTGTATCGTTTGAGCTAGAGACTTCAAATTTGCTGTGTAATTGCATTGAATGAATACGGAGATTACGTAATCACTAGATTTTTGATGCCACGCCCCATTCGCCCCCAATAGCCCCTATTTGTGAAAGGCGCAAATTAAATACTAGAGACTTGTGCTTTGGCAAATACAAATATATGAATGCCATTAATAAGTTGTGAAAGTTTGATGCATTTAGTCCATCGCTAAGAAAAGTTATTCAGCAATTAAGTTCCCATAGTAATGCCCACATTGCAGCCCAAGCGCAGTCGCTGCGTCAACTGCGCAGTTGGCAGAGCGCGCGCTTATGCGTGCGTGCATATGTGTGTATATGTGTTGTTTGTATGTATAACAAAAGCGTAGAATGATTTGATATTTGGCTCTTAACAAGGCTCAGGGTATCCCCTAGTCGAGCAGTCTCGACTAGAGCCCTCTTACTTGTTTTTTTTTTTTTAAATTTCTGGTATATGCATATATGTATGTATGTATGTTCCGAGTCGAATAAATGCCGCGACATATGCTAACGCGACATATGCTTAAGACTGAAGACAATTTTGTTAAAGGCTTATTTTATAGGCTGCTGAAATTACGCAGCAGACAAAGAATGATATTAGTTTTGCATGTCGGCGTCAGTTGGACGCGTCGTTCTTACATTTTCGGTTTGCGACATTATTGCTATGAAATAGCAAAGTGCAAGGGCATTCTGGCAAGCCGGCGCCACTATTTATGATCAGTTGGACGCGTCGTTCTAAGAATTTCGGCTCGCAACATTATTGCTATGCAATAGCAACGTGCAACGGCATTCAAACCGGCGCCACTATTTATGATTTGGCTATTTTTGAACCGCTTTATTCTGGATTTTCGTGATCTAAGAAAATCAAGTATGAACTAGTTTTGACTATTCTGTGTGTTGTGGACATTGTCAGTATAAATATGTCACTTCCCTCTCCTTAAGAGGTAAGCCTGCGACTCAAGAAGACACTTAAGGTAGTTTTGGTGATTTTGATATGATTTTGTTTCTAATATACTTATTAATTGTGGTTATTTTATATATGAGCTTATTAATATTTTTAATACAATATTGTTCAATTCATTCTTAACTGTTTATGTCTTTGTAGCCATTATTATCGAGGGTATGACATAGTGTGAATAATATAAGTGGATTAAAATCAATTGGATCTAATTTTTCAATCTGGACCTTTTCGATATCTGGTACCAACAAGAAGGTTACTGTTGATTTTATTTATTACTTTTTTCTTTTTCATTCTTTCTTTTTTGTCTTGAATGTCTAACTTAGGTTGTCCAGCATATAAAAATAGGTGTGCAGGAGTTTATCCAGTTGTGTCATGTTTTGTTTTGTGATTGTAGATGTAGAGAATAGTCTCTATTTTACTGAGTTTATTTTCTTCGTCATTTAAAGTATTGATTAATCTAATTTTTTCGTTTATTGTTTTATGTAGTCGGTCGATATCTGCTATTCCTGTTTTTGTTGTGTTTAATTGTAATTCTACTCCTTCACTTTCGAGCCATTTTTTAAGTGCTATGCTGAAAAATGCGCCGTCTCGATTAGGTCTTAATATTAGTGGCTTTCCTAACTGATTAAATATACGCATTAATGCATTTTTGCATTCTATCCAATCTTTTGTTTTAATATTCTCGAGAGTAGCGAATTTTTAATAACTAAGATAAGATAATGTTAGCCTTCAGAGGAATAAATTTATCGCGACAATGTTCGGGCTTGGGTGTAATTTTCATTGGCATGTTTGTATTTCTGTGTTCGGTTTTTGTTAAATTGCAAATGTTACATTCGTTTATTATATTTTGTATTAGTAATTCGCTGTTAGGGAAATAGTGAGTTTCACAGAAGAGTTTATTTGTTTTTTTAATTCCGGGGTGTAAGAGTTTTTCATGGGCTTTTAAAATAAGTTCTTTAAATTCGGTATATGAGTTTATATTTTTTAATTGAATAAGACATCTTAATATTTTGGTATGGCTATTGTTGATAATTTCTTTGTGTGCGTCTTGAACGATTTCAAAATCTGCATCACTGTCTATGAACATTGTACTAGTTTTTATACCAAAAATAGTCAATCAAATATTTTTCGGCTTTGTTTTTAGTCATGTTATCGTACGTAATGTGGATTATTAGTTTTTTTTAAGTAATTCTGTTTTTTTATATACCTGGAATGACTTTAGAAAATATAATCTGTCTTTTAAATGTGTTTATTGGTTTCTCTGTAATAAAAATTAAGTTGCTAGTGTCTTCGTCAGCGCTATGTTGTGTTTTTTTCTCGCGTTTCTAAAGCGTCAGCTATGTGGTTTTCTTTTCCTTTTATGTATTGTATATCAAAGTCGTATTCTGATAATTTTACTCTCCATCTGGTTAGTTTTGAATTTGGTTCTTTCATTTTCTACAACCAACATAATGGTTGATGATCACTATTGATTTCGAAATGTCGACCTAAAAGATAATGTCGAAAGGTTTTGTTGCCCATACAATAGCTAAAAGCTCTTTTTCTATGGCGCTATAGTTGGTTTCGTGGTCATAAAGGGTTCTGCTTATAAAACTGATGAGATGTCCGTCTTGAGAAAGTACAGCTCCAAGAGCTACATTACTTGCGTCAGTTGTTAAAATAAAATTTTTTTTTAAATCTGGAATTTTTAAAATTGGGTCGTTGGAAATAAGTTGTTTTAGTTTTACAAAAGCGTTAATGTATTCTGGATTTTTAATGTCTATTTTTTAATCTTTTCTAAGTACTGTTGTCATTGGTTTGGCTATGTCTGCAAAATTTTAAATAAATTTTCTATAGTAACCAGTTAATCCAAGAAAACCTTTTATTTCATTAGTTTTTGTTGGAATCGGATATTTCAGAATTGCATTGATTTTATCAGGATTGGGTTTTATTCCATCCTCAGTTATGACATGTCCTAGGAACGTAGTTTCTTGTTTTAGAAACTCGCATTTGTCAAGTTGTAATTTGAGATTGGCTTCAGAAAGCTTCTCGAAAACTGTAGGTGTTTTTTTATGGATGTTGAATAAACAATTATATAGATATACTAAACAGTGTTTATTTGGTCGCAGGACATTATTCATATAATGTTGAAAGGTTGCACGTGCATTCTTTAATCCAAATGGCATATGAAGATATTCATAGTGGCCACGTTTAGTGGCGAAAACTGTTGTTTTATGGAATCTGGATGCATTTCAAGTTGAAGAAATCCTTTTGCAAAGTCTATTGTTGTGAAATAATTGCATGTCTATCATTTATGGTTACGTCATTTATTTTCTGTAGTCAATCACGTTTCAAAATTTCTGCCTACCTGAAGCATCTTGCTTTTTAGGTACGATCCATATAGGACTACAATAAGGGGAATTGCTGGGGCGTATTATTATACGCCCCAGCAATTTGATTGAATTTAGTGCTCAACTTCGTGTTCGTATGCTTGTGGATAGCTGTATGGTTTTGTATACAACGGTGAATTGTGAGTAGTGTTAATAACATGTTTTTCTTGATTACTGAAACTAAGTTGGTTGCCTTCTTTGAATTGAATGTGTTGATATTGCTTCAACAAGCTTATTAAATTAAATTTTTCTTCTTAATTTAAATGGTCTAGTCGGTAAGGGTTTGAATTCTTAGGTTCTTGTTTTTTAGAATTGTCTCTGAATAGATTGTTGAAGTGTTAATTAGTTTCAAGAATTGGTTGAGTTACGAAATGATTTTGATTTGTAATCGGAATATGGTTGATTAATTTATACTTTCTATTGTATCTATTTACAGTTTGGAATTTATAATCTATAACGGCTTGTGCTTCTGACAGCATTCTTCTACCAATTAGTAGATCAAAATCTGGTGAAAATTGATGTAAAAGAAATGGTTTTTGAACAAGTTGTTGGAAGGAAATTAATTTTTACTGTGATAGTTAAAGGTCCATAACTAGTTTGAATAAGACAATCGGTATCATGAATTGGTAAATTAAAAACATTGGATGTCATCATATTGACAGTAGATCCTGTATCTATTAAACATTTTAGATGTTTGCCTTTATAAGTGATAATTATGAATTGTTGATTTCCAAGGCTGGCAGCTGAAAAATTTTCGGCTTGCTCGATTTCTATTTCATTTGGTTGTTCTGTCTTTTGTTCGGCTGTGGCTGTTTGTGTGTATGTGTAGTCTGAGATTTGTGGGTGACTTTGTTCTTGGTAATATTGAGGATAGTATTCGTAGTAAGAAGCTAATTGATTATAATATTCTTTCTGCATATAATCGTGATAATTTATTTCTTCTTGATTTCTAGTTTCTTCATCTATGCTCATTTTATTTTGTCCACTTTCTGCAGGTCTTTGTTGGTTGGTTGCCTACGCTAGAACTATTAAAAGGGGTTTGTTGTGGAGTTACTTGTATCTGTTGTCTGAAACGATTATTGTCAAATTGGTTGTCTAAAATTTGGTCTGTGTGTAGGATTAAAGGGTAAACTTGATTTGGTATTGGTTGCATTGGTCGAGGTGAATAATGATTAGATGGAAAATTGTTATTGTTAGTATAATTAGGTGTTGGGGGAAGATATGATTGTTGAAAATGTGGTCGATATGGGACATAGGAATGATTTGGTTGAAGAAATGTAGGAAACTTTTGAATATTGGGATTTTGGTGTAATGGCTTGAAAATTTTATCTTGTTTTACTTTATTGTGATTTAAATTTAGACAGGGTTCTAGATTTTTTTCCTGTAATATATTTATTACGGATTTTAATGCAAATATTTGTGGGAAGTTTATGGATTAGGTATAGATACTAATTTTAATCAACTGTGCATATAATGTTATTTTGTCTAAATTATTTTCAAATTCTAGTTTACTCATTAATGTCTGTTTACGGTGTTCTGCTTCCTCCAGAAAGGCTCGTACGTTACCCTTAAATGGTGTGTTCCTGAATTCCTCCAGTAACACGTGGTTCTTTGTTTGCGTCTTGTAGTTTAGGATGAGTTGTTTACGAAGATCCGTCCATGTAGTTAAGTTGGTCATACCAAGAGATAGGATGACTTCACTGCTGATGCAGCTTTCTACAACTCTAAAAAGTATTGACCACTGCCTCGCATCATTAGTGGTATAGAGGGCCAATATGTAGTCGATCCGGTTGATGAACGTATATAAAGCGTTCTTATTTCCAGTGAACTTTTCAACGTTTTTAAGTTGATTGATCACTTGCGTCATGCTGGTATCTGAAAGGGGTGTCGTTGCATCTTCTTCCATTTTGATTATAAAAATTTAATTTATTATTAAAAGTTTTTTTTTTATTTATTTTATTTATTTTTATTTTAATTCACTTAATTTTAATTTCAGTTTCTTTTTATTGTTTAAACGAACTCACTTAATTTTAAGTTAAGTTTAATTTGGTTTTTAATGGGTTTCTCTTAGCTTATTTACTTTAATTCTTTATTTAATTTTTTTGTTTGTAGTTCACTTTATGTACTTAATTTTAAAAACTTATTATTTAGTTTGTTTGCACAGATAGCACTTTCGAATTTTCTTGAGATAACCAGGTATTTCTGAAATTATGTTCTCTCCGAATTCTATCGCGTCTTCTTGAATTACTTTCAAGTTTTTTTTTTTTTTGTTTTTTGCACAATTTGCGGCTTTGGCAATTGCATATTTCGGTTTTCACGTCACTGTCGAGGTTTCATTTAAAAACTTGACGCGATATTGACCGTCGCGTGGGTTGCCTTCGCGTTAGTTATTTAGCGGATAGCAGTAAACGAGGCACAAGAATTAATAACTTAGTTATTGCATCAGGATCCACAATTTTATTGCTATCCTACCGGCTGCGCCAATTAAATATATGTTCAAAGTCGAATAAATGCCGCGACATATGCTAACGGCAACGCTAATATGAAAAGATGAAGTCAGAGTTATATTATGACAACTTGTTTTATTGAATAATATCTTAAGACTGAAGACAATTTTGTTAAAGGCTTATTTTATAGGATGCTGAAATTACGCAGCAGACAAAGAATGATACTAGTTTTGCATGTTGGCATCAGTTGGACGCGTCGTTCTTACATTTTCGGTTTGCAACATTATTGCTATGCAATAGCATTCTGTCAAGCCGGCGCCACTATTTATGATTTGGCTATTTTTTGAACCGCTTTATTCTGAATTTTCGTGATCTAAGAAAATTAAGTAACTAGTTTTGACAATTCTGTGTGTTGTGGACATTGTCAGTATGAATATATATATATATATATATATATATATATATATATATATATATATATATATATATATATATATACACGTTAAGGACTATAGCGCCATCCGACATTTGTGGCGGCCACATGCAAGGGGATTCTTACGATAGTTGGGTGTTCATCATTCCGTTTGAACGTTATAATTTTATTTGAATGTTAAGTTATGTAATGTTCTGCAAATAGTGCACCGTTCGGTTACGCTCTCCAATGGGAACTGACCGTCTTGCTTTCAAGATGCCACTACTTGCAAAGCTCTGCTTTGCCTTTCTAGTTTTGCTGGCTGCGTCGCTGCTGCCAGAATTCCGAGGATCTTTCCAATTTTCCATATGTCTGTGTTGCCGCTGCCAGCAAACTCGCAGTAACTGTCCTTGGTCAGGCGGCGGCCTCTTTACTTGGTGTCGCGGTTGCAACGTCGACATCGTGGCGGCAGAGCGGCAGCGGCAGCTGTGGCGTCAGTGGCTTCGGCGCACCAGGCGGCGGAATGAATGCTGCCAAGCGGGCAAGAGAGTAACAAGATGAAGTCGCGTGGACGAGAGCGCAACAAAACGAATTGGAGACACCGGGGTCGGGGGCCAAAGGCAGGAGAAGAAGCGCCGCGCACCAGCTGGTGTTAACTCCTCCCCCCTTAAGTATTTGCGTCCCGCAGATCAGACGACCTTCTGGTCGACCGCCGTAGTGGCTTCTGCTTGTGTGGCATGGGCTTCTGCATCATCGGCGTTCGTCACAGGTGCTTGTTAGCATGTGGTTCTCCACCATATTATGATGATGGCGAATACCACTACTACGATTGTGGCGATTTCTGTCGTCATGGAAGTTGCAAGTCTTCCTTGCATTGTCCGTAGTAGGTCAATCATATTTGATGACGTGTAGAGCTCGCGTTAATACGAAGCATATTAATGAAATTAATGAGATGCTGGTGATATGCGACGTGTTAGTAATACAATTTTTTGTCTTAATATAAACAATTTTTCTTAAGACTATATGGGATTTTGATACAAACATAGTGTAATTTTTATTTAGAAAAATGTGTATTTGTGTGAGGGTAGTGATACACATAAGGACACGGAGTCCTCTGCTTGGCATGGTAAAGGAAGTATCTTTTAATGAACATAAGACATGTGGAAAACCCCCTGCTATAAAACTCGCATTGGGCGCAAGCAACTGCTTTACACTTTTTCACGTGTGATTTGTGAAGAGCCCTGCCCGATCGTGTTTTTATTGTCACGTTTCTGTCCTGTTTGACTATTTCCCTACTGAAACGCTTCTTATCCTTGTTGCGGCACCGCATAGTTGCCATTGTTAAAATTAAAGAAAGGTCGCGGAGGGCGGAATGCCGGTGCTGGGCCCACTGGGCGTGGATTTCCATGGAAAACGTTTCTAGATGCAAATGTGAGGCCAGCCCTCATGCAGACATTTTGCAACTCATTACACAACGAGTATGCTTCGGGTAGGTCTTTTGGCCTATGTACCATAAGAAATCTAGGTAAATCGCCGTTTAAGCCACCTACGAAGACAACTAGCGCTTTTTTCTTGTAAATATCAATTAAAGCAGATGACACTTCTGCTAAGTACAAGCCATTCCTCAGCTTTCCCATTATCAAGGAGAAATGGCTATTGACTCTATTAAAAAAAACATCGACACTTGTCGTGCCTTAAAACATCTTTCCCAACTGGAATTCTAACGTACTTAAATTACGCTCGTCTGCATAATGCAGGGCCAAGACGCGTTTCATTTCTGGCCAGTCGTCATCCTGTACACCATAAGAAATAAGGGCTATGTCTGCAGGACCCCTCACTTTCTGCCTGATGAACGTTATTATCGCCCTATACTGAGGTTTCTTTCTAATTAACTCGTAATCGGTCAAGATGATATCAACCTTGTTAGCCCAAGAGTCAAACTCGGAGACGTGTTCTTCAAAAACCTTCAAATCTTTCATTATTGCATTCTGCTAAATTGAAGCTGTTACGGGGACGAGCTTAAGGTCTCGGTTCTGCTATCGTTGGATTGCGAGCCTCCCGCTCCGCAGCGAGCTCGTTCTCCAGAGAGTTGATTTTGGCAAGTGCCTCCTTCAATTCTTCCTTCTGCTTCGTTGGATCGTTAGCAATGACAAAAATGCTTGCTCGGACACGGATATTTCTTTGAGTTTTTTTTATGAAAAGGTGACAAAAAAGGCAATAAGAAAGGCAAGAACAATGATAGTAACACAACAATGCAAGCTGCAAACAAACAGTCTTCCAGATGTCAATGAAATATACTTGAAATAATTTTCTATTTTTTTTACTTAATTTTTTTTTTTTTACTCAAATAGCCAAGCACGGAGGGCAAAGTCTCACTTACCCTGAATGAATATTAGATGGTGCTCTCATTGTGTGTGTACGTTATTGTGCGTATATATTGACTTCTTTCTGTTGGAGATACAAACTTGAATTAGTAAAAACTAAATAAATGTTTTATTGAATATCTCATATAGACCTTCTCTCTTGTTTTAAACCGGACACCGTTGAAATGTCATACTTCGCTAAAGTCATGTAAAGTCTGTCTGGTAATTTTCTGGTAATAACTTCTTTGACTGTGTTGTTCATAGCATTAGTATAAAGTGTGGTGTTAGCGGCATCGCCTTCTAGTATTAGCTTATTGATAATTAGATATGTCTTAGTTTCTAGGTCTTCGATGAACTTACGAAGACTTCCAGTGAAATTGGTATTGTATAATCGTCTCAATAGCTCCCCGCATGGCGTGTGAGTTTTGAATTCGTTAATCAGGGCGGCTCGTAAATTAACCCAGCCACCGGGTTGAGTGAGTTGAGATACTCTCTGTGCCTCTCCAGTTAGCTGCATTTCTATGGTCCCGAACATCACGCTGTGTTGTCACACGTCTCTTGTTGGGTAAAGCTGCATGATGTAATCGATGCGTTTGATGAATGTGCTCAGTGATTTGGTATCCGGTTTTGGTGTCCGGTTTAAAACAAGTAACTCAAAGAGAAGGTCTATATGAGAATAGCGTCACAGACAAACCTAGGCATTCTTCAAACCAAAACCAAACTTACTCTAAACCTAATCAGAACCAAACTAAATACAGACAATATAACAACTATCAATCTACCCCACCAGGACAAAACCATTCTAACAATCACCAACTATTTAATGAGTTTAGTAACAAATTGAACCAGGGCATACAGCAAAATCCTTTAAATTACCAAAAACCGACTCAAACTCAAAATCAAAACCCATTTTCAAATCAACCAACCAAACGAGTAAGAGAAAGTAATAGTGGTCAATCCAAAATGGAATGGTCAGAAAATTTTCTTCAAACTGCCTCGGATCAACCCAATCCAGTTGCACCAACCGATCAAACCCCTATATCCAACTCACCATAGGGGGTAATACCCCCTTCAAATGCATAATAGATACTGGGTCTTCTATAAATCTTATCAACGAAAATTATTTCAATTTCCCAGAGACCAAAGAGTATCTAAAAGTGCAAACTATCAATGGTATAATAGAACTCAATAAAAGTGTATCATTCGCACCCAGCAAACTTTGTCCAATTAACCAAAAATTCTTTTGTCATAAGTTTTCGTCCACTTACGATATATTATTAGGTAGAAATTACCTTTCGGCATGCAAAGCCGTTATTAATTATGCGGAAGATAGTGTAAGTATAGGGAATTATATATTTCATTTTCCAAACAATAATGAAATCCCCAAACAAACACCTTATCCCCCCGCAGATTTCGAATACGACTTATTTTCGTATGAGATAAATAATAATATCGAAGAGCGAAACGAATACAGACTGGATCATTTAAATCCAGAAGAAAGGGACAAATTAAAAAAAATTCTTCACGATTATAGTGATATTCAATACAGGAAGGGTGAAAATTTGATCTTTACCAGTACAATTAAACATAAAATTATAACAAAACATGAGGACCCTATCTATAAACACCCTTATAGGCCCTCAAATTCTTGACAAAGAAGTCAATAAACAAATAAAAGAAATGTTAGAACACGGAATTATACGAAAATCTAATTCGCCTTATTGTTCACCTATATGGATCGTACCTAAAAAAGAGGACGCCTCCAAAGAAAAAAAATACCGCTTAGTTATAGACTATCGTGGACTCAATGAAATAACTATAGACGACAAATACCCAATACCTATCATGGACGAAATACTTGACAAATTAGGAAAATGCCAGTATTTCACTACTATTGACCTTGCAAAGGGATTCCATCAAATTCAAATGGACCCTAAATCCATAGCAAAAACTGCATTTTCAACAAAACAAGTACATTACGAATTCACACGTATGCCTTTCGGACTTAAAAACGCCCCAGCAACCTTTCAAAGATGTATGAATAACCTTTTAGAGGATTTAATCTACAAAGATTGCTTAATTTACCTTGATGACATAATCATCTTTTCAACTTCATTAGAAGAACATTTAGCCTCTATAAAAAGAGTATTTAACAGATTGCGCAAAGCCAATTTAAATTACAATTAGACAAATGCGAATTTCTAAAAAAAGAAACACAATTTTTAGGGCATACTATCACTACAGAAGGAATTAAACCAAACCCTGACAAAATAGCAGCCATAATTAATTTTCCAATTCCCAAAACACCTAAAGAAATCAAATCTTTCTTAGGTCTCTGCGGATTTTATCGTAAATTTATTCCGAACTTCGCTAAAATTGCAAAACCCCTCACATTAAGGCTAAAGAAAGAATCAAAAATTGATATAAACAATCAAGATTTCGTCTCAGCCTTCGAGAAATTAAAATTACTCATAACAAACGACCCCATATTAATATATCCAGATTTCAATAAAACCTTTTCACTAACTACAGACGCAAGTAACGTGGCTATAGGAGCTGTCCTTTCAGAAGATCATAAAGCAATTTGTTTCGCTAGCAGAACTCTAAACGAGCATGAACTTAATTATTCGGCAATAGAAAAGGAATTATTAGCCATCGTTTGGGCAACCAAATATTTCAGACCATATCTCTTCGGTCGAAAAATCCAGATTCTTAGTGACCATAAACCATTAGCGTGGCTACATAATATAAAGGAACCAAATATGAAACTACAAAGATGGAAGATTAAATTGAGCGAATACGATTACGACATTAAATATCTACCAGGCAAAGAAAACTATGTAGCTGATGCCCTCTCTAGAATCAAACCAGATGAAAATCTCCTAGAAGAAGAAGTTAGTAGCTCCCGAGCAACCATTCATAGTTCTCAAGAAGATAATCAAAACCTAATACCTATTTCAGAAAGACCTCTGAACCTATATAACAGACAAAAAGAATTCATAAAAAGTAACGAAAACAAAGTAAACGTTACACACTACTTTCACAAAAATATCATAAAAACAAGTAAGAACGTTGCCTTAGGGCGAGACCTAAGGCGTGATACTCGTTTCCCACAGGGGCATCTGGTATTTTAAATTCAATAATTTATCTCAAATTTTGCATTTATGTAGATTCATGTGAATTTTATGCAATTTCAATTTTTGCAAATATAACTATGTGAATGAATTAGCATTTTTATAAAATGTAAAAAATTCAATAGAATCATATGCTGAAAGTTTCATCAAGTTCCGTTAAGTCAGTCGCAATCTATTAAACAAAACGTTTGGCCAATTATGACACGCACGCGTTAGGCAGCGACAGCAAAATATATTTACATTTACACATATGTACATACATTGAAACGTGCAAGCGCGTTTGCTTATGCATGGTCACAAATAAATTCAGCGCCATTCATTCTAGCATATTCTTCAACCAAAATTGTTATTGAGTTGTGCTTGCATTTTCAGCCGCTTCTTTAGTTTTGTATTTGTCAAATATCGCCCTTTATACGCATACATTCAACCGACCACCGTTTTTGTATGTACAAATTATGTTCCTTCCAGTCCTGTTCTGGATGAAGATTACGTTGAGAGGCGAACTGTGCCTCTTATTGCTGGCCTTGGGCTCAGACAATAAAACAAGTTATTTAACGGCTAAGTGCCGGAGTGAATATTTATTTAAGCGACTTACTTGAAGAGCGCTATATTCAAAACTAAAAACTAAATATACAGAATATTTCGCTTAAGCTAAGCCAAAACTGGCATTACGCCACAATGTCATGGTCGGCAAGCCGACTCAGCAGTCTTAGGCAATAACGGAAGCTCTTACGCTGACCATTGCAGCTATAGCGCGCTGATACAAAGTATGCAGTGTCGCAATTGCGAGGGCTGTTCCTTAACTTAAGAAGCACGCGATAGCGAGGGTTAGTTATAAACTTATGAAATATCCTATATTAAGTGTTATGTGTTAACTACTCCCCCTTCAAGTATGAGGCCGCCCTCGGCCGACCCAATCCCGGCGACGACTTCTCGTAACTGCTTTGCGGACTTCTTTGCACCGATGTATCGACTAAGAGTGAGGCCAATGCAGATTAAAGCACAGCATATGGCTCCAATAATGAATGCCACACGATAAGCCTGATCAGTTCCGGCGTTTTTCTCGAACTGCTGTATCACCTCCAGATTACGTTCATTCAAACGATGAAGGTAAGGGAGGCTGAGGACATCTTGGGTGGCAGTGATGTTCAGCAAGGGAGAATTGGCAATACCTGGGACTCTATTGCGTACGTTGTTGTGATTGTAAAACAGAGTCCCGTTAATTGCGACTCGGTCTCCGAACGTGATGAGATGCGTGCCCTGTACCTGGATCTCAGTGCCGTTGTCCACCTGAATCCTTGCGGACCCGTCGTTGAGGATGATGATTCCGTCATCTACATGGGTGATTATTTCCAGGTTGCTCGGCTGGATCTCGCAGTGTGCCGTGACACCTGCATGGAGCTCTTTGGCACATGAACTTTCCAAAGCCAGACGACAAAATGTGGCTCCAGGTGAAGCGGCGCAACTCTGCAGTGTGTGGGTTTCTCCATCGCATTCGGCTATGACGTTGTCACGCAATCGTACTATGAAGTTCTTGTGGATGACAGGATAGATCGTGATCTTCCTGCAAGCTTTTATAATCTTGGGGAATTTAATTATAAAGTGTATGGTGTTAATGGATTGAAGAACTTTTACGGACGCAACGGACATATGATCTCCTATGGGAGTGTTGGTGGGTTCCTCTAGCCAAATTGATTTCAAATTTTAGCGGTCCAAAATGTTTGGGCTAACAATGTTAGCCTTCGCAAGAGTAATAGCAAGCATTAAATTTTGCAACTCCATCGTCAGCATTCTGTTTCTAGACAGTAGTGTTTCAAATAAATGGCTACTGTCAACTTGTGAGTTTATGGAATCTGGATGCATTTCAAGTTGAAGAAATCCTTTTGCAAAGTCTATTGTTGTGAAATAATTGCATGTCTATCATTTATGGTTACGTCATTTATTTTCTGTAGTCAATCACGTTTCAAAATTTCTGCCTACCTGAAGCATCTTGCTTTTTAGGTACGATCCATATAGGACTACAATAAGGGGAATTGCTGGGGCGTATTATTATACGCCCCAGCAATTTGATTGAATTTAGTGCTCAACTTCGTGTTCGTATGCTTGTGGATAGCTGTATGGTTTTGTATACAACGGTGAATTGTGAGTAGTGTTAATAACATGTTTTTCTTGATTACTGAAACTAAGTTGGTTGCCTTCTTTGAATTGAATGTGTTGATATTGCTTCAACAAGCTTATTAAATTAAATTTTTCTTCTTAATTTAAATGGTCTAGTCGGTAAGGGTTTGAATTCTTAGGTTCTTGTTTTTTAGAATTGTCTCTGAATAGATTGTTGAAGTGTTAATTAGTTTCAAGAATTGGTTGAGTTACGAAATGATTTTGATTTGTAATCGGAATATGGTTGATTAATTTATACTTTCTATTGTATCTATTTACAGTTTGGAATTTATAATCTATAACGGCTTGTGCTTCTGACAGCATTCTTCTACCAATTAGTAGATCAAAATCTGGTGAAAATTGATGTAAATGAAATGGTTTTTGAACAAGTTGTTGGAAGGAAATTAATTTTTACTGTGATAGTTAAAGGTCCATAACTAGTTTGAATAAGACAATCGGTATCATGAATTGGTAAATTAAAAACATTGGATGTCATCATATTGACAGTAGATCCTGTATCTATTAAACATTTTAGATGTTTGCCTTTATAAGTGATAATTATGAATTGTTGATTTCCAAGGCTGGCAGCTGAAAAATTTTCGGCTTGCTCGATTTCTATTTCATTTGGTTGTTCTGTCTTTTGTTCGGCTGTGGCTGTTTGTGTGTATGTGTAGTCTGAGATTTGTGGGTGACTTTGTTCTTGGTAATATTGAGGATAGTATTCGTAGTAAGAAGCTAATTGATTATAATATTCTTTCTGCATATAATCGTGATAATTTATTTCTTCTTGATTTCTAGTTTCTTCATCTATGCTCATTTTATTTTGTCCACTTTCTGCAGGTCTTTGTTGGTTGGTTGCCTACGCTAGAACTATTAAAAGGGGTTTGTTGTGGAGTTACTTGTATCTGTTGTCTGAAACGATTATTGTCAAATTGGTTGTCTAAAATTTGGTCTGTGTGTAGGATTAAAGGGTAAACTTGATTTGGTATTGGTTGCATTGGTCGAGGTGAATAATGATTAGATGGAAAATTGTTATTGTTAGTATAATTAGGTGTTGGGGGAAGATATGATTGTTGAAAATGTGGTCGATATGGGACATAGGAATGATTTGGTTGAAGAAATGTAGGAAACTTTTGAATATTGGGATTTTGGTGTAATGGCTTGAAAATTTTATCTTGTTTTACTTTATTGTGATTTAAATTTAGACAGGGTTCTAGATTTTTTTCCTGTAATATATTTATTACGGATTTTAATGCAAATATTTGTGGGAAGTTTATGGATTAGGTATAGATACTAATTTTAATCAACTGTGCATATAATGTTATTTTGTCTAAATTATTTTCAAATTCTAGTTTACTCATTAATGTCTGTTTACGGTGTTCTGCTTCCTCCAGAAAGGCTCGTACGTTACCCTTAAATGGTGTGTTCCTGAATTCCTCCAGTAACACGTGGTTCTTTGTTTGCGTCTTGTAGTTTAGGATGAGTTGTTTACGAAGATCCGTCCATGTAGTTAAGTTGGTCATACCAAGAGATAGGATGACTTCACTGCTGATGCAGCTTTCTACAACTCTAAAAAGTATTGACCACTGCCTCGCATCATTAGTGGTATAGAGGGCCAATATGTAGTCGATCCGGTTGATGAACGTATATAAAGCGTTCTTATTTCCAGTGAACTTTTCAACGTTTTTAAGTTGATTGATCACTTGCGTCATGCTGGTATCTGAAAGGGGTGTCGTTGCATCTTCTTCCATTTTGATTATAAAAATTTAATTTATTATTAAAAGTTTTTTTTTTATTTATTTTATTTATTTTTATTTTAATTCACTTAATTTTAATTTCAGTTTCTTTTTATTGTTTAAACGAACTCACTTAATTTTAAGTTAAGTTTAATTTGGTTTTTAATGGGTTTCTCTTAGCTTATTTACTTTAATTCTTTATTTAATTTTTTTGTTTGTAGTTCACTTTATGTACTTAATTTTAAAAACTTATTATTTAGTTTGTTTGCACAGATAGCACTTTCGAATTTTCTTGAGATAACCAGGTATTTCTGAAATTATGTTCTCTCCGAATTCTATCGCGTCTTCTTGAATTACTTTCAAGTTTTTTTTTTTTTTGTTTTTTGCACAATTTGCGGCTTTGGCAATTGCATATTTCGGTTTTCACGTCACTGTCGAGGTTTCATTTAAAAACTTGACGCGATATTGACCGTCGCGTGGGTTGCCTTCGCGTTAGTTATTTAGCGGATAGCAGTAAACGAGGCACAAGAATTAATAACTTAGTTATTGCATCAGGATCCACAATTTTATTGCTATCCTACCGGCTGCGCCAATTAAATATATGTTCAAAGTCGAATAAATGCCGCGACATATGCTAACGGCAACGCTAATATGAAAAGATGAAGTCAGAGTTATATTATGACAACTTGTTTTATTGAATAATATCTTAAGACTGAAGACAATTTTGTTAAAGGCTTATTTTATAGGATGCTGAAATTACGCAGCAGACAAAGAATGATACTAGTTTTGCATGTTGGCATCAGTTGGACGCGTCGTTCTTACATTTTCGGTTTGCAACATTATTGCTATGCAATAGCATTCTGTCAAGCCGGCGCCACTATTTATGATTTGGCTATTTTTTGAACCGCTTTATTCTGAATTTTCGTGATCTAAGAAAATTAAGTAACTAGTTTTGACAATTCTGTGTGTTGTGGACATTGTCAGTATGAATATATATATATATATATATATATATATATATATATATATATATATATATATATATATATATATATATACACGTTAAGGACTATAGCGCCATCCGACATTTGTGGCGGCCACATGCAAGGGGATTCTTACGATAGTTGGGTGTTCATCATTCCGTTTGAACGTTATAATTTTATTTGAATGTTAAGTTATGTAATGTTCTGCAAATAGTGCACCGTTCGGTTACGCTCTCCAATGGGAACTGACCGTCTTGCTTTCAAGATGCCACTACTTGCAAAGCTCTGCTTTGCCTTTCTAGTTTTGCTGGCTGCGTCGCTGCTGCCAGAATTCCGAGGATCTTTCCAATTTTCCATATGTCTGTGTTGCCGCTGCCAGCAAACTCGCAGTAACTGTCCTTGGTCAGGCGGCGGCCTCTTTACTTGGTGTCGCGGTTGCAACGTCGACATCGTGGCGGCAGAGCGGCAGCGGCAGCTGTGGCGTCAGTGGCTTCGGCGGACCAGGCGGCGGAATGAATGCTGCCAAGCGGGCAAGAGAGTAACAAGATGAAGTCGCGTGGACGAGAGCGCAACAAAACGAATTGGAGACACCGGGGTCGGGGGCCAAAGGCAGGAGAAGAAGCGCCGCGCACCAGCTGGTGTTAACTCCTCCCCCCCTTAAGTATTTGCGTCCCGCAGATCAGACGACCTTCTGGTCGACCGCCGTAGTGGCTTCTGCTTGTGTGGCATGGGCTTCTGCATCATCGGCGTTCGTCACAGGTGCTTGTTAGCATGTGGTTCTCCACCATATTATGATGATGGCGAATACCACTACTACGATTGTGGCGATTTCTGTCGTCATGGAAGTTGCAAGTCTTCCTTGCATTGTCCGTAGTAGGTCAATCATATTTGATGACGTGTAGAGCTCGCGTTAATACGAAGCATATTAATGAAATTAATGAGATGCTGGTGATATGCGACGTGTTAGTAATACAATTTTTTGTCTTAATATAAACAATTTTTCTTAAGACTATATGGGATTTTGATACAAACATAGTGTAATTTTTATTTAGAAAAATGTGTATTTGTGTGAGGGTAGTGATACACATAAGGACACGGAGTCCTCTGCTTGGCATGGTAAAGGAAGTATCTTTTAATGAACATAAGACATGTGGAAAACCCCCTGCTATAAAACTCGCATTGGGCGCAAGCAACTGCTTTACACTTTTTCACGTGTGATTTGTGAAGAGCCCTGCCCGATCGTGTTTTTATTGTCACGTTTCTGTCCTGTTTGACTATTTCCCTACTGAAACGCTTCTTATCCTTGTTGCGGCACCGCATAGTTGCCATTGTTAAAATTAAAGAAAGGTCGCGGAGGGCGGAATGCCGGTGCTGGGCCCACTGGGCGTGGATTTCCATGGAAAACGTTTCTAGATGCAAATGTGAGGCCAGCCCTCATGCAGACATTTTGCAACTCATTACACAACGAGTATGCTTCGGGTAGGTCTTTTGGCCTATGTACCATAAGAAATCTAGGTAAATCGCCGTTTAAGCCACCTACGAAGACAACTAGCGCTTTTTTCTTGTAAATATCAATTAAAGCAGATGACACTTCTGCTAAGTACAAGCCATTCCTCAGCTTTCCCATTATCAAGGAGAAATGGCTATTGACTCTATTAAAAAAAACATCGACACTTGTCGTGCCTTAAAACATCTTTCCCAACTGGAATTCTAACGTACTTAAATTACGCTCGTCTGCATAATGCAGGGCCAAGACGCGTTTCATTTCTGGCCAGTCGTCATCCTGTACACCATAAGAAATAAGGGCTATGTCTGCAGGACCCCTCACTTTCTGCCTGATGAACGTTATTATCGCCCTATACTGAGGTTTCTTTCTAATTAACTCGTAATCGGTCAAGATGATATCAACCTTGTTAGCCCAAGAGTCAAACTCGGAGACGTGTTCTTCAAAAACCTTCAAATCTTTCATTATTGCATTCTGCTAAATTGAAGCTGTTACGGGGACGAGCTTAAGGTCTCGGTTCTGCTATCGTTGGATTGCGAGCCTCCCGCTCCGCAGCGAGCTCGTTCTCCAGAGAGTTGATTTTGGCAAGTGCCTCCTTCAATTCTTCCTTCTGCTTCGTTGGATCGTTAGCAATGACAAAAATGCTTGCTCGGACACGGATATTTCTTTGAGTTTTTTTTATGAAAAGGTGACAAAAAAGGCAATAAGAAAGGCAAGAACAATGATAGTAACACAACAATGCAAGCTGCAAACAAACAGTCTTCCAGATGTCAATGAAATATACTTGAAATAATTTTCTATTTTTTTTACTTAATTTTTTTTTTTTTACTCAAATAGCCAAGCACGGAGGGCAAAGTCTCACTTACCCTGAATGAATATTAGATGGTGCTCTCATTGTGTGTGTACGTTATTGTGCGTATATATTGACTTCTTTCTGTTGGAGATACAAACTTGAATTAGTAAAAACTAAATAAATGTTTTATTGAATATCTCATATAGACCTTCTCTCTTGTTTTAAACCGGACACCGTTGAAATGTCATACTTCGCTAAAGTCATGTAAAGTCTGTCTGGTAATTTTCTGGTAATAACTTCTTTGACTGTGTTGTTCATAGCATTAGTATAAAGTGTGGTGTTAGCGGCATCGCCTTCTAGTATTAGCTTATTGATAATTAGATATGTCTTAGTTTCTAGGTCTTCGATGAACTTACGAAGACTTCCAGTGAAATTGGTATTGTATAATCGTCTCAATAGCTCCCCGCATGGCGTGTGAGTTTTGAATTCGTTAATCAGGGCGGCTCGTAAATTAACCCAGCCACCGGGTTGAGTGAGTTGAGATACTCTCTGTGCCTCTCCAGTTAGCTGCATTTCTATGGTCCCGAACATCACGCTGTGTTGTCACACGTCTCTTGTTGGGTAAAGCTGCATGATGTAATCGATGCGTTTGATGAATGTGCTCAGTGATTTGGTATCCGGTTTTGGTGTCCGGTTTAAAACAAGTAACTCAAAGAGAAGGTCTATATGAGAATAGCGTCACAGACAAACCTAGGCATTCTTCAAACCAAAACCAAACTTACTCTAAACCTAATCAGAACCAAACTAAATACAGACAATATAACAACTATCAATCTACCCCACCAGGACAAAACCATTCTAACAATCACCAACTATTTAATGAGTTTAGTAACAAATTGAACCAGGGCATACAGCAAAATCCTTTAAATTACCAAAAACCGACTCAAACTCAAAATCAAAACCCATTTTCAAATCAACCAACCAAACGAGTAAGAGAAAGTAATAGTGGTCAATCCAAAATGGAATGGTCAGAAAATTTTCTTCAAACTGCCTCGGATCAACCCAATCCAGTTGCACCAACCGATCAAACCCCTATATCCAACTCACCATAGGGGGTAATACCCCCTTCAAATGCATAATAGATACTGGGTCTTCTATAAATCTTATCAACGAAAATTATTTCAATTTCCCAGAGACCAAAGAGTATCTAAAAGTGCAAACTATCAATGGTATAATAGAACTCAATAAAAGTGTATCATTCGCACCCAGCAAACTTTGTCCAATTAACCAAAAATTCTTTTGTCATAAGTTTTCGTCCACTTACGATATATTATTAGGTAGAAATTACCTTTCGGCATGCAAAGCCGTTATTAATTATGCGGAAGATAGTGTAAGTATAGGGAATTATATATTTCATTTTCCAAACAATAATGAAATCCCCAAACAAACACCTTATCCCCCCGCAGATTTCGAATACGACTTATTTTCGTATGAGATAAATAATAATATCGAAGAGAGAAACGAATACAGACTGGATCATTTAAATCCAGAAGAAAGGGACAAATTAAAAAAAAATTCTTCACGATTATAGTGATATTCAATACAGGAAGGGTGAAAATTTGATCTTTACCAGTACAATTAAACATAAAATTATAACAAAACATGAGGACCCTATCTATAAACACCCTTATAGGCCCTCAAATTCTTGACAAAGAAGTCAATAAACAAATAAAAGAAATGTTAGAACACGGAATTATACGAAAATCTAATTCGCCTTATTGTTCACCTATATGGATCGTACCTAAAAAAGAGGACGCCTCCAAAGAAAAAAAATACCGCTTAGTTATAGACTATCGTGGACTCAATGAAATAACTATAGACGACAAATACCCAATACCTATCATGGACGAAATACTTGACAAATTAGGAAAATGCCAGTATTTCACTACTATTGACCTTGCAAAGGGATTCCATCAAATTCAAATGGACCCTAAATCCATAGCAAAAACTGCATTTTCAACAAAACAAGTACATTACGAATTCACACGTATGCCTTTCGGACTTAAAAACGCCCCAGCAACCTTTCAAAGATGTATGAATAACCTTTTAGAGGATTTAATCTACAAAGATTGCTTAATTTACCTTGATGACATAATCATCTTTTCAACTTCATTAGAAGAACATTTAGCCTCTATAAAAAGAGTATTTAACAGATTGCGCAAAGCCAATTTAAATTACAATTAGACAAATGCGAATTTCTAAAAAAAGAAACACAATTTTTAGGGCATACTATCACTACAGAAGGAATTAAACCAAACCCTGACAAAATAGCAGCCATAATTAATTTTCCAATTCCCAAAACACCTAAAGAAATCAAATCTTTCTTAGGTCTCTGCGGATTTTATCGTAAATTTATTCCGAACTTCGCTAAAATTGCAAAACCCCTCACATTAAGGCTAAAGAAAGAATCAAAAATTGATATAAACAATCAAGATTTCGTCTCAGCCTTCGAGAAATTAAAATTACTCATAACAAACGACCCCATATTAATATATCCAGATTTCAATAAAACCTTTTCACTAACTACAGACGCAAGTAACGTGGCTATAGGAGCTGTCCTTTCAGAAGATCATAAAGCAATTTGTTTCGCTAGCAGAACTCTAAACGAGCATGAACTTAATTATTCGGCAATAGAAAAGGAATTATTAGCCATCGTTTGGGCAACCAAATATTTCAGACCATATCTCTTCGGTCGAAAAATCCAGATTCTTAGTGACCATAAACCATTAGCGTGGCTACATAATATAAAGGAACCAAATATGAAACTACAAAGATGGAAGATTAAATTGAGCGAATACGATTACGACATTAAATATCTACCAGGCAAAGAAAACTATGTAGCTGATGCCCTCTCTAGAATCAAACCAGATGAAAATCTCCTAGAAGAAGAAGTTAGTAGCTCCCGAGCAACCATTCATAGTTCTCAAGAAGATAATCAAAACCTAATACCTATTTCAGAAAGACCTCTGAACCTATATAACAGACAAAAAGAATTCATAAAAAGTAACGAAAACAAAGTAAACGTTACACACTACTTTCACAAAAATATCATAAAAACAAGTAAGAACGTTGCCTTAGGGCGAGACCTAAGGCGTGATACTCGTTTCCCACAGGGGCATCTGGTATTTTAAATTCAATAATTTATCTCAAATTTTGCATTTATGTAGATTCATGTGAATTTTATGCAATTTCAATTTTTGCAAATATAACTATGTGAATGAATTAGCATTTTTATAAAATGTAAAAAATTCAATAGAATCATATGCTGAAAGTTTCATCAAGTTCCGTTAAGTCAGTCGCAATCTATTAAACAAAACGTTTGGCCAATTATGACACGCACGCGTTAGGCAGCGACAGCAAAATATATTTACATTTACACATATGTACATACATTGAAACGTGCAAGCGCGTTTGCTTATGCATGGTCACAAATAAATTCAGCGCCATTCATTCTAGCATATTCTTCAACCAAAATTGTTATTGAGTTGTGCTTGCATTTTCAGCCGCTTCTTTAGTTTTGTATTTGTCAAATATCGCCCTTTATACGCATACATTCAACCGACCACCGTTTTTGTATGTACAAATTATGTTCCTTCCAGTCCTGTTCTGGATGAAGATTACGTTGAGAGGCGAACTGTGCCTCTTATTGCTGGCCTTGGGCTCAGACAATAAAACAAGTTATTTAACGGCTAAGTGCCGGAGTGAATATTTATTTAAGCGACTTACTTGAAGAGCGCTATATTCAAAACTAAAAACTAAATATACAGAATATTTCGCTTAAGCTAAGCCAAAACTGGCATTACGCCACAATGTCATGGTCGGCAAGCCGACTCAGCAGTCTTAGGCAATAACGGAAGCTCTTACGCTGACCATTGCAGCTATAGCGCGCTGATACAAAGTATGCAGTGTCGCAATTGCGAGGGCTGTTCCTTAACTTAAGAAGCACGCGATAGCGAGGGTTAGTTATAAACTTATGAAATATCCTATATTAAGTGTTATGTGTTAACTACTCCCCCTTCAAGTATGAGGCCGCCCTCGGCCGACCCAATCCCGGCGACGACTTCTCGTAACTGCTTTGCGGACTTCTTTGCACCGATGTATCGACTAAGAGTGAGGCCAATGCAGATTAAAGCACAGCATATGGCTCCAATAATGAATGCCACACGATAAGCCTGATCAGTTCCGGCGTTTTTCTCGAACTGCTGTATCACCTCCAGATTACGTTCATTCAAACGATGAAGGTAAGGGAGGCTGAGGACATCTTGGGTGGCAGTGATGTTCAGCAAGGGAGAATTGGCAATACCTGGGACTCTATTGCGTACGTTGTTGTGATTGTAAAACAGAGTCCCGTTAATTGCGACTCGGTCTCCGAACGTGATGAGATGCGTGCCCTGTACCTGGATCTCAGTGCCGTTGTCCACCTGAATCCTTGCGGACCCGTCGTTGAGGATGATGATTCCGTCATCTACATGGGTGATTATTTCCAGGTTGCTCGGCTGGATCTCGCAGTGTGCCGTGACACCTGCATGGAGCTCTTTGGCACATGAACTTTCCAAAGCCAGACGACAAAATGTGGCTCCAGGTGAAGCGGCGCAACTCTGCAGTGTGTGGGTTTCTCCATCGCATTCGGCTATGACGTTGTCACGCAATCGTACTATGAAGTTCTTGTGGATGACAGGATAGATCGTGATCTTCCTGCAAGCTTTTATAATCTTGGGGAATTTAATTATAAAGTGTATGGTGTTAATGGATTGAAGAACTTTTACGGACGCAACGGACATAAGATCTCCTATGGGAGTGTTGGTGGGTTCCTCTAGCCAAATTGATTTCAAATTTTAGCGGTCCAAAATGTTTGGGCTAACAATGTTAGCCTTCGCAAGAGTAATAGCAAGCATTAAATTTTGCAACTCCATCGTCAGCATTCTGTTTCTAGACAGTAGTGTTTCAAATAAATGGCTACTGTCAACTTGTGAG